>CM026563.1:39582684-40867844 GCA_015143295.1 Tetracentron sinense
TTACTTGACTTTTTCTTTCCTTGTTTGCCTTATCTTTCTTGTCTTATTTGTTTCTTGCTTGTCTTACTTTCTTTACGATCTGTCTTGAAGCTAGAATACTTACCCCTTGAAACTTGTATTGAAGCTAGGCACTACATCCTTATTTTTATTTACTTTTTTCGTGATAAATCAACAACATACCCTAACATCTTAAATAACTCTCTCCCTATATTACGCTAGATTAACATATTACCCTCTTTGGAGGCCTCTACCAATATAACACATGATGTGGTACTACGTCTTGTCTACACTTATCCGGTGGATACGGCTTGTCTACACATTACCAATTTCTACTTCGTGTCTACCCATGATCCGATGTAACGTCTAGTCTTGCCTTTGATCATAGGCTTGTAGGTACTCGATCAGTGCAAAAACTCATCCATAGCCGTCATGTTTCGTGTTCTGTTACTTGTATAATACGTATCATCTTGTGCTCGTACATGTTTACTTTCGTGAATAAGTAATGACATAATGATATACGACTCATGTACACAATTTAAATCTGCAGAATTTCTCCAATAGTTGATCCCATAAGATAGGTCTCAATCAAGTTTTCGAGAATACAATGAAGACCTTTTTTTATCATGTCTCTCAATATATATAATTTTAATCAATTAATTCTCATAGACACCCTAATTTATAACATACATAATTCAAGAACAACTCATACTCATAAGTCCATCAAATCCGACCTCATATTCATCCAATTCTCCGTCCTAGCATAACACTGAATTCTTCCCATGCCCCCTTAGTTGATATGAATAATACAAATTGACTAAACTAATACTTTAACATCATCAATAATTGCACAAGAACACCCCATCAATTTGAGAACCCTTTCCTCAATCATTATATATAATCCTATAGTATATGTAATTATCTAGTTTCCTATAAGAACTCTCATTTATATACTTTCTAACACAGGTCTATTTCTACGAAAAAGCCTTATCTAAAACACGCTCATAATCATCAATAATGTGGTTTTTTATAAGAGCTGTCAGATTCACAACACTCTTTCCTCTCATGTGGTCTTTTCATTAGGATTAAACATCCATTGATCAAACTAATCTTTTTTGTTCTTGTTTTAGCTCTATCTGCTTTTACAATGTTATATAAAAATCCCGATATGATAGGAAGGAAGTTATATTTATCTCTCACGATTGCTTCCCTACGATCAAACGCTTGCGAATGAGATGGATCTAAGCCTTTTTGTCCTTTTTCCTTGCAACACCTTTGATTTCTCCTCTTGGATCTCTCAAAAACCCCTTTTTCTCACTCTCTTTTAGGTTTAAAATGCCTTAGAAAACCTAATTCATGAGTATAAGGAGTATTTATAATGTTAGGAACCCTAGGGAAGGTAAAAAAAGGGTAAAAAATCATATTTTCTCGCAAAAATCCCGTTCTGGGCGATCGATCGCCGGTGGTGGGCGGTCGGTCGCCCTCCCCCCATTTTTTTTTTTCCCGAAACCTTTCTTCAGTATTTTGGCCATAACTTTTGACTCAATTATCGAAATTGGACGATTCAACTTGCGTTGGAACCTTCATTCGAAGGGGAATAACTTTCATATTTTGTAAAATTTCTAATTCTTCTTTATTCATGGACCAAAATGCTCCTAAAGCTGACTGGTCTGCAATAGGTTATGACAACCCAGATTTGCAGCAGACCCAGTTTCAGAAATCTAACTTTTAATCTAACTCCGACTAAGAATTTAGAAAAATGGTAAACATGAACTTTGAAAAGGATTCTAATACCTTTCTAAAAATTCAAGAATCACTCAATTCCAACTTGCGGCGATAAAACTATGGCTTCTTCAAGTTGAGGTCATGTTAAGGTATCCCTTTTAATTCATCTTTTAGGAACGTATGCATTTAAAATCGGACACATATTTCAAGAAATTCATATCAATGGCACGAAAGTCGATAAACTAAATTTTGGGTCTGTACAAACTTATTCTTGGAAACCAAAGGGCTTTAAATGAGATTGAGATTACAATATGTCATTAAGATCGGAATGTCATTCTTGGATTCTTGCCTTTCGCTGCCCAAATCGTGCAAACGACCTTGGAATCTACCGAAATGAATTCCCACACTTTGGTTGGGTCGAAATACACGCGTTAGAAGAAACGACATCGAAATCCGACTCCAGTCTGGATTTGGTGGGGGTTTGTAGGTTTAGGCCAAACCATAGTTTCAAAGTATGGATTTCGGGCCTCTTGCTGTCCAAATCGGGCAAACGACCTCGGAATCCAGCGAAACGAATTTTCACACTTCGGTTCGTTCGAAATACACGCGTTAGAAGAAACGGCATCAAAATCCGACCCCTGGTCTGGATTTGGTGGGGGGTTTGTATGTTTAGGCCAAACTAAGTTTCAAAGTATGGATTACGGGTTTCTTGCTACCCAAATTGGGCAAATAACCCCGAAATCCAGCAAAACGAATTCTCACACTTCGGTTGGGTCGAAATACACGCGTTAGAAGAAACGGCATCGAAATCCGACCCCCGATTTGGATTGAGTAGGGCTTGTAGGTTTAGGCCAAAGTATGCTAGAGTTACGAATTCGGCCTCGTTAGTGATGAAATTTCTACACTTTTATGTGTTTAATAATTAAACTTTATTAGTATCAGAAATTTGAGATAAATTTAGATGTATGTTGATGAAATCTTACTTTTCTATGTGTTTAAACTCTATATGTATGAAATATATGAGATGACCTTGTCTCTTTGCATATTAATTTTATGAAATCCTTAAATTTTTTCTGTTCGATATATTCTAATCATCAATTGTATTTTATTGTCTTTATAGGAGGGAGCCAGCACACACCTCTCGAGTTTTAGACCAACCGGAGGGAGCCAGCCAGAGGGAGGAAAGACTTAGGATTTATATTTTTTTATCCGATAATTTTATATGGACATGTATAAATATATATATGGTTGTTATTACATTTTTGTAATGTGTACATACTACGATTATTTGGATAAATTTCTTTTTATCTTATATAGATTGGATTGGATGGTAGAAAATTTTGCATGAATAAATATTGCTGCTTACAGGTACTAAATAATACAGATAAAAAAACAAATCTGCATAATTAAATTGTTATTTTTTTTTTAAATATCACTATTACCGGTGGTTGTATAACACCGGAAAAGAATGCAAAGATAATAATGGCGTTCCTTTTAACGCCGTAAATGATTTACCCTATAACGGCATTGATTTTTAATTTAAAAAATAATAATTAATAAAAAAAAAAACCAACGATGGGTTAGTGAACCCTATGGGTGGGTGAACCTTACCCATGGTTAAGGGGTGTCAAAGGAGACACGTGGCGACCTCTAGGGGTTCCAACTCGAGAGATACTCTCGAGTTGAACTCGAGAGGATCCTGAGCCTCTCGAGTTCAACTCAAAGGCTCAGGATGCTCTCGAGTTCAACTCGAGAGAATCTCTCGAGTTGGAACCCCTATAGGTCGCCACGTGTCTACTCACCCCTTAACCATGGGTAAGGTTCACCCACCCCTAGGGTTCACTCACCCATCCTTGGTTTTTTTTTTATTATTATTAATTATTATTTTTTAAATTAAAAAAACTGTTTTTAGAGTTTTTTAATATTAAAAATATTTTTTTAATTTAAAAAATAATAATTAATAAAAAAAGAAAAAACCAAGGATGGGTTAGTGAACCCTATGGGTGGGTGAACCTTACCCATGGTTAAGGGGTGTCAAAGGAGACACGTGGCGACCTCTAGGGGTTCCAACTCGAGAGGATTCTCTCGAGTTGAACTCGAGAGCATTCTCTCGAGTTAAAAATGCCTTTTAAATTAAAAAAACTGTTTTTAGAGTTTTTTAATATTAAAAATATTTTTTTAATTTAAAAAATAATAATTAATAATAATAAAAAAAACCAAGGATGTTGAGTGAACCCTAGGGGTGGGTGAACCTTACTATGGTTAAGGGGTGTCAAAGGAGACACATGGCAACCTCTAGGGGTTCCAACTCGAGAGGATCCTGAGCCTTCCCAAAGGCACAAAATTCTCTCGAGTTCAACTCGAGAGAATCCTCTCGAGTTGGAACCCCTAGAGGTCGCCACGTGTGTCCTTTGACACCCTTTAACCATGGGTAAGGTTCACCCACCCATAGGGTTCACTAACCCATCCTTGGTTTTTTTTTAATTAATTATTATTTTTTAAATTAAAAAAACTGTTTTTAGAGTTTTTTAATATTAAAAATATTTTTTTAATTTAAAAAATAATAATTAATAATAATAAAAAAAAACAAATGATGGGTGAGTGAACCCTAGGGGTGGGTGAACCTTACCATGGTTAAGGGGTGTCAAAGGAGACACGTGGCAACCTCTAGGGGTTCCAACTCGAGAGGATCCTGAGCCTTACCAAAACATCACATGACAAACATTCTGGAGAGGGTAAACTCCTGTTACTGTCTAACCTAAAGATAAGGCGGGAAACCAAAAAGCGTACAGGTATTGGCTTGTGGTGCGACCTAACTCGGGAGAATTCGGTCTCCATTGGCTAGGATTCGAACTCCTCATTCATCTTTCCTAAACCTTATTGTATAGATTAATACTTAAGTATGTTTTTTTTTTCAAAGAAAGGCATGCACTTCCAAAAAGAAAAACAATTTTTTTTAGAGATTAATATAGAACAAAGATCTTTAATTGAAGAGATAACTGGAGCAACTTAAAAATGCCTTTTTTTGATGACGATTTTCGGGATAGCTACCACATATGTGAATGGCATCATGTGATGACAACATGTGACAGATAGGTATTAAAACCAAGGTTCGAGGGTTGAATTCTCAAGGATTGTAAAAGTAATTACAATTAATAGGTATTAAAAGGAAAAGGTGTTCACCTGTCACATACCCGATCTTTAGGAATACGGTTACAAGCGTAGAGAATTCCAACTTCCATGTCTATGAGATTGAATCACAGCCAATCGTGATTGAACTTAGGGAGAGTTCAATCCCTCCCACGGGTCAACATGTGTCCCTTTTAACCCCCGTTAACTGTGAGTAAGATTCTCTAATCGTTAGGGTTCAATAATCTAACCTTGGTTTTTAGAAGAAAAAAAATATAACCTTAGGGTTAAGATTAGATTGTTGAATCCTAAAGGTTAGTAAATCTTAACCATGGTTAATAGGGGTTAAAAAAGGCATATGTTAACTTATGGGTGTAATTGAACTTTCCTTAAGTTCAATCACGATTGACTATGATACGATATCCAAGTCTATATATATATAGTTGGAAAATAATCACCTTCTCAGTTGGTGATGCGAGAAAAGGTGTCTCGGCTCCCTTTTCTTGCCACGTGTCCCTCGTTTAACTCTCTTTAATCATAGTTAAGATTCACTCACCCTTAGGACTCATCTATGCACCCTTGGTTTTTGGAAAAATAAAATAAAATATATAAGCACAAGGTTAAAAGAATTTAAGCCAAGTTAATGACAATTGAAGGGGGCGGCATTGTAAGAACGAGAAGCAATAGTTGGCTCATCACCGGAGGAGTGAACCATTGCTATATTATAGAGCAATGCTACGTCTATTTTCTGATTGTCCACCCTCCACTGTATTATAAAGGTGCGCTGTTACCCCTTTGTATCTTGTAAAGAAAGGCCCACGTTGAACAGAGGTAGACTGGGAATAAAAAAAAAGATGAGCCTCATGTTTTTTGTAAGACAAAGTTTTTGTCAACAACGCTCTGTTGCCCATCCTAACTCCTCAGGGGTAGATCTTGTGCTCCCCTTTACAGTGCATGTACCACGTGTGGTGCTGATCTGTTATGAAGAATCCATCACGGAAGATGTTTGTGTTACTGTTGTCTGACAAAAAAAAAAACAGAAAAAAAAAAGAAAAAGAAAACGTTTTAAAAATTATTTACATAGTTTCATTCAAAAGGTAGGGGCAAAATATAAAAGGAAGGAGAAAGAAATTTGAAGCTACATGTACCGCCGTCACCAGCTCGCATTGAATTTAGACGCGTCCCTGACTTTGACGCGTTCTTTGTACCGTTCGGTGTGGCATCTTGAGTATATATTTAAATGCTCTGGAGTAGCATTGAGAATGATGCACCTCCCTTCCTCAACCTTCAATTCTTTGGCATCATTTCATGCTCAATTGGTTTATAGCCATCCGATCCAAGTGTTTACTAGATCAAACGGTAATTATCCTTCATGTGATCAAACTGTGTGACCTACCATCTTAACATTGGGAAATGATAATTTGGTGGACCTCTCACTCTGACCTTTTGGATTCTTGTGTTCTTTTTTTGGTTTCTTAGTTCAAACATTTGCTTTTTTAACGGGCTTGCATTAAGCGGGTTTGGGTCCGACTGCACAAGGTTAGAATATCTAACTAATTTAGTTGGAAAAACATAACATTCTCCAATGATGGGTGTGACCTCTCTCAAATGAGAGGTGTAAGGATCTATTACATGTGATGAGTTGCAATAGCTCTACTCCCCACCTAACCACTGACTAGTGATCTTAAAACTGGACTATAAAATTAGGAACTAACTAGGTCACTGGCTCCAAAAACCCTCCAAATTGGGCGGTACTAATAACAAATAGAATCAGTTAGATCTGATCAGTTCAATCGAGACTTCAATCGAGAAATCGGGGTTAAAAACATATAAAAACCGTAGAACTAATTAGGGAAAAAGGCAAAATAATAAAAAAAAAAAGACATTATTTTATTGATAAAAAGACACAATCGGACTGGATCGGTCGAACTAGAAACCGGCCATTCTGCCCGTTCTAGGTCCGGTTCGATTTAAATTTTTGTTAACAGTAGTTATACTTTTAAAAAGAAGTGATTAATATATTTTTTTTTGTTTTAAATGCGTTAGGTGAGAGGATTTCGGTTGAGAAGTGTCTTGTCTGATTGGGTTTGACCAGTCTTTTGAGCATATATAAACAGGGTTGGTTTGGTCACTATATTTTACCCGATTGATGACCCAAATATAACCCTGACCCAACCCGTTACCCTCCTTAGTTATAGTGTTGCCTACACTATATTGAATATATATTTTATCTAATTACTATCTAACTCTCTAAAGGGAAAGTATAACTAGGGTCCAAGTTTGCTATATGTTATAGCGAACCACGAACTGGTTCGTGGTTCGTGAAATTGAGAAAATCACTTTGGTTTCAAAACAATTTTAATTTGTCAATTTTTTTAATTCAAATTCATTGATATTTTTCTTTAGGTTCGATAAATTTATACTTTAAGTTCAAAAATCGTTCATAAAAAGATATTATTATTATTTTTTTCAAATAAATATTTGTAATATATTGTTTTCATGCTTAAAAGATATATATTTTTATAATATATATTGATTTACATGTTTAAGTAGCAAACCAAGCTAGCGAATCAAACGAAAGAACCTAAGGGGCTGTTTCGCATCGTTCCTCGGGAACCACTTTTCTTATCCCTGGAATAAAAACAGTCTTAAACGTATTTGACAAGTCATTTTTACGAAATGATTTTAAGAATCGGCCTACATTAGACACAATTTTTAGGGAACAAAAAAAAATAGTTTTTCAAAATTAATTATGGGAAACATGCTTAAAACGAACGCCATACACATCAAAATTGATGAGACATAATAATAAAAAAAATTGGTATTTTATTACACGTGTTGATGATATAAAAATATTAATACCTAAAATAAATTTATTTCTTTTTCTTTTTCTTTTTTCATCCAAATGTAATTATGTTATTTCTTTTCTTTATAATTGATTCTGACAGACAGTTACCAAATGCATTCACAATACAAAATTGATTACAAGAATCAATACTTATAAGAATTAATTCTTTTTCCTTCAAAAAAAAAAAGAATTAATTCTTTTTCAGAATGAGAGAATTGTCAGAATTGATGCCAAACGATCCTTAAGCGAATCGAAAAATGAATTATCTCATCATACCACTAGTGAACAGGGTTCACTCTAGAGTAACGAACCATGAATCCAAATTCAAACT
The DNA here is from genome assembly GCA_015143295.1 of Tetracentron sinense. Lineage (NCBI taxonomy): Eukaryota > Viridiplantae > Streptophyta > Magnoliopsida > Trochodendrales > Trochodendraceae > Tetracentron > Tetracentron sinense. Next base: position 39,590,715 of record CM026563.1, read on the forward strand.
CAACGAATTGACGAACCATGTAATAGTGAGTATAACACTCACTTGGCTACTTTTTTGTTAAACACTAATCATTTAAAAATACACATGATAGGCCAACATACACTGACACCGCCCTACAAGATAATTTGATATGATTTTACATATACGGTTAAACTCTAGTTTATCAATATCATTTTATATAAGCTTTCTCAATTCTCAATTCATATATATATATATAAACTCTAGTTTAATCATGAATAAAAATTGTTTGTAGTATAAAAATGTTCTTTACTTCATTTAATACAAATTATAAGGTTTTACCTATTATCCACTATTTATTTAATTACTTAACGAGTAAATAACTAAAAAAAAGTAAAAAAAAATTAAGGTAGGTAATTTACTAAATAAAGTTCTAAATTACTCAACAGAAAATTAAAATTTTTAAAACTACCTAGAGGATATTGGAATGTAAAAAAAAATTGTAAATTAGTGACTAATACCCGACCCGTTACAGCACTACCAAGTTGAGACAGAGGTACACCAATCTCAATAGACTGTAGGAGCACATGATCAATGCCTAAAAATTCCAAAAGGAAAGTGAGAGGAGAGAGGAGGAAGGGTGAGAGCAGAGGCTATAAAAAGGGCAAAAAGGGTTCCGATTCTTCTCAAGCAGAGGAAGTAGTACCCTCATATTTCTCCCATTTCATGGGCTAACATGTGGGACGTTTTTTGATAGCTTATCTTTCTCTGTGTTTTTCCTTTCCTTCTTCCGTTCTTCTCTATCCTTTTATTAAGGAAGAGGGAAAGGCAGATAGACTATAGAGAGAGAGAGAGAGAGGGAGATGGGGAAGTATGTGGAGATATTGGATGTAGGGGTGAGGATAGCAGCTCGATTTCACTCTCACTGCCCACACACCGCTCGTATGTACTACCACCCTCCGGCCAATGCCGACGACCACCGCCTGAATCACGACGACGGTACTTCCGGCGGCAAATCGGCCGATGAAGTCTCGAACCGGCGGGGTAATTGCGGTCCCAAAGCGGCCATGGGAGTCGATACTAGAGATTTCGTTATTTATTGGGTTTTTTGATTTTCTCTCTATACCTCGAGATAATTGTTATATTCATGTGATTCTTTTCTTCTCAATGCTATGGAATTGAAGGAATTTGATTTTTATTATCAATGCTTACTCCAAAAAATATCCTCAAGGTAAGGTTAGTTTAGATGATAGATGAGACTGAGAGAGGCTCTCTCATGTTTTTTTTTTTTTTTTCTCTGTTTACTATTTAGAGAGAAGAAGTGCTTGCTAGGTTTTCCGACAGGCAACAGAAAGGAAAGGAAAGGAAAGTTTTTACATACATATGTTTGAATGTGATGGTACGGTACAACTGGGAGTTGTAAAATTGTACAGGCTGTTCCAGCCGAAGTTGAGGAAATCGCCAATTAATTACCAGGATCTCCGGGACAGCTGTTTACTTTACACCAGATCCTACTTTTCCAACACTCAAGGCCGGATCCGGAATGAGATTTCATCTAGCCTTCCGATATGATATGATTTTCGTTTTGACCCTCATGACACTCCTTAATTATGGTCAAGCTTTATTCATCCTTATGATTCATTCCTCTAGCCTTGGTTTTTAGTAAAAAATACCAGAGTTAAAATTTTTTATAGTATAAAAGTGTAGTTTAAGGTTTTTTTTGTTTTTTTTTAAAAAGGGCTTTGTAAGTGTGAGCTAGATGTTTTTGGTCTGGCTGAGGGCAAAACCAAATGAGTAGTGATTAGCCTACCCATGGTGGCCATTTGCTAACCTAAGGCATCCACCCATTGGTGGATGCCCCCCTATTTAATGGTACCCATGGTGGCCATTTGCTAACTTAAGGCATCCACCCATTCGTGGATGCCCCCCTCTTTAATGCATTTAGCAAATGGGATCCATGGGTCCATTAACTATTTTCCAAACCAAATCTATTTTCCAAACCAAATCCGAACCGTCTGGTCCTCATTCCATATATTGACCCGTGTCCATTTGAACACTTGTTAACTGTGGTTAGGTGGTTGAGTGTTTTCCACGTTAGGTAGGTAGATGAATAATAAGAGTTTTGTGGCCAAACAATGACAAAGTGAAGAATATTCAAAACTCCTATATTTCGGTATAAATATTAATTTACTTTATACTGAAAGTAATTGGAACAAATGACCTAACCATAGACTTTCTCCCACACACCTCATTTGAACGTTCTTAGGGTTAGTCCCTGTCAACCTCACTCTGGATCCTATCTTCGATATGGGTCCAGGCCCATTACTCGTTGTTTTTCCTGTTTCTAGGGAGGGCAAGGATGGTCACTACGTGAAAATGAGCTAAAAACGACGGCCCAAACCCGTCGTTAAAACAAAATTACGACGTTCTTTGGCCGTCGTGTAGTCCGTGGGGAACGGGGGTGTAGTTCACCATAAACGACGGCCTATAGCAGTCGCTAATATCTCGGAAAGAACGACGGCCATTAGCCGTCGTTTAAATAAACGGCGTATTAAAGCCGTCGTTGATTGCGCGAAATACTATTTTTTTTAAAATTAATTTTATTATAAACGACGGCCAATAGCCGTCGTTTTTGACGAAATTTTTTTTAAAAAAATTACTATTTTTTCCTGAATGAACCTGTCAGTTATACATTTTACCTGCAAATTCGCTTAATATACATTTAGTCCAACCCATCACAAAATACAATACACAACTTCATCTTCTAATTATCAAGCAAACGAGGCAATCACACGCACAAACAACGAAAACATAAATACTTAACCAATTAATATGTCAATACAAAAGTCAAAGAAATTTAACACAATATTTGGGCCAAATGATAGTTTCGCCAATGCTAATATCTCCAAGTGTTCCCACTCGTTCATACAGATCTGTATTTTGATCATAGATGTCATCTACTATAACGCTATATACTTCAGGATTTTGTGCTACATTGCCATAAATCCGTCCCAAGGTAATAATTGCCCCTCTAAAATTCTTTAATAAACATTGCCTGGAAGTTGGGGGTGACTCGGGGAGAGAATGCCGCCTTCCCTACAAACATTAAAAAGAGTTTGTTTAATAATAAATTTTTTTAAAAAACAATATAAGAGTAGTCAATATGATCATTTACATGTCAAGCTTCCATAATAACAAATAAACCAATAAGATACTTTACATATATGCTAAGCTTACAAAAAATATATAATAGCTAAGTCAGAAGTATGGATTCCAATCTGGGATTTTGAGGATACACAAATACGGGCAGTGATGCTCATTTCTGTGTTTTGTTTCTGATCCTATTGTTGAGCTTGAAGCTGTGGTTGTCGCTTTGTGTGGGTCTTGTTCTCAAGCTTTTTGGATGATGTCACTTTTAAATCATTCCATTCTACATCTACCAATATTATCAGACTCACCTTAAATTTCTGTGTTCGTATCCTTTTTTTATATTTTTCACCATACTCTGTTTTTAGAACTTATATTGGAAGTATACATGTACTGTCTCCACTACTTGGATAGTTGGATGTGAATACAACAGATGTAGGAAGGTGCCAAGCACCTAGGCCTGTTTTATCCCTATTTTTCAAATCTGTATTTTGCTAACAGCTTCAGTAATGCTGCACAATACACACTAGCAATATATAATCTGGATATTAGTCATTTATATATTACAACACATCTCGTTACTAGAAAAAAGAACACCTCCCGCCACTTGGGCAACTACAGTCACCCCTCCATTGAGCTCTCCCACTGCTCGTACCCCCCGAATCAAGACTGACTGGGACAACCCAACAGCTGGCCCAGCCTGGGGTGGACACCAATACTCCTTCCTGCCCTCTTCCACCCCAACTACCATGAAAAGGATAGACAGATGGCTGCCAAGAGGGTTAGGTATGAAGATTCTCGATCAAGTGACAGGAGGAGGTATGGTAACAATAGTTATGATGATGGTCGGTCTTCACATCGAGACTGAAGACTGTTTATCCTTGGTCCGACAGTATACATGGTGAGTTTGGATGGACTAAGAACTTGAGCGATCCCAATGGTAGGTAAATCTTAGTTTTGGACATGAAAATTTCTCTAGGTAAAGTTGATGTTCCTTTTTATTTGAAACCCTTCTTTCATCTGTTTTAGGTTTGCATTTATTGTGACTTGTGAGGGGCTATTACAAACTTAAAATCCCATTAAGAACTGATATGTGCAAAGTATAATATTGTACAGCATCTTTGCACTATTTTCAGTTTCTTTTTAGGCTCCATTTGGTTAGCAGGAATATGCAAATAAGGGAAAAAAATAGAGCATTTTTGAGTTTGGTTAGCCAAAAAATGCTGTATTATTTTTTTCCATTTTCCTTTCGTGCATTTTGAAACAGTGAGAGAAACCATGAGATGGGGAAAAAAATTTATAGGCTGAATCAAAATTTTGTTACCAATGTCTATTCTCATGTTTGTCTTTAGGTTACTATATCCTGGTTTGCATCATCCTACTCTGCTTGTGATGTGGTGTCTATAGCTACTTATTGTTCATGTACCACATCTGATTGTGTTTTGCTTTGCTTTCCTGATTGTGTTTGGGGATAGGTGCTTCCATATTTCAAAGATGGCAAACCTAGTCTACAAGGTAAAGCTACGAGGCTGAGGTTGGGTGGATGCTTTGTGAATGAAAGAATGATGCCTTCTAGAAATCTGGAGACTTGTAAAGGGAGTGCCTTTTTTTTTTGGTAGAAAAGTGAGTGTTTCTCATGGTATTGTAGTATGGTTTTAGTTTATTGTAAGATGTTTTATGTTTGAGGATATGGCCTGATCTTCAGATCTCAAGTTAGAATCTTGAATTCCAAAGATCTATGCATCCAAAACAATTGACAGATCGAAGACTCTACTTGTGTCTATGGAAGAACTTGTTAGTTATTATGCTTTCAATTGTGCTGATAACAATTATTGTTATCTATATATCATATAAATCTACACAGCCATTTACCATGCTCCCAATATTTGCGGTTGAAATCCCTAGAATTTTCAAGTAATCCAACTTCTTAACTTTCACTTCGAGTTTCTGCGACGAAGGATTAAGTGGCTATAAGGTACTCAAATCATAAATTTCTATGACAACTTTACTAGAAAGTGCTTATTGGCTTGTGAGTGTTTAGTAAATACGAATAAGTAATTAGTAAAATAGTGTTTCTTATTCTCTCCCTAATGCAAAAATAGGAGCTTTGCTTCAACACGTGAAACAGAGCTCCGGATCAAAATTTATCACAAAAAATAAAAACTTATAATAATCTGTAAATTCGAATGTAATAAATAGTTTCAAAATTTATACCTGGGAAGTACTACAAAACTCTGAGGAATCCGGCATATGTGCCCCATGAGTAGAAAACTCGGAAGATGAACGCCCCTTCATATTCTCTTCAAAAATTGAAAGTCGTTTGGTAAGGGCCTCAACTTTTGCCTCAAGGCTTTCAGATTCTTTCTTCCCCCGTTTAATATCCTCCTTGTAAGGAGCTGACACAAGAATAGTGGTCTTAGACACACCACTACCCAATCCTTGTACACGCCCCCTTCCATCACGACCACATACCTGATAACATAACAAAAATTAACATTAAATGAGGAATTTCAGTTGAAGGAATACAATACAAGAAGAGAGAAAGGAATCACATACCTGTGCAACAGGGTCATTATCTAAATCTGCATCTCCTAGTGATGGATCCATGCTAATAATTTGTCTTATTCCATCCTACAAAAAATAGAATTAGTTAGAAAAACTTATATTAATTGCTTATTGATAAAAAAAAAAAAAACTAGAGTTTTTATTCTCACTATTTGTTGGCTTGTGACAGGATAAGGGCAAGTCCCATCTATCTTTGTATGGGTGGCCACATATACTTCTGTTCTTGTTACTGTACCACTAGAGCTCTTTCTTTTCTGTAAAAGAAAATATACAATTAAATAAGCAAGCATTAACATCTTATTTAATGATTAAAGCTCCTCACAGCGTCTTTGCCATCATAATATTACCATAAAGTAATAATTAATAATAATCAAGCATTCACATCATATTATTACCAGATCCTCGGTAGTTCTCGCTGCTCCTCGTCTACCAGACGTGTGCGGGCTCTTCATCTGCTCCCTAGAATACTTGCCCTTTGCCCGACGAGCCTTGACTTCATCTGTTGAACACATATCAACAAATTTCTCCCAATCTTCACTTCTCACCTGGTGATGTGGATTTCTTTTTCGTTCGGCATCCGTTTCGAATTTGTCGTAATGTAGGTGGAGCTCGTGTTTCTAATTCCTCCAGGTGGAGTTGGCAATCTTCAATACTGCATCTTTATGTATGATTGGAACATTATACTGGGACTGTGATCAACATTAGAAGATAAATCATATTTGTCAATATAAAAAGAAAATAAATTATAATAACAATCACATGCACTCACCATGACAAGGGTCCAAATAAGCTCCTTGATTTCATCTGGAACTACAACCCAACTAGTGTATATAGGTGGACAATGTGTCCTCGTGACCTTCCCCACAAATGTCACAAACTTTGTCTCACCAATGAACTGCCCATTTTCATTAAATTCGGCTAAGCGACGTTCATCTACACAAAAAATATATTATTAGGTAACAATTAATAACAAATATTAAGCAAATGAATGTAATAAACTCACCACTTTGTCCAGACCCACTAGGTTCAGACCCACTTGATTGCTCTTGGCTCATTTCTGCAATTTTTTATAACAAAACTAATATAAAATGGGAACGAACTTATAATTATCCAACAAGTAAGCAAGTACATAAAGAAATGAGATTAATAATTAAATGCTACAAAAAATGCAGAAAATCCACGTACATGAATGATAGAGGAACAAACTTATAAGTTCCCATTGTAAGCAAGTAAGTACATAAAGAAACACAAAGAACATTCAGTGAATAATCCTATTCAATTGATAATTCATGTCAAAGATGTTTACATTCAAAATAAGCAAGCAAGTACATGCTAAATACATTCATTTTCATCATCTTCTACTATATCAGCGACTAATGCAGATGTTAAACTATCTGCTTTCATTCTTGCTTCAAACACTAAGGGATCTTCATAAGCATCCACATCTCGATGCAATCTCTTTGGAGCATCTAAGACAACATACCAATTATCCCTAGTGTGATCCTTGCAATAAAAGACCTGAGTGGCTTGAGATGCAAGAATAAATGGCTCATCATCTTCCATTAAATTTCTTTTGAACCTCCCCAGGTTAGCAAAGATCAAGTTTGTTTCTGGATCAACATAACATCCATTTGATTTATCTTCTATATGCACCCAATCACAAAAGAATACTACTTCTTTGAAATCATAGTAATTCAATTCAAGAATTTGTTTGATGATGCCATAATAAGTGACTTCTTCTTCCACAAGGTTCTTATCTTTGGCACTTGCCCTGAAACTAGTAATAGCCTTTATGGAGACTCCACTATTCTGTGTCGTCATGCTCATTTCCCATTCCGCTGTACAAAAAACATATCCATTTACCGCATATGCACTATATGACAAGGCATTTAAGTCTGGACCATCAGCAAGCCTCTTCAGGGTAGATGTTTTTTCTTTTTCTAGTTGTTGTCCTAACCAAGGAATGTAATCCATCGCTTTTTTTGTTTGTTGATTGCCTCTTTGACTTTTATTTCTAGACATGTGTGATTGAAGGTATGTTTGATACTTCCTGTGAATGCAAATAATAGATCTTTAAATTAAGTATTAAAGTGTGATAAAATCAAAATAATAATTGTAAAGATATAAATATCAAATTTTGCTTACTTCTCCCACTCAGCATTTTCAGGGCATTGTTGTAGAACCCATCTGCGTGCTTGCTGGTAAAGCAAATGTGGGAGACGGTAGGCCTTTCCATTTTTATCGATAGGATAGGCAAATTCAACTTCATCATCTCTCAATGCCCTTCGTCCCCGCTTATGGCTTCCTTCCCTACCATTAGGCATGTACTCCATGCAGAACCTCATTGATTCTTCCATGAGGTACTGTTCTGTAATAGAGCCCTCTGGAAAAGTTTGATTCACTACATATCGTTTGTATGTTTTCATCATCCTGTAAACGATAACATCAATCAACTATTGATACGATACCTTTGAATTAAAAAAACTATGTAATCCAAAATAATTTTAATTTACCTCTCAAAATGATACATCCATCGATATCTAACAGGTCCGCAAACCTGTGCCTCCTCTACCAAGTGCACAACGAGGTGTGTCATGGAAACAAAAAATGATGGCTGGAAGTATTTTTCGAACACACATAGTGTTTCAACAATGCGTTTTCTCATCTCCGAAAGCTCAATACGGACAATAACCTTGGAACATAGGATATTGAAAAATATTGACAATTGTCGAATAGCAGCACGCAATGGCTTATGTTTCTTGAATGCGTGCATCAATAACACTGGTAGTAGTTGTTGTAGAAGGATGTGATAATCATGTGACTTCAAGCCTTTAAGTTGAAAATCCTGCAAACTAGCATTATGTTTCCAATTTGCACTGTATCCGTTAGGAACCTTCAAATTATGCAAAGTTTTACAAATTATCTCTTTCTCCACTCGAGACAAAGAAAAAGAAGCTTTTAGAAAAGATACTTTGTCATTTTTTTCAATCGGCCATAGATTTCTTCTTATCTTCATAGCCTTAAGGTCCTTACGGGCTTCAATATCATCTTTTGTCTTACCCTTCGTGTCCATAATTGTTGCAATTTAAATTCTCTGCAATATTTTTTTCCACATGCATTACATCCAAATTATGACGAATATGCAAATCCTGTACAAATGAACGAGATATGTTATTATCAATGCGATATATTCCACAAAACATTAATATTATAAAACATCTTATAAAGCACCTTCCAGTATGGTAAGTCAAACAAGATTGATCTCTTTGACCATGCAGTGCTTTCCTCGGTCGTGGACTTCTTCCTCTTCTTTCCTGCTACCTTTCCAAACTTAGTCTGAATAGCTTCCATTTTGCATAATACTTCAAACCCACTCAAACGGCGAGGATGTTTCCTAAGTTCTTCTTTCCTATTAAATTGTGATTTTTGACTCCTGAAAGGATGACTTAAATCTGCTAGGAATCTTCTATGACCCATGTAGGCAAACTTTTTTCCATGTGATAGCCACACTGAGTCTGTCCCTTCACTGCAAACAGGACAACCATACTTTCCTGCGGTCCTACAACCCGAAAGATGGCCGTATGCTGGAAAATCATGTATAGCCCACAACAAAATTGCTTTCATGATGAACCTATTCTTAGTGTGAGAGTCATATGTTATGGTTCCAGTAGACCACAATTCATTCAACTCTGCGACCAATGGCTGCAAGTAGACATCAATGTCATGTCCTGGACCATTTGGGCCAGGAATCAATAGTGTTAGTATGGTAAATTCCTTACGCATGCATAAAGATGGGGGAAGATTGTAAGGAACAATCATAACAGGCCAGCAACTATAAGAGTTACTCTTGTTCCCAAAAGGATTGAATCCATTTGTTGCAAGGCCTAGCCGAACATTACGTGGTTCAGCAGCAAAGTCACTCCACCTAATATTTAATGATTTCCAACAAGAAGAATCTACCGGATGGCGCATGTGGCTATCATTTTCAACTGAATTTGCATGCCATTTCATACTCTCTGCAATCCATGGTACACTGTACATTCTTTGCAACCTCTGTGTCAATGGAAAATATCTTAGCTTTTTCCACGGTAAAGGTTTAGCCTTCGGCTTTGAGTCGTCTACCGGTTTCCATCTGCTTTCACCACACGTAGGACAACTATCCTTACTAGCATGCTCTCTCCAGTATAGTATGCAATCATTACGACATGCATGGATAATCTGGTAGTCCATACGCAAAGACTTGATCAACTTCTTCGCAGTGTAGGTACTATCCGGCAAAGTGTTCTTATCTGGTAAAATCTTTTTGATCGTTTCTAATAGCTCTGTGAAGCTATTATTAGACCACTGATGTCTAGCTTTCATGCTCAACAACTTAACAGTGACTGATAATTTTGTGTGCTCACCTCGACACGAGGGATATAGGGGTTGCATCGCATCCTCCATTAACTTCTTGAACTGAATATCCTCCTGTGAATCACCTGAAGCTTGACCGTCATCTTTATCATGAACTTCATTTAGGCATGTATCCATGTCATCGGGACTAACACGTCCAAATGTGTTATTCAACATATCTGTCATTCTTGGGTACAAATCTTCATGTTGATTGCTAGTCGACGTACTAGGAACCCCAACATTATCATGATTTATCAGAAATGGTTCTCCATGGTTGATCCACCTTGTGTACGACTTATCTATACCATCACATATTAAATGCTCTGAGATAACTTCTAGGGTTTTCTTCCCTTGCAGATTACGACATTTAACACAAGGACAACAATGCCAATCAACACCCTTACAATTCTGTTTTGCGAATGATAGGAATGATGCAACACCTTCAAGGTATTCAAAAGACATCCTCGGTGCTGTCATCCACTCCTTGCTTGGGGGGGGGGGTCGAAGAAGACATCTTCTAGTTAGCTGGGTAAAAATTCAAAATGATATAAGAAACTTGGAATCTAATGTTCACAATGATATAATTACATATATTATAATGTATTTATAGAAGTTGGCTTTTTGAAACCTTCACCCGAACCCAATCCAAAGTAAGCTTGGGTTTGGCATTTCTCAATTATTCATTTTTTTCCTCCCATTCTCTCCGATCTCATCATCATTTCTCTCGAAGAGAAAGAGGAACTCAAAAAATGAAGAAATAGAGTTGGTTTCTTGGTGGCCACCGAGTGTGTGAGGTTTGAGTTATGGAAATATTCCATTACAGAATGGGTTGTGACAACTGTTGAAACCAAACTACTAGATCAAAGATATATCAGTTTCAGCAGTGACCTGTTTTCATTTGAAACCAACAAACTAACAAATATCTTTGTTCTAGTAGTTTTCCAATAGGTTGACATATAGATTAAACTAACAAATAAATCAAACTTAATAGGTCAATTATAATTTTTTGTGTTGGTTTCGTTGCAAGCAGGAGTTAAAAACAGTTGAAGGCATTCAACTTGCTTCTAGATGCTGCAAAGAGTATGTTGGTTTCTTTATTACCTTATATAGAATCTAGTTTACCATATTTTTCCCATGGAGGGAATTCATTCATGCTTATTATAGTTTAACCTTAGAAATATATGCAGATTATGTAATAATTGATCTGCAATTGATTAGATGTGATACTTTTGGCAGGGTCTACAATTTTGTGTGTGTGTGCTGTGTGTTGTGTATGTGAGTATCCTCCTTTCAATTGGCTAAGTAACACCTTGTGGGGTTGTGTTCAATAAAAAAAAATCTTATTTTTTTTTATAGAATAAGTCAAATAAGCTCTATTCTAAACTTGCCAAATGCTAAGTCAGAAAGGCATAAGTAGGATGATATCATTCCCCCATAATCCTTGGAGACTATGATTCTAAAAACTCATACAGTGCTCTTTCTATGATCCATGCACCATGGTTGATTGATTTCGAATAAATATCTGAACTTGAAGCGTTTGAAGAAGGGAAACCCTAGAAATATTGGGATGTCAACAAAATTAACTGAAAAACACAGTACTAAGCGGCAATGATCTCAAATAGCATGATCAATAACCTGCAACTTCTTAGAATCGGCTGTTCCGGCCAGAAATTTACAGATCCATGTTTAAATATAAACAACTCATGCAAAAAAAAAAGATAGTGAAGATCAAAGACAAAAACTAATGAAATAGTATACAGATTAAAAAGGGAAAAATATATAATAGCAAAGAAACCTTCAATAAATCCAATCGAGAAGCCGGAATTTCATAAAGAGTAACCCCAAAAATTTCGTGAAAATATTTTGTAGAGATCAACTTCCAAATGGGAGGATTGGCTGCTAGAGAAATCAAAAGTTGGCATTTTGCAGAGATCTCAACGGACATAAAAATCAACCCATGCATTTGCCATCTTCCTTTACAAGCTCGACCCAAACACTAACCCACTTGTAAACAAATCAAACCAAATATAATTATAGAACATTTAAACAAAACTATGAAAGATTGCCATTTTCAAATGAAGTCTAAAAGATGGGTCTACAGAGATTTCCACAAGAGTTAGATGTGTTTAATAGGGATAGGGTTTGGATTTCTCCAAAAAAAAAAAAAAAGAGATGTGTTTAATGTTAGGGTTTCGCCAAAAATAAGATGTGCAAAGGAATCCAACAAACCCCGAGAGGAGAAAATGGCAGAGAGAGAGAGTGCAGAAGAAGAAGAAGACTTACTGGCGGGAGCAGCGGTGCGAGCAGGAGAAGGGGGGAGCAATGGGAACAGCCGAACCTACAAGATACCTAAAAAAAAAAAAACATTAACCCCAAATATTTCGTTAACAAAAAGAAACTATCATTGATAGATCTACAAGATAAATCCATTAAAAAAAAATCATGGATGGAAGGGAAACCGAAAAAAAAACCCATAAAAGTTCGGCAAAAAAAAACGTTCATAGATTATTAATCACAAAAGAAAAAAAAAGAACCCTAGAAAAATTTTGTTCAAAAAAGAGAACCCAAAAAAAATTGATCAACAAAAAAAATTCAGCTTCTACAAGATCATGCGTTGAAGAGAACAAAATCCAAGGATCCAAAAGAGAACCCTCCAAAAAAACAATAGATCAACAAAAAAAAAAACACCTGTGCGTTGAATCAAAACGAAAATCACAGATTTCAGTTGGTGAGAGCTCTCCTTCTTTGTGTTGCTCGGTCTCAAAGAGTGAACCCCCCAAAAAAAAAAGATCAACTTCCAAATGGGAGTTTTTTTGCTTTTACACCCTTTATCGGGAACAATAGGCTCTGTGAGCAGCGGCGAGCGAGCAGCGGCGAGCAAGCAGCGGCGAGCGAGCACCGGCGAGCAACGGTGAGCAAGAAACCGAGAGAGAGCAACCGTCCAAGAGAGAGAGAGAGGAAGAAACCGAGAGGAGAGATTTGGGTTAGGTTAGGGTTAATTCCTCAAAGAACGACTGCCTAGGGTAGTCATTTATTGCGTCAAACGTAAATGACTCACTACAGCCATCGTATACTTAACGAGAGTCTTAGGCCGTTGTTGTTTCCGACTTTTGATGTAGTATTTAACCCATTTTCACGTAGTGGGTATTTTATTTTATAATTTTAAAAAAGAATAGAGTGTTTTAATAGTAATGGTAGACATTTGAAAAAGAATAGTGTTTTAAAATTAAGGATGTAGACATTTGAACCATCAACCATATGGGAGAGAAAACATGGAATTATGAGCAATTTATTTTATTTTTAGTTTTTGTGTGGAAGCTATCATTTATTTAAGAGACTCAAAAGGGGTGATATTGATTTTGAGTTATAATGGAGTTTCATGTAATTTCAGACTAGCCTAAATATGTTATCTAGACCGTTCTAATCTGAATATCTTGAAGGGGTGACTTGAAACAGGATATAAATCATCTGAAAGAAAGAAAATGGGAAAAAAAAGGGTATGATTCAGAGGGAGATAAGAAGAACAGTGAAGAACTCCATTAGTAATAACTACTTTTCCTTGGTGAATCCATTATTTTCTTTTTTTAATTTTATTTATTTATTCTTTCTATTTCTATCCTAAATCTTCAGAAAAATTCTCATCCCTTTTTGAGAGGGGATCACCCCTATTTATAGACAATCAAGTGAGGTCACAGCTAATTTATAGCTGTCAATAATTGTTTTGTAACTAACTTTTGTGAGAGAAAATATCGGATTTCATCAAGGGAAAAAAGTTTTTATTTATTAAAAACTCATTTGAGTTTTTATGACCAAAAAAGCTTTTCGGATGGATTCTTCAAAGGTTAAAGACGTTATTTATCAGAATAACTCATCCTTTAACGAACTCATTCCAAGACCTCCAAGCCACAACTCATTATCCTCTCCAAATGTATTGATTAAATTATCATGAAAGTGGGTCATATGCTTTATGACACCTTGTCCTTACGAGGTAACATACAAGTGTTTGGACGAAGACATCCCTTCTAAATAATAATAATAATCTCAAGTCCAATTGAGACTTTCATAGGTGCTGGACAAAGACACTTTGTCTAAGGGCGGAACTTGTGTATGCCGTTAGACCTCAAACTACCAACGGTAAGAGAATGAAACTATAGATGACACAACCCTCGCATAGCTCACAAGGAAATGGGGGCATCCATCATCCCAAATCCTTCCTTACTGTTAGCCCAGAGCAAATATCATACTTGTGGAATAAGTAATTAGGGGGGAGGGGACGCACACGCCCATTCCCATAGGGAGGTACAATCCATACCTTGCCCCCTAATAAAACAAATATGCCTTCTGATCAAAGCATTAGAAAGACGCTTGAAGTTCTGATCGAAGCATCAGAAAGGTATTTGGAGCCAAAACATCTTCAAAAGGTGTATGGGCAAAAATAGCAGCAAAGGCGTAGGAGCTAACATAGCATCAAAGACGTAGGAGTCAAGAATAGCAGCAAAGGCGTAGGAAACTAAAATAGCAGCAAAGGCATAGGAGCCTGAAATAGCAAAGTAGGAGCCAAATCATTAATACGAAATCATCGTCCATAAGCGTAGATAACTGAAATCATCATCATTTGATATTTCAGACAACTTTAATGGCGTTGCTCATGGGAGAACTTGCTGTCAATTCATTAAAGGGAATTTTCAATAATCAATATATTGTAGCATCATTATCTTTAATGATCCACGTATCCTTTATTTAATAAATCATGAATAACAATTTGAAACATTTATTCCACATGTCATCTTCTCATTATTCATAATCAACAGAGCCCAAATCAACCACGTGGAAAATCCGGTTATCACTCCTGTGGTCGCCATGTATCCCTTTTGATACCTCTTAATTATGGTTAAGATTCACCCACCCATCATTGGTTTTTAGAAAAAAATATTAATTATTTTTGTAAAACATTTTAATATTAAAAAGACTTGGTATTTAGAAAAAATATTAATTCTTTTTTTTTTACATTTTAATATTTAAAAAAACTTGGTTTTTAGAAAAAATATTAATTATTTTTTAAAACATTTTAATATTCAAAAAAATCCTAAAAATATTTTTTTAATTTTAAAAAAGGAATTAATATTTTTTTTTTCTAAAAACCAAGGATGAGTGGGTGAACCCTAGGGGTGGGTGATTCTTAATCGCAGTTAAGAGGTGTCAAAAGAGACATGTAACCAAGGGGCGGGGAGGGGCCATGGCCCCCCAAACTTTTGTAAATCCTTCATACGCTAGTATGAAATAGCGGGCCCCTCAAATTTTAAAAAAATTTTAAAATATATTTGGCTCCCCCAAATTTTTGTCTTATATAATATAGTGCCCCTAATGGAGTCCGGTCGTGCCCTTGAGGTTGCCACATGTCCCTATTGACACCCTTTAACTATGGTTAAAATTCATCCACTCTTAGGGTCCACCTACTTATCCTTGGTATTTAGAAAAAAATATTAAATTTTTTTTAACCTTAAGGGTTAGTGAATTTTAAATAGGGTTCGGAAAGAAATTTGATATTAAAAAAAAAAAAACAAGGATGGTGGGCGAATCTTAACCGCAGTTAAGGAGTATTAATAGGGACATGTGTCGACCTCAAGGGCATTACCGGGGAAAAAATTCTCAAAATAAAAAACTACCCCAAATTTTTTTTTTCTCGTAGCCCCTAAACCCTCGAATTCTATACCCTCAAATCTATTATTTTTTTATACATGTATTTCGACTCCCCCAATGAAAAATTCCTGGCTCTGCCCCTACACGTGACAACCTCAAGGGGTGATAACTGATCGGTGCTAATTATTACACATTTTATGCACCTTAAACTGTATTTGTTAATCCTTTTGAGCTCATTTATCCATTACGATACTTCACTTGGGTGTATTTATTGTCTTCAGGTTCATGCGAGAAAAATAAGACAAAATTGATCATTTACAAGCTTGGAAGTTCCTTGTGAATCACTACCGAGCAAAGATTCAAGCTAAAGAGAAGTAAAAATACAAAAATCTACCATTGTTCAGTGTTCGGGGCATAACTCCTTAACCGTAGCTTCGATTTAGACCCATAATATATCAAAACGACCGGCTCAAAAAGATCTACAACTCTTATCAAGGAAGTTTGTGCAAAATCTGAACCCAGTGATCGATCGGTGGCCATTTGACCGATCGATCGGCGGTCGCCGTGTTGGTAATGTGGCAAAGTGCGAGAATTGGAATTTTGGGTCTGTTTTGGATGTTTCTAAAGCTACAATTCATGGGGACTCTCTCTCTATAAAAAGGAAAGCATCCTTCCATACAAAAGGTTCTGAATTTTGAGATTTGAAAGAGAGAAGATTCTGGAAATCTATGAAGATTGGAAGATGGATTGCTCGCGTTCTTTGTGTTCTTCATCGAAAGCGGTGTTCCTGACTCTCAGCATGAACTAATTCTTTTTCTAGGGTTTAGATGAAACTCTAGCCAAGTAACTGGGTCTCTTTTTACTTTGTTTTAGTTTATTCAATTGTAAACAATGATTGCATAATAAGAGGGTTATTCATAACCAGAGTTTATTGATCATATTCGATTTTTGTGTGATTCTATCATTGTCTTAGGTTTTATTATATTGAAATTGAAATCATCCATCTTGATTTTCTGTGATTATTGATGTGGATTTTATGCAATAGTTTTTACTGTTGAGGAATTAAATCATAGGATATTTTATACTAAGGGAAGACGAGTGATTTCATAACCCTAGTTTATTGTGTATCACTCTTGTTAACCAAAGATAGGATATGCCTAGGGTCTAATCCCTTGAATCATTCTAGATGGATGAGTGGAGTCTTGTAATCATTCTCATCCCTATTGTTTACATTATGATGGACTTGAATAAATGCATTAGGGAATAGTTATGAAGCTAGTGGTGGATTCGAACACCTTAGATCTTCTTTCACTAATATATCATCAAAAACTCTTAAGTTAATTAGTTAAAATAGAATTTGTTAGTTTAATTTCCACTCTTAGGTTAAAATCAATCCACCCAAATCAACTTGTTACTCATTGACTCACAATTAATCTTGAGATATAAGTAATCAAACCAGCGCAATCTCTTGTAGTTCGACACTCCATACTAGTCACTATTATATGGAATTGTAGCTATTACGAGGTTTATTTAATTAACGATCAATAACCGTATCACCAGATTTGTCCGCAGAGGATTTGGTTTCTTTATTTAATAAATGATTGGAGCTTGAGCTTGATTTTCACGAACAACTTGAGCTAAGCTTTTTTGACCTTATTTATCTAATAAATGATTCGAGCTCAAACATTTTTTTTAGAAGGCAAGCTGGGGTTAAGGGAGACTCCAACTAGATAGCATTAAAAAAAGATTAAATAACATAAAAACAGATCCATCCGCGCTACACCCAAGTGTAGCTAGGGTTGTCAATCCAGCCTTTTGATGAGGGGGGCCTGACCCTAAAATAGAGGGCTTTTTTTCCTTCTTTCTTAATAAGGCCCTAGGGCCGAGTCGACTTAAGGGCAGGAACTGGTAAGCACACGGCGTGACCTTGCCGACCCTCCATTCCATACGTTATACCATATATAATATAATAACTTATAATAGCATAAGGAGCTAAGACTTGATGGATATTTTTTTTTAAATCTAATAAAGGATAAGATTTCTTGTGTGTATGTGTAACAAACTAATAATGTAATCTCTTTTTGAAACATTTTTTTAAAATTCAGTAATTAAGCAAATATATAAATAAAAGAGGACTAAGATACAGGAGTACAACAAAACAAAAAACAAGAGTTTACAAGCAAATAAACTCAAAGCTATCTGTCTAGGAAACAGTCCTGACTCCTAGCCTTGAAGCTCCGTCCGAGGAGGAGCTTAACCCAGCACCCCCGAAGCTCCTCCCCAGCATAATTTAGGCCCGCCCATTCCATCGCAACCACTCGAATACGATCACAAATACGAGATTGGGACACCGAAGTGTCCTCAACCCGCACTGAAACATTTTAATGTTACTACTTGTAAGTTGTAAATTTTGTTAAAAAAATATAAAGGTAATAATACTAACAATTTAGCACTAACAATTAAGGGTGTATTAAAACTAACAATTTAATGGTTACTAAAACTCCGTCATGTTGCTCTTTGAGTTGCATTATCGGTCCCAAGTCAAAATAAAGGAGGAAGGTTGTATCACAAGTTGACAATCAATGTAAAAAAATTCACTAAAATATGATATAATTTTTTTATTCTCTAGGCCCTGGCCCGAACATGACCCGACCTTTGCTCTTGAGGGTAGGACTTAGGCAGTTCAGACCGTTCAAGGGTTAGGGCTTCACCCCAATGAATGAGGGCCAAGCTTGATAGGACCTAAGCCCTGCCTTGGCCCAACCCTTTGAGCTAAGCATAGCTAACAACCCTAAAGACTAAACTAATGCAAAAAGCTATCTCAAAGGGAAAACAAAGTGAAATACATCAAATTCGCTAACACAACCCCATAAACTACACCAATGCAACAAGAGATCTCAAAGGAATACATAAAATTCACTAACACAAGACACCACTACTTGAAAAATAAAAAACCTCACCTAAATGTTTTTTACTTCTCCCCACTTGATATCTCTCCCCTTTTTTATCGCTACATGTCGGATAGTGTGTGTATGCCCGAGCGCTCACCTCAGGCGTCCGCCAGAGATAATCCGAAGCCTTTTTCTTTCATGGGGGTCAGAGGGGTTGGGCTCAACTTAATAGCTGAAAACGAGAATGAGGTGGACTCTGGAAGGCATGGGATTGTCTTTGGTATATGCCAGAAAATGGTTTCTCACTTTCCACACATCATCCGACATGGGGTGATAAAAAAAAGAAGTCATTTTATTTTCTCCCCATGCTTTTGACTTCTTCCCACTTGATGTCTCACCCTTTTTTATTGCCACATGTCTGTAGGGTGGTTTGGATGGCGAAGGAATGTCTCTGGCCATGTCAAAAAACATGTTTTCAGGCTTTCACACATTAGGCGACATGTGACGGAAAAGTTATTTCATTGTCTCCCATGATTTGATTTCTCTACCTATTATGCGGCTTGTAACGATAAAGTGGTGAAAAAAATGAGAGAGATATAAAGAAGGGAGAAGTCAAAATCATGAGGAGAAAATGAAATGACTTCCCCCATTTTTATCGTCACATGTCGCCTAATGGATGGAAACCCGAGACCATATTTGCAAGAGATAGTATCATATGAGAGGCAAAAAGAACTTTTTGGAGGTGGCGAATGCTGTCTTGGGGATTCAGGTTTATCCAGAATCAGCTGGGGTTTCAGGCCTCGTATTGTCTTTGGCGAAGCCAAGAAGCCCTTCTCGGGCAACCATATAATAGGGGACATGTGGCGATAAAAGGGGAGAAGTCAAAACATTTTCTCCCCTTGATTTTGACTTCTCCCCACTTGATATCTCTCCTCCTTTATGCGGAGAAGTCAAAATCATGGCCCAGGATTTTGACTTTTCCACCCCTTGTCCCCTATTCAATGGTTGCCCGAGACAAGGGCTTTCTGGCTCCGCCAGAGACAATCCGAGGCCTCGGGGACAGTGGAGGGTGGTGGGTGAGCAGCAATAGCCTGGCATCCCTGAGTAGATGTGACATTTGGTAGCCGTTGTGTAAGAGAGGCGTTCTGATTCCTGTCATCCTCGCGGATGAGACTAGGGACTACTTTCTGGACGGAGCCGAGGGCCTAACTCCATCTCATTTTGATCGTCTTACAGAGTACAGTAGAGGTTCTCGTTGAGACACTACCCACATCCTTACTTGGGCAATGACGCCAGTCATGCAAATTAACCGCATGCATAACAAAAATTAGGAAGCCGTTCATATTTTACCAGGCTCACCTGCTTAATTTACGCTGAACGTAATGGTTTGTTGATCTCCAAAGCCACATACACCCTTAGAAATTTCCCCCACATTAGTCCATGTTTTGGGACATCAACTTGATCTATCACTTCCCCCCCAGTTGCTTTACGAGCCCTTCTCCAACTAGATAAAGTCATATAATCCGTGAAGTTGTATCCAGAATGGGTTGGTATTAAAGGGTTTCTGGTTTCCAGCCTTGCAAACATATCATACGACCATAGAGGCCCAAGGTTGGTGCATTAATTAAGGTTCGTCGGAGGTCTAGCTCTTGCTGAAAATGGAAGAGAAAAGCTCGGCCGGTCACTTGAACTGGGTATTTGGGTAGACCAAGCTTTGGTTAGAGTTGTCTTTGTAAGGTCTATCGTGGATCAAGCTGATGAGTTTGCAAGCCTCTGTGCTTTCATCCAACCAGTCATCTTAATTCCACAAGGATTGTTGTCATAGATGGGGACTGCAGCTGCTTTGATATTCCTTCTGAGAGGATGGTAATCTCATCTAGCTGTGGTTCCTTCATTTTCCAGGCAGTAAAGCAACAAAGAGAAGGGGAAGGAGGGTGGTTAGAGATTTGGGGTGAGGATAACAAGAAAATACTGACCAGGAAATAAACGTTGGCGAGTGAACAGGGAAGACAAGAGTGTTGTCTGAAACAACTATGGAAGGAAAAAGTGAGCTGAGAGGAGGAAACAATACACTCGAAGCAGAGAGATCTTCAGGATAAAGAGGATAACCCACGTCTTAGGAATAATCTCTACAACAAGAGCTAAAAAAAAACATCTTACCTTAACCACAGTTAAGGGGTGTTAAAGGGACACATGTCGACCTATGGGGTGAGGGGCAGACGGTTTTCATCAGGCTAGGGCCTGAAAAATTCCCATTCCTAAACAGCACAAAATATCAGAAGCTTCAAACTTCAAAGAGGCCAACTCACCTGGGATCGATTCGACTGGCAGAGGGAAACTCCCAATGGAATGGTGAAAGATCTCCTCGGGTATAATGCAGAGGCCAACTCACCTCATTTACCCTCTTAGTGAGCTAGAAAAAGGACTCAAAAAAAAAATTATAGGTTCTTCATAGCATTTCTAGCACAATAATATGTGCTTTTTTATGGGTAAATTAGTGATATAATCCTTGTAGAAGCCATCAACAGATGAACTTGCTTTTGACCATACTTCAGTGGCTATCAAATTTGTCACGAAATGAGTCATTCCTCGGCAACTTCAGAAGTTTCAAATGAGTTGCAGAAGTTTCAAATGAGTAAATGAGCATTCATACACTATTTTGCTAATGGTTTCAGAAGAGTGGTTCAACTGATGGTTATTTGCATTGAAACTGAACCTGAAATAAGTAGATTTGAATTGCAAGTGGAACTTAAATGGAAGCTTATTCCAATAGGAATACAACTATTCAACAATTGGCGTGCAAATAAAAGCATGCCTTTGATGTCCTTAGCAGGATTATTTGACTGAAACTGAACAGAGTAAAGATGCTCCTGCAATTGAGCCATACATTTGTAGAATATAATGTTTTGATGTAATACTGGATATAAACCTAAAAAGTAAATCATGATCTGATGCAGTGTACAGATCATATCATTCCCATTCTTGATGAAACACCAAGTTTGTTCTTGCTTAATCAATGGAGTTTCCCACCGCCATTTTGTCTGGTTAAGGTTGGAACAGCTCTTGTTGTATCCTCCCCTTTTATGTAAACAGCTTAGGTGAAACATTTACAGTTTCATATGACTAAGCCCTCCTTTCAAGGAACCGTAGAGTGGTTGTGATCTTCTGAAGCTGATGATATCATCTATTCGCATAGACTCGGGTTTAGTGAGTTCACTTTTGACTGCTTTGTACTCTGTAGAATGTAGGCCCCCATACACTTGTATGCTTAATGTCTTTCTCTTAGGTGCACCGATCTTTATGTATTCATCGAAGAAATTAATCAGTTCCTGTTGGGTGAGCTGCTGTAATGCTGCAACCTGTTTCATGGGCATTAGTTAATACCAACTGTTCCTAAATTTTGGTGTTTGGTTGAGCATGTAAAATCTATTTTGCAAGGACTATTTCCAGTAGAGTAATTTTCTTGTTTGGCTAGAAATAGGGGCGCATAAGATTGTCAATAATAAAACTTGTGAAGGGATGAATTTTTTAGAAACCTAGGTCATGGAGACTGTTCCTGAAAAGAAACAATGTACAAATTAAAAATGGCATTCAGTAATAGAGCCATACCTCAGATTCTTTCCTATCAAACTTGAGTGTACCACGAACTATTTCTTGCCAGTAAAATCTAGACTCCTCTCCCAAATTCTTATACTTCTCCAGCTTCATATCTATTAATGTATTTACATTGCTCTGAATGAAGCAATTTAGTAGTTAGATGGGTAAGTGTGTCAAAATTCAAAAAGAACGTAAAGCCAAATACCTTAGCAAGTAAATCATAAGATTTGATCATTACAAAATATCCAGTTGAATAAAGTGAGTTTGTAGATTAATTTGTAAATGTAGTTTAGATACCAATTGCACCTAAACATCTGTCAAGCAAATAGCACCTGATAACAGTCCTGGCATGGCGTGGTCGGAATTTGATTGGCAAATTAACGTAGTTTTCTGTTTTTCATAGCTGTCCCTTCTCACTATTATGACAAAGTATAGCGAGATATTGTTATATTATTATTATGGGTGTAGATACACTATATAATGTCATTAAGGATATTATTGTAATCTTCTTTTATGTGTAGTATAAATAACATGAAGGGGAATCAGCTCCTTATCTTTTCTCTTCTCTTTTCTTTCTCTTTCTTCTAGGGTGCATTCATTTGGCGAGAAAGTGGGTAAAAGAAAAGGAAAGAAAAGAAAGGAAAAGAAACGAAAGGAAAAAGGAAAGAAACTTAATTTTCTCGCAAAATAACCATCAAAAGATGGATGAAGTTTTTGGGAGAAAGTTTGTCACTATTGACAAAGTGCAAGAAAATGAAAGTGTGTTTCTTGCAAACCAAACGCAAGAAAAGTGCAAGAAAACACACTTTTCTTTTACTTTCCCTCACTTTCTCGCCAAACAAACGCACCCTTAGGGTTTCACTTCCAACTTGGTATCAGAGTAGTTCCAACTTGGTATCAGAGTAGTTCTTTCGATCAAGCAAAGGGTTGCAAAAAAAGAGAGGAAGAAGAACCTCACGGCTGACGTCAGTAGCCGTAAGGACACAGTCCCCTCCTCCAAAAGAAAAATCTACATAGTTCAAAGGCTATCTAAATTCAATTTTTTTGACAATACTTTTTGTAAATTTTGTATGATTTTAGAGGGTTTTTTTTTTCTCACCCGAGGTGTTTCATGAGAAAAAAAAAATTAAATTTGAAAATCTAAATGGTGCGATTTGTCCAAATTTCTTGCCGGGAAAAGTTGGTATTGGTTGATGAGTTTGAATATTCTAGAATATCTGAAACTCGTTTGGGGAAGTTCTGTGAAGAACTAAAGTTGGGGTGATGATTTTCCCCCTCCTTATGACATTTTTTTGCTGTTTTTCGGGCTCCAAATCTCATACATTTGAGATTTAAGGAATATGTGGAGATTCAACAACTAGTAAAAAATATATTATCACCAATGTCAAGTGGAGGAGCCGAGGAGGTCCTGAAGCGATTTAGTGGATACCCGAGAATTTAAGTTTGATGCATATCTCAAGCAACTATGGTGATAATCCTAGTGTGCATATCACAACTGTAAAGTTGGATGTCACTACTTTTTTAGAATTGTCCTAATCTGTGAAGATGCACATCTGCGAAAGAGGGAAACTTAGTTACTTGAATGGTAGGTGAATGAACCTTCTACGGAAGATATGTCATATGACAAATAGGAACCAAAAAAACTTATGGTGATCTCATGGTCACTCAATTTCATGCAATCACACATTAGTAGAGGTTTTACGTTCCTTTGGGAAGCGAAAGAGATTTGGGATAAAGTTATCAAAACTTATTCCCAAATGCTAGAACATTTCCAGGTTGTTTCAATTGAGACAAGAAGTTTCTAATCTTCGACAAGGGCTTAATGACCTAGGCTCATCAGAACAATATATATATATATATATATATATATATATATACATTGATAACAATTAACAGACTCACACAAGCACCAAACGCACGCACACATGACACACTCAACACATGAGGCTTAACACCCACGGCCATTCCTTACAAAAGGGTACCTGACTTTTGGAGGTGGCGTGGAGCCTTATGTACACAAACACACTTATGTACACAAACACACACATGAGCCCAACCGATGTGGCTCGCCTTGTTGTTTTTAATAACAATTAACAGACTCGGACAGGCACCAAACAAATGCACACACCTGACACATGAGGCTTAACATCCACGACCATTCCTCACAAAAGGGTGCCTAACTTTTGGAGTGGCGTAGAGCCTTATGTACACGGAAACACACACGAGCCCAGCCGATGTGGGACTAGCTTTTTTTTTATAACAATTTATAATTAACAGACTCACACAGGCACCACACAAATGCACACACCTGACACATGAGGCACATGAGGCACACATGCACACAACCGGTACATGAGGCTTAACATCCACGACCATTCCTCACAAAAGGATACCTGACTTTTGGAGGTGGCATGGAGCCTTATGTACACGGGGACACACCCACGAGCCCAATATATATATATATATAAGTTTCCCAGAAGCTTACAATGTTTCAGAGTGTCAATATGTTTCCAATTCAAAGAGCTCAAACAACAACATCCATACCCTAGAAATGCCTTTGTAGGTCAACCAGTGTGA
The DNA here is from genome assembly GCA_015143295.1 of Tetracentron sinense. Taxonomy (NCBI): domain Eukaryota; kingdom Viridiplantae; phylum Streptophyta; class Magnoliopsida; order Trochodendrales; family Trochodendraceae; genus Tetracentron; species Tetracentron sinense. Next base: position 39,615,482 of record CM026563.1, read on the forward strand.
TTGACCACATTAGGGTGTTTTAAGAGGGTAAAAAAACTCATTTTTTTACACCGAGAAGAGCAATGACTTGGTGGATCATGACCATCATCAATACCTTATCCCAAATACTTGGGGTAGGAAACACGAATCCAAAAGGACTTGGTGGATTATGGATATTTTTGCTAAATGAGCTAATGTCATCCACATCAATATGTTAATGGCGAAATACTACTCATGAAAAATTGGCATTAATATTCTCACCTTGAATTCACCATTAGTCATCTCATAAAGTTTACTCTCAAATGCCTTAAGAAATGCCTCCACTCTCAAATCTATCTGTCTGGGATCCTGTCGAGCTCAACATAGATAGTGCTTGAGACAAGACTTATTAAAGTTCTACGCAGAAAAGAAAACTAATCTAGATACCTTTACTGTGGATTGGACGATAAATTGCACTCCTCGAATACCTGAATCATTACTACAAAGGAAGAAATTTGAAAACTTTACACACATTATATTGATGCTGCATTTTGCATAGAGAGTAGTTCACAAAACAAAAAATTGTACATACCTGTGCACAAGCATAGTAATGTACCCAAGTTGCTCAACCGATCTAAGCTGGTGGAAAGCTGGTTGCTTTGCGATAAGAACAAAAAGCTGAAGTTTCACATTCAACATCAAATCATCTTGATGAACCTAAAATATTTCAAAAAGGTTAGGAATGAGCACTTGTGTGGGATCCAACGTCATCAGATAAAAAATACTATCCGAAAATTATAGGAATATGATGATCAAGGAGTGCTAACATAAAGAAGAAACTTAGTGTCCAGATTTGAGGTAATATTACATTACCGTGCAGAAAAAATAGTGTTGACCTCTTATGACAGAAATATTATTTTTAAAATTTTCTAATTTAAGGGGTATTAGATTGGAAAAGTTTATGATCCATAGTGGTTGCATATTTGCATCTTGCCTCAAAGTGAATGCTTATATCAATAATGTTTTTGTAGAAATTTTAGCTTTGTGCCTATACTTGCTCCTTAGAGTCCATGAGGCAAGCTGTTAAAGCTTAGAAAAATGTTCTTAAAAAGCATGTAGTGGTTGGCCTCAACGCGAGGTGGGGCTCAAGGAATGCCTCAAGGCTCAAACATGAGCCTTAAATTAGATATTGGATTCTTGTTGGACACTTGTTGATTATATTCTTCTTCTATTAGTTAATTATACAAAACAAATTGACATGCACTGTAAATAGATGTTCTAGTTAAGCATTTGGATGGTTTGTAAGTAGTGAATACAACACTTCACATTCATATATACCCTTATTTATGAGCATTTGAAAAATGTCATAACATATCCCAATAAACAATGAACTAAAAAAATTGAAATATCCCCCCAAGTCTTCGAATCCTATCTTTTGGGTACTACTACTACTAACTGCTGTTGTTGCTGTGCTACTAATACTACTACCATGATGGTAAGATCCTAAAGAGGAAGGAAACCTACAAGGGAGTGGAGCTCTAGAAATGCTCTACAACTCCTTAAAAGTTGGATTTACAGGGAATTGAATTTAAGAATGGAAATGGAGATGAGTTTGAGAAGTTTTACCCAATCCTATGTCGCCAGAAGGTCGGATCTAGGCTCGATCAAGCTTCTTTTGCTCCTTCAAGACTTGGATCTAGAATTTCAGCTCTTCTTAATGACCTCCAAGCTTCTGGAAATCTGGATCTCCTTTTTCTCTTTGGATCTTCAAGTTTCCATGCACAATAAAGTGAATTGGGTGAAGGCTAGTGAAGGATAATGATGTTTGAGGTTGGGTTGGGTAGAGATTAGGGTTTGGAGATGGAGACTAGGGTTAGATGAAGGAGGCTACGGATTAGGTTTGAGAGAATTAGGGTTTTCTCTTGGAGAGAATTCTCTAAGACTCTAGGGTTTTGGCTAGAAATTTGGATTTCTCAAGGGTTGGGTTCAAAGGTTGAAACCAAAGGGTATTTATAGGCTTTTAAGGGTAGGGATAGGTTGGGAATAGTCCTAAAAGGCTATGGGTGAGGTCATTCCAGAATGGGATGACCTAATTAGGATTTTAACGTTTTTAAAAAAAAGAAGATATAGTGGCAGCATAGGCAGAGGGAGCATGGATACCTGATGCAACAAGTGAAGATGAAACAGCAGTATCAGAGTCACTCTGTAGATGAAACTCAGCTCAGATCATCCCAGCAACCTGGGCTCTCATGGACTCCAAAGGATCACTCGTAACTACTGAGGTTGCAGGCAGCGGATCAACAGTAGGAGTCGTAATACAATGAGTAGCAGGACGAGACTGGTAACCCTCAAGATAGCCAAGCAGACGATAACAATGATCACGATCATGTCCCACTATACCATAGTGAGCACAAGGAGTAGTAAATCTGCCACGACCACGTCCACCATGTCCTTGACAACCCTTATCAGTCCCCCTACCACGTCCTGAAGGAGGACGGAAATCAGTAGCAAAGACAATACGATCTAGAGGGAGCATACGAGGAGAGCTCGAAAACATAACAGCCCGTCGGCGTCTCTCACTGAACATGGTGGAGTACACCGATCGAAGAGAGGGCAAAGGAGACATGGCAAGGAGCTGAGTGCACAATTGCTCAAATTCGGCACGAAGACCACCCAAGAAATCATAAATGCAATGACGCTCAATTCACTTCATCATAACCTTTGTAGAAGCAGCGGACAATTCAGAAAGAGACTCATAATGACTCAATTCTTCCCAACGGCGTTGAAGAGCCCCAAAATAATCGGAAATACGCATATACCCTTGCTGAAAGTGAGCAATCTCACGAGTAAGTTAATAAATCCGAGCATCATTCTCTACTAAAGCACAAGTTTGAATAAGAGCATCCCAAAGCTCATAACAATCCTCATAGAAATGTAATTCTCGGCAATTTGATGCTCCATTGAATTAAACAACCAGCTCAAAATAATGCAATTCTTGGCATTCCATGTAGCAATCTCAGAAATACTTGTCTCCGGCTTAGGGGTTTTACCATCAAGATACCCCATCTTAGAACGACCCCCAATATAAAGCTCAACAGAGCTTCACCATGCAAGAAAATTTCACAATTGAATTTAAAATTGGTGATAGAGTGAACAATGGAGTCGGAAAGAGCCGGCGGAGTAAGAACTTTAGTATCCATAGGAGCAACTTAAGGTGAAAAATGAAGTCACACTACCGATCAATTAATACCTCATCAAAAACATGTCCATAGGTAGTAAGATAACCAAAAACATTGATCGAATGTGCTGTTATAAGCAAAATAGTGCAAAAAGTCCCTTAACAGTGAAAAACTGTAAAGGGGGTGGGAAAAATTCTCATAACTCCTTCAAATCTTATCCAAATTGAGGAAGCTCAGTTTTAAAATGTTCCTTGCAAAAAACCGGTCCATCCATGATCAACAACAACATTAAAATGGTCTCATTCGAGCAAAAAAGTTTATGAACTAAAAAGTTATTGATTCTGATTTTTTTCTGTATTTTTCCTTCAAATCATTGTAACTTCCTTAATATTGAATCAAATCACACGATATAGGATTCAAAAATCCTCTAAAATCAAGATCTTTGAAAAATATATATTTGAAGAACTCAAAACCTAAAAATAAAGCCCAAGTCATATGGCTAGAGACAGTTGTATGGCTAAAAACATGGCAGCTAGCTCCTTCTTCCTTTTGTTGTTGTTATGGCTTTAAAAGATGATCTTCTTCCTTTGATGTAGCTCTGATACCAAGTTGGAGAAAGGGTTTGGAGGATTTAGGCTTTAGAGAAGAGAAAAGAGAGAAGATAGGAAGAAGAGAGATTATGGTAAATTGCTTAGTGAGGGAAAGAAAGTCCTACTAACATCTTATATTAAGAGAACATTACATATATACCTTTTTACAACTATACCCTCGATATTACATATCTCAACAATATATATATATATATATCAAGAAAATAAAAATTCGAATTAAATTGAAAAAATAATAAAGAATTAGGAAGCCAAGACCAAGTAGAATTATAGAAATATAGGTAATAAATGAGTAGAGTAGCCAATTAAATTTCCAAATAGCCAATAACAAGTTAAGAATAAGTCATGGGAAGTGACTCAAAGACAAAGTAGCAAACACAAAACCTAAATAGAGCAAACATGTTTTTCATAAAAAGAAAATAGAAACCTTATCCGATTGTGTGATTCAAATGAGGTTTTGAGGAAATGAAGAACTTGACATAGAATTCTTTAATTAGTTGATTCAAATCCTGAATCAAGTTTTTAATTACAACAACTCAAAAGGAATTTGATTTTTGGGGCGTAAAATAAGATGGGAATGAGATAAATATGAAAGACGTAAGTTTTAGGGTTATATGCTAACCCATATATAAGTAAAGCGTTATAGGCAACCTCTAAGCAATAGATGTTTCATAGGCAAGGCATTACCTAGGCGACCAAAATTTACTATATTAATACGAATTTGAGTTATTCATACATTATTGTAAATAGAAATTAAAAATTAGAACTTTGCTTCTCGGCACAACTGGACGAACTCCCGGGGACAAAGATGTTACTACAAAAAAAAAAAACATAGTTTGGAGAAAGGGGGAGATTGAGTCGAATGCACATCATGCCCGCTTGAATGAGATGTTGAATAACCTACGCAGTACAGGAACTCAACTATGACTTACTCATGGTGTAAGATAATTCAAATATCAATTTAAACACTAAATTTCAAAAGAAAACGTGGGACTGTAGAATCTAATAATAATTAATCATCATCTGCAATCATGCGTCCTTCCTAGAGCAATAAAACCACAGACAAAATTTGTTAAGCAAAAATATTGTAGACCTAATATATATTGTATACCCAAATAATGTCAAACTTTATTTCGGTCTTGGGTGCCTTTGTACTAGGGCTTAGGAGTGGGCACCACTAGGTAACCTCATTTTAGCGAATGCCTGCCTAGACCATAATTAGGAGATCACAGCTAGATGAGGCGGTGGCCTAGGCATTGCCTAGGCACCATTTTCACTACAATGACGTACATACACAGCCATGTATATATATATATATACATGTGTACATATATCCATGTATCTTTTCACCAAAGGATGCACAAGTTTTCTTCTTAAATAGGAAAACCTACAGCTTTGACATAAAGGACAATATATAGATTCTCCTCCCTTTTTTGGATGCTTTTTAATGTTTAGGGAATTCTGTTGATGTTGAAGAGCATTAAAGCCTTGAAAGCTTCAAAAATATGCAATTCGTTGGATAAAGCATTAACGAATCATTAGGTTGCATTTCACTTTTCTATTATCAAAAGAAAATGAAAGAAGAGTGCAGCAACTCATTTTGGCCTAATGTGAGTATAGGCATGCCTATTCACACAAATCTCAGTATTTGTATCTATATTTGGTTAACATAGTCTAAAATTGAAAATATTATAGAATAATCGGAAATTCTTAGTTGTAGGCTTTATTCTTTTGCTTTGACATTTAAGTTGTAATGGAAAAAACATAGGGTGTGTTCATTTGGCAAGGAAGTGAGGGAAAGCAAAAGAAAAATGAGTTTTCTTGTGTTCAGTGTGCAAGAAACATACTTTCATTTTCTTGCACTTTCTCAATAGTGAAAAACTTTCTCCCAAAAACTTCTTCCATCTTCTAATGGTTATTTTGAAAGAAAATTTAAGTTTCTTTTCTTTCCTTTCTTTTCTTTTCTTTCACCCACTTTCTCGCCAAATGTACACACCCATAAAGCAATGACATAAATACTCTCTCCTTTTATAAATCTTTACCTGAATATAGTGGACTAGAGCAGAATTCTCATTGCATGGATTTAGGCCTTCTGCAGGATAGAAGTGATTTATGCCTCTCTCAAGCTTAATAATTCTATTCGCCAAATGCTGGGATGGGAGCAGAGGTTTGCATATAGGTTGGGGACCCTTGTAGAGAACATCTTCAATATGCTGGATCATTGACTCTGCTTCATTTGGCTTGATGTTTCCTGAAAAAAAAAAAAGGAATAGTGGAAAAATAATTAATATCCAAACAAAAATGACAAAATTCCAGTATCTATTCAACAAAATTTAAATTCATCAAATTATAGGAACCTGCCACATAACATTCTAAGAAGGCCTTTGAGAGCATCACAGGTGAAAACTTTGCAAGATCGTCAGCTTCAAGATGAGGAAGAACTTCAAGTGCTTCCATCCAAGGCCATGAGTGATCCTCTAGTATTAATGAGCAGTAGTATATAGCCTGCTGATATGGCTGTTGAAACTTACAATTTTGATACTCCTTTGTTACCATTTCCTGATTAAAAGAATAGAGAGAATATCATTTACCTGGAATCCAAAACCTTTTTGCTAAAAAAATAATACAAAGTTACTGAATCTAATAGTTTATTAGTGAACGGTATAAGAAATCCATCCATCCACAACCATATACACAACAGTCCCTTGAAAAAGCACATACAGATGCTAGGATTGTCTCAAAAGCCTTCGTATTAAAAGTTTTAAAAGAAAAAGCCTCGCTAACTGAGTGAGGTTAGTCTCATGCAAAATCGCCCTTGCCAAAACCAAAAGCCCATGATGTTCATACTACATGAGGCTTGACTACTTTGTCATACTTTTTTATTCTATTGGTAAATAAGGAACTTACTACAGGCAGAACAAAAAGTAAATAGGGAAAAGCTTTCCCTATGTGCAAAGAAAGTCTAGCAGCTCCCTCTTTGACAAGGCAATTCACTTCCGAGTTGGTAATTCCAAGTTCCAAGAGCTATATTCGTAAAAAATGAGGAACAATTTCTCCATATGGTTGGTATATTAGCTAGTCTCAAGACTCTCAACAGCCCCAAGGACTTTGCCCGTTGCGCAAGACAACATAGTAGAGAGAGAGTTGAGCCTAATTCTTGAAGATTACCTCCCAAATTAGTCTTTCCAACCAACTAACCCAGAAAAAACTTTAAAATCATCTAGAAGATGCCACTGATTTTTGCCATGCCAAGATTCCTGGAAGGGAACCTATTGAAGCTACTTTGTCACCCATTACCCCTTTCTATACACAGATCCAGAGTTCCAGACAACATATGGATCAGATATTTAATGCTTTCGCACCGTTATGGTCTAAGTAGGTCCACAAATGGCAGCAGTAATTTATGCTTCAATTGCACATGCTTTGGATTTGTTCCCATCAGTATTATTATTTTCGGTATATGTGTAACAAACATGAATGACACTAAACAAATAGGTTTATGTAAAACAAAACAGGTGTTTAGGCATGCTTCTCTCGGAGGATCATTAACAGCAGAGTCTAAACTAATCCTTCAAAGTGAGTGCAGGCATAAAAGGAAAGTGAGCAGCCAACATGTATGCTTTTGGCTTCTCCAGTTTCAATTTTTTATCTGGTCGGTCATTGATGAACCTTGCTTCAACCTTTATTGATTTAATAAGTATTTCATTTGCACAAGTCACACCATATATGCCTTCTTTTCAGATGATAGTCAAATCTTAGAACAAGAACTCCAGAAACATAATATTTCCATTTCCATATTTGTAGAGAAGTTTTGGTAATATCATTAAGCACGTCCCTGAGTTGGTTTTAAGTTTGAAATTTGTTTTCTTCAATTCCAAGATCGGCAAATGATAAGCCACACTCCATCTCCAAGGAAGTGTATTGAGTGGATTTTGTAGCGAACGTGTAATCATTTGGCTCCTCTAGTTTCAATTTTTTACTTGGTTGGTCATATGATGAATGCAGCTTCAAATTCATTAATATAATGAGTATTTCATTCCCATCCCATACGTGCTTTATATTCTGGTGATTGTCAAATTTTTAGAATCTAGACAATATATTTCCACTACTAGATTTGTAGAAAAGTTTTGGTAATATTACTAAGCATGCCTTTGAGTCTGTCTGTCTGTCTCTCTCTCTCTCTTGAAATTTGTTCTCTCCAATTCCAAGATCAACAAAGGACAAGGCACACCACACTCTCCTTCCGAAGGAGTACATCAGTGGATTTGTATAATGGCATAGATATTCCTTGTTTAGTAACTTTTTCTAGAATAAGAAAACACTATTCAGATGTTGAAGTAGTACACATTAAGTGCAGTCCAATTCTGCTAAGGGTGGTAACATTCTTGTCGGTGGTTGCCTACTATATGATCTTAACCGTCAACCATCAAATTCAAGGAAGAAATTTATACCCAGCTAAGCAAAAAGGAGTGTGTATCATTTATTTGCTCATTGCAGGATCTTTAGAATACTTCTCTTTTATGTATTCTATTTAAGTCTTATACACTGTATTCTTGGTATACTATTAGTATCTCTTATATACTCTATTAGTATCTCTTATATACTCACTGTATATCATTAGTGGAGTATAAATAATAAAGAGTAGGAGAGAGACAATTAACTCTCTCTAATTTCTCCATAAGCTTCTTCTTCTCTTTCTCTTCTCTTCTCTCTTCTTCTTCCAAACCCTTATCACTACCCTAGATCCAAACCCTAATACCTATCCTATCCAAATTCCAAACCAACTGGATCTCCCAAGACCTTCTTTTCAGTATGACTTGGTTTTTCCCTATGGGATAAAGTAAACTTGTTTAGGGGATGGTCAGGCAGTCCTTTCTAACCAACACAAGATTTTGAGAAGAAGTTCCCATATTCATTTTGACACACAAGCAGATCATTATCAGCTTGCAATATGCTATGGAACTTAATGGTGGAAAAGGCTCGTATTGAAAGATTTTAGAATGTTCTTAGTCATTCTTCATTGCAGTATTAAGATAAGATCACGAATCCAATTTGGAATTCCATTAAACAGAGGTTGGATCAAGCACAATTACTAAGAAAATAAACAAAGAGTTCCAATGCTAGAAAGAGTACATGGTATTTTTTGGGGACGAGAATGGTGGAACTGTTAAAGTGTTCTCAGGCCCAACTGGGGTAGTGGATTACAATCAATCAGAAGAAGAAAGTAAATGCTCCCTCTCAAGACAAAGATTTTCAGTGATCAATTTCCAGGACATTTGGTGGGTAGAACACAACTTTTATAATGCAATTATATTACAAAAAAAGTGTAAGTAAGCTCCTTGGACGGTGTCTACTGCAATTGTACATATCTGAGAGCTTGTAAGAGGCTGAATTATTATCATTTTTATACCTAGAGAATGGCTAATGAGGTGCTGGACCTTGTAACAAAATGTGGTGTAAATGGAAACTTTTACAAGGATTCTCTTCCCTAGATTTCCTAATTATTTTGTAATATATCATATAAATGATACAATACCTCACAGTTACGTGTATAGAAAAATAACATAAAAGAAAACCTCGGTGTTAAAACTTCACTTTGCATTTCCTTTTAAAAATCTTTCTTGCAGAATAAATGATTTTAACATTCTTATTCTTTTTTTTGTCCCCGTTTTACTCGCCTCTGCCTCCACATCTTCCTCAAATCTTCCATTAAACTTCTTCACAATATAATAATATCAATTAGGATAAAGCTTTTGAGACTCCCTTAGGGCTGAGACCACCGAGACCGTGCTCTAAGAGCACGGGATTTCAGGTGGGGCCTACAATGTGAAATGGGCCCCACTTGAATCCCATGCTCTTAGAGCATGGTCTCGATCCTAAAGGGGTCACAGTAGCAAAGTCCTATCAATTAACAACCTACATTTTTGAAGCAAATCCAGAATATGTATAACAGGTCACCTAAAGAGAAAAAATGTGTATTGAATTTTTATGATTAGTAATGCATGATAGACAACGGTCAAGTCAACCATACAGTGAACTGGTACAATATACCATCCTTTCAAAGAAACCATAGAAGTATGTGCATGTATATTTTTTTACAACAATAAATGTAACTTCATGGCACAAGTACCTCACAGTTGATCAAATGTATGCAACTCTTAAGTATTAAGTGCAAAGGTTCCATCCAAGATGTGCCATGGTATTAAGGATACCATTGTGGTGATTCCAAATGAACAACAATAAAAATTCAAATAACGCTAAATATAACAAACATAACGATAATCTGAGTAATGCATAGATTGGAAAGATGATGGGTGACAGATCCCATTCATATATTGACATGCAGCATCTCAACTATTTGCAGTGTTGTACATGACTAAATTATATTACAACTGTTTGGCTGCAACCTTGACACAGGGAGTTTCGCATATGTGTGTCTGTATGGGCAGCATTGGAGCAGAGAGGGGAAAGTGAAGAGGGGTTGATGGACCTCAAATCCTTTACAGGATACATACCAATGTAACATTTATAAGTTCAACTTTACAAAACCTGCAGAACAACATGATGCAGTAAATAACTGCAAAAACTTAAGGACTGATACTTTATCTTTTATAATTATGTATTGACTATGATTTAAAAGCTTAATGTTCTTTGAGAAGATAATTACTGAAACAACATGATGCAGTGAATCACTGCAAAAACATAAGAGTGATATTTATCTTTTATAGTTATGCATTGATTGTGACTTAAGAGCTTAATGTTCGTTGAGAAGAAAATTACTGCAATAATTGTAGTATGGAATGTTGATACCTTTCAAGTAGAATAACAGGCAGTTGATTACCTTAATCACAGAAAACCTGTGTGGTTTTACTTCGAACCGTGCAATTTTTTCAACTATTCTTTCTAATAAGATCCTCATTTTGTGATTATAACCAACCACAATCACCTAAGAAGGAAAAAAATAGGTTAGTACATAGAAGACTTGATGCATCATACAAACCGAAAAGAACGAAAATAAAATAAATTGGTAAAGCAGGCAACAGATGATTGAGTTTAGAGCATCAGTGAAATGATGATTCTACTTTTCATTAATGTCTGATCAGAAGATAGAAAATCTACTTTGAGAGTCCTACAGTAAAGGCCCATGGAAAAAATAAAAAAAAAGAGATTTCTCAGGAGGATTTTGATAGATAAATTTCAGAATTATCATTGCAGGTCTTGATAATGGATCTCCGGCAGGGTGTTTTCCCCTCATATTGGTGTCTCTCATCCTTCATCTCTTCTATCCTTACTCCTCCCTTTCTATCATGCTGGTTTTCTTCCTCTTATTTTTCTTTCATCCATGGTCTATCCTCCATCATTTTATCTTCTGCAGTCCCTTCCTCTTTGTAGGCCATTTCTGTGCTCTGGTTATTCTGCATGTCGTCGTCTCTCTTTGGTTGACTAAGTTTTAGCTTCTTGGTCCTGCTCTATCGTCAGTATTGCCTGTAATGGAGCATCTTCTAGTTACAATTGAATTTAAGATAGTTGATCTCTGTAAGACTGGATCTGGTTCCCTTATAATTGTTGAAAGGAGTTGAGGGTATTCTCCCAAGATTCTTGTTAAGGGGTGCATTGTATAACTGGCAGAGAAGAATGAAGCACTTAGGCTGTCTGAGAACTGCCGGATTTTTGAGACCAAACACTTGAATGAGCATACGGTGGCTGTGTCTAAACAGCGGAACAGTATGGGGTGTCGTTCATGAGAGTTGCTGTATTCCTCAGATTTTCCAACACTAGAACTATTGTCATCCATGAAGGACCCCTAGGAAGTGGGTGGGCAAATGTGGATATGATCATCCATAAGAAGTTTCTCTCTCCCAAATTATTTCAGTTTAATATTTAAAAATAAAATTTAAAAAAAAATCAAAAGAGTATTCTGCATACTACGAGAGTTTTGGTATTTACATTCCTTTAAGTGAGGTTTTCGGTATTTAGTAGTCTATTAAAACGAGTTAAGACCCTTATTTGTTTTGTGTTTGTTTGAGATTTTAGTCCCATATTAAGTACGAATTGATCTATTGTGTGTGTGCGTGTGTATATATATATATATATATATATATGAATAATTGAAGAAAAGGAATAAATGTTGCATTGGAGAGTAGTGTTACTATTTGAGACAGTACATGCAATGGAACTATGAGGTATGCATTGGGGCTTTTTGTTTATTCGGTTGGGTTAATGGCACAAAAGTCAAGTCAAACTGAATTGAATTTGACAGTTATAAAATTCAAATGAAAAGGTGATTTCTGCGTTGGTATTTGAAGGTGTCAGCTGGTGCCAAAGGAATGTTACTGTATAATACCTCATGTAGGGGTATTTTAGGCAGTATGATACTAATTTCATACTTGTAAATAGTTAGTATTGCATGTGTATTTCACTGGTATATTCAATATATAATATAGGAGAGAGAGAAATATAGCCTCACATTTCTCCAATTTTTCTCTTTTTCCTCTCTTCTTCTTGTTCTCCAAAGTCAAAAGTCCAAAGTCCAAACCCTAACCTTAGAACTACATAAATCAACTTGGTATGAAAGAAAATTGATCCAACAGGAGGATATAGAGCAAACCAAATAGACCAAAAGGGAGAAGTACATTTGCTGATGATATTGGACGTATTAAGGGCGGTTGGATCTCGACTGTGAATGTATTTTTTAAGAGGTTTTGATTTAGGGAACTTTTAATCAAGTTTCATGTGATTTGGAGTTGCTTTGATAAAGTTATGATAATTTTTGGGGAAAATAAAAAAATTATAAATAAAAAAACAGATCTAGTGTTTTCTAGCAACCAGATTCATTCCTTCTTCTTATGAGTTTGATCTCAAGCAGGTGAACCGCTTTTTTTATGCTTGATCTAATGGAGGTGGTTGTGGATCGTTTCGACTTATATTGAAGATCCAATGATCAAATTTTTAGGCTATATATTTTTGATGTTGTTTGTTGCTGAAAATTGTTATTTTTGGTGAAGAAAATGATATGTTTGTGTTACTTTGGATATGGAATAGATTGTAAACCGTAGTTTGGGAACCAAAGAATCTGGAGTTCTTAATGTTGTGCGGAAAAGCGATAATTAAAATTGACGACAATGCAAAAACACCAAGAAAAATAATTAATAAAATATAGAAAAAAAAGAACACACTCACAAGACAAGATATAAGTGGTTCACCCCACCAATGGCTACGTCCGCGGGCAAAAACGATCCAAAAACCTTCACTAATAGCAGAGAAAAAACAAAGAAAACAACCAAGAAGAAAACCCCAAAGCTCTTACACTTTTCTTCTTTTTCTCTTTGTCACACAAAATACCCAAAAATACTATTTATACCCAAAACTCAATTCCCTTAGGGTTTTCTACATCAAAGACTAAAGAAAAACCATAAAGACTACAGATTGTTCACTCACTATGTGGCCCAGTGACATTCAAGCAATACCCACGTCAACAATCGTCACCTTGGCTTGAATTTCATGAACATCCCATGATGCACCATGATCGCTTTCACCACCACACCCCAAAGAGTAAAAGAATCAACCTTGACAAAGATTAATCAAGTCCAAGCAATGCTTAAACTTCTCCACACTAGTTCTTCCATACAACTAACAATCTGTAGATAAATTAACACCTTGCTATGGTATTCGAGGAGACCCTAACTCTACCTGCATAGGATCCTCAAATATGCAAGCCAAATACTCACAAGAATTCATATCCGAATGCAAACCCTATTTGCTAGCCGAAACTCGTGCGCCTTGTGCCAAGCTAGGATTAGAAATACAAGAATCTTTTGTCACTTTGATTGCTACACCTGAAACTATGTTCCCCTCAACATAAACAAATTCATAATTTTTCACACTCCATTAACACTCCACCTTGTGCTATGTATCTAGGGGTGGGTGTATTCGAGCCGAGCTAAACCGAGCTTGGCCCTACTCGGCTTGAAATATAAAAATCTAGGCTTGAGCTCGGCTTGGCTCAATCTATAACTTGAAAAGCTCGGCTTGAATCTGGTTCGCTTGGCTTGAGCGAGCTCGAGCTCGAATTGATTTATTAAAATTTATTTTAATAAATATAATAATATTTTTTATTATATATATAAATAATTATATTATATATACAAATAATTATATTATATATATAAATAATTATATTATTTATACATATATAATAATGATCATAGTGAAAAAGTCGGAGTTCGGGAATAATTTCGGCAAGGATCAAGTTTGGAAAAAATCGGAAAAATCCGAAAAAAATTTAGGAACAATTTGGTGAAAAAAATAATAATTATAAAAAGATATCCAATAATTTGATTAGATAATATACAAAATAAGTAATTTACCTTATCAAACTCAACGGATTATTGTGAAAATCAGGAATAAATCGTAAAATTCGAGAATAATTCGCAATATCCACGAATAATTCAGCAAACCTAAAATTTGTGAATTATTCGGTACACCTAAAATTCGTGAATAATTCGCGATTTTTTCAAAAATTCGGAAAATTTTGTTACTATGATAATGATATATAATATTTTTAAAATTTTTATTTAATATTCAAGCCGAACCAAACTCGAACCTCAATCGAGCCGAGCTTTATGTTGAGCCGAACCAAACAAGCCTTGGCTCGAGCTCGGCTTGATTGAGCCGAGCTGAACTTCGAGCTAGCTCGGGTTGGATACACCCCTATATGTACCTGCACCATTTAGAATCTAAGGTACTCAAAGAAATCAAATTCTTCAAATCTGAAATATGTATGATGCACCACTATCATACATTCTGATTTTGACTGTCCCTATTCGACGAATGTTGCATGTATATCATTTACCTATTAAGACAACACCACCATCAATTTTATTGTAGGTAGCAAACCAGTCCCTAGTGGAACACATGTGATAAGAACAACCAAAATCAAGAATCCATTTATCCTAGAATTACGTGTTGGTTGTAGTAACCAAAAGGACTAGGCCATTGTAATAATAAATCATCAAAAGTATCATTCACCACATTAGATGCACTAGAAGATTCTCTATTTTTCTCCTCATGTTTTTATTTGAGTATGGGGAAATCTTGAATCATTTGCCTTTTATGATGACAATAATAGCACTCAACATCCTTAAGTGACGGGGACCCTAAATTGGAGTTTCCTTTTCTTCTAGAACACTTACCCATTATCTTCCAGTTTGCCAATTAAGCATGTTCTTGGCTTTCACTAACATGCACTCTTTCTCAACCCATTAGAGAGACGAGTCGTGGTAACATCTTCCAAATTAATAGTATCTTTTCCATAGAGCAACCTCACAACGAGATGCTCAAATGAAGGAGGTAGATAAGATAAAAGGAGTAGGGCCTTGTTTTCATCCTCAAGTTTCATATCAATGCTTATTAATTGAACTACAATTTTATTAAATTCACTAAGATGGTCAGAAATTTCCATTCCTTTTTATCATCTGAAGAGTGTACAACTATTGTTTGAGGTACATCTGATTAGTGAGCGACTTCGTCATGTAAAGGCTCTCTAACTTTTTCCAAAATCCTTTTGCCGACTCCTCATTTATGATGTTGTATAGTATCTCATTTGCCAAACATTAACGGATTATACTCATAGACTTTAAATCAAAATCATCCCAATCATCTGTTGAAGCCTCATGGGCTTTATGTTTATGTTTAATACTTTACTCTTACAAATTGTATTTTGGGTATAATAGTAGTATCTCTTATATACTAATAGTATACCATTAGTGGAGGATAAATAATAAAGTATGGAAGATAGACAATCACCCTAAATCACAACTCTAAACTTATCCAAACCAAACCAACTTAGTATCAGAGCCAAAGAGAACAACCAGGGGAGTGCAGTGCAGGAAGAAGACCTCATGGTTGTGTTGACGTCAGTCGTACGATTGTCAGAGAATTTTCTTTGGTCTTGGTTGATCATGCCATTTGATAGATCAACATTTATTGAGAATTGTGGTGATTTTTGTGGAATTTTTATGACACTTCAATGTAAGTTTTTTATGCATTTTTCAAAATTTTTTGAAAAAAATTCAGTTTTGCAAAACTGATTGGTACGATCTCTTGGGTATTTTTTGAAGAACTCTTCTAGTATTGTTTGATCCATATGATAATTCCTAAATGTTTGCCACAAGTTTCGCGTGATATGGAGCACTATTAAGCGTTCGGCAAGGATTTTACTTCCATATATCTACCCTTTTTGGGGTTTCTGGATAAATTTTTCTACGTTTTTTTGTTCAGATGCTGAAACAGCCTACTTTGATGGATCCCGCATGCTCTATCCTATAATAGGTTGCTTTGTTTTCCCTTTTTGGAACCCTATATTTGTTTATGGTAGAGTTTTGAGCAAGTCTAGGTAGTGAAACCTTACTTTGGAAGTTGTTTTAGGGTGGTGTAACCCTAAATTTGCAGATTTGTGTTTGTTTCGTGGTTTGAATATTATGGCAGATGAATCTAAGGTGAGTCAGTCCTCTAGTATCCCTGTGCAAGGTAGAGGAAATATCGGGGTTAGTGCAAGTGATACACCTATCTCCAAATCACCACTGTGAAACTCAATAGGACAAATTTTCTAACATGGTCTTAGTCGGCTACATTGTTTGTTAAGGGAAAGGGGAAGATGAGTTATTTATATGGTGCCATTCACACTCCCAAGTCTACAGATCCAGCCTGAGAATTCCATTGTCATGTCATGGCTTCTCCATTCTATGTAGCCAAATATCAGTACTGCTTACAAATTCCTTCCTTTCGCGTGTGATATATGGGATGCCATGACACAAACCTATTCTAAGATTAGAGGTACTGCACATGTTATTGAGTTGCATCAGAGTATTTGACAACTATAGTAGGGGGATGCCTATTCCCACATACTATTCCACTCTTCATTGTCTCTAGGAAGAGCTGGATCACTATCAGACCTTCACGGCTAAGTATCCCGAAAATGCAGCTGAGTATAAGAAATTGGTTGAACAGAACCATGTATTTGAGTTACTTGTTGGGTTGAACATGGATTATGTATAAGTATCGGTTCAGATTCTTGGCAAAGTACTAGTCCCACCTCCCATCGAGGTTATGCCAACTTACATCGTGAGGAGCATTGTCGGAGATCTATGCTCCAACTTCCCACACTTGATAGATCTGCATTAGCCTCCTCATTCTAGAAGGGAGGCAGGAGTAGTAGTTGTGGCCAAGGAGGTGGTTGGTTTAGATCCTCCAGTTCTTCTACTGATGATCAAGATAAACTTAAGTGTGATCACTGTGGGCGTACCCGTCATACGAGAGATACTTGTTGGGACTTGCATGGTCGTCCTTCTCCACGGGGCTCTTCTGGTAGGGACGAGGAGATAGGGATAGACGATTTAGGGGGAGCTTGAGTACAAACTCTGTGAATGATATAGAAATCTGCTTAACTACGTGATCTGCCATTAACTATTATTCACATGAATGTGTAATATCATCAGGTAGCATTTAAAATAATAAGAATAGGACAAGGAATAACCTGAAACCCATTGTCCATGTGGTTTATCCCATAGTATAGGCCAGCAACTTGAGCATAATAAGCTGAAAAATAGGGAACATAATAAGATATTCATCGAGAATTACAACTTACTACCCAATGAGGAAAACTGAATCTGAGCATATTGCAGGTGTTTATTGGAGTGATCAGCCCATGTAAAGAAAAGCACCATGAAAACAGTAAATGTTAAAGTTGAATAAGAGAAAAATGCTATATGTGCCTTCTATCACAGAAATATTTTAAAATGGAGTTGAGAATAGAAACTTCTCAGTTAGTTCTGCACACTCAACAGCGCTTACCATATTCATTCAAGTAATCCATTAACAACCGCGTGAAGATATCAGTAAGAACTTCTGCTTCAGGGGAGTGGCTAGCATAGGGACAGTTGAAATCTATCCTTATGGATGCCTTAGGAGTGAAGAACATTGTATCAGGCTTAAACCATAATCTTGAATAGGATGACTTCCTTAGCAGAAGTGGGAATTTAGCCTGATTAGAAGGCCAATCACATCAGATCACTAATCGAAGTTGCTAAAAGAAAAGAAAGCCAAACTGAAACACAAATTAGATATCAATTTCAGTTGTACCTTCTCTTGCACATCTTTAAGTGACAAATCAGTGGGAATAAATACATTAGGTTCTGGTAGATGTAAATGTTCATTAGGAGCCGCCTCTACCCATTGCTGCAAAATGTAACAAAATTTGGATCATCAAGTTTTTTTGCATATTATAATTACCCAAAACTGAGTTCCTTTGTTCAGAAAGTCAAGAAGCATAAACCAAAAACAAACTATAGATAAATCTCTAAAGCACATTGGTTTTACAATTGCAGATCATAAACCGTTAGGTATCTGAAACCAAACCTGTATCATGGAACCAGTGATTTTCTCGATAGAATATGCAGTCCCATACCATGGCTCAACCATGTCAGTTTGTCCTTCAAATTTCTCCGATTCCCAAAAGATTCTGTTAAGAGAGGGATTATTGTCAACATTAAAAAAACATAAGGAAAAAATAATAATTTTGCAGACATATGCTGTATAGTGGGAAGTCTCATTTATTCAGATTTAACAAGGCAATCTGATTAAGCAAAAGAAGACTGCCAATACAAATTCTGTGAGAAAAGATAACCAAATTCATAAGCCATGCAAAAAAATTACTTAACTACAGTAAAGAGTGAGCATCCCTGTGAAATTCTATGCAAGGTTTCATGTTCTGTGGCCCCTTTAGTTAAACAATGACAAGAATCATTTCTTCCCATGTATGATAGTTGTCGGGAAGGTGACCAACAAGCAAAGCATGCAAAGCCGAAAACACTCAAACCAGTCAATTATGCTTACACAAAGGTTGAATGTGTTTCAATCCAGTCACTCAAAGCTTTAGACCATTCCAATGGACATAAATCTGACTGTATAGTTCTGTCATTAGTTATCATATAAATTGAGTCTATTTACATTAAGCCATAGAAAGATTGTGCCAGTACAGTAACAACATTCAAAACTAACAAGAGAGCTCCTAATATGTGAGAAATTTCAACTCTGGAACTTATTGTGGGGATGGATCCGGTTCCATGAAGTTGACTTCCAATTCCATGTTCTAGCGCAAGCAAATAGTAAGTGATGCTTGATCGGTACTTAGTCGTCGAAGAAGACAGGGAAGGAAATTTGTAAGTGAAGGAAGTGTGTCAGTTTCCATGGGACCCAAAATGAAAGCTACTTGTAGAACAAAATATACAATGTTTCTTGAAACATTCCTAATGCTTCAATACATTGGATGTCATTTCAAATTTTGGCTATACAAATACAACATTTTGGTCCAAGTGCATGGAAATGTCAACTGAAATATAACATGTCAATACCAAGGCATGTGAAACTCTTCCTTCACCTTTTTCTCCCATTTGCGAGCCCATGTTTTGAGCTTTTTGGTGAAAAACAAGCACTCCTCGATGATACACTTTTTAATTAAGAATATTTTCAATGTTTAAAATTATTCAGTAATGTAATTTGTAACACTATATACAACTGTCAATAATAAGTGCTATGGATTCCAATGGATTAATTACAGTATAACCTATTTTTGTACCCAAAAATAATAATAATAAATCTCAATTTAATTAAAAATTACAAAAAAAGTTTCTTTTTTTTTTGAAACAACAAAGATCCAAAAGATCAACAAATACATATATGATGAATTCCAACCATAATAAAAAAAATTATTTCAAAATTGAAAACACACTATTTCAAGGTACGTCATAATTTTATGTAGAAATGAGTCTTATGATTCGTGTAATATGCCCTTATTTTTCCATTTTTTGGTATGTGTTGTAATGGGCTTAATAAAATAAGCCCATTACTCTTTATTGTCATTAGTATCTTTTTATTACCCTTATAGTCTAGTTCTTTTATACTTGTACTTAAAGGGCTTTTATGTCATTTCATATTTGCAGTAATATATAAAGGAGATTTAAGAGGAATGGAGACACTTTTGCATTCTCCTTTCCTTTTCCATTTCTCTCTTCTATTCTTCTCTTTCACTCTTGCACAAACCCTAAAGTATCAAACCTTAGTTTTCTACTTGGTATTAGAGCAAAACAGACATCCAACAAAGAAAAAGACAGATCAGAAGACCGAAGGAGCCGGGTACATGCTGATGTCAGCCACTGTGCGGTCCCCTATGTCAGCCCTAAAAAATTAGAGTTTTAGAGAAGCCTATTTGTTGGAAATTGTGATGATTTTTTCAATTTTTTAAAGAAGTTTATGATGATGTTATTTTGATTTAGGGGTAAACAATTCAATTTTAATCAATCACTTGGGTAGAGATCTTATGGATTTTTTATCACATAAGTTGTTAATGGTTGATGTGTTCCTTAATTCTAGAATTTTTTAATCAAGTTTTATTGAGATTTGAAGATCCTACAAGGATTTTTTGGGGTGTATATGCTGACCCCTTTATTTCTTGGTATACTTGGGTTGTGGCATTTGATTGTATGATGGTTTACTAATCTGTAGAGATTAGCAGTGGTAAGTGGTATGCTGATTTTGTAAATCAACCTTATTTCTTCCTTCTATGGGTTGTTTCTAGGCGATTGGAAGACTCAAGATGATTTCTTATCATATAATATAGTGTCCTCAAATTTTGATAGTATGTTGGAGATGAGTGGTATTGAGATCTCATCAAGATCTGGCAACAATGGGTTTTCATCTTATATGACCTTCCAACCAGAAAATTTTAATTTGCAGATCACAACTTGAAGTTCGATGGTCATAACCAATGTTTTAAAATGCGAAGGCGTGAGGTGAGGCATTAGGACCTAAAGATGTGTGAGGTGTGAGGCTTAAGCCTTACAAGAAAGCTCCATCCTCTCATTTTAACAAAGAAATAAAATGTAATTTTTTAAAAAAAGATTCAAAAATTTAATGAAAAAATATAGTATATATAGAAAGAGAGAGAAATACGTACATATATCTATATTTGTATACATTGTGTGAGTGCGTGTGGGCACATGCGTACACATGATACTATTATATAAATCATTTAAATATAAATATAAATATATATATATATATATATAAGGGCAAGCAAATGCTAATATTTAGATTTACTTTTTTGTTTATAACATAATATACATATTGAAGATGGTGTTTGCAAGCACCCCAATTTTGCACCCCTTTACCCATTTAGCACCTTCAAAATTTTCAAACACTCTTTAAAAACCTTTTTAAAACCTCCCTCTAAACTCTATTCTCATATGCCCTATTTCTGGAAAATGGCCCGAAAGCATAAAAATGACCAAAAATGCCCCTGAGGTAAAAATGATCAAAATACCCCTGGAAAAGTTCTTAAAAGGTATCATTTTATCTGAGATAATTTTACAAATTTATTAGTTCAATTTTGGCTATTTTTGGGATCAAATCGGCCCTAAAGCGAAAAAATGACCAAAATGCTCATGTGATGGAAAATGACCAAAATACTCATGTGATGGAAAATGACCAACATACCCCTGAAAAAGTGCTCAAAAGTTGTCAATTTTTCCAAAACAATTTTACATTTGGCTCATTTTGACTATTTTTGGGGTCAAAATGGGCTTAAAATGAAAACCGGGTTTTCGGTTAATTGGAGCACGACACGTGGCAAGCATATAAGACAAAAAGCAAAAAATAAAAAATGTTTTCAGCCTTCAATCTGGGCGCTACTTGAAGTATCAAGTAGCGCCCCAAGAAATTACAAAAATGCCCCGTTGACCGGTCAAACACCATGTCGGCATAGTTTTTGAAAAAATCTTTGGGGGGGGGGGGGCTACTTCAAGTAGCGCCCACCCCTGTTTGCACCCGTTTGCCGCCGTACTATTCCCCACTGCCTTGCTTTGCGGGGATTTTTTTCCAAATGGGCGCTACTACCCCCTATTTTGAAAAACTATAAATACCCCTCTCCCTTCCTCATTTTTCATTCATTCTCTTCCTCTCTTTCTCCCTTTCCGATTTCAAAACTCTTCTTGTAGCATTTGGTTTCGCAGGAAATTTGATTGCAAAGGGGGGCCGATTCTTAGGACCGCTTTTCAGAAATCTTTTCAGATTTTCCGGAAGGTAACTTTTCTCAAAAACCCTCTCTCACTTTGTCTTTTAGTAGTTTAAATTACTTTTTAAAGCTGTTTTTTAAATTGTTAGACTGATTGCCTTGCCTAGTCAAACCTCTACCCAAATCTCGGTTCAAAACTAGTCTTGCCTAGTCAAACCTCTGCCCAAATCCCGGTTCGAAACTAGCCTTGCCTAATCGAACCTCTACCCAAATCCTAGCTAAAACCCTAGCTACACCCTAGCTATACCCTAGTTACACCCTAGCTAAACCCTAACTTAACCCTAGCTAAACCCTAGCTTAACCCTAGCAAAACCCTAACTACACCCTAGCTTAACCCTAGCTAAACCCTAGCTACCCCCTAGCTAAACCCTAGCTTCACCCTAGCTAAACCCCAGCCTTACCTAGTCAAACCCCTGCCCGAATCCCATTTAAGGTTTACCTTGCCAAAACCCTGTTCAGAATCCCATTTACCGCAATGGCTCCTCGGCACGAGCTTAAACTACCCCTCATTCCTCAGCACAAGCTTAAAAGGCAATTTCACTCCCGAATCAGCGAAAACCATCGAACCTTTCAATCACCTACCATCCAATCAAATCAACTTAAACCATCAATCACCTTCCGGAACTACGTGTGGCTTAATTCCACTGACAGTGGATACGTAGGCAAACCTGATTGGGTTTAGCTCCCCTAGGATAAAATCCCTATTCCATTCCTATCCTTTCAATCTTAGTACATTATCTCTGTTAATATTACATTGCTCAGCATATATATCAAATTTCAAGCTTCTTCTATTGTTTCCTTTATTTAATTTAGACTTAGGCAATAGATAACCATCTCCGGACAAGAGTTTAGGGGTGCCTAACACCTTCCCCTAACTCAAATGAATCTCTTACCTTGAACTCTATTTCTAGACCATGCCTTGTCCAACCATCTCAAGGACCCTATTTCCCTCAGAATTATAATAGGTGGCAACTCTCAACCCAATTACGATTTATCGCTTATTCCTCCTTGGGTCCAATCCTGATCAGGAAGAGGGGTTAAAATCCAGTGCTTTTAGTGTTCAATCACTCATTCATGTGGTGGATTTAGAAATATTTATAAGAAATGCAAAGAAGTCATGAACTACATTGGAGGCCAGTGGCTCCAAATTTTTGCAATGTCTACTAAGGAAATAGTATAAATTAGACTCAAAGGATTTTAAAAGACTAACTAAGCTAAACATAAAAAATTAAGCGCTAGTTGAAACCAATATCATTATCATCATCATTTTCAATGTATTATTTGAAATAAATAAATTGTTATTTGTAATTAGTTGAAACAAATAATAAATTAATAAATCTGAATTGTGGCTAGAACCCTAATTTTAGTTAATCTATGAGGCGTACACCATTGTGATAAAGCGAATCTCAAGGTTTGAGGTGTATGCCTCATGTGAGACTTACACTTTGAGATGTGAGCCTCATGGAATTTAAGCCTCATGGTTGAGCCTCGAGGTGCAAGCCTCATACGCCTTTTAAAACACTAGTCGTAACTACTTGGAATGGTCTCAGTCTGCAAAGATGCTTATTGAAAGTAAGGCCTAGGAGGAAAATTAGGCATATCATTGGACGTAGTGGATCCGAGTGTTTTTGATCCATTATGTGATAGATGAGAGTGTGAGAATCTTACAGTTATGTCTTGGTTGTTACATTCTATGAAACTCGGTCTCTATTAGCAAATCCTTATTGTGTTAGATGAACTTCAACATTTTGAATATTTATCGGTCTATTTCTAACTACCAGGGCTAAACAAAAATTCAATACAAAAAATAAATAAACTGCAGCTTTCTTTTCTTAGATGAACGTCATGAACAGAGCAAAGATAAACCTTTTCTGATCCGATTGTGACAGATGGAATGTCGCATTCTTCATATGACATGATTTTCAGCTTTTAAGTTTTTGATGATAAGGTAGATCACCTTCTATGATCACTAAATAAATGGTACCTGACACTTTTTGGAGTGAGCTTATGCAGTACTGTTTGAATAATAGCTGGACTGAACTTTGAAGGCAATGATGATGCTACCAGCCAATCTCTCGGGGGATACAACTGAAAAGTTAATCCACACACCCATTCAACAGAAGCGAATGAATGATGCACAGTTTATTAGCAGAACAATCAACAAAGAAACAACACTTATTTATCTCCCATTTCTGATTTCTATATTCAGGCTGACAATTTTAAATTAACTGAAACTGGCATATTATGATAAAAGAAAGAAAATGAGAATCATGAAAACCACAGTCAAATTATGCTAAGTAAAATAATGAAATTCAATTCCAAAATGTTCAGTTCAGCTAGGGCTGTCAATGGATAGGACCAGGTACAGATGCAGTCCGGATTTGTTCTTATTAAGGTGGATCTATGACCTAATATAGGTCCGTCGGATACAATATGGATCTCTATTTTTCTATCCATTGTAATTGGATCGAATAGAAAGTTACTATTCGATCCAGTATTTAACTATATATGAAGGTATATAGACACTAATATACACACATACATTCATATGATTAATATAATAACCTATATAATTTCAATTCTTTTGTTCATATAATGAGATTAACAATGAACAGAAGCTCCGGTTGAGCAGTCCACCGGAGCAACCCAAAAAATGTATTGGGAAGGGGTTCTTATGGGAAAAATTAGTGTTTTAAAATACCCTTCATTGTGTTCGTAATTACCAAACTACCACTGCCCAAGGCATTTTTTGGGTTGCTCCGGTTGACTGTTCAACCAGAGCTTCTATTCAAAGTTAAATCTCTAATATAATATATTGTGCATTTGATCTGGATCGGATGGGATCCGGATTCATATCCATGAGTCCTCTTTTGATGAACCTGATCTCAGTGTTTTAGATCCAAATGATCTGGGATCGAATCCGGATCTACGATACAATTAAACGGATCATACTTGGATAGATCCAGATCCAATGAGTCTTACTCATTGAGAGTCACAGTTCTAATTTACAAGGTAAAATAAAAAATAAATGTCCAAACATTGGCCCCATAGAAGAGAAGTTCCAGAGCTTAAATTTGCATGGTCATTAACCTGAAACTATATACTTTGTAAAGATAGGTACAAAATGTACACTTGAAAAAATTTTCCATCTCAATCACGGATTTCTGTCGTATGAGCTAAATCAAAATGCAAGTTTCTCAATACCGAATTTTAGAGATCATACCATACTATCGTCTGTCAAAATGAAAAAGTTTAACCAAAATATCCTCCATGCAAAGCATGCATGTTTCTCAATGCGGAATTCAGAGATAATACCATACTCTCATCTGTCAAAATGACAAAGTTTACCCTCCATGCAAAGCATCATGTTTGCAACATTTCATGGAAGATGCAGAAGTTTTCTAGGAACCTAATAAGGGATATAGAAGGACTCTTCATACAATCTATACCTATTATAGAATCCCTGGGATCAATAGATCAGCTTCCCTAGCATATGACTCTTATACATAATACATCTTGGTCTTATTTATGTTACTTCAGCAACATACGCCAAATTTATCATTTATCCTCCTACCCTACCTCCCAAATTAATAAGAAAAAATCATAACATTTTGATGGAAATGGATGAAATAGAAGCCATCTAGGAAAAATAAAAGGACTAAGATAAAGGTTTATTTATTTGACAGTTATAGAATGGTTTCCTAGTTAAAAAATGAAAAAAGAGAGAATTTTCATACCTCGGTGAATAACGAAACCCATCTTTTGATTTGATCTCCAAGGAGTTTGAATCCTTTGAAATCAATGGATTGGGTGGTTTTGTTGGAGGAATTTGTGGTTTGAAGCTTGACCAAACACCTATAAGTATCAAACAATACATATCGTTGCCCATTGAGCTACATTCTTCCTCTTGGGATACCGTTGTAGAACATATGCGTAAGAGATTAGCTGGTTGAAGTCAAGCCTCCAATCTAAAGGGGGCAGATCACTTTGATCAATAGTGCGCTTGCTAGTACGCCTACCTATATTTTGTATCCTAACAATTCCAGCTTGTGTCAAATAATCTAGAGAAGTTGCAGCCGAACTTCTTATAGAATGATAGAGAATATGCTCAAAAGTATCACCCAGTGGATTATAAGCATATCTGCAGACTTAAGAGGGAAGGGATTTGGACCTGAGACAATTTAAAGAGATGACTCAAGTGCCCCTAGGCAAAAGGCTTTGCAGATGTTGGGAGGAAGCATATAGTTTGTGGAAGAAAGTGGTTA
Organism: Tetracentron sinense; assembly: GCA_015143295.1. NCBI lineage: Eukaryota > Viridiplantae > Streptophyta > Magnoliopsida > Trochodendrales > Trochodendraceae > Tetracentron > Tetracentron sinense. Next base: position 39,641,619 of record CM026563.1, read on the forward strand.
ACGGAATATAGGTAGTAAAAGTTGTTAGGAAAGCAACTATGGGTTGAATTCTGGAAGTGTATCATCGGATACCTCAAAAGCTGATACATATCGGGCCGATAAGCCCAATACGTACTGATACTTTGAACCATGGTCCTAGGTGACATGGTTAAAGTACTGTTCCCCCTACTCATGGCTCTCCAGTAAGCTTGATACATACTGATACTTTGAACCATAGATTGAGGCCTTCAGGTATTTTATGGCTCAACTAGAGCCTCCTAATACTGCTTCCACATCCTTTACTAATTTAGGTACTTTACCTCCACCAATGCGCTTTTAACTGCTGCCTTTCTTACTGATCGTATTTCTTCCGAGTTTTGGGGTTTAAAATTATTAGGGAAATATTATGCTAGGGAAATAATGATGTAATATCTATGAGATACACATGATCTCATAGATAATCTTAGATTAATATCTTTAGTATATTAGGATTATTTTTAATATTGTCTTTCCAAGTTAAGAGTTTTGGGTTATCTATTTAAACCCTCTATGGGTCATTGTTGCTAGAATAGTAATATGTATAGGGGTAGTTTCATCTTTTCATCTATTATAGGATTTATTATGTACTCTCTTGTATCCTTTATGTTTCTTTAATGAAAGCTACATCCGTATGGCTTTTCTCTCTCCATCGGTTTTCCATAAAGCTATCACGGTATCAGAGCACAACTCCTAGCACCTCCGTAGCATCATCGTAGCAGATCGTAGCACTCAAACCCGTTGTACCATCTTCACAACAGCAGATCACAGAACCTGCATATTCACACTAGCAGGTCGAGATCGCAGCACCTGCAATTAAATTGTAGCAGCCATCAATCCTAGTAGCAGTCAGCAGCACCTCTGCATCTTCACAGCAACACCTCCGCACCTCCGCAAGACTTTCGTATCTTCTTCCTTTTTTTTAGCAATGAGAAGTGGACATTCAGATTCTCTTCAGGCCATTAGTGTGAAGTTGACTGGTGATAATTATACCAATTTGGTCTATGTGATGAAAATTTTTATTCTAGGTAAAAATTTGTGGCAATATATTTCTGGGGCTTCTAAAATTCCTACTAACTCTAAGTTAGAGAACTTTTCTATGCTACTCTCCAATTGGGAAGCTAATAATGCTAAAATTATCACTTGGCTCAATCCATTGGAGTTTACTTAGCTAAGTTTTCGACTGCTAAGGAAATTTGGGATTACTTATCCAAGTTGTATGTGCAGTCCAATTTTGCCAAGAGATATCAATTGGAATACGACATCTGGACTACTACACAGGAATATAGAAGTATTCAAGAATTTTATTCTATTATGACTGGTCTCTGGGATCAATTAGCCTTTACAGAACCTGCAGGCCTTAGTTCTTTTGCCTTGTATTGCACTTATAGAGAAGAGCAGAGGTTGGTACAGTTTTTGATGGCCCTTCGAAATGACTTTGAGGGACTTCGTGGAACCATTCTTCACCGCAATCCCCTTCCCTCTTTTGATTCTGTTGTGAGTGAGTTGTTGGCTAAAGAAATTTGTTTTAACGCTGCTTTGGGAAAAGGGGTTCTTCTGTTACCTACTCAGACAGTTCTTGCTATTCCTCCCAAGTCCTAGCCTACTACCCAGAGCAAACAACGTACTAAAATGCCTATTGATGAGTTTAGTTTTTGTCAACAAAAGGGTAATTGGAAAGCTCAGTGTCCTAAACTTTTGTATAAGCCGAACACTAGACCACAACAGCCTTGGAAGAAGAGTTGGGACAGACACACAGTCGTTGCTACATCTTCTGGGGATGATCTGGTCTCATCGTCTGTTATTTTTATTGCAGAGCAATTGCAAAAACTCTTCTCTCAACCTTAGCCGAAAGCCCTTTCTGTTTCCTCTCCTATAGGTTTGTTCTCATCCTCTCCCTCAAGTATTCCTCGCTCTACTTGGGTGATTGATTCAGGTGCTACACATCATATGACTAAGGATCCTTCTTTACTTGTGTCTACTTTTCCTTCCCCTATTACTGTTATGACTGCTAATGGCAGTTCCATGTCATTAGCGGGTGTTGGGTATGTTTTAACTCCTTTGTCTCTTTTTGAAGTTTATTATCTTCCATAACTGTCTTTGAATTTGCTTTCAGTTAGTCAACTTTGTGATCTTGGTTATCTTATTTACTTCTCTTCCTCTAGTTGTATTGTGCAGGATCCTCAGACCAAGAAGTTGATTGGGACAGGCCGTAGAGTTGGGGGGCTATATGAGCTGGAGACATTACTTGTTCTTGATGTTGTTGCTTCTTCTGTTGATTTGTTTTCGTGTCATTTGGGTCCTAAATCTTCTAGTTTTTATTTATGGCATTCTCGCATTGGTCATGTTTCTAGCTCTCATTTGAAGTTCTTAGTGTCTACTGGTGTCTTTGGGTCTTTAAGTAGTCATCATATTTCTGATTGCAGTGGCTGCAAACTTATCAAATTCACGGCTTTGCCTTTTAATAAAAGTTCTACTGTTTCCTCTGCTCCTTTGGATCTTGTGCATTCTGATGTGTGGGGTCCCGCTCCTGTTTCCACTAAAGGCGGGTCCCAGTATTATGTTTTATTTATCGATGATTATACTAGATATAGTTGGGTCAATCTAATGAAACAACAGTCTGAATTTGTCTCCATTTTTGCTGCTTTTTGTGCAATGATTCATACTCAATATTCCTCTGTCATAAAGCATTTTAGATGTGATTTGGGTGGGGAATATAGAGATAATATTTTCTTAACCTGTTAAAATCTGATGGGGCCATTCAGCAATCCTCCTATATAGACACTCCTGAGCAGAATGGTGTAGCTGAGCGGAAACACAGACACATCATGGAGACTACTCGCTCTTTGTTGTTATCTGCTTCTATTCCTAGTTCCTTTTGGGAGGAGGCTGTTCTCACCGCAATTCATCTAATTAATTGTATTCCTTATGCTATTACCTTTAATGTTTCTCCCTTAGAACGGTTGTGTGGGTCACCTCCTGACTACTTCTCTTTGCGTGTTTTTGGTTGTACTTGTTTTGTTCTTCTTCCTAAAGTTCAACAAACTAAATTGTCTGCTCGCTTTGCTTTGTGTGTTTTTCTTGGCTGTGGTGATGGACAAAAGGGTATTGTTGTTATGATCCTGTGACTAAAAAATTCTCTTGGCATGTGGTCTTTTTGGAGCACATTCCCTTCTTTTCTATTTCTCCTACTTTTGACTCCCTTAGTACATCTGATCTTATGTATATTGATCTTTTCCTCCCTGATATTTCTAGTGACTCTTATGTTCGAGATCTATCACCTTCCGATTGTCGACCTTCCTCTGTTGTTCATCCCCCTGTTATTCATACTTACTCTTGTAGGAACCAAGTTGGATCTTCTGCAGGTACAACTCCTTTACTTCTTCTAGCTACGTCCTCATCAGATTCTCACCCTGTGGATCCTCTTCCTTTTCGTTATCCTACGTGCATTCGTAAGTGTCCTGATCGCTTATGCCTTTCTACTCCATGTTATTCTTCCGACTTTTGTTCTTTCTTATCTTCCATTCACTCCTTGTTGGAACCTACCTCCTATAAGGAGGCTGTCCTTGATTCCTTGTGGGAACAAGCTATGGATGAGGAACTTTCTGCACTACATAAAACTAGGACATGGGACCTAGTTTCCTTACCCGAGGGTAAACGTGTTGTTGGTTGTCATTGGGTTTACAAGATTAAAACCAAGGCTGATGGTTCAGTTGAGAGATATAAAGCCCGTGTGGTTGCCAAGGGATTGCCCAGGAATATGGTATTGATTATGAGGAGACCTTTGCTCCTGTTGCAAAGATGACCACTGTACTTTGATTGTCGTTGCAGCTGTTCGCCAATGGCCGTTGTCTCAACTGGATGTCAAGAATGCATTTCTGAATGGTGACTTAGCAGAAGAGGTGTTTATGGTTCCTCCGCCTGGTCTTCCTCACACTCCAGGTCAGGTTTGCAAGCTTCATAAAGCTTTGTATGGTCTCAAACAAGCTCCCCGGGCTTGGTATGAGAAGTTTTCTACTGTGATCTGTGACTTGGGTTTTTATCCCAGTGATAATGACTCTACTTCGTTCCTTCGTTCTACTTCTGCTGGCCAAATTGTTCTTCTGCTATAATATCGATGACATGATTATTAGTTGGAATGATTCTACAAGTATTTCGGCTTTGAAATTAAAGTTGCAACTGCAGTTTGAAATTAAGGATCTTGGTCCTCTTCGCTATTTTTTGGGAATTGAAGTAGCTTCGTCTCCTAAGGGCTATCTTCTTTCTCAGTCTAAGTATGCCTCAGATGTTATTCATCGTGCTCAGCTGACTGATTCTTGGACTGTTGATACTCCTCTTGAGCTTAATGTGCATTACACTTCTACTGATGGTGTCCCTTGTCTAATCCTACTCTGTATCGTGTCCTTGTTGGTAACTTGGTTTATCTCACTGTTATACGCCCTGACATTGCTTATGCGGTTCATATAGTAAGTGAGTTTGTCTCCTCTCCCACTACGGTTCACTGGGCTATTCTTTGCATTTTGCGCTATCTTCGAGGCACTTTACATCAAAGTTTGTTGTTTTCTTCTACTTCTCCTTTGGAGCTTCGCGCCTTTTCTGATGGTGACTAGGCTAGAGATGCCATGGATCACAAGTCTACTACTGGTTTCTGTGTTTTTTTGGGTGATTCTCTTATTTCCTGGAACTGGAAGAGCAAGAAGCAGGTTGTTGTTACTCGTTCCACTACTGAGGCTAAGTATCGTACTATGGCTGCTATTACGTCTGAAATTGTTTGGGTACGATGTTGGTTGCTGATCTGGGAGTCTCATTCTCTGCTCCTACTACCATGTATTGTGATAACAAGGTTGTCATTCAAATTGCTCACAATTCAGTTTTCCATGAGAGGACAAAGCACATAGAGATTGATTGCCATTTTGTGCACCATCATCTTCAGTTTCGAACTATTTCTTTGCCCTTTGTTTCCTCTACACTCCAGTTGGCTGATTTCTTCACAAAGTCTCATACTATTTAGTGTTTTCTCTTCCTTCTTGACAAACTCTCGATGCTTCCTACTGTCACATCATGAGTTTGAGGGAGGGTGTTAGAATAGTAATATATATTAGGGATAGTTTCGTCTTTTCATCTATTGTAGGGTTTATTATATACTCTCTTGTATCCTTTATGTTTCTTTAATGAAAGCTACAACCGTATGGATTTTCTCTCCATCGGTTTTCCATAAAGCTATCAATTGTAATCCACTCAAGAATTCTCAATTAATATCTAAAACTATCTTGCTATCAGAGCCTACACAAAATCTAGGGAACTCAAGAGAGAAGGAGGAGGAGACTCACGTTCGTTTTTTAGTTCTAGTTTTTCCTCTGCAACCTACTGACAAGTGACATTATCATGGGATCTCACTGACGTCAGCACCTGTACACCCATCTATGAAGCACATTTCTACCCGATGATAGCTGGGCATTAATCATGATTTGTGGTGAGTTTTGTGGATTGTTTCAACCATGATTGATGGGTTTTTCAGAATTTTTTTAGGAATTTTCCAGAAATCTCTGTTCTTCGGTAAATTAAGGAGTGTAAGTTTGTTGGTTGTTTTCGAACCCCATAATTGGGTGGGTCGAAATTCTGTTAGGGATCTAATGGAAGTGGTTTTATTGGATTCAGAGAAGTATTAAATCCTCCATGAGTAGATTACACCCCACGGTTTCACGTTATTGAGTTCTGGACTTGAACTCGTGAGACATATCCGATGCTACGTCTAAAATTCCAAGTGGTAACATCACTCCGACCATCACTAGTAGCTATGGTGATAATCCTGATGCGCTAATCACAAATATTAAGTTGGATGGCACCAACTTCCTTGAGTGGTCTCAGTCAGTCAAGATGCATATCGGCGGGAGAAAAAAGTTAGGATACTTAACCGGTTTAGTGAAAGAACCGGCTACAGAGGTCGAGAGATATGACAAGTGGGAGCAAGAGAACCTCATGGTCATGTCATGGCTACTGAATTTCATGCAATCATCGGTTAGTAGAATTTTCTTGTTTATTAGGACAACAAAAGAGATCTGGGATAAGGAGACTCGAACTATTCCTAATGTCAGAACATCGTAAGGGTGTATCAATTGAAACAAGAGATAACTACTCTTTGTCAGGGGGTGAGGAGTCTATCCACCTACTACTCCACTCTTCAAGGTCTTTGGGAAGAGTTGGACCATTTTCAGGTCATCAAGTGGGAACACTCATAAGGACAGAGATCGGCACAGTAAACAAGTGGAACATAACATAATTTTTGACTTCTTGACTGGTTTGAATCCGGATTTTGAAGTCACTCGGGTTCAGATTCTAGGGAAGGATGATCTTTCTTCGTTGGACCAAGTCTATTCCCTAATCCAAGGTGAGGAAAGCAGGAAAAAGGCGATAGTACCTCCTCCGACTAGTGACCATCTAGACCTAGCTGCCTCTTCTAGTGCTCTTAGAGGTAGGAAATATCCTCCTCGGAAGAATAGACCTCCTGATGAAAAAGATAAGTTGAAGTGTGAGCATTGTGGGAAGACTAGACATACTCGGGAAACTTGTTGGGATCTCATTGGCCAGCTCGCCAAGTTCTCTCATCTCGGTCAGCAAATGGGCACCCCTCGAAGCAACATTGTAACTCTCATGCCTCCTACCTTGGGTACCCCCACCGCATCGACTTCTCTCATTGGATCATCTTCCTCCAAGAACTTCTCTAATGCAGATATTGATCATCTTCGACGCCTTTTGAGCCAGATGGATGGTTCTTCTGCTTCCACTTCTTTTGCACAGTCAGGTACTCATGCATCTGCTAATTTCGTTTCATATTCTCAGTCCAACCTGACCTGAATCATTGATTCAGATGCGTCAGATCATATGACTAGTCTATCCACTATATTTTCTTCATATCGTCTTTTGTCTGGGATAGATAAAGTTAGGGTTGCTGACGAATCTCTTTCCTCCATCTCTAGAAAGGGTGATGTCAACATTACTAACACATTATCTCGTTCATCTGTTCTTCATGTTCCCAATTTATCCACCAATTTATTGTCAATTAGTCTGACCAAAAATCTTAACTATTGTGTGACCATTTTTTCCACTCATTGTGTGTTTTAGGACTTGGTGACGAGGAAAACAATTGGGAATTGTCGTGAATCAGATGGTTTTTACCTCCTGGACATGGATGGCTCTCCTTCAATATTATAGATTAGTAGTAGTCCTAGTAGTAGTAATAATGATGCCCAAATTAGATTGTGGCACAGTCGTCTCAGTCATTTGTCGTTTAAGTCCTTAAAGTTGGTCTTTCCAGAACTGTTTAAATTTGTTCCTGGTCATAGTCTACAGTGTGAAGTGTGTGAACTCTCCAAACATTGTAGATCTATTTTTTCTCGAAGTATGAATAAAAGTGTCTCCTTTTCAACTGATTCATTATGATGTTTGGGGTCTTGCGCCCACTTTGTCTGTGCATGGTTATCGATATTTTATTTCCTTTGTGGATGTTTTCTCTCTGATACATCTTCTCCTATCTCTTTCTCCATCTTCTCTTATAGATTTAATCTTCAACTTGGTATCAGAGCGGGTGATCTACCGCCTATTTTGATTTTTTTTGTTTGATTCTGCTCTTATGGCTGGTGGTGCGGCCACTGCCCGCCGGGTGTGGAACCTTTGATTTTGATTTTTTGCTTTAAATAAAAACCTTACTATCATCCCCTATACTTTTACCACCCCCAGGATCATACTCGTACTCATGGATCTTTTTTTTTTCCTTTTCATTTATTGAAAACCTCTCCAATGAGAGTTTTTCTTTAAATCGTGGGTCATACTTCATGTGCTTTGGGAGAAGATCATGACAACCTGATCTAGTGGGCCACCGGCTCCGACAAACTAAAAAATGAGCAGGGCTTCACAGACTGGCGGTGATCACCAAGTACAGTTGGATGTTCTAACTATTTATCAACAAATTATTAAAGGTGAGTACTTGACTTGTGGCAAACCCATGAAGATCTTGATCCTCATGTGTTTGAGGAGGAATATTAATGAAATATTATGTTAAGGAAATAATGATATAATATTTATGAGATACACAGGATCTCATAGATAATCTTAGATTAGCACTTTAGTATATTAGGATTATTTTTAATATTGTCTTTCCAAGTTAAGAGTTTTGGGTTATCTATTTAAACCCTCTATGGGTCATTGTAATCCACTAAAGAATTCTCAATAAATCTCTTTTCTATTAAAAATTTCTATTGGGGTTTTTTCTTTTTCGAATCAGGTGTTTTATCTTCCTCCCAAAGTCTTTAGGTGTATCTGCTTTGTTCATCTATCTCGATCTAATCACACAAAAATTGATCCTAAAGCTCTGAAGTGATCTTCCTCGTGTGTGCTCTCAGTCAAAAGGGGTACAAATGTTATCATCATCATTCCCGTAAAAATTGTCTCTATGAATGTAACATTTTTTTCTAGTCCGCTCCTTTTTTTCCAGGAAGAAATCTCTTCAAGAGGAGAGCAATAGTAAAAATAAAGAGATGTCTACCGTTTTTTTCTTCCTCTTCATGTTCCTATTCTTTTTTCCAATTTTGACAGTTGGCCATACAGTGGAGAGTGCAGAAAGGAGTGGTGATGATGGACATGGGGAAGTTCCTATTGTGAAGGAGAAGGAATTTCAAGTGTATTCAAGGAGTTAAAAGGAAGTAAATTTTCTCATGAGCTCTACCAAGAACCCTCATCATCCATCTCTTACAAGTAATATCCCTACTTCTACTATGAGAAATGTTGATGATTCTAACCTTCTTATTGAAATTAGGAAATATTTTCATTCTTGTATCCAACATCCTATCTCAAAACTTTGTTTCATATTGTCCTCTGTCTTCCCATAATAGACCTTTACTATTGCCTTGTCTCTAGTTTTTGTACCTTGCAGTTTAGCAGATGCTCTCTCCTAACCAAGTGGAAAAAAACAATAGAGGAAGAGATGTAAGCTCTTGAAAATGAACAATACCTAGGATATGGTTGATTTACCAAGAGGCAAGAGGAAAGAAACCGGTAGACTGTGAATCGTTGTTTACAGTGAAGAATCGCTCCAATGGCTCAGTTGAAAGGTATAAAGTCCAATATGGCGCCAAGGGATACACTCAAACTTATGGCAAGTACCATCAAGGAATGTTTGCTCCTATAGCCAAGTTGAACTCTATTAGAATTCTTTTGTCCCTTGTAGCAAATTAGGACTTGGAAGAAGTGTATATGACACTATCTCTTGGGTTCCTCTGCCAAAAGCAAAGTGTGCAAACTGAAGAAGGTATTGTATGGATTAAAATAGTCACCTAGAGCATGGTTTGAGAGGTTTCATAGTTTCATGCAAGGAATGGTTCGAAGTAGAGTCAAATTTACCACACATTATTCAATAAGCACTCCAACAAGAAAGTTACAGCACATTGTCTATGTAGACACATTATAGTTAGGGTTGTAAACGGATGCGGATATTATCCGTATCCGATTTGTATCCAAATCCATTTAGTTGGATAATTGTCTGAATAGGTATCCGGCGGATGCGGAGCAAATTTGGATAGTAATTTTTCTATCCGTTTATAATCGGATATAAATTCGGATTCTGGTATATCCGAACCGATAAATTTCCGACCGATTATATAATATATTTTAAATTTATAAAACCAATATAACCTTTAAAAATTATTTTTTAAATAAAAATTTATATATTTTTAAATTTTATAAAATATTAATTTACATTTTTAAAACATCGGATAATTCAAATACTATCCAAATTCAAATATTTTAATTGGAGTCGGATACAGATATCATATTTCACTATGCGCTTGATATTTATTCGGATTCGGATATTAAAATATATAATCGGATACGAATTCAGATATTCCACTATCTGCTCCCAATCCACTCTGTTTACAGCCCTAATTATAGTGACTGAGTTGAGATTAAGAACCTAGGTTAGATGAAGTATTTACTTAGGATTGAAGTTGCTAGATACAAGAAGTGTATTTTCATTTCATAGTAGAAGTATGGTATTGATCTTCTACAGGAGGAGATAGATATGATGGGGTGCAAACGTGTGATACTCCAAGTGAGACGAATCATAGCTTAGTGAAGTAAGTGGTGATCGCCTCATATACTTAGAGAGAGATTAAAGAATTGTAGGACAAGTTATCTCTCTCTCTAACTTGACTAGATATTGAATATGCAATTGGGGTGGTAAGTGAGTTTATGCATGCATCGGGTTGTCACTCCTAGAAAAGGTTTGTTATATGCTTGACAAGGTAGCTTGCAAGTTGAATGCGGATTGAGCAAGATCAGTTTTAGATCAGCATTCCACTTCAGAGTATTGCATTTTTGTGGGGGCAATCTTGTGACTTGGAGAAGTAAGAAACAAGTCATGGTTGCAAGGTCCAATGCAGAAGTTGAGTTTAGATCTATGACTCCTGGCGTGTGCGAGTTTCTTTGGCTTTGAATCCTAGTAACAGAATTGGGCCTTTATGTTCATGGACCTATGAGTTTATACAGTGAAAACAAGGCGGCAATCAATATTGCACATAATCTGGCACAAAATGATTGTACCATACATATTGAGGTTGACTGATATTTCATCAAAGAGAAATTGAAATCTAATTATATGTTTACTTCGTTTGTGAATACTGGACATCAAACATCAGTTATGAGTCTTATGACATCCTGATCTGACTAAGGGACTAGCAGGTCCGTGGCATTGTTAGCAAGTTGAGCATGTTTAATATCTACGCACCACTTTGGGGGCAGTGTAGAATACATGGGAGGGGGGGGGGGGGGGGGCATTTTTGAGTAGTCTTAAGTATACTAATGTCAAACTTGTAAATAGTTAATATAGCATGTGCATTTCTCTAGTATATTCAATATATAATGACACATTTCCTCGAAACCCCAACCCTAGTTCTACACAAATCAACCCTTGTCACATCCTCCTATAAAACTAGCACGATTAGAGTCTTAAAAATCATGGACATGTTTCCGAAGTTATTATGCCTCCTAGAAGGAAGTTTCTAGGATGAGTGCATACATAAAAGTTGCATCATGCATGACACTTACAATTGGAATATAGAAAAAATGGAATTACTTAGTAAAAATACAAAAACAAATGCCAAATTTACTCAACCAGCCCACCACTCCATAAGACCACCTGATACATAAAACAAGCTAATGCCAGATATTTGTTTCCTAAGCCATAGCAAAGGGTGACCTAGCAAACCCTCTCCCTATCCATTGCAAGGATCATATGGAATGCCTTTCTAGACAATTTGTCATTAAGTTATTATGCCCTATGACCTCTTCCAAAGACGTGCCTTTGAATATAAAAACTCTATGGAGAAGGTTATGAGAAGAATTAGTCTTATTGTATCACTAGGCTTTCCTCAATAAAGAGGTTAAGGAGATTGAGGTGGCTATTTTCCTTTCTAATCTGGGAATTTTCATTTTTGGCCATACACTGTAAGTGACCATGTGAAGTTCTCTTTGTTGGCCGATGAAGAGGTGTATCATCAGCTCTTTTCTTTCTGCATTGTGACCTTTTCCTAAATCCAACATCGGGGTTTCCCCTTAGAACTTGAATACATCATTATTACTTAAATAAAGAGAAACGTTTCTCAATAAGGAGTAAATTCAAATTTTCAAAAAATGAGTAGACTGAACAAAAATAATTCAATTGAAAAACATACTTAAAGATGATTGTTTGACTTGCCTGCATGTCTGATGCAACATCAACAACATAATCAATAGGATCAACTTTGTCCTGATAATGGAAAACGGTCTCACAAACGGCTGCAAGCTTTGTGAACATAATAAATTGTCTTAGAACTCTGGGGACCAAGCAATAAAGACAACTATGAAATTGAAAATGCAATATTACAAGCAATATAGGATGGCAGCAAAGCACAATAAGAAAATTCAAACAGGTATGTTGTATTTTGTTCATGATCATATCATTGCTAAAATGTGACAATCTGACATAAATGGTATCATTTCTCATGGTAAAACTTGAGAGCTGCAATAATAAAAATGTCAATATGATGAACTTCAAGTTACTTTATTCTGCATTACCAGCAAAATAGGTCAAGAAATAGATTAAAGATATTGTTCATTTGCATATTTACATTTTACTAAGCTTCTGAGAAAAAAAAACTTTATGCCACCATTAATCCAATGCAATGATTAGTAAGAAACTCCAACTTTGATTGCATAAAGATCATCACAAGAATCAAAGGTTTCTGTTTGATCACTATCACAATATTGGAGCTGTGGAATAAAGTTCAGGCAACCTGTAGCAGCAATGGAAAAACAACTGTTACAAAAAAAATCATATAAATTCACAATTTAGGTGCAACTTCTACAAAGCTTCTCCCCGTTGTTCCTTGTCTTCTCCCCTACAAGGTTTTAAATGGCCAAGTTATTGATAATTTGGCCCAATTACTGCCATTCACCAGCTAGCGGAGTTTTGATGTAGGGTAGAAATTATTTTACAACAAATTGCTAAACAATCGTCATTTTTCCCCCAAGTTTCTTAAATATTTATAGCAAACTTCGCAAAAATATTGCAAGATTCAAACTTTTAGTTACAAAACTATTGTAGTTTCACCAAACTGTCGAAATGTCGACAGTTCGGCAATTCACTTTGGAATTTTTGGTTTTTGCTTGACATTTCGACTCCGTGAGTCTCTTCAGTGAAATAAACTGAATAAGGTGAAGATCGACGCTGGGACTCCATGGATAATTTTTTCAAACATCTTGAAAGGAAAACTTTTAGTGTTCATATATATTTAATTATAGTTCGCTCATGTGTAATCATTGTATGTTCGATGTTTCAAATCGGTCTATAATCTATCGATTGGCGAAGAAAATTGAATTTTCTATCAATACACCTATTTTCTAATTTTTTTTTATAGAAAATAAAAAAAAAAATAATTTTAAGCTTGTTTTATTATAAAATGATGATTAATGGTCAAAATTATGTGTCATTAAAAGGCGTGTGAGGCTTATGCCCTAGCCACATAACTGAGACCTAAATGTTATTTTTGTTTTAAATTTGTTATTTGTTTCAATTCATAATAAATAACACTTTATTTATTCCATATAAGACGTTGAAAATGATAACGATGATGATGATGATGATGATGATATTGGTTCAACTAACAATTAATTTATCATGTTTAATGTATTTAGGCTTTTAAAATCGTTTTAGACTAATTCATAATAATTTCCCTACTAGACACGACAAAAATTTGGAGCCACTGGCCTACAATGTAGTTCATGACTTCTGTGCAAATTTTTACTAAATTTCTAAATCCAAAACATTAATTGATGATTGAACATCGTCATCAATATGTACATGAACAAAAAAGAAAATTTAAATTTCAGCATTTCCTTACCCTTCTTATATTTAGTTTTTGATAGTTAAATAATTTATATAGTATTTTCTAAGTATACATGCGCACCCACATGCACACACACATGTACGCCAATACATATATATATATATATATATATAATATATGCATACATTTCTCTTTCTCTCTCTCTCTATATATATATATACTTTAATCTTTCATTAACTTTTTAAATATTTATGTAATTTCTCTAATATTTTATTTATTTGTTAAAATGAGAAAGAATGAGGCTTAAGTCTCACGTCTTGAGGCTTACGCCTCACGTATCTTGAGGTCTCAATGCCTCGCCTTCGCGTTTTAAAACATTAGTAAGCATTTCTGATTGATCTATCAGCAAAATAAAATGATGATTAATAGACAACTATCGATTGACCCAACTTTTCTGGAATTTTAAATAATTTTTAAAAATTCTGTTTTAAAATATACTTAAAGAGTATGATAACTACCTTTATTATTAGTATTAATCATCTCAAAACTAATATATATGAATATAGAACCATTAAATTATGAAAACAATCTTATTGCTTTTTTTATTAATTTTATTATAAATAATAGTTTACTAAAAATTATTTTTTTAAGAAAACCATGTTAATGAGAACACATTTTATTTCATACTAGCATGCATTCTTAGGCTATTAGCAATGAATATCTTTATATTCTAATTTCTAACTCTATCCCATTTTGAAGTTGTCTATGCATACCATGATTCAAAATATTGGTATCGGGTGTCATATCAGTAAGTCTAAAATAGGATACGCATCGGCATATTAGATGGATACGGTGTTAAAAACTAGGATATGCTAAAGCAAGATTGGGAGGAAAAACTTTAAAACCTCTTTTAATTCAAATATAAGCTAAAAACAAACTAAATGAAGGTCTCCAACTACATTTATAACCATACATATGAGAGTTAAGAATTTTATTAGTTAAAAAAAGTGATCATGCTAATAAACAGCTATGAAAACACAAATAATAGTCACTTAGCAAAGCATAAGCAATACAATCTAGGTATTGGAACCTTGCATTCAATGATTTTAACAAGAATGTATTGAATTATAACAATAAATTATAAGTTTGAATATACTTCACTGTGAACACTCATTTACACCCAACGGATTTCTTATCCCCTAGAAGGTCCAAAAATTCCATTTTTCATTCTTCTCAAGGGCACACATCTCCTCACACAACATCTTTCTACTCAGGATGAGCAAGAGCATCTGATATGTTATGATGAAAGAAAAGATAACGAAGCAGCAAAAGTACGATAGGATAAAGCTAATAAGTTGTAGGATACAAAATTTGAAAATAAGATGTTTAGTGCAAGAACGAATTCCCTTTCTAATGACAATAGGGAAATCATAATTATCAACAGGAGGAGCAAAATCAGTAATTTGTTCAACTGGATCAATGGAGCTGCTGGCAAGGTACATGAGATGCAGTCCTCAATTGTCACGAATAAACCTGCAATTCCTTGTTTTTCTCACGATAGTTCATAGAACTCACTATTAGGTCTCCTCCTGACATCCTAACAAGTAAGCACAAATTGTTAAAACAAGAATAGTGGTAGAACATCACTCTTCTATATATGATTGTGATTATCAAAGCTGATTGATATGTTCTCTTATTGCACTCATAACTTTAGGAACACAAGATGGGCAGGCTTTTGCAATACAATAAGCACTGAATAAATGTTCTTTTAATTGAGTTAATCAACTGTCTTAACACGACTCTAAAATGTCCATATCTCATCCCATGTGAGTGCCCTTCAACCGAATCAATGTAGCCATCCAATATCATTCAACCTCCATCTCAACAAATCATCCATGTATTTTAATTTTTACATAACATTACCGGCCCATCAACCTAGTACATAGTGTTTACAAAATATTGTCCAAAGTGCTAGCAAGTCGTCTTAGGAGAGTGTTGGGCAATATCATATCTCCACAACAAGGGGCATTCGTGGTTGGCCGACAGATTCTTGATGGTATTTTGATTGCAAACGAATGCATTGATGAGAGGATTAGATCATTGGTCCTGGGACTTCTATGCAAAGTGGATATGGAGAAAGCCTACTATTACGTTAGTTGGATGTTTTTGGAGTATGTTATGCATCGAATGGGTTTTGGTCCTAAGTGGTGTCATTGGATGAAGTTGTGTATATCCTGTGTCTTTCTCCATTCTCATCAATGGTAGTCCAGCAGGCTACTTTCAAAGCTCTAGAGGTTTAAGGCAAGGGGACCCTCTTTCTCCGTTCTTATTCATCATTGTATCAGAAGCTTTGAGTAGAATGTTGGCCCGTGCGGATGGGCCGGTTTTCGAAGGTTTTTCCGTAGGTCGAGATAGATTGCGCATTTCTCATCTTCAGTTCGCAGACGATACCCTTATTTTCTATAGAGCAATTCGTCAGAATCTAACCTCGCTTAGGAGCCTTCTTTACTGCTTTGAAGTCGTGTCAGGATTGAGAGTCAACATGTCCAAGTCCGAATTAATAGGGGTAGGGCAGGTAGAGGACGTGGCCAGTCTAGCTGCATGTTTGGGTTGTCGGGTAGAAACACTTCCATCGACGTACTTAGGAATGCCTCTTGGAGCTAGTTTTAAAGCTAAGACGGTGTGGATCCCGGTCCTAGAAAGATTCGCAAAACGCTTGTCCGGGTGGCAATCATCGTTTTTATCAAAGGGGGGAAAGTTAACTCTGATTCAAAGCACCTTGAGCAGTTTGCCTACCTACTTCATGTCCACCTTCGTCCTACCTTGATCGATAGCATTATCTTTCGAACGTATGCAAAGGGAATTTCTTTGGCATGAGAAAGGTGGGCAGTTCAAATACCATTTAGTCGATTGGGCCACTATTTGTCGCCCCAAGCGCGAGAGTGGTCTAAATCTGAAACCTCTGTCACTAGTAAATAAGGCTTTTATGGGAAAATGGATTTGGAGATTTGGAGAGGAAAGAGAGTCTTTGGCGCTCCGTGATTATAGCCAAATATGGGGCTCATTCGTGTTGGGTCCCTAAGGAAGTTCGGAGAGCCCATGGGGTGGGTTTGTGGAAGGGCATCATGTCAGTTGCGCGCTTTGTTGTCCCATTTTTTGAGTTTAGAGTTGGGAGGGGAACCGAGGTCAGGTTTTGGAAAGATATAGGGTGTGGTACCACGAAATTAGAAGATGATTTTGCTATCATTTTCCGCATAGCTACAGATAGGGATGCATCCGTCGGAGAGTACATTGATAGGGATGGCGAGGGGCCTGTCTGGTGTCCTAGACTGAGGAGAGGGCTAAATGATTGGGAGGTCATCGAGTTAAGCAGGTTGTTAGAGCGGCTGGGGTCACATCCGTTGGTTTACCAGGGGCGAGAATGTAGAGTTTGGTCCAAAGGCAACAAGGGTCATTTTTCTGTGAGATCTGTAGTTCAGTCACTTAGGCCTAACTCACCCACTTGTTTTCCTCATAGGACTCTGTAGAATCCAAGAATTCCATCAAAAGTATCTTTTTTTCTATGGAATGCGGCTTTGAATAAAATTCTCACTATGGATCACTTGAAATCTAGAGGGTGGAGAATGGCTAATCGCTGTTTTTTGTGCCTCCAAGCGGAAGAGACGGTAGACCATCTACTCTTGCATTGTCCTGTAGCACGTGAAGTATAGGGTTTCTTTCTTTCTTGTATGGGTGTGGCTTGGGTCTTTCCCTCTTCCCTTCAAAACTTCTTATCCTGTTGGGATATGGTGAGTGAGAGTGGCTCAAGGAGGGCTATATGGTTGGTCTTGCCGGGTGTCTTAGCCTGGTCCTTATGGAAGGAGAGGAATAAGAGAGTTTTCAAGAACTCTTCCTCTTCCATCCAATGCATATGTTCTCGGTCCCGATCGATGGTTTTGGCTTGGTGTAATGCTAGTCAGGCGAGGGGCGGGGGGGATCTGGACATTTTGTCAGGTTGATGTTTGGTCATGCTCCACATGGCAGAGCTTAGGGGTTTCATGGGGCTCTTGTTTTTCAGTTCAAGTTCAGCGTTTTGGCTCACGATCTTGTGAGCTATGCGTTTTGTTCGTCCTTTGTATCTTTGTTTCGTTTTATATATTATCGTGCATTATCGATCAAAAAAAATAATCTAATTTATAAGTAATTCACCAAATATTTAAATATAAGCTTTAATAAAATTAATTAAAAAACTCAAATTGAAATAATAAAAATTTCCAGCCAATCGATAGATCGGATAAAGATACTTAACATACAAAAACTACGCAAATTTATTCCATTAAAAAATGAAAAATTGGTATAATGGGAAAACTTTCTTTTTTGGCTAATCCATAGATCCGCTAGAAAAATAGAACATACTAGAAATTTAGACGAAAAGAACTAAAATTAAGCAATTTTTTTAATAAAAAAAACAAACTAAAAGTTACCTTTCAAAAAGTGTTTTCTTGAAAAATGCTTCCCATGGAGTCCCTGTGTTGATCTTCACCTCTTTTAGGTTGATCTTCAAGTAACATAGGCAAATTAGAGTGAATTTGGAGATAAATAATAAAATCTAAATCCGAAGTGTTTTGGCGAATTGTAAATAACTCGGTCGAGTAAAACAGGTAGCTCGAGTTGAGTTGACTCGATCGAGTCAACCGAGTCACTCATCAAAAACTAAAACTTCCGAGTAGTTCCATTGAGTAACCTCGAAACTTGGCCGAGTCGAGTCAAGACTCGGCCGATTTTTGAAATGATTTAGCGAGTTTTAAAATCTTGGTTTGAAGTATCCTCAATATTTCCGATATATCACAAATATCTTTTCATATCGCAGGGGTGTGAAATATCCCTCACATGTAGTATTTTGTTTTACAAAATATCCATAAATATTCCAGATATTTTTTATATATTCCCAATATTTCCGATATATCTTTTATAAGTTTGGAATATTTCTCCCCTTAGTCTATAAAAGGGGAATAACGAGCAAATAAAGAGGAATTTTAGAGACTTTGAAGAAGTTTGAGAGATTTTAGGATTTTTTTCATTTCTTGAGAAATCACTCACTTTGGTACCCACATATATGATTTACCTACATATATCATTTGAAGTCGAAGTGCACCCCATTGGCACTACCTTTGGCGAAATTTCTTTAAAATGTAAGAATTTTCTTTAAATTAAAATGTGGTTTTGCATAATTAGTGTATCATTAGTCCTAAACTAGTGCAAATGCATCAATTTAATGCATTTACAGTAGATTTCTCAGTTCAAAATTCAAATTTCTTGAGAAACTCAAAATTTTCAAATTTTTAGCTTAACTCCATGTGACTCTAATGTAGTTCTTGGGGTGGTTCAGATCAAGGATGTATTATGTATGGAACTATGATAGTGTATTTTATTGTTATGATTGATTGAGGGATGAATGAAATATTTTATGTAAGTTATACCAATATTAGTCAATTATACATTGTCGTCAGTGCACATTTTCCCCCTTTCCCCATTGCCTCTCTTATGTACATTGTTTTTAATTTTTTGACTCTCAAATGTGTATTAATATCTCCTGAATTTCCACTGAAAATTTTCATTTTTCCCCATTTCCCCCCATTTTCGTTTTTCCCATTCCTCAAATTTTTCCCTCGATGTGCAATATATTGATTATATTCTTCGCAAAATGATATATCCCGCGATATATATTTCTTCTAAAGTGTGATGTATCCCGCGATATCGACATTCAGAACCATGGGTTCAAGTTCACTTATCAACTAAATATGAAAAGGGGATCCAAAAGGGGTGTTCTCTGTCCGCTCATTCGACAAATTCCAATTAGAGGATATGGATTATATAATGGAATTTGAGAGGTTCTAGAACCCACTACCTCATAGGGTCGAAGCATTGATTTAAACCTCATTTCTCGTAGAAGAAAAAACCTTACAACCAACTATTAAAAAAACCATCATAACATCTCTAGGACAAATGTACAATGTGAGCAAGGAGTAAAATGTGAACCACTTACTCATTAACTATTCCTAGGAATTTCTTGTCTCTCTTTGGGTTCCTGTGGTTACTTCCAAGAAAAGCAAGGAAGACCTTATTTGGTTGGCCAGAAGGCACCTTTTGAGTGAAGGGTAGACTCCTATGGAATATGATCCCATTCGCAACATGCTAGGGCATATGGAAAGAAGTAAACAAAAGGGTTTTAAAAGGGGCTGACCACTGATCCCTCCCTAAGACAAGCAATGACATTGGCCGGCTTTTGCTTGAATGTTTGTCATTGTTAAAGGAGACTAAGGAGTTCATAGATTTAAAATCATAGATTCTATCAATAGATGGAGTCCCATTATATCTTAAGGCCTTCCCTAGCTGTTCGTAGTAGTTTTTGAACCCAAGGGTCATATTCTCTGTAAAATGCTCCCTTTAGCCATCTATATGGGACTATGGAAGGAGCATAAAAGTATGTGTGTGTGTATATATATATATATATATATATATTATTTAGAGACTGTATTGTTCTATCCCTCAAATTTGCAATGCTATCCGGTGGCACCTATTTATATCCAAAAAGAATTATTCGAGCTTAAAAGTGAAGACTTAGAGTGCTCAAATGGAGCCAAATTATATTTTAAAAAAAGTTTCAGTTTTTTTGTTGGTCAGAAGGTCCAATTCCCTATATCTGTACATTCGTATCCATTAATATATCATTACTTTAAAATATATATATATATATATAATCTAGCAACCTGTTATTTTATCTGGCTTGAGCGAAAATCTCGCTTATAACTGTAATTTTCTTTCATCATGAATAGAATTGGTAGTTACTTATCAATAAAATTTGCGTTGAGGATCTTGAGACTTGAGTTGAATTTTGTTGATGTATACAAATGCACTGATAAATCAGTTTGGAATGATCATAACAAATGCAGAATTTAGAAGTGTCTGTACCTCATCAAATATCCATTTGTTGACACCAGACTCTTGTAAGAGGAGGATGTACTTGAACATTAATCCTATAATATCTTGCATGTGCTCTGTAATTCAGTTTAAGTTAGTGTCATTCTAGAACCTGAATGTCGGAGAAACCAGACACGTCAAATTTCCCACCAAGAAAAAACATCAGAAGACAGTTATTACACATAGAGAAATCAAATGTTTACTACACAAGGGATCAGCCAAATAACAAAGCATCAGAGAGAGAGAGAGAGAGCTAACCATGACCAGTGTCAGTCAGATCGACAACTACTTTGAAGAAAGAAAACTCATTAGTCCAATCCCCTTCACCCGCATACAAACTCGTAGCCCATCCTGCAAATATTTTGAAAGTATCCAAATCAGAGAACCTTCTTAAGAAGAAAAAATGCAATGAAAAGTACAAACCAAAATAAAGACAGAAAAGAGGAGAAAGGTATAAACAGTTGTAAAAAAGTTCTCAGATTTTTTCAAAACATCCCTAATATTCGTGACTTTTAAAAATTCATGAATAAATATCTAATGTATGAAATATGGTGCTTTTTATAAGTTTTCATAATTAAAAATCCTATTTATTAATTATTCATCTCTTGACCGATATTTTCCGTAGTTTTAACAAAACATTGCATATTTTTTTCAAATTTTTCCCTAGTCGAATAGTTCTCAAACTCCAACTTGGTAACTATGCCCAATAGTGATACAAGGAACCTCAGAGATCAATCTAAAGGCATAACATTTTCAGCTTGGCATCATTTTCATGTGCAAGGAACTGCATGAGATTTAGTTTAATCCTTTTTACATGTTACCTAGAGCAAACTTATACCTATAACTTCTGTCTGCCTACATTATGAGTGCCATCTTGTGCAAACATGAAAACAGGACGAGTATTTATAAGTTATAACCAATGAGAAAAAAAATCTGGATCCACAGTTCAAACTTCCTGTTCTGGCCATATTACGCATTTTCATACATGGCCTCATGGCATCATCAATCCAGAACATCCAAACGCTGGGTCAGATTTAGAGTGGCCACAAAACCAAAGATTTCCTAGGATCTGTGGTGTAGACACTAATCTCTCTAACAGGACTTTTCATTCTGTTAGGAAAGAAATGTATCATTAACTAAAAATGGAAACAAGCAAAAGAACAAAGAGAAAGCAACAACTGAAGAGAGTTCACAACTCACAAGAAGATGAACCCAAAGAAAAAAAAAAAACAATCGGTTCAAAGAAGGTAGGGGACACTTTTTAGTGAGATCTTATACCTTGCATTGATGGAGTGTGAAGGTAATTTGTTCCCCTACCGAACCATTTGGAACCTGGCATGCTGACGTAAGTATCTTTATTCTTGTGGACAGCAGTTTTTTGGAGAAATATCTCAGCATAGATCACTTGATGAGTACGGACTGGAGGATGGCTAATAGACTTGTTCTTTATATAGAAAATGCAGAATAGGAGGACTACTTTCTTTTTCACTATCAATACTCGGGAAAGTTTGGTCAGAATCTCTTAAGCTTTTTGACATCCAGTGCGTTTTCCATTTTGATCTGGTTGATCACATAAGTGGGTAGTCTGTGGTGAATGTGAGAAGAAAAGATCCTTCGGTTGGCACTTGACTATATTGGAACAGTATGCTGCTGCTTATAAAAGGAAAGAAACCAGCACATTTGCCAGGACAGCAAAATCAGAAGAGAAGCAATGGGCGGGCTTCCACCAAAAAACTTGTTATTCCTTGTGCCCCACTTAATATTATGACATTGAGTCCGCTGGTTTCTTGTTGTCAAATGCTGAGTAATTGAATATACTCTTCCAATGCTAGTTGCAGTTTAAGTGTATCTTTTCGCACGACCTTCAAATATTTTGTTTGCTTATCTTTGCCATTAAACCTTGTGTGCTATTCTATTTGTGAATAAAATTTTCTCTTATCTATCAAAATCAATATTGAAGCACGACCATTAAATTGGAGAAGCAGGAGATTTTTCAAAAAGGATCTCTTATTGACAGTTGTCCCAAAACAATGTGAAGTTTGGCTTGAGGACAATCAAGAGAAGTCCTAGCATTTGAACGGTCCAGATATGACTGTATACAATTTCAATTTTGGGGGTTGTGGAGGTGATACAGCCCATTGATTTTACCCTTCTTGATGCTGAATTTGGGGTGTGACCAATTTTGTGCTGCTCCAGCTATGTGAATTTCATGTTAGTACCACATGTTAAAAGCATGAAATCCATGCTCAGCTGGTACATTGGCAAGCTCTACATTCCACAATGTCAGAAAGCATGAAAAGCCATGTAGCCCAGCTGCTGCATTGGCAAGCCCCCACTGACATAGAGACCAGGTTCAAGGGAAACATCAAATCTGGAATAGGGGGATACTGCATCAAGCCATCATAAACAATTCTGGGGAGTCGTCAAACATTGTTCACCACATCATGGACTTCCAATCCAATTTGTGCCTCTTCTAATAGCTACTGCCAATACTTTTGTACATTATATAACCATGGCGAGTCCTTCCCTTTCAATTCCAGCGTAATTGTGCTCTGTCGGTGACAAGCTCCTACTCCCAAAGTGGAATGCTCTAGTTTGGAAGGTGCTTCTTTTCTTGATAAGTATAGAGCTGTATTAGAAAGTGGGAAATTGATTTTTTTTAATTGGTAAATATGATCAATATATTACACGAAAATAGAATGTACAAGAAGATTCACTGATGAGTGAATGAGAAAAGAAAGAACTAGAGGAGACGGTGTCAATAGATGGAAGATGACAATCCATATACAAAAAAGGTAACCACCCTAACTCTCCAAAATCACTATGGATCAAGCACCAAAAGGAGATCATATAATGGATGTTCAACATTAACTTCTTGATAGGAACCAAGGGATTTTCAAACACCCATATCATCCTCTCCTCCCACACACTCCAACAAATGACCCCCCCCACGGAAGAAATCTCCAAATCACTCTCTGCAATACGTGCACTACTCCCAATAAGCAACTAGAGATTAAGAGAATCAAGTTATGAGGGAATACCCACAGGACCCTCAAGCAAGATAGGATATGGTTCCAAATTCCTCTAACTAGAGGACAATGGATTAGTAAGTAATCCACATATTCCTCCTCAGCCATCCATGAAACATCTGTTAACTAGTTTCCAGTTTCCACCTCTCCACTTTAAGTGATCGTGAGAGTTTTGTCCAGGTAGGTAATCTATTGGAAGAATGCAATCTTAGATGTGATGCCCGCATTTCAGCACTACTCTGTGGGGATAAAACACTAGGACTAACTCTTAAAGTAGGGTAGGATGACCACACAATGAACCAACCCTCACTATTTATAGATCAGATCAAAACACTGCAAGCAAGGGATTTGCCTCATAACAGACAGATAACAGTCTAAAAAAGTCCTCCAACTCCTAGTAGTTTAAGCTCTTTCTCAGCTTAGGCACCCACATCATCTCATCATCGTTTATCTCATAGCATGCCTCTACAACGCATTGTTTGCTTCTACCATGCTTTGGGTATCTGGATTCACTTTCTATCTTGAGCTGATATCCTTTAGCCTCCCCTAACGATGCTCGTGGGGTTTTGTTTTAGAAGAGAACGGCCAATATTGGAGTTAGGAGGAAGATCGTGTGGACATTCTTAATTAATGTCATTTTGAGGTCAGTTTGGGAAGAGAGACAACGGGGATTTTAATGATCGATTCATCAATGTCCTCTCCCTAGTCGACAAAAATCTCAGCTAGGTCCTCTTAGTGGGTTTGTGCTTGGTGGTTTTGAGGTAGATAGGGTTTGAGAGAAAGTGATGGAAAGAGGAGGGAGGGAAAGAGAGAATGAAATACATTAGTATCTATCTTCTCTACAAGAATTTTTTTAACCAAACTTACATAAATGGGCTCATGACCCAACATGAAGAAATAACATAAAAGACATAATGTAAAGCCCATAATAACAATTACAATACCCCCTCAAGTTGGTGCGTATATGTCACACATGCCCAGCTTGCCAAGAATACCATGCATAGCTAAGAACCCCTTTGGTTAAGATATCCATGAGTTGGTGTTCGATCATTACATAAGGAGTGTAAATCTTTGTAGAATTGAGTTTCTCCTTTATAAAGTGTCTGTCAACCTTAATATGCTTTTTTCTGTCGTGTTGCACTTAGATTGTGGGCAATGATAATAGTGGCCTTGTTGTCACAATATAAATTCCTTGGCTTATCTACAGAAAACCTAGCTCCCTCAAGAGAACCTTCAACCAAAGTAGTTCATATATCCCATGAGCCATGGCTCTGAATCAGCCTCAGCACTAGCCCTTGCAACAACTGCCCGTTTCTTGCTTCTCCAAGTTACAAGGTTTCCTCCAAAAAGAATATAATACCTAGAGGTGGATCTCCTGTTAGACACAAATTTTGCCTAATCATCATCAGTGTAGTTCTCTACTCTCAAGTTCCCACACTCAAGTTCCCATGACAAACAGATAGTATTCTTTTTCTTGGTGAGGATTTCGAGTATATGAGAATCTTGTAGACCGCCTCTAGATGAGAGATTTTTGGAACATTCATAAACTGGCTCACTACACGCACTGCATAGGCTATATCAAGGCGAGTGAGGGAGAGGTAGAAAAGGAAACCAACACATTGCTAATACCTTCCTGTATTACCAAGGATTCTCCACTATCTTTTGCTAGCTTGTGGTTCGGCTCTATAGGAACATATAAAAGTTTACAATCCAGTATCCCTAGGAGATCTAGAATGTAATTCCTTTAGGAGATGAAGAAACCTCTCTTTGACCTATAAGCTTCTATATAAAGACCGTACTTCAATTTCCCAAATTCTTTAATCTCAAACTCTGTGGCTAGTTGAGACTTCAACCTCTTCACTTCATTTCCATCATTTCATGTTAACAATATTTCATCTACAAACACAATGAGAGTTGACATCTTCCCCTGACAATGCCTGATAAATATGGTATGGCCTGCTTAGCTTTGAGTGTATACCTGTCTCTTCATCATTCCACTAAACCTTTCAAACTAGGCCAGAGGAGACTGCTTTAGACAATAAAAGGCCTTCTTTAGTTTCCACAACTTCCTTTGACCAATGGGAAACCCAACCCAAGAGGGACAATCATGTAGACTTCTTCTTCTAAGTCTCCAGGAAGAAAGGCATTCTTCACATCACACTGATAGAGGGGTCAATCTTAATTGGTTGTAAGGGAAAAAAATGACCCGAATTGAATTCATCTTTGCTACAGGGGTAAAATTCTCATGGTAATCAATTCCATGAGTTTGAGACTTTGAGTGAACCCCTCGGGTACTAGTCTTGCCTTACATTTTCCACAAACCCATCTAAATTGTGTTTGACTGTGAACACCCATTTGTATTCAACTAGTTTTTTCCCTTTGGAAGGTCTAGACTAGAGGCTCCTATATGCCAGTTTTTTCTAGAGCCTCCATCTCCTCAAACATCACATTCTTCCACTCAGGATGGGAAAGTGCATTAAATACACTGCAAGGCAAAGACACAGAAGATCAGGAAGAGGCAAAGGCACAATAAAAAGAAGATAGAGTTATAAGACACAAAATTAGAAAGGAGATGTTGAGTGTCGGATCTAACTCCCTTTCTAAAAGCAATAGGGAGATCAAAGTCATCAATAAGGGAAGTAGAACAAAGTCAAGGTTGGAATCATTACCTGGGTCGGCAGGAGATGAGAAGGCCTCTTGGCAAGGGCCATGAGACAAAGGTCTTTGTTGCTGAGAGTAGACCTCTGAATAAACCTTACTCCCAACGTTAATAACAAGGGAATCATGTATCTCAGTAAAAGAATCACGAATGTTAATAACAGGAGGTGGAAGAGGAAAATAACTCTTTAACATCATCAATATTCTCCCCCTAAAGAGGAATCATCGAAGTAGAGAAGGAGTGGCCTCTAAAAAGGAGACATCTATGGAAATAAATTGCCTCTTGGAAGGAATGATAGAACTTATAACATTTCTGGTGGGCAATATCAAGGAAGACACATTTGACCGCACGAGGGTCAAGTTTGGTGTGATCAGGCTTATGGACATAAACAAAGCAAAAAGACCCAAAAACTTTGGGTGGTATAGGGAAACAAGCAGAGAGGGGCCTTGTAACACAAAATCTGGGAAGGCATCCAATTCATAAGAAAGATAGCGGAAAGTAAGGCTTCTGTCCAAAGATAGCGAGGAGCATTTATAGCTAGGAGAAGGGATCAGCTAATCTCAAGAAGGTGACAATTCTTGCATTCAGCCACTCCATTTTGTTAGGGAGTGTGAAAAAAATTTGTTTGGTGGACAAGGCCATAGGTAGTAAAATATGTACATGGGTCGCCACTCAGATATTCCTCAGTCCTCACCACTGTCAGAACAAAGGATCTAAAGCTTAGTATCAAATTGAGTGCACATCAACTTATGGAAGTAAGGTATTAAACTTCGGTTTCGGTATAAACCTTGGTCTATAAGGAAGTTGATAAGTTTCGAGGAAGTTTAAGAAAATCCGAGGAAGTTATGTAAAAATTAAAGACATATAGGAAATTTTAATGAAACATTAGAAATCTAAGATGAAACTTTAGAAATTCAATACTTAAGCATAAATAGATATCTAAAATTCATTATATTACTGATGCAAGCATGTAGTACTCAAATGTGAGAATCATGTTAAGTGGCATACGTTGTTTGCTTGTCTAAGCTGTAATTTTGTCTTAATATATCTCTATATTGTCAAAAAAAAAAAATTAACTATATTTTATCATCTTTGTCAAGTGAATGTGATATGTATACTCTTTATTTTTCAATGATTATCCATGTTAATCATTTTAGAAACCTGAAAAACTTATGAATGCACATTAAAGTTGATAAATAATTAAAATGCAATTTGGTTTCTAAATATATTTCAATGTGCAATTGATGAGTTCAATGTTTTTATAGGACTAAATCAATATGTGAAGAGGAGATGGGTAGTTAAATAAATTTTAATTTATGAAATACTATTGGGAAATTATTTTATTTTCAAATATTACTAAAAAGCCCTTATGGGCATAATATACTAATAACAAATTTATTAGAATAGTAAAATTAAAATTTATAATAAAGTTAATGCTAACCACACTCTAAGGTTAAGTTAGCAACAATCTCTATTAAAGCTAATTATATTTGTAATAAGGTTAATGCTAGGGACACATGTCTTCTCTTATAATGAAAACAAGTTTAAAGCGAGTGGAACTAGCATTTCTCTTTTATGTTAAACTTAAAATGCCTCCAATTTACAGACTCTTTTGTACACTCGATTTTCTGTATTTTCTCAACACTATTTTTCTGTTTTGGTCGAAGTTTAATGATGAAGTTCACCGAAGTTTACCACAAAATCCAGTATTTTAAAAATACAAGTGCATTTCGCTTCAGACACCATGGAAGTTGACTCAATTCGGTCAACTTCGGCAAAATTGAGTTGATTTTTGACACCATGATGGGAAGCTTTAAAAGATGAACTGACATCAAACTTGAACTCAAGAAAATACATCCAAGTAGCACGAGAAAAAAAAAATGAACAAGTTCAAAAAGTGAATTACATTTATTGGTGCTAGGAGAGTATAAAACTCTACAATGTTTAGACAATTCACAGGTTTCACACTAAAAAGAGAAATTAGATAAAAAGGTAAACAATTGAGGAAACATCATATTAAGAAACAAAAAAGATGGATGGCCTAAATAGAGATGTCATCCAACAAAATCCAAGGTATGTTGGACCATTCGAAATTATCAGAAGAGTAGGAGAAGTGGCATACAGGGTTAACCTGCCTCCTCACATGGCGGCAGTTCATAATGTCTTCCACGTTTCTATGTTGAGGAAGTACATTCCAGATCCTTCACATATTATAGATTTTGAGCCTTTGGAAATTCGAGAAGATTTGACCATGGTAGAACAACCTGTTCAGATTTTGGATCAAAAAGAGCATGTGCTACGCAGAAAGATCATTCGTTTTGTCCTCCTTCGCTGGCAACACCACTCCGTTGAAGAGGCCACTTGGGAAAGAGAAGATGAAGTTCGAGAGAAGTATCCCTACTTTTTTAACTAAGGTACACAATTTCGAGGACGAAATTCCTTTTAAGGGGGGTAGGATGTAGAGACCCGAAATTTAATTTCTTGGTATTCGTATCAATTATTTTAATATTCTTGGTTGTCATGATTAATTTATTACATAAGTTTAAAATTGGAACAATTAAAGTAGCATAAGGGTGTTTTATAAATTAATCAAGTGAAGAATAGACGAAATCTCCTTTATCATAAGAGGGGCATTTTGGTCATTTTGTGCAATCCAAAATTTATGAAAATTTTAATGTAGATTCTATATGACCTAAAGTAGCTATGGTTCAAATTTCAGGTTAATCCGATAAGAATTGAGCTCTATAGAATTATTCAAAGTGCAGTGGCAAAACTGTAAATACGATGAACAGTAACCGCGTGAACAGTAACCGTGAATAGTGTTTTAGCAGTTCTTATCACTTTCTAACTCTGGTATTGCCTATATAAAGACCCTAACTCATGGATTTTAGGTATTTCATCATTCTAAAACTTATTAGAGAGAAAAATAGAAGAAAAACCTATGAGTTCTCATTAAAGAGAGTGAGAGAAAAGGGTTTTGGAGAAATCCAAGAGGAGAAATCAAAGGTGTTGCAAGGAAAAAGTACAAAAAGGCTTAGATCTATCCCATTCGCAAACGTTTGATCGTAGGGAAGCGATCGTGAGAGGTAAATACGACTTCCTTCCTCTCAATATAGGGATTATTGATACAAATATGATGAAGAAATAGATCTAAAGTAAGAACGACAATAGTAAATATGTTTTTATTGTTTTAAACTATGATGAAAATTATATATGAGGATTTTATGATGTTTATACTCAGATTTTCTCATGGAAAATTATATATGATGATTTTACGATGTTTATACCCAGATTTTTTTTATGGAAAATATATACGATGATTTTTGTAATGTTCTAAATCAGGATTTTCCCTTGAAAAATCTATAGACGATGTTAGAAAATTTTAGATCTTGGTTATCTGATGGATAATATATATATGATGAATAGAGAACATTTTAGATGGTGATTTCCTTGTGATAATTATTTGAAAAAGATGTTGTTTATGATTTTTTTTTAATTCTATATCAACAAGGGGAATGGGATTGATTTTGTGGTGTATGAATGATGAGAATGGAGGAAGTGGATGATGTTCAGAATTGATGAAATTATTATAAGTTTGTTTGAGATCATTATGTGTTGTGAAAACTAAGGCCCTGTGAGACTTATTTGATTATAGATGCGTATTAAAAATTTAGACGCGGTAAATAAAATTATCCCTTATTTTATTTGACAAATTATGCTTTATATTGATCACTTAGGAGAACCCTTGCATGTTTAAATCTATGCATAATTTACAAGTATTTTATTTCATTCACACGGATTCACGAAATCTATACATGAACAAGCATGAGAATAAACAAGATGACAAGTAATATGCAAGTACACAAGGACACAAGTATTATGCATGATTGAGTTTTGCACTGACCGAGTACCCACAGGCCTATGATCAAGGCAAAACCAGCCGTATGCACCGGCGAATGTGTAGACAAGCCGTATACACCGGATAATGTGTAGACAAGCCGTATACACCGGATAATGTGTAGACAAGCCGTGTACACCGGATAATGTGTATATTGTGTGGTACCTCGGAAAGTAGGGTATATGTTAGTCTCTACCCGATATATGGGGTAGAGTTATTTTAAGTTATTGCAATTGCATGTTGTTGAATAAATTCATGAACAAAAATAGGCAAGATAAATAAGAGAAATAAGCATGAGTAATCAGGTGTAAGAATCAAATTTAATTATGCTTCCGCACTTTGAAATATTGTGAGTTCACTTGTGATGATGAATCTTAAAATATATTGTTATCAAATCTCGTATATTGTTAGGCAGGATTTTGTATATACGCTGGGTAACTTGTTACTCAGCCGATGACTGTTGTTGTCGGCAGGTACTAGATTTGACATTTGTGCCCCAGGACCTTGGGAAGAGGAAGAATACGAGGAAGAGCAGGAAGAGCCAGCAGGTGACTATCCAGATGGAGAATGGAACTTGGATTGCTGGCCATACACAGGACACTAGATCACTAGTATATTTGGATTTTGAATTTTAGAATTGTAATAGACAAATTATGGATTTATAGTTAGTTTGAGTTTATGACTGGAGATTCATAGAGGTTGATTTTAAATTGATTATGAGGTCTTAGTATTTATTTCAGATATTGGACTTGATTGCATTTATTTAAAGAGAAAAATAAATAAAATTTAGGTCCATGTTTTTAGAATTGCCTTAAATGCTTATGATAAGAAGTTATGGAATTAATGATTAAGTCACGTGCCAAAGTCTCACATTAAGTTAGGTGGGATTTTGGGGCGCGACACAACCCAGAAGAGGAATTTAGCTGATAGAGACCATCCTTCTCAAAACCACTGCCAATCATCCTCCTCGTCACCAATTCCTGAAATACACAATGGGTAGAAAAATAGTGACTACAATTGAGGAATTTAGTGTTACTTACTAACAGATAGAAGATCAGTAGCAAAGTTAGGGACATGAAGAGAAGTAGACAAATACATAGATGGAGAGACTTGTATGGTACCCTTATCAGTAATAGTGGACATGATATCAACTACAATACAAACTTTATCTTTCACAGAACTAAGGTGATAGGAAGAAAAAATGGAGGACATACCAATTATACACTTGGATACTCCAAAATCAATAATCCAAGAGTGATGGGCTAATGGAACAAAAGAATTTAGAGCAGTGGAAGAGATACTTGACTATACAAGGGAGGAGGTGTATACAGTTGAAGGTGCCTCCACATGAGATATAACACACACATGGCTTCAACTTCACAATGAAGAGACTCCACATCAGCTCTAGGATCCTAATAGGTAGCTAGAGAATGGATAAGTCCAATAGATCCAGTTGCAGTGGCAACATGGGGCGATAAGTCTTCGAACCCTCCTGAGCAACCCCTTATCTATGTGAACCTACCATGTAATTGCCAACAATGATCGCAGGTATGACGATTGTCCCAGTAGTCACATTTCAATCTGATCTTGTCATTATGTGAGGCACCATCAAACCAATTACCACGACCCCTATCATCTCCTCTTTCATCAAGCTGGGAGATGGAGGAAAGAGCAGACATCTCAGGGGCTGCTACCATATTGGGAGTTATTACATCTCTTCAACACTCATTTACTCTGGATGTAAGCATAGATAAGGCTAAGGGAGTGAGGAGGGTCATGACCAAGAATCTAAGAGCGGGCATTTTCATACTCTTGGTTTAAGATTGTGAGAAGCTCAAAGATCTACATCCTTTCAACGTATTTCTTAAAGGTAACAGCATCAATAGGACAAGTAGGTTGGAAGTCGGAGCAGTGATCAAACTCTTCCCATTTCTCCCTGAACCTTGCATAGTACTTGGCCAATGACATCTCCCATTGACGACTTTGATAGATGTCCTGTTGGGGCTTGTAAAGCAAACCAAGACTGAATTGTTAAGCAAAGACATAACAATAAAATTCTCTTGATCCCATTTGGCATGTTTAAGATCCAAGATCCAACCTTGCTGGCTCCTCTATATCTCCAAGGAGGCAATCCAACTTACCCTTTTCTCCAACATACATTTGGTTTGATTGTGTCCAATGCACAAAGTTCTAACCATCAAGCTTGACATATGCAATTTTTAGGGTGAGGGTTGTCATTACTAGACCCCTCATAGCCCACTCCAACACTTGGAGGCACCACACTTGAGGATTGGTCTTCTTCCTCTGACATGGCCTTTTCTTCAAACACAATAAGGGCTAGAAGGATTTAACACAACAAGGAGTCCAAACTCCAAACACCTCCAATACAAGTAGCAAAACACCGCCAACTACTAAGACACACTGAAGAAGCTAAAAGATAACAGTAGAAGGATTAACAAATCATTTCCAACAAGATCAAATCGCCAAACAACTGAACAGATATTTCAAATGCTTCCTCCAACACTTTGAAGTCCAAATAAGAGGTTGTCCAACCCTTTTCCATCCATCAAACACAAAAAAAACTTCTTTCTGCCTAAACATCAACCCCTAGTGTGAGAAAAACTCCAAATCTCCTTCAATGATTCATACAATGAAGTGAGACCACTTTAGGATGATAACCACACACACACACAAAAAAAAGGTAATGATAAACCATGATATGCAACATATCGTATTTGAGGGAACATATGGTGCAAGATGTTAAGCCAAATATTAATTGTTTTAATCTGTAATGGAAGACAAGTGTTGTAATAGGCCTAAATAACTAAGCCCATAGTTCTTTCTTATGTTGCTTATTATTATACTCTTGTCGACACATTAGTAAGGATATTTATGACCTTATTAATGCTATTATAATAATATAAAAGTGATAGATAGAGAAGCCCTAATCTCTATTCATCCTCTTCCCTACAACAAGTCTTCTCTCTTCTCTTCTCTTGTCTTCTCCCATAGAAAACTAGGGTTTCTACTTTTATACTTGATCAAAGCAGGAAGACAAGATTTGTGTTCTTTTTTACTTTTTTTATTTACTGTTCATGAGCAATGTTTGTGTTTATATGGTGGCAATAATTAGTTGTTGCAGATCTTAGAAAGATCAATTTCAGTGCCTCTCATAATTGGACAAAACCACCTTAAAATACCTGTCAAAATTTGATGCCTTATTCTCCTTGCAGGATTTAATATTCAAAATGTCCTTTTTCAGTTCTATCATCTCTGCTTAGTGGTTGATTTTGGGATTTTGGACCTCCATCGTGCTTCAATGTTCCAAAGGCTTATAACTTGGGATTGCATCTGAGACGATCCGAAGAAACTTCCACCACTTATCTAAAATCCAGAAGCAAATCCCATATTGTGCAACTATAGTTGATCAGTGATTTGGTAAAACAATCACAAAAAAAATAGAAAATGACTTCAGTCCTCTTTCTTTACCTAAAGAAGTTATATGGTCAAATTCTAAATACTGTTACACAAGGTATCATCCTGAATATTATGAGCGCATGGTCCACATTTAATATATCCAAACAATGCTTGTCATAGTTCCAACTCAATCATGATATCGACTTTCAAGCATGTGCAAAAAATTTCATGTCAAAAAATTTGATGTTCTAAAAAACGAAATAGGATAATCACTGGAACATGCATGTAGGTCCCACCCAATGTTTTCAAGATGTAAAATAGAGATCCCTCTCCTTCATGGCCAATAAGGTGACCAAGATACCTACAAGGACCTTCCTTGTAATGATGAATGCTTGGAGTTATGGGCCATATTACTCTCAATTTGTGGCCTTGCTTTATAGGGACAGCTTTGACAAGAATCTGAAACAAATGTCACAGAAATGAAAACAAGAAGAAAATAAGCATGATAAAATTTTGAACTGGTATGAAGCATAAGTTATTTCTCCATATCAGTAGTTTAAAGAGGTGTGACACCTGCATCTTGTAGCATAGGCAACTAAGCCAGTATTGTCCAGAAATACCTGAAGATGTTCTGATGTGCAAGGCTGACCAGGAAAGTGGAAGCAGCTTCGATCAGTATTTCGAATTTCCTGGAATTTGCATTCCACCAGGCTTTGAATTTTATCAAGGCTCTCTGGTCCATGATGAAGTCATAATAGTCAGTACTTCCAAGGCATCACAATGTCATTAAACCTTAAATGACACAAGCAAAATTAATTATTTACCTTTTCCATATACAACCAGATGCATAAGGTTAGCTGAATAGTTTTCTTCATAGAATTTAATAAGCTCTTGCCTTGTATCCAATCCTCTTGCTTTTGGACGAACCTCCAAAGTCTCCCAGTTTCCTAGAATTGTGACACATATTTAGCAAATAATAATAATAATAGACAATTCAAAAGCTAATTACCACTGCAAATATACGTCAAAAGAGAAACATCACACAGTTTAAGGTTGTTCACTAGCCAACCTTTTGGGAGCACAAAACATTATAAATCAAAAGCAAATGAAAACGAAGGTTCCACATCTTCCAAAAGCTAGAAAGCTCCAGAAGTCCTTCAACTGGCCTAGCAGACATCCATTTTGGGCACCACAGATCTATCCAAATATCTAGGCATGTGTTTGGCAATCTAGGTTATGATTTACATATAATTCACGAAAAATGGTCCAAAATATCGGACTGGATGTCAGTATCTCCGTTTTCATAAAATATAGTAAATGTACAAGAAAACAAGGGAAAAAAATGCATCAAAATATTTGGGGGAAAAAAGAAAATGACTTATGGCTAAGATGAGCTAAACATGTGAGAGAAAAGGCCCAAAGACTATCATTATAATAATCCAAATGAGATACAACAACACAATATCTGATAATAAATACCCAATGCATATACGTATTGACATACCAAATAATAGATTCAAACAATTACAAGCACAACTCACTAATAAAAACAAATAACTTTTAAGAAATGAACAAATACATCATTCGCTTCAATGAAAATATAAACCTATTTTTGGAATAATAATTTTGTTTTGAATAATAAATTACAAAAGATTTAAAAAAATTATAAAGTAACTTTATACTGGATAGAACATTCTTAAATTTTAAACTACAATATATATATATATATATATATATATATATATATATATATATATATATATATATATATATATATATATATATATCTCTAAAATTTAAGATTAGTCTATGAATATAGTAGATCATCTATAGACTGATCACATATATTTAAGTGGATCTTAGATGACTAGTTTTAATAACATATAAATGAATTAATTTTGCTTTTGGCTATCTATTTCTATTTTGAATTACAAACCTAAAAATAATCATTTTTTTAACAAAAAAAGATTACTCAACAGATACTCTAGATTAACCATAGAATAATCACATTTATTTGAAATTATAACAAAATCAAAAATTAAGATAGTCCATGGATATGGTTGATCATCCATAGAGGCATAAAGGGGTGGAGCCAGGAATTTTTCTTTGGAGTGGGCAGTAATGGGTTCGAGGGTATGTGGCTTGGGAGTTTGGGGGCGTAGGCCCCGAGTTTTTTTTTTTTTTTGAGTAATGGGTTCATCATGGTCATAAAATCTGTTACTATTGTATTCAGACAAAGGTCCAAATACAAATGGTTGTTTGTATCTCTTGTATGACACAAATATCTTCAACCCTGAATGACTATGCCCATATTATTATATTAACTTATTACTTATTAGAGGCCCCTTAATACAAGTGGCTGATTAGTGATTACCCCTTAATTTTATTCAATTATAATAATTTTTCAAACATCCGAAACCATTCTGAACAAACTCACTTGAAATGAACTAAAGGAACACATAAAAGAGGGTAGGATTTGGAGCGAGATCGGATCACAATCAATTGCAATTGAACTCTGCTCCAGTTCAATCGCACCCACAGTCAATACGTGTCCCTTTTAACCCCTATTTATTGTGGTTAAAATTCAATAATTAGAAGTTCTTAATTAGAGTCAAAAAGGGGCCTCTGTGAGTCTGATTGAACTCAATTTGATAGGATCCGATCTCATGAGCTGGTAGACGGTAAAGTAAAAAAACTAAAAAGTAAAGAATTACAATTAGAATGATTAGAAGGATTGAATTTTTTAAAATTATAATCCTCCCCTATAAAAGGGTTTGCTTAAGATTTAAGAAAAGCAATCTTTAGGAGGGTAAAACATAAACATTTTGTAAGAGATTATAAAAAATTCAAATATTTGGGGGCCACAATAGAGATGGTAAGTAGGAACTAGTTAAATGCAGAAATTTGGGGGGCCATTACATAGATAATACATTTGTGGGGCCATTACATAGAGAAAACATTATATTTTTTTAAAAAAAATTTAACAATGCTCACGTATTAACAATATTTTTTCTTTTTTGTTTTTTTGTTTTTTTTGGAGGGGGGGACCCCTCCCCTGGTGGCATAACTAATGAGAAATTCTTTAGAGGATTATGTTAAAGAAAAAATTAAGTAATATAAATAGTTTTTTACGCCAGTGAATAGTATTGTGTGATACACAATTGATGTGATGTGATCGAATAGTGTGATTCATCAGAATTCCGAAGATATCGAACTGTTTCCATGGAGTATCAACATATATTGGATCCATATTGTATGCTAGACTCCATACAATCCTGATGCAAGGGAATATTTCTATCCCCTTGCAGTTTCATACTAGTATCCCAAAATACCAGTGTATCGTATGACATGGCACGATTCCCACTAGTATTTTGAACATGGAAAAATGAACAAAGATGAAGCATAAATATGACACTCTTTAGAACATGCACATTTCCAGTGGATATGCCATACCTATTTGTCCCTTCCATTAATGTGAATTTATTAAGTTATAATAGAACAACAAACCTAATATAAAAGAAATCATTTTATTGTTTTTCTTTAGTGGGAAGAACTAGAGGTGCCAGTCAAATAGCTATTAGCGAAACATCAATGGTTTCACCCTTCAGATGGTCCGTCTGCAGCATAACAATAAAAA
Organism: Tetracentron sinense; assembly: GCA_015143295.1. Classification (NCBI taxonomy): domain Eukaryota; kingdom Viridiplantae; phylum Streptophyta; class Magnoliopsida; order Trochodendrales; family Trochodendraceae; genus Tetracentron; species Tetracentron sinense. The sequence continues at coordinate 39,678,610 of CM026563.1, forward strand.
CAAAGTGCTGCATCGAAGCCCCATAACTCAGAATCTCAGATAACCTTTACCTCCAAGCCAGCGTAAAACAATCATATTGAAAAAAAAAAACAGACATAAAATATGTTAAAAGGGAAAAGACCTGAAGCAAAGAATGAGAAACAAAATCTCACCACGCATAAAAATTGGGCATATGATAACCAGTGTTTTAAAAGGCACAAGTTCCATACACCTTGAGGTGCACCTTAGGGCATGACATTTTTTTTTAATGGGCCAAATAAATAAGCTCATTACTCTTTACTGTCTTTAGTATCTCTTTATTACCTTTATAATATAGTTCTTTTATTACTGTACTTAAAGGACTTTTATGTCCTTTCATCTCTTTAGTAATATAAAAAGGAGATAGTGAGGGAATGAAGATAACATCTTCCATTCGCCTTTGTCTTCTTTCTTTCTTCTTCTTCTCTATTCCTGTCTTTCTCAATCCCTGAGTCACTAAACCCTAGTTTTCTACTCGGTATCAAAGCAAGAAGACAAGGCCAGTTTCTTTTTTAATAGAGTGTTTGCGAATAGTGGAGTGAACAATGTTTTTTGGGAAAAATTAGTTTTCTGAAGATCTATGTTTTTGGGGAATTGTGGCATTTTCCCCATATTTTTTTAAGGTGTTTGAATGGTCTTATACCCATTTGTTTGATTTTTGGGAAAAAAAATAATTCTTGTGATTGATCACTTGGGTGGAGTTTTTAGGACCATTTTTGTGTGATGAAGTGTTAAAGATTGATGAGGTTTATAGTTATAAAAAGTTTGAATTACTTTTCGTGAAGTTTGGGCAAGAATTGAAGGTTTGCCAAGGATTTATTTATGGCATGTTTGCTGTCCCCCTTATTTTTTGGGTATGATTGGGCTGTGATATCAATTATAAGACAGTTAACTGATTCATGGGAATTGTTGGTGGTGATTGACAAGCTAATTTTGTAAATCCACTTTGTTTCCTCATTGTGGGAGTAATTTTTGATATCTAAGAGGCCCCGGATCCATTCATATCACATAATTGTGATCCTATATTCGACAGTATGTTAGGAATAAGTGTTATGTAAATCCAAAGTATTAATTTTATCCAACACATCCATCTCTTTTATCATTGCTTCCCTCCACTGTGCTTGTTTTAGGGCTTCAATGAAAGAAGATGGAATGGAAACAGTGACAAAACAAATGATATGTAAGACGGAGACAACGCCTTGTGTTATACAAAGTTAGCAACAGGGTGTTGAGTACACAATCTTTTACCCTTTTCTCGAGCAATAGGAGGGTTAGATCCATTAGCAAACTTTGAGGAGGAAGGTAAAGTACTTACAAGAGTAGTTTTATCTGGATCCAGGAAGACGATTTCAATGTGAATTGACCTTTTGACTTGCGAGACCATAGACGAGTGTCCCTGAGGGAGGGGTTGGTTGGTATTTGTTGGAGCCTAGCTAGGAGGTTTTGGAGGATGTCTAGCTCCCAATCGTTGAGATTACGCTTCAGGTGTGGGCACCAAACACAAGTGTTGGGAGGGTACTCAATGTAGGACTCCACTGAGGCGAACCTGTAAGAGGCTAAGAGCCAGATTGGTCGGAACTCAGAGCTCAGGGTTAGGGGGCCGCACCATTTTTCTGTCCAAAAGCTAACTTCATTTCCTCGCCCCACTCGAAATCTGATGCTAGAGGCAAAGGTATCCCAACTTGACATGATTCCTTTCCATAGGCTAAGGCCGTGACAGCCTAGGACTGGGGGGGGTCCAAATGGAGGGGGAGCCATATTTGGATGTGATTACCTATCTCCAAAGGCTATCGCGATTAGTGCCAAACCGCCAAAGCCATTTCCCCTGCAATGCTTTGTTGAAGAGGGTGAGAGGGCGGACGTTCAGACCACCCTCCTCCAAAGGGAGACAAATAGTGTGCCAATCGACAAGGTGATATTTGCGAATCACCACTCTCTCATTCCAAAGGAAGTTCTTTTGAAGAGATTCCAGACTATGAGCGACAGACGATGGGATAGTGAAGAGTGAGAGGAAGTAGGTTGGAAGGTTGGTCAGGACGCTTTTGAGGATGGTAAGTCGGCCCCCTTTGGAGAGAAGGGGGGCCTTCCATAAGATGATGGACTCTGTCAATGACCGGGTCCCATACTGATTTAGATTTGAAAGGAGTGCCTAGTGGGAGGCCCAGATATGTGGCGGGGAAGGATCCAGTTGTGCAACCTAGGATGGAGGCCAATGTTGGGAGGTTTGGCACATCACTTATCCCGAATAATTGGCTTTTAGCAAGGTTGACCTTGAGGCCCAAGACCACCTCGAAACAGCTAAACAGACATCGGAGGTGTAGTATTTGCGTGCAGGAGGCATCGCATAGCACGAGGGTGTCATCGGCGAATTCGAATTCAGTCCTGCAAGAAACTCAAAGATTTGAATTCGTTCGACTTGCTTGTACAGTTCTCCATCCCCAGAACATAAGGGCTAGAAAATCTGGTAGTGATCTAACTCTTCCCACATACCGTGCAGATAGGCAAAATACCCTACCAATGACCTCACCCTATTAAAGATAAGCAACTTCCTGTCTTAATAAATAAGCCTATTACTTTTTACTATTTTTAGTATCTCTTTATAAACCTTATAGTTCTTTTAATTACTCGTACTTAGAGAACTTTTATGTCCTTTCAAGTTTCATCTTTTTAGTAATATATAAAGGAGATCTAGAGGGAATTGAGATAACTCCTTCCATAACCCTTTCCTCTTCTCTCTTTCTTCTTTTTCTCTATTTCTCTCTTTTCCAAACCCTAAATCACCAAACCAATGTTTTCTACTCATTTCTTAAATGTCTCGAGGAGCATATAAAAGGCAGACAAGTTTATTACGTGTAAGCTTCATAGTTGAGGCAAATCAAAAGGTGTACTCCCCATGCCTTTTTGATGCATTACTTGTGACTTGAGAGCAAACACATCACAGTGGCACTTAAAAGATGATGAAATAGTATAATTGTTTTTACTTATATAAAAAAGGGAAAGCAACATTTTTTGGGTGGAACAAAGACAACAATGACAAAAAAAATGGAGGAAGGGAAGGAGAAGAGAAATGTCTCTCCGATGGTTAATTCCAAGGGATATGCTGGTCTCTCCCTCTCTCTTAATATTCTAATCAATAGACTTGTTTGAGAGAGGAAGAAAGATAACAGCCATTTGTTTATTTTTTAAATTGAAAGGGAAGAGAAGTTGTCTAAATCTTTTAGTTCACTAAGCTTGGATTGTTGTTTAGTAACCAATGGGTTGAAAAAAAGGCGACAGTAACAAAGGTTTAAATACGACATTTGTGATATGTCCCTCGATATATACCCTATTCTAATGGTAGGGATATATCAATCCCTGGTATCTTTTAGAATATATTTGCTCAGTATCGTATAAAATTGCAATCTATTGTTATTTTGAAATTTAGCAACGATATCATGCATATCGGTTATAAAAGTCACATGACGTCAATTGACATACGGAAATGTCGAGCAGCACTTGAGATTTGGGATTTCTTCTTTTGCTTGATTTTTTCATCGTATTCTCTTAAACTTGGATTTTTAACCTCAAATCAACCAAAATTTTGTGAAAATCACCAGGTAGAACACGTGGATGAATCTATTTTTGAAAAAAAACACAAAACGAAAGGTATATTTTCTGACTGATTTAGATTTTGAGCTTAATAGTAGGCCAATCAAATTCAAATCTAAGTAAGGTACATATTCTCAACTGATCTATCGATTGACAGGAAAACTCATATTGTTCGATAAAAAAAGATTAATAGTTATTTACTCACTTTAAATAAAACAAATTTTAAAATTAATTTCTATCGATTGACAGGAAAACTCATATTGTTCGATAAAAAAAGATTAATAGTTATTTACTCACTTTAAATAAAACAAATTGTAAAATTAATTTCAGAAAGGTCAATGTGGTTCAAATTTTAGTATGTTATACTAGATAAGCTTCTGAGTATGAGCCGTATGTATATGGCAATTGAAGTGTACAACTTCGCGTGATGGTGACTGACGATGACTCATTACTCCGCGTATCCACTGAAGGAAATGTTGGTACTTGGTACAACTTATAGAGGAATACTAACGTTATGTTCGTGATTATACAACATGTAGTCATCACTACATGAGCTGACCATAGTATTGTGGTATTGTAGTCATGTGGAGAAGCAGTATTTGTCACCCTCCTGGTTTGGACAGAGACAACGACTTCAACCCTTTGTAAAATTGTGTGTGGATATAGTTGTAGCTCTTTATGTAGAGTGGAGATTATATGTATCACCATTATTTGAGTGTATATTTCATTTTTTATGATTATTGGATGTGTGAAACATTGGATGAATCATAATTCATACATTACTGTCAAAGTGTATCTTTGCCCCTTCTAATTTTGTCTCTCATATGCGTTGCTTCTTTTTTACATTTTTGAATCCTATGCATGCATTAATGTCTATTTTAATATTTCTTAGTTTTTATAAAATATTCAATGATTTTCTTAATTTTCTTCAATTTTTCTCTTGAACGTCACAAAATCTGCCATTTTGATAATATCTTGTGATATGTCCCATTAGCGATATATCCCCTGATATCGACATTTAAACCTTGAGAATAACAGTGGTCCCTCTCTCACTCTCTCTTTAAAATCAATTGCACCCATCATGAGATAGGAATAATGTAGAATAATAAGCATGTGTAATGAGGGGCTTTCTTGTAATTTCTTGTAATTAGGGGATACCCTTCTTTTCTACTTTAATAGAATATGAGAGAGAAGTGGGTCATACTCTCTTCTCTTTTTCCTCACTTTCTTCTTCTTCTCCCTTCTTCTAAACCTAAAACCCTACTTTAAGAAATCCACTTGGTATCAGAGCACAAAAGAAGAGCACAAAGGTGAATAATCTCGCCGGAGGTATCTCCGGCAGCTGCTGACGTCAGCAGCCGTGCAACGACCGTGATGAAGTGTTAGTGTGACGTCATCCACGGTATTGTTTTGTGTTTTTTCTTCTTGGATCTAGTAGATCTACAGATGAGAAGAATTATGGTGATTTTTTCACGATTTATTGGAGCTTTTAAGTAAGTTTTTGAGAATTTTTTTGAAAAAAAATTCCGAAAAATCCCTCTTCGAACCAGTCGATTTTTCTCTCTGTATGGGGGATTTAACTTGGGGATATTGGTACTAAAAGATCCCCCTCAAATTTTCGGTCCCCTTGGCACCGGTTTTCCGGCGATCAGAACCTCGCCGGAGCTCCGGCGAACGTTTTTCTCTACTAGTCTTTTCCGGCAGAGGCTGTTTTTGGGTATTTTCTCTCCTTTTTCGCATTCTAACCTTTGTGGAAGTAGTTTAATCGATTATGAATGCTATATGAAGAAGTTTGGGTGCCCTCACGTTGTTTGAGGAGATGTTCGAGTAATTTTGAAGTGGTTTTTGGTCGTTGGACCATTGGTGGTTGTTCGTTTGGGTTGTAGAACCCTGTGGTACCTGCTCGGCGGGTGCTTAGTGGCTGGATTTGTGCAAATCAGTCCGTAGTTGACACACGATAGGCGATTCCGAGGTTACTCAGTCTTCCCGGGCTCCAACATGTGATGATAGTTACTTGCATTTGGGGCATGGTGACTCCCCGAGCCTTCAAATCACTACCGTAAAGTTAAATGGCAACAATTATCTTCCATGGTCTCAGTCGGCCATGTTGTTCATCACAAGGAAGGGTAAGGTGGAGTACATAAATGGCAAGAGTACGAAGCCTCTGGCTACTGATCCTACTTTCCCTAAATGGCAAGCCGAGAACGCCACCGTCATGTCATGGCTTCTTCACTCTATGATTCCGGATCTTAGCAATGGATATATCCTTCTCTCCACGGCCCAAGAGATATGGGATGCTGTGAAGTAGACTTACTCTGAGGGGGGCACCCATGCTAGAGCTTATGAGTTGCGCTAGTGTATTGGGCAACTAAGACAGGGTGATACTTCTCTGGCCACGTACTACTCTACTCTTCGCCGTCTGTGGGAAGAATTTGACATGTTTCATATGTATACGACAAAGTGCTCTAAAGATGCTGTTGGGTTTAAGAAGTATGTTGATGAACACCGGGTCTATGAGTTGTTGGCTGGTCTCAACCCCGAGTATGAGCAAATCCGTGTTCAAATTTTAGGGAAGGAACCTCTTCCATCCATTACTACAGCATATTCCATTCTCCACAGGGAGGAGCGTCGCCGGACTAACATGCCACCTTCTTCCCTAGAGCGGTCAGCTCTTTCTTCATGGTCCCAGCGGGGAGGCCGTGATAGCTTTTGTGGCAGCAGGGGAGGGGGTAGGTCCGGAACCGTCAGTGATGAGAGGGATCGGCTGAAGTGTGACCACTGTGGCTGCGCTCGACACACCCGTGAGACTTGTTGGGATCTTCATGGTCGCCCACAGCAGAGAGGTGGAGGTCGCAGTGGCCGTGGTAGTGGTCGTGGTGGTGGATCTAGCGCTCACTCCGTTGTCTCTGATCCAGCTCCTGCTCTTACATCTGGTGTGTTGCCATTGTCTGACAGCCTTAGCCTTTCCCGTGCTGAGATAGAGACATTCCGACGCTTTATGGGTCAGTTGGAGCCGTCGGGTCCATCTTCCTCGTCCTCGTTTGCTCATTCAGGTACATCCGCTTCGGCTTTCAGTGCCTCTGTCTCCACATCTACTCGCCCCTGGATTATTGATTCGGGGGCCTCAGATCACATGACTGGTATGTCCTCGTTGTTTGCATCCTATCATATTTGCTCTGGTAGGGATAAAGTTAGAATCGCTGATGGTTCTTATTCTTCTATTGCTGGTAAGGGGAGCATCTCCGCCACCCCCTCTATGCATTTATCATCTGTTCTTCATGTTCCTAATGTTGCTTTAAACCTTTTGTCTGTGAGTCACCTAACCAAGTCCTTGAATTGTAGTGTCACCTTTTTTCCCTCTCACTGTGTTTTTTAGGACTTGGAGACGAGGCGGACGATTGGTAGAGGCTATGAGGAGAGGGGATTGTACCTGTTGGATAGTTCCTCACCGGTGGCTTCTCCTATTCAGCAAGTTCGTGATGGGTCTACCAGTAGTAGTAGTCGTGATTGTAACATTTTATAGTTGTTGCAGTGGCATAGCCGTTTGGGCCACCCATCCTTTTTTGTGTTAAAGAAACTGTTTCCTCAGTATTTTGTCTCTATTTCTATGTTGGATCTTCAATGTGAAACTTGTGTATTTGCAAAAAAATGCCGCTCTTCGTATCCGGCTCATGGTAATAGAAGTAATTCACCTTTTTCTATAGTTCATTCTGATGTGTGGGGTCCTGCTCCTATTACTTCTGCTCGTGGTTTTCGTTACTTTGTTACTTTTGTTGATGATTTCTCTAGAGTAACGTGGGTTTACTTGCTAAAACAAAAGAGTGATGTTTGTTATGTTTTTCAATCTTTTCATAAAATGATTGAAACCCAGTTTAATGTTAAACTAAAAATCCTTCATTCTGATAATGGAGGAGAGTATCTGTCTACTACTCTCCTCCTACTTCCGTGATCATGGGATTATCCACCAGACTACTTGTGTTAGTACTCCACAACAAAATGGTGTTGCTGAAAGGAAGAACCGTCACCTGTTGGAGATAACTCGTGCCCTTTTATTTGGCATGAACGTTCCAATGCGTTTTTGGTCCGATGCACTTCAGACTGCTTCCTATCTTATGAATCGCATGCTCACTCGAATTTTGGGTTTCAAAAGTCCTGTTGATGTTCTCTCTCCATCTCCCTCCTTGTTTCCTCTTCCACCCAAAATCTTTGGGTGTTCGTGTTTTGTGCATATTGACAAATCAGAGCGTACCAAACTTGATCCTAAGGCTCTCAAGTTTTTATTTTTGGGGTATGCTCCGAGCTAGAAAGGGTACAAGTGTTACCATCCCCCTTCCGGACGGTGCCTTGTGTCTATGGATGTTACCTTTTTTGAATTCACCCCTTTTTATTCTGCGACGGAGACTTCTCTTCAGGGGGAGATCATTGGTGTTGAAGAAATGTCTCCTTCTCCTCTACGTATTTCTATTGATCCAGGGGATTTTACGACAACTGGTAATGAGAAAAAGGATGAAAGCATAGATGAAGAAAAGAAAAATGTAGATGGAGGAAAACAAAGTGAGGTGCCGGTTTTCTCCAGGAATCCAAATCGTAGGGTTTGGATGACAGATACTTACAAAGAAGATCCCCATATGCCCCGCCATGAATCCTCCTCAGATCCAGGTAATATCCATACCTCCCTTATTGATTCTAACCTTCCTATTGCTCATAGGAAAGGTGTTCGCTCTTGTACTCAACACCCTATTGCTGACTTTGTGTCTTATGATTCTCTATCTCCCTCGTATCGTACCTTTTCTATGGCTTTGTCTTCTGTGTCTATTCCTAGCAGTGTTGCAGATGCTCTTTCTAAGTCAGAATGGAAAGAAGCAATAAAAGTAGAGATGCAGGCTCTCGAAAATAATGAGACATAGGAGATGGTCGATTTACCAAGAGGCAAAGTTCCAGTGGGGTGCAAATGGGTGTTCACTGTAAAGCATAAGTCTGATGGGTCAGTAGAAAGATACAAAGCTAGACTTGTTGCAAGAGAGTATACGCAGACATATGGCATAGACTACCAGGAGACGTTTGCTCCTGTAGCCAAGATGAACTCAATAAGAGTTCTTTTATCTCTTGCAGCCAACCTGGATTGGCCACTTATGCAATTAGATGTGAAGAATGCATTTCTCCATGCTGACTTGGAAGAAGAAGTGTACATGAAACCTCCTCCTGGGCTAAAGTGTCCTGTAGCTGAGGGGAAGGTGTGTAGACTGAAGAAGGCCTTGTATGGGCTTAAACAGTCCCCTAGAGCTTGGTTTGAAAGGTTTCGCTTAGTCATGATTAAAGATGGTTACAAACAAAGCCAAGCTGATCATACCTTGTTTATCAAGCACAACGACAAGAAGGTAACTGCACTCATTGTTTATGTAGATGACATTGTGCTGACTGGAGATGACCGGGGTGAGATGGAGAAGTTGAAAGGCCTACTAGCAAAGGAATTTGAAATCAAAGATCTAGGCAAGTTGAGATATTTCTTGGGTATTGAGGTTGCTAGGTCCATAAAAGGTATCTTTATATCGCAGCGCAAATATGTCCTGGACCTCTTACATGAGACTGGTATGATGGGCTGTAAGCCTTGTGACACTCCTATTGACCCAAACCATAAGCTTGGTGAAGCCAATGGTGAGAAGGTGATTGAAGTAGGAAGATATCAGAGACTTGTAGGAAGATTGATATATCTCTCGCTTACTCGTCCTGATATTGCGTATGCCGTTAGTGTGGTGAGCAAGTTCATGCATGCTCCTACCTCAACCCACTTGGATGCGGTGTACAGGATTCTGAGGTTTCTCAAGTCTGCTCCAGGACAAGGGCTATTGTATGCCCGTACCGGTAACCTGCAGATCGAGGTTTACACTGATGCATACTGGGCTGGATCAGTTTCAGATAGGCGCTCCACTTCTGGTTACTGTACGTTTGTTGGTGGTAACCTAGTCACATGGAGAAGTAAGAAACAGTCTGTAGTGGCTAGATCTAGTGCAGAGGCCGAGTTCCGGTCGATGGCTCATGGATTATGTGAGATTTTGTGGCTTCACATTCTCTTGACTGACCTAAAGCTCCCTATTCAGGGTCCCATGAAGTTGTATTGTGACAACAAGGCGGCAATAAGCATTGCTCACAATCCAGTTCAACACGACAGAACTAAACACATTGAGGTGGACAGACACTTCATCAAGGAACAGTTGAAGACAGGTCTCATCTGTACTCCTTTTGTGAAGACCGGTGACCAACTTGCTGATATTTTAACAAAGGGTCTTAGTCATGCTCAGTTTACTAAGATTGTTGGCAAGCTAGGCATTTGTAATATCTACATACCAGCTTGAGGGGGAGTGTAGAATAATAAGCATGTGTAATGAGGGGCTTTCTTGTAATTTCTTGTAATTAGAGGAAACCCTTCTTTTCTACTTTAATAGAATATGAGAGAGAAGTGGGTCATACTCTCTTCTCTTTTTCCTCACTTTCTTCTTCTTCTCCCTTCTTCTAAACCTAAAACCCTACTTTAAGAAATCCACTAATAATGCTTGAATTTTTAATCAATTGGGAAAAATAAAGATATTCAGATGTATTTTCTAATAAATAGCGATGATTTAGTTTCATGGCACTTTTAAGTATTTAACATGATGGCTTTAAATTGTTAGTATATTTTCAATGCAAACTCTTAAGCTTAAACTTGTCTTAAATCTTAAATTATGACTTGTGCTTTATGAATATAATGAATAAATGGTGCATTCCAAATTGTTATAATATTTTAAATTTGCACCCTAAATTTTTGATGAATGATTTTTAAATGGTATTATCTTTTCTTTTAATTTATGTTATTTTCTCTAAATATTCAATTAGTAAAAAAATATGATCATGTGAAGCTTATGCCTTACGACTCTTTGCCCCACGTCTTAGCATTTTAAAACATTGAGTTTAACTTACAACTGAGCCAATTGAAAAAAGAGCACATAAGTACAGAAGTAGCTAATTTATACCGGTTAAAAAAATCACATCAATAAAAAGAACTTTATAATGCTCACCTGTGCTGAATTTATGGTAAGGGTGACCCTTTGCGGATATATGTTGCTGAAGCTGTATAGAATATCCAATTTGATGCAGAAAAATAGTCAGAAGGGCATATTCTTCTTGGAAACATTATCATTACAATTACTAACTAATAAGCAGAAAAGGCAATATATTATATATGTGCGCAAGACAAAGAAAGAAATAAATAGATCTTGAAACTGCAAAGGGGTATAAACTAAATTTATATATCCTGAAAAGTGTAATTTAGCACTTATACATTGCACAATAGAAGGAAAACCTTAAGGCTCGAACTAAAAAGCATATGTGGTTATAATAGTTGTTTTGTTTAATTAATAAATAAGATCAACAAATCAGATAGGCGAAATGTACAAAGCATATTGTAGGATTCAAGGATGAGCTTTACGTCTTGAACTGAAGAATTATCAAACACTCATCTACTCCTTTCTTCCCACACAACCGAACAAATGGCACCCAGAAGAAGCCTCCAATTCATTCTCTGAGTTTCGACTACCTCTTTAGAAAATGAACTGGAGACTAAGAGGTTGAAACTAGTACTCCCAGCAAGATAAGGAAATGACCCCAAATTCCATTGACTAGAGGACAACGAACCAACAAGTGATCCACATATTCCTCCCAGCCACACACATGAAAAATCTATTAGCCAATCTCCATCCCTTACTCTTCAAGTCATCCGGATGAGAATTTGGTCTAGGTAAGTAGTCCATAGGAGGATGCAACCTTAGAATTTTGATGGAATGTCAGTATTCCATAATACTTAGAAAGGAAAAGGAAATTCGGTAGAATGATCTCACTGTGAACGCCTCCCTATTCCTCGACCAAAACCAACAATTGCAAGCAGGGGGGGTTTCTCTTTATAAGTTATAACATATTGCATTCAACAATCTTTAAAATCTTCCACTTCCCAGTCATTTAGGCCTATTCTCAACTTAGGCACCCAAACCACCTCACCATGTGTCTACTTCTTCGAGTCCCTCTTGGATAATTGACTTTAGTGCTTCTAAGCATATGACTAGTTTGCCCTTTGTTTTCTACTTATTTTGTTTGTTCTCGTAGAGATAAAGTTCGAATTGCAGATGACACTCTCTCTTCTGTCACTGGAAAGGGTGATGTTAATATTCCTTCTCACTTGTCTTTAGCCTCCATTCTCCATGTTCCTGATTTTGCAGCAAATCTTCTATCTATTAGTTATCTTACAAAAAATTTGAATTCTAGTGGCATTTTCTTTTCTTCTTACTGTGTTTTTTAGGACTTGGTAATGAGAAAGACGATTGGTATAGGCCGTGAAGCTACTGGCCTCTATTTGTTGTATGCGACTTCCACTGTTTCTCAAGCATTTCAGTCTTATAATAGTAGTAGTAGTGTCAATAAAGAGTGTATCCTATGTTGGCATGCCCATCTTGGTCATGTTCCCTTTCAGTACTTAAAGATTATATTTCCATACTTATTTGCTTCTCTCTCTATGTCTGATCTTTGTTGTGATTTGTGAAGTGTGTGGACTTGCAAAGCATCATCGTGCTTCTTTTTCTCCTAGTATTAATAAAAGTTATGTTGTGTTTGATATCATTAATACTGATGTTTGGGGACCTTCACTTGTTACCTCTATCTCTAGTTATCAATATTTTGTGAGTTTTATTGATGATTATTCTACATATACATGGATTTATCTCATGAAATCAAAATATGAGATCAAATGGGATAGAACATCAATACTCTTGTCCGTACACCCTTCAAAAGAACGGTGTTGCTGAAAGGAGAAATCATCATTTGTTGGAGGTAACTCATGCTCTCATATTACAGTGTAATGTTCCAAAGTTATTTTGGACTGAAGTTGTCAGTACACCCCTCTCGTGTTTTGCACTTTCAATCTCCCTCTCAGCTCTTCAAACTTAAGAGTCCTCTGTTTCTAATTCCCCCCAAAGTATTTGGTTGTAATTGTTATGTGCATATCTTAGACCCCAACGGAACTAAGTTGGACCCCAAGGCCCTTAAGTGTATCTTTCTTGGATATTCCTCTCATCATAAAGGATACATATGTTATCATCCTCCTCAGAAGAAGAAAATTTTCTCTATGGATGTTACATTCTTTGAGTCTATTCCCCTCTATTTTAATCATTCCTCTCTTCAGGAGGAGAGTGAGTGAGAAGGGAGAAAGATTCCATTGTCAATTCTGGTTCTACCTCCCTCATCATTGGCTATTGATAACTCTGTTACTACTGCTCAAGAGGAGATTGTTAGAAAATAAGGGCAGATTCAAGTCTACCAAAGAAAGGCAAAAGAAAACATGGACTTGGACCAAATCATCTCCTCTGATGATCCAGGTAAAATTCTTCATGCAATTACTTCTTTGCCTTCACGGTTTATTGATGGATCTAATATTCATATTGCTCTCAGGAAGGGTAAGAGGTTTTGTGCTCAACATCTTCTTGTTAACTTTGTATTCTACAAAGCATTGTCTTCGTCTTACAGGTCATTTGTGTCTTTACTATCATCCATTTCCATTTCATCTTCTGTCACCGATATTTTAAAACAGTCAATGTGCAGAGAAGCAATAGTATAAGAGATGAATGCGCTAGACAAAAATAATACTTGGAAGACAGTAGATCTTCCTCAAGGAAAAACTCTTACGGGGTGTAAATGGGTGTTCACAGTCAAATGCAAAGCAGATGGAATAGTTGAGAGGTATAAGGCAAGGTTGGTAACCAAAGGCTACACTCAAACTTGTGGAATCGACTACCAGTTGATATTTGCCCCAGTAGCAAAGATGAATTCAATTTGCGTAATCTTATCATTGGCAGCAAATCAAGCGTGGCCACTTTACCAACTTGAAGTCACAAATGCTTTTCTCCATGGTACTTTGAAGGAAGAAGTTTATGTCTCCTCCTCTAGGATTTCACCTTGAAGGGAATGAAAAGAATGTGTTCAAGCTGAAAAAAGGGGTTATATAGCTTAAAGCAATCTCCTAGAGCCTGATTTGAAAGGTTCAGTGTCACTGTAAAGAGAAGGAGATACTTACCAACTACCAAGTCAAGCTAATCATACATTATTTGTCAGGCGTACCAAGGATAATACTACAGTCCTAATCGTGTATGTAAATGATATAGTTGTCACAAGAAACAATACGACAGAGATTGAACAACTGAAGAAGTATCTAGCAAGTAAGTTTGAGATTAAGGATCTGGATCTTCTTAAGTACTTCTTGGGAATAAAGGTTGTTAGATCTCGTGATGGCATCTTTATATCCCAAAGAAAGTACATACTAGATCTCTTACAAGAAACTGGAAAGCTTGGAACCAAACCGATTGACACCGCAATTGAACAGAATCACAAAGGGGATGAAATAGATGGAGTTCTCTGTAAAATGTCGGTAGTTTTCAGCGATTAGTGTAGCGCTAATCTATCTCTCACGAGGCCTGATATTTCTATGTTGTGAGCATAGTGAGTAGGTTTATGCATGCTCCCAAGTCCACACACTTGGAAGCAGCATACAGGATTTTAAAGTATTTCAAGTCATCTCCAGGTAAAGGACTCTTATTTAAAAGACATAGGCATATGCGAGTTGAGGCTTAGACAAATGCAAACTGGGCAGGTGCTAAAGATGATAGAATATCTATATCCAATTATTATACATTTGTTGGAGGTAATTTGATCACATAACATAGCAAAAAACAAGTAGTGGTTGCTCGCTCAAGTGTAGAGGCAGAGTTTGGATCGATGGCACGTGGTATATATGAGTTACTGTGGCTAAAGATCCTCATTCAAAAGTTGTGATTTTTAGTTGAAGGACCTATGAGTTTATAGTGTGACAACAAGGCAACAATCAGTATAGCTCATAACACAATGTTACACGATAGAACTAACACATTGAGATAGATCGTCACTTTATCAGGGAACAGATTATCCAAGCCTCGAGGTCAAGTGTGCACTCCATGTATGAAGACTAATGATCGACTAGCTGATGTTCTTACCAAGGCAGTTAGTGAATTTTAATCATAATTAATAAAAGTTAAAAGACTTAACTTTGGGTGCGATTGATCTCTCAACTCATCGAGAGTTCAATTCAATCACATGCAGTCGTTGTGATACGGTACCATCTCCTCTAATATATAAAAAGCATAAGAAAAAAGAAAAAAAAATAAAATAAATAAAGTAAAAAGGTTGGGGTTTGACATTGGTTGAGTTTATGCACTTGTAAACTTTTCCTAGGTCTTTGTCCTTTTTTAGCAAATACTTGTACTTTCTTCCTCCTCTTTATAAAGTTTATTTACCGATCAAAAAAAAAAGTAGAATTCGTACCAATGTCTGACAATTCATCTTATAATTTGAGATGTTATGTCCATTACATACCTCGTCCTGCAATACCCAGTTAAAATAACCTACTAGAGCAAGTCAGTAGTGTAGAAATGGAAACTGCAAAGTCAATAGTTCTGAACAGCATTTTATGCCACATTTAAAATGTAGAGTAATGAAAAATTCAACCATTTTCAGTAGCCACAAGGAGGCCCAACCATATAAGAAATATGGCTTATAAACAAAGTATTTATAATTTACTTAACCCCGGATGAGTACAAGAAAATTCCCTATATTTAACAAAAATAAATGACTAAGAAGCTATTATTCTTCTCTTTCTATTAGAATTCAATGAGTATATCAAAATTATGAATAACACTTCATGTTCTATTAGAATTAAAGTGGCACTTAAATTTTCACCGTGTTAATAATCTGTCAAAAATAATGAATGTGCAAATGTGATGAAAGATATGGAAGTATTTCTAAGCAAGGACGAACAAGCAGTAAATGTTGAAATAGCTGATACCTGACACATTCGCCAAACATCAGATAATAAATTTTTTTGATTCTCTGGATAAGAAGAAAAAAGAGAGAATCAAGTAGTTGCTCAACAACAATTGAGAATGTTCTGGAAAATCCAAAGGCAAATAATAACTCCCAAACAGCACAACTTACCAGAATCGACAGCTTTTATTTCCCTTGCAGTAGCATCAGGTGACATCAATGGTTTGATAAAGAATTGCGCAAATCTGAAAAAGCAAACAGCATGCAGATTCTCAAGCTCGCAAATTTTGAGAGGGCAAAAGTGAAAAATAACAGCTAGTTCAAATTGAAGGAAAGAGAGGATCCTAGTATCCTACCTGTCCAAAGCCTCTTCAAAACAGTCAGTATTGACATCAAAATGATAGTTCGTGTCCTCTGAAGATGTATAAGCATTCGTGCTACCTCCATGCTGAGCATCACGCATAGAAACCACATGGACAAACAATATTAACATTATGAGTTAGCAATCTTTAAAGGATCACTTCATAAAGGGCAAAAAAAAAAACAATATCTTTAAAAATGTTTCAATACGAATAATGTTGATAGGGTATTTATGATATTTCATGTTAATTACACCATGTGTATTACGTGTAAAGTCGTGTCTATTACGCATAATACACATAAAGGTAAATGTGTAATTTTTCACTTTAGAAATAATATATAAAAAAGGAGAGGAGAGATGTGAATCACGATCACAATTATTGTAATCCCTCTTTCCCTCTTTTCTCTCATTCCTCTTTCTATTCTTTTTCTTTTCCTCTTTCTACTTGGTATCAAAGCAAGAAATCAAGGCATGCATTTTTATTTTTCTTTTTTTAATGGAATGAATAGTGTTGTGAATAGTGCCACATGAAAAGTTCCACGTGAATAGTGTTTCATGAATAGTGGCGCGTGAATCTGGCATGGTTTAATATTTTGGAATTCGGGTTGATTTTATTCTGATTTTTTTGGAGTATCTAAGTTGATGTTTTATGCTCTCGAATGATTTTATGCAAGAAAAAAAATCAGATTTACATCGTTCAAGTTTAAAAGGTTCTTGAGGTTGTTGATAGACATCTAGATCTACTATGGATCATTAGATTTGGAGTTATAAATCTGTGCATTTATTGTTTTTAACAAATCAATAGTTGTTTGGAGGGTTTGATTCCAGGAACCTTAAAGTGAATGTTCATAGACTGTTTTGTGTAAAAAAAAACCTATTAAACCTCAATAAGAGGTGTTGAATGTGATTGCTTATTGCTATTTTTTGCTGGAATAGTTGTTATTGACCTAGTTGGTCTTGTTTGTGGAAGGTGTGTTTTCTTTTGAAGTATTGGGATTTTTTGAAGGCTATGTCGGATTTCGAGGAAACAAAACAAGGTATTTTGCCCAAAAGGATATGGTTTCTATCTCTAAGGACGAAATAGAGAACATTCGACGCTTTATAGTACACAGGGTATTTTGCCTAAAGGGATATGGTTTCTGTCTCTAAGGACGAAATAGAGAACATTCGACGCTTTATAGCTCATTTAGATGACCTATTTGCCATCTCCACCTCCACTTTTGCTCGGTCAAGTACCGTTGGTTTTGCTCACCATGTGTCTAATTCTTCGAGTCCCTCCTGGACAATTGACTATGGTGCTTCTAAGCATATAACTGATATGCCTTCACTATTTTCTACTTATTTACTTTTTCTGGTAGAGATAAAGTTTGAATTGCAGATGGCACCCTCTCCTCTGTTGCTGGGAAGAGAGATGTTAATCTTCTCTCCCACCTTTCTTTAGCCTTTGTTCTTCATGTTCCTGATCTTACAACAAATCTTCTATTTGTTAGTTCCCTTACCAAAAATCTAAATTGTAGTGCCATTTTTTTTCCTTCTTACTGTGTTTTTCAGGACTTGGTAATGAGAAAGACGATTGAAATGGGCCGTGACGCTGATTGCCTATATTTATTGGATGCGACTCCCACTGGTCCTCAAACATTTCAGTCTCATAGTAGTATTAGTGTTAATAAAAAGCGCGTCATGTGTTGATATGCCCGTCTTGATCATGTTTCCTTTCAGTATTTAAGAATTATGTTTTCAGATTCGTTTGCTTCTTTATCCATGTCTAATCTTCAATGTGAAGTGTGTGAACTTGCAAAGCATTCTTTTTCTTCTAGTACTTATAAAAGTTCCGTTGTGTTTGATATCATTCCTACCAAGGTTTGGGCCCTTCACCTATTACCTCTATCGTTGGTTATCGATATTTTGTGAGTTTTGTTGATGATTATTCTAAGTATACTTGGCTTTATCTAATGAAGTCAAAAGATGAGGTATATACTATTTTCAAACCATTTCATATGTTGACTCAGAATCAATTTAAAAAAATGATTAAGATTCTTTGGTCTGATTAAGGGGGAGAATATATATATGGGGGGTTGGAGGAATATTTGACTACAAATGGGTCATTCTTCTCTAGAGTACCTTTATACGGTAAAGTTGTTGATTTCTTTGTCTTAGAGCTAAAAGGACTAGAGATCATTAGAAATTCCTTCCATGCCCTAAAATGGGATACTTTTCTTTCATCAAAACAACCTATGTAACCTAAACTTATTGGGGTATTCTACATTCACTTCAAATTTGACAATTCAACCCAAACCATTACTTCTTTTGTTCATGGTCAAGACATCTCATTCCATAGAGATGATCTCCAAACTATTTTTCGAATTCCAAAGGAGATTTTCAATCTTATGTCAACGGTAGATGTACTGTGCATGAAGGCCTTTAATGAAATAGAAGCCCTCAAACTCATTTGTGTCAACCAAAACATCACTAAAGCTTTCCAACCCAAGGTCAAGGACCTTACTCTTCATTCGAGGCTTATTCATCATAGCATCACCTATGATCTTATACCTAGAGCCGATGGTAGGGAATACCTGACCTACTTTGATGCATTCTTGATGTGGTGTATCCTCACTGCAAAACCCATCGATCTATCCTACATCATAGTACACACCATGTATGATGCCATGAAGAGGAAATCTGGCTGTCTTCCCTATGGTCAATCTCTCACTAAACTCTTCAAGCACTTCAAGATTCCTCTCTCCTCCTACACTGACAAGGTAGAAGTCGAGGACACAGACATCTACAGCAGGGCCACCATAATGAGGATGGGTTATCAGTGGTTAGATGATATGAAGGTCTGGGAACTTAAGCCTCCTATTACCCAGTGATCAACTTGTGCTCCTGCCAATCAACCTTCAGTGACTCCAGCTCTAGAGTCTGCTCCTACCAGTGACCCTATATTCCTACTCGTTCAGCTCTAGGATCTTCTACAGTCATTCCTACTGAGATCCCAGCAGCAGCAGCAGCAACAGCAGAGCCTCAGTCTCCTCAATCCCCTGTGATCTCACCTCAGAGAGAGGAGTCCTCACTTGCGAGAGAGGATTTACATCAGAGAGATGAGACTGAACCATCTTCTCAATCCTTATCTCCCTGGAGGATTTTTATGGAGGGAGGACCTTCGGCTCAGCTTATGTCTCCCAGGAGATCTTCTTTAGATGAGGATCTTATCAGCCTTTTGATGGGGACGATCGACTCTATGAGCTCTAGCATGAGAAGGTTGTTTTCGGAATGTCTGTCAGCTGAAAGGTCCGGGACGATCCACTCTACGAGCTCTAGCATGATTAGTTTCCAGTCAGAGGTCCGGGAGCGGTTAGCCTTAGTTAAGTCCCGTGCAATAGGCCTCCAATCAAATGTTAGGAAGAGATTTGAGGCCACTGACACCAGATTGGATGATCTTAGTGTGGATGTGGATGTGTTGAAGAATCGAGTGGATGCCACCACTGAGACAGTGTAGAAGAGAGCGAAGGATGCATCTGAGGAGACCATTAGACTGAGTGATGAAGTTTCTCTCATCAAAGGAAGGATTGATTCAGCAGATCAGCATCTCAGGGCTCAGGCCCCTATCATTCATCAGATAGCCTCTCTAATGGGCTCTTAGGCAACTATCATTCACCAGATTGCCTCTCAGGTGACTCAGTTGGCTATTGAGGTAATGAGTATGAGATCTAGCTCTTCTGCAGCAGCTCCGGCACCCGAGGACCCCAAGGAACCCATCATCACTGCTCTCGATTCCAGCTCTTCTAGTGACTCTGATGCCCTTTTTTGTGAAGAGAAATTAGATTTTTTTATATATTTGTATTTTTTTTTCGATGATGCCAAAGGGGAGAAGAAAGAAGAATGAAATGTGAAATTTTTTGTTTGTTATGGATGCTATAATTTTTTTGTGAATGAGATATGATATTACATACTTTTGTAAATGTCAAATGGTATACTTTTTGTGAATGTTTGTAATGACATATCTTTTTGAATGAAAGTGAAAACTATGTGTTTTGGCATACTTGTTGGAAATGTATTTTATTCATGGTTGAATGTTTTATCCAAATTTGGTTTCATGTACCTAAGAATGCCTATCATATTGTTTTGATTTTTGGTATCATGACCTTGCAAGTAAATTGTCTAAAATATGCAATATAAAATGAACAATGTCATTAATATATGATTGCAAATGTTTAAGGGGAGCTAACCTCAAAAATTTTATTAAAATTATATATTGAGGGGGAGTTTATTCTCATTTCATTATATTATTATGTTATCACCAAAAATGGGGAGATTGTTAGCCTAAAGGTTACAACCTTAGGTGTCCTTAATAATTTTGATGATAACACAATAATGACATGATCATTGTGATATTAATGGTTCTATTAAGTTTTTATGATATCAAGTTTTTATGAAATTCAGATTATAAGAACATTAGCACAACATTCAAGGTATAAAGCATGAAAATGATTTCAAACATTCAAAATGGATCAACAAAAGCAAGCCTTCAACCGAATGCAAGTCATCCATTCAAAGATGAAGACTACTCAAAGTCAAAGCAAAAAGAGCCAAACTCAAAATCAAGAAGTTAAAGTCTCACTTGAAGCCAAGATTGAAAATCCAAATGAAGAGCTCTTGGAAGATGATGAAGACAAAATCAACATAGAAGATCCAAGAAAAAGTTTGAAGAACAACTCACAAGAAGGTTTATAGTTTATTTTTTGCCTTGTGAGGGTGTCTAGGACTTTTGTAAAAAGTCATCAAAGCTTGAAGGTTGAATTGCTCAAATACCTAGATTGACCATAGGAGCCTAAGACTATAATTCTATATTAATTCTAAGGCCCTAGGACATCATGAAAAATGACGAAAATCTTGTTAAAAACAAGCCAAGTGACCTTGCAAAAGGATCACATCATTGAGAGAGGATTAAGATGAGTTTAATAAGAAACACATTGATCACGTTGACGAAATTACAGGGGTACTGGAATTTCGGCGACGAAACTGGCTTATGAGCCACTGTTTTCTTTCAGGCTTTGATTTCGGTGACGAATTAAGATGCCACCCAAATCTCGTCGACGAATTCATGCGGAAAACTTAAAATGCTATAACGGCTAGTTTTTAGACGACCATTTTTGCATTTAATGTTTTCCGGGCCATAATTTCTCAAAATGCTATAAAAGGAATTCATTTATGAACAAAGAACAACTCTTGATCAATGCAATAACTCTTATCATCTACTCTCAAGTTCACATTAATTTCTATATCGATCATACCCTAGAAATCCCTAATCTCTTTTATTGAGCTATTCACTTCTAATCTTTGAGAGATTTTTAGAGTGCTTCAAGTCAATCTTATTCAGCTCATATCATAAGCAAATTTCTGGATTGAAATCCAATTATTCAAATTGTATTATGAAATCAAGAATCATGAATTCTTGTCCTTTAAGCGGGGAGTTTTGTAAAATTCAAGAGAGGATTGTTCTCTTGCAAGGAAAGGTTTAATCTTCACCTATAAGAAGATTGTAAAGGTTTGGTCTTCACCCAGAAGAAGATCGTGCGATAGTGGATCGTGATGAATCCTTGAGCGTGAAGGCTTAAGGCGGGGACGTAGGCGGGAGTGTCGAACCTCGAAAACAATCCTTTGCGTTTACTCTCTCTATCTCTCATCATTTCTCTAAAATTGAATTATTGTATAATTGCTAGTTTCCTTCCCTTGTTAATTACTTTAATTTGAAATTCCGCAAAAAAGAATAGGAAGAATTTTAAATTTGCCAAGACCCTATTCACCCCTCCCCCCCTCTAGGGTCCAATACTTGGGCAACGGGGCATTCTTCTTAGTACATTCTTTGAATTTGTTCCCTTCTATTCCAATCCTTCCTCTCTTCAGAGGAGAGTGAGTGTTAAGAGAGAAGGATTCCATTGTCGATTCTGGTTCCTCCTCCCTCATCATTGACTCTTGATGACTATATTACTACTGCTCAAGAGGAAAATGTTAGAAAACATGGGAGATTCAAATCTACCAAAGAAGGGCCAAAGCGAACATGGACTCGGGTTAAATCATCTCCTCGGATCCAGGTAAAACCCTCTATGTAAGTACTTGACCTTCCTCTCCAGTGTCCATTAATGGGCCTAATAATCTTATTGCTCTTGAGAAGGGTAAGCAGTCGTGTACTCAACATCTCATTGCTAACTTTGTATCGTACAAAGTGTTGTCTCATTCTTACAGTTCGTTTGTATCTTCACGATTATCCATTTTCATTCCATCATCTATCACTGAAGTTCAAACAACCAATGTGGAAGGAAGGCAACAATAAAAGAGATGATTGCACTACACAGAAATAATACTTGGGAGATGGTTGATCTTCCTCAAGGAAAAACACTTGTGAGGTGTAAATGGGTGTTCACAGTTAAGTGCAAGGCAGATGGATCAGTTGAGAGATACAAGGCAAGGTTGATAGCTAATAGCTACACTCAAAAATATGGAATCGACTACTAGGAGATGTTTGCTCTTGTAGCAAAGATGAATTCAATTCATATAATCTTATCACTGGCAGCTCATCAATTGTGCCCACTTATACCAACTTGATATAAAAATTGTTTACCATTATGGTACTATGAAGGAAGAAGTTTATATGACTCCTCCTCCAGGATTTCACCTTGAAGGGGGTGAAAGAAGGTCTGCAAACCAAAAAAGGCATTGTATGGCTTAAAGCAGTCTCCCAGAGCCTAGTTTGAAAGATACAGTGAGATAGTAAAAAAGAGGGGATATTTTCAAAGTCAGACTGATCATACCGAATTCATTAAGCATACCAAGGATAATATTACAGTCCTTATTGTGTATGTAGATGATATAATTGTGACAAGGAGTAACAAGACAAAGATTGAACAACTGAAGAATTATCGAGCAAGTGAGTTTCAGATTAAGGATTTGAGTCTTCTCAAGTACTTTTTGGGAATAGAGGTCACTATAACTCGTGATACATCTTTATATCTCAGAGAAAGTATATCCTAGATCTCTTAACTAAAATTAGAAAGCTGAGGTTAAACCAGTTGACACCCCAATTGAACAAAATCACAACGTGGATGAGATGGATGGTATTCCTCTGCAAGGTGTTGGTGGTTTTCAACAATTAGTGGGGCGGATATTGCTTATGTTGTGAGCATAGAGAGAAAGTTTATGCATACTCACAAGTCCACACACTTAAAGGCAGCATATAGGATTTTGAGGTATCTCAAGTCATCCCCAAGTAGGGGAATCTTATTCAGAAAACATGGGCATATGCGGATTGAGACCTATATAAATGCAGACTAGGTAGGTGCTAAAGATGACAGAAAGTCTACATCTAATTATTGTACATTCGTTGGAGGTAATTTGGCCACATAGCGAAGTAAAAAACAAGCGGTGATTGTCTGCTCGAGTGTAGAGGCAGAATTTCAATCGATGGCACAGGGTATATGTGAGTTGCCGTGGTTAAAGATCCTCATTATGGAATTGGGATTTCCTATTATAAGAGTTATGAGTTACTATTGTGACAACAAGTCAGCAATTAGTATTGCTCACAATCCGGTTTTAAACAATAGAAACAAACACATTGAGATCTAGGAAGCACGGATACTTCAAATAGGGGTTCGTACCCGTATCCGATACATATCGGATATGGATACGCCTCCGATACGGCGAGATACGTACGGGATACGGCTGAAACGTATCCTGTTTTATTTCGGATACGGCATGGATACGCCAAGATACGTCTGGGATACGTCCGGGATACGGCCGTTTATATTTTTTATTTTTATTATTATTATTATTATTTTTTATTTTATTTTTGGAGACCCGTGGGTGTGACCCTATCTCTTTTGTTTTTGCATGGACATGGTCTTCTTTATATTTTGCTTAATGGATGATAGGATGACTTTCGTTTTTGCTTAGTGGATGATGAGATGACCCTATTTCATTTGCTTTTGCATGGACATGGTCTTTTTTATACATAAACAGAACTGAACCAATGGTTATTTTGTAATTATAATACAAAATATAGTATTATTATTATTTATAAAAAAAATTACAAACGTATCCTGACCGTACCCGTATCCTATTTTTTTAGGTTTTGCCGTATCGCCGTATCCGTATCGTATCGTACCCGTATCCCATATCCGTATCCGTGCTTCCTAGATTGAGATAGTTCGTCACTTTATCGGGGAAGGGATCATCAAAGGCGAAGTGTGCACTCCGTATATGAAGACTAATGATCAACTAGTTGATGTTCCTCCGAAAGCAGCTAATAGTGCTCGGTTACTTGAAATGTTAGGCATGATATATATATATATATATATATATATATGCACCATCTTGAGGGGAAGTTTTGACAGGAGTATTTATGATATTTCATGTTAATTATACTGTGTATTATGTGTATAGTCATGTCTATTACACATAACACACATAATGGTAAATGTATAATTCCCCACTTTAGTAATAGGGATAGCTACTATTCATGCAATGCGTCAACAGTCTATCAACCGTGGAAGTTCATTTTCTCCCTATGTTCCCTTAAAAGTAAGGGTACTTTTAAGTAACTTTGTCACTCTTAAAAGACCCCCCTAATTTTCAAATTGATTCTATTGTTCACGAGAACACTACGGCTTCTTGTCTTCTTTCTTCAATCTGTCCCCATTGGTAAACAAAGCCTTCAACAAAGATTGAAGAAGAAACGCAACACCTACACCTCTCGGTGGTAGGGTTCCTTTATATTATTCATCGACGGTGGTTGAGTACGGCTCCGAGACGCCTCTGTATAGTCGCCTTCACCAGCAACTTTGAAAACCATGGGAGTGTCTCCGGCAAGATTCCGGTGAGTCTTTGTCCGTAAATAGGGTCAAGAGTATTCTTTGGCCGATTTCTAGCTCTCCCCTTAATCTCATGGATAGAGAGAGAGAGAGAGAGAAGGTAGGAGTGTTTCCGGTGAGATTCCGGATGACTCTTTGGCCAATTTCTAACTCTCCCTTAATCTAATATATAGGAAAAAAAAAAATAGATAAGTAGCCAGGAATAGAGAGAGGGGAGTATTCTTAGCACCTTGTACACCACCCATCCTATGTATAATCACGTTTAGCAACAAAGCACCAAGAATTATAGCAAAGCACCAACATCACTAAAGAGTTGGGTTTACGTGTGGCACATAGGGAGCCAAGCACAACCCATTTCTTCTTCCAAATGAATAAGAACCCATCTCTCTTACAAAAAACAAAAACAACAAAACAAAGGTTTTTCTTACCATTACACCCACAAATGAGAGAGGGGGGGGAGACTTGGCTCCTTGTATGCTACACACGGTAGTCCATTACAATTTTTCTTACATAAACATTCAAGGTAATCTCCTGACAAAGGTTTTTCTTACATAAACATGTTGGGTGCTAGTGATCTCCTACAAGGACATTACAATTTTTCTGTCATCTGAGACATGACTCATTCATCTCAAATTTTTGAGGCTCTAGCAGTGAGTAGAATTCAATCTTCTTTGTAACTTTGTACTTTCTTAAAATGATTTAGATTACTTATAACATTGTGGACGATATTTTATTTTATAATTTAAATCATTATATTTCAATTTCATACTTTTTTTGTTCTCCTTTGATATTTTTTTTTTCTTTTTGGCATTCTTATCTTTTAGATCCAACCATTGTTTACCGAACGTCTCCTAGATCCATTATACCAAGATATAGACAATGATGAAGAAGTTATGCATGTTGGGAATGTGCGTAGTGATAATGAAATCATATGTATTGGGCACTTTTTTAACAATGATGATCAGGCTCATGAGTACTACTGCACTTTTGCTAAAAAATGTGGTTTCTCCATTCGGCGTCAACAGACACATAAAAGAGATGGAGAAAATGAGAATTTATAAGAGAGATTTTGTTTGTCATCGGGCGGGTCTACCAAGAAAGAGGAATATTGAAGTTGGGAAGGACCATAGAGAACGTAAATCATCATGTTGTGGGTGTGAAGCACTTATGACCATTTCAATGCATGTTGAAGTTGGCGTGTCATTAGCTCCAACACTGAACATAATCATGAGCTTTTGGACCAACGTGAAGTGCGTTACTTCCCAGCATATTGCTCTATATCAGAGTATTACAAGAGTTGATTATTGACACTTGCTACAACAGGAATGCATGTAAAAGAGATGATGAGACTTCTTCAGATTGAACAAAAAGTCAAGGTTGGTTGTCTACAATCCCTCTATTGTTACTGGTATGCAGTCTAATTTTTGTGTGTATTGAATTAGACAATTTTTGTGTACCCTCATCAATTCTTTGATTTTTGGAGGTCCCCTATCTCATGCGTATGTGGAGAGAGAGAGTTTTGAAATTAGATTATTCATGCCTAAGGAAGAGAAAAAAAAAAGTTCATATAAATAATTTGTTTGCCTAAGGAAAAAGGAAAAAAAAAAAAAGATAATATACATGATTTGTGGCTGTTTGTCAAAGGGAAAAAAAAGATTCATAAGAGGAGTTAGGTTAAATCACTGCTCAGGGGAATCGACCCAATCTCATGTTGTAAAGAAGAATCGACCCAAGGATTTTGCAATTTTTGGGTTCGGTGAGAATTTGACCCAATCTCATGTTGAATGTGACCATCCTTGCTTGTCAACCTCGAGAGTGTCTCCGGCGAGATTCTGGTGAGTCTGTCCGTAAAATTGTCGGGAGGACTCTTTGACTGATTTCTAGCTCTCCCCTTAAATCTCTTATGCAGAAAAAATAGATAAGTAGCAAAGGAGAGAGAGAGAGAGTGTGTGTGTGCGTCTCCGGCGAGATTCTGGTAGTCTCCGTCAGTAACAGTGTCTGGATGACTCTTTGGCTGATTTCTAGCTCTTCCTTAAATCTCCTATACATAGAAAAAAAAAAACAAAGTAGCCACGGATAGAGAGAAGGGGTATGCTTGGCACCTTGTACACCACCCATCCTCCAATCTGGACCAACCTTAGTTGGGGCATTTCTGTTGCACCAGGTTTGGATTGATGCCCAACTCACGCCACACCTGAACAATTACCACCATTGATTGCCCACACGTTGTGAAGCTTTGATTTGTAGCCAAACCAGGAGGTGAATCCAAATATCATAAAGAAGTGTTCTTAGAGGAAGAGAGATGTCGAGGAGCGGCGAGCAGATGGTGCCGAAGGCTGAGAGCAAACAAGGGATTAAAGCTCCTCCAAAAATATCCGGCAGTGGAATCTCCAAGGGGAAGTTCACCTCCATTGATGCTCCAACACTCTTCAACAAAGGTTGTGTTTAGGCAGGAAAAAAAGAAGAACAGAGGAAGAAGGGAAGAAGATGAGAAGAAGGTTTGAAAATGTTGGGGGTCTTTCAAAAATTTGAGCGGGTTCAAATTTTAGGGGCTATTTAATAGGTTGGAAAATGACCAATATTGCCCTTACTTTTAAGCATAGTAACAAAGTTCGGGTTCGGGAATTAAGTTCGGGATAAGTTCGGAAAAATAATAATTAATGATTATAAAAATAAAAAAAAAAAGAATGTGATACTAACTAATGTATATACCAATCTGGAATAATTCGGGATAAACTCGGGAATTATTCAAGAAGAGTTCGGCAGTTCGCGAACAATTCGGCAGTTCGGGAATAATTTGCCATTAAATACATTTACCCCTAAAAAACAAATTACTCTTGAATAATTCGCGAATTTTGTTACTATGCTTTTAAGGGAACATAGGGACAAAATGGACTCCTGTGGTCGATAGGTTGTTCACGCATTGCGTGAACAGTACCTATCCCTTAGTAATAATAGATAAAGGAGAGGAGAGATGTGAATCATTATCACAATCTCTCTAATCCCGCTTTCCCTCTTTTCTCTTCTTCCTCTTTCTATTTTTTTTCTTGTTCTTCCTCTTTCTACTCATTAGACATACCAAACAAAAAAAAAATGAACATGACATAAGAATTCAAATATCAGTATGCATTATTAGCATTAAGGGTGATGATCAAACAAGATCCAAGAGATGAACTGCACAATAAAGAAAAAACTGTATTCATTACTATTAATGCGGAATCAGCTACAGTGTTTAAAAGAAGTCCATGATGAAAGAGTGCTGTATAATTACATAATAGATACAAGATCATGATTTCGCAAGATGTAGGGAACACCTACAACTTGATAGTTTTATTCCAGGAGTTCTAGATAATTTAAGAAAAAGTTGGACAATCCAGATTGAATCAGAAGGATATCCAATTGAGTTGGTTAAGAAACTGTCTAAGATAAATATTTAATATGAGATGCCATTGTTAAAAAATAATGTTATGGAAGTGTCCTATATACGCCCAGACTTCTTATACATCGAAATTAGTAGTCGGGAGCAAATTGACATGTCAGACATGGACAAAAAGTATTGTCCGCTCTGATTAGTCATTCATATTTATGGTGCCTCAGGATTGAGGCTGGGAATCCTACATACAGTAGCTACACATTTTCTCTATCTATACAGCAGCTACACATGCATACCTTCACGAGTTATGTCCTACTCCTACCTACTGCTTAGACTGGGCCGTATATTGGTATTCATTGAGTATCACCATTTTTTATTAATTCGCATTATGTTGTACACTATATGTTGCAACATGCAACCTTACAACTTAGGGGGAGAGTGTGATTTGCCATTTTCTCATTCCTTTCAATCAAACAAACCCTCCCACGATATGTTTAGACTGAGTGAGGATGTGATGAGTTGTAATGGCATTTCAGATACTTTTTAAGATGATAATCTTATTACAAAGTGTTAAAATTGTCTAATTCATCGTACCATAATTTCTTCCCATTTGTCGACACTCTGCCAACAAAGCAATAAATATCCTAAAGCATGTTACAACTTTCATGTAACATTTGTTGGCAGTCATATATGTGGATTGGGACCAAACAAAAGCACCACACATAATAATATAATCAAACTCACATAACAAACACATCCAAACAATGGTTGCCTCTAAGATTTTTAAAAAATGGTGTTGATTATTAAACAAAACCCTAGCTCAATCAAGAAAGAGGTTTTGAAACAACCCATAATGGTTTTCTGAGGATCAAATAGATATTCCATGCATTTAAAACCCAAACGAAGTGTGTAAAATTCCAATTATGAACCAGGTGTCACGATCTCATGATTCAGGATTTTATCAACAACAAGTGAACGACGGCACACCCAAATAGATGACTTCTCAGAACCAGCTAATAAGGGACCTGGAGTACAAACATTTTGTTCATGGTTCACCCATGTCCTAGGATGCCTAATGACCTGGCCGATCACCTTGCTAAATGAGTTGTCCATAGGGTGGGCTTGCATGCTGGCATGGAGGTGCCAGTGTAACCTTTCTCGATGTGCAGTTTTAGTTTTCTTCTGTTTGTTATTCCTCTTTCCATTGCTTTTAATAAAATGTAATTCTTACTGATCCAAAAGGCACAAGATAACAAACCAAATTTGGTGAAACATCTCTAACAATGTTAACCACCGCAATTAACAAAGCTTGAGTGGAGAACCCCATTTGCAAATGCAAGCAACTTACCATAAAGACAAAGCAAATCACCACCACCACCAACACAGTAAAAAAGTACAAGACTCGAGTAAATACCTCTGCAATGAACTTTGAGTAACTATCTTCCAAAGGATATTTTTCACTAGCATAAAATAGCATATGCTCTGCAAAATGAGACAGAAGAATCAGGCATCAGTTTTCAAATAGAAAATGTGGAAACAAGGGAACTCTCATTATAACGTAAAGCTACCCAAACTTGACCTCCTCAGTCAAAGGAGGACTTGAAAGTACCATAAACCTTCTACAATGTAGAAGAACCGAAAACGCAGCAAAAAAAATACCATGTGAGGACCACCATATCAGGTGGATGCACAAAAGAAGCACTTAAAAGAAAAGGCAGGACACGGATGACGAAGAAGTTACCACAGATAAACATTATCCAACTGATTATGCACCCAATTAATTAAGATTAGCAATCAATTAACAACTGCACAATGTAGTTGATAGGTCACAAATCACTACGGGAGTGAAATACTGTACGAGAAGGCTTCCTATTCAAGTCACATGGATGTGGTCAGCCAGAGCTGTACACGTGGAAAAGTGTTTGAATATTCATTCGAATGCTAAACAGAAGCAATTTAGGTGCAATACGGATGTCTGGTGCTCATGGATTCAAATAATCAAATGTTACACCACTCCTTTAGTGACCACTACAAAAAATAAAATGAACAATTGAAAAAAATGAACGGAATAAAAGAAAACTCACTAACAATCTAGACAATTGAAACCGTCCAATCAAGAGCCTTCTTTAGAACGGGTGAAAAATTTTGGGCGGCAGTCCGCAAACATTGTTCTGATTGATAATAGCGAGAGAGATATATACTAAAAGAAAAGGAAGTACAACAGGGGCTAGGGATCACAAGAGAGTGAACCCATGCCCGAAGCTAACTAAAAAGAGGACAGAGATTATAAGTAAAATTAATATTATGTTGTTCCAACAGAAAATATAACCATGCTAAATCAAAGTTCTCCAGGATGGAGCACCAGTGCTGCAATAGATGACCAGCCCGTAGGTAGGTACTAGCGAACAGGGAGGGGGAGTTCTTGAAGACCCTCAAGTTCTATCTTTTGGGCACCCCAGCTAAGCTGCAGACAGAGGCGCATGTTTCCTCTGGCAATGCTCCATATCACCAGACGGTGTGATCTAGACCAAGCCAAACCTGAGGGATGAACAAAAATAGGACATGTATCTGCAGGACGGGCCGTAGTAGAAGGATGGGTTGAACTCGAAGAGTGAGTCGTGGCAGGCCTCTTGCCCTTGGAAGGGGAGGTGGAAGCTCAATCCTTCCGCTCATCTTCTGCTATAAATCCTTAGAAGCTTCCTTGGTCTCCACCATGGGCTCCCCCACAAAGCTGTCCGACCTAGAATGCTCAGTTGGGATGACGAAGTCGAAGCTGATGACATTGATACTTCGGATGAGTCCACTGCAAGACAAGCAAGCGCAGCACAAGAATGAGTGCGGTAAGCATGGGAATCTTAGACAATCTTTGTCCATCTCAAGTATTTTGAGCTCAAGGGCTGGCTAGAAAGCACGGATACTTCAAATAAGTCCTCGTACCCATATCAGATATGGATACGCTTCCGATACGGCGGGATACGTACGAGATACGGCTTAGACGTATCCAGTTAATTTAAAACAGTTTTTTTATTTCGAATACGGCATAGATACGCAGGGATATGGCCGGGATACGAACATGATTTTTTTTTTTTTGGAAGACCCGGGGGTGTGACCCTATCTCTTTTGTTTTTGCATGGGCATGGTTTTCTTTATATTTTGCTTAGTGGATGATAGGATGACTTTCTTTTTTGCTTAGTGGATGATGAGATGACCCTATTTCTTTTGCTTTTGCATGGAAATGGCCTTTTTTATACATAAACAGAACTGAACCAATGGTTATTTATAATTATAATACAAAATATAGTATTATTATTTTATTTTATTTTTTAAATTACAGACGTATCCTGGCCGTACCCGTATCCTATTTTTTTAGGTTATGTTGTATCGTCGTACCTGTATCATATCGTACCCGTATCCATATCTGTGCTTCCTAGAGGGCTGGTCTAAGTGGTGCTTCAACTCGTTCTCTTCGGCATCGGTAATCTAAACTCTGGTTTTTTGGAGCTGCGTACCAAAAAGTTAGATCAGGTCGCATCTTCATAAGTAAACAGGCACCAAGTCTAAAATTTTACCTTCTTGAGGAGTATGAGGGGCTCCCACACCATCCGGACCTCTCCATTCACTCCAGATTAGCAAAGGATACTTCCAAACCTTGTTTGTCTCGGGTAAGTCCTTGGCCAGGTGAGCTTCCTTATGTCAGACGGTCAGATAAAAATTCGGCACAGAGTATTTCGGGCAGTGTTTGATGTAGTAATGGGCCAGGATATGCCTAACCCCAACTCGATACCCATCATGGGTGTATTTATGCATCTGGGCTATGAGGCGGTAAAACTTCGGATACATCTGCCCTGGAGTCATCTGGAACTTGCGAAGCAATGCCCCAATCAAAGGATCAAGGGGAAAATGAAGCCCAACATCGAGCGCTGACTGGTGCACCATAATCGAGTCAAGGACAGAACTCGAACCATCTGGGTCATCTATGATCTCCGCCCCAATAAACTGAAGAATCTCGTATCTATTGGTCACCCAGGCTTGAAAATCCAAGGCAGCCTCACAATCATAAGAACTAGCATCTGATGCATTAGAAGAAGACGAAGAAGGACTGCACTCATCATACCTATCAGAAGCTCTCTGACGACCAGAGGAAGACCCAGACTCACTTAACATAGTAAGGAAACAAAAAAAACAAAGAATGATAACAAGAGGATAGAATGATACCTTTGAGAGTGAGAAGATGTTGGGACAAACAAGAGAGGAGAAACGAACGCTAGAAAACCTTGAAACGCAAACACCACAAAAAGGCGGCAAGCGAAGTAGATAAGAAAGCTTTCAAAGGTTGAACATAATTATTTATGGGTTTCAGAGACGAAAGCATCATTGTAGAACCTCAAAACTTCGTGGCACTGTAGTGTTAATAGTGTATGTGAATAGTGCCATGGGCACCAATCTTGTAAAGGCCTAAAGGCCTCGTTGTAATTATGGTTGTGTGGGGAAATGAAATGAGGGTTCTTGAATGACCCTAGTGTGTTAGGGTACGTGTTTGGGGTCCTAAGGACCCTCTCGTGTGATCAAAGTCTAAAGAAAAGAAGATGGATGTCTTGACATACCCTCAACTTGAGGGAGCTCTAGTTTTGTCAATGTTGATCGAAATCGAATGATTCTTAAGCCATTAGAAAGATATTGAGACCCTCTTCGATGTTCATGTTTAACATTTTTCCAGAGTTTGAGTCGACGTTAGGTCAAATGTAGGTTTTTCGAAGACTGGTCTGCTGTAAATCATCCCAGAAACAGTCAACTTTTAGGCCTATTTAGACCATTAATAAGTCAGAATTAGGATTTTTACATTAGATACAAATTTGTTCCCCTTTAAATTTTGAGTCCAACGCAAGTTGAATCGCCTAAATCCAATAAGCCAGTCAAAAGTTATGGCCGAAACACCAGAGGTAAGCAAAACATGGCATAACCATCGATCGGTGCTCAAGACCGGTCGACCCCTCCACTACCAATCGACCGATGGACACCTCCGGTCGACCGATGCTCACACAAAAGTGTATGGGGTTCTTTTCCAGAACCCTCAAAATCAACCGGTGGACACCTCCAGTCGACCCCTCCTTCCTTTCGTGCTGAAACCGAACTTGGGAGATATTTTGGGAGGGTACAAAGGATTTTTGACAACCCCTTTGCCTATATAAGGCCACACACTCGTGGGTAAGGGTTTACACAACCCTTAGAAGAGATTTTTGGGGTTTTTGAGAGAGAGAAGAGAGGAGAGCTAGGGTTTGACTTGGGCTTGTTCCAAGATTGAAAGGGGAGGTCGGTCTTACTTCCACAACCTTTCCAAAAGCTTGAATTCTCGCTTCCTCAACTTTTCTCAAGCACTCAACCAAAGGGATTGGTCTTAGAAAGGTAGAACAATCTACTAACTACCTTGTTT
The DNA here is from genome assembly GCA_015143295.1 of Tetracentron sinense. Taxonomy (NCBI): domain Eukaryota; kingdom Viridiplantae; phylum Streptophyta; class Magnoliopsida; order Trochodendrales; family Trochodendraceae; genus Tetracentron; species Tetracentron sinense. The sequence continues at coordinate 39,712,116 of CM026563.1, forward strand.
TTTTTTTTATCAATAACTCATCTTATTAAGAAGAAAGAAAGAAAGATACAAGATCAAGTCGAACAGCCCTTCGGGTTTACAAGCAAGTAAACACGGCCCCGACCTAACTACTCTACCTGAACCTCCCCCCCGCGAACCAAGCTGAACTAGTACAAGATGTCCTAGATTTCCTCCCTTGAGTTGTGTAAGCCTACCCACTCCATAACTTCCCAACGGACTCGGGCACAAATCCGGGACGTTGAAGCCGATAAGTCTTCAAACACTCTACGATTTCTCTTTAACCAAAGAGTCCAAAAAATAGCCCCCGGAAGCACTCCCCAGATCTCCTGCACCCCCGTCCCTCATTCCCGCAACCAACAATCTAAGAGATCCCGAAACGATGACGAGAATGCCTAAGCCACCCCAATGCGAGATAAATAGTAGTTCCACACCTCCGAAGTTACAGGACAGTGCAAAAGCATATGGTCCACTGTCTCTTCCTCCTGATGGCACATGTAACATCGACTCGCCAAACTCCATCCTTTATGTTGCAAGTGGTCTCCGATTAAAAGTTAGTCCAATGATGCAATCCAAAGAAAAAAGGAAACCTTAGAGGGTATGCCGGGGTTCCACACTACTCTATGGGGAAACGAAATCCCCGGGAAGGAAGACATAGACTGAAACAAATTTCTAACCGAGAATCTCCCTTGACTACTCCTAGACCACTGTCTACAATCCCTTATCTCTGGGCACAGAGTGACCGAGGTAATACGCTCCATAAGCCGGGAATAATCGCTGATTTCCCCATCATTTAGATCTCGCCTCATCCTTGGGCACCAAACAACTCCACCCGCACTTCTTTCGTAAGAATCCTCCACGAGGACTTCCTTGTCAGAAGAAATAACAAAAAGGTTTCTGAAATCATCCTTGAGACGAGTGGAGCCTGACCAAATAGTCTTCCAAAACCTAACCTCCGACCCTCTTCCTGCCCTGAATCTAAAAAAATGCACTACCAAACCAGCATTGGCCATTATACCCTTTCACAACCCCAACCTGTGGGGTCCCCTAACCTCCCTAGGAGTCTAACAAGAAATTTCCCCATATTTGGCTACTATCACGGCCCTCCACAAATTGTCCCTATCCTCTCCAAATCTCCAATCCCACTTCCCTAGCAAGGCTTTATTCATTAGAATGGGTGACTTAAAATTCAACCCGCCTGCTTCCTTAGGACGGCACAACTAGGACCATGCTACTAAGTGATACTTAGCTCCAGCCTCTCTATCATTCCAAAGGAAATCCCTCTAAATTCTCTCTATGGTTAATGCCACAGACCGAGGAATGGTGAGAGACGACATAAAATAAATTGGGAGACTTTGCAATGTACTCCGGATCAAGGTTAATTTCCCCCCTTTCGAAAGATACGATGTCTTCCACCCTGATAATCTTCTGGTGATGCTATCTAACACCGAATTCCAAACTGATTTCTCCTTATGTTTCGCACCCAGAGGCAATCCGAGATACTCTGAAAGGAGAGACCCTACTGCACATCCTAAGCACATGGGTAGATGGTCAAGGATGGGAACCTCCCCCACCCTTAGGATCTCAGACTTAGCTAGATTTACCCGTAAACCTGACACCGCCTCAAAACATCTAAGGATAAATCTGATATTAAGAAGATCCCTCCGCGAAACCCTGCAAAATATTAGAGTGTCGTCCGTAAACTGGAGATGAGAAATCCTCAAACCATGTCGACCAATCCGAAAGCCTTCAAATAGAGATCTTTCACCTTTTGACAACATTCTACTTAATGCTTCCGAAACAATTATAAAGAGAAAAGGGGAGAGGGAATCCCCTGCCTCAACCCCCGAGTGCTGGGGAAATACCCCACAGAACTTCCATTTATCATGATAGAGAAAGATACTGTCGAAATACAAGACCTCATCCAAAGCCTCCACTAACCCATTCTGCCTAGAATGTAATCCACAAACTCCCAATTGACGTGATCATAGGCCTTCTCCATGTCCACTTTACAAAGAATACTCGGATCCTTTGCCCGCGCCCTTGAATCAATACTCTCGTTTACTATAAGGATCCCATCTACAATTTGGCGCCCTCCGACAAACGCACTTTATTGAGGGGAAATGAGATAAACCATAACTTTTTTGAGACGCGATGCCAACATTTTAGATAAAATTGTGTACGTACTACTTATAAGGCTTATGGGCCTGAAATCTTTGAGCTCCACCCCCCCTTCCTTTTTTGGTATCAGAGCTAGAAATGTGCTATTCAGGACTCTATCAAACCTCCCGGAGTCAAATTACTCCTTCATTACTGCCATGAAATCTCGTCCCACAATCTCCCAACAACCCCTGAAGAACTCTATGGTGAACCCATCTGGTCCAGGAGCTTTGTCACTAGCCAAACCTCGAACTGCCTCTAGCACCTCTGCTTCCTCAAAGGGTATCTTGAGATCCGCCCTATGATCCGGAGTAAGACCCTCAAAATTGAGCCCTTCTAGCTTAGGTCGCCACCTCTCCCAATACATGTTCTTGTAATAAGAAATTACTCTTGCTTCAATCTCTTCCTCCTCCTCTACCCACTCCCTATCCACCCTCAACTTGTCTATAAAATCTTCTTCCGATTGAAATTTGCCATCCTATGAAAAAATTTGGTGTTCCCATCTCCCTCTTTAAGCCAATGAGTTCTAGCTTTTTGCTTCCAATTTATTTCTTTGAGCTTTAAAGTTGAGATATACTCCATCTTCTTGGCTGCTCTCTCTCTAGATTCCGAAAGAGAGAGAGCTCGCGCCTCATCCAAACTATCCAAGGCTTAATAATTAGTAAAACATGGTTTTTGCTAGAAATTAAGGCGTATAACCTTGTTAGTAAGCTTTGATGCATGATCTTTGAGGAAATTAAGGCTTATAGCCTCGTATGTATATAAAAAGAAAGATAAAAGAGATGGGTTTTGATAAGAGAGTGTGAATACACTCTCCTAAATGGATTGTTAAGATTCATTTATACTTAGTAAGATTAAAAGGATGGGTTTCGATGGAAAGAGTGTAGAACAATCTACTAACTACCTTGTTATGATTCATTCATGCTTAGTAATTAGTAAAGCATGGTTTTTGCTAGAAATTAAGGCATATAGCCTTGTTCATAAGTTTTGATGCATGATCTTTGAGGAAATTAAGGCTTATAGCCTTGTATGTATATAAAAAGAAAGATAAAAGAGATGGTTTTGATAAGAGAGTGTGAATACACTCTCTTAAATAGATTGTTAAGATTCTTTTATACTTAGTAAGATTAAAGGGATGGGTTTTGATGGAAAGAGTGTAGATACACTCTACTGACTAGCTTTGTTATGATTCATTCATGCAAAGTATGTTTTGATGTATGATTTTTGCTTAAGGAAGATAAAAGGGATGGAATACACTCTCCTAGATGGTTTTGTTAGGATTCCTTTAGGTTAAGTAAGGATAAAGGGATGGGTTTTGATGGAAAGAGAGCAGATACATTCTACTAACTTACTTTGCTATAATTCATTAATATTTATTATGGTTTAATGAATGGTTTTGATAATGATTCATTGATGCTTGTTAGGTGTTGATGCATATTTTTGAGAAAAACTAAATAGGTGTATACTATTGAAAGAAATGGAATGAAATTGGGTTTCAATGATGTATGATGATTTCCTCACCTACCATAATAGTATAATCAAGATTTGTATAAGAATATGGAAAATGATACCTTAAAGTAAGTTTGAAATTATGATTTGAATAAATAGGCTAGCCATGTATATATGCATGTTATCTTCAGGAATGCAACTTCATGACCTATTTCCATATTTTAATTGCACTCTAGGATTATCATGATGCTCCTACGTACTTATGATGCTTACAAGTACTCTATGCATGTCTAATGCTCACAAGTACTCTAAGCACATGTATGATCTCTCTATGACTATCATTTCTATGGGCATGTGATGATGTTTAAAAGCTTTGTGATGATTCCCATGTTGCTCACAAGCACATTATACACATGTATGGTGTCTATTACTAAGGTTTCTCGTAAGTACGGGTACTTAAAGCACACAAGAAAGGCTCATAAAAATGGGAAAAGAAAGTTCATAAGAAGAAGAAAAGGTTCACAAGAGAAAGCTCACAAGTTCACAAGAAAATGAAATAATGTTAGTGTACTATGACCAGGTACGAGCACTAACATCTGTTTCCAAATAAGTAAGAGAGGATACTGGTATACTAAGACCAGGCATGGGTACTAGTATCTGTCTCCAAGTAAAATAAAGAATATGAAAAGATGTCAATGTACTATGACCAGGTACGAGCACTAGTATCTGTTTCCAAGAATTAAGAAATGATGTTTTAGTGTACTATGACTAGGTACAGGCACTATCATTTCCAAGAATTAAGAAATGATGTTTTAGTGTACTATGACCAGGTACGGGCACTATCATCTATTTCCATGAAAGCAAGAGAGGATGCTAGTATACTATGATCAGGTACGGGTACTAGCATATGTCTCAAAGTAAGTACAAGATAAGTGAATGAATGATCTTATAAGTCTCATATGGTACTAATAAGCTAAGAACCTCATCAGCAACGCACAAGCTCATAAGAACTCATAAGGAGATTCATAAGATACTCACAAGACATATATGACTCATAAGATGTTGAAATACGTTTTGTTTAAGCACGAACCAAAAGTATGATTTTCGAGAATATATACTTGTTAGCTTGTTCTAAACTTCCGCACTCTGATTATGCATTTGTTCTGATGAACTGTACCCTGTATGACATATTAACGTGTTATAACATTGTTAGTTAGTAGTTTGTATACGCTAAGTATTCAATACTCAACCAAACTGTTATTTCGGTAGGTTTCAGGTTGGTCGTGCTGAAAATAAGCAGGAGCTTGCTTGAGATCATCATGCAGATGATAAGGGCCTTGACATGTGGCCTTATGGTTCAGGGTTGAGTGAGAGAGATATGTATTTAGGGTTTCATTTTGGGGAATTTTGCATCAGACTTGAGTCAGTAACTCAAGGGATGGATTTTGTATAAAAAGTTTAGTTTCTAATTCAATCTTAGTTGACTCTTGTACATGGGACACTTATATATAAAGAAGAAATTTTCAAGTTCACTAGTTCATGTGCCTTGTATGCTCTCTCACAGGATGGTTTGAATGTAAGGCACGACGCCAAAGTCTCATAACTCCTAGGTAGGATTTTGGGTTGCGACAATCATGACCTATCATACCCTTCATCCTACCGTACATGTCATCTCATCTAAGGGCACTATCATCTTTGGCATGACTCAACAGAGCGCCAACCTTCATTATTGAAAAGGTAATTAATCATGATCTCTGATGTGATGTATGACTCTGCGTTAAGCAGGTGCGCACCCCAACGTTGTGACGCATAACGCTATCATACTGATCAAATTCAGGCATTTGCGCAGCTGGCATACCTTAAGCGATGTTTCTGGTTCACAAGACCTTGAACAAAGCCCAAGGCCCTGAGAGGGGGCATTTGTAAGGGGAATAATTCGCTAAGGCACTCAGCTCAGCTAGTCCCGAACTAGCAACACCATTCCTTCTAGATCCCGACCAGAGATGATAGGCTCACCAGACCCAACTTTGAGTCCAAACACGGCAACCCCGTCAGAGCAATGATGGCATCTCCCATCCCAAAGTCTGCATCCTGACCTAAGTAACGGTGCCACCACACCATCAAAATAAAATATCATGACACGTCCCATCTTGGCAGTAAGAGTACAATCCAGGCAAATAAGCCGTACAAATGACCAGCCAAATCATTCTGACACTAGATATCGCACATGCCACGTAGATAATGTATAATGGCTTTGCTGAGCAATATCTGACCGATGCAGGAATCATGACAGCGGTCAATCAACCTTTTGACAGAGTAGTTGAGACAGATACTAGACCCTGTAAAGCAATTTGACCAAACCAGGGAGAGAGCTAAAAAGGAAAAGAAGAAGGAACTTCAAAAAGAGGGGACTAACTTGATCGTCGGAGTGTTCTTGCAGTTTCGAGGACCTGCTCGTCGAGAGAAAGGGAGTACCGTTGCATCCCATCAAGAAGTATACCAAGGGAAAATATTTTGAGAATCATGTACGAACCCCCCCAAAAATGGTTTTTCTTATTTAATCATGGTTCAGAAATCATCTTAACAATGAAAATTTCATTCGCAGTTGATAATATAAGCAATTAATCACTAAGTTGAGCTTAACAAACTTGTGTCACATAATATCAAAATCAGTTCTATCTCACTACTAGTCGACTATCTCACATAATAACTGTATACAGATTTAATTGTTGAATTACGAATTCATGTGGCCAGGGCGATATAAGAATTAGAAAGGACTCTTCATATAACTTCCACTTACCAAGAAAATGAGCAAGACCTTCGAGCCCCTCGGGATCACTATACGAGCCAACACTAACATTCATGGATGCAGCAGCCTGAACCAGTAACACAAATTGGAACCAACACTAACATTCTATAAATTGAACAAATCAAAACGATCTCGGATTGAAAGATTTCATTTTAAAAAAAAAAAAAAAGATTATCTGAAGAAATCAAAAATTGAATAATTAAATAAACAAAAACCTTATCAGTATCAGGATCGCTGATGAGGAGGACTTCAAGAGAGTTAGGGAGGACGATCCTCCTGTACTCTCTCTTGTCCGTACGAGCCTTCAGTATCTCCTCCTCTGCTTTGCCGACCGCCATTTCTTCCCGGATTTTCTGCTCCTTTTGCTTCCTTCGCTATTACTACCGTGAAGAATAAAGAAAACAGAGTGGAAAATGGAGAGAGCTCAAACCTCAAATATTTTTTAAGACAGGAAATTGCGAAGCAAAGTAGCAAACCGGGTCTAGTCAGTGACCGGGCCCACATTTGTGGCCTTTTTAGCTTATTGGTGGCTCGGCGCACTTTTTACGACGACTTATATTTATTCCCCACAGAGTCGCCTCATGGAACCGGTCTTGGTCCTCTTCGTCTACTATAAAATACTAGGCCTTGGCTTGTCTCTGGCGAAGCCAGAAACTCCTCTCGGGTTCCATACATTGTGCGACAGTTGGCAAAAATATGGGGAGAAGTCATTTTATTTTCTCCCCATTTTTTTGACTTCTCCCCATATGATATCTCTCTCCTTTATTCTCACACATTTATCGCCACATGTCTTGTTATAGATGGAGAAGTCAAAATCATGGGCCCTATGATTTTGACTTCTCCACCACTTGTCACCTATTCTATAGAACCCCGAGATAAGCCCTTTCTGGCTTTGCCAGAGACAATCCCAGGCCAAAATACTATATCCGTTGCGTTCCTCTAGGGTGGAGTCCGACTTTGCTCCAATGTTGTGCAGCTTGACCTGCCTATACCAAACAGCCACGTCAGTTCACGCCCTTCCAGAGATTTTTTTTTTTTTTTTTTTTTTGAAGTTCCCTTCCAGAGTCAAAGTTAGTATTTAAAAGTAGGAGTTTGCTACGGAGACCCATTAGGGCCGAGACCACCAAGACCATGCTCTAAGAGCATGGGATTTCAGGTGAGGCCCCACCAAAAATCTCATGCACTTAGAATATGGTCTAGGGGTCTCAGAAGTTTTATCCTTAAAAGTAATATAGGCCATTGGCATGGCAACAACCATTACAGTCAAGTCTGGGCTCCTATGACCGAAATCCGATCACAGCCAATCGTGATCGCACCAACCATTCAACTAGTGTCCCTAACTATGATTAAATTCACTAACCGTTATGGTGTGTTTATTTGGTGAGAAAGTGGGGGAAAGAAAAGAAACTTATAAATGTTTCCTTTCAAAACATCTATATATCAAGTATTTTTTTTTTATAAGATTAATTTTCATGCGGAGCTGTGCATGTGCGGAGCTCCCTTTTTACACACATGGGTGCCAAATGTGTAATTCAAATGTGTAAAATTACACATTTGCCACCCATGTGTGTAAAATTACACACTTCATATTTAAACTGTTTTTTTTTTTATAAACTTTGTCATTGGAGAAAGTGCTAAAAAATAAAAGTCTTTCTTGCACACCAAAAGCAAGAAAAATTAATGCAAGAAAACTCATTTTTTTTTTACTTTCCCTCACTTCTCACCAAACAAGCGCCCCCAAAGGGTTAAAAGTTCTTGACTAGAGTTAAAAGTTTGTTAATTTTTTTTTTCTAAAAAACTAGGTGAGATTATTAAACCCTAACCCTATGTTTGGTTGCCGAGAAAATAAGTAAGCACATAGAAATTAAGGAAAAGAAAATTAAACAAAACACAACTAAAAAATTCTTTTCTTTTCCATGTATTCACATATTTTCTCGACAACCAAACATAGCATAAAGGTGTGTTCTTTTGACGAGAAAGAGTGAAAAATAAATAAATATAATAAAAGGAAAAAATTACTAAAATTTTCTTTCAAAACAACCATCAAAAGATAGAGGAAGATTTTAGGGGAAAGTTTGTCACTTTTGAAAAAGTGCAAGAAAATGAAAATGTATTTCATGCAAACCAAACGCAAGAAAAGTGTAAAAAAACTCTCTTTTCTTTTACTTTCCCTCACTTTCTCGCCAAACAAACGCATCCTAAGGAATTAGTGAATCTTAACCACGGTTAATAGATATATTAATAGGGGCACTTGTTGACTTGTGAGTGTGATTGAACTCTGGGAGAGTTCAATCACAGTTGTCTGTGATCCGATGGATCTCCCTATGACCATATGTTAGTCAATCGAATGTGGTTAAAAAATCTTAATACTAAAGTTAAAAATCAAAACAACAATTAAAGAAAGTAAAAAAAGGACACATGTTGACTTGTGGGAGCAATTGAACTCTGAAAATCGGGGATTTTTTGTTCTCGTAAGGTATGCTACCCTATTCTCAAGCATTTTCTACTTTCAACAAAAAAGTTAATACCTTTATTTTTTGGAGATCGAATCACAGCCAATTGCTATTGAATTTGGGAAAAGTTCAATCACACTCACAAGTCAACATGTGTCCCTATTAACCCCTATTAACTGTGGTTAAGATTCACTAACCCTTAGGATTCAACAATCTAACCTTGGTTTTTAGAAGAAAAAAAATATTAACTCTAAAGGTTAAAAATTCTTAACTAAAGTTAAATATTTTTTTCTAAAAAACAAAGTTAGATTATTGAACCTTTGATGAATCTTAACCACGATTAACAGGGATTAATAGGGACACATGTTGACTTGTGGGTGTGATTGAAATCTCCTCAAATTAATTGCAATTGGTTGTGATTCAGTCTCTATTTTTCGAGATCAGATCAGAGTCAATCATGATTGAACTCGGGAAGAGTTTAATCGCACCCACAGGTCAACGCGTGTCTATGTTAACCCTATTAACCATGGTTAAGACTCACTAACTCATAGAGTTTTTTTTTGTTTGGTATCGGCATACATCAGTAGAGTCAGAACGGTCAGTTGTTAGTTGAGGGCATTGAGGCACTTGCAACCCTTACCCCAAGGGGATTAGATCCCCAAGCCTCCCCCATGGAAGGCCACACCCCTACCACTCACGCAAGAGGCAGGGGTGTAACTCATAGAGTTCAATAATCTAACATTGGTTGTTAAGAAAAAAAAATTAACCTTAGGGTTATATTTTTTTTAAAAATCATAAGAACAGGATTAGATTATTGAAACTTAAGTTTAGGAATTTCAACCACAACTAATAGGGTTAAAAGGAACACGTGTTGACCTGTGATGCGTTCGAACTCTGAAAGAGTTCAATCAGGATTGGCTGTGATACGACATTACTTTCTTGTCATTGCTTCATATTTAATTGGTGTGTATCATTCACGGTACAAGTACTGAATTTGCAAACAGATTTGTTTTTTAGCTTTATTGTAATACAGGATAAACAGTACTCTTCGAAACCTGTATTTTATACAGTCATTAGAAAATCCTTTGTGAGGGGTGGTAATAGAATGAATTAGGTTTTAGTTTCAGTTTCCTTTCTCTCTATATTGCATTTTTAGTAAGGATGATTTTCACTATATTTAGTATCTAACCTGCTCGTATATATTTACGCCATTTCAATCTTTCCTTCACCACTAAATCACTATTTAAACACTTTATTCTTTCTGTTGGGAAATGCTAGGCTACAATTTTTTTAAGCTCACTTTATTTATAAGCAAGACATGTGTTATTGTCTTTCATTAAGACAAATACACGTGTTCTCCACTAACATTTTCTCCAATCTAAAAAGAGTGAGTCTCAAAAGAAAGTGATGCTAACATCATCCAAATTGGGCTAGCATCACTTGACCTATTTTGTATACTCAATTGAATATTGAAGTGATTCGGTTCGTAACTCGATTTGGTTTGTGACTTTGATGTAGCATGTGTTAGCCTCAAGGTTACAACTCTAAGTACCCTTAATAATTTCAATGATAACACAACAATGGAATGATCATTATGATGTTAATGTTTTCATTTAGTCCGTGTACTTTAAGAGAAAAAGAGCATTAAAATCATCCTTTAAGCTATGGAGTATCTAAGAGATCAAACACTCAAGAGAATCACATTCAAAAGCCAAGTATCAATCATTTCTAGGAAAAAGCTTCAAGGACTCAAGTCAAATCATGAAGAAAAGTCAAGACTGAAGCTCCATAAATTCATAAAGAAGACCAACTCTTAAAGTAGTCTTATGATTAACTTTAAGAATATCAAGGACTATGTAAAAGTCCTCAAGATCTTGGAACTTGATTCTTCAAAAACACCTAGATAGGCTTTAGGATATTTAGAATAGTTTGGACATCATTCTAAGGACCTAAAAATGTTTATAATAATGATTTTATGAATGCCTATATACCAAGTCATCATTCCTATCATTTTGGTCTCATGAAGATGGGTTCTCTGTAAAAAATCAGAAAACTCGTCAACAAGTTCAAGTGACTCGTTGACAAGTGGACTAAACAGTAGCTCATGTTTGAGTACTGTCTCACCACTTGTCGACGACTCCTCTTCACTCGTCGACGAGTGCTTGCTGGAACTGAACATAATGGTTAGTTTTTCAACAGCTATTTCGTATTAAATGTTCCCACAACGGCCAAATTGATTGTTCAACTACAAATAGAGCTTATTTATGAACAAACAAATGATCCAAATCTATTCATTGATTCATTAATTATCCAATCTCCTCCAGCATTCAATACTCTATTTTTTCATTGAAAACCTAGAATCTCAATCCCTGTATATTTGAGCATTCAATTCCAATCATCTTTGAGAGATTATTAGATTTGTTTTTGTAGCACCCCGGACTTTTCTATTCTTAATGAATACCGTTTTCGTAGCTAATTGGCCTTCCTCATAGTCTAATTAATAAATAAGAGAGAAATCGGAAATTCTGAAACGTCAGAAATGTTCATTTTCGAAAGAAGAACCCAACGCAAGTTGAACTGTCGAAATCCGGCGAGCGAGTCAAGAGATATGGTCAAAACAGTCCAGACCTACAGAGCACCGATCGTTCGGTCCAGTCAGCGATCGATCGGTCCAAAACCGATCGATCGGTATCTATCGCACGGTCAAAGATTTTGTATGGGGAAATTTTTCAAAGAGTAGTTTTTTAACCAGTCACTCGGTCAGAGTACCGATCGATCGGTCATAACCACCGATCGCTCGGTCCCCGTGTTTTGCAGAAAATTTTGTAAGGGCATTTTCGTCTTTTGGGCGTTAAACCCTTTCTTCTTAAGGCTTGCCCGAGCCTTTAGGGCTTCATTCACATACTTAGAGGATTTTGAGAGTTAGGGAGAGAGGAGAAGGAGACTCTAACCTAGGGTTTCGTTTTTGATGAGGAATCAAAGGGGGTTTAAGAACCCTAGATCCCCCAGCTCGTTTGGCTTCGATTTCAAGGCTCAAGCTCTTGTGGGACTCCTCCTCCAAGCTAGGGCAGCACCCACACACGTTTTTTTTTTTAAAGGGGTTTCTTCCCCAACTCAAGTCTTCCTCAAGCAAGGGTTGTTCCCTACCCTTTTTTTTTTGGAGCTTCAATCAAGGTTCCTACCAAGATCAAGCCTTGATCTAAGGTTAGTACACCCTACTAACTTACCCTAGCAATAAATCTAATTTTTCTTTATGAAATGTGATTTATGCAATTATGTTTGCTTTCTAGTGAAATGTATCATCCCTAATAAATATAAACAAGATAAAGAAATGGTATGGATGTTTGGATGGATGTTGGATGTGGTGATTGGATGCCGAATAGGTGATGTATGGTATGTGTGGGTCGTGGATTAGAAAATGGAGGATGGGCATTACACAAATAATAAACTTACCTTGTGTGATTGAATGTAAAATATGCACTAAAAAGGAGAAAATGAACAATGAGGAAACTTGCTTGCTAAGTATTTGACAAAATACCTAAACTATGAAATAATGATTTAAATGAAGAAATGGAAAGGGGCCTTATGCATGTATTCTCATGAATGATGAATGGATTTAAATACCATGTTGATTACTCAAATTCTCATATGCATATATTGTGAATTGAATGGTGATGTCATACCTCTCTTATTATCCTTATTCCATGGTTGTCACGATTGACACGTACACGAGCACGCATGATAGCAAGAACCGAGATTTCAAGAGCATGTGCATATAATAACCAACAAGAAAATATTGCATGTCAAGGAGGTTGGTAGCTCAGGGACATTCGGGTACTAGCTTCTGAGTCACAAGAAACCCCCTAAAACACCTATTGTCAAGGAGGTTGGTAGCCTAGGAAAAATTCGGGTACTAGCCTCTGGCTCACAAGAAAACTAAACAAGTAATAAAAATCACCTATTGTCAAGGAGGTTGGTAGCCCAGTGACATTCGGGTACTAGCCTCTGGCTCACAAGAAAACCATTTATCAAGGAGGTTGACAGCCCAGGGAGATTCGGGTGCTAGCCTCTGGCTCACAAGTTACAAGATGCAAGGTTTCAAGATGATGACAAGACATTCATGCATGCACGCATACATGATTTCTATAACGCATACCGAGACATGGAAACGGGTTTTCAAGCATGAGTTTTATCGGTGTTTTTGCATTCATGCACGTACTTAAAGATGATAATATTGCTCCATGTTTAATATTGTTTAATTCTATGATTTTACTATTGCCTGGAATTGATGATTGGTATTGTACTACTCCTGGCGTGTTTATTATTGTTACGGATAGCTAGTAGCTTGTACTTGCTGAGTATTCCATGCTCAGCCGTACTTTTATGTCGGCAGGTACTGAAGGAGCCCTCGACCCAGAGCCTTGGGTCGAGGAAGAGTATATCGAGGAGAGAAAGCCGTCTATCCCACTGCAGTCTCAGGCGGATCGAGACCTTGACGTGTGGCCGTACCTCGACTACTGTTGAGGGGAGAGTACGAGAGGGTGCTTATGTATTTTGACATTTTGATAGGTGGGGCTGTCCACCTTAGACTTAGACATGTTGTATATATGTTAACTTGGAATAATATTTTGGAAATCTTAGAAGAAAAAAAAAAGTTAGTTTACGCTTCCGCATTTATGTTTAGCTTCCGCACTCTGATTATCATTGTTTAGTACTTTAATTATCTTGTTCATGACAGGATGGTTTGGCAGGTACGTATAGTCACGCCTAAAGTATCCCTAAACTCCTAGGGGGTATTTTGGGGCGCGACAGAAGTGGTACCAGAGCTCTAGGCATTAGAGTCCCTAGGGTCGCTTAGTACTAGATACCATAATTGAACAAGGCATTAGGTGTGAGGAAAGAATTTTATTCCAAGTATGGACTAACAAGTTAGTCCTAGTCAAATGGGTTGAATCTCAACCAAACTTAGAGTCCTACGCTAGGAACACGGATTGTATGTGTGATGTTGTGTTGTATACCATGTGTGCATAATTGTATTGTGCTTATTAAATATGCTTGATGAATATGTATTGAATGAATTGCAAAATCTGTACTAATTGCGTATCCAAGTTAGACTCATGTTGTATTGTTGTTCTCAGGAGAAATCATGAGACGCAATACCCGGGGTCGCGGGTACAACATGAGGGGCAATGGAGGTGATGCTCCATCGGGTGATGACCAACCCGACTTTGCCCAAGCATTTGCTTCAATAGCCGAGACTTTGGCTATGCTAGCGGCAAGGCAACCGGCCACTTCGCCTAATGCCGCGCTTATACCGGCTCCCCCTAATCGAGCACAAGCCGGAATAGAGGCTTTCCGGAGGATGAGGCCTCCAACCTTTTGTGGGAGTATTGACCCGCTTGTTGCCGAAGGATGGATCCGGCAACTAGAAAAGATCTTTTCCGTATTGGCGCCTACTGAGGCAGAGAGGGTTAGTTGGGCCGCCTTTATGCTTGAAGGTGAGGCCGACCATTGGTGGAAATCCGCACTTCGGACCCGAGAGTTGACCCGCCAAGGTCAAGACTGGACTTGGGAGGAATTCTTGGACGTTTTCAACAAGAAGTACTTCCCAATAGGGATGAAAGAAAAGATGGAAGTTGAGTTCATTACCTTGGAGCAAGGTAATATGTCGGTAGCGGCTTATGAAGCCAAGTTTTCGGAGCTATCCAGATTTGCTCCACATATGATAGCAACCGAGGCTATGAAACCCTGAAAATTTGAGAGGGGGTTGAAGGCATACCTCAAGGACCGAGTCTCAATGTTCAGACATGAGACATATTCAGAAGTAGTGGACAAGGCACTTTTGGCCGAGTCGAACTCCGAGGAGTTCTTCAAGAGAAGAGGAATGGAGAAAGGACAGTCGAGTAGTTCAGGGGAGAAAAGAGCAAGGACTAGCTTGTATCAGTCCGCAGGGCCGGCTCAGTCACAGAGGATATATTCGGCACCACAGGCTCCTCGCCCTTTTGCTCCACCGGCTTTTCGCCCGGTTTTTGCTCAGGCTCCTCGCCCCGTAGTGACTCAGGCTACGGGATATGCTCCTCCCACCTATGCGCATGATATCTGCACCATTTGTGGAAGGAGGCATCCAGCAGGAGAATGTCGGAGGGTTACAGGAAGTTGCTTCCATTGTGGTGACCAAGGCCACATGGTTAGAGATTTTTCCCGACGTCATTTGCCAGCTGAGTCTTCAGGGAGCAGGCCCCTGATTAGGCAGACATCCCAACCTAGCTCTTCCCAGGCTTCGAGGGCCTCACAGTCTACACGGCCTCCTCGCCCAGCCACACAGGGCCGAGTCTTCGCCCTGTCAGAGAGAGACGCACATGCATCCGATGATGTCGTGCAAGGTACGCGAGAATTTTGAGTTTAAGTTGTATAAAATTTCTATGGTTTGTTATGTGGTTATTTATACTAAGGGTTACCTATGTATGATGCTTGTTATTGTTTGAAATCTACTGATATTAGTTACTTAATCGCACAGGCGCTCTATTAGTGAACGAGTGTCTCGCTCGAGTATTGATAGACACAGGATTTACTCACTCTTTTGTCTCACCAAGTTTTGCAAAGGGCTTTTTGACTGAGGCTACTCCGTTGGAGTGGGAGTTGACCATTGCAACTCCACTCGGCAAGTCAGTTGATACGGACAAGATATTCAGGGATAGTGTGGTTCAAGTGGGGGAGAAGGAACTGTTAGCGATCTCATCATCCTAGACTTCCGAGACTTGGATTTCGATGTTATCCTAGGGATGGATTGGTTGGCAAACCATCACGGGCATGTTGCGTGTTTTGAAAAGATGATGAACTTCAAGCCGGAAGGGGTTAAGCCTTTTCATTTCTGAGGATTGAGAGAAAGGGATATTGCTCGCCTTGCAACTTTGAGCTTAGCGAACCCCAAAGTACAAAACTTCTCGGCTATTCCAGTTGTGAGTGAGTTCTTAGATGTGTTCCCGGAAAAACTTCCCAGATTACCTCCTGATAGAGAGATCGAGTTCGCTATAGAGCTTGCTCCGGGTACCGCTCCAATTTCAAGGGCACCATATAGAATGACCCCTATAGAGCTTGAAAAATTGAAGAAACAGATTGAGGAGTTACAACAACTTGGTTTCATCCAACCAAGCGTCTCGCCGTGGGGAGCTCCGGTTCTCTTTGTGAAGAAGAAAGACGGGTCAATGAGAATGTGTATAGACTACCGCCAGTTGAACAAGGTAACTATCAAGAATCGTTATCCCTTGCCAAGGATAGACGACTTGTTCGACCAACTGAAAGGAGCGAGATTTTTCTCCAAGATTGATCTTAGGTCGGGGTATCATCAGCTAAAGATCAAGTCGGAAGATGTTCCGAAGACGGCTTTCAAGACTCGGTATGGGCATTACGAGTTCCTTGTCATGCCTTTTGGGCTGACGAATGCACCGGCGGCGTTCATGGATTTGATAAATCGGGTGTTCCGATCATACTTGGATCGATGCGTGATTGTATTCATCGACGACATTTTGGTGTATTCCCAGACACGGGAAGATCACGCACGAGACCTCCGCCTTGCTCTAGAGATGTTGAGAGAGCATAGGCTATATGCCAAATTGAGCAAGTGCGAATTCTGGTTAGAGAAAGTGGCGTTCCTAGGCCACGTAGTGTCTGTCGAGGGTATTTCTGTAGATCCAGCCAAGGTTGAGGCAGTCATGAGTTGGGAGAGGCCCAAGAGCGTCACGGAGATACGTAGTTTCCTCGGGTTGGCAGGCTATTACTGGAGATTTGTAGAGAGATTCTCCAGTTTGGCCGCACCTCTCACTTACTTGACGAGGAAAAATGCAAGTTCAGTTGGAGTGACCGATGTGAAGTGAGTTTCGAAGAGTTGAAGAAGCGCCTCACCACGGTCCCCGTCCTTACTGTGCCATCCGGACATGGTGGTTATGAGGTATATAGCGATGCTTCGCATATCGGACTTGGGTGTGTCCTTATACAGCATAAGAAAGTCATTGCCTACGCATTAAGACAATTGAAGGAGCATGAAAAGAATTACCCCACTCACGACTTAGAACTCGCCGTAATTGTGTTTGCATTGAAGATTTGGTGACATTATCTTTATGAGGAATAATTTGAGGTATTCACAGATCATAAAAGCCTTAAGTATTTGTTTTCCCAGAAAGAGCTGAACCTAAGGCAAAGAAGATGGATAGAATTTTTGAAAGACTACGAGTGCTCCATTCAATACCACCCGGGCAAAGCGAATGTAGTAGCCGATGCTCTTAGCCGGAAGCCTACTGGACTTTTGGCGCATATGATGCTGAAGGAGTGGAGGTTGCTGGAGGATGCATCCAACCTCGACATCAGTTTTAGTCTCCCTACCTTTGGGCCGGTAATGGCTAACATCACACTTAGGCCATATATCATAAGCATGATCCAGGAGTTGCAGGAAATGGATGCCGAACTACTTTCTTGCCGAGACAAGTCAGTTAAAAGTGGCAGTAAGAATTTTACGGCGAGGGAAGATGGAATTATCACTTTCAAGGGAAGAGTATGTGTCCCAGCCGATGAGAAGCTTAAGCGAGAAATCTTATACGAGGCTCACCGGTCCAAGTACACCGTTCACCCCGGGGGTACCAAAATGTATAGGGACTTGAAGAAGTATTTTTAGTGGCGGAACATGAAGCGAGAAATAGCGGAGTATGTGTCTAAATGCTTGGTGTGCCAACAAGTCAAACCCGAACACAGGAGACCGGCTGGACTTTTGCAGTCCCTCCCCATTCCCGAGTGGAAATGGGAACATATCTCTATGGACTTCATTGTGGGGTTGCCGAAGACGGCTAGAAACTATGATGCTATATGGGTCGTGGTCGACAGACTCACGAAGTCCGCTCATTTCTTACCGTACCGGACTACATTCAACTCAAATCAGTTAGCTGCATTGTATATCAAAGAAATAGTTCGGTTGCACGGGGTGCCAGTGAGCATTGTTTCGGATCGGGACCCTAGATTTACCTCTAGGTTTTGGAAAAACTTTCAGAGTGCCATGGGTTCCCGGTTGGACTTTAACACGGCTTTCCATCCACAGACGAATGGGCAAACTGAGCGAGTGAATCAGGTTATTGAAGATATGCTCCGAGCTTGTATGCTGGATTTTAAAGGAAGTTGGGAAGATCACCTACCTTTGGTGGAATTCGTCTACAATAATAGCTATCAGGCAAGCATACAGATGGCTCCTTTTGAGGCTTTGTACGGAAGAAGTTGTAGATCCCCGTTGTATTGGGATGAAGTGGGAGAAAGAAAAATTTTGGGCCCCGAGTTGATTGAACAAACGGCAGATAGAGTCAAGCTCATCCGGGAGAGGTTGAAGACCGCACAAGATAGACAGAAGAGCTACGTCGAGTGGGTGATTTTGTATTTGTTCGGGTTTCACCAACCAAGGGTGTTATGCGATTCGGGAAGAGGGGCAAGCTTAGCCCGAGATATGTGGGTCCGTTCGAGATCATTACTAGAGTCGGTGAGGTAGCTTACCGTGTTGTTTTACCCGCTCATATGACGGCGGTCCACAATGTATTCCATGTCTCTATGCTCCGAAAGTATATCCCGGATCCTTCTCATGTCATCGAGTTGGATCCGATAGAGATTCGAGAGAACCTCACCCTAGTTGAACAACCGGTGCAGATCTTGGATAGGAGAGATCAAGTCTTGCGTAACAAGACCATTCCCTTGGTCTTAGTGAGATGGCAACACCATTCAAGGGAGGAAGCTACATGGGAACGAGAAGCCGAAGTGCGGGAAAAGTATCCTCAGTTATTTGTTTAGGGCCTTGACATTCCCTTGTAATTGTTATGGTCTTGTGCATGTATGTATCGTCTAAATTTCGGGGACGAAATTTTTGTAAGGGGGGGAGAATGTAGTACCCCGGACTTTTCTATACTTAATGAATACCGTTTTCGTAGCTAATTGGCCTTCCTCATAATCTAATTAATAAATAAGAGAGAAATCGGAAATTCTAAAACGTCAGAAATGTTCATTGTCGAAAGACGAACCCAACGCAAGTTGAATCGTCGAAATCCGGTGAGCGAGTCAAGAGATATGGTCAAAACAGTCCAGACCTACAAAGCACCGATCGCTCGGTCCAGTCAACGATCGATCGGTCAAAAACCGATCAATCGGTATCTATCGCACGGTCAAAGATTTTGTATGGGGAAATTTTCCAGAGAGTAGTTTTTTAACCTGTCGCTCGGTCAGAGTACCGATTGCTCGGTAGGCAACCGATCGATCGGTCATAACCACCGATTGCTCGGTCCCCGTGTTTTGCAGAAAATTTTGTAAGGGCATTTTTGTCTTTTGGGCGTTAAAACTTTTCTTCTTATGGCTTGCCCGAGCTTTTAGGGCTTCATTCACATACTTAGAGGATTTTGAGAGTTAGGGAGAGAGGAGAAGGAGACTCTAACCTAGGGTTTCGTTTTTGAGGAGGAATCAAAGGGGGTTTAAGAACCCTAGATCCCCCAGCTCATTTGGCTTCGATTTCAAGGCTCAAGCTCTTGTGGGACTCCTCCTCCAAGCTAGAGCAGCACCCACACACGTTTTTTTTTTTAAAGGGGTTTCTTCCCCAACTCAAGTCTTCCTCAAGCAAGGGTTGTTCCCTACCCTTTTTTTTTTGGAGCTTCAATCAAGGTTCCTACCAAGATCAAGCCTTGATCTAAGGTTAGTACACCCTACTAACTTACCCTAGCAATAAATCTAAATTTTCTTTATGAAATGTGATTTATGCAATTATGTTTGCTTTCTTGTGAAATGTATCATCCCTAATAAATATAAACAAGATAAAGAAATGGTATGGATGTTTGGATGGATGTTGGATGTGGCGATTGGATGCCGAATAGGTGATGTATGGTATGTGTGGGTCGTGGATTAGAAAATGGAGGATGGGCATTACACAAATAATAAACTTACCTTGTGTGATTGAATGTAAAATATGCACTAAAAGGAAAAAATGAACAATGAGGAAACTTGCCTGCTAAGTGTTTGACAAAATACCTAAACTATGAAATAATGATTTAAATAAAGAAATGGAAAGGGGCCTTATGCATGTATTCTCATGAATGATGAATGAATTTAAATACCATGTTGATTACTCAAATTCTCATTTGCATATATTGTGAATTGGATGGTGATGTCATACCTCTCTTATTATCCTTATTCCATGGTTGTCACGATTGACACGTACACGAGCACGCATGATAGCATGAACCGAGATTTCAAGAGCATGTGTATATAATAACCAACAAGAAAATATTGCATGTCAAGGAGGTTGGTAGCCCAGGGACATTCGGGTACTAGCTTCTGAGTCACAAGAAAACCCCTAAAACACCTATTGTCAAGGAGGTTGGTAGCCTAGGAAAATTTCGGGTACTAGCCTCTGGCTCACAAGAAAACTAAACAAGTAATAAAAATCACATATTGTCAAGGAGGTTGGTAGCCCATGGACATTCGGGTACTAGCCTCTGGCTCACAAGAAAACCATATATCAAGGAGGTTGGCAGCCCAGGGAGATTCGGGTGCTAGCCTCTGGCTCACAAGTTACAAGATGCAAGGTTTCAAGATGATGACAAGACATTCATGCATGCACGCATACATGATTTATATAACGCATACCGAGACATGGAAACGGGTTTTCAAGCATGAGTTTTATCGGTGGTTTTGCATTCATGCACGTACTTAAAGATGATAATATTGCTCCATGTTTAATATTGTTTAATTCTATAATTTTACTATTGCCTGGAATTGATGATTGGTATTGTACTACTCCTGGCGTGTTTATTATTGTTACGGATAGCTAGTAGCTTGTACTCGCTGAGTATTCCATGCTCAGCCGTACTTTCATGTCGGCAGGTACTGAGGGAGCCCTCGACCCAGAGCCTTGGGTCGAGGAAGAGTATATCGAGGAGAGAGAGCCGTCTATCCCACTGCAGTCTCAGGCGGACCGAGACCTTGACGTGTGGCCGTACCTCGACTACTGTTGAGGGGAGAGTACGAGAGGGTGCTTATGTATTTTGATATTTTGATAGGTGGGGCTGTCCACCTTAGACTTAGACATGTTGTATATATGTTAACTTGGAATAATATTTTGGAAATCTTAGAAGAAAAAAAAAAGTTAGTTTACGCTTCCGCATTTATGTTTAGCTTCCGCGCTCTGATTATCATTGTTTAGTACTTTAATTATCTTGTTCATGACAGGATGGTTTGGCAGGTACGTATAGTCACGCCTAAAGTATCCCTAAACTCCTAGGGGGTATTTTGGGGCGCGACAGTTTTTCACTCTTATCTAGCTCATCAAGGAGCTCACTCTTTGTAAATAGCTTAGTCAAGAATCTAGGATTCTGCACCAGTGAAGACGAGTCCTTCTTGTAGCCAATAGAGACACTCTCTTGAAGAAGTTTTATCCTGAGCCTAAGAAAAGGATTGTAAAATGTGTAATCCTCACCCGTAAAGAAGGATTGTAAAGGCTTACTCTCTGCCCATAAAGAAGAGTACAATCAGTGGAATCGTGTGAAAATCCTTAAAGCGGGAAGCTTAAAGGAGGGGACATAGGCAAGTTGCTGAACCCCGATATCAATCTCATGTGTGGTATCTTTTATTTTTCTCTCTCTCTGTTTAGCTTATTTATTCATTGTAGCATTTTTGTTAATTTATTTAAATTCCGCATAAATCATTTAGAAATTTTAAATTGTCATTGACCCTACTCACCCTCCCTCTAGGGTCCATTAGCTGGGCAATAACATGGATACACCACAATATCATTACATTACCTATTTGGGTGAAATTGAAACACACATACTATGTGGAATGTCTTGTATGATTAATTTTAAATTAAAACAATACCTTTGGTGCCTAAAAGTAACTGAGTTAAATCATTTGATTCGTAACTCGATTAAGTTTTGTGGTTACCCTTATGGCAACCTAACAGTTAACTTAGGTATGATGTGTGTGTTTAGACAACTTCTCTAACCAAAAATTAATAATAAAATAATTTTTTTTTTTTGCATAGTAACATAAATTATATTTAAATGGGTACCCTAACGGTTAACTTAGGTCTGATGTGTGTGTGTTTAGACTAGTGTTACCTAGTTCGCTAGGCACTAGAACAAACCGTGAACTAATTCAAAGTTCAGTTCGGTCCAATTCAAAGTTGTTGAGCGAATCGGGGTATAAGCGAACCAGTTCGCCATTCAGTTCGGTCCAATTCGAAGTTGTTGAGCGAATCGGGGTATAAGGTTTCATCAGGTTTCATCCGATCACGTAAACTAATTTAAAAAATGAAACAGTAACGTCTCTTTGCTGAGACAAGTACCTTCTCTTAACTCTCTCTGTCCTTTTTGCAGCACCTTTTATTTGATGATTACTCTCTCTCATTCTCATTACACTTATGTACTTTTTGGTTTCCATTATAAAACAAAATTGCCTGCAATGGTATACGCCCCAATTTTTAATTGTGGTTAGTATTTACTTAACCCTAAGGTTAAGCACTCTAATTGTAGTTTTTTTTTTAAAAACAAAATCTTAAATCAATTTAGTTAAGCTAACTAGGGACACAAGGACATGGGATAAGTAAGGTAGTGGACTCATGGGTCCGCTGATTACTGCTAAGCGAATTAAGTTAGCGAACCAAACAAAAAATCTAAGCGAACCGAAAAACGAATTACCTCATCCTACCCCTACCGAACCGGACTCACTCTAGAGTGGCGAATTGCGAACCCGAATTCGAACCGAGCGAACCAGGAAACTAGGTAACATTGGTTTAGATTACCTCTCTAACTAAAAAATAATAATAATAACATAATTTTTAGCTTCCCAAAAAAATTATATTTAAGTGCCTAAAATATAGATATGTTTCTTTTCTTTTCTTTGGCAAACTCTAAACACGATCCAAATTTCAACCTTAGAGTATTGTTAGATTGAGATAGATGTACTGTTCCTATTATAGCATCGGGAATTTCAAGTCCATCTATTAACTGGTGAAGAATATGCTATTTAGGGTGAGGGATTACAGGCCTATCACCTATTAGTGTTGCAAATCTACTATATGAAGGTTTCTAAGATCATATTTAAGGATGTCAAGCAAAATTTGGGCCACAAAATCCTATTGTAAACATAATGGGTTAGGGTTGGACCTATTAAAATCATAAAAATAAAGGCCCAAGCCTAGCCAATTGATACCACTCCCTTTATTCTGTGAAGAATCCACCATAAAATCCAAAATAATATAGTATTTAAAGAGTCCACATTAATAATTATATAACCATAATTTGATTCACAAACTTCTCATTTTGTGACTCAGAAGGGTTCACTTCTACTTTCACATTACCCCAACTTACAAGATTTGGGATGAAAGGACTATAATTTTTCAATCTGTTCATGCGATGCTAAGCTTTCCTATATCATTCTAATTTTTCAATATGTTCATGTCATGATTTTGGGATGAAATCCATAGTTTTACAGCTAAATACATTGTGTATATTCAATATATAACAGTGAGAAACACTGCAAATCCCAAAACACAGTAAGATTTCACTATTATTTTAGCCAATAATCAAGAAACACAACAACATCTTAGCTAAAAAAATAAGGTTTGTGTTGACATACCTTATAAAGGTATGAGTGTTGTGGTGTGCATGGGCGCTGATGAACCTGCAAGAGTCCACAGTTAGAGAGCATAGAGAGAGAGAGAGAAGGAGAGATAGAAATACAGAGAGAAAAAATAGAGCAGAGAGAGAGATGTTGGTAGAGAGAGAGAGAGACAAACAGAGAGATAGATAGAGAGAGAGCTCGGTCGAGAGAGAGGTCGTTAAAGAGAGAGAGATAGAGAGAAGTCGGTAGAGAGAGATAGATAGAGAGCTAGAGAGAGAGAGCTCGGTAGAGAGTGAGAGCGAGAGAGACAGAGACAGGATAGGAATAGAGAGAGAAGGAGAGCTCGGTAGAGAGAGACAGAGCAAGAGAGACAAAGAGAGAGAGACAAAGACAGAGACAGAGAGAGAGTTAGGGACTTACAGTGCTTGGATTGGTCGAGATGGTCGGCGCCGACGGGGGTGGTCGGAGCCGAGAGAAGGAGAGAGAGAGAGAGGCGCGGTATCTTTTCTGGATTAACTTTTGCATGCACTTTGATATATATAAACAAGAGTATTCCAGGCCATGATATCAATGGTTAAGTACTCTTGGATGAGCGATGTCAATAAAGTCTTCATTCTCTGTATCCGAATTGTTATCTACTTTATCACTTTGTGACGTCAAAACTACAAGCATTGGACTTCAACAAGTTGGCTCATCTGACGGGCATATTTTGCAATGCCTCGTAGTGAAGAGGATGCCCATGATTGGTTTATTTGGATTGTTGGCCATACAACCCAATAAAATTTACCTGAATTGCTGCAAGATGTTTTCAATACTCTCTGATCGTCTCATTTGGAGGGACATAGCAGTTGTTGTAGGGAACTAGATAGAAAATTTAACTAGAATTACCAAAATTAAAAAAAAAACATATTAATGGTTTTACATGGGTTGGAGTAAAGACTCAAATTACGTACACAACCTTTCCTATGGCATTTTCCAATTAGGACTCTTCCATATATATATACGTTCCATGTACAGTACACCCATCATCACATAGATAATCTTTGAGGTCTATATCAAATCCTGCAATCTATACAAACCAATATGTAGTTCATGAAGAGGTTCCTATAACAACTCAAAAATTGTTGATTCAAGCTTCTCCCATCCATTTGCCTAGGTATATCTTTTGTCAGATTTTGCACAATCCGTAAATTCATATATTGATTATGCATTACTCTATTTCTCAAACAAGTTTCAAACTCTAGGGGTTCAAACTTGAGAGAATCCTGAGCCTTTCTCAATTGGCTTCTAACCCATTTATCTGACTTCTGATATTTTGTTTTTGTTCAATCTAAATTTATGATATTGGTTTTGGGTTGGCTTTGGTGATATTTTATTTGAGGAACTAAATACATACGTTAATTATTTTTCCTAAATGTTTAGAATGGTATTGCTTAATATGCTATTGTGCTGTGTTCACGAGTCCATTTTGTAAATCAATATGTGTTCATGAGTTCATGAATATCTCTTTGAAAGCCCTGCTGAAGTTATGTCTTGCTCTCACAAGGTATTTGTGCCTCTACAGCACCTGGACAATTCACAAGTTTTTTTTTTTTTCTTCGATTTCAAGTATAACTTTATAAGTTTCTTATAAAACGTACGAGTTTTAACATTTTATTTTGCCCGTATAATTATAAAAGGACTTTTTTTTTGTTGCTACGGTATCATTTACCTATGGTTAGTAGCATTAATTAGCAGTTAGCAGCCGGGAGTGGACCAATTGCACGTCATTACCCAAGGATAGCAGCAGTGAGTGGACCACTTGCAAGTCTGATCAATACCGTCAACAAATCAATTCTGGAATTTATTTCGGATACCGAACCAATCCCAAAAAATAAACAGTTTATGCAGAGATTAAAAATAAATCACATAAATAATTAGAATGATAGATCAGGGACGCAAGATTTTCTTTAACGTGGTAAAACCCCAATTTAGGGAAAACGTCCACAACCAAATAAATGGAAAAATTTTCACTATCAAGAAATTAGAAAGAAGTACAAGGATATTTTGAAGACCACCTACCTCTTGGTACTAGTCCCACAAATACACCTAAAATGTCTTCTTCTCTATATCTTTCCTCCTCTTCTTTCTCTCTCAGCAAAATGAGAACAAGAGCGTACCCCTTTTGGTTTTCCCCCTCTTTTAATAAAAGAAAACCTAAAAGAATAATCAACCCACAATATTAGGAGTTTTTAAAATAATCAACCCACAAAATTAGGAGTTTAAAAAATTTCAAACTCTTTAAGTGTGAGACGTGGGGTTAGTGGGTGGACCCCACATGTCTCCCACTCCTAAAAGGTCTCTCATGGATCAAGCCTCCCCGCCAAGGAGGCTTTTGGTCCCTCAAAAGCTGCATCAATCAAGTGAGGAAACTTCTCCTTGACTTGCTCCATTGAGAATCACTTTGCTCGATTTACAAATTGACCGTAAGGACAAATCCATAAAAATTGTTGCTCCCCATTTCTGGTCATCCTTGTCTTCCTATCAAGTACAAGGTTGGTAGTAGCTTGCTCGCTAGGCACCAAATCGTGCACCGTCGGTAAGATAGTGGTATCCTCTCTTTCATCCAAGAGAGATGGCTCAAATAGCCTTAAATTTTCAACATTCACCACAGAATACATTTGCATATATATACCCTAATAAATAAAGCTTGAAAGCATTCTCGCCATATTGTTCAATAATTTTAAACGGACCATACCTAATAGGTTTCAATTTTTTGTATGCCCCTTTCAATCTGTCATTTCCCAATTATAACCATACCATATCTCCAACCTAAAATTGGTGCTCAACACGATACTTATCATGGCGCTCCTTATAGCGCTTCTGTGCTTGTTTCAATTGGTCTTCAACTCTTTGATGAATGAGCTAGATTCTTTGTACAAATTTCAAAGCATTATCAGCTTCATTGCTTACCCCCATGTCTACCTGTTTTCCCATAAAGAGACTGTCAAATGGTGATTGCGGAAGAAAACCATAACACACCTCAAAAGGTGATAATTTGGTAGATGAATGAATAGCTCGATTGTGGCAATACTGCACATATGACAAATTCTCATCCCAACTCTTTGGTCTCTGATGGGTAAATCCTCTCAATTACACATGAACAATAGTCCAGTTAACAGCTTCTGTTTGCCCGTCCGTCTTTGAATGAAATGCTGTAGATCTCTTTAACTTTATATCTAACATACCCACAATGTCTTCCAAAATCTACTCAAGAATCTTGTATCACGATCACTAATGATACTTTTAGGCAACCCAAAGTACACAAAGACATACAAAAAGAACAAGTGTGTTGCTCCAATAGCATTTATACTTTTCTTGTAAGGAATCATAATTGTCATCTTGCTAAATCTATCAACCACAACAAAAACATAATCGTTACCTTTTCTAGTAGGTGGTATACCCCCAAGAAAATCCATAAAGATGCTCTCCCATGAACGATTAGGAACATGAAGTGGAGTATATAACCCAAGCTTTCGATTGTTTGACTTACTAATGCTGCACACAACACACCCTCGTATAAAACGATTCATATCAGTCTGCATATTTGGCCAATAAATTAACATCCCTTTGCAAATTTGCCACCGTTTTAAACACACCAAAATGTCCTGCAAGTAGAGATGTATGAGTTTCGCGAATAAGCTCTAAACGGTTATCCTTGGGAACACACAACTTCCCATCTATGTAAAGCAAATCATCTTCCAAGTGGTACCCATCAACAATATTACAATCTTCTTTTAACCGTTGGTATGTATGCTTGAAATCATTATCTTCAACATATCTACTACTGTAAACCTCAGGTCCAAATGGCTCCAAACTCATAACCACTGCACTTACTTTCAAAGGTGGTCTAGATAACATATCATCTAGTTGGTTGGCCTTCCCTTTCTTGTATTTAATTAGGAGATTGTATTGTTGTAGAAAAATCATCCACTTGAAATGATGTGTCTGTTGTATCTTGGATTGAGTTTGCAAGTACTTCAATGGCTCATGATCTGTATGCACAACTGTTTCTTTGTCCAAAAGATAATGCTTCAATTTCTTAACAGCAAGTACTAAAGCATATAATTCTCTATCATAGGTGGGAAAGTTCAAAAATGACCAGAAAATAGTTCTGAATAATAACAAATAGGCTTACCTACCTGCAGTAATACTGCTCCTATAGCATGGCCAGATGCATCGATCTCAATCTTAAACGGCATTCTCATGTCAGGCATTGCAAGAATGGGTGCACTAATGATCTTCTCTTTCAACAACCGGAATGTCTTCTCTTCTAATATACCCCATGACCCTTATTCTTTTGTAACTGTTTCAACAATGGTGCAGCTATATGAGAGTAGCCCTTGATGAATTTTCTGAGATATTGTGTCGCAACAATAAAACTGCGTAATTCAATCACTGTGTGAGGTTTCTGCCAGTCTGTTATTGCGTTTACCTTATCAGGATCAATCTGAATAGTTCCACCGCCAATGACATGTCTCAAATAAATAAGAGATACTTTCTCAAACTCACATTTCTTCGCATTCAACTTTAATTGAGCATCTTGCAAAATTTCAAACACAGTCTTCAAGTGTCTAATATGTTTCTCCCATGTTTTACTGTAAACTAGAATATCATCAAGGAAAACTAACACAAATTTATCCAAAATAGGCTGCAAACATCATTCATTAAGCGCATAAAAGTAGCAAGTGCGTTAGTAAGGCCAAAAGGC
Organism: Tetracentron sinense; assembly: GCA_015143295.1. NCBI lineage: Eukaryota > Viridiplantae > Streptophyta > Magnoliopsida > Trochodendrales > Trochodendraceae > Tetracentron > Tetracentron sinense. Next base: position 39,740,365 of record CM026563.1, read on the forward strand.
ATCACTAACCACTCATATAACCTATGTTTTGTCTTGAAAGCAGTTTTCCAGACATCTTCATCTCTCATCCGGACTTGATAATAACTAGATTTTAAATCTAACTTACTAAAATAAGTAGCATGTTTCAATTGATCAAACAAATCATCAATGCGTGGAAGTGGGTACCTATTCTTTATCGTGATTTTTCTTAATGCACGATGTCATCTTTCTTTGGCACTAACACAATACGAAAACCAGCTGGCGAGGTACTCGGACGTATCAGTCCTTGATCTAGCAAACTTTCAACCTGCTGCTTCACCTCATCAAATTCAAACACTGACTGACGATACAAGCCAGTATTTGGAATTGGGATATCAGATAACAAAGCTATCTCATGTTATACGTCTCTCTTTGGAGGTAATCCCTTAGGTTCTTCTACCACATTTGGAAAATTTTATAGCAGTTGCTTCAACTTTTGTTTCTGACTAGACATACAATCACTGGAATTGATTCCATCTTCAATCACTTGTGATCCCATACAAACTTCCCTAACAATGAGAAGAATAAAATGCTTGCTTGCATTTACCATATGCTTGGCTTGCTATGCAGTCACCAACGAGAGCTTTTTTCGATCCTTAGCCGGACAAATACGATAACCTACATCATCTTTAACTAGTCTCCAAATATTTTCCGTCCTATGGAAAGTAGCATCTCTGTCCCACAAATAAGGACTTCCAAAGACAACCTGACAAATATCCAATGGCACAATACCACAAGTAACCTCATTCTTAAATTTTTCATTGATGGCAAACCTGAAAGTACAGTACTATACATGCACCTGTAATTCAGTATTCTTGTTCAATCACCCAAGAGGATACGGCTGAGGATGTGGCTTTGACTTCAACCCGAGTTGCTTCACTAGCTTCTCAGAAATAAGATTTCTCTGAGATCCAGAATCATATAAGGCCACTACCTTGGACATGTGAATCTAAATGTAAACCCAATATAATTCTTCTTTGATATTTTCAGGAACATCCTTAACTGTAACAATTTGCATCTGGCTTAAACCCGCATCTGAAAGAATATTTTCCTGACCGCCTCCCTTATGGACCATGCATGCTAACTTCTCATTCGGTTCATTAGAACATTCAACTGTCTCATCATGAAAATCATGACACACGGTTGCCACATTCTTTCCCTTCTAATTTTTCAACTTCATTTCAGAATGCAAAATCCAACATTTTTCTTGATTGTGTCCACTTTTCTTACAATGTCCACAAGTTTTCTCATTTTTGTGAAATGTTGAATTTGCTTTCTCATCAAACTTCTTCCCTTTTTCTTCGAATTTTCCGCTCTCCTTTCATGAGCTTTGATCACGATTGATAGGCTTTCTGTCACGCGTGCATAGCTTTAACACAGGCATCATCAATATTCTTAACATCAAAGACAGCCAACTCACTCCGCAAATGGTAGTGTAACTCGCCTTTGTATTTGGCCAGAGTAGACATATCCCGTAAATTCACCCCAAGCAAAAGTGCATGTCTCTTGAACTCGGTGGTATAATCCTGGACATTTTGTCCTTGTTTCTGACGCAAGAATTGCCACCGCCCCTTCAACTCATCCTGATAGCCAATTGGATAAAATTGATTTCGTAGTGCCGTAGTAAACTGTGCCCAAATCTGAATTACAGGTTGATGGTTTGATTCTAACCCTGCAGTGTAAGCTTCCCACCATGCAAGTGCATGTCCACCAAGCCTCAGTCTTGCAAGAGTAATTTTCTGCACTTCAGTATATCGCTTGGCACTAAAATAAACTTCTAATTGTTTTAACCACCCATCCAATTTTTCCGGGTCTAATTCACCGCAATACAGAGGAATCTCAATGCGAACATCCATCCTAAATGGTTCAATCGGCATTTGTTCTCTATGCGGATCTACATTAGTCTCTTCTACTACTGGTGGGGTACTAGTTTCTTCAGACCTCTTGCCCGAGGCCACTTCTTTTATCATAATCATCACAGTCTGCATCATTTTTTCTATATCTGAAACCCGTTGAGAAAAATTATTTTCATCTCCTTGATTAGACATCTTGATTTTCCTCTACGACTACCGATTTCTGAATTCAATTCTACCAAATCAACGTTCTGTGAACGACGGCCCTACATGCAATGTTAAAAAAAAAACTGTGCTCCAATACCAAAAACTTGATCAATACCATCAATAAATCCATTCTGGAATTTATTTCGGGTACTGAACCAATCTCAAAAAATAAACAATTTATGTAGAGATTAAAAATAAAGCATAGAAATAATTAAAATGATAGATCAGGGACACAGGATTTTTTTTAACGTGGTAAAACCCCAATTTAGAGAAAACCTCCATGGCCAAATAAATGACAAAATTTCCACTGTCAAGAAATTAGAAAGAAGTACAATGATTTTTTGAAGACCACTTACCTTTTGGTACTAGTCCCACAAATACACCTAAAATCTCTTCCTCTCTATATCTTTCCTCCTCTTCTTTCTCTCTCAGCAAAAAGAGAACAAGAGCGTACCCTTTTTGGTTTTCCCCCTCTTTTAATAAAAGAAAACTCAAAAGAATAATCAACTCACAATATTAGGAGTTTTAAAAATAATCAACCCACAAAATTAGGAGTTTAAAATTTTCAAACTCTTTAAGTGTGAGATGTGGGGTTAGTGGGTGGACCCCACATGTCTCCCACTCCTAAAAGGTCTCTCACATATCAAAGTCTAGCAGTAGGTAGTGGACCACTTGTAAGTCAACACCCAATAAGAATAGAACCTTTTTATAACGGTTGGAGATAGGGGTGTAAATGAGCTGAGCTGAGCCGAGCTGGGCATTGCTCGGGCTCGGCTTGTTGGAATTTTACAAATGATCAGGCTCAGCTCGACTCATTGGAATTTTACAAAATCTCAGGCTCTACTTAGCTCGTCCACAGATCGTTGAGCTCGAGCTCGGCTCGGCTCGATAATTTTTTTTTTTTAAATACATTGATAAGCACTAAATTCAATAAAAAAAAATTTAAAAGGGTATTTTTTTTTTTGGGATGTCATGTGACTCACGTGAAAGCTTGAGTGAAAACATAAACGGAAATAATTACATTAATGTATACTAAATATATTTTACCAAAAAAAAGTATACGGAATATATAATATAAATTTAACTTTTCAAGGGTATTATTATAAAATTAAACGAGTTGAGCAGAGCTATGCAGTACCTTCTCCACCGGCACCACACCACCACAACAAAAACGCCTTAGTGAAATACCCTCTCCCGTGGGTGGAGACCTTCCCTGTCCTCAGCCATCCTCAGGGCTGTAGGTCGGTTACCATCAAACCCTTATTTTTCAGAAACCTTCCCCCTAAATACTCTCCCTAGCCTTTAGCTCTATTTGAACCCTTTGTCCATCATTCTCCCAACCCTAGTTTTAAAAATCATCCCATAGTTTTAGATGGAATCGGAACAAGAACAAGAACAAGAACAAGAACTCATAGAAGCTTTACAATGCAAAATGAAAATTCTTGGATCAGACAAACTAATAGAGCTGGACGATGACCTTTTGGAGGAAGGGATACAGGCGAGTCGCTTCAACCTGATAGGGAAGTTCGCGACAAACAGGAACCTAAAATGGAAAGTGGCAAAAGAAACTACAATAAAAGCATGGAAAACAAAAGGTAAAGTGAAAGACTCTGATCTCATCAATGGAGACATCCTCTTCCAATTTGAAGACGAGCAAGACCTCCGGAAGGTCTTGTACCATCAACCATGGTGTTTTAATGGCTGCCTACTGAAGCTCCAACAGTGGAGACCAGAAAAAATTGCTATTGACCTACGATTTAACATTGTGCCCTTCTGGATCCAACTGCATAACCTAACCCCAGATTTGTTCACATACCGGATCGCGAAGGAAATAGCTACTGAAATTGGGAAGGTGGAGGAGGTTGATCTAACTCAAGGTGATGTCAAAACAGGCTGCTATATCCGTGTGAGAGTTATGGTCGACATTGAAAAACCTCTACAATACCTGGTGTCGTTGAAATCAAAGTACCGGAAGACGCCTCAACTGGTGGCCATAAAATATGAATGCCTCCCAACATTTTGTTACTATTGCGGGGTAATAGGGCATGATAACAGACATTGCGATGAAAGAACAACCCTCAATAGAGAAGACAGAGAGATGTGCAGGCCTAATCAATGTCGATTTGGACCTTGGGTTCGTTTAGAGTTGGACCTGCAATTCCTAGAGTGGGTGATAAAGGAGGTAAACCAAGCCGCACCAGTGCATGGAGAATCATGTGAAGATGGAAATCATGAGGTAACTAGTCCAATGGTGGTTGTCGATAGAGGAATAACAACGACGGAAATGGAAGACCTTCTTCTGGTGCAAGGTGATATTGGTACAGTAGACACAAGCGAAACAACGGAGAAGACGGATACAGACATGGAGGAGGATGTTGTGCATACTGAGAGGACACGTGGCATGCCCGTTTTCAACGTTCTAATGGACACAACGCGGAAGAGACAAGGCCGACCAGAGTTTGATATGCCATACGATCAACCGCCTTTGAAAAGATAGGTAGGCCCTTCACATTGTCCCATTCTCCCCCCCCCACAATCATCAGTTTCAAAATTGCTACGACACAACCAATCACAGTCCGTCATTTCTATACCAGCCCAATGCATTCGGATAAAGGAGGTGTATGGCCATCATTTTAAAAAACAAAGTGATACTAAGTATGATCTACCACTTATGGACTCAAACATCAAAATTCTTGATCCTCACAAACAATCCGATCAAACCCAAAGTTCACCTGATATAGCCCAAGAAACAAAATTAGAAGATCTGAATCTAAAAGCAACAACCCAAAACCACTCCCCAAATAAACCAACCATGACTAACCCAGCCCAACAACCCACTCCAACCCAGGCCCATGCCCAATTCGATAAATCTTTCCCCACAGCCCACACAAAGACTCAAGCCCAAATTACCCAGTACAAAAAGAAACGTATCTCAGGGGCTAACCCAAAAGACTTAGCTCGTTGATTCCACCCATACCAACTGAATACTCAGGGCGAAAGGGATGCAGGGGATGCTTTTCTTATCGAGGTTAATGACATACTGGTAGACCAAAGGGACGAGTCTGAATGGACGATATTTTCCACAATTTATGGAGATGATGAGTTACCATTCTCGGCAGAGGTGGCTGACGGAGTTCAGCCCCTCCGATCGCGATGAATCTTTTGTGTTGGAACTGTCAGGGGTTAGGCCCACCCCCGACAGTTCGAGCTCTGCAGGAGCTCCTAAAATGTTACCGACCCGATGTGATTTTCTTGATGGAAACGAAATCTTAGTCGAATAAGGTGAGAACAATTGGTACCCGGTTTGGGTACACAAATTGTTTTACAGTGGATCCTAGTGGCTTGGCAGGAGGTCTGGCCCTCCTCTGGAAGGGTGAATTTCAGCTCACAATTTCCTCTTCCTGTAAAATTTTTTTTAGAAGCAGAGGTGTGTTGTGGATCCCCTCTACATACATGGAAGGTTTCGTTCGTCTATGCAAAGAATAAGGTTTTGACATTGGATGGAAGGGAGAGGTAATCATGGAGACAGCAACTGGGTTTGCATAGGTGATTTTAACAAAACTCTCCACCCAAGTGAGAAAAGAGGGGGTAATCCAAAGAACCCAATTCAAATACAAAGCTTCCGGCACATGATTTCGACATGTCAGTTAGTGGATATTGGTTTTCACGGGTCACCCTTCACTTGGTCCAACAAGCGAGCCCCAGGTGAGTGTGTGGAGGAGAGACTTGATAGAGTGCTAGTCTCTACATCTTGGCGGACTCAATACCTGAATGCTTGTCTATCTCATCTGGACCGTATCGGCTCCGATCATAACCCAATTATATTGCAGGTGGCACCATCTCAGATTAAAAGGAAAAGGGTGTTTAAATTTGAGAAAGTGTAGCTTGATAGTCCTGATTGTTATGAAGTGGTAGCAGCAGCTTGGGGACAAAATTGCACAGGCTCAGACATGCAAAAAATTTATTCAAAGATTATCAATTGTCCTAATGCCCTTAAGATATGGAATACAAATACTTTTGGGAATGTTTTTACAAGAAAACAGAAATTGAAGCTTCGCATAGCTGAGGTTCAAGACTCACCACCCTCCTCACATTCAAGACTCATGGAAAAGCAACTGATAGAGGAGATGGATACAACACTCCTTCAGGAAGAGCAATTTTGGGAACAACGTTCTAGAATTAAATGATTTCGTGAGGGAGACCGAAACACAACATTCTTTCATGCGTCCACTATTCAACGATGCTCTTGGAGTTTGATTTCAATTATAAAAGACAATGATGGCTTTCAATACACAGATCCAACAGCAATAAACTAGGCCCTTGTGACACATATCTCTACACTGTTCACTTCAAGTAATCCAACGGTTACGGACTCGCTTCTCGAACATATTCCAAAGGTGGTCTCCGATGATATGAACTTGAGATTGTGTGCCACTTTTTTAGATGAGGAAATCAAGGAAGCCACTTTTCAAATTGGAGCGACAAAAGCACCCGGACCCGACGGTATGTCTGCTTGCTTTTACCAACGATATTGGGAGGTGGTAGGTGTTGATGTAACCCTTGCAGTTAAGAGTTTCTTAAACATCGGATTCCTCTTCCAAAAACTGAATTATACCCACATTTGCTTGATCCCAAAGATGCCGCACCCATCTAGTGTTAACCACTATAGGCCGATCAGCTTATGTAATGTAATTTATAAGATTGCGGCCAAGGTTCTTGCTAACCGCTTGAAAAAGATAATTGGGGAAGTTGTCAATAATGAGCAAAGTGCTTTTGTTCCAAACCGGTAGATTACTGAGAATGTCCTTATGGCACATGAACTAATGCACCATTTGAAGAAGAAACTTCAAAAGTCAGCCTTTGAAAAGGGGATAAAGCTTGATATGAACAAGGCATATGACTGCCTTGCATGGAACTTCTTGACTGGTGTACTCAGACAGAAAGGTTTCTACGAAAGATGGGTTCAGTTACTCACCCAATGCTTCTCAACAGTAAACTATTCAGTTCTTGTTAATGGCGAACCGCAAGGGTTCTTCAAACCATCTAGAGGCCTACACCAAGGTGACCCCCTATCTCCCTACCTGTTTATTTTAGCAATTGATGGTTTTCTCGTCTGCCATAAATGTCACAGCAAATGCAGGACTTATACATGGGATTCGACTGAAGAGGACGAGCCCTAGAATAACACATTTTCTCTTTGCTGATGACTCCCTGCTTTTTACAAAAGCTTCTATTAGTGAAGTACATTCAGTCAAGAATGTCCTTGAATCATATTGCAAAAGTTCTGGCCAGCTCATCAACTATAAAAAGTCCAGCATCACTTTCAGCCAGAACATCGCACATAGATTCAGGAAATTGGTGAGTTGTATTCTCCACATAAAGAAGATTGACTCAAAAGGGATTTACCTTGGCTTGCCATCAAACTTTGGAGGATCTAAGGCTGAGCTCTTTGCATACATAAAGGATAGAGTAGCAAAACGAGTACAAGGTTGGAAAGGAAAGTTATTATCACAGGCCGGTAGAGGGACCTTAATAAAGAGTGTGGCTCAGGCGATTCTAGCATTCGCAATGTCATGTTTCAAGTTGCCGATGGGTCTTTGTGCGGATCAGAACTCTATGATGAGTAGCTTTTGGTGGGGACAAAAGGAGAAGGAAAATAAGCTTCACTGGGTGAAATGGTCAGACATGTGCCTTGGGAAGGCAAATGGGGGATATGGTTTTCAGGATCTTCAAAGATTTAACTTAGCCCTCCTAGCCAAGCAGGGATGGAGGCTTGCTACAGAACCTCATTCATTATGGAGTAGACTGTTTAAAAGCATCTATTAACGTGAAGGTTGTTTCCTATCGTCAAAAGAAGGATATAGCATGGAAAATTTTAATTGCAGGAAGAGCCGCCCTACAAGGAGGTCTTCGTTGGCAAGTTGTGAATGGGAGGTCAATTAATATATGGGAAGATCCATGGGCCGGTACCAGCTTTGCCAAATTTTAGAATCTCAACTCCTAAACCTTTGGAGGAGACAAGCCCCATGGTGGAATCACTCATGAACCCAACTAACAGAACTTGGAACATTGATCGGCTAAGGGACCTTTTTTCTGAAGAGGAAGCTAAAGAAATCCAAAAACTCCCAACTAGTCAATATGGAGCAGATGACAGACTGGTGTGACACCCAAGGAAGAGTGGAGTTTTCCAGGTCCGATCGGCATACTTTGGGTGCCCCATAAAGCGGAAGCAAAAAGATAAACATATAATTGGGAACACTTTATGGTTGGTTCCTTCTGCTATTTGGAAGGTTCTATGGACACTGCCCCTCCCACCCAAAATCCAAAACTTTATGTGGCGTGTTTTCAAAAATTCCATTGCAGTTAAGGATAACTTGGTGTCAAGGATGATTCCTAATGATAGAATCTGCCCTATTTGTTGTAAGGAGGGAGAAACCATTAATCACTTGTTGTTTGATTGCGAGTTTGCAAGAGCGATGTGGTTTGCAACTACACTCGAGGTTAGAGTTAATGAGGGTGGCAACCTCCCGATGCATGAAAGATGGGAAAACTGGCTTGAAAGCTTTCAATGTCAAAGGGACCAAGTCATGATACTTACTGTCTCGGCTGTGGTAGCTTGGTCACTATGGAAAAATCGAAATTCAGCCCTATTTTAGGGCTCCTGTAAACCCCGTTTGGTGGTGGCTAGACAAGCCATGAGTACAGTGGGAGAAGCATTAACATGTGGCACGGTAGAGCAAGGGAATCTTCTAGTACGACCTCAATCACACTTTGTCAGGTGGATCCCTCCTGAAGAAAACTGGATTAAAATCAATTGCGAGGGATCTGCACATCTCCTAAACGGTTCTATTGGCATTGGGGCAATTGCCCAAACCTCTAGAGGCGAGATTTTGGCTGGTTTTAGTCAAGGCGCTCACTTCGGGAATGTTGTGATTGTAGAGGCTAAGGCCATTAAAAGCGCAGTGGAGCTGGGAATTAGAAATGGTTGGCCTCAAGTCATCATCGAGTGTGATGCTCTGCCAGTTGTTGAATGCTTATCAAACAACCATGACTCTCCAAGCTGGGATATTCTGGCGATCATCGCCGACATACGAGCTCTAACCACGACAATACCGCAACTGCGATTCACTTATGTTCCTAGATCAGCTAATAGCTTTGCACATAAGTTGGCATGTTTTGGCAGATTCTCTGAGGAGTCAAATGCTTTGGAAGCTCGGATCCTCAACCCTCATGCTTGTAGAAGAATCTTTGCCTGTAAAATTTTTTCAGTGCCTGTAAAATTTTTTCAGTGCTAATCTAAGTAAATGATATCTTTCAAAAAAAAAAAAAAAAGAGCTGAGCCACCTATTGTTCAGGCTCGGCTTGTTTATTTTTCGAGCTCCCTTTTTTTCAGCTCGGCTCGGCTTGGCTCGGCTCAGCTCAACGAGCTCAAAGTAAAAGTTCAAGCTCGGATTATTTCGAGTCGGGCCGAGCCGAGCCGAGCCGAGCTAGCTTGGCTCGTTGACACCCCTAGTTGAAGCAAACGGCGGAATCTATAAAAGGGCTTCAAAAAAATATTGAAAAATACTTTCCAAATGACTTCTCTAGAATTGGAAATTACTTTCATTCCAAAATCACTTTGTTTAATCACTTAGCTCACTATGACACTCTTAAATCATAGCATCTGTTTATCTTGTATCTAAATGGAAGCAACGCCACCACTCATTACTCTCACCCAAGCAATAATCCGCTCCTCGCGGGGTGATGTGAGGAGTGGGGTCTTCCCTCTTTTTTTCACCAAACTGTCACTTTAAATTATGGTTAGCTTTCTTTAATTGTGGTTAACATTATTAACCAAGTTTTTTTTCTTCTAAAAATGAATGTTAAAAATATGAACTCTAAAAGCTATTGAATCTCGGACTCTTCTTCCGGTTTTAAAGATTAGAGCTTTTAGTCAAACTGGTACACATATTAGAGGACCGAGCCAGAGCGGGGAGTTAGAAAAGCAGCACATGGCAAGAAATGGGCGAGATGCCCTCCCTGCGGAGTGGAATATTTTCCTAATCAAATACTCATTTTCTACTTATCTGTTTTTCGGCTCAATATCCCTAGTAATCGCCACATACAACTTCCACCTGTCGCATAAGCACTCGCCCACGTGAATCACATTATTGAGATTACAAAATAATATTGATCAATATCCGATAATTAAAAATACTCACCAATCCAATGCATCTAAAATGTGAAAAATGCATCGCTCCGCATTGTATTCGTTGTAATAAAACGGTCCCCTTTTTAGCTTACTGCGGTGTTCTCACTCCCCATGTCCCTTTTAACCATTTTTTAACTATGATTGAACTTAACTAAATTATGATTAATATTTTATTTTATTTTAAAAAAACAAAGTTGGATTGCTGCATAGGGTTGAGTGAATCTTAACTATAGTTAATGGGTGTTAAAAATGAGGGCGCGAATCAGTGAGATCCCACGGTAAGCTAGGAAGCTGAACATGCGGTCTGTTTCCCATTTCCCTCAAAAAAATTGAAGGGATTTTTAACCCAAAAAATAAAAGTGATTTCAACATTGAATGGATCATCCAATCGGGTTATTTTAAGAAACGATTTGTTTAAAGACATTTCTTGAGAAACGTTCAAGTCCATAAAAAATAATTCACATTCAAAAACAACCAAACGCAATGGCTGTGAAAAAAGTAAATAAAATTAGGGTGCTGTTATGAACACACCAACGTTTTCTTCTTGTACACCAAACTTATAACTCATTAATTATATACCATTAAATACATTATATTTTATGCGCATATCAAAAGGAAAAATATTTTTTTATAAGCTTCTAGACTATATACCAAACATAAAACTTACTAACTACGTACTATTAAATTCTTGAAAAACACTACTTTAATAAGAGGCAGGTGACAGAGAGGGCTAGAGGGCTTATCTTTATTTGTGTTGCTAGGGTATAAGATAATATTAATAATTGTCATGATGTTTCAATAGTGCCATGAATTGAAAAAATGCAAAAGACCAAAAACAGCTTAACCTAGTTTAGGGAACTTCCATTTAAAGAAAATGACAAATAATAGCATCCCAATTTTATTTTTTTTAGAGGACTGCCTTTAGAAACAAAAGCTCTAAAAAAAATAAGGGAAATTAATGGATATATGCTGTAAGTAACAAAAATTAGGAAGTAGTTTTAGAAGAAATTAAAATTTATCTATATTAAAATTGAGTTATGATTAATGATCATTCTATTTGAGCAACAGAACAAAGGTCTACGTACTTGGGTGTGCATAGAAATTGAAAACTCTCGAGATAAAAGAAGGGTATTGCAACGTGTATACCGTATATATATTTTTTAATAAACGTGGGTATCCTGAGCAAAGACTGAGACTAGTCTCATGTGTTGCATAGGAAATACCCCGACCCTCGTACAACCGAGCTACACCAATATTTACCAACTATATAAAGAGAGTTCCTATTAGCGTAGTCTCTGGTAAACTACTCATTCGTAATAGGCTTTAGATATGGGAAATAAAACCGGACCTCGGTGAGCTGGTCAACGCGATCTTATTGGTCCACGCCCTCTTTTTAACACTTACAATTGTGGTTAAGATTCACTCACTCCTAGGGTTAACCAACCCTTGATTTTGTTTAAAATAAATAATACTAGCCTTACTCTCAAGTTTTTTTTACTCTCAACTTCAACCAATCAAGTGTCCCAAAAAACCACAATATTAAAACACACTTTTAAAAAGTCGGGACAATTTTTTTTTTGGTTAAAGAGACATCCTTACATTAAGAAGACTAGTTAACAGTGGCACGTGCAAGGCACGTGCTAGCATTGTACAAAATAATGCATGGGTCTTAAGATTTAGATTAATAAAAGAAAAGAGAACACATTTATTTTTATAAGGAAAGTATTCCTAAAATTTCTAAAATATATATTAAAAAAATCCAACACAATATTTAGGTCTCAACACAATATAATTAGTCATAATTAATCAAAGCAGATTAAATTTCTATATTTTTGGTGAGATCAGAATGGTTGGTGAAGGGAGAGTAGGGCTTGACTGAGATTAGGGCTAGCACCCCTCAATTAATGACTGGTGCAATATAATAACAAATTTTCACTAAGTGCAAGTTCAAAAACATGTCATGTACAGTCATAACAATCTTAACCACAGTTAAAAAGGAAATTGACATGGCAAACCATCGGACGAAACAAATATAACCTTAAGAATCCTAAGAAATTAGCCTTCAGTTGCCTTCAATCCTATAATACATAAACTTTACAAGAGATATAAAATACTATAACACAAATAATAATTTTATACAACCAGAACGTAGATGATAATTAGTAACCATTGGCTTGATCAACAAAATTGCCTATTTTAGCCTCAGATTAATTCTATCGAAATTAACGAATATTGAACATAACCTGTATTGCCTTATGCAAATGCAAAATCCAAACTTTCATCAAGATAATGTTAGCGAGTAAAACTAAAATGCCTTTTGCCGATAGAACTTAATCACTAAAAATCTATGAATTTGAACGGTATTAGAAAACAAGTGATGATAAATGGACAAATAAATTAGTATTACATAGCAATTGCTGAAATATCTAGAAGACATGTATCATCCCAAAAAGGAAAAAAAAATCACAAGCAATAAGTAATATCTACTTGCTATTGTCATTGTCGAAATCAAATGCGTGCCACAAATAAAATGATTGTTTTCCAATGTCCAGTACAATTGTGAAAAAAAAATGAGTAACTTAAAAGGAGAAAATGGTGGAGTTACACAGATGCAGAGCATATAAAATCGAAAGGTTGCTTTGCCTGAATGAGCAAAACAGCTATGGATATAAGCTATTCTCAATCCAGTATTGCAAGGCCCAGCTCCAAAGCGTGCGGATCTCATCAGCTCTAGTTGGAAAACACGAGCCGAGTAAGATTTTGGCATTGATAGAAGACTTCAAGGAATGATGTTAGAAAGCCACAAGTCAAAACTGGAGCGAATGTGAGAGCGTAGCCGACACGACACCGGTGATGAATAGACCCAGAAGAAGATCACAGTAGCAGAGCTGATAAAGTCCAATACAATCTGATGTTCTTCCTGCAGCTCTTCAACCGATAATAGAGTGGAGATATAGAATTCCGAAGAGAACTTCCACCTCTTTATCATTTACCTTTAGGTGGTCTTTGATGAAATTACCCGATATCTGAGCGAAACAGAGAAAAAATGATAAATGGGTAATTAGAGCCAAATAAGATTAAGATGTCTTTTATCAACTAAAAAAATGAGAAGACCAAAACAAGTTCTTGAAAAAAGAGGAAAAACAATGAACACCAGAATCTTTAAAAAGGAAGAGCACCCAAAATTGAGTATCACAGATTCAACTCCTCCATAGTCACAAAATTCAATTTTTCTTGATACTAAAGGAGATGCTCACCATAATACAAAAGAACCGAAGTCATGCATGCTAAAATCGCACAAGCTTTGTTGGGGTGGCACTTGCAGTACTTGAATCATACTTGTGGTGGTTTCTGGTTCCACACCTGCAGGGCTAAGGCTGATGGGGTTGCATGCTGATGCAGACACCAACATTCATGATAGATGTGATGAGTTTCAAAGAGAATGAGATGGATAAGAACTTAGGATTCAGTGGAGCGGTGGAAGAGAAATATATAGATAGAGACTCGTATTGAATACATGGAAAAAACAGGGGATGGTGACAGTGGAGAAAACAGGAGGTGGAGGTGTTGGCAGGATGTGGAGAAGGAGAATTTAGGTCATGCATAATTTGCATACTCTAGAGATTTAGGCGTTGTGTTGCTTATTGGAAGCAACGCGTGGATAGGATAACACATTTGAGTAGGTCAAGTTTGAAGGCACATGCGTGATTTTCGGTACATAGCAGGGGTTTTTTTGGAAACAAATTGTTAGTCGAAAGCTTGAAAAGAGCTGCTTGAAGTCCTTGGGCGTTTGCAGTTCATCAGAAGGTTTATCTAGGCAGGTGTCCAAAAAAAAATAATAAAAAATTTTAATTGGGTTTATAAAAAAAGGAAATCATATTTTTTTTTGTCCATAGATACAAATCACCATCTGCAATAATGCTTATCTGAAATACAACTTGAGAGAATTATTCACAGGGGAATTAAATGAAACTGGAAAGAATTAATAACACAGGGAATTTGAATGAAACATTGCAGCTGAACTTGTGTTCATTGTCTAGCAGACTTGGAAGACTTGACTTCCAAGGTGACATTGTAACCAAACCAATGTTGGTATTTCCAATTCATAGTAAATAAATTGAGTTATGTAGCAAACGGATGTTTTCATTCCGCCAAAGCTTTGTTGGTCAAAGTTTTCCAACCAACTGACTACATTGTCGCCGAACTGAACAATGCTTGATTCCAAACTTAATAACCTGATCGACAATACAAAAATCTTTTATAGCCAAAAACAAATTTAAAGAAGTAAAATGATCAATTAACAAGAACTTAGAAATAATTTCATATATTTTTATGTAAAGATGAAACAAATTACTCACAAGCTTAATGGAAACCACTTCATTTGTCTGACTATTAGTACCTGCAAGTAAAAAAAAAGTCTTTCTATAAGCCTCAATCTTTCATAACAGAAAATCAAAGAACTAACAAACAATGCTAACCTATCCTGTTTGAATTTATAAGCTACCTTAGGGGCCAGCTTACCATGCTACGATGCAAGCGCTGCACTCTATAATGGGCCTTTAGAGAATTTAACTAATATAATCATAGGGAGTAACATTGGGTTAATGGGATACATGGCAAAATTGAAACAGTATTTCTTTCTATTGGTCTCTGGTTTCTGTTGATTTCTTATTTACTCCCTTTTAAAAAGAAGCATCAAAGCTTTGTTCTTTGATAATTCATGGCCGAAACTCTTAACAAAAATCCGTTTCCCCCAACCAATCAGAGCCTATCATTGAGTTCTCTAAGTAAAAGAAGAAGAGAAATGAGTCTCGGAGAAGATTCAATTTTTTTTTGTTATTTATTAATTATGTTTTTTTCTATAGGGAGCCTAGATCTTACTTCAACTTAAGCAATTGTAGATCTAAAGTCGATTAATCGAATACTTTATGAATTAAAACGATTTTTGTGTTTGCTTTGTGAGCTAATTAGCGCACCCCCTTTGTACTGAATCTACTATCTTTCTTAGCATTCTTATTCCAGGTTTCATGAAGAAGACATGTAGATAGTAATAACTTCCTAACACTCTTAGACAACTATAAAAATATTGAAAATTAATAATACCCATGCTAGAAACATAAAAATATGACATAAAACACATAACACAAAAGGTAGATTCAATTGAGTAGATTAAAAGTGCCATTATTGATTCTTCAACTGAGTAGATTAAAACTTAAAAGTGCCATTATTATTCATTCAACTTATTAATAACTTGCCCTGGGATCATATTATAGTCTATATGTCTATTATCTTGTGACCTCCTTTTTTCCTTGCTTTCTACATATTTCTTAATATTAAATTAATAATTCAAAAGCATGAAAATAATAGCTGATAATAAATATGATGACAGGAGAAAAAAAAACTCAAAAGTCTGAAGAACAGTAAGATATCAAATGAATAAATGCAGATTGACACAAACTTAACTTCTACGAGCACAACAAATTCAGATTCAATTCAAGAGACATAACTCCCAATAAGTATATACCTCAACTTCTTTATAGTCAAATCCTCTTCGAGTTTCTATTCAGCATTCGAAACCTTGGGAGAATGAGGCAGCTAATCCTCCTCTTCCTTTTCTTCGCAATCAATATTTACATCAACACAACTCTTCTCTTTCTTTTCAACCTTAAAAGATTCCCAAAGATCAATCAGAAAACTGAAGGAAAATGAGAAAAAAAAAATCTCTAAGCAAATACATATATGGTATCACAAGCAAACCACCTTAATCTAAAATAATAGTAACAATAAAGGAAATAAAATTCTTACTGCAGGATTGGAAATCTTCTTCCGTTTTGGTGAGATAGTTGGTCCACGGAAGATATGTTGTGCTACTTCATGAGAAATGAGAACTCATGCAACCAGTCTTATCCATCTTGAACAGATATTTAGAAGCGGTGGCAAGAAGGATCTGCCCAGTTATTATAAATACATGATCCCAAAATACCCAAATGAGAAATATCAATGAAATCTTTTAAAGTCATGGAAACAATAAAGGGAAAAACATATATCGACTTGATTTGCACACATAAATAAAAAAACCTAGAAAAAGAAAAAAATAAAAACTCAATGAAGACATGAAGAAAAGCTCTCCAACAATAGAAACCATGAATGAAAAAATAAACAAAAAAAAAAGCCTAACCATATTTCTCATACCCAAATTAGAAAATCCAAATTAAAACAACCTTCAAATAATGCATTAAAAGGGTATGTAGAATCATTGAAACAGGGAATATGTAGATGAAACAAACAATGCATCAAACGGGTATGCAGCATCACTCTGAAACAGGGAACACCGAAATGAAAAAAACTCCAAAAATGCATAAATGGGAAAGTGAAATTTATTGTGAAAAAAAAAAAAAACCCTGATCTTTCAAACCCAAATGCCTCAAGTGGTTTGTAAAATTGCTTAAATAAGAAAGGAAACAAGAGAATAATAAAAAAAAACAAATGGAAAGCTTGCCTGATTTTTTCCTCTAAGACGCTAAAATACGGACAATTAGAAGCTGCAAGGGAAATAGTTTTGGAATTGAAACTAATGGAAACCCTAGAAACGACTTAAAATGTTGTGATGAGAAGAGTTTTAGTCATCATTGAAACAATTTCATCTTCAAAATACAGAAGAATAAAAGGTAATGGAAGAAACCCTAGAAACTTAAGAGAGAGAGGTAAAGAACTTCAAAATAAGGGAAAGAGCCAGTGATGAGAACAAGGGATAAACAATGGTTGCAGGGCTATGGCAAATTTCTCATCCCTCTTCACTCCTTCGTCAACAGATGCGTGCAATCGGTGGAAGAAGAGTCATCTCCGTCGAGAGATGCAAATCGAAGCGTGCAATTAGAGAAAAATTGAGGAGACGGTAGTGGTGGAGATTGGAGAGGAAAAAGGAAGATGGATCTTGTAATAATCGTAAAAAGGCAAAAACAGAAGAATTAGTCTAGGGATACTCCCAAAGTGTACTCCCAAATATACTCCCAAATCCTAACCGTTTATCTTAATTATTAAACGGTTAGGATTAGAGCTGATGTGGCATTCGAAAAGACAAAATAAGCCAACTCAAATCCTGACCCTTAGTTGTTAGTTATAAACGGTTAGGATTAGGGAGTATATTTGGGAGTACCTATAGACTGACTCAAAACAGAATTGATTGGATTTCAAAAAACATTAAATTCAAATCAATTAACAAAGGATTTTAAAAATTATTAAATTAACTTCATTAACTTAACAGATGTGCATACCACGCACAACTCAAAAATGGGCCAGATGTGCATACAACTCACAAGTGGGGCCCACCAAAATTGCCATTGCTATTTATGGGTCATGCATCAGATTCCAGCGCTGTATTGCTTGTGGGAAGCAACACGTGGAGAGGATAACACGTTGAGTTAGGCAATTGTGTGATTTCCTATGTATAATAGGGATCAGTGTAGTCAAGGCGTCGCCTAGGCAACACCTAGGCGATTTTGGGCCTTAACCGCCTAGGCGCCCCTTTAGGTGGTCGAACCCAGTAAATGTTTTTTTTTTTTGCTTTAAAAAAATCCAAAAAAATTCCAATAAATACGAAAAAAAAATATAAAAAACATGTAATGAAGAAGAAAAGATTCTAAATCGTTTTTTTCACTAAAAATATCGTTTTTGACGCAATCTAGGCCTATTAGGCCCAGATTGCAGACGCACTTCGTGCGTCGCAGGGGGGTGCTGCCTCTCCTGCCACCCCCGGGCAATCACAGGGGGGCTCTGCCTAATATTATACATGAACAGTGACACGAATTTGGGTATTTGGCCCAGATTTTGAAGTGTTTAATACTCCACTATGTCAACATGTCTTTGATTATGTGATGAATGATTGTAATAGACTTTTTATTTTATGTTTTTGTAGAATGTGGGTGTGGAGTTTTGGTCTTTGGATGTTATATATATACGTGATATATATATAATTATATATATATTTATATTAAATTTATGGCCTAGGCAACGCCTTGCCTAGCTGGGGCTAATCGCCTAGATGCCTTGACTACACTGACAGGGATCTTTTTGGAAAGAAATTGTTAGTCGAAAGCTCACGTGCAAGGCTTTGCTGGAAAAGAGAGAATGAGCCTTGCCGGAAAAGAGAAAAAAAATATAATAGTAAGATATATACTTAACAGCCAAAAAAACATGATCTGCAAAAAAAAAACAACTAAAGGGATATGGCCACTTGTAATAAGAAGAATTCTCATTAAAACAATGAAAGTTAAATGTTCTCAAATGAATAAAAAGATAAAGACTTTACAAGAATGAGACAAAAGCATGGATAAATGACGAATACAGTTGTCCATAGAGCAAAATACCGCGATGCAAAATCAAGTTAACTAATTAATTTGGAAAATGATACAAAGATGATCACAAGGACAAAGAAAAATGGCTAATAATTGAAAGGATAAAGAAAAAATAGAACCGACTATACATAGGAATTACTTTAGAGATACAGATGCCTTTTTCAGAGATGGATGTTCATTCAAGTATCACTGCTCACTAAATGTCCGTTATAAGTCTCCCAATTTTTCAGCTCTACCAACAGCCGCAACATAAGTGCGAAAAACCTTGAGACCACCTCAACAGAGACTAAGCTCTTACCATGGGATGAGTTGTGAAAAACCTTAAGACCACCTCACCAGAGACTAAGCTCTTACCATGGGATGACCTTGTGCAGTCATAAGTAGAGAAGGAGGAAGCTGCAATGACAACAATTGAGTCATCAAAATATTAAGAAAAGTAAATCAAAATCTTTCCAAATCTTCTGAATCTACTGAGTTCAACAAGATTACCCTAACAGATTAAGTTCAAAATCCTAAAAATCTAGAGAGATTTCTAATATTTTAGTACATGGATTTCATAAAAGCAGAGATATTTTTACTTATCGAATCGCATACTCAAATATTCTAACAAAAAAAAAGCCTCAAACATGAAACAACACAACCATGAATATCAATGCTTACATCACCATACATGCAAATGTTTGAACTATACACAGTAAGAAACAAGATAATTACAAAACAAACACACACACAAAACGAAGCTACAAATAAAGAAATGCAGAAATTCAACTTCAGCAGTGAGTTATCCAATTCATCAATGAACTGAATGTTATCATGAATAACTATTGAACAAGTAATTTGGATTTTGTGTAGCAACATGATGAATAGTTCATGATCTAAGTGAGCATTAGAAGAGCTGAAATTCAAGAAGGAAGATCTAAGAAATACAAAATTATAGCTAAAGCCCTATGGAACCCTCCAGAAAGCCCAAACAACCAAAAAAATACAGCCCATGGAAAAAAAGATCAAAACCACCTCATACGAATGAATTTGTCAAATCCTGTGTCTTCGTAACATGTCCAGTACTCCAGTTGTTAATCCATCCGTCAACACCTATAACAAAAAACAAGCTAACTATTCACATATCTTCTATTATATTTTTGGGAATATTTCTGAGCTTCAAACATTAGAAAGCAAATCACCAGCAATTGTAGCAAAGTACAGCCTTTCACATTATTATGAAAACAAGATAGCACTGCAAAATTCCAGTAAGAATGCGACTTGCAAGTAACGCTTTGGACCTAGTAATTGGGTCATTAATTTTTATGATCTCATGAAAAGAAGGAATACAATACAGATATGTTGAAGTCCAGGGATGGGAAAAAAATGCTAGTATATTCACAAACATTAATATGACATTAGATCTTGAAAACTCATTCCGTTTTTCAAGCTTTGTCAAATGAACAAATATAATGAACCCTATAGTATCTAGCTACTTATCAAAAGTGAATAGTTAAAGATTGCAAGCTTAAAGGAGGTAGGCTTAAGTTATAGGTGCATGGAGCACTTGAAGGTTGTGTTCCAGGCTGCACATCTATAACTTTTAGATGCGCATTTTTTTTTTCTTTCTAGATCATAACATATAATGTATCAATAACCATAAAAGGGCAGTTTGAAAGATGGGTATTTAAATAGTTTATGTGCAAAGGCCCTATAGCAGGGCATCTAAACTTTACATAAAAAAATAAAGAGTCTTCACGATTATGTAATGCTCTGCCAGAGACCTTGTGGATTAATTTGTGCATATTCCAACAACATGGAAACCTTATCCTGCAAAAAAAATGGCAGACCTTGGGGATTTACTTGTGCATATTCAAACATGCATGAAAACCTTATCCTGCAAAAACAATCAATCAACCCATGAAAATGCACAAATAAGTATCTTTATATTTCTCCAGTTCATGAATATTATGTTATAAGAAGTTTAAATGTTATATCCCTCATCATTTGATGTTAACTTACTAATTATGTTGTAATAAGCTATTATTCTTTCTTCCCATTTCTTGTTGGCTACCTTTATGAATGAGAAGAAGAACCCAGCTGTACCTTATGAGTAGGTATAAAGATCAATTAAAAGAAAGGTATAAAGACCAGCAAAAAGACTCTATATAGGCCACATTAGCATGAGATACCTCATTAAAAGTCTACTGATGTTCCAATTTTCGAGGATCTAAAATCTCAATCCCTTTTGGGGGCCAAATACCTCCAATCTCTACCGTAGGTGACAATGAAGAATGAGTAGGTATAAAGATCAAAAAAAAGAAGATATAAAGACCAGCAAAAAGACTATATAGGCTACATTGGCGTGAGATACCTCATTAAGTTGATAAGCATCCAACATCTTTTGCAACATCCAGCGATCAATCAACATCATGTTTCCAACCTCTCTTTTCTTAGCTTTTACAGTCATCTCTTCTTTCCTGTATTACCGCAAAAATGTAGGGAAGAATGTGAAGAAGGCAAACTCATTACTACCTGATGGATCCAGCTATAATGCATGCACAGTAAATATACACAATGCCATTTGACAAGAAGCTAGATTTTTTTCAACGATGAAATCAAATCATTTCATTGTAAATTTTAGATGAATATGTGGAAAAAAAGTTTTGCCTCAATATAATGTACAACGTCAACTTGCAAAATTGAAATAATGCAATGCAGTCTGCTTTTTGGAACAATCCACCACCCTGGAAGAATTCTCTGTTATATATGTCCTAATGCTTTAAAATGAAATCAAACATCTTCAAAGACAACATATTAGAAAAAATGGGATAGTTATACCTATTAGTTATCTCCTTGCTGCTACTACTGAAATATAAGGAGATCATTACTTATCTTTTGATTGTCACCAAGGGCCTATCCATCCGTAATAGAGATGTTATTCGAGGTCCCTTTTACAACCTCATTCACTATCCTGAGGAAGTAACAATACCTGCACAAGCAAATATTTAGAACCAAAAGTGAGATATGTGGCATACCTTATAAGATTAATTGGCCAATATCTCATTTGCTAAATATATACCAGTGGGTGTCTGTAAAGTTCCTTGCTAAGTGAATATGACCTCGAAAAATATGATGAAAATGCCTTTCATTCCATGTAGATCAATGGCAACCAATTCCTGCCAAGGTCAATTCTGGGCCATTAGAACTTTATTAAAAGCTCACCAATGGTGCCTAGCAATCATTTGCATGCCTCTGAAGAATCAAAAAAATTCCATGTGTGTTTGTGTCAGAAGCAGAAAGTGCCAAGCAAAATGAATGGACTTGTGTACCTTTGAGGTTTTGGGAGTGGAGGATCTAGGTTGGAAACCTCACTTTGCCTATGCACAAAATAAGGGGAATAAAAGAACAGAGTGACAACATATAAAGAGAGGAATAAATAGACATCACAAATTAGAAGCGATCATGGTTAGATCCTTAATGTATTTATTAAGAGTAAGAATAGGTTAAAAATAGTATTGTAATCTTATTTCAGCCTACATGTTCAAATAAAGAGGTGGGCTGAGAACAAGACAATAGTATTGTAATCCTATTTTAGCCTACATGTTCAAATAAAGAGGTGGGCTGAGAACAAAGACAATCAAGCCACTTTTCCTGTTCTGGATGAAGGACATTAAGATGGGAAAAAACATGATCTAGACATGAAAAAGTGTAAATCAATCTTGAAAAACTCACCTGAATATGAACATGAATTACTTTGCAAAGGATTTGAATGAAGTCATGTGCTGGTCCAACCTCTGATGTGTTGATTCTCCAAGCTGTAAAGTGATGCCGACAAACAAAACTAAATCAATATGGACAATCACACTTAGTTTTTTTTATATCGGTAGACAACCACACTCAGTTTGTTCCTTATATAATTCAAGTGACAAAAAAATATTTATAGGTTCTGACTGATTTAGGAGGGGTTTGAAGCCAAGTTTTAAGGAGAAAGAAGACTGCATTCTTATAATTATTAAGGCATGTGTATCGACAACTCCACCAAGTAACTATCATAGCACAAAAATCACAAAAAATAAAAATGCAACGATGATTGTATGGGGGAAATTAAATTGCACTGACGGGAAAGGAAGCTAATCAGTAAAATAAAACCAAGTTGAGTCTGAATTTTAATTAAAATCAGGACAATTTTGCACAGTTAAACACAAGGTATAAAAAATCCTGAAGTGCTTGAACCAATTTAAAAGGTATAATCCTTGAGGTTATATTGTTAATCACTTAATCCTGAATTATAAAATATCCTCTCCCTAAACCTAAGCTAAATTTGGCAACCATTCAGAAGAAAACAAACTAATTGCCTTTAGCCATGACAGCAAAGCAAAGTAAAATACTTGATTGGAAAAAAATTACTCCAATATATAACTTGATTAGATTATTAACCAGATAAATAGAAATTTCTATCTACGCCTATTAGAAACCCTCCAAAAAATATAACAATAACTGTCAAGAAACAACCAAATGATCAAATCGAGTAAAAATGGCTTGCAAAAAAAGTCAAAACCCGAGGAATTAACATATGTTCCTGCTCAATCAATCAAACAAGCAAATGAAAAACAAAGAGAAATAATCGAATCATAGAGGAAAATGAGAGAGGAAGAGATAGAGAGACAGAGGAAGAGGAAGAGAAGGAGTTGACCTCGATCTCTCTCTATGTTTGCCATTACAGTCAACTAAGTTCGCGACTGGTACGAGATGATGTAGGAACTGGGAAACCGATGAAGAAGAAAAAAAAGCAACAAAATATAAGAAATCTGAAGAGGAAATTAAACTCAGAAAATAAAACATGGGGCTAGGGTTTTAGAGTTTTAAGAAAAGAGAGCTTTACCTGTATCACGTAGAACCCTGTGAATGTAAGACCGAGAGGTGGTGAAGAATGAAGAGAAAAGGAATCGGTTGAGGAAAGGAACCTGTTCCTTTTTAGGATCGACATGGCTGTGCTGCAACGCGTGGAGTCGGTGATGACATGGTAAAGGCAGTGGAGGACACATGGTTTTTCAAGAAAGTTTTTTTGGAAGGTTATAGGTGAGAACAAGGAATTCGTTACGGTGAGGTGGTGGGTTTTTTTGTGCGAAGGTGGTTTTTGTTTTTTCGGAAGGAAGTGTTGGGGCTGTTGTGTTGCTTATGGGAAGCAACTTGTGGAGAGGTTAACGCGTGGAGAATGGATCAACTAAAAGGGTCATGGTGATTTCTAAACCTGAGCAGGGGTTTCTTAGGAAAAAAATTGTATGTCGAAAAATCTTGAAAAGAGCTGCTTTGAATCCTCTTTTATATAACGTTAGTTGATAAAGGCCCAGATAACAAAGGAAAAGGTAAGTCCAACCGGGCTGGATGAACCATTCTAACAGGAAGAGGGGCGCCCTGAAATTTTTGAGACTATCCGAATGGGCCTCTTGGGCTGCAGAATGAGCTTCCATTTTATCTGTGTGACTGATCCAGCTAAACTCCACTGTCCCGCAAGAAGTGAGTAACCAACGAATGTCTTCCATCAACGTAAGAACTTCCCAGTGAGGAAGAGAGGACAGGCCTTGGAGGTAATCAACCGCCTCTTTGGAGTCTGACTCTATGATCACTTGGTGCCATCCTCTATCCATGTCTGACTGAAGACCCAGCCTAATTGCTTCCACTTTGGCAACTCTGCTGCTACCACCTCCCAAAGGCAAGCTTCGCCGACTGAGAATGTCCCCCCGATGGTTCCTGACCACCATACCAGCCCCTGCTGCTAAACCACTAAGGAGAGTAGTTCCGTCGACATTCACTTTAATCCAGCCCCACGCAGGAGTAATCCATTTGCCGGAAGAGAGGGGGTCTAAGGGAGGGGGAGTGATCTTCCTAGATTGTCCAGATGAAACCATCACCTCCTGAATGAAAGCTTCCAACTTGCCAATAGTTTGACAAGGATCCGGTAAAACCCCCTGGAATTTAGCTTCATTTCTAAGCTTCCATATAAATCAGAGAGTGGAACATAGCCTGATGCCAAGAAAGGGTCCACCACCAAACTCCGGATGAGTTGTTCATCATTCCCACCATTGAATAAAGGAGCACTCAGCCACTGGAGGAAGGTGCAGTGACCAATTGGTTCCAAACCAAATACTTCAAGCACAAGGACATTCCAAAAATAAATGAGTAATAGTTTCCATGAGAGACTCGCACAAGGGACAATTCCCATCCACCATGATGTTCCACTTCCTCAAATTCTCCGAAACTGCTACTCCATTATACATAACCTCCATATGAAGACCTGGATTTTCGAGGGTACCGGGACCGTCCAGATTTTACTCCAATGTTTTCCTCCAATTGGATTACCATTAGCACTGGAGGAGGGCCTTTTACTGCCCAAATGTTGAGAAGCAAGGTGGGTGGCTGAATTCACCTTAAAAAGACAATTTGGCAACATACTATGAAAATACAATTTGGGTTCTAGAGAAGTGATGACAGACAAATAAAATGAGAAAGACTGGAGTACCTGATCAAGTGAGTTTCTCAGCTTACTCTCCATTTCTTCAATCATCCTTCCCATGTCCCACGTTACAGAGGTGACCTTCAGCAACCGAGAGGTCCATATTCATCTGTGAAAGAAATATACTATTTTACATAAATTCTCATTCAAAGAAACAATGAATAACTGTCATGCAAATAACCACAGCTCCTATGTCAAATTATGAAACGTTAGGTACTCTCCAGTATCATCTCATCAATGCAAGAATGTAAACGAATTCCACCCCATGGAACATTCTTACAGAACATGCAAATGGGATTGAGACAACAGCCATTCACTGGGTTTCAGTTTCATGTAAGATATCTTGTAGATAAACAATAATCGTCACCGGGCAATATGTCGGCCATTATTGTATACTGTAACAATCAAATTGGGTAGATTCTGACTGAAGGTCTCTTAACTAGGGCCCATTGGATGGTGGAGCAAACTGCTGGCAAAAATAGAAGTGCAACTTTCATTGACAGCCCGGGAGTTTAGTGCTCAATGGTGATATTTTTTCGAGTAAGGAGAATTGATGCAAGTCAAATTAGTAAAATGGGGATGACCTTGGAAAAGTAAAATTATCATAACGTGTGTGTCTAGAAAATGCAAGAACTTGGAAGAAATAAGGACATCCAGAAGAGTTTCTAGGTAAATGAAGAGTCTAAGTCTAGATTGTTCTATCTAGAGTTGTCTAAAGGTTTCCATGAGGTCTTTAAATAACCGTGTAACCAAGCCATCTGGACAAGTAATGAAGTTAACTTTGAGTTTTTTTTCATCCCTTATCTCTTTTACCTCCCAAAATAAGAATCAGTTGGTATCAGAGCCTACTACTTCTTTGGAGATTTTGTGATATCAACGATTTCTCCATGGCAAGACGACAACAGCGAGGATTAAATCATGATGAAGCTCCAACCCGTGAAAATGAAGCCACAGGCCGCGAAAGAGATCTTTGCGATATCGAGTTGGATGAGCTAAAGAGGCAAATCCAGCAACTTACAGAGCGACTAGAACGCCACAAGTTGCTTGATCGAGAGAATTCGAGACACAATTCTGAAGATGAACACAATCCTTTCTATCGTTGAGCTTCGGGGAGAGAGCCGGGTGAAGGATCATCACTCAATCAATCCCATAACAGCGGCCATCAACAACCATTTGTGGACCTCAAAGTTGACATTCCCGACCGGACGAATTCATCGATTGGCTCAATACCGTTGAACGGGTATTCAACTACAAAGCCGTCCCGGATCATCTCAAAGTAAAAATTGTTGCCATCAAACTCAAGAAGCATGCACCGTTGAACGGGTATTCAACTACAAAGCTGTCCCGGATCATCTCAAAGTAAAAATTGTTGCCATCAAACTCAAGAAGCATGCATCTATTCGGTGGGAACAACTTAAGATCAAGCGGGAGAAAGAGGGAAAGCCCAAGATCGCTACTTGGAAAAAAATGAAGAAAGAGTTAAGAAACAAATTCTTGCCAGAGAATTATCTACAAGATACCTTCCTCAAAATGTACCACCTCCAACAAGTTAACCGATCAGTGGAGGAATACACAGAAGAGTTTGACAATCTCATGGTTCGTTGTGGCATCTTCGAACCCGAGGAGTAAACCATTGCTCGCAACTTGGGAGGGCTATGCCAAGAGATCCAAGATGTTGTCCAACTACAAACCTATTGAACGTATAATGATGTCTACAAACTTGCTATTAACGTAGAACGCCAACAACAGAAACGAAGTAATCAGTGGCCAACAAGTACAATGGGTGCTCGGTCACAAGGTCGTGGAAATATTCCCAACCGGGGGAGTGATTCGCAACCTCAATCTTCTTAAAATCAACCCTCCAAAATTTTCATCCCTAATTCGTCCAACAAGCATGATAACACAAAGCCCAGTCGTTCAATCACGTCTAGCACTAGCACCATGACCATCAAGTGTTTTAAGTGTCATGGATTTGGACACGTTCTTGCAGATTGTCCTAACCGAAAATTTGTAAATCTTGTGGAAGAGGTAAATGAAGAAGAAATTCAGGAGGAGAAGGCACCAATCTTTGATGAAGGCGATGACGAGGACATCACAACGACCAAGGAGAAGCTTTAGTGATCCGTCGAAGCATGAATGCATCACGTCTCAAAGAAGATGGTAATTGGCTTCGAAATAACATCTTCCATACAAGGTGTACTGCCTATGGCAAGATTTGCAATCTTATCATTGACGGAGGTAGCTGTGAGAATGTTGTCTCCAAAGAGATGGTGGACAAATTAAAATTCAAAATGGAGGATCATCCTAATCCTTATAAGCTTGCTTGGCTCCAAAAGGGAAACGAGGTAAATGTTTCTAGACGATGCCTTGTTCAATTTTCATTAGTAAGAGTTACACAGATAAAATTTGGTGTGACGTAGTCCTTATGGACGCTTGCCACTTGCTTTTGGGAAGACCTTGGCAATTTGACCAAAAAGCCATACATGATGGGTTCAAGAATACTTACACATTCTATAAGGATGGCGTGAAAGTAATCTTGGGACCCTCAAGAATGGAAAGTACTCCTAAGCCCGCTTCGGGGGAGGGTAGTAACTTCCTAACAATGGTGGAACTTGATCAAGAAATTCGAGAAGCAAATAAGGCCCTTGCTCTAGTTGTCATGGAACAAAATGAAGACAAAAGTTCGGTACCACCCGAAGTAGAATCCATGCTTTAAGAATTTCAAGATGTTGTGCCTGAAGAAATTCCTCCCGAACTACCTCTAATGCGGGATATCCAACATTGTATTGACTTTGTCCCTGGAGCATCATTGCCTAACAAACCGGCTAATAGTATGAGCCCTAAAGAACATGAGGAGCTTCAAAGGCAAGTGAATAAGTTCATTACTACAAGAGGAGTTCGAGAAAGCATGAGTCCATGTGCGGTTCCGGCCCTTCTAGTCCCAAAAAAGGATGGAACGTGGCGCATGTGCGTGGATAGCCGAGCAATAAACAAAATCACTATTAAGTATCCGTTCCTTATTCCATGCCTAGATGATATGCTTGATCAATTGTCCAATGCTCGAATTTTTTCCAGACTGGATTTGAGAAGTGGATATCATCAAATCCGTATAAGGCCAGGTGATGAATGGAAAACCGCATTCAAGACACTGGAAGGACTCTATGAATGGCTTGTCATGCTGTTCGGATTGTCTAATGCCCCAAGCACATTCATGCGGGTCATGAATCAAGTATTCAAGCCATTTATTGGATGGTTTGTGGTAGTTTACTTTGATGACATTCTTGTCTATAGCCACGATCATGGGCAACACATTGAACACCTTCGTCAAATCTTTACCATTCTTCGAAATGAGAAGTTATATGTAAACCTTAAGAAGTGCGATTTTATGATGAATAGCCTTATATTCTTGGGTTATGTTGTCTCATCCGAAGGTATCAAGGTTGATCCTAAGAAAGTGGAAGCTATCACTAGTTGGCCGGTCCCACAAAATATACATGATGTAAGGAGTTTCCATGGGCTTGCAAGTTTCTATCGTAGGTTTATTCAGGGATTCAGCTCCTTAATTTCTTCACTCACAGTCACAGATTGCTTGAAAGTTGCTATTAATTCTTCAGAAACAAAGAAAGCTTTATTCCATACTCTGCAGGCCAGCATTAATTTCCCTCTGGATTAAAGTTTTGCATTACATAGTACAATTTATGTTTCTCACTGGCAAAGAAACATGCATATTTCCAACAATGCATCAGAAAAGAAAAGGAGGCTAATTCTCTAAACTAAACACAAGTATAGAATAAAAGTAACAATTAAACTACATACCTATGTAGTCAAAGCATTTGTGTTGGTAACCCTAATATGATAGTCAAAGTGTCTACGAAATGCCTAGGGGAACTGGGGTTCCCTACCTAGGCATTGCTTAGGTGACGCCTAGGCAACCAAAATTCAGCTTAGATATTCCAATTATAAAAACTAAAATCAGAAAAATGTACATTTTAAAAAAATATTGAAAATATGAAATTAGAAATAGAGCATACAAAGATCAAAATGTCACTGCAAAAAATAAAGAAAATACTTCAGAGAAATGGAGAGAGAGAGAGAGATGTAGAAATCTTAAACAAAATCTATTAAGAAATTATTTTATCACACACACACACACATATATATATATATTCTATGTTTCTATAAACATTTAACCTTATGAGCATCTCGGGCTCCTATATCCCTAATCCCTAGCATTTTCATTCCTGACAGATGAGACCTAGGCACCAGAGTTACCTAGACACTTCAATTTTCCAAAATTTTGTCATGCCGATACCTTGACACGACATGACATGGTACGTGCTTAAATCGTGTCATGTCGACGTCAGCGTTATGGTTAGGCACGCAACGCTTCAAGTATGTCGTGTCATTTTAAAAAAAAAAATATATATATATATATATATATATATATTAGATTGCTAGGAACTTTTTGTGAAGTTTTTTGACAACATAAAGGAAAACTTACTAGGAGAGCGGTGGCACCAACGGCGATCAATATATACATCTCTCTCTCTTGTTTTCTCCTCTCTTTTTCTTTACGAGTAATGTTTTAGAACTTTGGTATATATTTTTCTTTAAAAATTGGGGGACAAGTGGTGGTCCCACCCTTCTTTATTCTTATTATTTTCTCTATATTTTTGAGTTATAATAATATTCTTATATATATATATATATATATATATATATATATATATATATAATCATATTCAAAAAGTTGTATGTCCGTGCCGCCATATTAGGATTTCTAGAGCTTGCCCCAACACCTTTAGACACTTGCACGCTTGGCACCCATACCACGTGCCTAGGTAACACTGTTAGGCACCATTAAGCAACCTCATCTTAATGAGAGGAAACCTAAATAGGTGGGTGGTGGTGTAGATGCTATGATTTCACTACTAAATACACCAACTTAAAAAGAATACGAGGTTGGTTAGGAATCTCAAGGTCTCCGAATCTTAAAGGGTGTTGCACTGTTTCTCTGTATGTTTGTAATGAGTAGAAGATACAGAGTGTCTGTGGGCTGGTAGACATATTACACATTCTCAACCTCAACAATGTGTGCTCTTTTCCTGTTCCCAATAGCTTGGGAAATTCTGCAAGTAATCAACCCACAAACTTGATATACACAAATTGCCTTGAAAGAAGAGCTGCAAAGTAGATGTACATGCAATAGCTAATTATTGCAGTACAGACACCAAAGCAAAATACTAATGCACACAACTCACACCAAAACTATGAAAAATTTGTAAAACAAAACTGGAAGTTTAATCATTATCATGACAAACAGTTCCAGATTTATAATAGGAATCAAATGTTAAAAATTTAGATGTCGGAGAGGTGTGAGGTGGGTGTTAATAGTTAAAATAAGTACCAGTGTTGGTCACCTCAACCGAGGAAAAGATAAGATATTTTGTTATATGAATCTCAAGAAAAAATGAAACATATCTACAGATTACTGACCACAAATGGCATTAAGTAATGCAAGTTCAATTAGCAGCCCAGTTCCAGAGATAATATTATTTACATATAGTGATAGTGTGATAAATGCAGAAAAATCCTGAAACAGCACCAGTCCATGCTGCAGTGCCCTCATTTTACTGGACTTAGTCATATGATAGAACTTAGAAGCTGCAAGAACCACCTAATCATAAATAAAATGAAAAATGAGACCATTATCATCTCAACGTGGAGAGAAAAAACTAAGTATCTAATTTGAAATTGGAAAAAAACAAATGACTATATAGACAAGATCAAAGTTATAGCCCCAAACTGCCCAACAGCTGCACTAAATATAGCAACATCTGCTAGACTCTCTACACAAAATGTCATTCTATTGTGTGGAATATTACCAAACTAATCTGATAGATATCCTGTTTTTGAGATCAGGTAATATGGCAAGATCATGAAAACATGTAAACTTAACTGTGTGAGACAGCACGTAAGCCCAAAAACCACTTATCATAATTAGTCGATATTTCCATTACATAGTAGAATAAACTTGAAGAGCAAAAGTAACTAAATATTCACTCAAAAGCCTTATTATGGATGGTCGAGATAATTTATGGTCACTGATCCAGTGACCCATAGTCAATGCATACGGGCTATCTTGTTGAAGTTATTTGTGTGTGCATGTTTCGGGAACACACAACAAGGTTTTAGGGTGAAAGTGGATTTTGAACTCAGGTCCATGAAATCAACACACCCAAACTTTACCAAGTCGGCAAGTTGGAATCAATGAACCATTGTCGTAATTGGTCCTTTTGCATAAGACACCAACCAACAGCACAAACCACTACTATATACATTACACACACACACATATAATTATATATATACTTACCATTATGAACACTTGAATGGACAATGAGAGGGAATGATACCAGACCCTGATCTTGTGAGACACTCAACAATAGCTTACTTTTCCAATAACTGCACATATAGAAAGCGGAAGTTAGTTAGAATCAGTGTTACAAATCTTGTTCTCGGGTTTTTTATCAGCCGAAGTTTATCTCGGGAGATTTTCAAATCTGAATTTTTTTTGGGTATTTCTCACCTAAATCTTGGCAATGATTAAAAATATATATTGAAATTACAGAAAATAGTAATAAGTATCACCAAGTTATAAATTCATGAAACCAATAACATTGTGTATTTCTTATGATATTTTTAAAATCTTGGCTAAATCTCACGATATTTACGGGATAAAAGGATAAAATTATAAATATCGTGATAAGAATAGAGTTTTAAACTTTAGATGTTTTTATCGGTTTTTCTCGGGAGAAATTAGGTATTTCTCGGGAGATTTGTAATAGTGGTTAAAATACATTATATAAAATGACAGTCATTCAAGATAATCCGGAAAAAGTGCAGACAAATAGGAAGAGATAATGTCCATACTGCATAGAATCGTCCAATGGAAGTAACCAAAACTGCACAATTCTGTTCCTCATTCCAGCACGCATTCAATGCGCAACTGCATTTTGTCTCCAACTTCAGAACAGAATTTTTGCCTTCAACTTGTTGTAGTACAACAATCCTATGCAGTTACACTGTGTAGGTTCAGAAGTCTTACGACACTGGCTCTTATATTGCTTCTTTCTTAAGTTTCACATTTTGGTTGAGCTTCCAATCTGCACGAAACTTAATAGTTTGTAATGAGCCTGAGTTTGAAATAAGTTCTCTTGTTCATTCTATTCCTCAAAGTCCTCGTCTGCCAAAACCAAATCCTCACTAGGGACATAACCAGCATCTTTCATGAGTTTAGCCAAACCATCCAACAACAAATAGATGTCTTGTGCATGTGGATTTGATCTATCCCCGACTGAAAATGGGTAAAACCCACTGCCCACATCAATCCAAGCATAGCCTGGAGCCTTTCTGACACCCAAGTCCCTCATGAATGTCCGCACCATTGCTAGCTTGCTCCAACACCCAGCAGCTGCATACATGTTTGCAATCAACGCATAGTATCCTGAATTCTCAGGCCTCATTTCCAACAGCTTCTCGGCTGCCCATTCCCCAATCTCCGTGTTTCCATGGATCCTGCACGCCCCTAAGAGTGTCGCCCATATGTCGGGACTTGGCTTGTAAGGCATCCTTGTGATGATTTCCTCTGCCTTTCTCAGCAAACCAGCCCTCCCGAAGAGGTCAACCATGCAAGCAAAGTGCTCCACACGGGGAGTTATCCCATAGAAGGTGAGCATCTTCTCGAAAAGCACTTGGCCTTGGGAGACAAGACCAGAATGGCTACAAGCCGATAGGACAACAACCATAGTTATTTGGTCTGGTTTGATTCTACACCTGTTCATCTCCTCAAAGAGCTTTAATGCAGATTGTCCCTCCCCTTGCATCCCATATCCAGCTATCAAGGAAGTATAGCTGACTTCGTCCCTCTCGGTCATTGAGTTGAACACTCTTTGAGCTTCTAAAATTTTTCCAGATTTTGAGTACATGTCCACAAGAGCATTCCATAATAACAAATAGTCCTTAAACCCTCTGTGCCTTGTTATGTAGCAGTGAAACTCTTTACCATATTGCAGGTTCGCCACTCGGGCGTAAAGGGGAAGAATGCTTGCGATTGTCACGTAATTCGGTTCAACACCAGACAGCAACATCTCTCTAAATATGAAGGAGGCTTCCTCAGATCGATCCCAGTGGGTGTAACCCGCAATCATGGAGTTCCATGTAACAAGACTCTTGGCTTCTGTCATTCGGAACAAAACGTATGCATGTCTAAGGTCCTTAAACCTTGAATACATGGTGATCAATGAATTTTTAACAATCTGAACTCCATCACAACCATTACGAACAGCAAAACCATGAAGCTCTTTACCAAATTTAAAGAGCCCAATTCGTGGACATGCACCCAAGCCAATAACCAGTGTGACAGAATCCAAATGAGCTTCACAGCTTCTCATCTGAGAGATCAATTCGAGCGCCCCCTTATAGTTTCCCGTCTGCAGACACCCTCCTGCTATGATGTTCCAAGTTACAATATTAAATGCGAAATTCTGCATCCGCATTCTTTCAAACAGCTCAAAGGCCTCTTCCCACATACCCTTGGAAGCATACCCAGAAATCATCGAATTCCAAGACACGACATCCCTCTCCGGCATTTTCTCAAACAAGTTACGCGCAACATCAACTTCCCCACACTTTACATACATGGAGACCAATGAGTTTTGCACAAACAAGCTCCATTGAAGACAACTTGCATCAATGGACCTATGAACCTCCCTCCCAAAACCCAGATCAAATCTTTCACCACAAGCCTTAAGAACAGATGGGTATGTGAATTCATCAGGTCTAATCCCCTTATACACCATTTGTTTATAAACAGACAAAGCCTCCCCACAAAACCCATTTCTAACATATGCATAAATCAACAGATTCCAAGGTAAAGCATGCCAGATATTTGAATTCTCGGTTATGACATGGGCATCGATGAGATGATTAAAGGTTGAGTAGAAAGTGACAAGCTTTGGAACCAAAATAGGCTGTCTTTCAAGACCCAAGGAGATGATTTGGGCATGGAGTTGCTTCCCCTGTGGGAATGACTTGAGGGTGGTGCAGGATAATAGAAGTGAAGAGATTGGGTGTAGGATAAGGTGAAAAGAAGAAGTAGAGGAGGTATGGAATTGAAGGAGAGAGAAGGTCCTGAAGGCATGGGATAAGTGGCCTTGGCTGGCGAAATCCTGCAGGGATGAGAGAATGGATTCTATGATAGAATCCGAGGCCGATTCATGGGAATGATTTGATGGGGTTGGTTGATTGTTTTGAAGATCCAATTTTTTGCTGAGTTTCTGATTCCAAGTGCTTGGGATGATTTTTTGGAGTTGGGATGCAGAGATGGTTCTTGGAAGAAGTTGAGCTGAAGAAGAGGACATTCAGATTCAGTAGTAAAAAGGAAGTGAAAACTGTTGAGCAAAGCTAACTCGTATCCGCATACTCACTCACTTGCCAGGTCCAGAGCCGAAGTGGATTCGAAGCGGTATATCCGTATCCGATCCGTTTATCCTAACCTAGTACGCCTTATTATTTGCTTTATTTCTTTTTTCTTTTCGATTTGTTTTTTCTGTTTCTTTTGGTTGTTTAGGTTTGACGATCATGGTGGCCGGAGTTTAAACCCCAGCTTGTTTTCATGTTTTATTACGTGTATGCCACTGCTTTTTATTTATTTTTAAAAAAGGGCAACTAAGTGGAAGAAAATTTCACTCGAGTCTTAGAAATAATATGCCTTCTCTAGTCCTCACGTTTATAAATCTATACTATATATTATAGAAATAGGATGTCTAGGTGGCATCCTCTTTGATCTCCATTTTAAGATTTGTGATGCCACATCATCACATAGTAGGAGCCATAAATACCCTTTTTTAACTTCTCATTTTTTCTCTCCATTATTAACTCTCTCTCATGCCCCAACAGATTCTTCTACTCAACAAAGACCTCCTTTCTCTCCCCAAGTCCTAACTTCACTTAAGTGGGACTTATAAATACCATCTCTTAACTACCCACTTTATATCTTTTTTTTTAAATATTAAACAAGAATTAATATTTTTTCTAAAAACCAAGGATGGGTGGATGAACCCTAGGGGTGGGTGGATCTTAACCATAGTTAAGGGGTTTCAAAAGGGACATGTGGCGACCTCAGGGGTGATTACCGGATTTGCCAAATCCGGTTATCATTGTAGAGGATTTGGTCTCTTGATATTTTTGTTTTATGGTTTATACTAACTGAATTTCATAGAAGATGAGAAATCTTACAATTTTAGAATTATACTTTATCAATTTTGATTCTTAAAAAAATCAGATTTTTCATTCATTTTTTTTCCTGTGATTACTTTCCTAAATTTGCATTATTCACTTACAAAGTTTATTTACTTTTTAATTAAATGATTTTGGAGGTGTTTGATGTTTTGGTTTTAAGGTTTATATACTAACTAAAGTTTCAGATTTTAGATTTTAATTACAAATTCTTTATAATTTTTTCCTATTTTCGCAATTGGTTGGAAGATTACATTAGATACATATAGAGTTCATGATTCTCTGGTTAATGTATTTTTCGTTTCATATCTCATTAGTTGTGATGATTTTCCTTCTTTATCTTGCACACGCATACAAACACACATATCTTAAAATATATGAACATGCATGTTTATCTCATTCTACTTTGTGCCCGTGCATTGCACGAGGGTTTTGCTAGTATATATATATATATGTGGTATACTTGTTGCAATACCCTCCTTTTATTTTGAGAGTTTTTATTTTCTATTCACACCCAAATCATAGACCTTTTTTCTGTTGCTAAATAGAACGATCATTAATAGTAACTCAATTTTAATATATATAAAATTTAATTTCTTAATTGAGCTTAAACCACGGGAAAATAATCACCTCCTCGGTTAGTGATGTGAGGCGGGGCGTCTTGGCTCCCATTTTCTTGCTATGTGTCTCCCTTTTAACCCATTTAACTGTGGTTAAGAATCATCCACCCTTAGGAGGGGACTATTCCTCCTCACTCTCACATAGCCGATGTCACGCCTCAAAATCCCACTTAGGTTAATGTGAGACTTTGGCACATGACTTAACCATCAACTTTCTTAACTTTCTGTCATAAAGCATTTAAGACAATCTAAAACATGAACCTGAAAATTTTTCTTTTAATAAATCATGATCAAATCTAATGTCTCGAATCAAAACTAAAACAAAATTAATAATTTCAATCATCCATCTTGACTCCCAATGATCAATTTAATCTAATCATAAATCTAAAATTAAGTCTATTACAATGTCTTAACTCTAAAGATAAATACTAATAATCTAATTTCCAAGAAATGGCCAATGGTCCAAATTCCATTCACCATCAAGGTAATCACCTGCTGGCTCTTCATCTTCTTCCTCGTACTCTTCCTCTTCCCAAGGTTCTGGGGCACAAATATCAAACCTAGAACCTACCGACAACAACAGTCATCTGCTGAGTAACAAGTTACCCTGCGTATATATAAACTCCTAGTTAACAATATAACGATTTTTAATATAAAACATAATTTAGAATTCAACATTACATGTAAACATATAAACAATTCAGAGTGCGGAAGCATAATTCAATTTCAATTCTTATACGTGCTCACTTGTACTTGTTTCTCTTGTTTATCTTACTTGTATTTCTTGTTCGTGAATATATCAAACAACATGTAGTGCAATAACTTAAAATAATTCTACCTCATATATTGGGTAGAGATTAACATATACCCTACTTTCCGAGGTATCACACAGTTTACACATTATCCGGTACATACGGCTTGTCAACACATTATCCGGTGTATACGGCTTGTCTACACGTTATCCGGTGTATACGGCTTGTCTACACATTAACCGGTGTATACGGTTTGTCTTGCCTTGATCTTAGGCTTGTGGGTACTCGATCAGTGCAAAACTCAATTATACGGTCATGCTCGTGTTCTTGTATACTTGCATAATACTTGTTATCTTGCTTATTGTCATACTTGTACATATTTAATTTTGTGAATGAGTGTGAGTGAAATAATGATAATGTCAATCATACACTAGTTTAAAACATGCAGAATTTCTTATAGTTGATCTATATAAAAAATGCCTACATGTTTTCAACTATAAAGTACGGAACAATTTTATTTATTATGCTTTAATTTTCAATGCATGGTTTAGTAAAATTAATCTCACAGAACCCTAGTTTCATAACACATCACTAGCGGGTGGCACGTGCGATGCACTTAAGAGCGAGGGGAAGGAGTTAACCACAGTTAATAGGAGTTAAAAGAGACAGGTGTTAACCCGTGGGTGCGATTGAACTCGCTAGTGGCACGTGCGCCGTAAGAGCGAGGGGAAGGAGTTAACCACAGTGAATAGGAGCTAAAAGGGTCACGTGTTAACCCGCGGGTGCGATTGAACTCTCCTTGAGTTCAATGGTGATTGGCTGTGTTTCAAAATAGATAGATGAGCAAGGGTAGTTTCGAAATTAAATAAAATGCAAGGGGTAGTTTAGGAATTAAAGCAAGCATTAAATCAAAGTTTTGTTTTTATATAAGGGTAGTATGAGAATTTTGGAAAAATCATCTACGGCTGCCTCTCCCATTATAATAGTAAAGATAATTTCAAAGCAAACTCATAATCATTCCATCAAATCAAATTATCATCATTTCCTCCATTCTCCATCATACATACACCACAATTTCATTCTCTTTTCCCTTGTTGATGTGGATAATAAAATCATAAGAAACATCTCTAACATAATAATTTTCACTAGAAAATCATAATTGAAAACATGCACTTTCTACACATCATATGTATTTTTCATAAGAAAATCATAATTTAAAACACTCTCTAAACATCATATGTATTTTCCATAAGAAAATCATAATTTAAAACACCCTCTAAAAATCATATAAGTCTTCTATAAGAGATTGAAACATCACAAGCATGTTTAATCTTGTTTGTTCTTGCTTTAGATCTATTACTTTTATAATGTTTATATCAAAAATCACAATATTGATAGGAAGGAAGTTATATTTACCTCTCCCGATCGCTTTCCTATGATCAAGCGCTTGCGAATGGGATTGCTCTAAGCCTTTTCATCATTTTTCCTTGCAAAACCTTTGATCTCTCCTCTTGAATCTCTCAAAATCCCCTTCTCTCTCTCTCTCTCTCTTTTAGGTTTAGAAAACTTTAGAAACTCTTAGAAACCCTCAATCCACGATTATAAGGAGTATTTATAGTGTTGGGAGCCCTAGGGACTCCAAAAATCAAAAAATCGCGCAAAAAAAAGGCCAAAACGGCATAATTTGGCGATCGATCGTCGTCAAGGGCGATCGATTGCTGCCAGTGGGCGATCGATCGGCCACAGCGCCGATCCATTTTAAAAAAAAAACTCTTTTACTACTTTTTGCCTTTCTTTCTTTTCATGCAATTTAACTTTAAAAATGTCCTAAATTATGTAATTTATTTGGATTTTAAAATCAATGCGTTTCACGTAACATTTATAAGCTTTGATCACATTAAATTTTAAACACAAGTTTCTGTAAAATTTAATAATCATCACGAATATCACAAGTAATAAATTCGGAGTTCTACAGCAGACCCTTCAATTCCCTTTCAACTTGGGTTAATTTATTTTAATCCTTTAGCTAATTTTATTTTTTTTATTTTTTAAAAACCAAGGGTAGATGGGTGAACCCTAAGGGTGGATGAATCTTAACCACAATTAAATGAGTTTAAAGGAGGACACATGCGAAGAAAATGGGAGCTGAGACGCCACTCCTCGCGTCACCGATTGAGGAGGTGACTATTTTTCTTTTTTAAAAAAAAAATGGTAAGTTGGGGCTAAGGAGGACCTCGACCAAGATTTACTAGAAATCACAAATATTTCTGGCCTGATCCTCTTCAAATATAGACCGACTCACTAGGGTAATAGAGATGAATAAAGGTTACACTTGAAGAGCTAGCCTAGACTTCCTTGCTTTGCCTGCAGCTTTCACCTTGTGGTGTAGTTGCCTTCAACCAAAAAAACCAGTGTTACTGTGTTTAGTCCCATATCAGAATTGGTTCCGAGCTCTCAATCCCTTAAAAGTTCTATCACACTCCAAACGGTTGGTTCTGGTTTTGGGGAGTGTTTGGGTGAAACTTCTAAGGGTTGAGAGTGTATGTGGTGTAGGGTGTGTGTGTATGTGAGTGTGGGTGTTTCCTTGCTTTGCTGCAGCTTTCAACTTGTGGTATAGTTGCCTTCAACCAAAAAATCCAGTGTTACTGTGTTTAGTCCCACATCGGAACTGTTCCGAGCTCTCAATCCCTTAAAAGTTCCATCACACCCCAAATGGTTGGTACCCATTTTGGGGAGTGTTTGGGTGAAGCTTCTAAGGGTTGAGAGTGTGTGTGGTGTAGGGTGTGTGGGTGTGTGTGTGTGAGTGGGTGTGTGTGTTTCCTTGCTTTGCCTGTAGCTTTCACCTTATGGTGTAGTTGCCTTCAACCAAAAAACAAAAAGAGCTAGCCTAGACAGAATTTGTCTAAGGAGCACACGTGTTTGAAAATGCACTCAAAATACACACACTAGTCAAAGCTTTGACAATCTAAATCTCAGCCTCCGGAGGTTTAGCATCACCATTCAGACGGCTTCGGATTGTCTCTAGCGAAGCCAGAAAGGGCTTGTCTCGGGGTTTCATAGAATAGGGGACAAGTGGTGGAGAAGTCAAAATCATGGGGCCCATGATTTTGACTTCTCCACACATATTAAGACATGTGGCGATAAGTGTGTGAGAATAAGGGGGAGAGATATCAAATGGGGAGAAGTCAAAATCATGGGGGAGAAAATGAAATGACTTCTCCCCATTTTTATGCCAATTGTCGCACAATGTATGGAACCCTGAGAGCCTTTTCTGGCTTCGCCAGAGACAATACGAGGTCCATTCAGACGGTCGACGACCTAATTCAAGTCCACATACACCCATAATTTATACGCTCCAAAATGTTTAAACATCCAAAGTTCTTTAATAGAGCTAACTCAATAATGTGTCCACTTGCAATAGTAAATATAGACTAATATCAGTTAGGACATTTTAATTGTGGTTTTTAAAAAAATAAAAAATAAATGTGGATATCCTGAACCTTAAAATATTCAAACTAGTCCTACATGAATACCCCCATCCCATACAACTAATATTAAGGGGCCCGAGAATCGATCTCGAGAGCTCCGGGTTTACGGTTCGTCCTTTTGCCACTGGGCTACACCTTGGGGGTTTAATTGTGGGTTTCACTTGCACTAATACCCGCACAACTCTCAACATAAAAACATGTAATTTTAATCTTAATCTCAATGCGAGTGAAGTGATACATTCTTTCTTAGCAAAAAAAATTATATACATTCTTGCTACATGTGTATAGAGTCCTAAAATATTCTAATACACTCGAGTTTTGACACCCCAATAATAATTAAAAAAAAAAAAAAACACTGAGTGTTTAGGTATCCAAAATGTTGATTGAAACTTTATTAATTCCAAAACTACCGCTTCTTTAATTCAAAAGCTCGATTAAATTTTGATAATTCCAAAACTATCCTTACAAATATAGGTTAAATTTTAGTTAATTCTAAAACTACCCTTACACATATGGGTTAAATTTTAGTTAATTCTAAAACCACCTTACACATATGAGTTAAAGTTTTGTAAATTCCAAAACTAGCCTTACACATATAGGTCCAAAACGTTGATTAGAGTTTTATTAAGTACTCCAAAACTACCATTTCCTTGGTTCAAAGGTTGATTAAATTTTAGTTAATTTCAAAACTGTCCTTACACACCTAAGTTGAATTTTAATTAATTCCAAAACTACCCTTACACATATGGGTTGAGTTTTAGTTAATTCCAAAACCGTCCTTATATATGGGTTCAAAACGTTGACTAAATTTTACTTAATTCCAAAACTGTTGTTTACTTTTAGCTTCTATTAATACTAGTGGACAACATGTGTGATGCATGTGAGAAAGAGGAAGGGGAGAGAGACTAGAAAGAGGGACCCTAGTGGCGTTGCACTATTTTTCTTGGCAGGAACGGGTTACGATAGGGCATTTTGAAAAAAAAATTAAGGAATATTTTGGACATAGAAACTTGAGACACGTTTTGGACATTTTGGAATATTTTGGACATTTTGGATAAAAAAAATTGTAAGAGACACGTTTCTTATTGAAATAAGATGTTGAGACATTTTAAGAACCAAAAAGTTTTTGAGACATTTGGGTATAACAAAGGAAGGGGGTGAGCGGGGCTTTGGCGAGATGTTCTTCTTTCGGAGCATTTTGCCAAGAGACCGACGAGTCCGGTTACACCACTGTGGTCGTGATGTGTCCCTTCTAACACTACTTAACTGTGATCAAGATTCGCCCATCCTTAGGGTTCATCCACTTAACCTTGGTTTTTAGAAAAACAATATTGATTTTTTTAAAACCCTAATATTTAGTGAATTTTAATCAAGATTTAAGGGAAATTAATATTTTTTCTAAAATACAAGAATAACTGAGTGAATCCTAGGGCGGTGAATCTTAACCACAGTTGGAGTCCTGTTATGCTCTTGAGGTTGCCATGTGTCTCTTTTAACACTTCTTAACTATGGTTAAGATTCATCTACCCCTAGAGTTCACCCACCTATCCTTGGACTTAAAAAAAATATATTAATTTTTTTAAACCCTAGTTAAAATTCACTAATTTTCATATTTTTTTTTTCCTAAAATCCAATGATAAGTGGGTAAACCTTAGCGGTGGGTGAATCTTAGTCACAGTTAAAGAGTGTTAAAAGGGACACATGGGTAATTTGGGAATTTCACAACATTTCATCTACATTTTCAAGGGCTCATTATGCAAAGGGTAGTTTTGATATTTTGTAAAGTTTCATTTACGTTTTCAAGGGCTCTTTATGCAAAGGGTAGTATTAGAATTACAAAAGATTCAATCAACGTTTTGAAAATGGAATTAGGAGAAGAAGATGAGATAAGAGCAAAAGTAGTTTGGAAATCACAAAATATACTAGTGGACGGCATGTGCGATGCAAGTGAGAGAGAGGGAAAGGGGAGTGACACTGAGAAGAGGGACACTAGTGAGAGCATTTTGGAAAAAAATAAAAGGAATATTTTTGGAATAGAAACTTGAGGGACATTTTGGATAAAAAAATTTATGAAGACACGTTAGTTATAGAAATATGACGTAAGGACATTTTGAGAACTAAAGTTTTTGAGGGCATTTTGGGTATAGAAAAAACAGGAAACGGGTAGGGCATTGGCGAGACCTTCTTTTAGAATGTTTTGCGAAGAGAGCGAGGAGTTCAGTTAGGCCACTGGGGTTGCCATGGGTCCCTTTTAACACTCCTTAAATGTGTTTAAGACTTAAGATTAACCCACTTATCCTTGGTTTTTATAAAAAAATATGAAAAAAAATTAAAGCCTAGTTTTAATAATGATTTATAATTTTTTTTTTCTAAAAACCAATGATAAGTGGGTGAACCTAGGGTTCGGGGAATCTTAATCACAGTTGGAGTTTGATTACGTCCTTAAGGTTTCCATATGTTTCTTTTGACACCCCTTCACTGTGGATAAGATTCACCTACCCTAGAGTTTACCCACCTATCCTTCTTTTTTAGGAAAAAATTATTAATTTTTTGAAACCCCGGTTAAAATTCATTAACTCTTAAGGTCAAAATTTCTTTTCATATTTTTCCCTAAAAACCAAGGATCAGTAGTTGAATCTTAGGGGTGGATGAATCTTAACCATAGTTAAAAGTGTTAAAAGGGATACATGGCGACCTTAGTGGTGTAACCAGTACCTTAGTGGTGTAACTGGAGTCCAAAGAGTTTGGTTATAACCGTATAGAATTTCAAGTCTACTATTTTATAAAAATCAAGGATAGGTGGATGAATCCTAAGGGTGAGTGAATCTTGACCACAATTAAAAATTGTTTAAAGGGACACATGATGAACTCAATGACGTAACCGTAGAGAATTTCAAGTGAGGGATAGTATAGGAATTAAGCAAGATGAGTAAGGGGTAGTATAGGAATTAAGTAAAATATTCTAATCGATAAAGTTTTCATATTAGTAATAAATGTAATGATTATGAGAAAGGTAGTTTGTGAATTAAAAAAATTCAGGCTACGTTTTTAAGTTGTCAATTCTCATTATATTAGTAATAATAGATTAGTAAAGAAAGAAGAAAGATATATATATGTGGGTGTATGATATCTAAATGTATCTTTATCTTTACTATTATAATGCGAGAGGAAGGTGTAGCTTGATTTTTCCAAAATTCCCAAACTACCCTTATATAAAACCAAACTTTGATTTAATGTTTTACTTTAATTCCCAAACTACCCCTTGCTCATCTATCAATGTA
This sequence comes from Tetracentron sinense, assembly GCA_015143295.1. Classification (NCBI taxonomy): domain Eukaryota; kingdom Viridiplantae; phylum Streptophyta; class Magnoliopsida; order Trochodendrales; family Trochodendraceae; genus Tetracentron; species Tetracentron sinense. Next base: position 39,783,924 of record CM026563.1, read on the forward strand.
AAGAATAGAATCACAACCAAAAATATGATTGAACTCGGGGAGAGTTCAATCGCACCTGCGGGTTAACACGTGTCCCTTTTAACGCCTATTAACTGTGGTTAACTCCTTCCCCTTGCTCTCATGTGCTTCACACATGCCACCCGCTAGTAGATATATAATATGTATTGCAATACATACTAATTAATACAACACATCTAATACTTATGTTTAAAAATACCAAAACTCATTGTCAGATTACAAATAAAATGTTTCAAATCATATTATATAAATGAAGTATTGAAAAAAAATTAAAAAATATTTTGAGTGTAAAAACTTAGAAAGATATTTTGGTTATAAAAATTGTGAGGGACACGTTGCTTATAAAAATATGACGTAGGGATATTTGAAGAACTAAATCTTTTTTGGGACATTTTGGATATAGAAAAGAAAGGGGGCAGACGAGCCTTGGCGAGACGTTCTTCTTTCGGGGTATTTTGCCAAGAGAGCGAGGAGTCCGGGTACGCCATTGTGACAATCCTTAAATGTGATTAAGACTCACCCACTCCTAGGATTCACCAACTTATCTTTGGGTTTAGAAAAAAAAAATAATGAAACAAAAATTTAACCCTAGGAGTTAATGAATGTTAACCAGGGTTTAAAAATATAATATATTTTTTTCTAAAAACCAAGAATATATAAGAGGGTGAACCCTAGGGGTGGGTGAATCTTACCACAGTTGGAGTCTGGTTACGCCCTTGAGGTTGCCATGTGTCTCTTTGGACAGCCCTTAACCATGGTTAAGATTCATCTACCCCTAGAGTTCACCCACCGATCCTTGTTTTTTGTAAAAAAAAAAAATAAAATTTAAACCCTAGTTAAAATTCACTAATTATTCTTAGGGTTAATTTTTTTTTCTAAAATATAAGGATAATTGGGTCAACCCTAAGGGTGGGTGAATCTTAACCACAGTTAAAGAGTATTAAAAGAGACACATGGCGACCTCAATGGTGTAACTGACTACTCTATTAAGGAGCATCAAACCCTGTAGAGAATTTGAAGTGTAAATAGATAAGTGAGGGGTAGTATGGGAATTAAGGAAATATTCAATTAACAACTTTGTCATTATATATAAGACTAGAGGGCTGTTGGACATGATGCCTAGAAAAGTCATTTAGATTGTTAGAACCTTATTAATTTGATTAATAAATACTTCTTCTTAATCAATTGTGTATTCATTATGGGTAATTGACCATGATCATGAGATGATCTATACAATATGAGACATCGAATAAAAGTCTATAGGATATACTGGAGGAAAGTTATGTGATAAGATTATCACAGGTAGATATAACTTTCTGGTTCCTTATACCTTATATAGTCACAGCTGTGGGTGAAGCTGGGCACTTCACTTATATGGCTGCCAGAATGCTAAGATGTTCTCAATAGTTGAGATGTAGTTCTATCTCGAACTATTGTAGTGGAGACTACACATCAGCATATGGGTGCTTAAATGTACACTGACTGATTGCATTCAATGAGAGACCTCTTGCATAAACATACTATCAGATAGTTGGTCTCTTATTCACATTGAACGGTTTCGATGATCCTTAGATCTGATGAGTTCATCTATGACTGGGTAGTGATCTGACTGTTTTAATTCCACCAATGTATTTTCTAACTTAGAGAATACAATACAGTGACAGTTGGAAGTCTTTTCTTCTCTCTAGATCTCAATGTTTTCTACTGTTCTTCAGAGCCATCGTCCTGGTATTCTAAACATGGAACAACAGATTGAAGAAGAACCAGTACAGTTTTGCTACTGCGATTGCCATTAAGACCACTCAACAGCTCATGAGTTCCACTCAGTCGCAAGGTTTTAGCGTAGCTAAATCAGGAGATGATGAGTATTTCAAATTATTTCCTCCAGGTTATAGGTTCTGTCCTAAGGACTCGGAACTCATTCTTGATTATCTCAAGGAGAAGGTCATGAACCGTCCTTTGCCTCGCAACAGAATCAAAGAGGTTAATCTAAAGGATTACAGTCTCGAAGACCTCATAGGTATGTTGTTTTCGTACTGACCGTACTAACGTAGATAAATGATGCCTACAGGCCAAAAAAAAAAAAAAAAACTCACTTGTTCTTTAACAAAAACACTTCAACGTAAGCAAGGGGTGTAAGACTTTTATGTTTTGTTTGTTTCGATGTAAAATAGGGGAAAACAAATCAAATCCATGACAAATGTCAATTATGTGCTTTTCGTAAGTTTCAAGTACTCATAAGTCATTTTCCAATAAAATCTCTCTCTCATAAAATATGTTTTAAAATTTGTAAAGTTACCCATATTCACTAAACAAAAATTACTTTTTTTGACTATTTCAAATTTTGTTAGTTTTAAGTTTTTATAATTTAACTTTTAAATTTTCAAAAAAAATATATTTCATCTTATTTTCAAAGAATGTAATAAAAAAAAACATATTTTACCATAAAAGCTTTTCCTTCGTGAATGGTTTATGTGTGCAAACAAATGGAACCTTAGTGACACTATGAGAGTACGTCAATATTGTTTATTTTGAACAGACACTTAATTTTGATCCAAAAATAAACACTAATTAATAAAACATAAATTAAAATTTTTTTTCCTCAACTATTCACATGCACGTACACAAATGTCTTTCAAGCATCACATTCACACGAGGTGCACACTAGGGAGATATGAAGGAGACCAACTAGCACCAAACATTATACAAGCCCAATGAAATGGGGGTAAAATAGTAAAAGTGGATTCCTAAGTTAACAGTGTTAACTTTAAACACTGACATGGGAGGTCAACGTAATTTTAGAAACAAGAGGGGAGGTTAGTGAAATTTACCTTTTTTTTTTCCTTTCTTTCAGTTTGGACTTTGGTGGGGTGTTGTTATTTTATCTTCAGATTTTTTTTTTATTGATTGTATATATTCTCTTTCCCTCTTCATGGGTCCTAAATTTAATCGTAACTAGTGACCTTTTCTTCTTCGTTTAACCTGTTATTTATTGTATCTGATTTTATTTATTACTTTTTATACCGAATACTTTAGCAAATATCATTTTTGGGGGTGATTTAGATGGGGTATATGCTTTTGTTTGATGGTTGTAATTTTATTTGTCAATATATTTGTATTGCTCCTTCAATTATTATTATATATTTTTGGGTACAACATAATGTTATTTTCTTTTGTTTTTGTTGTGTTTTAGATAATGCATTTACTTTTATTTTTAGTGTTGTTCAAAGTTTTCATAAGATGGGAAATGGGTCGTGTCCTTTTATTATTAATTTTTTTTGATTGATTCTAGTCAATTCTTTCAGTTCCTGATTTTTAGGAAAATAGTCTGATTTTGGTGGTTTTGAATTATTTTTGTAATTTTTAAAATGCCCCTGCAAAAGGCTGGTTGCTCAGGTTATCTCTCAAACTAGGGTTAACCTGATTCATAACAACCGCAATCCCTCCTATATTTTTTTGGGAAATGCTACTTAGACCCCTTGAGGGTCGAGACCACCGAGACCGTGCTTTAAGAGCATGGGATTTAAGGTGGAGCCTACCATGTGAAATGGGCCCCACCTGAATCCATGGTATTAGAGCACGGTCTTGCTGGTATCGGCCCTAATGGGGTCTCAGTGGCAAAGTCTTATTTTTTTCCCGGCTAATGTTGAAACTTGTAGAAATCCATTTCGTGGAAATGCTATCCAAATTTACGTAAGTAACAACCGCAATCCCTCCTATACAATCTTTATCGGACTCGGTACTCTTTTTTTTTTGGCGATAGGTTGCGACACACACACAACTCACACACATGTTGATCACTTTAAACTTTACTTTAAACTACATGTTGATCACTCCATGAATTCTCAACCTTCATTTGACTGCTTGTCCTAGGGTTAGATTCAAGTTTGACAAAGCGACTAAATATTATGAGCTGTCCGGAGCTCGACCCATGAAACAAATCCAAAACCCATACAACTCTTGGACGAATGAAATAAACCAATCAGATTAGTTTTCCTCAAAACCTCAACCTCAACCTCAACCCGACCCGACCCGACCCGCGGGTGGGTTGACTCTTGACGGGTAGGGTTTGATAGGAACAAGATTGGGGAGCTCCGCATAACTTCTCTCCATCATAACTAGACCCTTATAACAACTAACATATCAATATCGTCAAATTCTGATGTAATCGTCACTTAATTAATTAAATCTCTCTCCTAAACCAACTTCAATTAGATATTCTTCTAGAAAGAAAATCTAATGGATGGAGGCTTTTTGGCTGAGATCTATGGACTTTGCTAATGAGACCGCGAAAGGGCCGAGACCACTGAGACTGTGCATGGGATTTCAGGTGGGGCCCTCATTCACATGGTGGACCCCACCTGAAATCCTGGGCATCTATGCACGGTCTCAGTGGTCTCGGCCCTTTCACGGTCTCAAAAGCATTATCCGAGATCTATACCCTAAAATATTTCTTCTTCTATTTGTTTGGTTATTTAGTGACCTAACACGTCTCGAAATTTCTCAAACTTTGAGAGTATTTTCTTCTCTCTCAAGTCTCAACCCTAGCTTTCTTCGTTCCTAGACGTTAAAAAAAAAAAACCGCGTTCAAAGAATCTTGAGAGCCCTTGCCCTGATATTCAAAACATGGAAGAACAGAAACAGCTAAAGAAGAATAGTTCATCCGGGTTACAGGTTAACAAGACCACTCAACAAGGGTTAGATAAATCAGCAGATGACAAGTATTTCGATTTGATTCCTCCGGGTTACAGGTTCTGTCCTAAGGACTCGGAACTCATTCTTGATTATCTCAAGGAGAAGGTCATGAACCGCCCTTTGCCTCGCAACAGAATCAAGGAGGTTAATCTAAAGGATTACAGTCCCTATGACCTCATAGGTCCGTTGTGTTCTTTTTTCTTTTTCTTTCAGTTTTGACTTTTCACTTTGGAGGGGTGTTGTTATTTTATCTTCATGTTTTATTTGTTATTTTATCTATCTCATACATTTAAAGAAAGATTATTTCTATTAATCAATTTTTTTTAAAAGAAAAAAACTCTAAAATTTCCCTCCAAGGCCGATTTTCTTGAAACCCGGGCTACTGTTCATAGTTCATCTCATTCATGAGATAGATATCTGTAGAAATCCATTTCACGGAAATACTATATATAGATATCCAAGTTTACATAACTTGATGCAATCATATTAGAATATGATCCTCCATTGTGACCATTATACACCTATATCCAGTGATATAACATGTATCTTTTAACATGTTTTTTGTTGTGTCTGATTTTTTTTTTTTTACAAATTCTTTAGTAAATATTGTTATTTGGGTTGAATAAATGGGTTACATCCTTTTGTTGTTTTGAGTTGATGGTTGTCATTTTATTTGTCAATGTATTTATTTTGCTCCTTTAATTACTATTTGTTAATTGTTGTGATGATTGGGTTTATTATTATTATTATTATTATTGGTACAATGCATTGTTAATTTTTTTGTTGGGTTCAATATTGATTGTAAATATTGTTTTTTTTTTTGGGTCTAATCGTGTTGTTTTTTCTGTTACCGAGGTGTGTTTTATTTATTATTGTTTTTGTACAAAATTGGTAGTAAATATTACTTTTTGGTGACTTAGATGGATTTTTGTTATACTGTTTTTAGATGGGTTTTTGTTATATAATTTCTTTGTTTAGTCTGTTGTGATTTGTGTGTTGAGTGAGATCGATGTGTAATTGTCTTTCTTTTCTGTTTTGTTTAAAATTATGTTTGATTTGAGAAAATGTTCTCGGTTAGAAGAGTAGAAGATTGAAATTTGTTTTCGTTTAATTTATGACAGAGAAGTACTGTAAGGCATATGGAGAAAAAGAGTGGTACTTCTTCACCCCAAGGGATCGGAAGTACCCGAAAGGGGACCGACGGGACCGAGCAGCAGGTGATGGATTCTGGAAAGCAACTGAAACTAAGAAGCCTGTGCGTAGTAATGGTGGTACCTTGGTTGGTTACAAAAGGTCCTTAGTTTACTACAAAGGGAAGCCTCCCAATGGGAAGAAGACTAATTGGCTCATGAACGAGTATAGTGTATCAGACAATGTAATTCTAACTTACTCTGATTCAGAACTTCTTTATGTTTTATTTTCATCATAGTACTGAGATAGATTTCATGGTTAGGCACAAACTAAGTCTTAATTATCTATATATCCTTGCAGTTGGATGACTGTGTTTTGTGTAGGATACATAAGAAGGCAGATAAAGAAGTGGCGCCACCCCTACCGGCCACAACTGTCACCACTTCCATCACAGCCACCACCTCCACCACTACCACCATCACCGCCACCACCTCCACCTCCAGCAGCTGCTGCAAGATCGTCCCATGATGACTCCACAGTACTACTGGTTAGTGAACAAGCTGATCCCTTCCCTAAACAGTCTGTACTCCAACATAACCATCAGGGATTTGACGAGTTACCCCAACATAACTTTGTCGAACCTGATCAGGTATCCGCTTACTGCCCATTTGATCAGTCATTCGGGCACTCCATGGCGCAGAATCGGATATCTTGTTTTCATACCTCCATGACCAATTTGAATTCTTCAAACCAAGCCTCCTTGCCGTTTGTGGGTGAGCAACTGCCGGTTTCTTCTATGCCCTCTTCGGCGCAATATTTGGATAACCAGCAGGGTACTACTCAGCTCTTCTCCTTGCCATTTATTAGTACGCAGCTCCCGACTTCTTCTATGCCCTCTTCAGTGCAAATTTTGGATAACCAACAGGGTAATACCCAGCTCTTCTCCTTGCCGCTTATTAGTATGCATCTGCCGGCTTCTTCTATGCCTTATTCAGTGCAATTGGTGGAGAACCAGCAGAGTACTTCTCAGCTCTCATCCATTCAATCTATTGTGGATTATCTGCAAAATCCTAAATCGCTCGAAGACAATTTGAGTTTTAGTTCCGAAGATTATTCTATTACATCAGTAGGAGCTGCAGACTTGGATGTTGGCTGCATCGACATTGACTGTTCATCTAGTGAGGAATTTTTAATGGATTGGGAGTCAGTTATACCATCATCAACACTTACTCAACAGCAACCATCACCACCGCTCACTCAATAGCCATCACCGAGACATCGGCCTGTAACTGATTAGTTTGGTGCTGATATGTATTTGGAGAGACTTTGATTTGTTATACGTTGAAGTTAATACTTGGCCATCTTTTAATTTAGAAGAATTGTGCCATGTTAGTTTTTAGGAGTAGTGATTCTGTTCATTGGAAACTTCGTTCTAATGCGTGTTTTAGATGAGAAATGTTCACTTGAAGTAATATATGATGCGGTCATTGTGTATTTATATTTCTTAGTTTGAGACTAATTAAGACTGATACTTCAAAGATCAAACTAATAATCATTATATCAGCGATGGTTAATAAGTTTTGGTTTGGCCGTGAAAGGAACATCGACTATGTCATTTTAATGCGTCTTCTTTGTTTGTGTCATTTGTTGTGCTCCTGAGTTTTTTTTTTTTTTCTCACAAATTCTGCAATAAGTATTATTTTTTGGGCTCAGGATCCTTTCGAGTTCAACTCGAGAGATTCTCTCGAGTTGGAACCCCTAGAGGTCACCACGTGTCTCCTTTGACACCCCTTAACTATGGGTAAGGTTCACCCACCCCTAGGGTTCACTCATCCATCCTTGGTTTTTTAAAAAAAATATTAATTCTTTTTTTTAAATTAAAAACTTTTTTTAATATTAAAAAAACTCAAAAAACAGTTTTTTTAATTTTAAAAATAATAATGAATATATAAAAAAAAATCAAGGATGGGTGGGTGAACCCTAGGGGTGGGTGAACCTTACCCATGGTTAAGGGGTGTCAAAAGAGACACGTGGTGACCTCTAGGGGTTCCAACTCGAGAGATTCTCTCGAGTTGAACTCGAAAGAATCTATGCCTATTTTTTGGGACTTTGCCACTGAGACCACAAAAGGGCCGAGACCACACCAGATTTCAAGTAGGGCCCACGGTCACATAGTAGGCCCCACCTGAAATCCAATGCACAGATGCCCAGTCTCGGTGGTCTCGGCCCTTCTTCGGTCTGAAAAGCATTTCCTTATTTTTTGGGTTGACTTATATGGTTAAATGCTTTTGTTAGTTTGAGTTAATGGGTGCGGGGAATGCTAGCCCCAGTTTCCTAAATACTCACTTTCCCTACTTAACAGACACGTATACTTACTTTTCCCGATTATTTTTGAAACCGGTTAAAACTTTGTCTAACATATATCTTTAAGATAGCCCCTTAATAGTTTTTTATTTATCAAAAAACCCTTTCACGTTGAAGACAAAAGAACAAATAAAATTTCTCACATGTGTATCAGCAAAGTAATCTCCCGCCCCTATTTTTTTTTCTCTCTCTCACCTCCAGCGTCCCTTTTTCTAACGGAGAAGAAGATAATGAAACTTCACACCTTTTCTTAGGTCCTCACCATGGGAGAATTTTTCTGCAACACTAAAATCGTAAAGAAAGTCAGACTGAAATGGGGGGGTTTTTTTAGGAGTGTTTCTCTTTTCCCCACTTCCTCACTATCTGAGTAAAGGTTTGAAGAGAAAGGCAACCAGACTGAAATCGTAAAAGAAGATGATACCTTCATAACTGCTCTCAACCTGCTAGACTCATCACCTACTCAAATTTTTTTTTAGTAATAGTAAAAAAAAAAGGCTCTTTCATGTAAACAAAATTTCATTGATTTCATGGAGTGTTCAAGCCTTAGTATGATTATTCTTCTCCAAATAATGAAAAAATTTATGCTATTTTGGGTGTTTGAATGTGGGTTGTCGTTCTTGAGTTACCCCACCCCCAACCTCGAAAATTAAAAAATTGTGGAACTGCTGACCATATCGTTTTTAATGGATTTTTTTTTCAAGATTAAGTGGCCATTGTTGTTTGCCGTCAATGAAGATTATTGTCCATCACCGGCAGGGCGTTGCTCATGGAGAAGGGAGTCTTTTCCTACTGCTTTTACGAAGGGCGATCGATGAGGGAGATTGTTGAGATGTTGTAAGGGAAATGAAAGGGAAGTGATTTTGTGAGAGATATAAAGTGGGGCGGGAGATTAAATGAACAGGAGGGGTAAAACCAAGAAAAATTAAAAGAGAACAAGAGAGAGAAAATGTTCTTTCCATTCGTACTCTTTTGTTTAAATGTGGATGGTTTTTTTTTATAAATTACAAACTAGTAAGGAGGGATTCTAAAATATTCATGTCGATGACAGCATCAACCGGCTCAAAAAGTAACCGGGTAAAGGGACTATACGTGTCCACTTTGTAAAGAAAGTGAGGAAGTAAGGAAACTGGGGCTAGCATTCCCTTATTTCGTGCATAGATACATTTACGTTTGGGTTATTAGGTATGTATCGTGATTTTTTATAGTAATTTCAAAGAGTTTTGATTCTAATAACTTGCATTGTGCTTGAAAATTTGATTTGGTATATTTAGGTTACACAACCAAATCATGTGGGAAATCAGAGTTTCAGGTAGAAAAAAAATTATTTATTTCCTTTATCCTTCCTATATTGATTAATTTGATATTTCTAGTCTTTTTTTTTTAAATTTTTTTATTAGATATCTTAATTTGTGTAGTTCTATATCTCTTGGCTAGGCATTATTTGCAGCGTGTTTGGAGAATCCCAGAATGTGAATATGTTTTATATGCCAGTAATAATAACTGTAGTTTAACAGTTTTGGAATAATATGCCCAATCTATCAAATTCAAGACTGAAGCAAATTTCATGTAACAATCAATCAAGCGTCCATGACAAAAAAATTCCCGGTCTTTCTTCCGGCCCTTTGACTCGGCCCTGATAATGTACCACAATCTTCTCCTACAATGTCTCCTCAATATTCTCAAGATACCCAAGAGGATCAATCACACAATTAACTTCCTTTTTTTGAATATCTATTTTTTGTTAGAGAATCATATTTACAACTCATTTTGTATCTTTTCAAATCTTTGTACCTCTATAAGAGGATGACAATATTGAATGAATAAGCACCTCAGACTTTTCTCTAAATCCTTTTATGGTATCATAGCTTTTACTAGATCACTAGTAATCCAATCGTCCTTCCCTTGCTTCTCCTTTCTTTCAAGCCACCCACCTACCCACTCACTGCTCTTATATTCTTCTTGCCACAAATGACAGCAAACAATTCCTCTGTTTTGACTGCTTCAGCAAACACTTCCACAATTCCTACTATCACTATTTCCTCCATTTTAAACCTTATCTCAGTAAAACTAACATCTACCAATTATCTCCTATGGACAAGTCAATTCGTCCCTCTTCTCTGCAGCCAAAATCTGATGGGCTATGTTGATGGTTCTCTCCAACCCCCAACTCAATTTCTTGCCAACTGTGATGGTAGTAATCTCAATGAAACTAATCCTCTCTATGATCGGTGGAATCAAACTGATCAAATACTCCTCAGTTGGATAAATGCAACTTTATCGGAAGAGGTAGTTTGCGAGGTGGTCGGGCTAACCACCGCCCATGCTATATGGAATGCTCTTGCAAATACCTATGCACAGAGATCCAGAGCCCATGAGTATCAACTACGACACGAAATACAAATGTGTAAGAAAGGAACCTCAACAATCTCTGACTACCGTCATCGTTTCAAGAATCTTTGTGATAATCTTGCCGCTATTGGACGCTCGATATCCGATGAAGACAAAATTTTTTGGGTCCTAAATGGACTTGGATCCGAGTATGAAGCTTTTGTTACTTCAATCTTGGTGAAACTGTCAATTCCTTCGTATGATCATCTCATTCCGAATCTCATCAGCCAAGAGATTCGAACCAAAGAGAATCATCCTGTTGATAAAGCCTTTGTTGTGCACTACAACAATAGTCGCAACAACCGACACAATGAATATAAATTCCAAAGCAACAACCACAAAAATGGCCGTTTTTCAACAACCAACCATCCTCTCACTACAGCTGGAATACTTGGTCCCTCTCCTCTCAAATGTCAAGTCTGCAGCAAGCTTGGGAATGGAGCACTCGACTGCTGGCACTGCTTCAATCAGACCTATTCGAAATCTCAACAGCCTTCTACTCCTCCTTCGCATGCCCTTGTTGCCCTCTCCATCTCGGATTCATCTGATCCTCAATGGTACCCTGACACCGGCGCTTCTTCCCACATGACAAACAATTCAGGTATCTTCACATTTATCCAACCCTACACTGGCCACAATAAAGTGATAGTTGGTAATTGATCTCCTCTTTCAATTACTCACATTGGTACTATATATGTCTCCACTCCCTATGGTTCTCTTCTCCTCCAAGATGTTCTTCTTGTTCCGGGTCTTCAAAAAAATCTTATTTCCGTTAGTCAATTAACTACTCAACTTAATTGTTTTTTCGTCTTCTCACACCTTGGTTTTGTGATAAAGGATCAGACCACGGAAAAAATTCTAGGGACGGGGCACATTCACCATGACCTTTATGCTGTTGCTCTCAATAAAGCAGCTCTTCTTGCTACCAAGTCTTCCTCAACCATTGCATCCCTTCATCAATGGCATCACCGACTTGGACATCAAGCTGAAAGAATAATTCGTCTTCTCCATCATCAAGACGTCATTAGAGTTACTAGTTTGAATAAAAACTCCTCTGTTTGTGAAGGGTATCAATTAGGAAAGAGCTATAGACTTCCTTTTGTTTCTCATGGCTATTCTATTTCAAAGCCTTTTAATAAAATTCATTCAGGTCTATGGGGTCTAGCTCCAATCTCCTCTTCCTCTGATTTTCAATATTATGTTATTTTTGTGGATGAACATACACGATATACTTGGTTCTATCCCTTACATCGAAAATCTGATGTGTTTAATTGCTTTGTTCGTTTTCAATGAATGATTGAAACTCAGTTAGAGACAAAAATTAAAATATTTCATACCGATGGTGGTGGAGAATTTTCCTCTCACATTTTTCTAAACCATCTTTCAACATGTGGCATCATTCGTCAAGTGTCATGCCCGCATACACCTCAACAAAATGGGACCTCGGAACGTAAACATCGCCACATAACAGTAACTGGTCTTACCATGCTTTTTCAAAGTAAAGTTCCTTCCACTCTTTGGGTTGAGGCCTTCATGACAGCCACATAGCTCATTAACCGACTACCCACACCAGTCCTCCAAGATGCGTCTCGTTTTCAATATCTTTCTAACGGCCCAAGAATCACTTAATTCCGATGAGCGGTGACCAAACTAGAGCTTCCACAAGTTGAGGGTACGTGAAAACATCCCTCTTTTTCGACACTTAGAGTATGTTATACTCTTGGTTCTTCATCCCAAACACCCAAAAACAACCCTTAACCTAATTTCCACTAGTCTTATCATGTCTTATAAACCAAGTTACATAACTGACCCTTGGCCTTTATCAGACTTGTGCCCATGACACTATTCACCACCTTGAGAAATGGGTTCCCGGGTTCTACATTCATACTTAGAGTATTTTATACCCTAGATACTTGAGTATTATTATACTCTTGTTTTAAGGCTCAACGCACATATATAAAACCCTCACGTCACTTTCCCCGATATCAAGGACCCATGGTAGGCCTTAGGCCTTTTCATGCACTGTACACTAACACTATCACATGAATAGTGTACCTGAAATCCGGGGCTCTACATCCTCCCCCCCTTATAGGGATTTCGTCCTCGAAATTAGGATGGTACACAAACAACATTGGTTTGGATTTATAGCCAAAGGGGTGTTCAAAGACCCTCATACCCTTAAAATATCTCAAAAGGGTGGTTTCAAGGCAAAAGTCCCATAATTGGTCAACCGGTAGAGAGGAGCGGTCGACTGGTCAAAAACACCCTCTCTGTCTAAATTTCCCATACAAAATTTTGCCTGATCGGTCGACCGGTAGGGAGTATCGGTCGACCGGTTTTACCTGTTTTTCCCTATCTTGTCCATTTTCTCCGTTCTCCACACTTAGAGTATCCTACATACTCTTAGCTTGAACCTGTAGCTCACCAAGGGTACTTGTACCCACGCTTTAAACCTCCAATACACACACAACACCAATCACACCGCGGGTCATGTGAAACCCTCCTTCCATAAATCAAATACCAAGATCACCTGTATGACCTTGGCTCAAACAAGCCTAGTGCGAAAGCACTATTCACTATACAATCCATTAGAATAATAATTCTTGCATTCAACACGCATAAGTTCATACATCACAAGATATAGTACCTATATCTTAGAATTTCACACTGGGTACCTACTTCTTCGATTGTTGCGTCTCATGACAAGAGTCCTGAGAGCCATGACACGACGTGAGTCTAATTTACATCAAGCTCCTTGAATAGTTCAATGAGCATATAGTACTTATATAGCACATCATATACATCAGAGTAAACAATTAATAGTATAGACATACCATAGAGATTCTACACTAAGCTCTTTGATTCGGTTAAGGTATTAACCTATCACAAACTTTAGCCATTACTTGACTTAAGACTAAGACTAATGAATCGTTGACGTCCTTGAGTTGTTTAAGAAATTTTCTCTGAATCTTTTTGACATGTATGATGCTTCTAGGATCTATATGATGCATATGAGATGTTCATGATGCTTATGACATGTATGTGATGTTTATGCCATGCATGAAATGTGTGTCATGTATGAAAATGTGTGGTGTGAATGATGTGTATGATGCTTGTGCGATGCATGATGCATATGTCATGTAGGATGCTCATGTCATGTGTGATGCTTTTGTATTTTGAGCCCATGGCCATCTTTGGAGTTTATAATATATTTATCACCTTTTACTGAGCATAGGGTCTAGAACGAGCTGCAGATTTAACACGCATCAGTATCTAAAACTTCCTGGACTAAGCACTGAGTCTATAACGAGCTGCAGAATTAACGCGTATCAGTATCTAGAACCGTGCATCAAGCATCCATGAGCTTGTCCAAAATCATATATATATGAGTATATTTATTATTATGTTTCTTTCTTCCAGGGTTCCTACTAGTCATGGGTATACAAGAACTCATATAAACTCATATTCATACCATGAAGCGTGACTTGTGCTTGTTTGTGATAAAGATGCATAACTCAACAATATTTAATAAACTTGTAAAATAAAAGAAAATCTTATGCTTGATGAACCAGTTTCCAATAATTTATAACGTATAGTACGCACACAACACTTAGCATATAGTAACACGCATCAACACAGTACATATAGTATACACACGATAGGGATTTCTAGATAATTTAGCGAAGCTAGGAATCAAGTCGGTTGAAGTATCCACGTAGTCCATACTTGGAATACCATTTCCTATATGGATCTAATATCTTGCTTTGTATCTATTTTGTCGTTTGTATCATCCTAAAATTAAATTTTTCAAAGGACTACTTCTACCTACACCGTTCTAATGCCTAAACTAGAACATCCTCCAACTTGAAGGAGACATGTCTACTTTAACACAACTACCCCAACCCGAGGTAATCTAGAGCCTAAGCTCTGATACCAACTCTGTCACGACCCAAAATCCCCCCTAGGAGTTAGGAGACTTTTGGCTCATGACCGCCGTATCATACAATCCTATCATGACACATAAGGCGTATATATCATCCTGCAAGAGCATACAAGGCACGCGAAGAGGTGAACCTAAAAATTTCTTCTTTATAATGTAATTTTCCACGTGCTAATATAAACAAATTTCTAAAATATAAACTAAACCTGTATACAAGGTCCATCACTTGAATTACCAACTCAAATCAATACAAAAACTCCCATAAGGTCAACCCATATACATGTCTCTCCCTCTCATCACTTAATCATCACTGATGATTGCACATCGGCTTCTCGACATACTCCTCCTCGAACCCTGGTTCAGGAGTACAACCATCCAACCTGTGACCTACCGAAGATAACAACTTCGGCTGAGCATTGAATACTCAGCGTGTACAAAATACTAACTAGCATTACTATAAGCATCAATGATAGCATATGCATTGATCAGAGCGAAGCAGGTAAAAGCAAAGCAGAATGAGGATATCTTAGAGCAGTTCATAAAAAAGATAGCATGTGAGCATTTCTTTACCAGATACATATCATTGAGCATGTCACTAACCATATTCTTTAAGCCATAACAATTCCAATACTTAGAGTGATCCATTAAATTAATAACAAAGCGATACTTTACAAGCAAGGAGGTAAACTCCCTTGAGTCCAAAACAAAGCGATACTTTACAAGTAAGGAGTTATACTCCATTGAGTCGAAATCAAAGCAACTTTACAAGCAAGGAGGTATACTCCCTTGAGTCAAAATCAAAGCAATACTTTACAAGTAAGGAGATATACTCCATTGAGTCGAAATCAAAGCAACTTTACAAGCAAGGAGGTATACTCCCTTGAGTCGAAATCAAAGCAATACTTTACAAGCAAGGAGATATACTCTCTTGAGTCGAAATCAAAGCAATTTTACAAGCAAGGAGGTATACTCCCTTGAGTCGAAATCAAAGAAATACTTTACAAGCAAGGAGGTATACTCCCTTGAGTCCAAAATGAAACGATATTAGAACACCTACCCAAAGTTTGGCCTTATCCTTACTTGTGAACTTGTAAACTTGTGAGCTTGTGAACTTTCTTTTACAACCACTTTGCTTAACAACTTTATAAACCTTGTTCTTGTGAGAATCATTGAATCATGCGAGACTTGTGAACATCGTGCGAGACTTGTGAACTTCGTGTGAGACGTGTAATCATCATGCGAGGCTTGCAATTATCATGCGAGACTTGCGAACATCGTGTGAGACGTGTAATCATCATGCGAGACTTGCAATTATCATGCAAGACTTGTGAACATCGTGTGAGACTTGTGAACATCGTGTGAGACGTGTGAATCATATTCATGAGAGTAAGTGTGAGTAATTCAGTAACCGTATAACAGCCTCAAAATCATGGTAATATCCAACACATGTAAAACATGATTATCAATTCTAATTTCTATCAAGGACATGCCTCAAATTCTACTATGCATTTGCAACTCATAGTAAAGCGATTTATTGGAGTTTAGTTGCTAATTATCTTATCAAAATCATGCTTTCTAACTTACTTACAATATAGGAATTATAAATATGGCCAAAACATCCCATGTTTCATCACAACCATTTAGTTAAATCATAGAAATCAATTTAAACATCGATGAACTATAGTAAGGCAAGTTAGTAGATTATTCTACCTCTTGAAAGATTGAGTTCCTTCAATTTCAGAGTGTTTAGAAGGCTGGAGGAATCCAATCCAAGCTTGAAGAGCAAGATCCAAGCTCTTCCTTTAATCACCAACTCAAACTAAGAGCAATCCAAGAAAACCCAAGCTTCTCTTCTTCCTCCTTCAAAATCACTCTCAAGCTCTCTCTAGGGTTCTTGGAACCCTTATGGATGAATTTTGGGCTTATATAGGTGTTTGGAGGTTGCCAAAACCCCAAATCACCCTTAAAAGATTTCTAGGAGTCGGCTACAGGCCAAATGAATAGTGCACCGGTTGACTGGTCACAAATCCGGTCAACCGGATTGGTCCTCATTTCCCCGGTTTTTCCCGCCTTAGTATTTTGGCCATAACTTTTGACTCAATTATCCGATTTTGACGATTTAACTTGGTTTGGATTTTTATTTTAAAGGGGAACAGCTTTTATGTTTTGTACAACTCCTAATTTTGAGTTTTGCATAATCTAAATGGGCCCACAAGTGGACTGGTCCAAAATGACTGCTGAATTGATAGCAGACCCGCTTTCGGAAAACTCCCATTTCACCTAACTTACACTCACAATCAGAAAAAGTGTAAAGCATGAACCTCAAAGAGGACTTCAATATCTTTCTAACGGCTCAAGAATCACTTAATTCTGATGAACGGTGACTAAACTAGAGCTTCCACAAGTTGAGGGTACGTGAAAACATCCTTCTTTTTCGACACTTAGAGTATGTTATACTCTTGGTTCTTCTTCCCAAACACCCAAAAACAACCCTTAACCTAATTTCCATTAGTCTTATCATGTCTTATAAACCAAGTTACATAACTGACCCTTGGCCTTTATCAGACTTGTGCCCATGACACTATTCACCACCTTGAGAAATGGGTTCCCAGGTTCTACATTCATACTTAGAGTATTTTATACCCTAGATACTTGAGTATTATTATACTCTTGTTTTAAGACTCAACGCACATATATAAAACCCTCACATCACTTTCCCCAATATCAAGGACCCATGGTAGGCCTTAGGCCTTTTCATGTACTGTACACTAACACTATTCACATGAACAATGTACCTGAAATCTGGGGCTCTACAATGAATAAGCATCTCAGACTTTTCTCTAAATCCTTTAGGCCTGGCCCGACCCTAGCCTTGGCCCTTAAGGGCAGGGCTAGGGCCCTACTCTTATAGGGTAGGGTAGGGCTAGGATTGACCATGACCCTGCCCCTACCCGACCCTTTGACAGCCCTAAGCACCTAGTTCTGATTTGGATCAAATCTTGATCTGATTAGACGGAATCCTAATCCTATTATAGATTCGTTGGATCGGATATGGATCCGATATCTTGAACCCGATATCTATAAACTAAAATATTTTTCTATCTTGAATCCTAATCACATGGGAATTTTAGATATATTAATGATAATCGGATTAGATTCGGATCTTGAATTAGTAGCTAGTCAGATATGGATTAGATAATTCATAATCCGGTGTATCTCGAATCGGATCCGGATCTGTCAGATTCTTAATCAGATCTGGATATGTCGGATTCATAATCAGATCGGATCTACATCTAGACAAATCTGATCTAAATCTGATCCGTTTACAGCCCTAATTAAGGTTGAGGGTGAGAAGGCTAGCTAATTCTCTTAACATGAATATTATATTGTTCTTAGTCTGGTTGAATTATGTGACTGAACGAGTTGGGGTAGGGTTGGGAACTAACTAGGGGTGGCATTTAACCCATCGTAAGAGGAAAGCCGGCCTGGCCCCACCCTCCCATGCCCGTAAATTTGAGGGATTCTTTTTCTTTCTTAAGGCCCGCAAGCTAGGTATAGTGAAACTTTTGAAAGTCCTCTAACATTGATGGCGGCTTGCCCGCCCGAGTCCTCTACATGATCTGTTATACATATATTGTATTGTATAATATACATAAGATCTAAACTATATACATATTAGTTATATGTACTCTATATAGTAATACTTTAATACATGATCTCTTATACAATATGAAGCACGGATACTTTGAGAATGGAAACATTCCCATAGCAATATCGCCGTATCATATACGAATTGGATACGGCACTCTAAGGTAAACTTAGTTGTTTTTCATAATTTCTGCCGCATCGCTGTACCCGCATTGTATCGCCGTATCTAAGTATCGCCGTACCCGTGCTTCCTAGCTTATACATATATAGTATTGTATAATATACATAAGGTCTAAACTTTATACATATTAGTTATATGTACTTTATATAGTAATACTTTAATACTATGCCTTAAGTTAATATTGTGTCAAAATTCATTTCATGTTAATATTGTGCTAAATTTAGATATATAATAGAACTAATGTGAGTATTATATCAAAATTAGATACCTGCTAGTACATATGCTTTATGAGTACGGTTCTAAAATGCCTTGTTACTACCGTGTCAAAATTAGTATAATGGCTTATGTGAAAATTTTAATACAATTGGTACTATATATATACATATATCTTATGCTAGTATTGTGTCAAAATTGAATATATAAATAGAAAAGCGCACAAATAAAACATATAACAAAATATATGGTATATTAATATCATTTCATTGTTATACTATTTTTAACTTAAGAAAATATTCTATTATGCCACCGAGTAAACAAAAAAAAAAAAAACTTTTTTATTTTGCTCTATACGTTGCATCGCCCAATTCAAGACCAGATAAAAGAGAGGAGTAGATTTCAGGTTAGGTTCCGGTGGCGGTGTATGGAATTTTTTCACTATTCTTTTAGGCCATGGCCTGCCTTGACCCCCTTAGGAGTAGCGCTTTGGCTTAACTAGCTTGGGCCCTTCAAGGGCTAGGGCCTTACCCTTGTAAGTGATGGTCAGCCCTTGTAAGACCTAGGCCCTGTTTTGGCCCTACCCTTTGACAGCTCTAGTTCTAACTCATCATAATAGTAATACCCTTGATGTGAGCTCAGACCCGTTTATAATTTTGGGATGGAAAAGGGAAACTCGAATTCACCGTAATAAGGAATTCCTCAATCCTAAGTAGGCGTGGCAATCGGGGTGGCTTGACCCTATCTTTCAGCCCAAAGTTTGGGCTGAGCGTACCTTACTTTGGGTTGGGCTGATCTTGGGATTAAATTTGGGCCTGGAGTAAATTTCGTGCATACCTTGGATGACCTTAGCTCAGCTGGAACTCAATCTAGCACGAAATATCATACATATAGGTATTTTATATATTCATTTTTTTAAGATTAAGAAAAGCCACACAATGGGAGCCGGGTTTGGTAGATAAAATTAATATCTAAGCTTAACAGGACATTCTTGAGTATTGTAGAATAATTCAGAATTTTGCACATTACATCCGTCGTAAGCTTATTTATTCGTTTTTATATATATATTGTTTAGTTAATAATTAATGATAAGCTTACAAGTTTTTTAATATAAATTTTACAAGGGTCCTCATGATTTGTAACGGAATGAAATGTTTTCTTAATTATAAATGTTATAATAACAAATTTAGTGGATTCACGAGCTAGCCAACTAGAGCTTGGCCCGAAGCTCAATGTTATATATTTTGTGAACCGAGCTTACAGTAAGGGACTTAGGCTGAGATTGGGCTGGGTTTTAAGCTTCGGGCTGAGCTCAAGCTAACCCTAGCCCAACCCGACTACCACCATAACCATAAGTTCCTAACCCGACCACCCCCAAAATATACCAATAAGTTACATTTTAAAGTTATAATATTAATACTATATATAGATGGATCTGTTGGAACTCTTGTGAAAATACGGCTCACATTTTCTTCTCTTGCCAATACTCAGTGGTGATCTGGAAGCATATTCTTAGCAAGATTCGTTATAGTAATCATATTATTCTTGGCTGGGAGGAAGAAGATCAATGGATGTTGAAAGAGACGTCTAAAGAGGATCTGATTTCGCAGGTGAAAAAACTATGCTTCATTGGCACTGCTTACCATATTTGGCGAGAAAGGAATGGTCGCATATTTCAAAATCAATTCCTTCCTACGTACAGGGGTGATCATCTAGAGGACTATTGAAGGCACTTCCCTTCGCCTTAGCAATAGCAAGCTCCGCATTCCAAATTCTCAGGATAACCGAGACTTCTTTGGGAGGTTGAATGTCCCTTGCACTTGGTACTAGGAGGAGATGAAATGGTGCTCGTGGATTCCTCCTAGATTAGGGACTTGGTTAGTTAATACTGATGGCTCGGTTAGGCATAATGGTGTTCGGACAAGTGGGATATTCAGAAATCATACAGGTGATCCCTTATGTGCCTTTGCCACCTGTAATACATTGGAAGATATGGACTTTGAGAGCTCGATCCTTCACATTGAGCTCGAAGCGATTAAGCAAGCATGTGACATAGCCATTGCCCATCATATTGATAAGCTTTTGATTCTCTCAGACTCAAAGATAGTTGTTGAAGCCCTCAAGTCTCAGTGTGTTGTTGCTTGGCCGCTTAGATTCCTTGTGGAGGACAATTTGGACCTCTCTAGTTCCTTTGAAGAAGTTACTGATTCTCACACTTAGAGAGAGGCGAATCATGCGGCAGATTTTTTGGTCCACATAAATGTAAGCAATGTTTTGTTATATCCCTCTGATTTTCCCGAACCTCTTCTTCACATTGTTGAGGAAGATGATGCAGGTTGAATACTATAGGCTATAATAGCTTTTTGTTTTTTTATGGATTCTGGTTGGGGTTTGCCTAACTGTAGTGACCTTCAAATTAATATTCTGATTCTAGGGGTAATTAGGTAATTATCCTATTAATGGTAAGTTAGTAATTACACTATTAAAGTTAACTATGATAATTTAGATTAACTAAAGGTTAATTGAATAATGTGAATAAAGAACAAAGTGAATAATGAATAAACCTGATTTATATTAACTAGTAACCAAACACCCCTTAGTAAGGACCTTTTAATAAAATACTAAATTAGGGTGTTAATATAAATAGATAAAGCTAAACCTAGTAAACCAATTTTTTTAGCAAAACCTAATTTGGAGAAAACAGACAGCGTAAAGAAAAGGGTTTGAGGAGAAAACTTGCGAGAAAAGCATTAGAACTTGTGGGGTTTGATTTAGAGATTTTAAGCCTTGAAGATCGCATCTCGAATCTCAAGAAGTCTTTTCTGTTGCTTGTGGGGATTCGAATAGAGGCAAGTGAATACTCCCCTAAGATTTAGGTCTTTGTATGTAAATTCTTTAATTTAAAAGTAGATATATTTTTCTTGAATCATGATTAGGTTCATTCAAAGTTTTTTATGAAGTATGTGAAGTTTGATAATCACATTTTAGGTTTAGACATTTTAATTTGAATTAATATGAAATTGTTAGATTTATAAAATTTTAGTACCAATCATAGAAAAATATTCATATTATATTCTCTCATATTCCAAAAATTACGATATTTTGTGGGTAATTCGAACATTGGTAAATACACATCTCTACAAAATTTTAGATAATAAAGAATTCATTTGATATTTATTTCATAATTATGTTTTGGACATGTTAAACCTGTCAGCTAATTCAGAATTAGAAAAACCCAACTTGTTCTATAATATTCTTAACTATTTTATACATAAGAGTGTTGTTTTAAATTTTTTAAAACAACTATAATCTAATAGAATTTAAACCCAATTGGTCTCATATTACTTTATTGTATATTGGTGAATTTATTGGTGAAAGGTGTCGAAACTGTCAGAAAATTTTTCACTACAGATAGGCTGTGTTTCACTCAATATTTTATATTTAAAAAATTATAATTTAATTTTTATGATATTTTTATTATCGTGTTTTGGAGGTCTATTTTCCAGAAAAGTAAGCCTCATAGTTTTTAGGTAGGAGATGATTCTCTGATAAATTATGAAACCTATAAAGGTCACTGTTTTCTATTATTTCGTGAGGCAATGCAACTGTATTGTGTTTAATTATTTATGGAAGAATAAGTACATAAATGAAGAGAAGGAAAATAAAGAAAAATAAAATAAATAAATAGTTTTATTTATTTTAAAGAAGATCTTTGAAAATAATATATTGTTTGTTATAATTATGAAAATTTCATAACTTGATAGATAGACTTGAAAAACATGAGTTATTTACTTAATGCACTGTTATCATTGTTTCGCTTTATATATTGTTTTGAATGCATGCTTATTCTTGTTCATCTTTATTATGATGGTATGAGACACCATAATAAAGAGATTATAGTTTGTTAATGGTAAAGACCACTACCCAATGGATGACAGTGAAGAGTATGATAGTCTCGAAAAAGTCTAAGTCTGTGAGTGATCTCCAGGAGATTCCACTAGGAGAGTCTGGGACTTCTCAGTGAGACAACCTTAGGTGTATTTGTGAACTCAGGATTCAGGGACTCCTCAATATGACAATAGGACTTAAGGGACCCTTAATGATGGATTAGATGACTTTAGACTACTGCCAATGAGGTAGAAGCTAGGATAACCCTATGGGCAGAGGACCAAACAAATTGGAAATTAACTGCAATAATTATTGTATATTTTAATATTGGGATATCAAATGTCAAATACTTTTGTAAATAGCTGTATGCTTGTTGTATTCACTTGTTGAGCTTAGAACTCACTCTTGCTATTGTTGAAGTTTTTCAGGAGACGCCTGAAGAGGTTAGGGAGTCGTGAAGACAAAGTTAGTTGTCGAAATTTTATTGAGTTTTAGTTAAACTTTTATTGAGGTAAAGTGGACTGTGGTGAGGTTGGATTTTGTTTTAACTCTTTTACTCTTTGTGGTTGGTTTAAACTTCAGTTTCTCGTTAATATATCTGAATGATATTTATTAGGAATAATTTCATTATTGTTGGGGTTTGTACTCGGATCATGCCTTGGGAACTACACAAATATGAGATATATTGTGTACAAATTTTGGGGCGTGACACTAACCCCTTCCTTACCCACCAAAAAAAAAAGTCAAAATTTGATGGCATTCTTGTAATTATGGAGAGATATAGTGGTATTCTTGTAATTGTAAAAAGAAAATGATTTTTTTTAGAAAAGCACTACATATCTCCATAATTACAGGAATGCTATCAACACTTTCAAATTTTAACTTGTGTTTGTTAACAACATATTCATGTGAAGTGTGTATATATATATATATATATATATATATATATATATATATATATATAGAGAGAGAGAGAGAGAGAGAGAGAGAGAGAGAGAGAAGATGCATACGCCTGTCAAAGGGCATAGCCTAGGTCTTACTAGGCTTGGCCCTAGCTGTCGAAAGGCCTAAATTGGCTAGGCTCAAATCCTACCCTCAAGGGCCAGGGACTAAAAAAGTGTAAGAAAATTTTTCATAAACCACCATTGGATGTCAACCTGAAATCAATCATCTTCTTTTATCCAATCTTGGAATGCCTGATGCAATAGAAAGAGTACCAAGACAAACTTATAATTTTTTTAGTTGGTGATAGAGTAGAATATTTTTCTTAAGTTAAAAATACTGTAATATATTATAAATTATTACATGTTTACTATTCTTTTATAATGTAATTATATGTAATATACTCTATATTTTTGTTATGTGTTTTATTTGTATGTTTTTTCGTTCCATATATTTAATTTTGACACAATTTATCAAAGAGTTAACATAAGCCATAATACTAATTTTTACATAAGGAAAATATAAGCCATGCATTCTAAAACAATACTGACATAAGGCATAGTACTAGCATGTATCTAATTTTGATATAGTACTAACATAAAGTATAAAATTAGTCTGTATTTAAATTTAGTATAGTATCAACATAATGGTATTTTGATGCAATAATAACATAAGGCATATTATTAAAGTGTTACTATGTAAGGTGTATATAACTAATCTATACTACTACTATGTACCAATTGGTATCAACGTGGCTACATATCTTCAAAAGCTTCTATTTGAGCTTCAAGTTGTTGTCACGTGTTATTTATTCTCACCCTCCCATAAATTGTTGAGTTGTGGACCCTACTCCCTAGCTCCCCCAATTCCTCCTTGAAAAATGCTAGCCCTAGTCTCAAACTTCCAAAGACTCAAGGTGGTAATGATAGGTGTTGCTACATCACCTGGTTCACTTGAGAACTGGTGCAAAACATAACTTCCTTGTTTAAATTTTTTGCTTTTTTTTATATTGTTTCCCTTTTTTTCCACTATCTAGTTAGTAGTGTTAGTATATGTTTTAGCCTAGGAAAGGGTGGAGATTTCAACATGCACACCCACACGGGACTCAATTTCAAACCAAACGAGTGGTGTCGTCCACACTACTATTAATGGGGAAAGCATTGCTTCTCGCTGTTATACTTCACTACAAAATTAAAGCCTTTTAGCGGCGGTTCACAACCACCACTAAAGGTACCTAAAACGCCTTTATTGTTAATAACGGCGGTTCATGAAAATCGCCGTTATTGCTCTTGTCGGGGAAGCATATAGAGGCGGTTTTTTGAACCGCCATTGTGGATTAACTTATTACAGCATTTTTTTAGATCCTTTAACGGCGGTTACTAAAGGGCAATTCCGTCATTATAAGTAAGCCTATTGTAGCGATTTATAATCACTACAGATCATATATTTAACGGCGTTTAAAACCGCCTTTAAAGAACCGATATATAACCACGTTTCAAAATCGTCGTTAATGAAGTGATATATAACAGTATTTAAAAATCGTCGTTACTGAACCGATATATAACTGTGTTTCAAAAGGCTTGCGACTTGGAGAGTGGGGAAGAGTTGCTCGCTGCTGCTCTTGACCGAATAGAAAAGTAAATAGCTTGAACAGGAAAGTAGAGAAATTACAGAGAGGGATACTAAAAACCTAGCAAAACCCTAATCGTAGAGAGATTACAGAGAGAAAGGGAGATTACAGAGAGGGATAGATTTGCATGTCCAGGAATACAGTAGAGAGAGACTGAGAGAGAGAGACAAAGACAAACCAAGAGAGAGATAGAGAGAGAGGAGAGAGACACTTACGATGGAGAGCACATGGGAAGGCCTCCACTTCTTCAATCATAGGGGAGAGCACCTAAGTAGAGAGAGAGAGAACTTGAGCTGAGAGAGGGGGACAGAGAGGGAGAGAGAGAGAGAGAAAAAACATACTAGAGCAAGTGGCCGGAGAAGTTGGCCAAAGTAGGCAACCGGAGCATGAGCATGGAGCAGGAGCAGGAGTAGGGAGGAGAGGAAGAGAGGAAAAGTGGAGGCAAAGAGGAAAAGAAGAGGGAAAAGATCGAGGCCCTAGCTAAATCCCCAAATACGTGGCTTTTAGCAGCGGTTTTACAAAACGCCTCTAAAAGCCATTAAATATTGCCACAGTTGGCTTAGCGCGAGCTCATTTCCGTGGCAGGTTTTAATATGCTCCATTGAAGTTGGTTTCCCGCCATGTCTTTAGCGACGTTTTTTAAAAAACCACCACAAAAACATTCACAATAACGGCGGTTATTTAACCAACTGCCGCTGTAACTGGTTCTCGTCATGTCTTTAGCTGCGTTTTTTTTTATAAAACGTCGTTGTATGTTGTCTTTAGCGGCGTTTTCTTCTAGACGCTGCTATTTTGTAGTGCTTGTTGAATGGGTAGCAATGACACATGTTTCTACCACCGTGAGACTTTGGAAAAAAAAAAAATTGAATTGTGAGACTGAGGCTAGCACACCTCTTCCTCCTCCCTACTAAACCGTCTCCCCCCCCCGCCATCAAACCATCTTCCTATCTCCCCCAAATTCCTCCCCTAACCAAACCCTCTCTCTCTCTCTCTCTTCCCCATCAAATCATCTGCCTCTCTCTCCTAATTCTTCTCCCCAACAAAACCGTTCCTCTCTCCCCCCATAAATCGTTTCCCTCTCCTCGATTCCTCCCCCAATCACTTATAAGTGTGGAGAAATAACCCCCATATTTTTCAGAACCATGCATAACAGATGGCCTTAAAATTGGTATAGAGGAATCGTGAGGTTGTGATGTCCATTTAACAAACGAGTAGCAATAATGATCAATCTTGAAGATCATATTAAGGGTGTTTGAGAAAGAACCCATGCCACAATGAAATTGTAGCAATTCCTTGATAAAGAATCATCTTAAAATGCATTTCATGTTTAAGGGAAATATGGGTAAGGATCTTTTCTTGGCACATTAGGCCAATTGCCAGCCATGAATAGATTTCTCTGTGACATACTTTTCTCTCTTCCCAAATAAAAAGGAGAAGTTAAATGAGAAGGGAAACGAGTTTGATCTCATCAAAGGGAGATATACACCTTTTGGGTTCATCGAAAGAGTTCAACACCTCCTAATTCTCTCTTACAAAAGAAACTCATCATTCATTCACTAATCCCAAATTAAATGATTACAACTATTAAATAGATACAATAATTAGTTATAAAGCTACCTACAACTAATAAATCACTCATAATAATTACTCATTTACAACCCCCACTAAACCCACTACGTAACATTCCACCTCCCTTAATTTAACCTTGTCCTCAAGGTTAAGTTTCTCTAATTAAATCTTCTTCTTTTTCTTATTTTTCTTCTTCTTTCTTTTGGTGTATACATACCATAAACCATGGCCACAGGAATCTGAGTCTAATAATAAACTATTACAACTCTTAAATAGATACAATGATTAATTATAAAACTACCTATAACTAATAAAACACCCATAATAACTACCTATTTACACCCCCACATAACTCACTAAGTAAGCATGTAACATGCTCACTAGTTGTTTTACTTATATGAGATGTTGCAGGATTATTGTATAAACAGTTGAATCGTATAAGCAATGTCATTTGTGACCATGTTCATTGGGGCAAAATGGTTTTTTGCCCCCATTTTCTGTCTAACTAGTAGTATTTTAACCCTATTCCATGTAAAGGTTGACGGGTTCAGCTGGGTCTGTCAAAAATTACACCCCCGGGAGATATGTGAACCCTGGCTTGTAATCTGAATTGGTGCTTATTTTGTCACTATCAATGATTAATTACCATTTACCACTCCTTTAGGCATATCTTAGAGAAATGCTAGAGTCGGACTCTATTTGCATGAAGGGAATTTTGGCGCCTAATTAGGGTAAATATTGTGCCTTATTAAGTCACAAATATAGTGCCAAACACCTTCTGCCACAACAATAGCTCCAGTACAATTTTTTCATCGGGCTTGGTCGCAGTTTGCCCAAATCTATGAATTGGATAGACCATAAAGCTGCCCCCCTATAAATACCTATATTTGTTGGATGGAAAGGCATTAGGATTAGACGGGTCTCAATTCAACAAGGAGATATTCCCCGCCAAAATTTAAACCCCTAGGTTTCACCATGTTTTTGATAGGTCAGTTTGTTTACTATCATTTGGCAGGTGATCTCTAAACCATTTAGAAAAGAAGGAACCACATATATATATATATATATATATATTCTCACTAAATGGCCCACATAAGGATATTAGATGGCATCTAGAGGAGTGAGAGGGACCCTTGATGCTTCATCTTGGTGGGACAATCCATGATACAAGGCCCATCATACAAGTTTATTTAAGGGAGAACCCATCCCAATCAATACAAAGAAATCCCATTTGCTTTTCCTTTCTTTTTCTTTTGGTTACTTAAACGACAATCGCCTAAAGTGGTTCCCACACCATCATCCAAGCACATGTTATTGGGAGAAAGTGGAGTGGAGGTCATGTCCTTCAGAAAAAAGAAAAATAATAATAAAAATCCCCCCCCCCCCCAAAAAAAAAAAGAAAAAAAAAAGGAAAGTTGAGTTTGAATTAGTGTAGTGAAAAACCCAAGCCTTAGATGCAAGCTTCCAAATTCTTTTTGTGGTAGTAACATATGTTGTTACTTTTTCTTGTTACCTTTGAAATTGGTTTTATTTTTTAACACGCTAAAGGGGAAGCAACGACAAGTGCTATTATCAAAGTGAGAGTTTAAAGTCTGCCTAAAAGAGGCAGAGAAGAAGGAAGAGAAAAAATGTCATTTTTTGGTAGGTGACATCATTTAACTAGGTTAGTAGGTACATATGCTAGTACAAAGGTAGGCATCTCAACCGCAATAGGTAGACTCGAACTCCGGTCCTAGCTGAGATTTTGCTCATCTATGCAAGTTACATAGAAGAATCCACTAAAATCAACATAAGAGAAGTGAGAGCCCATGTTATGCATAATAAGATTTAAGGCCCTAATGTCCAACTTTCTTATCAAATACAACCTCAATTTCCTCTCATTTTAAGCTACTATACTTTTCATAATATAAATTTTTATTGTCTTAATCACCTTGAGCATCCTACAATTGCGATAAAACAAAAAGGATAGACCTCCAAACAGTAAGCACTGCGATCACCTTCACCTTCTCGAGCTAGAAATCTAGTACTTTGGTTTCAATGTCACCCTCGTTGGTTATTTACAGTTTGAATAAAGGTGAGAAAATGAAAACAATAATGAAAAAAGAAGAAGAAAGGAAGGAGGTAAGTTTCAACTGACTTCAGTGTCGGAGTTTGGTGTGGGATGGGATGTGTAGGTCTTGTATCTATGTCCGCTGTACATTTTACAAATTTTACCATCCTCTTTGCCCTACTATTCAGTACTTAGGTGGCATTATGGTGTTACTAACATTGCAAATAATCTACCTCATGATAGACATGGCCATCACTACTGCTTGTTCTAATGGTTGGGTGTGGCCTCTCTTATAAGGGAGGTCTTGAGATCCAATCCCAATGGATGATGTCTTGCAAGAGTTTCACATCTCATTACTAACAACTAACTAATGATTACAACTAACAATAGGTAAATGATATGGACACCAAAAAAAAACAGAGACCAAGCCAACTTTGAATGTAACCCTAGAAAGCAATTTGATTAGGGTTACAAGCTAATACTCTCTACTTCAACTTAATCTATGTCCTCTTACAATCAAACCCAATGAAATTTCTGTAATTAGTTCAACAAAGCTACACCTTGATCCAGTTGTGTGTGCAATTGGACAATTGAGTAACATCCAAACCCTGAATCATGATGGGGTGCTGCCACATTGGTAGCAATCTTTGATTCCTGCACAAATCCCGTCGAGAAACACTCACCCTTGATTCTTTTGATTAACCTCGCAAATACGAGAAAATGTTATGTAAATTGTAGTATAATAAAAGATTTATGTTCTCAATTTAGGGTTTTGGATTATGATTGAAGGGTGTGAATTAGTTTATACTACTTACAGAGCAAAAGGAGTGAGTGAATCTGGGAGGTTGTTGCTGCACTTTTTACCAAGTGCACAGTAAAATGAAAAAAGGTTTTTGAAGAGGGAATGTTAGTATCATGAATTATGATCTGCCCAACCTTCGCTTTTTTTTTTTTAATCACATTGTAGAGGTCAGTCAGACTACAGTCATAATCAAGACATGTCTTGGCCCTACCTGTCTGGTAGATGCCACACCCCTATCCATTGCTATGGGTCCCAGACTCCATAAAAAACAATTCATTTGGGTTCACCTTTATTGGTTTTCTATGAGGAACCAAGGTGCAAGATACATGAATTCTTCAATAATGCACAAAGAAACAAAAATCCATATTTTTGAAAAAGTAAAATGATTCTATGACATTTTTTTTGTTGGTAGATGGCCTCATTTATCTACCATTAGTAGTAGTTATGGTGAGTAAAGCTCTTTCTCTTGCTTTCCACATGACTGAGAAAGTTACCTTCATGAGAACTTGATCACAGGACTATCCTCATGAAAGATTTACTACTTCTCATATGTTGGTTTCTAAGGAAATCCTAAAATTTGGTTAAGTTTATAAGATTTTAATTTTCCTTAAATTAATATATAAGGAATTATAAGGTACATTCACACACATATGTATCATACCCAGGGGTGGAGCAGGGGGCGAGGTGGGGCAATGGTCCCCTCCAATTTTATTTGAAAGTTAAGTATATTATATGTAAAAGAAATTTTAAAAATACATAATATGTAAGTTTTATATATGGTGCCCCCAAAAAATATTGTAAATTTTTTTTTATATGTACAACATAAAGGGATATGTCACTTTTAACCCTAGTTAATATTTAATATCTTAGGAGTTAATTTTATTTTAATAAAAATCAAGGATAGATGTATAAACCCTAGGGGTGAGTGAATCTTAACCCCAATTAATGGGGTATTAAAAGGACATGTGTGAAGCAGGGGAGACGCGTATGTTCAACTAAACACGGCTCGCGCGTGTTAAAAAACATGTTAGCCTATATGTTACAATCATAAGTAACCTTAATAATTTTGATGATAACATAATAATGTAATGACTTATGTGTTACTAATGTGTAGAACCCTGAAACTTGGTTTCATAGTCGGTGAATAGTGACTGTGAATAGTGATTTTGGCCTAAAGGCTTTCCATGTGTTTGTGGTGTGATGAATTAATGAGAAGAGTTTCACAAGCAAATCTTGTGTGGTATGTTGGTGTGTTTGGTGTCCTAGGGCTATTAGAAAAAATGGTGAAAATAATCTAAGGGCTCTAAGGGTGCAAAATGAAAAAAAAGAAGAAGAAAAATTGCCAAGTTTTGTAGGTGGCCAGTCGACTCCCCCTCCTGGCCGGTCTACCGTCTCAAAATGGCCAACATGAGGTTTTGGACTAAGGCCGGTCGACCGCCCCTCCTGGCCATTTGACCGACTATCTTGAAACTACCCGAAAATGGGATGACAGTAGGGTTGTACTCAAGGCTAGTTGACCCCCCCTCCAGCCGATTGACCAACTGTATGAAGTTTGGTCTGATTTGTGGCTTTCCAGCCTTAGTTGGTCGACCGCCCATCCTGGTCGGTCGACTGACCTTTAGTAATTTGGGGTTTTTCCCCTTTGTGTGCGAATCCTAAGGGTAATTTAGGGTTTTAAACCCCCCATGGCCTATACATGCCTACCAAATTCGTGGGTTTTGGGTTACACAAACTTAAGGGAGATTTTATGAGAGAAAAGGGAGGAAAGTTAGGGTTTCAAGAGGGGTTTTCTTGGGTGATCAAAGTTGGAGCTTGGAACTCCATTTCTCAAGCTTGGATCGCTCATCTAAGGATTTATTAAGCATTAAGTTGTAGGGATTCAATTTTCCCCTCTCAAACAACGTAAATATCTTCTACTAGTTAGTTTTGTTATAATTTTATAAGTAAATACACCTATTCCTTAACCTTGCTATGATTTAACCTAGAAATAAAGGTTTTAAAGTTGTGTTTTTCAATAAAAGGGTAAACATGTCCTATGCTTTGACTTGGTAGTATTTTCCTTAAAAAAACCATGATTCTAAGTAAGATGTGATGAAATAGGCTTAGTAGCCATGATTATTACTATTCTATTGATATGAATGATGCTCCATGACTATGCTTGAATGTTACGGGTTTTCTATACTTTCGATGATGTTCATAAACTTCACATGATTATGGTTAAGGGTTTCTAAGTACGTTATGATGCTCTATGATTATATAAGTATGCTTAGAATGTTTTAAGCTCTCCAAGTATTGTAGGATGCTCACAAGCACTCGATGCACTCTATACCTTGCATGATCGTTTTCTCATAACCATTGTATTTAAAATTTCATAAGCAAAAGATTTTAAAAAGATTCATAGGAAATTGTTTATAAGGAAAAATCTCATAAGGGAATGCATAACTCACAAGAATTGACAAGGCCAAACTTTGGGTTGACATTTCTAAGACCGGTTACAATTCTCCAAGGATCAAGTTTAAGACCGGTTACAAGTCTCTAAGGATCATAAGCTCACAAGGTTCTCATAAAGCTCACAAGTTCTCATAAGGCTCATAAGGATCTAGTCTAAGATCGTTTCACAAATCTCTAAGGATCAAATCTAAGATCGTTTCACAAATCTCCAAGGATCAGGTCTAAGATCGGTTATAAGGCTAATAAGAACTCATAAGAAAGGAAATCTCATAAGACATGTTTTGGTTTTACGAAAGTTCATAAGACAATGGTTTTGAAAGATGTGCACGGTTAAGTTAAGTTTTGAAGTATGATTTCTATGTTTGGTTTAAAGTATGTATTATGAACTGTTACTTAATATTTCGTATGATATTGTTGATTATATCATTGTTAGCTAGTAGATTGTATATGCTGAGTATTCCATGCTCAGTCGTACGTTTTGATGTCGGCAGGTCAAGGTTTTGACATGTGCTCTCGGTCCATGGGTCGAGGAGGACTATGGCGAAAAGCAGCTGGTAGAGGCTCAGCTAGAGGAGGATAGGAACTTGGATAGGTGGCCTTATCCTGAATATTATTGTGAAAGGGTTTGAGAGAGATTATATTTTGTATTTTGATGAGTGGGCATGTCCACTTTTACTTTGGTTATATGTTGTATAAACTTGGAATACTGTCTATGATTAGAAGGATGTTTTAGTTTACGCTTCCGCTATGTTTGTTGCTTTCGCTATTTATTTTAGGGCGCGACAGAGTTGGTATCAGAGCTCTGAATTAGTTTCTCAAGGCTAAGCGGAATTCAGAATTAGGTCATTTGATTATCTGAGTTGAACTTAGAACTTAAATGAATTCTAAATTTTATGTATGATACTAGAGTTAGTATCATATTAGAGCCTAGGCGTTAGGTTCTCTAGGGTCACTTAGATTCTGATACCATGATTGAGACAAGGCATTAGGTCCAAGAAAAGAGTTGTATTCCAAGTATAGACTAATCATTTAGTTTTAGTCCATAACCGGTTGGAACTAAACTGATCTTATGTTTTAGCTTCGCTAGAAAAACCTTAGTTATATGCTTATATATATTATGTGTTAACTATATGTTAATATATGCTTTTATAAGTATATATGTCAGTTGAATTTCTATGCTTTGAAGTCTAGTTACAAGTTAGACTTGTGGGTTGTTATTTGCTCTCTGGAATATCATCATGAGACGTAGTAATCGAGAAAGTAGGAAACCAATCTGAAATTCTATGATGATTGTAGAACATGCTACTATTCAACTATATGTGAAATATAGTGATGTACGAACTTATGCATGTTGAATACAAATTAAGAACATAGTTATGTATAACATTCAGGCACACTATGGATAAGCGAATGCTTAGCCATGTGTTGATCATCATTGGATCAACCCATTCCTTCGTTTCGCCTAGTTTTGCGAAGGGTTTCTTTTCTGATCCAAGCTAGTTTGATAGTGGGTTATCCATCTCGAATTCGATAGGCAAGTCAGTGTTGATAGACCGAGTATATCAGGGTTGTGTAGTACAAGTGGAGCACCATGATTTGCTAGCCGATCTGATTATCCTAGGCTTCCTAGATTTTGATGTCATCCTGGGGATGGATTGGCTTGCGGCACATCATAGGCACGTGGCTTGCTTCGAGAAGATGGTGAACTTCAGGCCAATTGGTGTGAAACCATTTCATTTCCGTGGGCTACGGAGGAGAGACATCTCCTACCTAGCAACTTTGAGTCTCTCAAATCCGGAGGCACGAGACTCCTCAGTCATTCCGATTGTGAGTGAGTATTTAGATGTGTTTCCCAAGGACTTGCCTGGATTGCCCCCGTAATAGAGCTTGCTCTAGGAACCACTACGATTTCTAAGGCTCCGTATAGGATGGCCCTAGTTGAGCTTAAGAGGAGCTACAACAACTCGGTTTTATCCGACCAAGTGTGTCACCGTGGGGAGCTCCAGTACTCTTTATGAAAAAGAAGGATAGGTCGATGAGGATATGTATCGACTACAGACAGCTGAACAAATCAAGAATCGTTATCCATTGCCTCAGATAGACGACTTGTTTGATCAACTAAAAGGAGCAAGGTTCTTCTCTAAGATTGATCTTCGATCGGGTTATCCTCAGTTGAAGATCAAGGCAGAAGATGTTCCCCAGACCGCCTTTAGGACTCGGTACGGGCACTACAAGTTCCTAATCATACCTATTGGTCTGACGAATGTGCCAGCAGCTTTTATGGATTTGATGAACTGGGTGTTCAGACCTTTTCTCAATCGGTGTATCATTGTTTTCGTCGATGATATCATGGTGTATTCCCGGACACGAGAGGATCGTGATCGAGACCTTCGCCTTACACTTGAGACTCTTCGAGAGCATAGCCTGTATGCAAAGTTGAGTAAGTGTGAATTCTGGTTGGAAAATGTGGCATTCTTTGGCCACGTAGTATCTACTGAGGACATCTCAGTTGATCCGACAAAGATAGAGGCAGTGATGAGCTGGGAGAGACCCAGTAGTGTTACCAAGATTTGGAGTTTCTTCGGTTTGGCAGGCTACTACCGGAGATTCGTAGAAAGGTTCTCCAACTTAGCAGCGCCGCTAACGTACTTGATGCAAAAAAATGCTAAGTTTGTTTGGAGTGACAGGTGCGTAGCAAGTTTCATAGAATTGAAGAAGTGGTTTACCACGGCCCCCATTCTCACTGTGCCATCTGAGAATGGCGGCTTTGTGGTTTACAGTGATGCCTCACACGTCGGCCTAGGGTTTGTCTTGATGCAGTACAGGAAGGTTATCGCCTATGCTTCCTGACAGCTGAAAGACCATGAGAAGAACTATTCTACTCACGACTTAGAGCTTGCCACAGTTGTGTTTGCACTGAAGATTTGGTAGCACTACCTTTATGGGGAGCAGTTTGATGTGTTCACAGATCACAAGAGTTTGAAATACCTATTTTCCCAGAAGGAACTGCATCTGAGGTATCGTAGATGGGTGGAGTTCTTGAAAGACTATGAGTGCTCTATCCAGTACCACCAGGGTAAGGCGAATATGGTGGCAGATGCTTTGAGCAGGAAGCCTTCTGGACTCTTGGCTTACAAGATAGTGCGAGAGTGGAAGTTATTGGAGGATGTGTCTAACCTCGACATCAGCTTCAATCTTCCTACTTTTGGGCCAGTCATGGCTAACATTTATCCTAGTTTGGATCAGAGAGTTGCAAGATTCAGATGCGGAGCTACTCGCTTACTGAGATAAGTCAGTTAACAACAGAAGTGATGAATTTTCTTTGAATAGTGATGGTGTCATAACATTCAAGGGAAGGTTATGTGTTCTCGCCGATGTAGAGTTGAGGCAAGAGATCTTAGATGAAGTTCACTGATCCAAGTATACAGTGCATCTTGGAGGTACGAAGATGTACCAAAACCACAAAAGACATTTTTGGTGGCAAAACATAAAGAGGGAAGTGGTTGAGTATGTATCTCGGTGCTTGGTATACCAGCAGGTGAAGGCCGAGCATCAGATACCAGCAGGTATTTTACAGGCCCTTCCTATCCCCGAGTGGACATGGGGGAATATTTCCATGGATTTCATAGTGGGTTTGCCATGGACGATAAAGAAATTTGATGCTATTTGGGTGTGGTCGACAGGTTGATGAAGTATTCACATTTTCTATCCTATCGGACTGTGTGCAATACAAATCAGTTGGTTACCTTGTACATCAAGGAAGTGGTTCGGTTAAACGAAGTGCCAGTTAGCATCATGTCAGACAGTGATCTGAGATTTATTTTCAGGTTCTAGAAGAGTTTTCAGAGCGCCATGGGTTCCTGTCTGGAATTTAACACCATTTTTCATCATCCTCAGGCCGATGGGTAGACCAAGATGGTGAACCAGATTACAGAGGACATGCTCCGAGCTTGCATGTTGGACTTCAAGGACAGTTGGGAAGATCATTTGTCGTTGGTTGAGTTCGCCTACAACAACCGTTATCAGGTGAGCATCCAGATGACACCTTTCGAAGCTTTTTATAAGAGAAGTTGCAGGTCTCCTTTATACTGGGATGAAGTTGGTGAACAGAAGGTTGTGGGTCTGGAGTTGATCGAGCAGCCACGGACAGGGTTAGGATCATTAGGGAGAGGTTGAAAACTGCCCAGAGTCGGCAAAAGAGCTATGTCGATACCCGTAGGAGAGATCTTGAGTTCAGCGTTGGCGATTATGTTTTTGTCAAGATTTCGCCAAAAACGGGTGTTATGCAGTTTGGCAAGAGGGGCAAACTCAGTCCGAGGTATGTGGGTCTGTTCAAGATCATCACAAGAGTCGGTGAGGTTGCTTACCGAGTCGCTCTACCTATGCACATGGTGGTAGTACACAATGTGTTCCATGTTTTCATGCTCCGGAAATACGTCTCGGATCCTTCGCATGGGATCAATCTCGATCAGTTGGAAATCTGTGAGGATCTCACCTTGGTGGAACAGTCGGTATAGATTTTGGATAGGCGAGATCAAGTCTTGCGCAACAAGACTATCTCATTAGTTCTTTTGAGATGACAACATCATTATGCAGAAGAGGCTACATGGGAGCGCGATGCCAAAGTAAAGGAAAGATACCCTCATTTGTTTTCTTAAGTTTTGTTTCATGTTTTGTGGTTCGTTCCAATTTCAAGGATAAAATTTCTGTAAGGGGGGAGGATGTAGAACCCCGAAACTTGGTTTCATAGTCGGTGAATAATGTCTGGGAGTAGTGATTTTGGCCTAAAGGCCTTCAATGTGTTTGTGGTGTGATGAATAATGGGAAGAGTTTTACAAGAAAATCTTGTGTGGTAAGTTGGTGTTTTTGGTGTCCTAGGGGTGTTAGAAACAAGGGTGAAAACAATCTGAGGGTGCAAAATGGGGGGAAAAAAAGAAGAGGAAAATGGCCAAGTTCTGCAGGTGGCCGGTCGACTGCCCCTCCTGGCCGATCGACCGACTGTCGCAAAATGACCAAGAGGAGGTTTTGGGTTGAGGCCGGTCAACCACCCCTCTTGGCCGGTTGACCAACTATCTCAAAACTGCCCAAAATGGGATGATAGCAGGGTTGTACTCAAGGCAGATCGATTGCCCCTCCAACCGGTGGATCGATTGTATGAAGTTTGGTCTGATCTGGGGCTTTCCAGCCTCAGCCGGTCGACTACCCATCCTGGCCAGTCAACCGACCTTTAGTAATTTGGGGTTTTCCCCCTTTGTGCCCGAATCCTAAGGGAAATTTAGGGTTTTTAACCCCCCCCTCCCCCCTTGGCCTATACCCACAAAATTCGTGGTTTTGGGTTACACAAACTTAAAAGAGATTTTAGGAAAGAAAATGGAGGAAAGTTACGGTTTCAAGAGGGGTTTTCTTGGGTGATCAAAGTTGGAGCTTGGAACTCCATTTCTTAAGCTTGGATCTCTCATCTGATGATTTATCAAGCATTAAGTCGCGGGGCTTCAATCTTCCCCTCTCAAACAAGGTATATACCTTCTACTAGTTAGTTTTGTTATAATTTTATAAGTAAATACACTTACTTTTTAACCTTACTATGATTCAACCTAGAAATATGGGTTTTAAGGTTGTGTTTTTCAATAAAAGGGTAAACATGTCTTATGTTTTGACTTGGTAGTATTTTCTTTAAAGAAACCATGATTCTAAGTAAGATGTGATGAAATAGGCTTAGTAGCCATGATTATTACTATTCTATTGATATGAATGATGCTCCATGACTATGCTTGAATGTTATGGGTTTTCTATGCTTACGATGATGTTCATAAACTTCACATGATTATGGTTAAGGGTTTCTAAGTACATTATGATGCTCTATGATTATATAAGTATGCTTAGAATGTTTTAAGCGTTCCAAATATTGTAGGATGCTCACGAGCACTCTATGCACTCTATACCTTGCATGATCATTTTCTCATAACCATGGTATTTCAAAGTTCATAAGCAAAGGGTTTTAAGAAAGATTAATAGGAAATGGTTTTTAAGGAAAAATCTCATAAGAGAACGCACAACTCACAAGAATTGACAAGGCCAAACTTTGGGTTGGAATTTCTAAGATCGATTACAATTCTCCAAGGATCAAGTCTAAGACCGGTTACAAGTCTCTAAAGATCATAAGCTCACAAGGTTCTCATAAAGTTCACAAGTTCTCATAAGGCCCATAAGGATCCAGTCTAAGAACGTTTCACAAATCTCTAAGGATCAAATCTAAGATCGTTTCACAAATCTCCAAAGATCAAGTCTAAGATCGGTTACAAGGCTAATAAGAACTCATAAGGCTCTCATAAGACATGTTTTGGTTTTACGAAAATTCATAAGACAACAGTTTTGAAAAGATGTGTATAGTTAAGTTAAGTTTTGAAGTATGATTTCTATGTTTGGTTTAAAGCATGTATTATGAACTGTTGCTTAATGTTTCGTATGATATTATTGATTATATCATTGTTAGCTAGTAGATTGTATACGCTGAGTATTCCATGCTCAGTCGTACATTTTGATGTCTACAGGTCAAGGTTTTGATATTTGTGCTCCCGGTCCATGAGTCGAGGAGGACTATGGCAAGGAGAAGCCGGCAGAGGCTCAACTAGAGGAGGATAAGAACCTGGATATGTGGCCTTATCCTGGATATTATTGAGAGAGGGTGAGAAAGAGATTATATTTTATATTTTGATGAGTTGGCATGTCCACTCTTACTTTGGTTATATGTTGTATAAACTTGGAATACTGTCTATGGTTAGAAAGAATTTTTAGTCGATGCTTCTACTATGTATTTTTCTTCTGCTATATTATTGTCTTGTATATTTTATACAGGATGGTTTGTCAGGAAAGATTAGTTACGCATAACTCATAGATGGGATTTTGGGCGTGACATAATGTCTCGGTTGAGTTTATGTGAAATAGAGTCTACTAAGAGCATTAGCACATCATTCAAGGCATAGAGCATTAAAATTCCAACAAGCAATGAAAGGATGCAATATCAAGTCATAAGAAAGCTATCAAATCAAGTTGAAGATTATTCCAAGCCTTGCAAAATAACAAATCTTAAGGCACGAAGAAAAAGAAGATCCACTAAGAAGTCATCTTGGTCTACAAGGAAAAGTTATGAAGATACATCCAAAGAAAAGATCCAAGATCAAGATTGAAGGACTTTGAAGACTCTCTTATTAGAAGGTTTAATGTTTTCTATTTTTATTGAGTGTGCTTAGGACTTTTGTAAAAAGTCCTCAAAGTTTGGTTGTTTGAAAGCTCAATGTCTAGATTGACAATAGGTATCTTAAACCATATTTAAATATCATTCTAAGGCCATAAGACATCATAATGAATGATTAAAATCTTGATAAAGTTAAGCCAAGTAACCTTACAAATCAATCACATCATTAAGGTCAAGAAAAGTTGATTTTCTTCTGAAAATCACCCATCCAGTCAACTAGATCAACTATCCAGTCGACTAGATGAAGGGCCAGGATTTCATTTGACCACTGTGTTCATCCAGTTGACTAGATCAACCATCCAGTCGATTAGATGCCTTAGGACAAGTATTATAAACCCTATAATGGCTAGTTTTGCGTTCAATGCAACTACAACGGTCATGAAACTTCTTGAGCTATAAAATAGAATGATTTATGAATCAAAAGCAGAACTCCTACAATTCCAATCATTCTATCGATCACTCCAAAGCTTAGATTTTTAAATCTATTGAGTTAAACCTAGAATCCCCAAATCAGTTTTATTGAGCTATTCAACTCCAATATTTGAGAGATTTTCAGTGAGCTTTAGAGAGATTATTCAGCTCATTTTAGGAGCACATTCTGATTGTCAAACACTTCTCATTCAACTGTATTGAAATCAAGAGGTCTGTGAGACTCTTGTCCTTGAAGTGGGGAAACTTCATTATAAGGTTTGGCCTCTACTCGTAAAGAAGACTGAAGTCAAGAGAGGGTGTTCTCTTGCAAGGAAGATCTGATCTTCACCCGTAAGAAGATTATAAAGGGTTAATTTTCACCCAGAAGAAGATTGTGCAATTGAGTAAAATCGTGGTGAATCCTCAAGTGGGTATAACTTGAGGTGGGGACGTAGGCGGAATTGTTGAACCTCGAGAACAACATCTTGTGTTTGCTTTATCTTTCCCTTCTCTTTACTTTATTGTTTTGCATATTTTGTTAAATTACTAAATTTTATTCCCTTTTAATTAATATAACTGAAATTCCACTTGAGGGATTAGCTAGGAAGAAATTTGAATTTGTCATAGACCCTATTCCCCCCACCTCTAGGGTCCAATTCTTGGGAAACAAAACAATCTCCATAAAAAAAAAGTATTTAAAAATACAATAACTTTAGAGTAGTGATTAGCCCACCCTGCATTTGACTACATTAGTTAAAAAAAATTATCATTCAATTTTATGAGTTCTTTTCTGGAATACGACTTTAAAGAATTTTATAACTACGATGGACCCATTAGTTAAAAAAAATTTATCGAGGGCTATGCCCCATACTCCAATCCCATTAATTTTCTTGATATATGTACTTTGACATAGGAAAAATTCCTGGCTCCGCCCTTGACCATACCCAGCAGCCAGCCTTGAAACTTTCTTTGGCTAATTTTCCCCCAACAGTTGATGAATGTGATAGATTGGCCGATCAAAATCATGCAATAGGGAAGTCTTGGACGTAGAGGTCGCCTGGGTGGGACATATCGGATATCGTCCAGCCAGTGTATGATTTTTTGACATGGTTCTAATAATAATACAAAACATACCAAATGGTTTACACTTGTTCCTAAGAGACGTTTAGATAATGTGTCCCTAGGACCCATCAATCTAAATTTTCGGTTTATGGAAGAGCTTGTTCTGGTTTATCAGCATTTAGATAATGTGGCCCTAGGTCCCATCAATCGAAATTTTCGGTTTATGTAAAGGCTTGTTCTGGTTTATCAATGGGTACTGAGTATATGTCTAGGACACCTCATTTTCACCATATATTTTCAGTAATTGATGTGCAAAAAACTGCAATTAATTTCAAAAACTCATGTCACTTGTTTTCCCTCTACTCTATGAAAAATATATATAATAATGTTAACTTACTACTCCTAGCTTAGATGACCCTTCTCCCAAAGTTGGCATGGAAAGAAAATATCCTTCCATGTGATAAGTAAGAATTCACTCACCATTACTAACCATGGATCCCTTAGAAATAAAGAAAAAAAATATAAAACTAAAACTAATACCATGTAATATTGCCCAACTTTCACTTGTTTAGTAGGA
Source organism: Tetracentron sinense (assembly GCA_015143295.1). NCBI lineage: Eukaryota > Viridiplantae > Streptophyta > Magnoliopsida > Trochodendrales > Trochodendraceae > Tetracentron > Tetracentron sinense. The sequence goes on from CM026563.1 coordinate 39,825,139, forward strand.
GATTTCAATAATACTTCCCCGGAGAATCATAATTGAATGTATGACTCTAATCGTAGATATGACTCCTGATACTACAATGATAGAGCTAATTGGGTTCATTTTGTCAAACCCATTGCCAGAATATGGCATAAATGAAGAATCAGTGATATATGGAAATGATAGTCTAAGATAAAGTATTAATGAAGAAGAAGTGGGGAGTCATATTCCTTAAAGAGGGATTATTCATCTTCTCAAAGTCACTGATCTTTCAGTTAGAGCTGAAGTAGTAAAAATATGTTACATACAGTAAATGATTTGTCATTATCATGGTTTTGAGTTTTTCAATTTTCTTTTTCTTCCTATGTTACTCTAGCTCCTATTCGAGTTGTGCCCTCTCATGAAGGTGGTCTAGAAATCAAGTCTTATGTAAGAAAGATTTTTCTCCATGATGTAACAAACAGGATAAGACACACACTTAAAGAGATAATTTGACAAAAGGGGTTATTCCTACATTCGATGGTAAAATCACTTGATCGGGACGATTATGGATCACAGTGGGAGTTTAATCATATGTGGGTTGATTAGAGCTACTGCGGATGAGTTCCATGACTGAGGAAAGAAGAACAAGGAAGAATATTACACTTCCTTGGACCTTGCAGGCTGAGCATACGAAAGTTGCGACCATCATGGTTAAATCATTAACAAAGGTAAGGTCAAGGGCTAAGTTAGCTATAGGTGGGATTCAGGAACAGGTTAGCTGGATCGGGATCAGATTGAAATCAAATCGTTAATAAATAATCGAATTTAAATTAAGAAATTTAGAATCCAACATATCTTGGATCTAATTCAGATCTATCCGATTTTTTATCAGATCGATTTTTGATGCTATAGCCCTAATAATCTCAAATGTTTACACAACAGATAAGGGTATTAGGAGGTGGTATATAATGAGCCTAGGGTCCCATCATTTCCCCACAGGTTCTTCGATTGGGAGCGTTTACTGCTCGCTTATTGTCCCTATGATTTGGGCCATGCCCCAACCTAAATTGAATTGTCATTGTTGGGAGGTCTATTGAAGATGATATACCTCATGTGCAACATATAATCTACACACATTTTCAAAACTCTTTTCCTAATTTGCCTTAAAAGAGCTAGCCTATTAAATTTTTTTTTTTTTCGTAATTCGGGGTACCTGGACTAATCCTCGAGGATGTGACAAGAGCCTACAACCCGCCATACAAGTAGTCCTGGGAAATTCCATGAGGAGCTAGCCATACAAGAAGTCCGGGGAAATTACATGGGGAGCTAGCCCCAAAGGGAGAGTGAGAAGTCGAGCCCGCTTCACGATGCGTAAGTCCCGGTAACCTAATCCACCCCTTTGGGTTAAAAAAGATAAAAGAATAGAGCTAGTCTGAATGGAGATTTGTCTCTTCCTTTCTTCATAAAACCTTGATAAAATTTCAAAATCTGTTTCTTTATCTTTTTTACTTTTCTCTTTTGGGCAGATTTTCACCCGTTGTTTGACTGACTGACCTATGCCGTATCATTGACTCATACTGTTCATCCCCTCGTGAAGGGAATTTCGCCACTCTTTTCATCAGACTCAAAAAGCTTCTGCTCTCTCTCTCTCTCTATAAGACTGAGGATTGAGAAAAAACATCTAATACCAAAATATTGTACGCTTCTTCTCTCGTCTTAACTGTTTCACTTACAGAAAGAAGGTTTGGTTCAGCACCCATGGACATTCTGTGAAAAAGATGAATACCCATGTTTCATAAAGGATTTCTTTTGGAGTTCTTGTGCTCTTTTTAAAACTGAACAGAACAATGGAGGGCATTGGAAAGTTTTGTCTTCTGGGTGTTTGAGTTTTGAGTCTTTTGTCAATAATCGTTAATGGGTGTGGGTTTTTCTGAAAGAAAGAGATTGGTCACTGGTCAGATGCTTGCATTTTGAGATTTTCCAAATGGGTTTTCGCCAGAAGGGGAATAAGCGATCTGGGTTTTGAAATTCTTGGTGTTCTGTATTGGACATTGAAGTTTTGGGAGAAATGCTTAGATGGTTTCCATTAGAAGCTCTGATTCTTCAGTAAAGTACATACCATATACTCTAATTTTCTGGGGAAAAGGAAAAAAGGAAGGATTTGAGATTTGAATTTCAGGCTTTCTTCATTGAAAGCCAGAGTTTTTGGGGAGAAAAGAGACTATTGTTATCAGAAGCTAATGCTATTAGGAGAAAAGGAGGAAGGTCTAGTGTTGCATTTGAGGCCTTATTGAATCCTGAGAAGCGAGTTCTCTCATCCCTGCAAGATTTATGGCCTCTTGATTGCTGTTTCTCAAGTTTGGAGAGGGAAATTGACAGTTTTTGTGTTCATTGTCTTAGCCTTTTCAATCCTCAGTGGAGCAAAAATTTCCCTGCAGAAGAAAACAGCCCTGAAATGGCCTTTTCCTGCTGGTTATCTCTTTTGCTGGTTGGTTTTCTGTGGAGGACACAGCTTGTGGTTGCTGAGCATGATGATCAATCAACAATGTTGGCTCTTGAGAAAGAGCTTGAAGTCTCTGGATGGGGAATCAACAATTCCAGTTACTGCTCTTGGGCGGGCGTTCGCTGCTCGAACATGTCAATGGTGGAAGAGCTCGATCTTTCTCGCCGTGAGCTCCGAGGTAATGCAACTTTAATCTCTGAGCTGAAAGCATTGAAGTGGCTAGACCTTTCTTATAATAACTTCCATGGACCAATCCCTCCAGTTTTTGGGAATCTATCCAAGCTTGAGTTTCTTGATCTATCTTGGAATGATTTCGGAAGCTCGATTCCTCCTGAGTTGGGTAGGATCAGAAACCTTAGATCATTAAACCTCTCCAATAACTGGATTACAGGAAAAATACCTGATGAGTTTCAGAGTCTGGAAAGATTACAGGATCTCCAAATTTCTGGGAACAAGTTGAATGGTTCTATCCCTTCTTGGGTTGGCAATTTAACTAAGCTCAGAGTTTTCTCGGCCTATGAGAATGAATTAGGTGATAAGATTCCGGAAAATCTAGGCTATGCCTCTGAACTGCAGTTGTTAAATCTTCACTCCAACCAGCTAGAAGGACCCATACCGAAGAGCATTTTTGCTTCAGGGAAGCTGGAAATTTTGGTCCTGACCATGAACAAGTTGATAGGAAATCTTCCTGAATTGGTCGGGAACTGCAAAGGTCTTTCGAATATTCGAATTGGGAATAACAGGCTCATAGGAAACATTCCTACAACCATTGGCAATGTGAGTAGCCTTACATACTTTGAAGCAGATAACAACCACCTCTCCGGTGAGATTATCCCAGAGTTTGCTCGATGCTCCAACCTGACTCTACTGAACTTAGCCTCTAATGGGTTTACAGGAATGATTCCTCAAGAGCTTGGAGAGCTTACAAACCTGCAGGAACTGATTGTTTCTGGTAATAGTCTCTTTGGAGACATTCCAAAATCCATTCTTAGGTGCAAGAATCTTAACAAGCTCGATTTAAGCAACAATAGATTCAATGGCACGATACCTGAAGACCTCTGCAACATATCAAGATTGCAATTCCTGCAGCTGAGCCAGAATTCAATAAGAGGGGAGATACCTCACGAGATTGGGAACTGTGTAAAACTGCTTGAGTTGCAAATGGGTAGTAACTATCTGACCGGCAGTATTCCTCCTGAGATAGGGCGAATCAAGAATTTGCAGATAGCTCTCAATTTGAGCTTCAATCATCTGCATGGAAAGTTACCGCCTGAGTTGGGGAAACTTGACAAGTTGGTTTCCTTGGATGTCTCTAACAATCGGCTCTCTGGAAATATCCCATCTGCACTCAAGGGAATGATGAGCTTGATAGAGGTGAATTTCTCTAATAATCTACTCACGGGCCAAGTACCCAACTTTGGTCCATTTCATAGGAGCCCAAACTCGAGCTTTTTGGGGAATAAAAGGCTCTGTGGAGATCCATTGAGCTCCTCCTGTGAGAATTCCTCGAGTCCTGATCATGATGATTACCACCACAAGGTTTCATACAAGATCATATTAGCTGTTGTTGGTTCTGGTTTGACTGTTTTCGTAACGGTAACAATTGTTGTTCTGCTATTTATGATGAGGGAGAAGCAAGAAGCTGCCAAGGCTGCTGGAATTGCAGAAGGTGGAACTGCTAACCTGCCATCTGTAGTTGCAGGGAATGTCTTTGTGGAGAATCTCAGACAGGCAATAGATTTTGATGCCATTGTCAAAGCAACTCTGAAGGATTCAAATAAGCTCAGCAATGGGACTTTCAGCACTGTTTACAAGGCAGTTATGCCTTCTGGAATGATTCTATCAGTGAAGAGACTAAAATCCATGGACAGAACGTTAATTCATCACCAGAACAAGATGATTAGAGAGCTCGAAAGACTAGGTAAACTCTGCCATGATAATCTGATGAGGCCCATTGGGTTTGTAATCTACGAAGACGTTGCTCTCTTATTGCACCATTTTTTACCCAATGGGACTTTAGCTCATCTTCTTCATGACTCCACCACTAAACCTGATTTCGAACCAGACTGGCCTACAAGGCTCTCCGTTGCCATTGGAGTAGCAGAAGGATTGGCTTTCCTTCATCATGTTGCCATTATTCATCTAGATATCTCCTCAGGTAACGTACTCTTAGATGCCAATTCCAAACCTTTGGTTGGGGAGATTGAGATATCGAAGCTCTTAGATCCGTCAAGGGGCACAGCAAGTATCAGTGCGATTGCAGGCTCATTTGGTTATATTCCACCAGGTACCCTATGTTTACGATATACTTCAAAATCCTTGACATTCTCTGATTTGTTATGCTTTACAAATGTTTCATGTTTCCAATATATTGCCACTAACTATTTCTTCATTTTTTTCCCTATGATCAGAATATGCATATACGATGCTAGTTACAGCACCTGGAAATGTTTATAGCTATGGGGTTGTGTTGCTCGAGATCCTTACAACCCGACTACCGGTTGAAGAGGCCTTTGGTGAAGGTATGGATCTGGTGAAATGGGTTCACAATGCTCCAGCTAGAAGAGAGACCCCTGAACAGATACTTGATGCGAGGCTGAGCACAGTCTCCTTTGCTTGGAGAAAAGAAATGCTTGCAGTTCTCAAGGTTGCCTTGCTGTGCACCGACGGCACACCGGCCAAACGACCCAAAATGAAGAAGGTGGTGGAGATGCTTCAAGAAATAAAGCAAAGCTGATGGGGGCCAAAATTTTGCTCTCTACATTTCTGAATCCATGGGATCGAGAACTTGGTAGTTGTGCTTTTCTGATACTTCCAAAATATGGAGCTTAAAATATATGAATCAACTAGTTGTTGCTAGATATCATCAAAACAGAAGCTTGAAGATGGAAATGAGGAATTTTTAAAATATTTTTATATAAAGGTGATGGAGAATATGCTAACTGAGATGTTAAATCGTTCAGATTATCCATCTGCTTGTACTGTATCAAAGGGTTCATAAGAAAAGGGCAGCTTGTATCTTTATTGAGTTGGAAATATAGTTGGGTGGTGGGTTAAAAGTTACTCTTGATTTCTGTTGCCTATAATTATATGTTAAGTTGGTTCTTTCTAGAGATATATGCGTGCAGATTGCAACCCAACAAGCAGTTCATCTTTCTTTTAATGAAGTTGTCATTGATATGAAGATTACGACAGAGCCAAGCAGCTATTTTCTTCAGTATATCTAGTGAGTTTCAATTGAACTCAGTTCTAATGTTTATAATATGAGATTCAAAGGATCCAACTACTTTGGTAAACTTAATTTATGATTATTTTAGCATTGGACTAGCAGTTAATCATGCCAAGAGACAACAGATTTGATGCAAATGGCAAAGTCATATAATTCTCTGCAATTCCTTATTTTGCTGTATTTAAGAAAATAATTGTGTACATACCTTAGATATTTGAGATTTTAGAGTTGATTTCAAGCCTATTTTTTTTTAGATGATAAAATTAATTGTGTGGAGAAACTGAGTGAAATAGGAGAGTTTACATTATGATGTGGAGCTACTTTATTTTTCCACCTGAGATTGATTTGTCTTTAGTCTGTTTCAACACAAAATATTCTCTCGATGACTTCTACTTGCAGCAACTATGATGAACTTTTATCTTTCCTTTGAGTTGAAACTGTACTGTGAAATACCATCTTAGTGAATAAAAGGAAATTTGAAGCACCTCCCGCACCTGTTGGAACCCCAAGAAAGTTATGGGTAACTGCTAGCTTGTATTTGCATGAACTGACTACAGAGAGGTAAGCGATGGGTCTAAGAACAGAACATGTATAATGGTCATAATAACATGATATAGTCATCAAGCTCAACCTAAATCAAATCATAGAAATCGAAGAGAAGGAAAAGTATGATGTGGTAACATTAGATCATATATATCTGTTTGAGGCATTAGGGCAATACTTGATTATTCTATTCTTATATCGTTTGCAGGGAATTTGAGTTTCATTTTGATTTGGTTGTCTGTTTTTTCACATTTTTCGTAACACGCTCAAGCATCTCAAATAACTAAGTAAAATATATGCACACAAACAAGAATTTGGCCACATCTTGTGCAACTTTACCAGACCACCTTTCAACCATTTTCCAAGAAATATAAGAGCACTAGCTTGATTTCAGAAAGAAGTTCTGCATTCCAGAAACACAAGATCGTGATGAATATGTGCAATACTTTAATCACTAAAAACCTTATCAAAATCAAACCCAATAAACAAAAACCCAGTCAAATCCAAATAGAACAGCCTCCCCACCATCAAAATCTAGAACACACTCACAAAAAAACGCCGTAATTGCTTGAAACAATTCACCCCGCTTCATGACACAAAAACGTAATAAGCTAATAACAATGGACTCAAAACAGTCTTGTAAAAAGTAATAAGCTAATAACAATGTACTCAAAACAGTCTTGTTAAGTGCAAGTCAGAGAACTCCACTACAACAGAACTACATCCCAATTCCCTAGGTGAGAAAACTACATTCTCAACACTCTTTATAGCAATTCATTAAGTCTCCCTTTGGTTAGCAAGAAAACACAAGAAAGGAAAGGGGAAAATATTATTTATTTTTTTATTCAAAGTTTTGCTTTATTTGATGCTTTTTAAACAACAATTCGAAGCAAGCATTGTTAGCCAATAGGTTTCCACTATAGGTTTCCTTAGTGATTTTGATGATAACACAATAATGTAATGATCTTTGTGTTACTAATGTCTCGCTTGAGTTTGTGCGAAAATCAGTCTACCAAGAGCATTAGCAAACCATTCAAGGCAAAAGCATGAAAAAGACACCATCTATAAAGGGGATTCATCACCAAGTCAAAGCAAGCCATTGGATCAAATTAAAGATGTTGAAGATCATATCAAATCAAGTCATGAAGATGAAGACTATCTAAGAAGAAAGATGATCATTTAGATGAAATCAAGAAGTCAATTCAAGATCAAGTTTGAAGACTCTCAAGTAGGTTTATAGTTTAATTTTTATCCTTTGAGAGTGCTTAGGACTTATGTAAAAAGTCCTCAAAAGTTAGATGTTGGAAAAACTTACAAACTTAGATTGACCATAGGTACTTTATGACCAAATTGAAAATCACTCTAAGGACCTCAAAATATGGTAATTATCTTGATAAAGATAAGGTAGAAGACCTATGAATTCAATCCCATCATTGAGGTCAAGAAAAGTTGATTTTCTATTGAAAATCACCCATCCAGTCAACTAAATCAACCATCCAGTCGACTAGATGAAGGTCAGGATTTCATTTGGTCAGAGTGTTCACCCAGTCAACTAGATCACCCATCCAGTCGACTAGATGCCTCGGGATGAACATTAAATGCACAGTAACGGCTATTTTGCATTAAATGCTACACCAACGGCCATAAATCCTTTTGGGCTACAAATTGGGGTCATTTATGAATGAGAAATAACTACTGATTAATCTATTAACTCCAATCATTCACTAGAAACTCAAATTCTCAAATCCTTAGTGAAAAACCTAAAATCCTCAAATCCTTGTTCTTGAGCTCTTCAACTCCAACCTTTCGGAGATTTCATAGAGCTTCAAAGAGATCTTTTTCAACTCATCTAAGGACCAAATTTCGAGATTGTAATCTCTTCATACTCTTTGTATTGAAAAATCAAGAATCTTGAATTCTTGTGATTGAAGCGGGAAACTTCGAGAAACATCAAGAGTTGATTATTCTCTTGCAAGAAAGGTTTAATCTTCACTCGTAAGAAGATTGTAAAGGTTTAGTCTGTTGGGACGCGTATAAGCAGCGGAATTGCGACCCGTGACTTCAGCAAAGTGGAACTAGGAGCATGAGCTTAAACCTTGAGCGTCGATTATGAACCAAGTTGAGCTAGGCTTTCTCCTCTACGGGATTTTGCACAACAATTGGGTGTAGTGTGGTGTACCTTAACAAGTCTCAAAAGAGACACAAGAATTTCCTTGAGAGATACGATTCTCTCTTTACCAAGAATAGAAAGTGTATTTCTTTGGACAATAACTTGCCTTTTTCCTCCTCTTACATAGGGGATATTTATACACCAAGAAAAGAGTCGTTAGACTCCATAAATCAATTCCTTGATTCTTGCTAAAAGGCATCTAGATCAACGGTCTAGATTAAACCACTCAATCCTTAACTCCCTTGGCTCAATGTAACGGTTCTAACGGCTCTTTGGGTCTTAATGACTCGGTCAAAGTAGCTGTTAGGCCATTTGACTAAATCTAAGACATCCAACGGTCATCCTTTGCCAAGATACCCACTCTGGCTTAGAGATGATCCGATGCTCCTCATCCCACAATACTAACATGAAATTATGCACAAATGTATGCATGAAGTTTGAATATAAATAAATATCATATAGTATATTTGTAAAACATGAACATGCATGTGATGATGTGCACGAGTGTGTGATGCATGTGGGAATTCATATTATTGAGGTTAGATTTACCCATCAATAATCATAGCCGTTCGATCGAGGGATTGTAGCCACCCGATCCCATTATCCAACATCTCCCACTTGGCTATAAGTCCGAGATGTTTCTATATCAAACCCATAGAGGCTACATGCCTTCTAAATTCTTCAGTACCAATGGGTTTGGTCAAAGGATCCGCAACCATTTCCTTAGTGGAAATGTATCCAACTGTGATCTGATTTTTCTGGATCACATCATTTATATAATGATATTGCAGTTCTATATGTTTACCTCTTGGACCGATTTCCCCATTCTTAATGGTTTTTATCGCGGCCTCATTATCACAATATATGTGAATAGGTCTATCAACTATTACATCAATTCTTAAGTCATTTAAGAATCTCTTTATCCATACAGCTTCTGTTGCTGCAGTACTACAAGCGATGTATTCTGCTTCCATAGTATATCTAGCAACACATCCTTGCTTTTTACTTGACCAAGTAATGGCTGCACCACCCATCAAGAATACATATCCTGAGGTGGATTTTCTATCATCAGGATCTCCTGCGAAATCTGCATCACAAAATCCTATAACTTCCAAATCATCAGATTGGAAGGTTAATGCAATGTTCAATGTACTTTTAATATATCTCAATACACGTTTTGCAGCTATCCAGTGTGCTAATCCAGGATTACTTTGAAATCTACTAATTAAACCTACTGCAAAACTGATATCTGGTCTAGTACATAGCATTGCATACATTAGGCTACCTATCAATTGAGCATAAGGTCTATTTTTCATTTCATTTATCTCTTCTTCATTTGTAGGTGTCATATTCTTAGATAGTTTTGTTCCTTTATATATAGGAGACTCAAGAGGTTTACATGAGTCCATTTTGAATTTCTTCAAAACATTTTCTAAATATGGTTTTTGAGATAGACTTAATTTTCTACCTTTTCTATCTCTGGAAATTTTAATTCCTAAAACGTAATCTGCTTCACCCATATCTTTCATTCCAAATTGGCTTTTCAACCATTCTTTAATTTCCATGATTTTATTTAAATCATTTCCAGCCATTAGTATGTCATCTACATAAAGAGATATTATTATGTAATGACTCTCACTAATCAAAGTGTATATACAGTGATCAAAGTTATTAGGTTCAAATCCATATTTCATTATCGCATTATGGAATGTATAATACCACTGTCTAGAGGATTGTTTTAATCCATATAAAGATTTTTTCAGTTTATATACCTTATCCTCTTTTCCTTCAATTTGATATCCTTCAGGTTGTTTCATATAGATGTCCTCTTTTAGTTCACCATTCAAGAATGCCGTCTTGACATCCATTTGGTGAAGTTCTAAATCTAAATGAGCTACAAGAGACATCAAAATTCTAATAGATGTGAATTTTGCAACGGGTGAGTAAGTCTCTTCATAATCAATACCTTCTTTTTGATTATAGCCTTTTGCTACTAGTCTGGCTTTATATTTATCTATTGTTCCATCTGATTTAAGTTTCTTTTTCAAAATCCATTTGGAACCAATAGCTTTTCTATCTTTAGGTAGGTCTACTAGTTCCCATACCTCATTCTTTTCTATAGATTTTAATTCATCTGAAATTGCATTTTTCCATTCCGAAGAATCAATAGACTCCATAGCCATTTTATAATCTATAGGATCATCTGCTATTTCTTCATTTATCATTGCATAATAATCTTTTAAATAACTAGGAGGTTTTCTCTCCCTTTGTATTCTAGTTATAGTATCTTCTAGTATAGGTTTTTCTATAACTTCCTCTTCTTTATTATGCATTGTACTTTCTTGTTTAGTTATTTCAAATAACTCTACTATTTTATTTGGTTTATTTTGTTCCAGATCATCTTCTAGAAAATAGGCATCTCTACTTTCTATTACTCCTACAGAACCATTAGAATGATGTACAACAAATCTATAACCCTTAGAGTTTTCACAATATCCAATAAAATTACATTTTATTGTTTTAGGATCTAATTTATTTCTATTAGGACCTAGTATTTTTACATGGGCTGAACTACCCCAAACTCTTAAATGAGTTAGGTCTAGTTTTCTACCTGTCCATAGTTCATAAGGGGTTAGACCTGTTGCTTTGGTTGGTACTCTATTAAGTATATATGTTGCTGTTGAGAGTGCCTCTCCCCAAAAAGTTGTACTTAGATTCGATTGACTTAACATTGACCTCACCATATCTAACAATGTTCTATTTCGCCTTTCAGATACACCGTTCTGTTGAGGCGTATAAGGGGTGGTGAGTTGGTGAATTATACCATTCTCCTTACAAAAATTATCAAAGTTATCTGATACGTATTCTCCTCCCCTATCTGTTCTAAGTACTTTTATTTTTCTTCCCAATTGATTCTCTATTTCTTTCTTATAATCTTTAAACATTTCTAAAGCTTCAGATTTATGTTTCATAAGATATACATAACCATATCTTGAATAGTCATCCGTAAATGTTATAAAATATATCATATTTCTATGAGTTTTTATATTTATTGGTCCACATATATCTGAATGAATTATTTCTAATAATTCTTTAGATCTTTCACCTTTACCAAAAGGTTTTCTTGTCATCTTACCAGTTATACAAGATTCACAAGGTTTTAGATTTTCATCGATGTTAGGTATAAGACCATTATTAGCCATCTTTTTCATTTTATTATAATTTATGTGTCCAAGTCTCATATGCCACAAGGCAGAATTAACATTCATATAACACTCATCAATATAAGCAGAAGAACTAGAAGTTTTATTAGAAACATTTAAACGATACAAGCCATCAATTTTAGTTCCCCATACAAGAATACGTCCGTGTTTCCCAATTGACACTTTTGATGAACGGAAACGTATTTCAAAACCCTTGTCATCTAGACGTGGTACAGACAAAAGATTACGCCTCATTCCGGGCGCATACAATACATCAGTGAGGATGAGATTTGTTTGTCCAGGCAACGCCAACTTGAGAGTTCCGATTCCCAGAACCTCACAGTAAGTGTTATTGCCCATATAGAGCTTATGGTCGCCGGCTTTGATCTCCTTCATCTCTATGAAGTTCTCTTTAGTCTTTGCCACGTGTCTTGATGAAGCAGAGTCCACCCACCAAGCTTGAGAGTCGCTATCAGCAAGAAGCGATTCTGACACCACACAAACATGTCTTTAGATCCTTGTTTGTTATTTTTAGTTTGAGGACAGTTAAACTTGTGGTGGCCTGGTTTTCCACAATTATAGCAATTACCAAATGTTCTTTTATTCTTATCATTTCTCTTACCAAACTTAAAGGGTTTACGCTTAAAATTTTTCTTGTAAGGTTTATTAGGTTTGGTCTTAGAAGATGATGGTAAGGCATCAACTAAATTGACTTCATTTATTTTCTTTTTAGCTCTCCTTTGTGCTTCAACTCCTAATAGCATAGGGAGTGTTTTCATTGTAACTTGTTGTCTAGATAAATTAAGGGCAATCACAACTGATTCCCAAGAATTTGGTAAACTATGTAAAACAGTTGAGACTTGCATTTTATCTGGTATTGGATTTCCCACGGTAGCTAATTCTTTAGCTATTACAATCATTTTATTAACATGCTCAGTTATATTTTCACCTTCTTTTATCATAGAAGTATTAAATTGTTCTATTAATAATTGAATGTATGTCTCAGATGCACTTCCATAGGCAAGTTTAATGGCATCGAACATTTCTTTAGCTGTTTCATGTTCTTCAAATATTATTTCCAGATCTGGATCCATGAATGTGAGCATTATGGATCTCGCCAATTTATCATTCTCTACAAATTTTTCATATAAATTTCTTGCAGCTTCTCCTGCCCTTAGAGGGGGTTCATCAGGATAAGGAGTATCAATTACATACTCCACTTTATCTTGAAATAATATGTGTCTTATTCTCCTTTTCCAAGTTGAATAATTATTGCCATTAAGTTTTTCAGTTTTACACAATTCTGAACTTACTACTCTAGAAGTCATGTTATTTCAATAATTGAGTATTAAATCTAAATGTTCAACTGTGTCACTGTAATTTCAGAATCTAGAATTTTCTGTTAAAAATTTAGGATAACAGTAAATTAAAATAGTCTCTGTTATCAAAAAAAAATTCAGGGCTCACAATATTATCTATTTCAATACCTTATGCAATACTGTATTCTATATTAATCACAACAGAATTAAATGACAGTATATTTCAAATTGCCAAAATTATATTATTTATTTTCTAGCAAAAAGCAGATTTTTACGGGTGTTCCAGCAATATTCAATTACTCAAAAATATACTAATAATCAAGAAATTAGTATATGGAATGAATGCACCTGATTTCGTCGATTGGAAAAATTCCAAAAATTCTGAAAAACTTTGGATCGACCTGAATGAAGATTGCAGGGGCTCCCACTCTTCAATGGATGAAATTTGCAAGACAAGCCAAGTAAATAGAGGATCGTTTCTACTATAAGTCGTCAGTAGATGATATCGCCGGTGACAAATGAACACCGCACAATAGTTGCCGGAAGAGGGAGTTGGCGACGATCTTCTCCAGGTGAGTATCTCAGAGAGGGCAGAACCCTTGAAAATGATCAATCTGAGTTTCCGGTATTCTAAAAGACCCACGGTTTTGCTTATTCCAAAAACCCCTCTTATTTTTATTTTATTTTATTTTATTTTAAGAGAATAATAAGATGCCTTGTGGAGGAAACCTTCCCTAAAGGGCAAAATAGGGTGATATCTTGTATTGACCAAAGGATTTTGGAGAAAACTTTCTCTATGACGAAGTACGCAGCACGTGGAGAAGTCCTTAGGAAACAAAATAGAGTCTTGATACAACGGTTCTCGGCACAAGGCGATACGGTGAACCTACGCTCTGATACCAATGTTGGGACGCGTATAAGCAGCGGAATTGCGACCCGTGACTTCAGCAAAGTGGAACTAGGAGCATGAGCTTAAACCTTGAGCGTCGATTATGAACCAAGTTGAGCTAGGCTTTCTCCTCTACGGGATTTTGCACAACAATTGGGTGTAGTGTGGTGTACCTTAACAAGTCTCAAAAGAGACACAAGAATTTCCTTGAGAGATACGATTCTCTCTTTACCAAGAATAGAAAGTGTATTTCTTTGGACAATAACTTGCCTTTTTCCTCCTCTTACATAGGGGATATTTATACACCAAGAAAAGAGTCGTTAGACTCCATAAATCAATTCCTTGATTCTTGCTAAAAGGCATCTAGATCAACGGTCTAGATTAAACCACTCAATCCTTAACTCCCTTGGCTCAATGTAACGGTTCTAACGGCTCTTTGGGTCTTAATGACTCGGTCAAAGTAGCTGTTAGGCCATTTGACTAAATCTAAGACATCCAACGGTCATCCTTTGCCAAGATACCCACTCTGGCTTAGAGATGATCCGATGCTCCTCATCCCACAATACTAACATGAAATTATGCACAAATGTATGCATGAAGTTTGAATATAAATAAATATCATATAGTATATTTGTAAAACATGAACATGCATGTGATGATGTGCACGAGTGTGTGATGCATGTGGGAATTCATATTATTGAGGTTAGATTTACCCATCAATAATCATAGCCGTTCGATCGAGGGATTATAGCCACCCGATCCCATTATCCAACATAGTCTTCACCCAAAAGGAGATTGTGCGATAGTGCATCGTGGTGAATCTTCTAGCGGGAAAGCTTGAGGCGGGGATGTAGGCGGAAATGCCGAACCTCGAAAACAATTCCTTGTGTTTACTCTCTATCTCTCATCCTTTCTTTACTATTGCATTATTTAGAATTGCTAGTTTCCATTCCCTTGTAAATTTAAATTCCGCAAAAAGGGATTAGGAATAATTTTAAATTTGCTAAGACCCCATTCACCCCCCTCTAGGGTCCAATATTTGGACAACAATTGGTATCAGAGCCTAGGACTATATTTATATTGATTTAACAATCTTAGAGTAAAGATAAATGGAAAATGTTTGTGCAACTACCTTAGGAGAGGGCCAATCCACAACTAGACCTCCATTGTTCAATGGAGAGAACTATAACTATTGGAAAACAAGGATGATGTACTACATCCAAGCCCTTGACTATGAATGTTGGAAAGTCATAGTCAAAGGTCCTCACCTTCTTACAAAAAGTATTGATGGGGTTCAAGTACCCAAAGTTGAGGAAAAATGAACCGAAGCCGATATTAAACATATGCAAATTAATGCTAAAGCCATTAGCAATTTGTATTGCGCTTTAAGCCCACAAGAGTTTAATAGAGTCTCAGGATGTGACTCGGTTAAGGAAATTTGGGACAAACTCCAAGTTACTTATGAAGGGACAAATCAAGTTAAAGAAGAAAATATTAGTATGCTAGTTCATAAATATGAACTATTTAAAATGGAAAAAGATGAATCCATTAGTGATATGTTTACTAGATTCACTAACATACAAAATGGTTTAAAGTCTCTTGGCAAAGTGTACTCTAATGCAGAGAATGTGAGGAAGGTTCTTCGCTCACTACCAAAGCATTGGGCTCCCAAATTGACAGTCATTCAAGAAGCCAAGGATCTCACTAAGTTGGCTGTGGATGAGTTCCTCGGATCACTCATGACCCATGAGGTCATAATGAAGGATCAAGAGGATGAGCCTAAGCTCAAGAAAGGACTTGCACTAAAATCCTCTCAAGTGAATGAGAGTGAGGAGGAAGAAAGCAAGGAAGATGAAGATGTAGCCCTCATGGTTGGAAAATTCAAAAAGTGCTTGAAGCACAAGAAAAACTTCAAGAAAAGACCCTTCAAGAAGGAATTCACCAAAGAAATTGCTAAGGGTGAATCAAGCAAGAAGAAGCCAATCACTTGCTACGAATGCAAAAAGCCCAGACACATCAAGACCGAGTGCCCCCAACTTAATAAAAGTAAAAAATACAAGAAAAGAGCAATGAAGGCTACATGGGATGACTCTGATGAAAGTGAGTTGGATGCTAGCGAAAGTGATGAAGAATCGGCAAATCTATGCCTCATGGCACATGAGGACAAGGTAAACCCTTCACTTGATAAATCTCTTTCTTTTGAAGAATTAAGAGAAGCTTTTGATGAACTATATGGTGAATTTCGAAAATTGGCTTCAAAACATTTTAAGCTTAAAAACGAAAATTCTTCTCTGTGGAATTTCGAAAATTGGCTTCAAAACGTAAATCTGTGGAATTTCTTCATATCTCGCTTGGGGATGAGTTGGTGTTTCCTTATTCGTTTCGTACTCTCCTTGAATGTTGGTCAATGGATAGAGGAGAGGGAGTTTGGACGAAGATCTGGGGAGCTCTTCCGGGGGCTATCTCTTGGTTACTTTGGAAAGAGAGAAACCAAAGAGTTTTTGAAGATGCTTCATCGTCAGTGCCTCAGATTTGCGCCCTCATTAGATTGCTAGTTCTGGAATGGGTAGGGTTACATTGTATTTGGGAGAACATTCAGGGCATCTTATATTAGTTTAATCAATCCCAAGAGGGTGGGGTTAGCAGTAGCTTTGTTGGCCAGGGTAGCGTTTACTTGCTTTTAAACTCGGTGGTCTTTTGTTCTTTTTCTTGTATGCTTCTTTTTTCTTAATAAGATGAGATATAGATAAAAAAAATATAAATGAATTTTTGAAAAAGGAAAAAGAAAATTTA
Organism: Tetracentron sinense; assembly: GCA_015143295.1. NCBI lineage: Eukaryota > Viridiplantae > Streptophyta > Magnoliopsida > Trochodendrales > Trochodendraceae > Tetracentron > Tetracentron sinense. The sequence continues at coordinate 39,841,746 of CM026563.1, forward strand.
TAAGAAGAAAATGAAATTTTGAAACAGAAAGAAGAAGAAATTAACCCTAGGCCTCAAGTCTCAACCAATGAATGCAAAAAATGTGATGATTTAAAATCTAAAGTTGATGACTAGACTAAAATTGTGAGTAAGTTCACAAATGGTAAAAAGACCTAGATACAATATTAGGAAATCAAAGATGTATATTTGATAAAGCCGGACTTGGCTATAACCTAACAATTAAGCAAAAGAATTATCAAAACTTTTTTACTCTAGCTTTTCAAGTACTCATTGTATTTATATTGGAAATAAAAGACTTACGCAAGTTTGGTTTCTCAAGGGAACAATCCTTCCAAAGGCTAACCAAGTTGGACCCAAAAAGGTCTGGGTACCAAAAGGAGCTACTTGAAGTTGTTCTTGTAGGCTACAAAAATGAAGAAGAAAGTATGATCAATAAAATGAATTTAAATGAATTCCTTATGTGATCATGCTTGATTATACTTAAATATGTATTATAATTTGGATGATGTATTGATCATGTCTTATGTAACTTGGATGATTAAGTGTGTCCTTTGTGATTATTGGCATGTATGAGAATGAATTGGATGCAGTACAAGAAAAACAATTTTTAGTGGCAAATCTTTAGCGGCGGCCACATAAAATGGCTACTAAAAGGTACGTATAGCGGCGGCCATATATGGCCACTGATATAAAACAGAGCAACATGAAAATTGGCGCTGAAGTTTTGGGGGGAGTCTAAATATATCAGATAGAGGCGGCCTTTTGTGGCCGCCGCTGCAATTTTCACTAAGCCCAGGAAACACTTATTTTTAGTGGCGGCCACTAATGAATTTCTCTTCCGTCTCTCACGCAAAACACATATGGTTTGTCTACGGGAATAAGTATTCCCTCCTCTCTCTTCGAACGAAGAGTACCATATACTCTCTAGGGTTCTCCGGCAGCGATCTCTCTGCGTTCTAGGATTCTACATCTCCTCTTTGAGTTCTCCGGCAACGATTTGTCATCTCTCGTTAAAATCAATTTGAGCTCTCAAGGTATCATCTATTCTCTTCTTTTTTCCATGATCGTGATCACCATTTTTTTTTTATCGATTTGAGATGTTGAGATCTGATTATTCTATTTGAGATCTGTTTTCTGGTTCGGATTTCATCCAATACACTCTCAACATTTTCTAGAACATGATGCTTCTATTCCACTTCTGAATCTGGAGTAGCAATAGCCTTCACAACTCGCCTACGTGTTTTTTGATATGCATAGATACCCTAAGAACGAACTAAGAAATATGTTTAAGAGGTATTTGGGTTTTAACTTGGATTGATTTCGTTCTCCTTAGGGTATTTTAGCTCAACGATTGTCTTGAATGCTGTGGTGTGTTTTAGGTTTGGAATTCCTATGAACATGAGTTTGGTAATAATTTAGGGTTTTTTTGTTGTATATTTTCTTTCCTTGTAGGAATTTTATTGTTAATGAAGTTTTTAGATTTGGAACTTCAAAATTTGGTACATGCATGCTTTGTAGTTAGTAAATATTTTTTTTAATGGGAAAGTATTTTGGTTTCATTTCCCTTACAGTTAGGTTTAGTTGGGTAGAGCTTTTGGAGATATTCCTGTTCTGATGCTTGGTGTTTCTTTTGTGGTGTTTTCCCTTGCGGTTTCATTCCTTAGTAAACTAATGTCATTCATATTGCCATATTAAAATTGCTCTCCACTTGAATTGCTTTGATTTCATACACACATTAAAAGAGTTTTGTTTGCTCATTTATACAACACTAACAGAGTTTTCATTCCTTAGTAAACTGTTTTTAGGATCACTGTTATGTTTGCAAATTCTGTTAGCAATGTTTGCAAATTCTGTTTGCAATGTTTGCAAATTCTGCTTATATGCATAAACTCATCTATATTCACCACTTAGATGCATAAACCCAGCTCTTTATATTTCCAATATACTATCAAGTAAAGAGTGCATTGCGTAGGCTCACTATAGAATTTTCTTCTTCTCGTATTCTAATTTTCTATTTGAACCCAGAAATTTCGGAGCATGTATAATATCCCATTGAAATATATAAGAAATGGAGTAAGAAGAAGAGATGATAGGTGTGAAAAATGTCTTACCAACAGATGAAGTATTGGACCTGATCAGCTGAAATGCTTTTAAAGCTACTACTACAAGTAGAATGTTTTGATCCTGAAGGTCCCAGTCTCTATACTCTATAGTTCTATATGCGCACACATTTAACACATTTACTAAATACTAACTGCTGAAATTTTGTTTGTAATAGATCAGATTGTGTGTGTATAGGGATGAATTATTGTGTGCTCATGGGGAATGAAGCTTTTTTTAAGGTATTTTAGTTTACTTGATTAGTGATTAAGCTGTACTCTCTAGCTCCATCATGACATCTCTGTTTAATTAGCCTAGTGATAACTACAGATTCAGCTTGTTTTTGCCTAATCCATCTCCATGACCTGCCTTTATTGACCTGATAAGATCAAAAGCCATACAAGCTCGAATATTGGAACTGAGCTTAACATAGGTATCCTTTGTTTAACCAATTAGATACTCTCTAGCTAGTAATGGAGTTATTGCAGCAGGTTTTGAGTACTCCCAACATCTGTTAAAACGTTCTCAGATAGTATTCTTTCTGTTGAACTAATCATCTCTGCAACATCCCAAGGGCCACGTCTCCTCAAGTAGGTTGATTCATCCAGTATTGGGTCTAATTGATGGGGATTATCAAGAGAAAACTGCTAGAGACCCAAACCCGATGACAGGCAAAGTTGGGTACTATGTAGTCTTAAATGATATTGTGGAGTTACAATATCTCGGTGGAAATCGAATTATGTTATTCAAATGTGATTGGTGGGATGTCACGAACTGTAGTGGTAGGGGAATCAAGCAAGATGAGTACAGGTTCACCTTGCATAAATTTCTCAAGAACTTTAATTACCAATGAACCTTTTATTCTTGCAAATCAGGCACAACAAGTTTTTTTAAGTGCAAAACACCATCAATGATAATTGGTATGTTGTGTTAAAGACACAACCCCGAGAATTGTACAATATGGAGCCAGGATTGGAGCCATTCCAACAAATTGAGCCTGGATTGCTCCTAGATTTAACCGACACGGTAGACATCAATGATGACGTAACTTGGAATAGGGATGATATAGAAGGAGTGCTTGTTGAGGAGAATATGCCTGCAAACATTTTGATGTGTATGTATATAACATATTATTAATTCAAATTCATTTATTGTTGTTGGAATATGAATGATAATAGCATTTATTGCCCACATATTTAATTCAAATTCATATTGTTGTTGACATATATATGTTTGATGACTAATGCAGAAAATTAGATGGCCATGCAGCGAGGATGCAAAGGCTTCTTTGTACACCCACCGACGCCGCCATTGGATAGTTCAGCTGATATCCAGAGTCAGCCTTCCCCTACACTGGTTGGGGGGAATTGCAGCAGCTCTAGTAAGAAAACTTAAATCAGCTGATAGCTTAGCATTGTTCTGACAGGGTAAGTCAAACTAAAGTATTTGCATATTTCTTCTCATATAAATCTTTTTTTTGGGTAATATTGACCTAGACCCCACTAGTATAGCTGAGTTTTACATGCCACACATTCATGCTCGAACAATGACATTATGAAGTATATAAACTTACCAACATGTCTTTTTTCTGACATTAAACTAGTGATTCTAACTTCTATCTATATGGGATAGTAGATGATACTGTTACTCTTCAAGTAATTTATAAAAATTCACACAATAGACCATTGTGCGTAATTAAGGCATACAAAACTAGGACTATATTAGCAATGATGGAATTGTAGGCAATAGAGGCAAAGTTTGCTTAGCAAATCAGTGAGAGAGATCCCATATTCTTCCTCTCTAAGTCCTCACAGATCTTTTGCAGATAAAGAGGGTCCCAAACAGCCTCTACTGAGAGACATAAAGACTCAGCAGAGGAGGAAGAGGAGAGTTCCCTCCCAAGCAGGACAGAACAATATCCTTGGCCAATGACCCTCTCACTGACATTTATGTTTTGAGAGAATTGTCTGTCTCCACAATCTGAAACGTCTCTATCCACTTTAGATGCCAGAATTAAATAAAGGAAACACGCATTAGAGAAGCTTTAAAGGTGGCAAAAAAATCGACCAAAGTTCCAAAACAGAACATACTAGTAGGGAATACATATTTCTTATCTCAAGAAGAAGTTGGTAATTTGTTATGGTTGAATCATTGGAGAGCAATCTCTGGCTTTGCTGCAGTAGCTATGAATGTGGGGCTGCTGGTACCACTGCTATCCGACAGGGACACAATGGTTTTATGGAGAACACCAGATGGGGATGAAACTGTTGTTGCTGCAGGACTACCTGCGTCACCACCACCAACCCAACCATTGCTCATCAAATTAAGCTGTCAGATTCCTTGATTAGTTCCATTGGAGTTCAAATTACTAGCTTGATGAGATGACATTTTTGATGGACCACTGGTTTGGTTGCCTGGACTTCCCAGATAACACATTAGATATTCAAATTAACTGTTAGATTGATATCTTGATACTAATATTCAATGGTAGTACTATCTGAAGAGACAGTCAATGGATGTGTTGTGAGGATTGGAAGTTTGATATATTGATACTAATTGCATATGAGAGATTTGTCTTTGATACTAATTGTGGTACTATTTTTTTTTTTAAAATATATACAATACATACAGTAACACTTGGATGAGAGTGTTAAAAGGCAATGATGCAATGGTTTGATATTATCTTTAAAAGAAAGGCAAGAAAAAATATTCGAAACCAGATATATGCTTTCTTTCTCTTTCCATAATAAAAGCTCTGCTCCATGACTTACCCATGAAATCTGATCTTTCTAATCTGATTCTGTAGTGATGGGTGGTGGTCAAAGTTAACTACAACAACAACAACCCGTCTTCTAGGCAGGTCTCAGAAGCAGCAGCAGTAGTAGCAGGACCATCAATTGCTGTTGCTGCTATCTCTTAAATCGAACCACAACTTGTGATGGGGCAGTGAAAACTGCAGAAGCTTTGGCTCTTAGGTCGTGGAGGAGTGGATGGAAGACCTCTCTCTCTCTCTCTCCTCCTTTCTCTCTCTCTGGGTTGTCTTTTAAAGGTTTTTTTTATTCAAAAGTGTATAAACAATTGCTATGTCATTTTTGTCTAAACAGTGGTACTTTGAACAGAAGTTCGATGTATGCATTTTGAACAGAATATCAATACTATGATATTGATACTCTTGAGTGGAACAGTTCGTCCTAAAGCTTCCTCCTAGTCGGAGGCCAACAGTTCGGCCTATCACCTGGCAACCCCCACCGCCCAATTGGGTGAAAATCAATGTTGATGGAGCCTGGGATTCAGCCTCAAACAAAGCAGGAGCCGGTATTATAATTCGTGATCATTTGGGTCTTACCATTTTTGGCCATTCTTTCCCAATCGATGCTAGTAGTGCTCGAATATCGGAAGCTAAAGCGATCTTCATCGGGCTGACCATTGCAAAAAGCCAGGGGTGGAGCAGATTTGTGTTGGAAGGGGATGCTTGTCAACTTATGGATTTTCTAAACAACATTTGTAAGGAGCCTCACTGGGATGTTTTAACAATCTCGAATGACGTCGAAGATATCTGGATCCAATTTCCAAGTGCTATTGCCCAAGCTATTCCCCGGTCGGCCAATGGAGAAGCTCATAATCTAGCAAAAATCGGCCAATGGAGAAGCTCATAATCTAGCAAAAAGAGCTCTTATCTGGAGAAAGCATGGTATTTCAAGTCCTTGCTCTCGGTTAGGTATTTCATACCCTTTTGATCTGGGTATATTTTGAGTCTCGCACCTGGGTGTTGTAATTCTGTGTTTTTCTTTGTTTAATATATTAGCTTTTTACCAAAAAAAAAAGTGGAATTTCAATCGAGATGCAGAGGAAAAATCGCATAAGAAATAAGACTCATATTGATGGATATAAATTTTGGGAAACTGAAGTTGGAATTTGCAGTTGGAGTATCTAGTGTTAAACCTATTGGAGTTTCTGATTACTAGGAATAAATTTGAGGAAGCATTAGGGAAGTATTATAGCCGAGATGAGTCAAACAGGGCTTGGGTTTAGCTCAGCTTGTTGGAGCCAGAAATGCAGGTTAATGAACTGGAATTAATGCAAATCTTTGTATATGTATATATATATATATATATATTTTTTTTGAAATTGACTTTTAGTGGGGGCCAATGGCTACCGCTAAACATTAGGTAAAATTTGATTAAAGTTTTTGCAAATCTCTTGTTAGTGGTGCATTTGTGGCCGCTACTAAAGGTCCCCACATAGCAGCGGCCAGTGGCTGCCGCTAAATGTCCACACATAGTGGCGGCCAGTGGTTGCCGCTACAAATATTAGTGTCAACATAATTAGCGTCGAATAGTGATAGTCGGATTGGCCGCCAGTAAATGCTTTAGCAGCGGGTTTTGTGATTATTAGCATGGGCCGCGGCCCTACTAAAAGTCTTGTTTCTTGTAGTGATGATTAATGATATCATGATGTAATGCTTATGATATAAATAAAATGATTGAATTGATCATGATTGATGATATGATTTGTATGGTTTTAAAAAAAGTATGAAATAAAAATAATGTATGTTTGATGCTTGATGCTATGATATGGAATGAGTGTGAAGTGATGATTGAAGGTTGATATGATGGATGTTTTGAATATGTTGGATGTATGACAGTCTTTGCTCACTATTTTTTGATAATCCTTGTGTCTTGTTGGAAATGATATGTTCATATTGGTATCATATATTTGTAATTATTATATTGGTATCATGTAATGCTTGCATTGCTTGTTCATGCTTTTTGATGATGTTAGGGGAGAAATATGATAATAGAATGATTATTATAAAAGACAATGAAATGACTATTTTAAATTAGAATGACATTCAAATTGGTATTAATTGCTTGTAATGACTTATACAAATGAATCAAATATTGATATCTTAAAATGCATATGTTTAGGGGGAGCTACCTCAAAAATTGTATTGAATTTATATATCGAGTGGAAGCTTGTTCTCATTCCATTTCATTATTATGTCATCATCTAAAAGGGGAGATTGTTAGCTTATAGGTTTCTTTAGTGATTTTGATGATAACACAATAAAGTAATGATCTTTGTATTACTAATGTCTCGCTTGAGTTTGTGTGAAAATTAGTCTACCAAGAGTATTAACACACTATTCAAGGCAAAATCATGAAAGAGACATCATCTATAAAGGGGATTCATCATCAAGTTCAAAGCAAGTCATTGCATCAAGTTAAAGATGTTGAAGATCATATCAAGTTAAGTCAAGTTATGAAGATGAAGACTATTTAAGAAGAAGAATGATCATAAATATGAAATCAAGAAGTCAATTCAAGATCAAATTTGAAGACTCTTAAGCAGGGGAGCTACATCAAAAATTTTATTAAATTTATATATTGAGGGGGAGCTTGTTCTCATTCAATTTCATTATTATGTCACATCATTAAAAATAGGGAGATTATTAGCCTATAGGTTTTCACCATAGGTTTCCTTAGTGATTTTGATGATAACACAATAATGTAATGATCTTTGTGTTACTAATGTCTCGCTTGAGTTTGTGTGAAAATTAGTATACCAATAACATTAGCAAACCATTCAAGGCAAAAGCATGGAAAAGACATCTTCTATAAAGGGGATTCATCACTAAGTCAAAACAAGTCATTGAATCAAGTTCAAGATGTTGAAGATTATATTAAGTCAAGTCATGAAGATGAAGACTATCTAAGAAGAAAGATGATCATAAAGATGAAATCGAGAAATGAATTCAAGATCAAGTTTGAAGACTCTCAAGAAAGTTTGTAGTTTATTTTTTATTCTTTAAGAGTGTTTAGGAATTATGTAAAAGTCCTCAAAAGTTGGATGTTGGAAAAGCTCACAAATTTAGATTGATTATAGGTACCTTAAAATCAAATTGAAAATCACTCTAAGGACCTCAAAATATGTTAATTATCTTAATAAAGATAAGGTTGAAGACCTATAAATTCAATCTCATCATTAAGGTCAAGAAAAGTTGATTTTCTGCTGAAAAACACTCATCCAGTCAACTAGATGAAAGTCAGGATTTTATTTGGCCACTGTGTTCATTGAGTCAACTAGATCACCCATCTAGTCGACTAAATGCCTCGGGATGAACATTAAATGCACAATAACGACTATTTTTTAAACGGCTATTTTGCATTAAATGCTACACCAACGACCATATATCCTTTTGGGCTATAAATTGGGATCATTTATGAATGAGAAATAATTCTTGATCAATCTATTAACTCCAATCATTCACTAGAAACTCAAATTCTCAAATCCTTAGTGAAAATCCTAAAATCTCAAAATCCTTGTTCTTGAGTTATTCAACTCCAACCTTTGAGAGATTTTCATAGAGCTTTAAAGAGATCTTTTTCAGCTCATCTAATAAGCAAATTTTGAGATTGTAATCTCTTCATACTCTTTGTATTGAAAAATCAAGAATCTTGGATTCTTGTGATTGAATCGGGAAACTTCAGGAAAAGTCAAGAGATGGTTGTTCTCTTGCAAGAAATATTTAATCTTTACCCGTAAGAAGATTGCAAAGGTTTGGTCTTCATCTAAAAGAAGATCGTGTAATAGTGTATCGTGGTGAATTATCTAGCGGGAAAACTTGAGGCAGGAACGTAGGCAGGAATGCCGAACCTCGAAAACAATTCCTTGTGTTTGTTATCTCTATCTCTCATCCTTTATTTACTATTGCATTATTTAGAATTACTAGTTTCTATTCCCTTGTTAATTTAAATTTCGTAAAAAGGGATTTGGAAGAATTTAAAATTTGATGAGACCCTATTCACCCCCCCTCCCTCTCTAGGGTCTAACACTTGGGCAACAAGCATCATTCAGTAATCAGCAACAAAGAGTCTTTTTAGGAAGCTTCTTCAAAACAAAGGCTTTATTGAGTATTTTATATAAAGAACTTCTATTGATGACATCATGGATGGAGACTCACAGAGTTTTTCAAGCTGACTAGGGATTTCCTTCCCTAATAATCTGCAATTTGTCCCTTTTTCATCCACATAATTGCTTGGAAGTCAGGAACGCAATTAATCTTTGGCCCTTCAACCCCTCCAGTGTGGATAGTACTTAATACATTTTTGGTTTTGGAAGGCTCGTAAGGCCTTTTGGAGTTTTAAAAACTGTCAGGTTCCGGATATTGTGTCCAACTTATCTGACACTGTCAATGAGAACCTGATATACATATCTCCTGCATTGTTTTAACTTTTAATTAATTAAGTAGTCCATCATTGTGATTCAAAACATAGGATGAATTGGATTTCTTTGCTAGAGATCAGATGCATTAAACAGGATCCTAGAGGTTCCTTCAAGAACTCATGTGAGTAAATCCAAGCAGAGAACCCATCCAGAAGTTTGGGAAATGGGAAAGTATCCCATTCATGGAGGGAGGAGGCTAGTTATGAGCTTAATGCAAGAGAATTCTGTATAGTGGAAAGGACAACCTTTTCACGTTACTCCCATCATCAGAATCCAGGGAAACACAAATCCAAATAAATGAACTCATCACAATTACATAAACAAACTGATCAAGGTCTCAACAGTAACATTATAAAGAAAGAAATCAACAGCCAGCAAGGGACTCAGCAGGAAAGTTGACTGTGAGCCAGAGAACTCCATAATCAGGAGCAAGTGAGCATCATCATATACTTGTGGTTGAAACCCAGAATGCAAGTACGAGAAGTTGTTAGCACCTTTGTTTCTTGTTTCTCACTTCTTGTCCTGTAGTGATGCATCTGCAGGTTTCATATGCATGTACATCAACAGGGTAGCATGTAACAACAATTGCATCATCATCATCCCAAAGCAAGTTATCCAATTCGTGCCATTCCAATTCTCACCTACAACTACAATAGCTAATACGAAATCAGTCAGAAATTTTTACCAACATTTAAAGAGAATATAGAAGAAAAAGAAAAGCAGTACATTCAGAAACATCCAAAAGATTATAGAAATTCACACCATTCCATCAAATCATCTTCGATGTAAATTCATCATCTCCAAACAACAACAGAATGTTTATTCTGAGAACTAAAGAAAATGAATAGCACATAAAAGATCAGCTGCCACCAATCTTAACTCTTACATTTTTGTTTACAGATTTTTCAGGTATAGGCTTTTCAGGACATGAAAACTCAGTCTAGTCCATGTGCAAATGGTCTACTTTTTTTTTTCTTTCTAGGATGGCAAATACCATACATAGATCTCTCCATCATGCATTTGAGGATCGCTAACTAATTAACATTAATAATAAATGGTGGGGTAATAGTTCGAGTCTAAACTTACTACACCATTCACACACACAAAGAAAAAAAAACATTCTCAGGCCCCTACAAAGATATCTCAACACTTCCCCTCAAGCTGTGCATAGATATTTATCATGCTCAGCTTGCTAAGAACCGATTGTAAAGTTTTCTTGATAACACCTTTAGTGAGAATTGCAAGTTGTTCTCTTATGGCACCATTTTTTTACCCAATGGGACATTAGCTCAGCTTCTTCATGACTCCACCACTACGCCTGAATTCGAACCAGACTGGCCTACAAGGCTCTCCATTGCCATTGGAGTAGCAGAAGGATTGTCTTTCCTTCATCATGATGCCATTATTCATCTAGTTATCTCCTCAAGTAACGTACTCTTAGATGCAAATTCCAAGCCTTTGGTTTAGGAGATTGAGATATCCAAGCTCTTAGATCCGTCAAGGGGCACAGAAAGTATCAGTGCAGTGCAGGCTCATTTGGTTATATTCCACCAGGTACCCTATTTTTGCGAGATACTTCAAAATCCTTGTCATTCTCTGATTTGTTATGCTTTACAAATGTTTCATGTTTCCAATATATTGCCACCAACTATTTCTTCATTTTTTTTCCCTATGATCAGAATATGCATATAGGATGCTAGTTACAGCACCGGGAAATGTTTAAAACTATGGGGTTGTGTTGCTCGAGGTCCTTACAACCCGACTACCGGTTGAAGAGGCATTTGGTGAAGGTCTAGATCTGGTGAAATGGGTTCACAATGCTCCAGCTAGAGGAGAGACCCCAGAACAGATACTTGATGCGAGGCTGAGCACAGTCTCCTTTGCTTGGATAAAAGAAATGCTTGCAGTTCTAAAGGTTGCCTTACTGGTGCTGACAGCACACCGGCCAAACGACCCAAAATGAAGAAGGTGGTGGAGATGCTTCAATAAATAAAGCAAAGTTGATGGGCCTAAGTTTGCGCTCTCCCCATTTCTGAATCATGAGAAGCTGGAGGTTCTGAGGTTCTCATACTTCCAAGATATGGAACTTAAATTATACGAACTCAACTAGTTGTTGCTAGATATCATAATCCATGAAAAAACAGGAGCTTGAAGATGGAAATGAGGGATTTTTTTTTATAAAGGTGAAGTAGAATATGCTTACTGAGATGTTAAATATTTCAGATTATCCATCTGCTTGTACTGTATTCAAAGGGTTCTTTGTTGAGTTGGAAATAGAATTGGGTGGTGGGTTAAAAGTTATTCTTGATTTCTGTTGCCTATAATAATATGTTAAGTTGGTGGTTTCTAGAGATGGATGCATGCAGATGTGCAACCCAACAATCAGTTCATCTCTCTCTTTTAATGAAGTTGTCATTGATATGAAGATTACCAGAGCCAAGCAGCTATTTTCTTCAGTATATTTTGTGAGTTTCGATTAAACTCAGTTTCAATGTTTATAATATAATATGAGATTCAAAGCATCCAACTACTTTGATAAATTTAATTTGTGACAATTTTTGCATTGGACTAGCAATTATAATTCTCTGCAATTCCTTATTTATACTTTATTTAAGAAAAAATTGTATATACCTTAAATATTCGAGATTTTAGAATTGATGCTTTCTATTGTTTAAGAACAAACCTATATGAAGCCTCTACTTTTTTCTTTTTCTAGATGATAAAATTAATTTTGAGGAGAAACTGAGTGAAATAGGCAAGTTTATAACAAAACATTGTCTTTAGTTTGTTTCGATGCAAAATACTCATGACTTCTGCTTGCAAACTACGATGAGCTTTTATCTTTCCTTTGAGTTGAAACTGTACTGTGAAATACCATCTTAGTGAATAAAAAGAAATTTGAAGCACCTCCCGCACCTGTTGGAACCCCAAGAAAGTTATGTAAGACTGCTAGCTTGTCTTGCATGAACAGACTACAGAAAGGCAAACGATGGGTCTAACTTGTATAATGGTCACAAGAACTTGATATATCCATCAAGCTCAACTTAAATCAAATCTTAGCGATCGAAGAGAAGAAAAAGTATGATGTGGGAACATTAGATCTTCTATATCTGTTTGCGGCATTGAGGAAATACTGGAGTATTCTATTCTCATATCGTTTACAGGGCATTTGAGTTTAATTTTGATTTGGTTGTCAGCGTTCTCACATTTTATGTCAAATGCTCAAGCATCTTGAACAACTAAAGAAAATATATGCACAAAACAAACATTTGGCCACATGATGTGCAACTTTACCAGACCACCTTTCAACCATGTTTCCAAGAAATATACAAGCACTCTTGATTTCAGAAAGAAGTTCTGCTTTCCAAGAACCTTATCAAAATCATACCCAATAAACAAAAACCCAGTCAAATTCAAAATAGAACAGCCTCCCCTCCATCAAAATCTATAGCACACTCACAAAAAACACCTTAATTGCTTGAAACAATTCAACCTTCTTCATGACACAAAAAAAAAAGCTAATAACAATGGACTCAAAACAGTCTTGTTAAGTGCAAGTCAGAGAACTCAATAAGCATAGAACAAGTGAGTTCTGATTTGACAATATATCCCAATTCCCCAGGTGAGAAACTCCCCTATATTGTTTGCAATTCTTTTGAGCCCAACAAAGCAGCTCACCCAATTTTCAAAAGTACCACAAATGGAGATCAGAGATAGATTTGGTTCTTCTTCTCCTCCTTCTGTCACTTTCTATTCTTTGTTTGTTTGTTTTCCTTCTTCTCAACTGTAGTGTTTAATTTGCAGCGTCACAAGATACTAGCTGATTTTAAGGTGTGGATGGAGGGTACGAGCCTACGAGGTGAAAACACTCGTTTCATCTAGGGGTGGTCCAGTTTTCTCCTAGGAGAACAATTGTTAATACTAAGGTGTCAAGAAAATAACATGGGAAGTTCAATCTGCTTCACACCATGCTATGAAGTCATATTCATGCATTAAGCATCATGTCCAAGACCCACTGCTTGAAGATGTTTCTGACCTGTAAAAAGCCTACAAAAAATTTTTTGCCTCTGAAGAAACACATAATAAAAGGAAATACGAGCCACGAGATCAACTAACATTATTGTTCTTACTCATGTCAAACTTGAGCATCCCCTAAAGGAATAACCTTTCCATCCTAGAAGCTTTTCATGAGTCAAGGATGTTGGTGTGCCTTTTCTATTTTCGCTAAAGGGTATTTACATACCCCGCTCACAAGTTGCTTTCAAGAATTCGCTGAAAGGTATTTACATACCCAGCTCACAAGTCATTATAAGGGCACTAACATCTAGCTCACAAGATAAGCATGACAAGACAAGATAAGGCAAGATAAGACAAGCATGACATGACAAGCAAGACAAGACACACATGATTCTTATAAGACAAGAACACGCCAAGAATGAGATTTTAACACGACAATATAGTTTTGAAAAACACGAAAAGATATTTCCAAGGACAAGTTATGAATTATGAGCACGGGTTTTATACGGATTTTCGCATGTAGTCTCACGCATGTCATGATTATCATGTTATTTAAATTGAAATTGTGAATTGAATGATGTTATTACTATTGTTAGCTAGTAGCTTGTACTCGCTGAGTATTCTATACTCAACCGTACCTATTGATGTCGATAGGTATACAGTATGATATATGTGCTCTGGGTCCTCGGATCAAGGAGGAGCCTCACGTGGAGCCTATGGTAGAGCCTCAAGTGGAGGCAAGAGACCTAGACAGTTGGTCGTACCTAGATGACTATTGAGAGAGAAATAGTTTTTATGATTTTGGTATTTTGATAGGTGGGCATGTCTACCTTTACTTGATATGTTTTGTATATGAACTTGGAATACTGACTATGTATAGAAAAGGAAAAATTGAGTCTACGCTTCCGCATTGATTTAGCTTCCGCACTTTGTTTCATGTCCCCATTATACTATGTTTATGCCTTGTTCAGTTGCAGGATGATTTGCTAGGTCATGTATAGTCTCACCTAAAGTCTCACCTAACTCTTAGGGGGGATTTTGGGGTGTGACAAAAGTGGTATCAAAGCGTAGGCATTAGAGTCCTTAGGGTTACTCGGAGTTGATACCATGATTGAAACAAGGCCTTAGGTCCAAGAGAAAAAGTCGTATTCCAAGTATAGACTAATTATTTAATCTTAGTTCATAACCGGTTGGAACCCAACCGAATTTAGTATCTTACACTAGAAACACAAATTGTATGCTTACACTATTGCAATGTATACCTCGATGTATTACTATTATATGCCTTATAAATAATTGAATGATCTTGAAATTGTGATTGAAATAAAGTTGCATGAGGCTCTAGATTCCCTTGGGCTAGGGTTGTTGTTTTAAGGTAGACATGTCTCCTTCGAGTTGGAGCATGTTCTAGTCAGAGGTTGACACCGCAACAAAATTGGTAACAAACATAGGGATTAGAACGGTATGGGTAGAAGTGGTTCTTCGAGTTGAACTTAGAACTCAGATGAACTTTAAATTTTAGGTTTGATACAATGACATAATTGGTGTCAAGCAAGGGTTTTAGGTCCGTATAGGAAATGATGTTCCAAGTATAGACTACTTAATAGTCTTCATCTTAAACCGGTTGATACTTCAACCGACTTGATTCCTAGCTTTGCTAAGTTATCTAGGAATCCCTATTATGTGTATACTATATATACTGTGTTGTTGGGTGTTACTACACGCTAGGTGTTGTGTGCGTATTATAAGTTATAAATTATTGGAAACCAGTTCATCAAGCATAGGATTCCAACATAATTGTGGTTTCCTAGTTAGACTCATGAGTTGTTGTGATACTCAGGCTAGAGTCTAGCCTAGGTGTTGGTTGACAAGGGATTGGTATATCTTTTGTCATGCATTGTGTTATTAGGTTTCTATAGGGATTTGTCTTCCGAGTGAGACCATAGTATTCTTTTTCGTCTTACAAGTATAGTAGACTTAGAGTCATTACGGAACTAAGGACATCGGTTTGAATATATATGCTATTATGAGTATCATGTGTAATTTAATTTGTTAAATTATGCTTAATGCATCTTTTATCACAAACAATTACAAGTCGCATATCATGGTATAATGATGAGTCTATATGAGTTCATGCATACCCATGATTAGTAAGAACCCTGGAAGAAAAAATAATAATAAATATTTAAATATATATATAATTTTGGATAAGCTCATGGATGTTTAATGCACGTTTCTAGATACAGATGCGCGTTATATGCAGCACGTTCTAAACTCAGTGCTCAGTCCAAAAGTTCTAGATACAGATGCCCGTTAATTCTGCAGCACATTCTAGACCCAGTGCTCAGTCCAAAATGATAAATATATTATAAACTCCAAGAATAGTTTTGGTCTCAAAGTACAAAAATATTATACACATCTCATAAGCATCATACATAGCATCAGCATCAGCATCATACATCTCATAAGCATCATACATAACATAAGCATCATGCATATATCGTGAGTATCATACACATTTCATATGCATCATGTAGATCTTAAAAGCATTATACATGTCCCAAAGTTTCAAAGGATTTTGCTTAAAGAACTCAAATGTATAAACTAATCATTAGTCTCAATCTTAAGCCGGTTAATGTCTTATGTATGTAATCGGTTAATACCTTAATCGAGTGTGAGAACTTAGCTTCACTAGGGAAATCAATTGTATGATTATAATATGTGTGTACTTGGATGTATACGATACGCTTATATAGGCAATATGTGCTCATTGAATTGTTATGAGCTTGATTTCAAGTTATACCCAGGTTATGTTATTGCTCTGAAGACTTGATCATGAGGCGTGACAACTGAGGTAGAGTTTACTAAACTAGAGGGAATGAAAGTGATACTCCATTTGGCAATGAGCAGCCTACGCTCTCGTCAAAGTTGTTGAGCTATAAATTAATGATAGAAATTGATGTGGTTGTTATACATGTACGAACATGCTACAATATAACTGTATGTGAATATATTGTGATGTACAAATTTATACATGTTGGATGCAAATTAAAACATATTTAGTTTTAATATCAAGGGCACCTTGCTAGTAAGTGAGTGTCTAGTCCATGTGTTAGTCTTAATTGGATTGACACATACTTGTGTCATGTCTAGGGTTGTCAGGTCGTATGCTCAATAGAGTAAGGTGAAGTGTGGGAATAGTATCCCCATTTGTCCGTGTGAAAGTCCTAATTTTGAGGACGAAATTTCTATACGGGGGAGAGGATGTAGAGCCCCGAATTTTCTGCAAACACTGATCATGTGAGTGAATAGTGCTTTGCACTAGGTGTGTTTTCACCCCTAAGGCTCACAACACACCCAAGTTCACATGCACTGTGAATAATATTGTGAATAGTACCAAGGGCACTAGTATTGGAAGGGCCAAAAGATTTCGTGTATTGTTATAGTTGTATGATAAATGATGATGATGATTTTTACCTTGAGTTTAATTGGGTAGGAGTATGTGAACTCAGAAACATTGAGTAAAAGAATACTCAAAGTGTTTTCAAGTCAAGGGTATGAAAGACCCTAAGTGTTGGTAAGTGTGTTTGGGTAAGGGAAAGAGTAGAGTGTTC
Organism: Tetracentron sinense; assembly: GCA_015143295.1. NCBI lineage: Eukaryota > Viridiplantae > Streptophyta > Magnoliopsida > Trochodendrales > Trochodendraceae > Tetracentron > Tetracentron sinense. The sequence goes on from CM026563.1 coordinate 39,858,704, forward strand.
TTGTGATGTTAGAAATGGGTTAAGGTCACTGGTAAGAGCATGACAAATGCTCTAGATGTGTTTGTTCAGGGTCCTAAAGACCCTCTTGTGTGATCAAGGCATAATCAAAGTTGCAAAGAAGAGGGATGCCTTAACATGCCCTCAACTTTGAGGAGCTCTAGTTTTGTCACCGTTGCTTGGAATCGAATGATTCTTGAACCATTAGAAATGTATTGAAATTCTCTTCGAGGTTCATGTTTATCATCATTTTTTCAGATTTTTAGTTAGGGTTAAGTTAAAGGTTGGATTTTCGGAGTCGGGTCTGCTGAAATTCTGATCTGTCATAATCCATCTCAGACCAGTCAGCTTTAAAGCACATTTATATAATTAAAAACTCAGAATTAGGATTTGTCAATTCAATAAAAAAATTGTCCCCCTTTGAATGACAAGTCCAATGCAAGTTGAATCATCAAAATCTGATAAATAAGTCAAAAATTATGATTGAAATACCAAAGAGGGAAAATGGAAAAAAAAAATAAAAAATTATCAACCGTTCGAACCGTTCCATGACCATTCAAACGGTGCCAGAAAACACTGAAATATAATTTCGAAAACCAAAAATAGTAGACATAACCGTTCGAATGATTAACAACCGCTCGAACGATTAAACAACCATGCGAATGATTGAACAACCATTCGAACGGTTATGCACAGTAAGTCGCAAAATAGCCCAAAATACAGGATTTTAGAGGTTTCAACCCTCTTGGCTTATAAATAGGGACCCAATTCGTGGGTTTTAGGTTACCAACATCTAAGAAAAAGTTTTGGAGAGAAAGGGGAGAAGATCTAGGGTTCCAAAGAGGGGTTTTGTTAGAGATCAAGGAGGAGCTCAAATCCTCACTTCCCAAGCTTCCACTAGCTTGGATCTTCATCCTTGAGCGTGGATCTCCATTTTCAAGCTCAAGTTTGTGTTCAAGCATCTTTCCAAGCTAAGATTTAGTCTTTGCAAGGTTAGTACACCCTTCTAGTTGACTTAGTAATAACCTAGGTTTTTCTTTAAGAATGATTGTAGATTGAGCTTGCATGTTCTATTTTCTTGAAATATATCATGTATTCTAAAATGTATAGATTATATTAAATGGTTATAGATGTGTGGGATGTATGGATGGTTGAGGCGAATTTAGATGATTGTTATATGATGAAAAATGGGGAAGGGCAATGTACACATAAAACAAACACTCAAGGTGTTTGATGAAATGTTTGGCTATAAAAATATGAATTTAATGCCTATAAAAATGTTGGATGCCATGTGTTGATAAAATACATGTATGAGATCTAAAGCTAAGACTATGAACATGTGATTTAGGGATTTTTCCCAATTTGGTAATTTTGCTAACATGTTCTATATGTTCTTTAAAATATCACATGTCTATAGAAAGGTTTGAAATGTTATATGATATTCTTATAATTGTTTCATGTCTCTAAGATGTTCACCAATCCATATGTACAAGCACGCATGCATGCATGAACCGAGTTTTCTAGTACATATTTATGAAAAACAATCCAAAACAAGACAAGCAAGAATGATAAAGCCAAACTTTGGGTCGGTCAAGGATGGGGCATATCCAATGATATGTCACATCTGACTCACAAGAAAATAAGACAGACAAGAATGATAGAGCCGAACTTTGGGTCGGTCAAGGATGGGGCATATCCAAGGATATGTCACATCTGGCTCACAAGAAGACAAAAAAAGCAAGAATGATAAAGTAAAACTTTGGGTCGGTCAAGGATGGGGCATATCCAATGATATATCACATCTACCTCACAAGAAAACAAGACAAGAAATTAATGATGTTGATGCGCCTTTTCTATTTTTATTGAAGGGTATTTACGTAACCGGCTCACAAGTTGCTTTCAAGAATTCGCTGAAGGGTATTTGCATACTCGGCTCACAAGTCGTTACAAAGACACTAACATCTGACTCACAAGATAAGCATGACAAGGCCAGATAAGGCAAGCATGACATGACAAGCAAGACAAGACACACATGATTCTCACAAGACAAGAACAAGACAAGAATGAAATTTTAACACGACAAACAAGTTTTGAAAAACACGAAAAGATATTTCCAATAACAAGTTATGAATTATGAGCACGGGTTTTATACGGATTTTCGAATGTAGTCTCACGTATGTCATGGTTATCCTGTTATTTAAATTGAAATTGTGAATTAAATGATGTTATTACTATTGTTAGCTAGTAGCTTGTACTCGTTGAGTATTTCGTATTTCCTGAGTATTTCATACTTAGCCGTACCTATTGATGTCGGCAGGTACACAGTATGATATATGTGCTCCGGGTCTTTAGATTGATGAGGAGCCTATGGTAGAGCCTCAGGTGAAGGCAAGAGACCTAGACAGTTGACCGCACTCGGATGACTATCGAGAGAGTAAGAGTTTTTATGATTTTGGTATTTTGATAGGTGGGCATGTCCACCTTTACTTGATATGTTTTGTATATGAACTTGAAATACTGACCACGTATAGAAAAGGAAAAATTGAGACTACATTTCCGCATTGATTTAGATTCCGTACTCTGTTTCATGTCCCCATTATACTATGTTTATGCCTTGTTCAGTTGCAGGATGGTTTGTCAGGTCATGTATAGTCTCACCTAACTCATAGGAGGGATTTTGAGGCGCGACATCATCAATGTCAAAGAAGCAAGTACGAAGAGTGTACTAATGTGTAAAATGCATATTTTATGTTTGACTTTTATGGCCAAGTGGGAGATGAGGAATGTTATGGTCATAAAATCAAACCAAATTGTTTCCAATCACCTTTCATATCAATGCTTGTAATACTTTTCACCTTGATAGAGGAGGCATTTGTCCAAAGGGACATCCGACCGTTATGAATGGGTTTGTATATAGACTGGATCTATACTGATTCTAGGTGTGGGTATGCGATAACCCTGGTCGTGGAGAAAACCTCTCATATTGACGATCACCACTCCATCATCTTCCTTCTTCCATTTCCAACATTTTAGAGGATGATGTTTAGTCTAAACATGATTTGTTGCATACCACTAAATAATATCCTCTTGATTTGTTTCTATGGTGAAATAAAGAATATTCTATTGAGTTGTGTCCATAATTAAATAAAGTGAAAACACGGAGTCAATGGTTAATTAAGGGTGGTGTTATGTGCACCCCAATCAAATGACTATACCCCATTAAAAAAATTATATTTTAATGTTCTCTATATTTTTATATAGGCACCCAATTTATAATTCTTTTATTCTTCAACCGATTTCCTCTCCATTCGCCATCACCTCTCCATGGTCTGAATTTGTTATCACTTCTTCATTAACCAAAATTCCCTCATATTCTTAGCTTTTAGTTTGACAAATTTGTTTATTTAAGATTTTATTCATTCTATTGTAAATTAATTATATGATTTCTCATATGTCTTTGCTTCTCTTTGTTTGATCGATAGCTATTGAAGATTCAATTATTTGTTCGACAATTTTTTATTAGGTTTTCTTCATTATAATATAAGAGAAAAAATCGATTAATGGTATTGAAATATTTGTACACCATCCTAGTGTCTTATACATCAATAGCTCAACTTTTAAATAGTACATTACCCATAAATATTAGATGAAAAAATCCAAACTCTTTAATTAAACATGGGTGATTGCATTATTTAATCTTGAATAAAGTAACTCTTAAAAGAAAGTGGAGCTAGCATTACCTTTTATTCTTTGCATTTAAAATCTTAAGAAATTAATTGTGTGTAGTCAGCAATTTTAATAAATGAGGTGTAGCCATTATATATTGGGGTGCACATAACACCACCCTTAATTAATTAAATATAGGATCTAGGGCTATGTGATGTCATTATTATGTTGATTTATTCTAGAGCAATAGATGCGAGCCACAACATGGTTTTTCAACATAGCAGCTTCTAGAAACCCGAAGTGATCAACGAGAATACTAGCATAAAATATATATTTTTAAAAAAAAGTTAAAACCTAAAGGCCCGACTATCATATAATTATTGTACTGAAAAATATATCCATACATGAAAACTAATATAATACAGTGTTCCATGTGATGAAAGTAAAACAAATTGAATAATGGTTAAATAAATAAATCAAAAGGAACATACTTGCACAAAATCACAATGTGGAGCTGATATAAGGAAAAGAAAGAGGCAGTTGTGAACTTAGCGAACTGGTACTGATGCACCATATTTAGTTAAATTGGCTCAAAATATATAAAGACCCTTTCGCGTGCGCCAAGTAATTAAAGAATGAAACTCTTTTTTCCTTACCCCATGTTTGGTTGTCAAGAAAATAAATGAAAACATAGAAAATAAAAGAAAATTTGAGAAATCATAACTAAAATTTATATTAGAAATCTGAAAATTTCTTTTCTTTTCCATATTTTCACCTATTTTCTCAGCAACCAAACATAGCATTAAGGAAATATACTACTCCTCTACCTATAGCTAGGCAAGAAAAGTATCCCTATGATATGGGCCATATGGCATGGATTTACTCTGGCGGATGCCCCTAGTCACGCCATCAGGCGTTCATTCATCATCGGGCAGCTAGCGATAAAAAGGGGAGAGATATCAAGTGGGAGAATGTCAAAATCATGGGGAGAAAATCAAATGACTTCTCCCTTTTTTTATCGCTAGCTGCCTAATGATGAAAGGACGCCCAATGGCGTGACTCGGAACCTCCCCAGAGTAAATCGGATGCCCTCTGAAAGAAAGAAAAAAGATTTTCATCAAAAAAAAAAAAAAAGGGAAATAAAGAAAAGGGAATGTTATCCCTCCGTCTTTAGGTACAAGATATTCTTTGCTTTTGCATGGATAAACGAGTCAACTCGCCCCAGTTACTGATAAACACAATAGGATTTCGAGCGACTCAACCCTTTAGAGTGTTTTGTAAAGACAATACCGTGTCACAGGCCGAGTGAGTTTATAAATGGGAGTGAAATTGAGCATGGCATGCCCAAAAACTAAAGAAAAGAAAGGGTATATTATGTAATTCTTTGCTTGGCTCTTTTTTTGTATGAATCCAAGTTAGCACTTTTTACTTTTGAAACTCTGCGTTAGAATTGAGATCAAACAAAGCGATAGATAAATCCATGGTCTACGAATTAATACTTGGTACCAATGTTTTAATAACCGGATTGAAACCAGTTGGGCGTGGGTTCTGGGTTCAGCCGGTTCAACTGGTTCGACCAGCCTAACTGAACCGTGCCTTTTATCTTTAAGAATATCTCCCGTTCTTATGTTTTTCTACAATTAAATCACCGGTTTTCTGGTTGAACCGGCGGTTTTATCGGTTTTCTAATTTTAGAACAGATTTGAAAAGAGCAATAGTCAACTCCTCGAACCGAGGAGGGGACTATTCCTCCTCGCTCTCACAAACCTTTTGAACTATGGTTAAAAAATTAACCACATCCTGTGGTTAATTTTTTAAAAAATATTTTTTTCTAAAAACCAAGGGTAAATGTGTAAACCCTTGGGGTGACTGAATCTTAAATGGAAGTAAAAAGAAGACACGTGACCCCAAAAAGGTGGGACGAGAAGGTAACTCACCTCTTCGGCCCGAGCAGGTGACTATTTTCCTTTTGGAAAAGGCTGATTTTGATGGTTTTAGGGACCGGTTGCCTATTCCTGATTTTACTGGTTCAACATCTTGGTCCGATTTTCAAAACACTGTTTTGTCGAGAAGATCTCTAAGGTGGGCCCTACAATATCCCAATGTTTTGGAGAGCATCCAGTCCTTGAACAGGCCACTTAATAACATGTCTAAGAGATTATTTGGGTTGTCCATGGCCCAACCTGGGGGTTTTTAGGCCCAACCTTAATTGGAAAGTATGGAGTCCAGAGTCTAAGCTGGCTCGGGTTATAAAATGGTAAATACATTTTTGAATTAATAAAAATCGTCATTAAAGAAAATACTATTACACAGCCAAAAAATACATAACATTTCTAAATTTAGATTTAAAGGGGGAACTTTTAGTATTTTTAATATACTAAACATAATTAACATATATCATAAGTAATTCACTTCTGTTATATATATATATGCTGGGCCCAAACTTCAATCAATCAAGTCCTAGCCCAACCCTAAATTATGTGGGTTTCCACTTATTGAACTCGACTTACTTATTAGGGCTTAAAATTGGGCCAATTACAGGCCACCAGCCCAGCCCATTGACACCTCCAAAAGCAGAAGGTCCTGGGTTCGACTTCCCACTTCCCACTTCCCTTTGGGGCCAGCCCCACATGGGTTTACCTGGACTTTCCTGGTGTGGCAGGTTACAGGCTCACACCATCGGGATTAGTCCTGACTCAAAGGATTGGGACATCTCGAGTACTCAAAAAAAAAAAAAAAAAAAATGATGGGCATATTTATTCTGTGTATCCTTACTTATACTCTTATTATTTTTGGTGGGCCCCACAGGGCCAGATATCATTTACCTATGTCAATAGTCAGCCGGTCAGATGTTAGTTGGGCAGTGGAGCAGTTGCAACTCTTATTATTAGTAGCCTAATATAAGGCAATTGATTAGAAGGACAAGATCAGCTCAGTTGTAAGATTTCCAGTTGCTATTTGAAACCATACAGTATCCTAGAACCAACCGATGGAGGTCTGGCCCACCTTAACAAAATGTCACTAATGGTAATTAGATAGGTTTCTCTTCTCTTCTCATCTTGCACCAATGCTTTTGTAATTAGAAATGCACTAGAACAAATGAGTTGAAAGTCTAGAAGAAATGCACGATAATATAAGTTTTTTTCTGGTCAGTTATGGTTCCGACCCATTGTCTAAAATTCAGATTAAGATTAAGGTGCTGTTTGGAATGTCTAAATTTCAGGTCTACTTGTTATTGTCCATTGCAAGCAGGCGTTTTCACGTTTTAAACCACTTGGTAATGCGTCTACTTGTTAAAGAAGAAAAAAAGACAAAAAAAAAATTTTCATGTACTAAAGTTCACATTTTTTGTGATTTTTAGGAAATAAGATACTTCTACTACAGGTAGACTACAAAATAAAGATTTTTGTAATGTTTTTACTGTTTTGCCTTTTATGTCTTACCCATCTATTAAATTATTATTATTATTATTATGATACCCACATATATTTTTGTTTGAATTGGCTATTCAATGAAAATCTTTCTTTTTAAATGACATTAAATGCCCTTATAAGATGCAATAAGATGAGGTTACCAAATGCAATTTAAAAAAAAAAAACTATGCCTATTCTTGTGCGTTGCCAAACGACAGTCTTACCAATCTATATCATATAGATATTTTTGTCAGACACTGTCTTACCAATCTATAAATATAGATATTTTTGTCAGATCTATCTCTGCCCAAAATAGTAAGATCTCCTGTCGAGCCCCAAGCCTTCTCCAATTAATTAGGATATTATCTATATCCAAATAGTGGTAGTATCTTAGACATTGTCACATTGAGGATGCCTTTGAATTAGTGAAATTAGATTTAATCCAAAGAATTGAATTTTATGAAATTAAAAATCATCCCACGATGTTCTGCTGTTGTTGGATGGATTTAAATTGCAGAATTCTATTAAAAAAAATAAAATTAAGCCACTCAAAATTTCTAATTTCATTATTTGGATGAATAAAATATTGTAAAAATGAATTTAAAATTATATGTATTTATAATTGGGCTTGCGAGCATAGTAGTAGTGGTTGATGTTATGGGTGGCAATATCCAACTCTACCTGTCAACTTATGAACCCATTTAATTGTTCACGAGTTAGAGCTGCATTTTGCACCCTTTCACGTTTGCTTTTCACAACACATTTATAATTGGGTCGGGCTCGGGTTTGGCTCCCAAAACCAAAGGGTCATAATACATACTTAATTTATTGATAAACGTATATACGGATAAATAAAAACATTTATTAAATATTAAAAATAAGTTTAAATATTATTTTGAATTTGATAATAAGAATATATAATTATGTACATAATATATTTTTTCCAATTTAGATATTATAATAGCATTTTTGGTACTAAAGATATCATTAAAAATAGAACCCAGAGAAATAAATTAAGGAGGGTAAGGCTCCCTGTAGGACAACAAACACCTACAACCCTCCGGGTCTAAATCCAAGGACGAGAATGAATCCGACGACTCAACATCAAACCATGAGAAGCCAGATGATGAGCAAAAGAGTTTGGCTGATTTAGGTGAGAACATCAACCTGAATGTCTGGAGGTCTGCAAGCACCAACTCTATATCGTTCAAAATCACTTGGGTTTCCCAATTAGCTGCACCAACACTATCTCACACTGCTTCCACAAGGGTCTTGCAGTCTAACACAAATTTGTGTTGGCCACGTCGTTGGAATTAAAGTTGAGTGGTTTTGGGGTTCGAATGGACGGAAAATATCAATAGTTCAACTCTCAGTAGAGAACCAGTGTCTGATATTTCAGTTACTGTATGTGCAGGACTTGTTAGTCAAATTCCTCCAGAATCCGGCATACACATTTACCGTGGTACATTTAGGGTTTATAGAGATTTCACTTATGTTTGATTATAAGATGATAATAGGGTACAGGCTTAACCTGGGCTTTCTAGCAGAGAATTTCTAGAAATCCACAGTATGCGAATGAATCAGTACGGGTGCTTACCAAGGATTTTCTGGGTGTGACTATGCCTGGTCACAAATATGACCGTAATGAATGGAAGAACCAAGATCTAAGTCTCGAGCAGATAACAGCCGCTTGCTATGATTCCTATGTAGCTTTTAAATTAGGATTTAAGTTAGCAAAGTAAATACAATGACTGTGGGTATATAATATTTTCATAGCGGTATAGAACTTTAATAGCATCGTAGTTATGATTTCAGTAGATATAATTTCAGGAATATCTTTGACTCCTGTTATTGGAGTTTAGAATACCTTAACAAATTCAGTTCAAGTCCTGTAATTACTGAGATTTTTTTTCCCGATAGATTTTAATTACTGATACTAAAAAAATTGAGTAGTTCTATTCTTTTTTTTTTGATGAACATTCTGTTCTTCTTTGTAAGTCACATAAATGGAAACTTAAATTTTTTCACAATCACACAATAGATTGCTATTGAGAAACCTCCAAAAGAAACCCTAAGCAATTATGTAACTTATGTTATAACTATTGTGTGATTGTGAAAAAATTTAAATCTCCATCTATGTGACTTACAAAGAAGATATTCATCAAAAAAAAATAAAAATAGAACTACTCAATTTTTTTAATATCGTACCGGAAAAAAAATATATATCAGTAATTACAGGAACTTGAACTGAATTTGTTAAGGTATTCTGAGCTCCAGTAGCAGGAGTCAAAGGTATTCCTGAAATTATATCTACTGAAATCATAACTACGATGCTATTAAAATTCTATACTGCTATGAAAATATTATATACCCAAATAGTCATTGTATCTACTTTGCTAACTTAAATCCTAATTTAAAAGGTGCATAGGAATCATAGCAAGCGACTGTTACCTACTCGAGGCTTAGATGTTGGTTCTTCCATTCATTACGGTCATATTTGTGACCAGGCATAGTCACACCTAGAAAATCCTTGGCAAGCACCCGTACAAACTCCTTCGCATACTGTGGATTTCCAGAAATCCTCTTTGCTAGAAAGCCCAGGTGAAGTCTGTACCACATTATCATCTTATAATCAAACATAAGCGAAATCTCTATAAACCCTAAATGTACCGCGGTAAATGTGTACGCCAAATTATGGAGGAATTTGACTAACGAGTCCTGTGCATACAGTAACTGAAATATCAGACACCGGTTCTCCACTGAGAATTGAACTGTTGATATTTTCCGTCCATTCGAACCTCAAAACCACTCAACTTCAATTCCAACGATGTGGCCAACTCTCTTATCCATTTTCACCCTGAAGCCCTAGCAAAACCAACAGCACGAATGAAAGCACAACCTCAGCAACCTGCGACAATCCCCCATTGAAGGGATTGGACAAACCCTGCCAGAATGCAGCCTCAATGATCATGAGCAACACCACCAACATCAGCATGCCTACAGTCACTAGCAGCTGCCCCATCAACATTAACTTTTACCCAGCCAAAAGATGGGAGAATCCACATCTTATGGCAAGCTTCATCCAGAAGCAAATTTCGTCCAACCAAAGTTTGCAGAGATAGGCTTCCCTCGGAAGTAGATAACAAGTTGGCTGTCTGCTCAATGACACGCAGAGGGACAATAGGAAGCTCTATAAAGCCTTTGGTTCCGAGCCTTCCAAATACTCCAAGTCGTGGAAGCCAGAAAATTTAACAATCCCTTCTTTTTTCTAGGGATCAGAAAAGATACCCAAAAAGACCACCAATCACCAAAACTCTCAGCATGCACAATTGAAGAATGCGCACCTAGAGTCGACTCCCACCAAGTGCACCGTGCATGATCGCAATTGCATAACATATACATGATTGATTCGTGAACACCACCACATATGGGACACGACTAAGTCAGAATAATGGATGAGGAAGAAGGGAGAGTTGCGTTACCTGTAGGGCAAAGCTCTTTGAGACAATGGTACATGGATCGAACAGAATAAATCCCCTAGTGCCACACCCTACGATCTGGTTCTTCAAACCTACTGTTTTGGATTCGACTAATGTGAACCGCATCAGGAGAAAGGGTTGTGAGAGCCAGTTTATGTACATGTTTCGGTATCATCCATAATAAAATCTGCTACCCTATTCCAAGAATAGGCATGTGAAATTTCTAATGCCACCTGAAAGCCCAATCAAGAAGGGATTCATGCCTAACGCCAAGGGTTAATAGACGAACCATCTCCCACTTGCCAACACAGCTTCACCTCTAGCACTCTTTGCCCCGCAAGAAGACTTCTCCAAGCCCATGATGGATAGACGGTAACCCACCCTTGCTATCATAAAATCACTTCGGGGAAGTAGATGCTTTTTACTAACTCGTTCAAAAGAGAACAAGGGTTAGACATAATCAGCCAACCTTGCTTTGCTAGAAGAGCAAACTTAAAAATTGAAAGGTCCTGAAAACCTCTACCACCAATCTCCTCCTTACTACTGCATAGAGTTCCCTAACTAACCTAATGATCGAAGCAATGTCCTAAAAACTGTGTGCAAGGATATTGGTCCTGGAAACCTCTAAGCAATTCTGTGTAGAATTAGCAAATTCCAATTCCGCTCTATTTGTAATGCATCCCAAATAACATAATTGAATTTGGCTACTAAATTAATAATTGTGTCCACCATTTCCACAAATTCAAATGCACCCTAATAAAGTGATTAAGTTTTCAAATTAAAGAATGTTAAGTTTCTTTACCTACCCTAATTAAATTCTTAATGTAATCAGTTTCATCTCATCTCTCTTATACGCCTTCATTTGCATCTTCTCATCAAGAGGTAGAGAGAATCGGAGTTGAAGACAGTGCACACTATTACTGTTCAACACCTTAAAATTCACAATAGCAGACGGAGGTAACTGGTAAGTTTGATATTTGAGTTGATTGACATACCAAATCTCACTTACAACAACAGTTGATACAAAGAAGTCAAAAATTATAATGGGAATGAAATCCGAAAGAAACCTACAACAAGAATACCCAGTTCAAACAAATCCTCCTTCGAAATGCTTGTTAGATCACAAACCAGCTCAAAGACATCCTCCTATTTCTGTGTTATCATGTGTAAATATCTATAACCCTTTATTGGTGTTATTCTCTACTTAGCTTCATCTCTCTTATTCATCATAGAGGCTGTTGCTGTTCTTGTTCTTAATTGTTTTATTCTTCTTCATATTGAGGAATCATCTATGAAATTACATAATTCATTTTGCTGTTATGAAGGTCTTCTCAAACAAAATGGGAAAGAAATTTAAGTCCACTGTTACTAAGTGCAAGAACTGGACCAAAATTTCATTTAAGCCCAACTTGGCTAGATTCAACATGACCCATCTTGACGATGACTGGTATGATTGCACTAATACAAAAGCAGGTGATCAACTTGGTGGGTTGCCTCAAGAATATAGACAAGGTTTAGTTGAATGGACAATGAGTTACAGTGAAGTTCTTTGATTACCTCAATTCTACCTACAAATATAGGTCAGTTCCCTCCCAAAGTTTATTTCTATGAACTTTTGATTAAACATTGATTTCTTTTTTGTTCCATTTTGAATTCCATATCTCATTCAATAATTGTATCAGGATTTCAGAGAAAGTAAATGATAAATGGGAGATCTGTGTGAGTCTAAGGAAAAGACATTTTAATAGGTATATCAAGAAAATCAGAATTCTAGATGAACATTGAGAACTAATGTAAACCAGTATATAAAAAAATTGAAAACTCTAGCTAATAGGAACTAACTCAGCCTCAAGACTACCCAACCATGTTTAACCTAGTTCAACCATAGATTGATCAACCTTGAGTACTCTACCATCATCGTGACAAGTCTTACCCAATATGTCAGACTGGTTCCCAGTCGAAAGCCAAAGCCAATGAAGAAGAAGCCGAGGAGTCCTCAAGCAGATCTGCTCCTTGTGCAATGTGGCCTCACATAAGAAGTCCTAGAAGGTACAATGGAAGACCCAACTGATCCTGTTCATAATAGAAAATAACCCATATCTCCGAACAAAAAGAGCAATGCCACATATGGTGATTGTAAGCACCCAATTTTTACACCCTACCTTAACCATGGTTAATACTCCTAACCATGGTTATCCCCAGCCGAGTCTCAGCTAAACCCTAGTCAAAACCCCAAACTAACCATAGGTCAAACCCTAGTTAACCCTAGATCAACCCTAGTTAACCTTAGGTCAAACCCTAGTTAGCCCTAGGTCAAACCCTAACCCCCTATGAAGTCAACCCTAGGTAAACCCTAAGTCCAAACCGTAGCCAACTCTAGGTCCAACCATAGTAACTCTAACCTTAGGTAAACCCCTAGTTAAACCTAGAACCTAACCCTAGTGTGCCCTAATCAAGACCTAGGCCCAAAAAGACCCAGCCAAGCCCTTAGGGCTTAAACCCAAGTCCAAGGCCCCTAGGGCCTAGGGGGCCCAAATTTGAACCCCCCCCCCCCCCCCCGGTACCACGTGCATGCTTGGGTCAGGCCCCTTCTAGGTAAAAACCAGGAATGGCGGTAGAATTTCTACCGCCATTCTTCGTCTTGCCTAGATTGAGAATGGCGGTAGTTATTCTACCGCCATTCCCTGTTTCGTGTTCCAGCAGTTCACCTGCACCTCCCTGCTCACTCCGCCGCCCTCTACTGTTGCACCAACTCCTCCAGAGCGCAGGCACACCTCTGCCCACCTCCATACTTCCATTTTAATCCCTTGGGTGTCCCCAACCCTTCTCCTATAAATCCCACCTCTCCATCACCTTCAAGGGGACGGAAGAATCCCCTTATCCAAACCCCTGTTCATTTTTCAAAGTCTAGACCCTCTGCCCAGCAGCCCTTGGAGTCTTCAGGACCCCCCCCCCCCGCTCCTCCTGCTACCTCTGTGCACCACCACCACCGCAGGTCGCCAGCACCTCGGCCACTGCAGCAGTAGGGTAGGGCCTCCCCCTACCCTTTTTTCTCCTTTTGTTGAGCTTCATTGTGAGCCCCTGGTCCTTTTAGGGGACCTCTTCTATTTAGTGCATAGCAAAAACCCACAGGAAGGGCTTCCTCTACCTTCTTCATAGGTGTGGGGGGGCCTCACGAGTATAGGACTCATCCCTATAGTCCCAGACCAACCTCAAACCCTTCTAGGGGTCCTTCAGTCCATGAGGGATCCCCTGGAACCGTCATAGAGCAACCCGATGAGCAAAAGACCATTTCTGGAAAAATCCAGGAATTGCGGTAAACACAATACCGCCATTCCTGGTGTCCTCTTTTGCAGCCCCTGTAGCCCCCATTTGATTAAGCCCTGGTCAATTCCAGGGTTTAAAATGGTTACTTGAGACTCCCCTTGACTCAACCTGGTCCTTCCAGGTTCACCTAATGCATTAACCATGGTTAAAATAAACTGAAACAGGGAATGTCCATAATGGCGGTAGATGTATTACCGCTATTATCTATTACCAAACTCAGTAACTTCAACCTACTGTAGGGCCCACTCCAGACCACTCCCAGGGCCCACATCAGGCCCAGGGCTTTTCTTGGACTTCCTTCTTCATCCCTGTGGGTCCAGCACCCCTTGGGGTCATCCCAAACTCTAACCCCAAGCCTGCAAAGGCTCCTTGGTATTGCTTCTGTAATGGCGGTAATCCTATTACCGCTATTATTGATTTTCTGCTATTAGGCTTTTGCACAAGGGCCCAGACTTGGTAGGAGGCCACTCTAGGCCCTGCTAAGCCCTCTGGGCTCAATTCAGACCTTCCTTAACCTTAACCAGGGGTTAACCCAACCCTGGTTAGATTTTAATCATGGTTAGCTAATCTAACCTCAAGGAAAAAATCCCAGAAATTCCCTAAAAATCCAAAAAATCAAAAAATGCAGAAATGATTAAAATCGAACTTTTCAATACGTCCAACCATGGTAAAATGAGCTTAACCATGGTTAATACCTTTCTTGACCATGGTTAAGCCCATTTTAACCTTGGAAAAATGAGAAAAATCCCTAAAATTACCAACAATTGTAAAAGGGCCATAAACATACATTGGACCTTCCCCAATCACGGTTGGCAACCCTAACCATGGTTAGACCATCCCTTAACTCCGTTAAGCACTCCTTAGCCTCCGGGCTTACCCTTGGCCTACCAGGTCCAACCTAAAATTAAACCAAGCACTTGACCAACCCTGTCAACCGAACCCCAACTTCCGGGCTAGACCCTAAGCCATCCTTGATGCACACACACACTCCCTTAGCCTCGGCACGGGCTTATGTTCCAGAACTGCGCTCGGTTTGATCTCACCCCATGTGAGTACATAGGCAACCCAACCCGGGTTACCCGGGTTCGACCCTAGTTAGCTTTTCCCTTCTTGGATTAGTATAAACTAAAACTAAGGCATTTGAACAATAAGTGACTTTATTTTGGCTTACACCTAGAAAGTAGGGAACCATTGTAAAATGGAAGTCTTGGGGTGCCTAACACCTTCCCCGGACCAGTGTTTTAAAAAGCGGTAGAGGCGCACGCCTTGAGGCGCTATCAAAACGCTACCAGGCGTGTGGGATTGAATAGCGTACGCATTTGTTGAAAAGCGTGATAAAAGCTTACGCATCCAGAAAGGCGTACGCCATTAAACGCTGCCTTATGGTTATTTTACGCTACAAGACAAAGTTACAAGTAACGTGTTCAGAAGCTACCGTTTCTTTCTCTCTCCTTTTAGAAGTCCAATACCCAATTTTAACATTAAAAAAGAAATAAATAGACATCTTTGCTGAAGACGTCTTCAGTTCTGCAGTTCAACCCAAAGAGGGATATCTTCAGACTTCAACGTCTCTCCTCCTCTGACTCTCTCTTTCTCTCTCTCTCTCTCAAAAATAGAGAAGTAGAAAAGAGGAAAACAGCGAGAATAAGAAGACGACCTACTGAAGACGTCTTCAGTTCGACCCAAAGAAGGAGAAGAAGAAAAAAAAAAGAACAAGGAAATTTCAGGTATGTTTCTCTCTCGCTCTCTCTCTCTCCTTCCTTTCTCTTTTTTTCGGCCTCCCTGATTGTTCCGTTTTTCTGTGCAAGTTGAAGAAGAAGAAGAAGAAGAAGAAGCAGCAGCAGCAGCAGTAGGACTGTTTCGGCCTTCCTGACAGGTATGTATTCAACCCTTTCTTCCTCTCTCTCTCTCTCTCTCACCCTCTTTTTTTTTTTGGCATCTCATACTGTTACGAATTTTTTTTTTTTGGGAAGGCACTGTTACGACTTTATTGAGGGTGATGAAAAAAAAACAAAGGAGAATAAGAAAGGAGGAAGAAGAACCAGAAATTCTGGTTCGTCTTCAACCCCCAATCTCATTCCGTCTTTTTTTTTTCCTCTTTTCCTCTGGTATATGTCAGTTGCTGGATACTGCCATTAAAAAAAAAAAAAAAACAGAGGAGAATAATAAAGGAGGAAGAAGAACCAGAAATTCTGGTTCGGCTTCAACCCCCAATCTCATTCCGTCTTTTTTTCCCTCTTTTCCTCTGGTATATGTCAGTTGCTGGATACTGCCATTAAAAACAAAACAGAGGAGGAGAAGAAGAAGAAGAAGAGGAGGTTAATATGCTAAATACCTTCTCGTCTTCCACTCGTGCCCACGCTCTCCCCTCTTTTTTTTACTCTTCCTTACAGATGAGAACAAGTATCTTGTAGGCTTGTACAGTTGTACGTAGGTTTAAGTTGAACTTGGGTTGAAGTTTAACCAGGGTTTAAGTTGAATGAATTTTGCTCTTGATGCTGGGGGCATGATCCAACCGTTGATTATCAGTTAATCAACTTAGTGTATTTTTAAAACTTAATGTACAGCCCTGTTGATAATGATACAACCATTTGATTAATGATAGTCCAAATCAAGAATTTTTCTGCACTTTAGCGTCCAAAATCCTGCAAGGGAAATCATAATTTTCAATTTAGACCAAAAGAAACACAAAATAAACAATTCATAAATAAATTTCAGTACAAATTACAATAATCTTTTTTAATATGATTAGTGTTCGACTGCTTGTGACTTGTGAGTATATTATTTTTTTTTTTTTTCTAATTTCAATTTTATTTAGGAACATCAATGACTAGTCGAAGGGATTTTGCATGGGAATATGCCAAAGAAGATGAAGGAAATACTGTTAAAGGCTATATGTATTGCAAATTTTGCAATAAAAAATGTACTGGCGGTATTAGTCGATTGAAAAATCATTTAGCCGGTACTCATTATGGTATGGGTGCATGTACAAAATGCCCAGAAGATGTGAAGAAAAAATGTGAGAAGGCTTTAAATGATTTTAAGATTCAGAAGCAACGAGAAGCAGAACTTGTCTGTAGCATTGGGATGGCTGGTACAAGCAATATCGAAGTTCCTGGGAATAGAGTTGGGGTTGAAGGGCTTAATCAAGATACTTATGATAGTGGTATTGGAAATGTTCCCTCGAATTTACAACCACGACCAATGGGTCCCATGGATCAATTTGTTGCATCCGAAGCACGTCAGTCTACCTTAAACAAATCATGGAAGCAGGCACAAAGAAAAGATGTGTGTAAGTCAATAGGGAGGTGCTTTTATGGAAATGCTTTATCCTTTAATTTGGTAAATAGTCCATATTTCAAGACAATGTGCGAAGACATTGCTAACTTTGGACCAGGGTTTAAGCCCCCTTCTATGCATGAGTTGAGGACATGGGTCTTGAAAGAGGAGGTAACACGCGTCAATATTTTAATGGAAGAGTACAAGAAGTCTTGGTCAAAGTATGGGTGTACAATAATGTCAGATGGATGGACTGATGGGAAAAATAGGTCATTGATTAACTTTTTGGTAAATAGTCCAACGGGGACAATGTTTTATAAATCGATTGATGCATCTGCATCAATTAAAGATGGAGAGTTACTCTTCAAATATTTGGATGATGTTGTTGAAGAAATTGGTGAGGATAATGTTGTTCAGATTATCACAGATAATCACTCAAGTTATGTGTTAGCTGGAAAGAAGTTAATGGAGAAGAGAAAAAGTTTATATTGGACTCCGTGCGCCGCTCATTGTATTGACTTGATGTTGGAAGATATTGGAAAGATGAAAGTTTTTACTGACACGATTGATAAGGCAAAACAAGTCACCAAGTTTATTTATCGACATGGGTGGGTTTTGAGCTTAATGAGGAGCTTCACAACAAATCATGAGCTGTTACGCCCAGCTGTGACACGCTTTGCTACTTCCTTCCTCACATTACAAAGTCTCTACAAACAAAAACAATCTCTTCAATCAATGTTTGCATCAGAAAAATGGAATAACTGCCAATGGTCTAAGAATACTGAGGGTGTAATAGCAAAGGCAACGATACTTTTTGACCCCCAGTTTTGGCCCTCGGTCAGTTTCTGTGTAAAAGCAACTTTGCCGATTGTCGCAGTACTCAGGGAGGTGGATTCTGAAGAGAGACCGTCGATGCCTTATTTGTATGAGATGATGGATTCAGCAAAGGAGAAGATTGCATATGCATGTGGTGGTGTAAAAAAGAAGTATACGCCTATTTGGAAGAAGATTGATGAAAGATGGACTCCTCAACTTCATCGTCCTCTTCATGCAGCCGGGTATTACTTGAACCCACAATTTCGTTATGATGAGAACTTCTCGGGTGATCAAGAAGTGCGAGAGGGGTTATATGAATGCATGGAGAGAATGATTCATAACCAAGATGAGCGCATAACTGCAGATTGCCAATTAGATTTCTATGATGAAGCAAAAGGAGACTTTGGTTCAGAAATGGCAATCAACACAAGGAAGAGACGATCTCCAGGTAATTAATTGAGTTATTTTATTAATATGTTCATCATTTAACTAAACTTAATATGTTTGTATTATATTTAATATTTTAATGTTTATTGTAGCTGATTGGTGGGCCCGTTTTGGGACAAATACTCCTGAGTTAACAAAATTTGCAATTCGAGTCTTAAGTCTGACATGTAGTGCTTCAGGTTGTGAGCGCAACTGGAGTACCTTTGAGCAGGTATCTTTACTTTTTTTTTTGTAGTTATAATGACTTGAATTTCAAGTACTAATTTCTACTAATAAATTATAATAGGTACATACAAAGAGGAGAAACAGATTAGAGCAACAAAAGTTAAATTCTCTTGTCTTTGTGATGTATAATATGAAGTTGAGGGAGAGAAGTATGAGGAGGAAAGCAAATGCGAATGTTGATCCCATTTTGGTTGAACACATTGACTCAGACGACGAGTGGATCACCGAAAAAGAAGATCCTACTCTTCCATCTGAAGCTTCATGGTTGCAAGATGATGACTTGGCTCTCGAAATTACTGCAGTAGAAGTGATAGGAGATACAACTTTAGTAGAGCCAACAGTTATCAATACTGATCGTGGAAAAAGAAAGAGGACGCATAATGATAAAAGTGGGACATCACAACAAAGTAAGCAATGCAAAGTTAAAATTAACTAAAAGAATCAAAAGTTAACCCTTTTGAACTTGATTACTAATTTTAGCATTTATTTGTATGTAGGCAAAGGCAAAAGTGTACAAGTTAATTTGGTTGATGAGCTTGATGAACTTGATGACTTCGTTGGAGTGCAAGTTCAAGGGGATGTTGGCAATTATGATGAAGATGCATTTGATGTGATAAATGATGATGATTTTGTTTGAAAATATTTCACAATACTATTCAGATGTGGGAAATTAGGCTTCTTAATTGTTGATATCATTCAATTTATACTTTTGAAGTCATTAATTTTCAATTTAATGACTTATGAATTATGTATGAGATTGATGATGCATTTATGGTGAATGATATATTTTAATTACCTTTATCTTAATTTTTTTAGATTATTTAATTATTAAAAATTCAAATCCCAAAAGGCTTACGCCTCACGCCTCGAGGCTTACGCCTCATGCCTTAGGCAAGTGCAACGCCTCGCCTCACGCCTTAGCGTTTTAAAACATTGCCCCGGACATAATCAAATCTCTTACCTAGAACTCTCCCGTATACCAAGACCTTATTCATGATCTGGGGACTTATCCCTTCTGAATGAATAGGTAGCGACTCCTAATCTCAAACCATTAACTGTGCGTAGGACGAAATCCGTGTTTACAGTGATCTACAATTTCCTCCACTTAGAACCACATAAAATAATCATCGGCCATCTTCCAGCCTTTATTTATTAAATGATCACATTTTTTTATATCGGTAAGTAGTCGAATTATATATTGATGATAACATATTAGGTCTATGGTGGAAGGGAGATCCATGATTAACCCTCAAAATATGATAAAGGATCTTATTAAAAAATTGACCCTCATTGTCCTGAGATCATACGTCAATGAGATGAGGGAAGGTCTCTACTGATTAAGACACTCCAATAATTGAGTAACACTCCCTTACTTCAACATCATGAGGATTACGCCTTAATATAGAACACCACACTACTAAATATTCCACCCATTTTTAACAGGACTTTACCAAGACACTCCTATCGACTAGTAGGAACCAAAAGATGCTCAACTCTTCCTAGCGACACCATCTCTCCTCTGAAACCTCGTCCTTTTTACTCACATAAAAATAAATATATTTAAAAAATCTGACCAACCTCTCATTACATTTTTTAAACTACACTCATGAGGACAACTCGGACTAGTTTTGGTTCCCAACGCAAAAGCTCCCCATGTTTGTGGGAAATCACTTTTCTCTCTAAGCTCTTATTTTCCAATCCAAATCTCCATAACCTTTTGCCCAAGAAGGCCTTATTGAATTCCACTGGTGGATGCGCATTTTGGCCCTCTTCTTCCATCGAGCAACATATCACACTCTATTTAACCAAATGATATTTTTAGTTTCAACCTTTCATACTACAAGAAGTCCCTTTGCAACATTAGCAGTCTCTTTGCAATTGAAACTAGAATACTAAGGAGACATAGGAAAATACATAGGCAAACTACTCAGGTTATCTCCCTCCTTTGGACAAGTACAAAGACTTTCATCCTTTCGATCTCTTGTCAACTTATTTTTTAAACTTGATCTCAATGGTAGACCAGTGTAAAACCATCCAGGCGATGCCAAAGCGAAAAAGGGTTTCCACAGGCGACCAAAATTTACTTTTATATTTGAATTATTTAAGGTTTAGTGAGTGCTTGTCTAGATCATTATCTAGGTGATTGGGGTTCTGGTTAGGTGAGGCGATCGCCTAGGCGTTGGCTATGTGACATATTGACTACACTATGGCAAACCAAGATATATGGCAGGGAAGACACTAGACTTGCATCAAATCACAAAGGCCAGGTCTGTTAGATTCAGGACCTCCCCGTGAAAATCTTGCTCTTGCCCAAGTTAACTCGTAGACCATATATTGCTTCAAAAACATCTACAAAGACATCTTAGATAAGCTAATTATGTAGTAGATGCTTTACATAGCACCAAAGTGTCATCGGAAAATTAGAGATGCAATATGTAAAACCATTCCCTCCCAATGATAAAACCCTCTAATACCAACTGCTGCCCTACTTATTATCATGTTCAGCACTGCAGTGACCATAATAAGAAAAGGGGGATAACAGGTCACATTGGTCGTAAGTCTCTGAAGCTCCTAAAGTGATCCACTGGGTTACCGTTAATTAGAATAGAGAAAGATATTGATAAAGAAACATACTCTCATCCAATGTATGCATCTAACTTTGAAGCCCATCATGCCTATAATATATTCAGAAAGGCCTAGTTCACATAACCATATGCTTTCTCCATATCTATCTTACACACCACCATCGGAGATCCTAATTTTATCATTTCGTCCACTTCCTCGTTAGGTATCAGTATGCCATTAAGGATTTGTCTCTGATTCATAAAGGCGCCCTGAGATGGAGAAATAATAGAGGACATGACTATCCTGAGCCTGGAGGCTAAAAAGTAAAACCTTTGCAAATATTTTATACACACTACCCACCAGGCTTATCGGATGAAAATTTGAGTTCCTTACTCTATACTTTGACTCACCCGCCTCCCTCCTATCATAGTTGAGACTACACTCCCAACTCCCTAAGTTATTTTATCACTTCCATGTTCTTTCGATGTTCAGTCACTGGGGAGGCCCCCTGATCCCTCCCTACACTCTGCTATTTAAACCTCTGAAATAGTACCCTAACGTCCTCCTTGTGGCCTACATAAGACAAACCTCAAAAACTCTTAAATCCTTCGATTTCTTCAAATACCAAAGCAGATACCCCTCACTGGAAACTCGACGAGGGTGATCCTAACTCGCTAACCTTCTGCACCTCGAAGATGGTGATTATAGACTCTGGTCACTGACTCAGTTCTAATATCAAGAACAATGAGAACTCATGTCCTTGGTTGGCAAGGTCTATCCATGTCATGTCCCCTCCACCCATCTATCTCTGGCACCCCACTTATAGTCTTATCCAGATGGCAGGTTTGAAACATTAGGGACACGAGAATCTGAACATGCTAATTGAATAGAGGGTACCTAAAATTGGCGAATGCCAAAAAATCTGCCTGCTATGCATTAGCCCTTATAGAGTCTAAGATCCAAGGAATCAAGGTCTAAGAAGTCTTACCACAAGGACCCTCCTTCACTTCCTCAAAAAAAGTTAGACTCGGCTAGAAGGGTACGTAAGATGGATTCGTGTCACTAATCACATCTACTGCGACATATGCAATTCCTGCCTCTCAAATGACATTGCGCTCCCTCTGAGTGTCCATAGCAACTTCTGAAAATCTCAAATGTATGGGTCTGACTTCCGCCACAGCGCCACTGTTGGGATCCCCATATTTGTGGCCTTCGGGTCTTTGGATGATAGGTCATAATCTACAAGAAATCTTGAGCATGTAACGATCCCAAATTGTTACATGATTAAAATAAGAAATTAAATAGAAAAAGAGGGAAGATGAATCTCGTTAAAGGGAGAGTTAAAGGGAGATGCAGACCTTTGATCTCATTTGAGGGAGAACAACACATCATGCAACTCTCAATTGAGATGTTTGAATATTTTTTATTGATTTCTAAAAGAACGACCAATTACATCCTTTATATAACTATTCTCTAACATCCCTAATAACATAATGAGCAATAATATCTTTATTGGTAATTACTTCTTGATTAGCCTACAAATCTACTAGAAAAATAATATTTAATAATAATCATTTCTAATGCAAGAAAACACTTATTTGAATACTTTCCTGACTAGGACCCTCTTAGAAATGGGTCATTACAGAGCATTCATACTATCCACTGACTTGATTCTTTGATACGCCTGCTCCTCAACTGTGAAACCTCAAAGGTGTACCCCCCCTTAAAAAGCCACATTCACGTTAGACGAAGACTTGCATGAGATGGAACGTCCTCGTCCCTCCTATGATAAAAAGGATGAACTACGAACCCCTCATGCATGCAGCATAGTTTCATGACCTCAAACAACATCCTCCCACTAACTCGCCTTATCCTTCGCTGCCACCACTGCCTCCTATTCTATCGGCTATACTGAAAATGGAAATAAAAATTGCCAAAAATGACACGTATCACCTAACACATCGGTTTTGACACGTATCCTTGGTTGGTTCCTCTATTGCCATGCATGGGCTGCCATTGTAGGTAACATATTCAAATTCAAAATCAAAACTCTGAGCCGCTTGATGCGCCCCCCTTCTATGGGAATGATTTTGCAGCCTAACTGAGAAACACATTTCATTGAACTGAGGGCTGCCTTACCGGCTGTAACTTTCCAGAGAACATGGGAATGGCCGATGACTCTCCCTCCTCAGTTGGAAGCATTAAAACTATGACGGAATATGGCTTCAGTCCATCTGGTACTATTACCACTCTCAGAATCACTGCCAAACTTGTCGCTTCCTCGAGATAAGCTAGTGAAATGGTACTCCGATCCACCTCCTCAAGACCCCCCTGTAGAGATCACTAATTCCTTTGAAACGTCGGCATCCATAGATGGAAGCATAATCCTAATAGGCCCAATTAAAAGTTAGAGGATAAGTTGTCCTTGAGAACGGTCGACATACGAGGCCACCATCAGTTAACCATTACACTGCCACCAGTTTGTACAGGCATGCGATCACACTGTTGTAGCCACTTCGCTGTGATCTGCGGACAAAAAATAACCCTTCTAACATTGTCAATGGGAGCCATTGCTACTTGATCATGAAATAGCATCAACAGTTTCAGCTGGTTCTCCTTAAATTTCCAGTCCCCTGAGCATCCAGAGAAAATGCATCCATTGCATTCTATCCTGTTGGTGGACTTTAACGGCACTGAGTCTGCAGCAAGAAAGGAGTGTCCCTGAGGATTACCTCCCGCTCTTGAATCATGAGCCTGTAGACATTGATTGTGCCTCAGAGCTTGAACCACCAGACAGTGGCCTTCCCTACTCCGTCCCAAAAACTTGAGCCACCTCCACTGCCACCCTTAGCCCAGAATCACTTTCAAAGAGATGGAAGGTCCCTTCACCGTTGGGATTTCTCATTTTTGAATCAATCAGCAAAGTACTCGCTACACATCAAAGATTTGCTGCCCGGTACAAATTCTCGTCTCGGTTAATATGAGTAAACGGAGAACCTCATAAGCCACAAATTGCTACCTCCTCCAAAGAGATTTCCACCAAATAACCTCGCCCTCTCTTGATAAACCTAAACGTAATACCAATGTTTCCATTTTCTATTAAGTCCAACGTTTTTATTCAATCGTGATCAATTTCCTTCTCAGCAGCATCTTAATATAACTTTATGTTTGCATATAATTCAAATTCGCACAAACAGTGCTTCCCTTCTCATAGTGTCTTCCAGATAATAACAAACAAAGAAATATATAACTCACCATCAATCAGAAGTTACTGTTGGGGGTTCACAATGGGGAAATCCAACATGTAAAATGCTAGAAATTAATTTTTGAGCAATCATCAACTTTCCACACTGAAAATCTGTAAGGAAAAAAAAGGAGCATATATTCAGAAGCACTGCTTCAATGGTAATTATTCAGATCCAGTGAGGTTTGACACAATATATACCAAAACAGTGTCCACAAAGACCACCAATAAAAGGGAAAGAAGGCCATTATGATCATGGACTTCAAGTCGAGTGGCTCTCTTCAAAAGTTAAATCCATGTTAGTCAACCTTTGGGGCTAAAGAAATTCAATTTAACCAGACAAGTTAATAAAAGGACAATAAAGGGAAACAAATTTGCAATTCACGGGCAAATGGTGCACCTTCAAGATTCAAAGCGGGACTTTACGATAAAATTCTGGCGACTGATAGGGTTCATCACCACTGGGGGGCCTGCTGTACGAGGCCATGCCTGGAACTTCTTGTCAGTTTCTTCCCACCATTCTTTATTTGAAACAGTATTGGGGGTTGTACCTGGTTCCGGAACCAGTAAAAATGTTAAACTACCAAAGCTAATAGATGTGAAGCAAGGTTTTACGAAGATTACTACACTTTACCTCCAAATAACTTCTTGTCAGCGATGACATAATCCAACGTGAATGCGAGTACACCGGATGCCAACAGAGAGCCTAGGATGTACTTGGTCGCCATGTTCAAACTGCAACAATTAAGAAAACAACTCAACATTTTGAGAGAAAAGGATCACGATACCGAAGGAAAACATATTACATTTAAGAAAGTAGCTTGCATGTCACAGCTATTGCAAGAAGGTCAAATTTCTAAGAATTATTAGACAAGCTGAAATGTAACACTTTAGGGGCATGGTGATTGGTGACTTAAAAAGAAGAAAATGTGAGACAATATAAATGTTTTCGTTACACATAATAACTGTAAATCTGAATAATATAGTTGGTATATGGTTAGCTCTACTTAAAGATGAACCAGATTACTTTTAAGTTATAAACTATAATGTATCAAAGTCCATAATATAGATCAGATCTGTTTCAGGAGGGAAAGAGATGGATCAACAATAAATCCCCAAAAAAGTAAAACAATAAGGCGATTATGAACAGCTACCAATTCCAATTGAAACCTACTAAGATCTATCTCTAGCAGCCAAAAGAAATACAAATCAACAAGAAACTAAGAAGGTTAGATGACTGCCATAAATACCTAAAATATACATAAGACCCATTTCAGAGGAAGAAGAAACTTGTTAATAAATTAAAAATCCCCAATAAGATCAGCAACAATGGTTCCTGGATGAACTGGTCTGTCTCTAACAACCAAATGAAAAGGAAAAAACATCAACAAGAAAATAAAGCCCTAGGCTCTGAAGCAGAGAAAAAAAATAGAAACTAATGAAGGGGTTCAGAAAAAGAAAATCATCCACATGCTTCCGGTAATAGCTTAAGGGCAGTCGCAAAACTTCTAAGAAGAGAAAGCGCAAAAAACAGAAACAAAGAATCCAATTTCATAAAAATATAGAACAGCTACAGATATGGAAAAACATAAATTTGTGAATGATGATCCCGAAAGTGTGGTCAAGCAAAGACCTGGCCTTTAGAGCCTCCAGAAATTACCTTACTAAAACTCTCGCCAAGAAAACTAGGGGTGGGGCATACCAGAGAACACAGTTTAAGGTATGATGAAGAATGCCTCTCAATGCATAAGTCTTGGTTCCTCCCGTTTTGGCCCTACAAGGTTGCCACTATTCCATTTTTGCTCCAACTATTTCAATGTATTATTTTGCAATTAGATCTGCAAGTTGGGACTCATGAAATGGTGGGCCCCACCCTTTGCTTCCGGTCCTCAATACGTGAAACATAGACTCAAATGATTTTAAAAGAGTATGAACATTGTAGGTCAGTGACTCCAAATTTTTGCAATGTCTACTAGAAAAATTAGTGTGAATTAGACTCAAATGATTTTAAAAGCCTAAATACGTGAAACATAATAAATTAAGTATTAATTGAAATCAATATCATCATCATAATTTTCAATGTCTTATTTGAAATAAATAAAGCGTTATTTGTTATTAGTTGAAAACTTGAAACCAGTGTTATCAGAACAGGATCGGCCAGCCGAACCAAAAAAACCGGGAAGCGGTCCGCTCACGGGTTTCCAAAACCCCCATAACCGGACCACATTAAAAACCGGCCAGAACCGGTGGTAGAACCGATCATAACCGAGTAAAAATGAGGAATTTTTTTTTCAAATAAAAAAGGACACGGTCGAACCGGACCAGTCTAACCAGTCAAACTGAGAACCGCCCACCCAGCCGGTTCAACGACCGGTCCAGTTATGAAAACATTGGTTGAAACAAATAAAAAATTTAAAAATAAATGACATTTAAGTCTCAATTATATAACTAGAATTCTAATTTTTGTTAATGTATGAGGCATACATCATAGACATAAAGTGAGCCTCAAGGCGTGAGGCGTGTTCCTCATGTGAGCCTTATACTTTGAGACATGAGCCTCATGGGATTTAAGCCTCATTGTTGAGCCTCAAAGCATTTTTCTTAAGCCTCGCATTGAGGCGAGCCTTAAGGCGTAAGCCTCACACACCTTTTAAAATAGTGAGAGGCTTACTCCTCAAGGCAAGGCTTACAAAATATGCCTCAAAACTTAGATCTCATGAAGCTCAACCTCAGCCTCACGCCTTGAGACTTGCTTTATGTCTGAGGCGTGTTTCATTTATTTATGTCTAGTTTATTTAAGATTTTTAAATTCCTTTCCAGTTCTATTCCATATTTAAGGATTTTTCTAGTAAAAATAAAGGGGTTTAGAGCCAATGACCTATAGTGTAATTTTTCATGGCTTCTTTGTGACTACTACAGAATTTAAAAAAAAAAAATCAGCTAAATGAATATATGGTAACATCATTTTCTTTTAAATATATATATATATGAACATTAAGGTAAATCTTCCATCTATTATTTCTCTATGCTGAATCGCTGATTAATTAGTTGTATATATAATTCTCTTTACTTTTTTGAAGCTATGCAATATTTTCCATTTCAGATTAACATTTTATTCAAAAACTAAAGGAGTGTGAGGCTTAAGCCTCATGCATCTTAAGGTCCCAAAGCGTCTCTTCACGCCTTCTTTTTAAACACTAATTTCAAGCAATAAAGTGGAATGGTGAAACATGACTCATGCTCTCGATTACAAATATTTGTGATAAGGCATTGATGATAATAAAATCAGATGGCTGATCCCATTTGCTTGTACGAAGTCACATCAGAAGAGGAAGCAATGCCATTCCCATGTGCATACCAGGAACCTGTGAATTGACGTTAGAACCTGTGAAGTGTGGTGAGAACCAATAATTGGTTATCCCATCTTGGAGATCTCCTATGCTAAATACAAACTTGAGCATTCCTTTTAAATGTCTGATAGAGCCCTCGACTGCCCCCTCGAAGAAAGAATACTAATACTAATACTAATAAAAACTAGAATAAGAATAATAATATGGTGATAATATATAACAACAATAAATAGAAAAAAGAAAAAGAAAAGCACCAATTAGAGGCCTGGTGCTAGATTAATATTATGGGCAATTTGGACGAGAAAATGATGCTTGACTTTTTTCTTTTTTTGGGCAGGGAGGAGGTGTATCATCTAAATGTTAAAATGGGAGAATAAACTGGAAATAGGTGGGAAAAATGAAAAGTGAAACAAAAGATATGGCAAAATGAGGTTCTCTACAAGACAAAAATATTAAAATGTTGGTTGAGCTACAATTGTGTGTAGCAGCATGTGTTCGTTTAGTTCAAGCATTCTTGCACATGTCAACGGGGTAGGTTCCATACATATTAAGTTCATAAAAAGTTTAACTTCCCAATCTAGGTCTTGCTCAATCAGCTCCAGTGTAGTCAAATCGTCAAGGTGACGATGAGGTGATACTAGTTCCCTAGGCTAGGTGTTGCTTGGGTGATGCCTAGGTGACCATACTTTACTTTTAATGCTAAAAAGGGGGAGGGGGACATCATCTAAATACTAAAAGGGAGAGTAAACTGGCAATAGGTGGGAAAAATGAAAAAGAAAAAAAATGTAGAAAAAAATGAGATTCTCTACAATACAAAAATACTAAAATGTAGGTTAAGCTACAAATATTGTGTGTAGTAGCTTGTGTTCGTTTAGTTCCAGCATGCTTACACATGTCAACGGGGTAGGTTCCATACATATTAAGTCTGCAAAAAGATTTCTTTCTATTTGGTCTTGCATAATCAGCACCAGTGTAGTCAAAGCGCTCAGGTAACGATTAGGCAATACTAGTTCCCTAGGCAAGGAGTGGCTTGGTGATGCTAGTAAATTTATAGATTTGCTAGTTAGGGTTTGAGAGAAAGCAAAGAAGATAGAAATAAGAGAAATAGAGAAAGGAAAGAATAATGAAGTTAGGGTTTCCTCCTCTATGGTAGATATATCAACTAGAAAAGATAAACCAAGATTGGGCCCAAAGCCCATACAAGAAAAGAAATAAAACAAACTTAAGCTAGAGGGGAAACTGGGGAGAATTACAATATACGACACTCACCCTCAAGCTAGTGCATGTATGTCACACATGCCCAGCTTGCTAAGTATGTCAAGCAAGCAATAACTAGGAATCCCCTTAATTAGGACATCTGCAAGTTGGCTACCAATCTTCACATAAGGAATGCAAATCTCTCCAAAACAGAGTTTTTCTTTTATGAAGTACCAATCAACCTCGATATGTTTGGTTCTGTCATGTTGGACTAGATTGTGGGTAGGGATGTCAACGGAGCGGATTCGAAGCAGATAGTGCCCTATTTGTATCCGATCCGATAAATATTACTAATTATCTGAATCCGCTCCGATATCCGGCGGATATTAAAATGCATAATTCAAATTCGATTATTTAATCGAATTTCGATAAATATCTGAATCTGTCCGATTAAACAATCGAATATGAATACTTGAATTCGAAATATCCAAATTCGTTCGAAAAAAAGTCTGAATGAATTATCCGAAAGAGGAATTATCCGAATGTGACTTCAATTCGATTTAGCATACGAACCCTAATTTTTTTTCCCAAATCAAGCATTCATGATCATGAAAAAAACATTTAAAAAATTAGGGTTTCAAAGAAAAACATGATCAGGTCCACAATCATAGATGGTTTAAAGGGATAAAAAAGGGAGATGAAAAGATTAAATGGAACAGAAGTTTACTTTGCTAACTTGAAGAAGACGAAGTGGCCAATCCTAGGAGATGTGAGGTGAGGTGAGGTGAGGTGATGACAGTAGTTTGAAGATTTGAGTGAGAGAACCTTATCTTGATTCTATTCCTAAGTCCTAACCAAGAACACCATTTGAGGCGAGGAGATGTGAGGCAAGCGAGGCGATGACAATAGCTTGAAGATTCGAGTGAGAGAACCTTGTCTTGGTTCTATTCCTAACCAAGAACACCATTTGAGGCGAGGAGATTTGAGGCAAGGTGAGGAGATGAGGAACTGAAGAGAGAAGAAGAGAAGGGAACGGCTGATTTCGTAGAAAAAGGGATTAGGGTTAGGGTTTGTTAGATTTAGAGATATTTATACTAGTAGTAAAGTTACCATAGTATCTTTTTATAATTAAGGAAATGACGAAAATACCTAAACGTTTAGTTTAGGTTTATAGTGGTATAAAGGGTAGTTTTGGCATACAAAACATATTATATACACAACTTAATCGGGTCAGATAGTTAACAGAGCAAATAGAGCAATATATGTATCCGCTCCGTTTGTCAATCGGATAGTTAACTTGTTATTCGAATTCGATCCGGCAGATATCTAAATGGATAATAATCCAACAAAATGGATACGGATACGGATGCTAAGCGAATTCAGATAGTATCTGACTCCGTTGATAGCCCTGATTGTGGGCAATGTTAATTGCAGCTCTGTTGTCAAAGTAGAGACTCATAGACTTATCCACTGGAAACTCAAGCTCTCTCAAGAAAAGCTTTACCCATAGCAATACACATATTCCATAAGACATAGTTTATGGAAGGGTGATGCAGACATCACGGGCTTAGATCGTGTTTTTGATGGAGATCCACTGTTGGATTGCAATATAGAGGGATCTACACTGTTAGATTGAGAGCGGGATGATTCGATGGCTACAATTAGTCCATAAGATGGCATGGCCAATCATAGATGTCCGGCCCCCTTATTAGTTATCTTACTTTATTCATTTTTGTTTTCAATTATTAGTATTGGAGATTGTTTTTAGTAATTATTTAGAACTTGTAGTAATGGCACTTTTGTAATTACTAGGATTAAGTTTTAATTATTTTCCTATAAATTAACTCTTTGGGAATTGAGAATTTGCAGAATTTGATGAATGATGAGAACTTTTTTTGCTTTTGGAATCTCTTGTGAAGGGATGGTGTGAAGCCAAATCAATCCTTGATGTGAAGCCAAATCAATCCTTGATGTGAAGCCAGGTTATCCTATTCTTTCTTCTTCTCCATTGTTTTTTTGTATTTTTCTATTTTCCATTGTAAACTCAAATCTCCCAAGTAAACCCTAGAACAGCCCATTCCCTTCACTGCCGCCAGCCCCCAACCCTCAGCCATCACTGCCGCCAGCCCCCAGCTCACCTCCCATCACTGCTGCAGGGTTTGTTTCTCAATCTCAGCACTGTCACACCTACCCTAGTCCCTGCCGCAGCTTTTCTCATTAACTTCCAACCCTCCAGAACCTATTCCTGCTCTACACCATTTCAGCCAACCTGTCCCAGACATATTTCATAATGCAGCAGCAGCTGCAGCACCTCCTAACCACATCTTGATGCTGTTGCAGACCAATACAGGCCTTGTATTGACTGTGGCAATCCCTACAGCTTATCCTCATTCAACTGCAGACCTATTTCCTTCTCTTTATTGCTATAACAGTCTCTACACCCACCCTATTGCAGCCACACCTCTTTCCCTATTATGCTAGTATCCTAAAAGACAGCAAACTTCAAAGAAACCCTAACCCTAATGTTAAAATCCCTTTTAATTTGCGGGTAGTTTTATTTTTTATCTAATAACCTAATGTTGAAACACACCTTACATGCTTATTCTCATTCCTAATCATTGTTGATCCTAGACTAGTTCTGGCTCCAGCATCTATAGTCCTCTAGTTGAGCCACTACTTTGAAATCCTCAATTGAATAAGGAATTTACATTGATTGTTGACGTAAATCCCTAGGCTAGTGGAAGTTCTCACTTCCATTACGATCACCTAATTCAATTTAAAGATTCATTATTGCGGAATTGTGACTTGACCTAAGCCATTAATAATTCCCTTTTAAGTTTCTTCATTAAATTGTGGAATCTATGTATTTTAAGATTTTCATTATTAACTGAAATTTCAATTTATGTGTTATGTGCCTAGGTAGTTATAGGGGTAGTTATTTAGGGATAGGATTAGTGGGTGGTTTGGGTAGTTTGTTACTACTATTGTCTCTATAAAAGGGTCTGTAATTATTAATTTATGTATATGTTGTATGAAGTTATATTGTTCTAAGAGAACATATGGAGGTTTGCCCCCTCGAAGAGGCAACAATGGAGGTCCCAGGCTGCCTCGAATCAGCCATATCATCTCCCCTTCTTCCTTTTTTATGTTTTCTAGTAAAAGACACGTAACATTCTGATCTCTAAATTGCATTATCGTAGGTTAGTTGCATGGACCTTCATCAAAGGGTTTTGGTTCCAAAAGGAAGTGATCAACTTGCTAGTATAGAATGAAGGTCAACCCTGGAGCGTTAACTCGTTAAGAAGGCCATCACTTACAAACCCTGAAAAGTTTTAGCAATTTTCTTACAAGAGTGAAATAGTATTCTTGTATCCATCTAAAAACCTTATATTTGTTCTTCTACCATTGAGGTTCTATTCATATTATTGTATTAAAATAAGTTGGCGTCTCCTTAATTTTTGCATAAATTTGAGAAGTAAGAGTAGTGGTAGCTCAAAGGTGGCATCTTATTTCTCATGTCCGTTGTAAAGGACCTGCACTTCTCTCAAATCCCCATTTTCATCCTGGTTAGGAGGTTCTCTACCTTCTGCTGACTTAAATTCTTGCCTCTTAAGGTTAGGCTTTTTATTTTTTTTGTTCTTTCTTTCATACCTGTTACTCATGGATTTCATTTTCTATCGCTGGTTTCTCATATCTTTTTCTTTCCATTAATATTTTTTCAAATTCTTCTATGTTGACATCTTAATAGCAAACAAACCAGTTCCAATTCATCGTTGTGAAATCCTGTTAATTCAAGTTTTTTTCTTTTCAGTATGCCAATTCAAGATTATAGTTATATAATAAACACACTTTCTCTTTCACTAGACCTAATGATAGAGGATGCCGGAAAGAATGATCCAGCTACAAATCTAGATAATCCTCACTGTGTCAATATGGAATTGGAAGGTGCTCTAATGGTCTCGGGCAGATCGCTAACTCATGATGAGGGTTTGGAGTAGCATCCTCGGATTTTGAATAAATATTTGTTCTCCTCGGAAAACTTGGAAAACCAAGTTGAAAGCTCTCGGATTCACAGAGTTGATTGTAATGAGGAATATCCAGAAGATGACAGTATGGAGGCTTCTCTTTCTAAAAAAATATAATCCCTTAGAGGATATGGTTAAAGTTGCCAGAACTGAAGACAATGAAGATAGATCATGTGTTTAGGCTCATAGTTTTGATGAAGCTGAGAATGGAGAGATGAACCCTATTGAGGGTTTTGCGGTGGCTTCTGTCTCAAGCACGCTAGGTGTTTATGAAAATGCCCAAGCGAGGTCTAATGTCCGCATTAGATTTGGTTCAGACCAAAATATGAACTCAGTTCTTCCACCTTCGGAAACTGATCATGGTAACAATTGTGATAAGAGTTTAAACCCCTCATCCCCATATCAGAATTCTTCTGAGGATCCTTCTCTTTTAGACAAAGTAGAGGACACTTTAGGTTTTGAAGGAGAGATGATCATGGATCCTTTTCTGACTGAACATCAAAGCTTGCTCAATGCCCTACTAATTACAAAACCTAGATGGGTATTCAAACAGAAGAAGTTTGCCCAACCTAAGGAGATTATTCGAGGCGAGTCAAATTGTTTCTCTGAATCCAGACCGGCCAACGATTTAGAGGTGAACAATAGGGCAGAAGCATGTGTAGCTGCCTCTACGAGTCAACTTTCTGAAGGTCGAGGGGAGGTTGAGCTCCCTAGTGGACTTGGTAGTCGAGCAAGTTCGTGACGATATTCTTATTGAAGATTTTGAAGAAGAAGACAATTTTCAACTAGTGACATCAAGGAGAAATAAGAAAAAGAAGAAAGCATCAACAATTGATTCTTCTCAAGTAAGACCAAAGAGGGACGTTAGGAAACCAACTCGATTTAAGGACTAGTTTTATTCTTTGGTAATGTAAGAACTGTTCCTAGTAAGTTTTTTCTTTTTTTTTCTTAATAAAAGCCACTCAGGGGGAGTAGGGGGTTTGGCGGACCCCTACCTGTTTATTAAAGAAATTCCTAATAAAGTCTTATGTATTTGTGTTAAAAAAAAAGGGGAGAGAGAGAGAGAAACATAAAACTAGACTTCCCATCAAAACCCAAAATCAATTTATCGATTAATAAACGACTGTTAATTGATATCTCGAACTAAAATAGAGAGAAGATTAATCGAATAGAGCTAAAAAAATAGTACAATCAATACCACATAAGATACCTAAACGAACCAGAAATCAAGAACGGTGATGATAAGTAAAAAAAAAAAATATATATATATATATATATATCATGAAAGAATCCAGAGGAAGAAGCTAAAGAACTCGATTAAATGAATACAAATGATAACCTAAGATCTCTTCACTCGCTTTTGTTAGGAGATATCAAACGCAAGCACACCAGCAATTATAGAGAATCAAAATCCTAGAAGATAGAAAAACGCTTGAAGAAGATCAAACTCACCGAGATCGATCTGTAAAGCTTGATTGGATATGCGTTGCCGGTCGTATTGTAAATCTTCTACTATGGATTTTTGAAGTCTGCACATCAAATTAGGAAGAAAAAAATTTCAAAACCGGGCAGAGATTGAACCGGCAAAATGGCCGAGTCGTTTCCTCCCGCGGGTTGACTACACTGAACCGGTAACTTCATAAGAAAAGGGGTTTGTTATTAGGGTGGAGCTACCCGCACCCCAATGACGAATCAAGGGGTGTCAAGGTGGGTGAATCTTAGGGGTTGGTGACTCTGAAACACAGTTAAAGGGTGTCAAGGGAGACACTTGGCAAATCCAGTTATCATCGTAGAGGTTTTGACTCGCCCATCTCTCGAAGCTTTGAGACTTGGAGAATAAAATCAATCATTGATTACAAATGGGAGCCAAGATTTTATTATAGGAGGTAAGCAACAATTGATTGAAAATGTTAATAATTATTTATGAATTTGTAGAGAATGATTAGATAAGTACGAAATATTCTTGATCTAGGGATGAGGAGGTTATCACTCAAAAAACACAAAATTGACAACTAAGTTTATGGGTCATTTTGCCCATATGTTTCGTAC
This sequence comes from Tetracentron sinense, assembly GCA_015143295.1. Taxonomy (NCBI): domain Eukaryota; kingdom Viridiplantae; phylum Streptophyta; class Magnoliopsida; order Trochodendrales; family Trochodendraceae; genus Tetracentron; species Tetracentron sinense. The sequence goes on from CM026563.1 coordinate 39,893,783, forward strand.
ATATCCTATGAGTATTGTTTATTCTTGTTTAGATAGACAGTTGTCTTATTGCCATATAGTTATGTTTTGATAAATAATTAAATAACATAATATGAAAGATTTATTATGTTTATAAAAGTTTATGTTTATAAAAGTTTAGAGACAGTTTTCCCCTTACCCAATGGCTATGCCTTATTAATAAAATAGTATATATTTTTTAAAAGTTCAAGAGCAGTTGTCCCTTTTGTCCTAGGTCTATGCCTTGTTGAATAAAATAAAAAAAAGTATAGAAGATAGTTTTTTTTTTACAAAATTTCAAGGGGACCGTTGCCCCCCATGTCGCCCCACATGCCCAGCCCCCGGATCCACCCCTGATTATAAAGTTCCCATCTTTACCTATTGGCTTTGCTTTCAAGTGAGTTGGTCTTGGTGACAACCCGAGCGTATCTTGTGTGTGACAATTTCATCCGGATTATGGAAGAACTTCCCTTACTAATCAGCATTAGGTTAGATTACCTAACTAAGTGACCCTATAGAGATACAATATACCACTTGCCTTACCACCATTTCAGAGCTGCAAGCATAACTGCTGTCGTGTCCACCTCTAGCACAAATGCCAAAAACCAAATATGGTCTTGATTTCCATGGGCGGCTAACAAATCTATCCCTCCCCATCGAGGGACAAAATTTGGCTTAGATTCAACTCTTGAGAGGTGGATGCAGGCGCATATATCTTGCACTAGCTCTCATTCTCTATGGTTTATCGTACCGGCCTTGTCCTTTGGGTGAAAATAACCTACAAATACGAAACAGAAAACACATATGAGAACACAGGATTTACGTGGTTCACCCAATATGTGATACTTCCACGAGAGATTTTCTGATCTTCACTAGTTCAAAGTAAATAGAATACAAAGATCACTCACTCACAGCATCTCAAACAAAGTTCTCTCTATATAGAATGATAATGAATGATTCAAAGTGATATAAAATGTTATACTTTGAGCTGGGGGATAGTTTTCTATCAACAAAAAAAAATGTATTATATACTTGACTAGAAACTAACTTGAAATCATCACGTAAAAGAGTTCTGACTCACCCGTGCTTGCTCGAGCTAGGTCAATCTTGCTCAAGCAAGGTTGACAAAACCTGTGGCTTCAATGGCTTAGTGGAATTACATGATTACTGGAATTTCAAATTCGCTCTAACAAAATATAATATCTCTCTCGGGCCAACTTTCTCGCTCAATCGACTAACTCAAGCCAACTTGCTCTATAATGAGTTGAATACAAAACAAATGCTCAACAGTCCTACCTAAACCACACCTTAATAGTGCCCTTAGGATGGCCCAAAAAAAAAAAAAATTTTGATTGCATGTTGTTAGTGTTTGTATTGTGTTGAGTGGCCATATAGGACCTCCACAATTAGGAGTTACACTAAGAGTGTTCAACTACTCAACCCTATAAATTTCATCTTGCGCAAATGAAAAAACTTTCTCATCACACAATTCTCTCTTCTATTCCTTAGTTTCTTGAGTTATTCTCTAGGATTTTTATCACAACCTTTAGGATATACAATATGGAAATCATGCCTACTATAGAAATGTCGACTCCTACGATGATTACCGTGACATTACCCAGATCTCTATTTCATTTCGTTTGTACGGATATGTACCTTTAATCAGGGGCGGAGCTAGGATTTTCTAGTACTGGGGGCACCAATGATTAATTGAAAATAGTAGTAATTGTTAATGGATTTTATGAAGGAAGATTAGACAGGTACGAAATATTCTAGTTCCAGGGGATAGGGGTTCGAGGTCTACTGACGACTAAATTCTTAGGCGTACAGTTTCGTCTATACATGTACATATCTTATGACTATTCTTTTTCCTTATTTACGGGACAACTATCCCCTTGCCTTTTGGCTATGCCCATTTAAATAATTAAATGAAATGATTTAAAAGATTTATTTTGTTTTCAAAAGTTTAGGAGATAAATGCCCCATTGCCCCACAGGTATGCCATATTAAATCATGGGAAAAGATTAATTTACTGTTGCATTTGACTATGTAGTCAAATGTGCAGTTCTGATTGGTCTATGCCCTCCTATTTAACACCCATCAAATGTGGTTAAGATTCACTCACTCTTAGGGTTAAGCAACCTAACCTTAGTTTAAAAAAATTAACCTCAATTTTTAAAGCTTAATCATAGTTAAAGGAGTGTAAAAAATGGACATGTGGACATAACATTTAACTACATAGCAAATGCGTAATTAGCTAATCACTGCCCTTAAAATATATTATACAAATTTGTAGGGACAACTTCTCATTTCCTATAATTATGCCTAATTAAATACTTAAAATAAAAAATACAAGTCTAGATACTGTCCAATTGCAATTGAACTCACAGTTCAATTACACTCACATAGCCCCTTTTAACTCTAGTTAAGAACTTTTAACCTTTAAGGTTACTTTTTTCCCTATAAATAAATGTTGAATTATTGAAACCTAAGGATTAGTGAATCTTAACTATAGTTAATGAAGATTAAGATGAACACGTGTTGACTTGTGGGTGTGATTGAACTTGGGAGAGTTCAATCATGATTGAATATGATCCCAATTGAAAAAAAAAATTAAGTTCATGGGGGCACCTGCCACACTCCCATAACTTTACCCTTTAACTTAAAACAACTAATCTTTCAAAAATTTAGTGGGGGCACGTGCCCCCAAAGGCCCCCACCTGGCTCCGCCCCTGCCTTTAATCCCCTAAAAAATTACTGCACATGCATTGTGCATAAAATAGTATAAAGGTATTAGATTGATGTTGGTGGGGGGCACAAAAACCACTATATCTATTTCGTACGTGTGTTTATAATGATAATTGTGTGCTGACCATTTGAATCATACTATCACCGATGGAAAAATCATTGTATTTATTCCATATGTGTGTTTATAATGATAATATTTCCGTCTCTATACACATTAGTGATGACATTTTCCGTCACTCACAAATATTCTATTTAGTGACGGATTATTTCCGTATACCTTATTTTATCAAAAAAATTAAATAAGTGTCAAAATATCGATTAGAGACGGAAAATTAGTGACAAAGTAAGTTTATGTCTCTATAAGTGATGTATTAGAGACGGTTTTACTTCTGTCTCTAATTATCCGTCTCTAATCGGTAGATTTCTTGTAGTGTGAATTATACTATTACTAATGAAGCATGGGGCTCTGGAGCTCTTTTGTTTGCAATTAAATTTCTTATTCATTTATTTTATCTTATTTTATTTTATTTTTGGTAGATGACATTATTCACTAAGATTAGAGCGATGGCTTTGAAATAAATTTTCAAACAAATTAATTGCTTGTTTTATGGTATGTAATCACATTTTTGTGGCAAAATTTAAAAAAAATCTTAAAGTATTAGCAATTTTTCTTATATTCATTTACAAATTATTAGCTTTTAAATTTTCAATTCACTTTCCTAATCTCTTTCATACGGAGAAGGCAAGTTGTAAGCACATTTGGGTTGATGTAACAAAAATTTCAAGTTCATTGCTCTTGTTCGGATTCAAGTCCTTACGATAATTACTATAAATGAATATTAAATATTAAAAAAAATATTGATTATTAAATTATTTTAAACCTCGTATTATGGGCTGGTTTGAGTTGGTAATTTCTTTATTGGGTTAGTTGGGCGCCCCCTGGTTCACCCTTTTCTACCATTCATAAAATGGGTAGGAAGTTATTAGGGCCCATTTGGTTCTTATGTTTTGAACCAATTTAGTCACTTAAAATCAATTTTAGAAGCATCGGCAGTAAGTAATCGTGTTTAGATTGTCTTAATTAATTGATTACATTGACATCGATCATACATTAAACTGATTTTTCACAAATCGCTCCAGGGAGTGATTCTGCTTCGTCACAATCGGTTTCCTACAAGTGATTCATTGGACAATTATGATGGAAGCATCTTTCCGAAATGAACGCGATTATTTTTTTTATTGTCCTCACATCTCAAGCCTGGAGAACAGTGGAGGGAACTCAAGCCTAGAGAGCAAATTAGAGGACGATCGTACCTCCTCCTTCTTCTTTGGGATTGGCTATCTTAGGGTTCTTGAAATTGGGGTTTTCTTCAATCCATGAATCCCCTCTTTTAATTTGGTTGTTTCAACGGTATTTACTTTTCTATTGGATTGCTTTAGGTGATTATTTTATTTTCTCTAATTTTTATGAGATGAAAACTAGAAATTTTTTCTGCAACAATTTGGACTTGCAGGTTCCTAGATAGGGCTGCACTCGAGCCAAGCTAGCTCGACCACTTGTCTCAGCTTGGCTCGTTTGAGCCAAGTTCAAGCTAGCATTTCTGACTCAGATGAATCAAGCCAAGCTTTTATTTGAGCTTGAATGTTTAAATAAGTTAATCTCAAGGCAAATCCTGTTTGATTTGGCTCAGCTCGAAGCTCAGCTCGAAATAAATAAATACACACACACACACACCCACACACACACACACACATATATATATATATATATAATATTTATTGATAACATTATTTATATTAATACAAAAATAATATCTTTAAAAAACTATTATAGATTGTAATAATTTTTAATTTATAAAAAATATAAGTTAAGATATATATAATAATGACAAAAAAGGTTAAGAATTATCTAACTCTCTACCCTTTCTATTAAATGACTACTCCCAAATCTTATTTTTGTATATAAATATATTAATTTTTGATAGTTTTTTGTATTATAATTTGTTATTATAAACTTTTAATAAAAATATGTAAAATTAAACAAAATAATATCGTGAATCAAGCTTGCGTCAACCCGAGTTCGGCTTTGCTTGAACCTTTAGCGCTTGCCTAGAAGCAGTATTGCTATCCCTTGTTAAGAGTGGGCTATAGGGAGCTGGGCCTCTTGGATTGCCATGGATAAAGTTCAAACTCAAATGGAGCTCGAGCTCGATTAAGTTTGTTCAAGCCAAGCTCAAGCCTAAACATTCGAGCTTGAATCAAGCTCAAACTTGACCACACTTGGCTTGAAACACCCCTATTCCTAGACAGGCCTATAGTACACTTCCATACAACATATTTCAGAAATATTGTGGAGAAGACGGTACTATTTTCATCTTTCTCAAAATCTAGCATTCTTTATTCAAGATTATTCATAACCTTTAAAATAAAACACAAACAATATCCTTCTTCTTTCCTACCATGAAAAAATATGTAACAAGTTGAATGCATTTAAAAACTAGTCATCAGTTATAGGTGCTATTTTATTTTTTTTCCTAAAAATCAAGGTTGGATGGATGAATCCTAAGGGTTGAGTGAATATTAATCACAGTTAGTGGGTGTTCAAAAGGAGGGTGTGAACCAATGAGATCATGCGGTCAATAGGGGCGGAGCCCGAGGTGGGGAGGGACCATGACTGTAACGCCCCAAAATCCCATGTTGGCCTTAATAGGACTTTGGACTCGTGATACTACAATCCATATCCATATCCATATCCGTATAACATGCAAGTCAAATTAAATATAAATTTGTAAGTTTCTTCTATATTAAACCAAATAGAACTTCAATCTAACAATATAAATCAACTATCGACTAACTAACAAATAATAATCCGATCACCCATATGATCTCAATACTGAATTTAAAAGCTAATCAATATCTTTAATTTTATCTTATTACATTCCTCTCAACTAAATTAAAAACAAACTATCTAAAGATCAATACTATCGATAATAATTTGGATTGATTTCCTCCCCGAGATAATCACCCTCCTATTCTTCTTGGTATTTTTCTTCAATCCAAGGTCGTAGAGCACATATATCGAACACTCCTGAAACTATTAACATAAAAGTACAGATGAGCAAACGAAAGCTCAATGCATGTAAAGTACAATTAATAATATAACATATCATGCAGTTGCATACATATCCAAATTACATATAATCAGAGTGCGGAAACATAAAATCAATGTCCATACCATCATTCCATGCAAGACTTGTGAGACATATGCATATGCATGAAAGTCATAACAGTAACAGTCAGTTCTCATGTCTATGTCAATATAGGTTTCATTCCAACTTTTCTTATACTAATTGGAACGACTACTGTGTTTAGAACGTGTTGCACGCTAATGCGCAATATGCATACATATCCATATCCATGTACATACCAGATTTCAAGGTATATACCAGATTTTAGTCAGTTTTTGTATCCATACATGATCATGTGAGACTCGTGTCCTTAACAACTTACCATGTCGTGAACAATGTGTTTGAGTGTCATGATCAACTTTCATTAGGGTTATCCATTAAATTTCGATATCAATACATCGAATTCCACCAAAGCCACTCATATAACTAAGAATCACAAATTCAAGGCTTTGATATATATCATCGTCCAAGTATTTACCATTTTGAAATTCTACCATCATAATGCATAATTACTCATAATTTACATCTCAACAATATAACAATAATACTTACAATATACTATCACAATCAATTTATATAAACATGGTTATCAACATTAAGGTATATTTAATGACATAATTATCATTCCAAAATTATAATTCTATAACCCTAATTTCATCATCATAAGTCTATAACCATAATTTCATCATCATAAGTTTATAATCTCAATTTCATAATCATCATTCAATTTTGATATAATAATTATCATAATCATTATTAATCCAAAAATCATAAAACAATAATATATCATCATATTCTTTCAATATCAATAAAAAAATATGAATCACATCCCTTTTCATCATGAAAGATCAAGTTATATTCTTTAACAAAGCATAAGAATAACATACAAGCATATTTAGATCTTATACTTATCATAGCATCATTAAAATTATAGTACATGCTACATTCCTTAATCGTTTCCCTATGATCTTTTGCTTTTGAATGACCTTAGAGTGGTCTTCAAGCTCTCTCTTATTCTCTAATGAGAACTCCTTGAAAAATCCTAGGTTTTTCTTCATTTTTTTTCTCTAATAAGTTTTAGAATGATAGAATACCTAAAATCCATGAGTTAAGATCTTTATATATGCAATACCGGAGTTGGAAAGTAATTAGAATTACTAAAAATACTATTCATGCGGTTACTATTCATCCTATTTACAATTTTGTCATTGAACTTTGAATAACTCTATAGAGCTCAATTCTTATTGGATTAATCTGAAATTTTAATCATAACTACTTTAGGTCATATAGAATCTACCTTAAAATTTGCATAAATTTTGGATGATAGAAAATGAATAAAATACCCTCTTATGATAGAGGTAATTTTGCATATTTTAACCATTTTATTTGCTTTGAACCTTAACCATTGATCATGCAATACTTATAGCTTTAGTTAAAACTTTACATAGACATAGTTAATCATAAATTAAAATCAATTAAATATTATTGGCATCAATTAATATTAATTACAATATTTTAACGAAAATCTCTATATTTTCATTCAATATACACTAGTTTCAAGAAAAACAAGTTTTGGGTCTCTACAATGACCCCCAATTTTTTTTAAAACCTTTTATTTTATAAGTGGATTTTTTTTTAAATACATAATATCAAAATTTTCTATATATTGTCTCCAAACAATTTTGCTATTTTTTTATTATATGTATAATATAAAGGGATTAATTATTTACGTGTCTGTGTATCCGTTTTTGTGGCGACCCATAATCCCCCTTAAAAGTTTAGAAGACTTTGGTTCGTGACTTGACTTGACTTGCCATATCAAAACATCTTGCACAATATACAAGACAAGCTACAATGGAAGCTAACAATTTTTTTTTCTTTTTATACATGAACATAATTGTATTCCAAGAGATTTATACAATAATAGAATCCAGAAGTAAGAGTGGACATGCCCACTCATCAAAATGTATATACATATCACACGCTTTCATCACTCAATAATATGTCTCGTAAGGCCACCTGTCCAAATCATTTCTCTCATCAGGAAGACCGCCTACGGGCTCCTCAACATACTCCTCTTCAACCAATGGCCCCAACGCACAAATATCAAAAGGAGTACTTGCCAACATCAAAATGTACGGATGAGCATGGAATACTCAGTGTGTACAAGCTACTAGTGAACAATGATATAATATACATCATGAAATGCTTGCAACTCTATCGCGAAGCTAAGACATAAGATCGGTTTAGTTCCAACCGGTTATGGAGTAAGACTAAATGATTAGTCTATACTTGGAATACGACTCTTTTCTTGAACCTAATGTCTTATCTCAATCATTGTATCAGAATCTAAGTGACCCCAGAGAACCTAACACCTAAGCTTTGATACCAACTCTGTCACGATCCATAATCCTCCTTAGAAGTTTAGGAGACTTTGGTTCATGACTTGACTTAACTTGTCATAACAAACCATCCTGCACAATATACAAGGCATGCTACAACGGAAGCTAATAATTTTTTTTTCTTTTTATACATGAACGTAATTGTATTCCAAGAAATTTATATAATAACATAATTCCAAAATAAGAGTGGACATGCCCACTCATCAAAATATATATACATATCACTCGTTCTCATCACTCAATAATATGTCTCGTAAGGTCATTAGTCCAAATCATTTCCTTCCTCGGGAAGGCCACCTAAGGGCTCCTCAACATACTACTCTTCGACCCATGGCTCCGGCGCGTAAATATCAAAGGGAGTACCTATCGGCATCAAAATGTATGGCTGAACATGAAATACTCAGTGTGTACAAGCTACTAGCTAACAGTGATATAATATACACCATGGCATGCTTGCAATTTAAAACAATATACCAACATGTATGTATGAACCTATGTGCAAAAACCACATGTTTATTAATCATACTTTAAAAACTTGTTTTTCGTGTTTTCGAACATGCTTTCGTTCTTAAAACATAATTCTTGTTTTGTTTTTGTCCTGTGAGGATCATGCTTGCCTTATTTGAATCATACTTGTTTTGTCTTGTCTTGTCTTGCATGAATCATGTTTGTCTTGTAACACAAGTTTGAAGCTAGATGTTAGTGTCCTTGAAAACGACTTGAAGTCGGGTATATAAATACCCCTCATGAAAATTACTTGAAACAACTTGAAGCCGGGTATATAGATACCCTTCATTGACATGCTTGAAATTGGCACACTAACATCCTTGTCAACCTAAAGTTTGACATTATCATTCTTGTTTGTCTTTTCTTGAAGCCAGATGTGACATATCCTTGGATATGCCTTATCATTGACCAACCCTTACGTTTGGCTTTATCATAGCATTCGTGAATCATTATTTGTCTCAATTGTTTTTGTTGTGAACTTGAAAAATCATAGCTCGACTCATTTGAAATCCTAGAACTTAAAACTTAAGGAAAAACCCGATTATTCAATGCATACATGTGCATAAGTGCTTGTGAACATCATGATATACTTAAAAAGCATTTAAACATCTAAACATGCTTAGGCGATTTCATTTCAAGCATTACTATATGCATACATAGGCTACAAAACTTAATTTCATCCACAAACATGCTTTACATTATGGCTTCATAATGAAGATCATAATAAAAACTATAGGAGGAAATATCTAAACATACAAGGTCATTCACCTCAAAACAAACCCATTTATTACTCTTAGTGCATAACAAAGCTAACTAGTAGGGTGTACCTACAATTTCTATTAAAAAATCATACATAGAATCCTACTTTTTCAATATTTGTATTATAACAAAACTAGGTAGTAGAAGACATCTACAATTTCTATTCAAAAATCATACATAGAATCCTACTTTTTCAATATTTGTATTATAACAAAGTTAGGTAGTAGAAGGTACCTATAATTTCTAAAATCAAATCTCTTTGGTTGAGAGCTTTTGGAAACATCATGGGAAGCGAGAGAAGCTTTGAGAAGACTTGAGGAAGCAAAATCAAGTCTCACCCTTGATCTCCAAGCAAACCCTAGCCAAAACCCCAACTCTCCTCTTCTTTCTCTCTCAAAATCTCCCAAATTTTCCTTAGAGGGTTTGTGAAACCCTATGCCCACGAAATTGGGTTTAAATAGACAAAGGAGATGGTTAAAGGCCAAAATACCCTTAATGAAATGACTCAAAATGACAAAACAGGTCCAAATCGCACAAGTTGGTCGATTGGATTGCATTTCGGTTGACTGGATGGCCACATCCCGTCGACTAGCCAAAAATCCACTCTTTGGATTTTTTTTTCCCATACCAATCGATCACCCAGTCGGTCGACCGACTACCCCCACTTTTACCTATTTTGTTTACTTTCTTCATTTTTGACACTTACGGTACTTTCACCCTTGCTTTTAACACCCTATACACATATTTTACACACTTTAACTCGTATTAAAACTCATTTTAATTCATCATACTTGTGTAACCATTACATGAGGCTTTTAGCCTTAAAAGTACTATTCATTGACACTATTCACTGACATAATGACATAGAGTTCGGGGTTCTACAGTTTTCATCCTAGTTAAGATTTATTAACTCAAGAGTTAAATTATTTTATAAAAACCAAGGGTAGATGTATAAACCGGGTGAGTGAATCTTAATCACAATTAATGAGTGTTAAAAGGGACACATGTCAAGTAGGGGAGGTGAACGTGTTCCACCAAGTGGAATGCGCATGAGAAAAAATAATCTTCATACCATAAAAATATTATTTATATAATGACTATCAAAAGGAAGGACCATTGCTTTTCTTGTTATTGGACCTCTATTAGAAGGCAATATTAACCAATATTATGACCACGATGGACTCATTACCCCCAAGCCCCTACCCTATTCCCATTTATTTGCTTGATATATATAATTCGGCCCGCTCAAGAAAAATATCCTAGCTCCGCCCTTGGCGGTCAGCTTGGAAGCTAACCAAGGGTAGATGTAGAAACCGGGTGAGTGAATCTTAATCACAATTAATGAGTATTAAAAGGGACACGTGTCAAGCAGGGGAGGTGCACGTGTTCCACCAAGTGGAATGCGCATGAGGAAAAATAATCTTCATACCATAAAAATATTATTTATATAATGACTATCAAAAGGAAGGACCATTGTTTTTCTTGTTATTGGACCTTTATTAGAAGACAATATTAACCAATATTTATGACCACAATGAACTCATTACCCCCAGGCCCCTACCCTATTCCCATTTATTTTCTTGATATATATAATTCGGCCCGCTCAAGAAAAATATCCTAGCTCCGCCCTTGGCGGTCAGCTTGGAAGCTAACTAAGGGTAGATGTAGAAACCGGGTGAGTAAATCTTAATCACAATTAATGAGTGTTAAAAGGGACACGTGTCAAGCAGGGGAGGTGCACGTGTTCTACCAAGTGCAATGCACATGAGAAAAAATAATCTTCATACCATAAAAATATTATTTATATAATGACTATCAAAAGGGAGGACCATTGTTTTTCTATAATCTTCATACCATAAAAATATAATTAATATTATTTATATAATGACTATCAAAAGGAAGTCCCATTGTTTTTCTTGTTACTGGACCTTTATTAGAAGGCAATATTAACAAATATTATGACCACAATGGACTCATTACCCCCCTCCCCCAAGGCCCCTACCTTATTCCCATTTATTTTCTTGATATATATAATTCGGCCCGTTCAAGAAAAATATCCTAGCTCCGCCCTTGGCGGTCAGCTTGGAAGCTAACTAAGGGTAGTTGTAGAAACCAGGTGAGTGAATCTTAATCGCAATTAATGAGTGTTAAAAAGGACACGTGTCAAGCAGGGGAGGTGCACGTGTTCCACCAAGTGGAATGTGCATGAGAAAAAATAATCTTCATACCATAAAAATATTATTTATATAATGACTATCAAAAGGAAGGACCATTGTTTTTCTATAATCTTCATACCATAAAAATATAATTAATATTATTTATAGAATGACTATCAAAAGGAAGTCTCATTGTTTTTCTTGTTACTGGACCTTTATTAGAAGACAATATTAACAAATATTATGACCACAATGGACTCATTACCCCCCACCCCCAAGGCCCCTACCCTATTCCCATTTATTTTCTTGATATATATAATTCGGCCCGCTCAAGAAAAATATCCTAGCTCCACCCTTGGTGGTCAGCTTGGAAGCTATCCAGCGATCCGTTTTCCATTTCCTATATTAATTATGAGGATTTTAATAGCCCCAGTCGCAAATCTTCCAAAGATGTAACTTGGTGACTACAAATGTCACACTTACTATATATATATATATTTATAATCTAACCCTTACAGTTTTTTTTTTCTTTTTTTTAATTTGTAAAAGTATCAAACATTCCACGTGTTGTAGCTACTCTTGCGTATGTGGAAATGTTTGGAGTAAATGCCACTGTGGTTAGCACTCTTAATTATGAAGGGTAAATTTGTTGTCAATATTTTTACGAATATACCCACAATTTGTATACTTGGCACTAGGGTTACCAAGTTCGCTACATGCTATAGCAAACAACGAACCAAGGGAACCCAAACTGGTTCATGGTTCAGATTGGTTCGTGAAATTGAGTGAACCATATAGTGTTTTCAGTTTGTCAGAATTTTCATTCAAATTCACTTATATTTTTCTTTAGGTTTCGGCAAATTTATACTGAGTTCACAAACCAGTCATAAAAAAATGAATTTTTTTAAATTATTTTTCAAATAAGTATTTTTAAAATATTATTACATGCTTAAAAAGTATATATTTTTATAATATATATATATATTGTTTTATGTGCTTAAGTAGCGAACCAAACTAAAGAACCTTAGCGAACCGGGTTCACTCTAGAGTGGCGAACTGCGAACCCAAATTCGAACCGTCAAACTAGGTAACATTGCTTGACGCCCTAAACATAGAGGCACACTAGATGCCTAGTTACACACACAAATAGACTCCCACGTAATAGTGATTAAGATTGTAATTTGTGAAGTCAGAAGTCTTAAAGAAACGTAACAAAAATTAACATTGGATGAATGGAACATCAAAAATCCTCATTATGGTCGAAGCAAATGTGAACCGTCGTTGGGTGAAGAAAAAGTTGATGCTTAAGGAGAGGGTGAAGCAACGAAGGAAGAAGGAGAATGGTCAAGCAACGAAGGAAAAAGGCTCCATCCAAAAAAAATCAAGGAAGAAGGAGAAGATTGGAGCTAGGGCACGATTAAGGAGAGAGGTGGTCTTTACTCTTTACATCTCTTGATGTTTGAAAAGACAAAGATAACCTTCTAAGTGAATAAAAGGTTAGAAATACCAAAGAGATTTTGAGGGGCAATTTTGTCCTTGAAAAGTTCAACGTTTTGAACAAGAATTAGTCTAGGGATATTCCCAAATTCTAACCGTTTATCTCAGTTATTAAACGGGGATTAGAGCTGATGTGGCATTAGAAAAGACTTTAGTGGTTGGTTAAAAAGGTTAGGATTAGGGAGTAGATTTGGGAGTACTTTGGAGTACCCATAGACCAACCCGTATCCTCTTTATATTAGTAGAGATAAATGCCTTATCCCATACTTAGGATGCGAAGGCAAGGCTATTCGTCTTATGTCATCTCATTGTTATTAGAAGTCAATTTTGGACAAGTCACTTATAGGGAAAGCCCTAACCAACCCATACTTTTCACTCCAATCGGGTTGATAGGTTAATGGATGCTGGCTTTAGATTTTACATAAAAAACATGCAAATTGCATCATATTCATGAGTTATAAAACTACTACTTATTTCTAAGCTTCAACTTCTGCTTATGCCTAGGTTGCATGCAATTTGCATGAGCAAGGTAGTACCAGCTGCATTCTTTTGGTCTCCATTGTGGATGATAGCGCAACTTTCACCCCAAATGACATGAACTGAATAGAATTTTGGGAGAAGAAAGGGCGACATGGCAGTTGCTCCATGATGTATCTCCTATTTGCTCTCTTACAGTAAGATAAAAAGAACAAGAGAGAAAAGTAACCAATCTTTTGAAAGAAAAATCGCAATCAAAACCTGTTCATAACATTTCATCTAAATTAGTTCAAACCTCAAGCCGTTCAGAAATTATGTAGTCAGGTATCATACGAGTTAGAGACGCAGTACACAAAGTACAAATGCAATATCAGAACAAACTAAATCCTAAAAATGAATAGGTAACATGGAACAACACCAAGGAAGTGCTACAGAAAGACAGTAAAAATGGAATTAAACTCCGGGAAAAAATGGAATATAAGGGTACTGCAGTGCCAAACAAAGATCTTGTTTTATATGCACCAAAAACACGAAACTAGACTAATGATAAAAATGGTGAAAATCTATATTTATCTTTCCAATTGCTTCCATAAATGGAAACATTTCATAAGCGATGGAGCATTCTCTGTACAGACTCCGGTTAACTAGAAGAAAAAAAGGACCAAAAAAAGGGAACTAATCTGAGGGACTAATTATACACTATAAACTATAGATCACATAAAAAAGATGAAAGGGGTGGGAAGACTATAATGAGAACATGGCTTATAAAATCTCAACCCTTTCAAGGTACAGTTACCTGAGGTTGATGACAGTCCTTGAGAACACATACATCTGTCCATCATCCTTATCAGTTATCATGTACTCAGGTTCCGTTTTGTAGCTTCCATTTTCAATAACAGATCCTTAATATCTGCTTCCATCCTCGTCTTCATATTTAAGTATTCGTGGTGTGCTTTTTCTAGACCCTGAAGTTCTTCAACTTTTTGTCTGCGCCTTTCCTCAGCCTCAACCAAACGTAACTTTGTGATTCGGCTAGCGTATTCTTGTTCAATCTTTTCATTCTTAGCAATTGCAATGCGTTTCAAGGCTTCAGCTTCTCTTCTTGCATCATCAGCTCGTGTTTGGAACATTTTAGCCTCTTCCTGTTTGATTCTTACAATGCTCTCCAACTCATCCACGACAGGTTTCTTTTCAGCACTCATCTGCAATTCTGAATCCCCACTACGCCTACCCACTCTATCCCAATCCAAGCTGGGAAAAATACTACCTGCATTTTCCATGCGAGAAGGAGCCTTTTCCATAGAAGCAGATGTCAGCCGCATGGCTTCTTGGCTCAGGCTAGCAACCCCATTGCTCCCTTCACCTTGGTTCTTATGAGGCAGTTCCTTCACAGAAGATATGGAACTGCTGCGGAACTTAGAATCATTTTCTACAATCAGAAGAAAGAGGATGTAAATAGCAAAACCATCGTTCGGGTTCCAGAACTGGATATTGCAAAAAAAAAAAGGCAGTTATATAAAACAATAAATAGTATAACAGTACCATTGCATCACTTCAAAAATCAGGGATAGTACCATTATGATGAATAGACGGAGGTCCTAAGTGTCCCACTCCCAACTCACCGATATCTCCATCAGTCATCAATTTGATCCCTTTCGTTATTTCAATCACTTGATCATGATTTTTCTCTATTGAAAAATCTTGGTTTGAATGAACATAAAAGGGTATTCCAGCTTTATGGTTGAGGCTGGATAGGGTAGCTCACAAGCCACCATACTAAATGGTACCATGGGGTTTGATTGTTTGAACCACACTTATGTAAGCAGGCAAACTATGTATTACATATGTCAGTGCGGCTCAAACCAATGGATAGCAGAATAAAGAGGGCAGTTGGATGTTGGGACTGTTGAATCACTTCAATAAATCATGTCTCAAGTTTGATGCTACCCATTCTATGCAGCAGGAAACATAGTTACCATATTCGGGCATAATACGACAATGATCCGTTTGGAAAGTAGGGGTGTTATACGGCTAAAGTTTGGAAAAACTAAAAAATAATTAATAATTATAAATAAATAATGATATTAATTAATAACAATCATTTAATACGGAATATGCATTTAACACTGTAAAAGTACGGCAAAAATACGCATATTGTAAGCGTTTAATACATAATTCGTGTATTAAATGAGTATTATATGGCGATACACGTATAATACATAACACGGCAAAAGTACGCAATATTAAATGGCGACCCCCCGACAAGTATTATACGGGTATGATACGGGTGTTTGGTAACTATGGCAGGAAAGAGTATCCAACTGTTACACCCTACCCTACAAACAAAATCCAAATAAACCATGGTGACAAATAGGTACTGGGAAAGCCAAAAAAGTAGCAGCTTTTAGGACCAAATAACACACCATAAGTTGCCCACCGCATATCAACTTCAGATGAAAGACATGCCAAGAACAATTTGTGAAAAACAATTGATTACAAAATTATAGGAGAATATTTAAAGAGTTATGGAAGAGTAGGCCTGTAGGATAAGCCCATGAAATCAGAAGTTTAGAAGACATCAAGGAGATGTCTAAAGCATGCTGACCTCTTTGTGGGCACAGAGAAATGATAAGGCACATCCTTAGCAGTTAGTCAAAAGAATTTCACAAACCCACAATTTTCTTTAAGTGGAGAAAAAAAGTGGACAAAGCTGATGAAAACAGTTCAGTACTTTTCCAGATATAACAGCCAATATCTGTAAGCATACTGGCCTGGATATGAAATATAAGTATGTACACACGAACATCTACTATCACATAGTTCAGTATATCATGACAAATAGTGACAAACAGAAGAAACAAGTAAACTAGGAGCACTCAGTGGAATTACGTGCACAAATGTGCATTTAAGGTCAAATAGATCCCGGAATGCTCAAGAGTGCAACAAACCAGTGAAGTTCTTAGTTGGGAGAAAACAGGGAGCTTACCAGTCAGCAATTCCATGAAATGATTATAAACCTCGGGAAGATTGGACTTGTTCTCCAATTTTACCAGCATCTGCTCAGCTACATAGTGCAGTCGTTTTCCTCTCACATCATTGCTGGCACGAAAAATTTTCTTCACACAGTCAAGTTCCTTAGAGAGAGTCTCAGCTTTCCATTCCTTTGCACAAGTTTTAAAAACTTCCTTCACAAAGCCAAACATCTCAGAAGGATGATCACAGGCAACACAGTGGAACTGCATCTCAGTTGTCCCTTGAGCACCAGCTACACTCTGCCCATTTCTAATATGAGATTCTCGTAATCCACATTCAGTATGGCACCAATGAAGGCAAACATCACAGCCGGCCCAACTACATGTATTAGATGCCGTGTCAAACTTCAAACAAACAAGACACATACAAGCACTGCAGAAGCCATTCTTCTGTCCACAAACCTTGCAATCACAGTCATCCACAGGCAATAAACTCTTATAACTACAAGCAAGATTTCTGCACCTTAAGTTCAGAAAGATCTCAGCTAATACGGAAGAAGGAATATTACTGGTATGCCGAAGAAAATCTTGAAGACCGGTCTTTAAAGCCACTAAGATCTCCAACTGAGCCCGATGGGACTTCGATAGTGTCTCTAATGTAAGGTCCGACCTGTTCTGGAGTGCTTCCTGAAATGCACGTACTTGTCCACGCTTATCCTCATTTACTATCATTTCACCGGCACTCTCCTTTAGGCATGCTATGGACTGTTCTGGCATTTCGTGAATTCTCTTAGCCATTACTTGTATTGGTTCTGAAACTATCATGGTGATGATCTTCTCAAAAAAAAAGGTTTCACCTATCAGAAGCTGTTCCATCTCTCTCTGACTGCTACTCTTAAATAGACTACCACCACTTTTCTCTCTCATAACCCGCTTCTTATCCTTACTATATTCCGATCTAATTTCATGAGAACCGACACTGTGCGTAGGGGATCTGACTTCATCGTGGTGCCTCAACTGTACTCCTGACAGCTGTCTTTGAATATTAAACTTCCGATCCAGGCCAACAGGCAGTCCAGAGCTTCCTTCCGAAACTTTAAGATGTTGTTGTCCTTGCATGGCTTGACCATTTAAGATGCCTTGTGATGCTTGAGATTGATGAAGAGACCCATTTCCGTTGAGTAATATTGTTTGATACAAGGGAACTTCCTTGCGCTTTGGCTCATTCAAAGGCTGTACCTGCCAAGTGCCCTGAGAAACTTGATCAACTCCCTGAAATAAAGGATGACTGCCAACCGATTGTTCATAGTTGTCAAATGAGTTCTGTGTGAGAGAGCAACTAGGGTTATGAGAAAATCGCTGAGAACCCGAAAAAGAAATTGATGCAGTAAATCCATCAGAGCTCGTCCTAAACGTGGTAGGTAAAGACTGAAAACTCTTTGCACGACTAGGGGAACTAGGAGCTGGGATTGGATTGTGGGAAGCTAGGGGTAACGAAACATTTGGCAAGCCAAGAGATAGCTCAAGCGACCCCAATTTTAGCTTTTCATCTTTATGATTATTAAGATCAGAGTGGTTTGTTTTATCAGGCTTCACAACAGCAGGACTAAAGAACAACTCAAAGCCCCTACTGCTTTGTCCTTCAATAGCATCATCTCTGCAGGATTGGTGATCTCTATCAATCCATCTGCCATCTTCTGTAGAATTAGCTTCATTGGAGGCGGAAACAAGTGGACTTTTTCCTTTGTCCTTGCCATTTCGGGTTGGCTTATCCTTTATGAGGTTCAGAGTTACTTCAGGCATTCTGTTTTCTTCTGCGATTTCCTCCTTTGAATCAGGACCGACTTCCTCTTTTGAATCAGGACAGACTTCTTCCTTTTTTGAAAAATCAATGTCCTCCACCTCCACTTCAAGATCTATACTGTTGTCCTCTTTCTGTTTATCCTGCAAAGGCAATAACTTCTCAGCATTTGCATCCACAGTTGCTTCCTCCTTACCATGGCTTTCTGGTTCATGATTGGGGGATGGTGAACAGTCATGATTTTCCCTGTAACTCTCTAACTTCTCTCCACCTCCATTATCTTCCGCTGCTTCTTCTCCTTTGCCACCCAGTCCATCAATGTACTTATTCTGACAATCTGGCAACTCACCCATTTCATTCACCTCATCTGTCACTGCCTCCAACTCTCCAACTTCCCGTCTTACATCACGAGCATCTTCTTTATTGAGCTCTATCTTCTCTTCAGATGACAATTTTGTTTCATCATCGAAATTCCTATCTGATTTGATCTGGTTCTCAGTCTCAAACTCCTCTTGCTTCTCAACAGGAGCTTTGGATTCGGATTCGGATTCAGGTTCAGGTTCCAGCTCCCCTTCTTCCATTTCACTGCTACTACTGCTCTCTCCTTGCACTTCCTCATTCTTTTTCACCTCAACACTCTTCGACTGCTCGCCGCCAGAGTCCTTGGAACAAGGAGGTGACTTAACAGTATCTCTCAGCTCCCTCGGAGATCTCACATTTCCTCTATCCTCCGACGCAACTCTAGCCCCCCTACTTGAATGGACAGCAATCGTCGGATCTTCATCAACATCTTTGCTTCCACCAAATCTCCGCCACGACGAAACACTCCCCTCTCGCCGCGACCGATCCCTCTCTGACCTAAACCGCTTTGGGAATTCCCTCCTAGACCCAGAAAAGCTTTCAGATCGATGAATTCGTTCCACACCATACGAAATCCGTGGTGAAGAAATTGAAATTCCCCTATCACTACAGTCCCTGTATCGATCAAAGCTCTTTCTTCTAGAACTTTCAGAATCATGATCTAATCGCTTCCGTAGGGATCTGGACACCTCACGATCATCATCCATTGATCGATCGTACTCAGACGAAGACGATAACCCTTTCCGTCCATTCTCAGTTTTCGAATAATATCTCCTGTGCGACGAAGAACGCTCTGAATCTTGATCTCTTCTTCTCCAATCTTTACAAATCCCCTTCTCTCCAACCGAATCAAGATCATCAACGTACGATCTCAATCTCTTCATACTCAATTTTGTAATTTACAGAAAATAAAAACACCTAATCCGAGCAGAAAACAAACGGGAAACTAGATCTGAGCTTTGAAACCCCAGTTTCCCCAAATCCTAGAATCCCAAAAACCTAACTTTTCATTAAGGAAGTAAAGAAAATATGAAACCCTAATAGACGAGAACTCGACAGAAATTAAAAGCGATGAAGTGTTACCAGTCATGGAGATTCAGTATTAGACCGGAAATGACCGGGAAATTTCCCCCGGAGAACGTATTCCGGCTGAGATTTTCCGGCGAGAGATGGAGAAGTCGAGATGGCTATCCAATATTCCAATCCATGAAACAAGAAAAACAAAAAGAAAAAAAAATGTTATGTAATAGAAAAAAAAAATATTATTTCCGTCAGCGCAGTATAATTACTAATGAAGTAAGATAGAGAGAGAGAGGAGTTGAATTCTTGAATACGCAGCGTGCGCAGTACGCATACTCCTGCTTTCTACGAATATAAAAAGGGAGAGAAATGCTGCGGCGTAGTGCGCACACGTCAGATGGGTAGCCGTTGACAAATGCGCAGACAGAAGAGGGACAGGAGGCTCTTTTGCTTTAGGAATATAAGAGGGAGGCGATTTGACTCTTTTGACAGACTTTTGACGCTTAGATATTATCAGAATTTTGGTTTTTTTGACTCCCCATTCTGTTTTCTCTCTCTCTCTCTCTCTCTCACTTTTCCCATACTCATTTACTTTACCATATGTGTCCTTACGTTATCTTTAATTTAACACTTGATTTTAGGGCCCACCATCTTGACTATTGTTTGAAGGATCCTCTTTTTCAGCCGTCCAAGTTTCTGATCATTGTTAAATTCCGGGTTGCAATTCCATGTCATTTCCTTAATCTCTAATTCTACTTTCATTTTAATATTAAGAGCATCTCCAACGGTGTGTTATATGGTGTTTCATATTAGGATATAAAAAATGATCTACAACGGTTGATTATGGTAGTGTCAAATTATGACACATGCTATAGTTTGGCATAATTTTTGACCAGATGATTTTAATTAAGTATTTATCTTTTTATCCTTAAAACAGTTATTATTCTTTTTTTCTTTTTTTACCATTTTATACTATAATAGACATATTTGGTTTTTTTACTATTTTTTCCTCCAACGTGGTGATAAGGGTAGATGAAGGGTGGTTAAGATTCACCCACTCCTAGGGTTCACCAACCAATCCTAGGTTTTTATAAAAAAAATATTAATTCTATTTTGAAATATTAGAAAAATATTTTTAAGGGTGGGTGAACCCTAAGAGTGGGTGAATTTTAACCATAGTTAAGGGGTGTCAAAAGGGACATGTGGCGACCTCAAGCCTAAAGGGTGATAACTGGATTTGTCATAAAGGATTTGGTTAAAAAAATGGAACTAGCACAGTCTCAATTTGGAGCAGACCATTGGACCAGCCTGTGTCAAATATGACATTTTGACATTGTAGTTGTACCAAATTTGGAACTGGTACAACAAATATAATACACATTGTTGGAGATTCTTTAAGACTTGGAGATAGGATCATAGCCAATTGCAATTGAATTCGTGACAAATGCAAATTGGATAAGGGAAAAAAAGTGAAAAATTCAAATTTTGATTTTTTTTTCTTCCAATCAACATCTGCCACATGTACAATTGAATTGAAAAGAATTCAATTGTCATTGACTATGATCCTATCTCTAAGATTTGAGCACTTCTCTAGTTTGAGCCAAAGGCGTCACACATTTTCGTGCACACTTACCAAGCATTGTACATGCATATCAATGCCTTGATTAGCGTGCAGAGCGTGCGTGACACCTTTAGATTGGATGAAAATACTGTTCTTTCTTCCCTTGAACTCTCTATTATTAGTTAGAAGAATAGTCATACTATTAAAATACAAAATTTTAAAAGATTGACGTTTATCCATTCATTTATAATAGTATTTTGAATACTATTAAATAGTACAACCATTTTTATAAATTTAAAATAAATAATATATTTTAAATAATTTTTTGCTTGACATTAGTAACCTTTATTATATAATAAAAAGACACTATTATATTTAACATGTATCTTTAGAATAGAATTTCGCCCGCTTAAACTACTCTTTCATGACTATTAAAAGATCATTAACGGCGATAATACTAAATTTAGCGATGGAATATATCCAATCAATGACGGAATATATCCTTCGCTAAATATCCTTCATCGACGAAACAATAACCGTTACTGAAAGTTCATTTTAGGGACATAAACTACACCCTTGCGACGTTCGCATTTTACCGATGGTGATGTATTTGTCATCAAAATTTTTAAACAACGAATATTTGTCCATCACAATTTCTAAAAATTTTAGGACATTTGATCCGTCCCTAAATGAACCTTCAACGATGAAACTTTTTCCATTTTTAATTGTTGAACCCTTTAGTGATGGAACCATTTTTGTCACTAAATACAGTTTTTTTCAAAAAACATGCAACATGTTACTTGTAACATGTAATTCCATTCACATTTAATGAATATATCATGCAATCAAAATAAGCAATCTTGTAAATCAAATCAATCACAAAATAAGAAAAATAAATTAATACATAAAATTTAAATCCACTACATCATTGTTGGGTATCATCAGGAGGCCAGGTAGCGTCGAAATCCCCTGACTGAGATTGACACAACATTATATTGCCAAAGTGGCCCTTAAAGTTCTATAAGAATGAATGAATTGCCCTCAATTTGCCTCTTAAAAAAAATTAGGGTCTTGGGGGGACTAAATTAAGGTCTTATTGTATGTAAAAATTAGGGTGGAGCTAAGCGCACCCCACTTTTTTTTATGACTACACCTCATACTTAAAATATTTATAAGGAAGGACAATAATACCCCATTCTTCTTCTTTCATTTACAAGCCCCCGCATTACCTTCTTCTCAACACTGTTTAGGCTAGTTACTTCAACTAGACCTCATTCGTGGGAATCCTGAATTATGTCACCAAACAATGATGAAAACTAATAGGAATCAAGACAACATCATTGGTAAAGAGGTGTTGGTATTTCTTACAAGGGTGTGATGCCAAATGGAGATTAGGTTGTCATGAAGAGCCTGGATCTTCTCATGACCACAGATTCAATGCAGAGATACAAACAAGGGGAGGATCTGACACTGCCACATTGTGAGATTATTAGGTTTATCAATACATGCCTAATGGAAGATTGGGTGAAGTTCTCCATGGCAAGAACTGTGGCCATTTGCAGTGGTATAAGAATGCAGTGGAGACTACCAAGAGGCTGTGTTACCACCATCATGACTGTTTTCCCTTGATCCCTCCATCATGATGTGAAGTCGAACAACATCCTTCTTGACTCCAACTTTAAAGCTCATGTTACGGATTCCGGCGTCACTAAATTTCTACAAGATTCAAGCACCTCGGAGTGTGCCATCCATTTGTTTACAGTTTTATAAGATCGTTAACTCTGAGCGCTAGGAAGAAGAGGAGGATATTATTGTCTTTTTCTTTTATTTTTGGGTGTTTTCTTAAGTTTGGGGTGTAGTCATAAAAAAAAAGGGGTACGCCTAACACCACTCAAAAATTATTATAAGAGAATAAAAGATAATATATGTACATATATACTAGCAAAAACCCCGTGTGATGCACATGTTGAGTATAAAATAAAGTTCTGTTGTGTGCCAATGTTTATTGTAAAAGCAATTATTTTGAAAACAATTGAGTATTTCATATTTAGTTAAGAGAAAATTGTACATTATAGGATGAGTTAACTATATTAATTTATAATATTTGATACTTAGTTAAAAGATTTTAAAAATATTTTTAATACTTTTTGTATATAATTTTTACATAATTTTATTCACATATCTTGAATTAATTTAATAGCTTTACATGTCCGTACATGATGATTCAAAAGTAAAATATTTTTTTCACAATAATTTTTATAAACATGCATAAAGCTCCCTCATTTTATATGCAAATCTCCATAACATCCTAACCTTCGTATTTATCATTTTATATTATATGAACTCACATCTACTAATATTTATAGCTTTCATTTCAATTATATACTATAATTAACCCCCACAAAATAAGGGTGTTAAAATAGAAAAATATAAATCTATGTAACATCCAAATCTCCATATACATTTACATTTGACTTTTGTATTAAAAATTCAAATCTACTGTAACCCGATTTCTTTCCCAACAACCAATTTAAGAAAAAACAATGAAATTGCCACATATTTTAACAAAAAAGATAAAATATAAAATTAACATAATATCTCAATCACCCCTATCACAAAGTGACATTAGTCAACCTGCTACTTTTACAACCATTTTCGTTTCTAGACTTCTCCAGGTAAGCATTATGGTTGTGGGATTCCTCGTTTAGTTCATTAAAAATATGGACACAAACATATAGTTATAACACTACATCGCTCATCTATGACTTTGTTTGGTTGATTGCATTTTACATACACAATTTGTTTGCTTTCATTTTCATAGAGAAGTACAGTGTCTCCACTCTTCATATACTTTGTTTCACAAATTCTCTTAGTTATATAGAGAAAGAAAGAGGGGGGTCACAGCTCTATCTTAGAAGTATTGATCCAAAATAAGAAATTTGAAATACAAATAAGCTTTCAAATTGAGATTTAGTAAGTGAGTTTACCTGTATTCTCTAAAACATATATACATCTTGCTCTTGTTATTTGGTCAGAACCTATCTCATTTATAGATAGAGACTTGGTTTTTTAATGGGCAAACCTCTTATTTCAAATACATCTAATATATATAAGGAAAAAGATTGAAGAAAACTCCCAAAAAAAATTAAAAGGAAATATAAGAAAGTACCTATATACCCGCCCGTGTCTCATATACCAAAGCTTGGTAGAAATCACTTTTCCTACAAGAAGTTGGATTTCCTATTTCACTGTAAACTTTGGAAGTTTTGCTTATTACATTTATTTGTTATCAATATTGTAATAGTAATGATCAAAGAACACATTCATTCAACTTTGGTATTAAAAGAAGTTTCAATTCAAACAACATTATAATACTGGACTCAGCAAACAGAGAATGCAATTGAAATATAGATCGTTAAAATTTTTTTTAATACTATTATTTTAGATTAAATTCAACCTTCAATATAAATAATAATTATCATATTTTAACAAAATGGTATTGTTTTTAACGCATGTATCGAGAAGTCGGGAAATGGTTAGTTATTTCAGTAGCTTGAAACGTAATTTGTTACAGTAGTTATAAGAGCAAATCAGGTAAGAGATAAAATCGAGACTTTTTTCATTTTTTCCTAATTTATTTTCTTAGAAAAAGATTTTAAAAAATAGTAATGGATATTAAAAACCTCACCTTTGGGAGCACAACCCTTCCAAGAGAACAAACATTGTTGCTTTTCAACTTTTTTTGCAGTGCAAATTTCAGTTTCTGTTCCCAACCCGAGTTTTAGTAATGAAGGATATCCAAAATTCAAACGCCCATATGAAGAAACTGAAAGAGTAAAATGGAAAAATAAATAAATAAAAGAGAGAGAGAATAAGAGAAACCCAATTCAAATATACTCACTTGGTTATCCGGAGTGGAGACGTGAAGATTTCTATTCAAACATACTCACTTTGTTATCTGGAGTGGAGAATGTGAAGATCTTCCCCACAAATTCTCTAAGTCATTTTATCCTATATGTTTATCTGAGAAAGACCTATTAAAATGTCACAAAAAAAAAGACCTGTTAAAGAAACCCCGAATAACCGAAATGGGTATTCCATTATCGACCACATTTAACTTAATCCCAAAAGGAAACATAAGAAATATAGGTGGAGTAAGCATTATCTGGAGATAACAAAAGTGAATACAAACCAGAGAGACTCATTTCTAAAACACAAATGGGATTTATTCTTCTCATTCCTTCTCTGCAGCTAGGGGTGGAGCCACATGGGGCCCAAGAGGGGCTTTAGTCCCCCTGTAATTTTGAAAAAAAAAAATTCCTATTATTGTAAGCACCACATTCTTACACTCCTATTTGTCCTCTTAAAGCTCTAAGCCCCAAGCCCATCACACTTAGCCCTGACCCAACCTTTACCCTAACCTAGCCTTAACCCAGACTTAACCCTGACCTAGCCCTAACCCGAACATAGCTAGCCTTTACCTTGACCCAGCCTTTACCCTGACCTAGCCTTAACTTTGATTTGGGCCTAACCCTAACCCTAGCCTAACCTAGCCTAGTCTAGTCCTAAACTAAGCCCAAAACCTAACCCAAGCCCAGGGCCTAATTAAAATCAAATGTAAGGCCCAGAGTCTAAAACCCGCAACCAGACATCATATGGGCCCAAACATGGGCCCACAGACACAAACCAAACCTAGGGGACCCGCCCAATTCAAAAATTCAAATAATGTCGATAATTCCATTACCGACAGTACCATTTTTATGTAAAGCTACAGTGCCCTAGGCTAAAACCAGGCTGGCCAGACTCTGTTTTGAGAAAAACTAGATAATGGCGCCAAACCCATTACCAACATTATCGATTTGTCCTAATATCGAATTGGTAGTACTGAATTTACCGCCAATTTAATAGATTAGTTATGATGCACTTGTAACCCTTGCCCAACTCAGTTTGACCCTCCAATTGCCTCTTAGACTCTCACCTAACCATCTTTGAATTACCACCATACCCTAGACCTCCTAAATCCTATAAATGCCCCCACTCCCTCAAGCTTATCCCCATGCCAAAAAACTTGTATGAAAACCTTGAAGAACCTGAAGTCCAACCTCTATCCCCAATCACTCAAATCCTAGGAGTTGGGTTTGAACAAGAGGAAGTGTCTAGGTCTTCCTCTCTTGTATGGTCTCCCCCTCCTAATCGACATCACTCCCACACCCTTGGAGCTTGCGTAGAAAAGGGTAGGACCTCCCCCACTTCACCTTCTTTATATTTTGTGTCAACCTTGGTCCAACTCCAGGGTTTGTAGCGAGTACCACCACAAAGAGGGGTCCCTTTGCCTTCTCCATAGGTGAAAGGGTACCCTTTCAAAAAAAAAGCTCTTGTGCCCCTACGACCATGTAGAATCCAACTTCTCGCAAAGCAAACCCCCCAAACCTTCCTAGGCACCTCTAGATCATGGGGAAGTCCCTGGAGGTGCGATAGCTCAGAACCATGGGGTAAAATTCAAATTTGGAAAAAATCCAGAATTGCGGTACTGGGTTCACCGTCATTCGGGACCTTCTCTAGAACAGTGGTGCCCCCGCCTCTTCCTTTAGCTTCTGGTCCATTCAAGAACCTAGGTCCATGCCATCTGGACCTCATTAACACCCTGAGACCATCCAATGCCCATCAAGCTCCCCGACCTTGACTAATTTCATCAAATCTTGAAAATATCTAGAATGTCGAGTTTACCGACATTCTGGGACTTTCTCATAACCTAATAAAACTCTTACTATAGGCCATAACAGACCTGACTCAAGGCCTACCTGAGGTCCTTGAAAGAATCTAAGGGTCCAAGGACCCTCTGATGCCCTCACTATCCCTCACCCTTGGCTGTAAAGCTATTATCTGAAAGGCACTGGAATTGTCGGCAATTCCAGTACCGCTATTCCAATTCTGTGAAGAACTAGAATTGGCGATACTGAGATTACTGCTAATTCCTTTTTCTTAATACAGTGGGCCTTGCAATGGGTCCAGACCTTTTAGGAGGCCAATCTAAGCCTGCAATGGCCTCTAGGACCTATTTCCTGAATTTGACCTAACCATAGACCCTTGACCGAGGTTAAACTTAACCCCGGTTAACTCTCCTTAACCCTAGTTAATCAATCAATATTGGTAAAATTCCAAAAACAATACAGAATGCAAAATCCAGACCTTAAGCCACTCTGATGCACATCCTTAATCATGGTTAGCCCCCTCAACCACTACGACGCAACCCTTAGCCTCCTCGGCTAACCAATCCTAGCCCCCACGCTAATCCTTAAATCACTCCGGTGCACACTCACACACTCCCAAACCCCGGTATGGTTCTAAGGTACCACACAAACTACGCCTGGTCTGATCCCGACCGGGCGGATATATAGACAGCCCATCCTTTGGGTTCGACCCCTAGGTTAGTCTTTTCCCTTTCTTGTGATAGCACATCTTAAATTGACTTAAGTATTTTCCCGATTATATATTTTTTTGGCTTATACCTAGGGAGTAGGTAACCGTCTTAGACAGGGGTCCTGGGGTGCCTAACACCTTCCTCGGGTCTTAAACGAATCACTTACCTAGACTCCAACCGAGACTGTAGGTCCCTATCCATCCACCTGGGTCCTATTTCCCTCCGAATAAAATAGGTGGTGACTTTCAGTCAATCAGTGAGACCAATAGGGCATTTTAGCGTCGTTCCTCCATTGGACCCGATCTAGAAGGAAAGACGGTAAAATCCCGTGCTCACAATAATTACTATAGGCGCTTAGTTTGGGAGAGTGACAAAATCGGGCGACGGGTGGCTCTAGTCCCACCTAAACTCATGCAAAAAAATATATTCCTTAAAAATGGACACAAACATACCCAATGGCCGATGAACTTGGCCCTCAAAAATTTGTTTTGGCAGCTACGCCCTCGAACTCCCATTGTTAGCCTCCTGCAGGAGAATCCTGGCTTCTTCCCTATCTACAACAGCTATGGCAGGAATCAAAATGCGTCTCACCAATTTCCATAAAACTACAACCCACAGAGACTCATTTCTGAAAAACGCATTGGAAATAGAGATTTAACAGAAAATGGGGGATAAGTTAGAATGGCTTAGGAGGTTTAAGAGGAATGGAGGGAGGGAGAAAAAAAGTTTTTGAGAGTTTTTTTAATTGATGTTTTGGAGAGTTGAACACCTCTACAACCCTTAATTTAATAAGAATTTTATTAACAATTAAAAAAGAATGAAGTGGGTGAGAATTACGAGGTTGGGAAGAGAAAGAGCAAAGGTTGGGGAGCGATTAAGTGGGGTGGTAAGGAGAAAGAAGCATTGGGGGAGCTGGACCATCTCATTAAATTGATGAAAATTTAGTTGATGCCTAAAGGAAGAGAGAACAAAACATTTCTACAACTATCTTACTTAATGAGTGATTTTATTAATAATTGGGAGTCTCGTGGGTGATGAGCTTAAACGTTGGAAGAATTAGTGAATCCCACAATAGGGAGAGCGTAGAGAGAGATAGGAGAGACTTAATTAGGGAGAAAAATGGGGGAGTAGTTAAATGGAGAGAGATATAAGAAACTTAATTGAGGAGAAAAATAGGCGAGAGGGGGGTTTAAAACCAATTGGAGAGAGACACTTGGCGTGACACATGGCAACAACATAAAGCTCATATGGAGGCTTTTGAAAGAGACACATGGAACCAATCGGCATATAGTGTTAGTATAGATAGATAGATATATACTATATAAGAGAATTTTTTTGACTCCACCAATGATCAAAATATAATTGAAAAGAGCAATGCTACGTCCACTTTCCAGTTGTCCACTCTTTGGTAGTTTTTCCTATTTTAAAACAAAAAGACAAAATAAAAGTGATGGGTTTCACAAAAAATGTCATATAATTTTGTCTTCTTGTAAAAAAATAGGAGAGAGTGGACAGCCAGAAAGTGGACATAGTATTGCTCAATTTAAAATCTATGACTTGAGAAAAACTTTACTGACTCCAATGATCAAAACTAAATGTAAATTCTATGAGTATTTGAGAAAAACTTTGCTTTTCTTAGGCCCTGACCCTTAGTTGGCCTTGCTAATTTAAGCCCTCTGAGGGCTCGGGACTCACCATTATGATGACTAGGCATGAGCAAACCCTAATTCTAACCTAGTTTGGCCCTTTGATAGCCCTATATATGTCTAAGATTTTTTAGCTTTATGTCAATCCTAGTAATACCCTAGTTGGCTTAACGCTAGTCCAACTAAGGTTTAAGGGACACATGACAACTTTTTCTAATGATCGGATGATTTTTATCTAGTAGCTACCCTAGTGATGCTAATAATTTGCAAGGAATTGATGCATGAAAGATGCAAGAGAGAAAAATTAGGTGATTAGTAATATAAATTAAAAATACGAAAGAAAAAAAAATATTAATTTTAAAACAATGTTCAGTAAATTAGAGTTTTTAAAGGTCAACATACTTAAAGGTTCTTATCCAACTAGTTATGTTTAAAATAGAAGATTATATAGGGTCCTGCATCCCTTTATCGGAAGTAAAATTACTTTGATCTATATCTATCCAATATAAAATGAGCAGATATTTACAAAAAGCTATATACCATAGTTATAAATATATATATATATATATATATATATATATATATGCTACAAAACTGTTTATTAATCACGGTAGCATTTTTAAGTACATTCACTGTTTACACTAAAACCGTGATGCATGCAATCCATTATAAATCGCACTTCACATCGCGCAAAATATTTGACGGAATTTTAGATCACGGTTATAATAGAAAACATGATTACAATATCTATTAAATCACGACTATGAAATAACCGTGAATATAAATATTTATTAAATCACAGTTATTATGAAATTTTCTGTATAAGATTATATCGCATTAATTGTCAAACTAGATTTGTACTTTTCTTACTAACATTATCTCTAAAGAGCACATTGTTTTTGTGAAAGGTAGAAACATCATTGATAATGTGAACTTAACATTGCTCAAGAAATGATTTAGGATATTGACAAAAAAATTCCAGGGGGGTAATGTCATTTTCAAGCTTGACATGACTAAAGCTTATGATAGAATCTAGTGGAAGTTTATCATTGTAGTTTTGAAAAAGATGGGATTTAATGATGTCGTTACTAGACTGATCTATGGATGTCTCCATAACCAATCTTTCTCTATTATCTTAAACGGATGCCTCCAAGGTTTTTTCAAAGTTCGCGTGGTCTCAGGCAAGGATACACTCTCTCTCCAGCTCTCTTCATTCTAACTAAGGAAGTTCTTAGCAGGGGGGCTCAAAAATATTTATGACAGTCTTCCTTTGACTTTTAAGCTGGGAAGGTATGATGTTCCTATTTCCCATCTTGTTTTTGCTGATGATATATTAATTTTTTGCAATAATAAAAAACATTTATTAAAAAAATCTTTGATATTGTTTCTTCGTACGAGCGTTCTTCAAGCCAGTTGATTAATCGATCCAAAAGTTCTTTCTTCTGCTCTTCCAAGCTCTCTAGGACTAGAATTGCTTCTATTTCCTCTTGGGTGGGTATTCCTAATAAGAATTTTCCCTTCACTTACCTGGGAGTTCCTCATTATTAAAATTTTTAAAAAGGTGGAGGGTTGGAAAGGTAAATTTGTATCCGTGGGTGGTAGACTTATCCTTATTAAACATATTTTATCTTCTATTCACACTCATCTTATAGCTAGAATTCAAGTTCAAAAAGCTGTCAATGCTCTCTGGTAAAACTATGGCTAAATTCTTTTAGAATAACTCTGTGAATAGGAAAAAACGTCATAGAATTAACTTAAAAACTTGTTTGCTCCCCACTTGGAAAGAGGTCTAGGCTTTCAAAAATTGCATGATTTCTCAACTGCTAGAATGAAACAAGCCTAGAATCTCTATCAATGAAATTACCTTTGGGCTAAAATTTTCATAGTGAAGTTTTATGTTAATCACATTTAGAATGGTTATACTCATCTGAGCTCTTCTAAAATTTTGATTAGCATTAGTAAATGTTGTAATAATGTAGTTTGCAACACTACCTTGTTGATTGGTAATGGGACTAATATTTTATTTGATTGTTGGTTTGGGGATTTGCCCCTTATTGATATTGCTTCTAACCCTTCCCAATTTTTCCCTTTATTTTAGATATGTTAGATGGTAATGGGAATTGAGATTTCAGTCTTGTTATTGATTGCTTATCGGTTCCTATAGAAATTGCTATTAGATCTGCAGGTTTTTTTACTTCTGACTTTGAAGCTGCCTTCATTTAGAATCTCACCCCTAAAGGTTATTTTTCTATTAAATCTGCTTGAAATTTTATTAGATTATCTTCTACTCAAAAGGAGTGGAGTAAGTATGTCTGAAATCTAAGAATTCCCAAAAAAATTCAAGTGTTTGGTTGGAAGATAATGTATGAGGTTGTGCCCATTGATGCTCTAGTCCAAACAACTGGTATTCCTTTTATTAGCTATTGTTCTTTTGTAGACTAGGTAATATAGAAACTTTGACTCATCTTCTTTTGCAATGTGACATTGCAGGTTTCTTAAGGAGGCATTTGGAATCCTCTACTCCATTCTTCTTCTCCCTAGTGATAACATTCAATGCATCCTTAATAGATGGTTTAGAGCTTCTGCTAGACATCACAATGAATTATTCATTTTGCTTCCTCTTATTATAATTTGGGAGATTTGGAAAGAAATATGTGCTCGAAGATTTTAAAATGTCAGGAATCCTACCGGGCTTCTTATTACAAATACTAACAAATTGAATTACTGAGTTGGGGTCATTACTTAAGAGAAAGTGTTTGGATGCATCTATTATCAACATTATGCTTCCCCTCATCCAAAGAAGAAGCTCTATTATTCATGTCAAATGGTTCCGCCTTCCTCAAGGTAGAATAAAATTGAATGTAGATGATGCTTCTAGAGGTAATCTAGGCCCTGCACGGGGAGGAGGAATTATTCATAATCACTTTGGAGATATGATTGCCTGTTTGTATGCTTTTTATGGGTCATGTACTAACTATGTTGCTGAATCTCGGTCCCTTCTTGATGGGCTAAATCTTTGTCAAAGACTTGGTTTCCTTCAAGTGGATGTTGAATTCGATGCCAAAATTCTTGTGGAAGCTTGGAAAGGGAATTCTAGTCATTCTTGGCATGTTTGGTATTGGAATACAAAAATTAGCAACAATGAATGTTTGCTCCTCTTTTAATCGTGTTTTCAGGGAAGCTAATTCAGTTCATGGGTTCGACCTTGACTAAATTTTTTTATCTGGTCCAAGAAATTCCTTCTCGCTTCACATCTCTTATTTTTCTGGATAAAGTTGGCATAGGCAATGTTAGACTAGTTCAAAATTTATGGTGTATAGCTTTCATTGGTTTCTAATAGGAGTAAGGTTTTATGTCCCCCCTGTGAGTTTGTTTCTTTTTGTAGGGGTAAGGTTTTATGTGCCCCCTCTCTTTGTCCTTCTAGGGGTAAGGTCTTATGTCTCCCCCTGCCCTTGTCGTGTCTATCTTTGTAGGGGCTAGTTCTTCCCAATAATTTTTATTTTAATAAACAGGTAGGGGTCTGCCACACCCCCACTCCCCTTGAGTGGCTTTCTAAAAAAATTTAAAATAAATAAATAAATAATGTAGCCAGGAACATAAATATTAATCCGCAACTTCTATATATCACTGCTGTAATTATGACCATGATCTTATATTGACAAAAAAACTTTAATTAGAATTTATTTCCGATCACTGTTATTTTAAAACTGTGTTTATTTTTACTCTCTATATATACTCCTAATGCTTATAAAGTTACTAACAAGAAACTCCTACAGTGTTCTTCTCTGTTCCTCTCATTTCATCTTTTACAATTTTCTTTTGCGTTTTATAAATGTTGTTGCTAAATAAGTTTTTCTTTCTCTTACGGAGGTTTAAGTGAAGAGATCCTTATTACGAAGTGGAAGTAAACTTTCTGGGAGAAAGAAAATAGTGTTTTGCAGAAAAACTTCCACAAGAGAAGAAAAATATTTTCAGCGTGTTGGTTCGGACCTCCTCCTCACTGTCATCAAGAACCACTTTTTGTGTTTAGATGATGGAGAAAGAGAGATACAAGAATGAGATGTCTGAATCTTTTACTAGAAGCAAAACATCTTCATTTTCTTCCATTCTGTCTGGTCTTTGTTTTTCCTAAAACAAAAAACTCCCTAAGAATTAGCGTGTCTTCTAGAGTCATGCATTGTGGCTTCTATCCCAAACCTCAAAGCATGACGAGAGGACATAGTTGTAGGAAAGCATACAAAGATTATATTTTGACAATGAGGGAGAAGATGAATAAGTATATGAATGTGATATCTCTTCTACTTGAAGCAACAGTACATAAGAACTCTTGTATTCGTGTAAATATAATTATTGTAGAAGATGACTTGAAAAAAAACCTTACGATCATGGTTTTAAATTAAAACCGTGATTATAAAATAGTATTGGTCACAGTTATTATTTAATAGTGATTATAGGTAACTTATCAATTTTATTTTGATCACGGTATATATTGAAATGTGGTTGTAAGTCTAACTAAACTTTTCATATTCAAATATATGAACAATTATTGTTCAGAGTTTCAATTACGGTTAGAGAAGAATTGTAAATGTTACAGAAATCGTAATTGTGACATCACAAATTCTAAAAAAATTGAAATTAATTTTTTAGTGTTCTAATCATGGTTTGAAAATAATCATAATTGTATATTGATATGTTATGACAGTTTTGTAGAAATCGTGATTGTAATTCCTACCTATATAAACTCCCTAGTTCATTAAGAACAATTCATTACTCCATTCACTTTTACTAATGCAGTTCTTTATATTTTCTAATGTATTTTTATTTTCCTTCTTAGTATTGAATGTCTTTATTTCCTCTCCATATAGGATCATCGTTATTTTTTTTCATTTTTTGTATTTTTTGGAAGTCTCAGATAAAGTTCTTATATGGAAAGTTTGGTTCGAATATGGAAGAAGTTCTTTCCAAATTGTGATTGTGTATTTTCCCAACATACTCATACTGTTTCGCTGTATTGCCCCCTGAACACCAACCTATGATTGGAGGAAGATCACGGCGGTTCGTAATTTATGTAAACATCCAATAATTTGTATTGGATAATGTTAAAAGAGAACATTGTTGCATTCCTTAACTCCGGCCTATAATAGAAGGAAGAGAAGATGAGACAAGGAAGTTATTTTTATTAGAATTTATGTATAATTTGTTTATGTAAACATCCAATAAAGAGTTTATTTATTTTTATTTGATAATTTCTCGTTTCATTTCTTTATAAGAAAATATGTAAATTGAAATTTGTTATTTAAATATTAGGTAATATGGATTTCTTTTTTCTTCTTTATAGTTGTACTACAACCAAGCTATTAGAACATTTCACTTTAAAGTTTAGGAATGTAGATATATCAAAGATTTGTTAGATAGAAACGATTATAGGTGCATAAATTCGTGATCTTTAGAACAAACAATAATGGTTATTTGAATAATCGTGATCCTATTTCAATAAACAATCACGGTTATTTGAATAACCGTGATCATATTTCAATAAATAATCAAGGTTAACTATAATCGGTGATTGTAACTAAGGTGATCCAAGTTTCTACATGATGTGATTGATTGATCGTTTTGATTGACTAGTCATAGTAATTTAATTTTTATTGACGACATTATCTTCTAGTAAATTTTATTGAGTTACAATCATTATTTTGTTTTGTAACTGTGGTCTCTAAAGAACTACAAATCTGATAATAACAATGGTGATCTGATGAAGTTTTTCATTTATTGACTTTCTATTTTTTAACCTTTTATTTTCCAATTTTCTATTTTCTGACTTTTCAGTTTTTGTGATTGATTGTATTAACAAATGATATAATTGTTAATATGATCAAGGTTTTCTTTTGTAACCATGATGATAGATTAACATTATAAAATCTCAAATTTTCACTTGTTTTCTCTTTGCGCCCAGATTTTGAACAATCTTTAATCCTCACAGAGTTTTTTGCAACTATTACTCTCTATCAAAGGTCCTATTCAACCTCCGACATTTGCTCCGTTCAACTTCTAACATATGTTCTTTTTTCAGGTATGGGGAATTATTTTTTTTATTTTTTATAGTAGGTTTCACCCAAATGATTAAACAAATTAATGCTTACTCTTATATAGAAATAAATATTTTATTTTAAAGCATCCTACTATTAAGAATGCATGCATACACTGAAAATGTTGTAATAAACTCACTGTTATGCATTTTTTCATTACACAGTCATGTTAGGAACACAACGTATTAACGTAGAGTCAAATACCAATGACTCTTCTACTTTGAATATAAAAATTGTGAATGTTGATGATGATTTAATTTTAAATCTAAATATTTGTTTCAGAACAAAACAATTAGAATATTTAGCCGAAAATCTTCAACATTTTATTCAGGAACAATTAGAGAAGTAACATGTGTACAAAATATAATAACTCAATCACAAGTGATAAAAATGGACAAAAGTGATAATAAAATAGAGAAGATATTTTATGTCAATTACAACAAATGAAGCAAAAGTTACACAACTAGTGGCTAAGGTGATTTTTCTTGAGTCAGAAGTACTAAGAGCACAATTATCTGATGGTAGCTCATGTCACATGATACATAAATACATGAGTTGTTTCACTAGCTAGATAAGTTATTACAATATGTTGCTTCAATTATTTGTTTTTGTTGTATAAAATTTTTTGATAATATTGTCCATATTGAGTTAATAAATTTCATCTATCTTAGGTTGAAGTTATACAACAAATTGAAGAATCTTTGAGAAATTTAGTCTTTGTTTAATGAGAAAATAAACAACGGTGGACTTCCACTAATAACATTTGATGTTGCAATCTTTGGCCGAAGAGTTATTTCATCAACATATATCCTACGACAAGATGTAAAAGTTTGTGTACAAAAATAATATTGGTGTAAATTTAATTTTGGTAAACATAAGGTAAGACAACTCAAGAATTAATTAAGGTTATTTTGTTTTATTTCCTATTATTATAACTTTATAACTTACAATTTGAATCGTCATTTATTTTAGAAAAATAAATGAATTATTGAGGGATAGAAAGGAGGAACATAGGTATATGTTTCTTAACTTTGAACAAACAATAAATACTACGAGTATTGAATTATCGATAATAAGTAAATTGATCTTAGCTAAGGATGACCAAATACTCGTTATTCATTACAATTTTGGGTTAGTTTTTGCCTACATTTAACACTCATATTATTTTGTTACTTGCGATTACTAATTCTTAAAGTTGAGCGTTCATTTGAAATTATAATTTTAGAATTCATTATTGAATTGCAAGGAACATTGGTACTTGTGTTTAATCAATCTAGGAACAACTTTAGTGTACTGGTTGGATCCATAGTAGATAAACATATACGCACGCCCAGAAAGTACAAAGATACTCAATGAATAAGAAATTTTTTCTTTAACCTTCACACATTATAAATCCATGTTTATGTTTTATACTACCTTTATATAATTTATCAAATTACTGTCGTAAAAAGAAATTGCATAAAAGTCGAGTATTTTGAAAGGCAAGAATAGACGCACAAGAGCAAAATTTATTAACATTAACATGCGTTCGACATTAATTAGTTATTTTAATTTTTGTTTCAAAAATTTTATATATTAAACATAATTGACATTCCGATCATTATCTTAATTTTCTTGTAGTGTCCCAAACAAAAAGGTGATTGAGAATGTGGTTATTATACCATGTTGTACCTAAAAGACATCATCGCTAAGAATGAAATAGAAATACAAGATAAGATTGCTTTGTTAAGGGTGATGAATCATATAATGATAAAACAATAGAAAGACTTAAAAAGGAAATACTTTAATCCTTGAGAAGTGTTATTGTTTAGATTAATTTTTGTTAATATATATGTATTCTGATCATACTGTAAATTATTTTTATTAATTAATAAAAATATAGTTTGTTGTTATATTATTTATTGTGGAAGTTTAATTATTCTATTATTAGCAAGTTGTTGTGTGGATGAATATTTTATTTTTTTCATGTATAAGTTTAGAAGTAGTTTTGAAGAGCTACAAGTGGTAGGGGTTGCATAAAGGGGGATTTTAGCTAAAAAACAAAAGGGAGAAAGATCACAAAAAAATATCAATGATCACGGTTTATTAAAAACCTTGATCTTTTAATTTTATAAAATCACGGTTGATAAAGAAACCGTGATTATACGATGCACCCAGAATGAACGTAGTTCAAATGTATAATTTCGGTTATTTTACGTACACAATCAGATTATATAACTGTGATATTTGATACAATAAACGATCACGCATCAAAAGATTATTGTTCATTTTGCGTGCTATAAGTGTGATCAATGACCTACAGTTACGGATAAAAACAATGAGCAATGAGCCAATTTCTTGTAGTGTATATATATATATATAGAGTTAGTCTATGGGTACTCCCCATTCTTTCACCTTATCTAAGCACTTCTTTTAAAAAATCAATGGCTATGAAAGATGCTGATGTGTCATCTTAAAAAATATATATGTAATTCCAAAATCGCCCCTTTCTAAAACAAACTCCTCTCCCACAATCGCGATTGGCGAGGAATCAAAAATTTTTTTTTTATAGAGAAATGGAGGAGACAAGAAATTGAAATCTCTTTCCCTCACACACTACAAAAATCATTCTCATCATAATAAATTGTAGTAGATCCTTTGTCTTGCACATTACGTTTTTTCTTTCTTTTTAATTAGTTTGTTTGATGTTCATCCCTACAAAATATCCGTTTCAAACCCCCAAAGGAGATTGAGTTGTAGATACCCTAGCACTTCGTTAATTTTTTAGTCAATTATTTAGTTTTCCATTTATGAGAAAAAATCATGATTCCCCAATTACTCCATCAAGTAGGATCCTCTGTTTTGCTCTGTAAACACAAGAGTTTGAAAAGTGATGAAAGATATTTTTCATCCGGGTCTTGTTGGGCTTCTGAAAACGAATGTTTCTGGAGGTGGGTTTTTTATTTTGTGGAAAATCTAATTAATTTCAGGTGGAGAAAAATTTTCTTTTCCCTCAAAATGTTTGGGTTTTGACAAAAAAAAAGGTGGAACTAATCTTTTGAAGTGAGTTTCTTGGAGACTTCCTTACTGAAAGTTAGTTACTTGAAGTGATTTTCAGTTTTGTCATATTCTACATTTTTAGAGTCTAGTGGGTTGTATTAGTAGTACAAATTCCCTGATCTATTGACTATTGCCATTAGTGGTCTCAAACTTCAATTCTTAAGTTTTCTGAAAATAGATTCCCAAAGCTTAATTGCAACTAACAAGGTATTAACCCAAAATCCATGAAACACACATTATCACAACCAATGACTGGCATCCCATGCCAGCAAGTAGCTCTACATATAACCATAGCAACAAATGAGGTTCTCTGACTATCTTCTTAATCTCATCACATAAACATGCAGATTTTAAAAATTGCAATTGGGTGGAGAAGAAAAAAGACAGTAGAAAAGATCTAGAAGAAAGAAAAGGGTTCCTTTTTTTCTCTCTTCTAGTCTTTTGTTCATAAAAAATCATTAAACAAAAGAAAACCTATTACTTTCTTTTGTGTTTGGCCATTGACGGAGATGAGTATGTTTTTAGGAAGGGGTGATTTTGGTATTACATATTTTTTTAAAGATGCTACCTTAGCATCTTTTAGAGTCATTGATCTTTTTAAAAGAAAGGCTTAGATAAGGTGTAAGAATATGGAGTCCCCATAGACTGACTCATATATATATATATATATATACACACACACACACATACTAATACTATATGCCATTTGATTCCACATGGCATATTCAAATCTCTCGATTCTCCCTTTAGGTTGATGCCATGTGTCGTCTTACATGAAAACCCACTTTGATTTATCCAATATGTCATCATATGACCACTCCAAATTTAATGATTCTATAATGAGTCTATTAATTATTTTTTCATTTAATAAGTGTAGAGACCCAAATTAACAATTATGTTATTATCGTAATTAATGAGAGTAAAATGGTCAAATGAATCATGTGTTGCGTGTTTGGTGGTAATTAACATTTATGAGTATTTGAAAATATAGTAAAGATTAAACTAATGAATAAAAAAAATGAAAATCAGGGACATTAAGCAAATTGATCTACTAGAATTCCCAACCGATCAACCAACTGGCTATATATCCTAAACAGGGGCCTCCCCAACCAATCCGGTCGATCGGATTTCACAACCAGTCGACCGATTGTCGCTTATTTGTAAAAATGCTAAAACAGGGGCCTATCAAGGGAAACCGGTCAACCGATTTTGGGTAAATTGGGGATTTCAAGGTATTTTAGGGTTTTAAACACATTTGCCTTATAAATAGGCTCTTATTTCGTGAGTTAGATTTTTTTATTAGAATCCTAAACCCATTTGGAGAGAAAAGAGAGAGAAACCCTAGATTTCTAAGTAAGTTATTGCTTGTGAAGGAGGAGAAGCTTAAAGATCGCCCCACCAGCCTTCCTCAAGTAATTTGGATGATAAAGAGACGATCCCAAAGGTCGATATATGGTCTAAACTAATTCTATAATGGTTGTTACATGATTAAATATGATTGAGTAAAGATTATTAGATGTTTTTCATAATTATGGGTAGATTATTGATTATGGAGCATGAAATGAGATCTTGCATGTCTTTATGGGTGCTAATGAGCATAATATGATATTATGTGTTGTAGTTTGATGTTTGATCCTATTTTTGGTTAAAATGAAGGATGGAAAATGATGGTGTATGTGTTTGGGTAGATTTGTATGGTTTATGAATGATTGTGAATGAATGATGAAATTGTATAATTGAGGAAGGGTAATTTATGAACAAATGGTAAATAGAAAATAAATAGTGATGTTGGATGCTTATAAATGTGTATGGGAATTGTGAAATTATGATAAATAATGCTCTACGTATGTTGTATGGTGATCGAGGATATTCGGGTAAGCCAAAACTTAGTGGAAAGACTTCCCAGAACGGGAATTCTCTAACCATGTGGAATGAGACGCTTTGGTGGAGTTTCCATGGTGAAGGATCAGAATCTAAATGATGACCTATTTGAATGTCAATCATGACAATCATGCACAAATCACAAGTCCACTTGCATGGTAAGTTTGTACGTCTCATGATTTCACACGTCTCACAAACATGCATCCATCACACCTCACGAGAATTTGCCTAGCAGGGGCATGGTATCTCATAATCTCACAAGGATTGGTCCATACGTAGACATGATATCTCACAAGAATTAGCCCAACATGGGCATGGTATCTCATAAGAATTGGCCCTATAGGGGCATGATATCTCATAAAGAGTATTGATGAAGGACAAAATAATTAACATTGATGTCGAAGAAATATCAAAACAATTCCTGAAATCGATAGAGCACCCAAATGTTCTAAGAAAGTCTCAAAGGTTAAAGGATCGGGCCCATATGCAAGCTGGACTATTTTTTGGGCCAAACCCCAAGCCTCATATAGGTCAAGGTGTGACCGATATCCACAAAGCCTAGTTGGACGGTTTGGAGGGATTTGCATTTATCTTCAAGTCATAATTTCTTGTTGGGTCTTAGAAAGTCAGCTTAGTCTACATGTCTCTTTTAAGTTCATTTTGTAAGGTCCCAAAGTATCAAGTTCCTAAGTATTATTATGGCAAAGTCTAGTGTCAAGGAGGTTAGTTACTAACATTAATTGTAAAGCTATATAGCTGAACGTGTGGGAGAAGGAAGGGATAATTCTGAATTGATTTGAAAAGTAGAAGAAAAGTTTAGTTCCATCTCTTTAGTTCTATTTTTGGAATTTTCTAAATCCTCTTTTCTTACAACAAAATTCTGCACTTTTCTCTATCAACTCTACATCATTTGGTATCAGAGTTTGGTTAGCCATGCCTCCAAAAAGAAACTAGACCCTTGGTAGAGTTGACAGAGATGAGGATGTTGTTAGAAGAAAAGATTTTGAAGCTTTACAATAAGCCATGATGCGTTCGCTTCAAGAGCTCAATGGCATGACTCAGAACTCCCAACGACTTAATGTTCTAACACCCCCTTCTCCACGTCAATCTCAATTTGTTGAGAGTGAAAAAAGTGAAGAAGAGATGCAAAACCCTTTCTACAGACCTGCTGCCCCAAGGAGACAACCCGAATTAAGAGAAAATCAACGCTAGGAAAATGCTTTCAAATTGGAACTACCCAAGTTCCATGATGGATTGGGTGGCTACCATAGAAGAATTGTTTGAGTTTAAGGGCATTCCCGAAGATAAAAAGGTTTCTCTTATAGCTCTAAGGCTCCATGGTCAAGCCTTTGCATGGTGGCAACAATTGAAGATTACACGAGTCCGAAGAGACAAAGGTCAAATCACCAATTGGAACAAGATGAAGAAAAAAATGGAAGAGTTTTTGCTATTCAAGTTCCAGCAAACCTTGTATCAAAGGTTACAAAAGCTCACCTAAGGTACTCGATTAGTAGCTCAATACACCGAAGAGTTCTACAATTTTGTTTCTCGCAATGACTTGGCAGAATCACAAGAAGCAACTAGTTTCTCGCTATATCGGTGGCCTCAAGCAAGCAATTCAAGATGTTCTTCACCTCCATACTTTTTGGAAATTTTCTGAAGCCTTTCAAAAGGCTCAAGCCAATGAGGACCAGCAAAAAAAAATTGTAAATCGTTCATACCCCTTCAATCCTTTAGTGGGACCTCCTAGATTTGCAAATCCTCAATCGAGTGACACCCGAGTTCCATACAACACTAATGCAACTACTCCAGCTCCAAATCGACCTTTCACTAAGCCTCAAGGTACACCAAAGCAACCTATTACTTTTGGAAATAAGTGTTTCAGATGTAGGGAAGCTAGTCATAAAGCTTCCAAATGCAAAAAGTCGAGTAGGCAATAAGAGGAAGCCAATCATGAAATAGAAGGAGACCTTGTTTTTGATGATCCTCTACTTGAAGAAGAAGAAGTTATTCTTGAGGGAGATAGTGGTCTGAATTTGGTGACCCAAAGGATGTTCTTGGCTCCACGTGACGATTTCAATGGCTTCAACATATTATTTTTCAAACAACTTGTACTGTAAAGGGAAAGGTGTGCAAGTTGATCATCAATTTAGGAAGCTGCGAGAATGCTATTTCTGAGGAAGCCGTGAATAAATTGTAGCTCCAAAAAAGATCTTATCCTCAGCCTCACAACCTGGTTTGGCTCAGCAAGGTTTCCAAACAATGCCTTGTTTCTATTTTGATAGGGAAAACGTATGCCGATAAAATTTGGTGTGATGTTTTTCCAATGAATGCATGTCATATTCTTCTTGGTTGGCCATGACAATTTGATAGACATACAATTCATGATGGCAAAAAGAATACTTATTCTTTTGTTAAAGACGATCTCAAAATTGTTTTTATTCCTTCAAACAAAAACAGCCCCAAAGGTAAAACCTGGGAGAACTTGAGTTTTCTTTCTCAAAAAGAAGTTTTAGATGAAGTTCAAGATGCTGGATATTTTTACTTACTATTGGGAAAAGAAAATTCTGAAAGTTATTTGATTCCCGAATCAGCCCA
Organism: Tetracentron sinense; assembly: GCA_015143295.1. Classification (NCBI taxonomy): domain Eukaryota; kingdom Viridiplantae; phylum Streptophyta; class Magnoliopsida; order Trochodendrales; family Trochodendraceae; genus Tetracentron; species Tetracentron sinense. The sequence continues at coordinate 39,936,902 of CM026563.1, forward strand.
ACCCTTGTTGGATTATTTTAGTGATGTGTTTCCTGAGGACCTACAACATGGCTTGCCACCTATGCGTGATGTGCAACACCATATTGACCTTACTTCGGGCACGATTTTACCCAACAAATTGAATGATAGAATGAGTCCAAAAGAACATGAAGAGTTGAGAAAACAAGTTGAAGAGCTTGTAAAGAAGGGGTTTGTTCAAGAGAGTAGAAGTCCTTTTGCGGTTACGGCCTTACTTGGTCCAAAAAAAGATGGCACTTGGCGCATGTGTATTGACAGCCGAGCCATAAATAAAATCACAATTAAGTACAGATTTCCTATTCCAAGACTTGATGGCATGATAAATCAACTTAAGGGAGGTATGATATTTTCCAAAATTGATTTGAAGAGTGGTTATCATTAAATTCGCATTCAGCCGGGAGATGAATGGAAAATTGCCTTCAAGACGCGAGAAGGTTTGTTTGAGTGGCTCGTTATGCCATTTGGGTTATCAAATGCCCCAAGTACTTTCATGAGGGTCATGAATCAGATCCTTAGGCCCTTCATTGGTCAATTTGTTGTGGTATATTTTGATGACATTCTTGTCTATATTCCCGACACTGGTTCACACTTCCTACACTTGAGGGAAGTTTTACTTACTCTTCGCAGGGAGAAGCTTTTTGCTAACTTGAAGAAGTGCTCATTAATGACCAAGAATGTGATTTTTCTTGGCTATGAAGTCTCTGGGGAAGGCATCAAACCAGATCAGTCCAAGATCCAAGCAATCCTCGATTGACTTACTCCAAAGAATTTGTTTGAGGTGCGTAGTTTTCACGGGCTTGCTAGTTTTTACCAATGATTTATTCATGGGTTTAGCACCATTTTAGCAACTATTACTGATTGCATGAGGCATGGGAAATTCCTGTGGACTCCTAAAGCTCAACAAAGCTTTGAAGAAATCAAAGTTTATCTTTCTACTTCACCACTTCTTGCTTTTCCCAATTTTGATAAACTATTTGAACTTGATTGTGATGCATCTAAAGTTGGTGTGGGGGCTGTTCTTAGCCAAATTAACAAGCCGGTGGGGGTATTTTAGTGAGAAATTGGCAGTTGCAAGACTCAATTACTCCACCAATGATGTGGAATTTTATGCAATTGTGTGAGCATTACAATATTGGAGGCACTACTTGATACAAAGAGAATTTGTACTCTATTCGGACCACAAAGCACTCAAGCATCTCAACAACCAAGAAAAACTCATTTCCCGTCATGCCAAATGGGTTTCTTACCTCCAAGAATTCACTTTCACACTGAAGCATAAAGCCGAAAATCAAAACAAAGTTGCTGATGCATTGAGTAGAAGAGTTGCCGTGCTTTCTACTATGCGGGTGGAAGTTCTTGGCTTTGAAAATTTTAAGGAAATGGTAGCTGATGATGATTAATTTGGTCCGATTATCAAAGAAGTTTTGTTGGGTAAGAGGTCTGATTACCTTGTGCTTGATGGCTATCTCTTTAGAGGTAATGCTTTATGTGTTCCAAATTGCTACATTCGATTGAAAATTCTACATGAAGTACACAATGCTGGACATTTTGGGAGAGACAAATCTATTGCTCTTGTTCTGTAGAATCCTGAAACTTTTCATGGCTAATGAATAGTGTTTTCATGGCCAAATGACTTTCCACATAATTGAATTTGGTACCTTATGAGAAAAGGGATGTTAGTGATTCATGTGCAGCATGAAAAAGGGGGTTTAGTGCCTAAGGGTGATGGAAATAAAGTTGGAAACACCCCAAGGGGTCTGCAGGTAGAAAAATCTAGAAAATGGGGTGTGCGATCGATCACAGGTAAGGTGCGATTGATCGCAGTCAGGAAAATTCTTGAGAAAACTCTTGGGTGCAAGTGCGATCGATCGCAGGTGGTGTGCGATCGATCACAGACAGTGGAAAAATGATAAAAAAAAACCTTCGGGTCTATGTGCGATAGATGGCTCTAGGTGCAATAGATCGTGCAGGGATCTACGATCGATCACAAAAGTGTGCGATCAATTGCATGTAGGGAAAAACCAGATAAAAACATACGGGTTCAAGTGCGACAGATCGTCCCCAGGTGCGATCGATCGCACTGGGATCTGCGATCGATCACACGTGGGTGCTGAATCCGGATTTAAGGGTTGTTAACCCTTTGCCTATAAATAGGGGTTTCAATTGGAGGTTTTGGGTTTAACTTAAACCTAAGAGGGGGAAAGGAAGGAGAAGAGAGATTAGGGAGAAATCCAAAGGAGGGTTTGAGATTGAGATCAAGGGAGCTCAAGATCAAGGTTTGATCTTCCCCAATCAAGCAAGGTTCCTCAAATCTCAAAGTGGTGTTGCCTTCCTTAAGCTTGAGACTTCCAAAATTAAGGGTTTTCCTCAAGTTGGAGTTCATACTCAAGGTTAGTACACCCTCCTAGTTAACTTAGTAGTAACCTAGGTTTGCCTTTGAATTGATTATGATTTGAGCATGTATACCCCTATTTTTATCTTAAACCTATGATTCCCTAAATTATACAAGATGAACTAAAGATTTAAGGATGGATGAAATGTGTGGAGGGTTGAGGCAATTGGATGCCATATGGTTGTGATGAATGTTGTGTGATGGAAAATGGTGGAAGGGCAATGTATGAATAATGCACACACCAAGATGTTTGATGAAATGCATGGCAAGGAAAACGTGAAATTAATGACTAGTTAAGGTTGCATGCTAAGTGTTTGACAAAATGCATGAATGAGAATTCAAGGAAATTGAAGAAGATTATGAAACCATGATTTATGTAGTTTTCCGAAAATGGTAATTTTAGATCAAATGCCCTACATGCTTGTTTAAATTCCTACATGATTATAAAAAGAATTGAAATGCTATATGTGTCCCTTGAATCATTTATGATAGTATGATTGCCACGAATTACCACACACAAGCACGCATGCATGCATGAACCATGTTTTCAAGTATATGTGTACATGTAAGAAATAAACAAGAACAAAATACGTGATTTATAGAACAAATGATAAAACCGGACATCGGGTTGGTCAAGGATAGGGCATATCCAAGGATATGTCATATCTAGCTCACAAGAATGTGGAAGGATGTTTAGTGTACTAAGAGCAGGTACGGGCACTAACATCTGTTCCCCAATAAATGTATGAGAGGATGTTGGTATACTAAGACCAGGTACGGGTATTAGCATCTGTTTCCAAGTAAAATAACAAGCATGAAAGGATACTAGTGTACTAAGACCAAGTATGGGCACTAGTATCTATTTTCACAGAATAAAGAATCATGAAAGTATGCTAGTGTACTAAGACCGGGTACAGGCACTAGTATATGTTTCCAAGACAAGTATGAAAGGGTGTTAATGTACTAAGACCAGGTACGGGCATTAACATCTGTTTCCAACAAGTATAAGGAGATACTAGTATACTAAGACCAGGTATGGGTACTAGTATCTATCTCCAACCAAGAATAAAGAATTATGAAAGGATGTTTAGTGTACTAAGACTTGGTACGAACACTATCATTTGTTTCCATGCAAGCAAGATTTTAAGAAACTCACAAGCAAGTTAACAAGAAAACATGCATGATTCTCACAAGACAAGAACAATCTCATAAGATGTGTAAGGTAACCACAAGATACATGAGACATATAAGGAACTCACAAGGTAATTGAATTACGTTTTGGTTAAAGCATGAATATGAAGTATGATTTAGAATATGATGTTGAGATTTACAATTCTTATTTTTTCTTAGCTTCTGCACTCTGATTATGTTTATGTGATGATGAACTGTACCATGCTTGACATTTAATGGTATTACTATTGTTAGCTAGTAGCTTGTACTCGCTGAGTAATATTCTATACTCAACCGTACATATTAATGTCGGTAGATACCTAGTTCAACATATGTGCTTCGGGTCTTAGGATCGAGACGGTTCATGGAGAGTAGGTGCTTGCTCGGGATTGTCCTTCAGATGTTAGGAGTCTTGACATATGGCCCTGTGGTTGGGTTGAGTGAGAGAGGCATGTATTTTGGGATTTACTTTTAAGGAAATTTCATGTGGGCTTGAGTTGATAACTCAAGTGTTGTACCTTTTTATACTTATGTAGTTTTATTCAGTTGCTTGTTTATGTTAACACTTGGAAGAACAATTATATAGAATAAATTTTCAGGTTCACTATTTGGCATGCCTTGTATACTCCTTGTAGGATGGTTTGAAGGATAAGTCACGTCGCCAAAAGTATCCTAACTCCTAGGGGGTATTTTAGGATGTGACATGTTCGAGAAAAGTTCTTTTGGCCTAACATTGATCAAGATGTGCAAAGGTTTGTTTAGCGATGTTACACTTGTCAAACCTCAAAGGGTCACACTTCCAATGCGGGATTATACATGCCTTTGCCCATTCCTGCCTATCCATGGGAAGATATCTCTATGGACTTTTTTTTTGGGATTGTCGTGCACACCTAGAGGTATGGACAACATCTTTGTCATTGTTGATAGGTTTTCTGAAATGGCTCACTTTGTTGCTTGTAAGTCTACAATGGATGCTAGCCGCATTGCTAGTTTGTTCTTCAAGGAGATTGTTCACTATCATGGATTGCCAAAAACCATTACATCGGATCGGGACACAAAATTCATGAGTCACTTTAGGTGATGCCTTTGGAAACAATTGGGCACTAAACTAAATTTCAGCAGCCCTTATCATCCCCAAAGTGATGGACAAACTGAAGTAATTAATAGAACATTGGGAAACTTGTTGCAGTCTCATGTCAAAGTACCGGGAAATTGGGATCTGTCTCCACCAAGCATTGAGTTTGAGTTCAACAAGATGCCTAACCGTACCACAAGCTTTTCTTCTTTTTAGGTTATCTTTGCAAGGAATCCTCAAGGTCCTTTGGATCTAATTCCTATCCCAACTCCAAGTGCAACTCATCATAAGGCTGAAGATATTATTAGTTGGCTTCAAAGCATCCATGAAAAAGTTCATCACAACATTTAAAACACAAATGCAAAGTACAAAGCTCGTGTGGATGCTCATCGTCGCCACATCGTCTTCAACATTGGTGATTATGTATGGGCTTATATTAGTAAGGAACGGTTACCAAGTGGATCTTACAACAAACTCTAGCCCAAGAAGATTGGACCATGCAAAGTGCTTGATTAAATTAATGATAATGCCTATCACATAGAGCTTCCCAATCATTTTTGCACTTCAAATGTTTTCAATGTGCAACACCTTTCACCATTTTATGGAAATTAGGATGATGATGCTTTTGAGAACTCGAGGGCGAGTTCTTTGCAACCTGGGGAGGCTGATGAAGGACAAGGAACTAACATTGATGTCGAAGAAATATCAGAACAATTCCTAAAATCGATAGAGCTGCCAAAAGTTCTAAGAAAGTCTTAAAGGTTAAAGGATTGGGCCCATATGCAAGTTGGACTATTTTTGTTGGGCCAAACCCCAACCTCATATGGGTCAAGGTGTGACCCATATCCACATAGGCTAGCTAGACGGTTTGGAGGGAAATACATTTATCTTCAAGTCATAATTTCTTGTTGGGTCCTAGAAAGTTATCTTAGTCTACATGTCTCTTTTAAGTCCATTTTGTAAGGTCCCAAAGTATCAAGTCTCTAAGTATTATTATGGCAAAGTCTAGTCTCAAGGAGGTTAGTTACTAACATTAATTGTAAAGCTATATAGCCAAACGTGTGGGAGAAGGAAGGGATAATTCTGAATTGATTTGAAAAGTAGAAGAAAAGTTTAGTTCCATCTCATTGGTTCAATTTCTGGAATTTTCTTAATCCACTTTTCTTACAACAAAATTCTATACTTTTCTCCATCAACTCTACATCAAGTATCTCACAAGCTCACAAGTATTCACCTGTGTCGGGGCATGCATCTCACAAGAGAATGCATCATGTAAGATCAAGTCAAAAAGTCTAACAAGTACACAAGTCTACATGAGTCAAGTTGATGTCTTGGAATGCTCACATGTTTTTCGCAATTTGATTATGTAAATACGCCATGAATTATGATATTGACTATATACAGTTAATATTATGTTGTTAGTTAGAATTTATATACACTGAGCGCTTTTGTGCTCATCTGAATATGTTTTGTCGGTAGGTTTGGAGTCGGAGCGAGCCAGGGAGCCTTGGACCGAGAAGGAGTAAGTGGAGGAAGAAGAAGAAGGTGATCTCCCAGAGGAGGGTGTTAGAGATCTTGACCGGTTCCCTTATTATTAGACTTTTGTTATTATTAAAAAGGATTGTAACAAATACTTGAGATTTTATGAGGTTGCTTAAGTGTACACTTTATCTTGGGTATCAAAATATTGATCACAAGGTGGGTTTAAAGTTTGAAATTGGTCCCAAGATTGTACAGGATGGTCCACTTAATATCAAATTTTATTATTGTCATTTTGTACTTGTATTTAGTATTGCCTTATATGAAATTAAGTAGGTTTAAGCAGTGTTACGGCCCAAGGTGGGATTTTGGGGCATGACAATGAGTCTACTAATTTTTTCCTCTTAATTTTAATTCCTCATATTCCCTAATAACATTTTATTTTTAATTTATTTGGAATCACCATTTCTATCTCATTCAACCTCTATCCTTATCACCTAAGAAGATGAAACAATATACTTTGTAATACATGGAAGATATTCACAATTTTAATCATGCCAGAACAATCATTAGATCATAATTACAATTTCGATTATAATCATCAATTTCTAGATTCAATCTCCATTAAACACAATTCCCTTCCTCCATATCCATTCATAGTATAAACCCCAGAAATCTTCTTTTCCTCTATATTCATTCACATATGCATGAAATTCTCAGAAAAAACCATTATAGCATCATGCATAATTCATCAATATAATCTTCAATTCATAATCATAAAATTAGTAACTTATAAAATAAAATATCCCTCATTCCATCCAAAATCATAAACATTAGCCCTCTTGAAATTATGCAAACCCTACCGTTAACATAATCATCAAAACATGATAACATAATTTCCCTACAATCCATTGCTTCAAAATAGCCTTGGACTTTGATTTCTAAGCTTTCCTCCTTCTCTAGGTAAAATCCCTTTGCAAAACTCTTTTTGGGATTTTTAAAAATTTTGAAATATTTGTAACTCTATAACGCACGAATTAGAGGTGTATTTATAGGCCCAAGAGTCCTAGGCAACTTCTAATTCTCGGAATTTCCAAAAATTAGAAGATTTTGTGCAGATTTCACTACGGACGGTCGACAGGTGTGAAGGGGCGATCAACCGGTGGTGTGGCAGTCATCCGATCTTGAAGGGCTGGCAACCGATGGTTTGGAATTTTCTGCCCGAAAACCCCATACATTTTTTTCTGCACAAGGGGTCAATGGGGCTTGGGGGGGGGGGGGGGGGGGGGGGGGGGGTCAACCGATGGGGTTAGTTTTTGTCTGTTTTGGGCATTTTTCTTCATCTAACACTTAACCATTTTGCACAGGGGGTCAACGGGGCTTGAGGGGCGGTCGGTCGACCGATGGGGTTGGTTTTTGTTTGTTTTGGGCATTTTTCTTCATCTAACACTAAACCATTTAGTCACACAACATGTATAAATACAATAAAACATAAAACAATATTATTTGCACAAATTCCAAGATTTCCATTCAATTTGCACAAGTTTCAAGACATGAAGTTTTGGGTCTCTACAAGAAATCTTGCTGAAAAACGATTATCATGAACGTGCCAAGGTAAGCGATAGTTGGGTCCAAACAGCTTTGCCGCCTTGGATTGGAAGAAAGGGCTTTGTCGGAGCGCCTACGTTTTCTATTAATCTTTGTTTCTCTTCACATCTCCTCTTCTTCTCTCACTCTTTTTGAAGTTTATCTCTCTCTCTCCTTATTCCCATCATCTCTCTCCTTCTCTCTTTGTTTTCACTCTCTCTCCCTATTCCTATCATCATGCACAATGCCTTCAACCTCGGGCGAGACAAACGTCTCTCTGCATATAGTGTCATAAGTGCCCTACACCCTTCATCGATTGACTCTGGATCAATAGGAGGGGGTAGTGGGGGAGATAGATCCCCAGGTGTTTCACTAATTTTGATTAAAGAAACACAAATTTGATAATCCCTAAGAGAGGCAAGTCCCCCAAATGCCCTTTAGTTTAGTTCCCCAAGCCGGAGCTACACGCTCCGGAACTCCCCAAGCCCGAGCAACCCGCTCTGCCCCCTCACTCCTCGGTGGGAGCCTCTGTATTCCACTCACTCAAGCAATAGGCTCCATGCCTGCCTAAGAGATAGGGGGAAGAAAAATTGAGCTGGAAGGGTAGCCCTCATTCCAAGAACGTTTGGCCGGTAAATTTCCTATTCCGTGAGTGAGGGGGGCTATAAGAATAAAGCAAAAAACAGATTATCACCTGAAAGGACTTAAAACAACATTTTTAACAGGCTTCTTTAATCTCCTCTCTTTCTCTCTATTTATGATTTTTTTTCCTTTGTGAATTGTATGTTATCTATCATCATACAGTATTATAAGTGCTTGCCCCACGACCCTTGTCTTCTCTCTGTCTATGGTTTTTTCCCTGTTGAACTGAGAACCTTTTTTTGTAGTTTAAAGTGTAGGTTGATGTGCAGGATCGCATATCTAGAACATGAGAGTATTCAAATGGTATTGAGAAGTCACCCACAAGATACTACCCCAGATGAATATCAATAAGGAAATCAACAAAATCTACTCTAAGAATGTCCATTTTTGAAATCTACAAACTATTTAAAAAAAGAGTAGGTGAGGACTCATCTTGATTAATGCACGTTTAGCTAGCCATATATTCCTGAAACTCCCAGAGGGCTTTGAATAACTTAGGTAGACTACCCCATGTCTCCTTTTATACATGTTGCCAGTTTTGTACAGTTTCAATTCTCCATTAATGTTTACTCTTTTTTCCTCATACTTTTATTTTCTTAGACCATGAAATCAAATTCCCACGTGATTTGCACCGATATCCACCATTTCACTCGAAAGTGAAGATTTTTATTTACTAGATACTGAAGCAGAGTTATATGCAAAAACATCAATTAGGAGGCAGTGCATACACCCCATTAAGAGCAAAATTGTAAGCATAATGCGACATTGAGCAATACCAGAAGTGTTGAAAAATTATTTATTTAAATTTTTATTTTGGTTTTAAACCAAATTTTATACTATTTTATTATGGGATTAACTATGAAAAGGGATATCGAATCACAGCCAATCGCGATTGATCTCGGGGAGATAAATTGTTGATTAAAAAAAATACCAAACTACCACTACCAAGGCTTTTTTTTTTGAGTTGCTCTTGCTCCTGTTATCTAAGTCATGACTTCTCAACATCAATCTATGTGACATGTGGCGACTCAAAACTAGAGGGATTTGAGATGAATTCAATCTTGCACTGAGTGTGGGGTTTGAGAATCTTAACTCTTCTTAATCGGTTCATTTGTATGTAATGGATTGAATGGATAATGCCATTCCATGGTAAGAGAGAAAGAATGCTGATAGGAAATGGGGAAACTACGAATTTCTGGTTTGTTATTTGGTGGGAAGATTCTCCTTTGATTGAAGAGGCTAGTGATTGTCCTGAAAGTTTTCCAATTGTTAAAGATAGTTTAGGAAGAGGCCGTTGGAAGGAAGAGGTGTTAAGGCTTCTTCCTACCGAATTGCAACAAGATTTGTCTCTTAATACCATTGTTTTATCTACCCTAGAAGATCGCCTTATTTGGAAAAAAGAGAGTTCGGGAAGGTTCACTTTCAAATCTTGCTGGGAGTGTGTTCGTGAAGCCTCTCAAACAGTTCCATGGGGTCATGTGATATGGAAAGAGGGCATTCCTTCTAAAATTTCAGTACTAATTTGGAAGATTTTTCACTATGCCATTCCGGTGGATAGTAATGTCCAAGCTAAAGGTATTTCTCTGCCAAGTAAATGTGAGTGTTGTTCTTCTCCGAACAGTGAATCTTTGACCCACCTTTTTTGTAAAGGAGAGATGGCTACAAAGATTTGGAGAAGAGTGGGACATGTGCTCCATATCCAGTATTTTGAAGAAGATACCATTCAGACTAGAATCATGAGATTTTTTCAGAAGAGTCACTGTGGTGCGGTTAGAGGTGTTCTTTGTATAGTAGTGCCTATGTTTGTGTGTTGGGAGCTGTGGAATTTTCGCAATAAAGCCAGATATGACAATTTTAAAAGGCCTTTCTTTGGCATGCTGAAAAGAATTAAAGATTGGGTGAAAGGTTCAGCTGAGTTATGGAAATTCACAAAAACCTTCAGTTCGGTGGACAGAGAACTAAGTGCTCATTTCGATATTCAAGCTTCTAATTCAAGCATGATAAGGCCAATCATCACTAAATGGCTATGCCCTTCCCCGGGCTGGTTCAAACTCAATACTAATGGGGCGGCTAGGAACAACCCGGGAGAGAGTGGAGGAGGAGGAATTATTCGCGATGAAACTGGTCAAATGGTATTAGCTTTTTATGCTTACTATGAGTTGGGAACTAATACGATGGCTGAATTTAGGGCAGTATATGATGGGTGTATGCTCTGTGATCAACATGGTTTATATAATGTGGTGGTGGAAAGTGATTCTAAAATTGTTATTGATGTTATTAATGGTATTCTTGACCCCCCTTGGAAAGTTTGGTATTGGTGGAAAGAGATTATTCGATTGAAGAATGGTTGTAATTTGATTTTCCAGCATACTTTTAGAGAAAACAACCAGGTAGCGGATTTTCTTTCTAAAGAAGCGTATCAAAAGAAAGAAAGAAAAGTATTCAAAGATGCTAAGGAATGCCCTGTACAAATGAAAGGGTTGATTCGTATGGACAGATCGGAGCTAGTAAATATCAGATGTTAAATATTAGTTTGTTAATTTGGGTTTTGGGGTTTGTCTTCCCATCGTTGGTTAGGTGGGTTTGGTGGGTATTGTATGTAGGGGTAAGGATTATGTTCCCCACTAGTTTTTATTTTATTTTTTAGGTTGGTTTGCCAGGCTTGGAATGCCATCCTGGAGTTTACTTGTCTAGGGAGGGGTTAGGTTTTATGTCCCCCCCTCTCGGTGGTTGGTCTGTATGGGGTAAGGTTTATGTCGCCCCCAATTTTTCCTATTTTAATAAATCGGGTAGGGGTCTGCCAAACCCCCCACTCCTTCTGAGTGGCTTTTCTAAAAATAAAAAAATAAAAAAAAATAATGACACCATTAATTCCTCACTTCGTCTAAAAATGGATCAATCGATATTCTTGCGTTTTCAGGTGTTGGTGTTGCGAATAAAGTATAACTTTTTCTTTAAAAATTAGACAATAAAAACAGGATACAAAGTTGAATAGATAATTACACACCAACTTAGTACTTGAATTTGTTGATGAATTTGGAGGTTCTGTTTTGTCTTCTGATTAAGTCTTTACTATTGCATGATATTTGTCTTATTATTATTTTTAATTGATTGGCATGAATGATTAGTTCTAAATTGCATAATGTTTGTCTTATGATTGTTTTTTCTTTTATTGATTTTTATGAATAGTTAGTTCTAATTTATTCTTATTTTTTCTAGATTAATTTTTAGATATATTTATTAATTTTTCTATTCACACACTTGTGCATCACACGGGTCTCTACTAGTATATAAATATAAGTAATGGTTAATGAGTTAGTAGGTACGGACAGGTTTGGAACGTGACAATTTGAATGTCAAAGGGGGTCATTGCTTCTTATTTTGCAAGGCATCATTCGATTAGTAATGGTGAGCTTTTCCTGATTGCCACGTCATAGAGGTTTTTTTTCCTCCTTGGAAAGATAAGTACCAGGCCACCCCATGAGAAGGACACACCTTTCCCTCTGAGCTATAAGCAATAGGGGGTTAATGCTTGGTTTTTCTAATACTTTTATTTAGGCTTCGCTTGTTTGCAATGCCATTAAATATTTTAATTTATAAAAGCTTTTATGGTAAAAGAAAATTCTTCTCTTGTTTGGTTGGTTCTTTGAAAATAAATTGAAAATATTTATTTTACTTCCTTTGTTTGGATTACATGAAATTTAAAAATCACATATAAATATGGGTATTTTGACTTTCAAACAAAAAAATATAAAGGGGATATTTTTGCCAACTCCCTTGTTGAACACTTATTGTTGTTTAGAATATATGTGAAGACATTTATTTTTACCATTTGGAAAATACAAGTAAAGATGGAAATTTTCGTCATTTTGGGAAATAGAATTGAAGAAGGGTGTTTTTGATATTTTAAAATATACTTGGAGATGGGTATTTTTGGCAATTTGAAAATACAAGTGACGATGCGTATTTTCGTCATTTAAAAAAAATCATAAGGAGAAGAGTATTTTTGTCATTTGAAAACATTGATACAAAAATGATTATTTTTAAAATACATGTAAAGAGGGATAATTTTATCATTTTAAAAAACATATCTAAAGAATCTGATTACTTTATGAGAAAATGACAAGTAATTTTAAAATGTTTGCATGTAAATCGTTTTATGGTGTAAATCATTTACGTATAAAAGCTTTTACCGTAAAAGGTGATTTTTTCTATTAAATTTTGTTGTTTAATTGCATCCTTGAAAATAAGGTAGAAGATTAATTTATATTACTTAACTTGTGATTGGAGTAAAGGAAAATTGAAAATCACAAGTAACAAGTGGTATTTTAGTCATTCGAGTTAGAATATGTAAATAGAGTAATTTTGTAAATTTCTTAGTTGAGAAATTTTCTTTTTTTAGAAGACATATGAAAAGGTGTATTTTTGTCATTGAAGAAACAGAAATGCCAGCCCAGTCGCATCTCCCTATTATAGGTAGTAGCACCACGAGTTGCACCCACATTGCGTTTGTGGAAAAAATTTGACTTAGTGTGTGTGAGCCCTCTTGAAGAAAATAGATGTAACAAGATATTTTTTCACTTTAGAATAAACATGCAAGGAGGATTTTTATCATTTTATAAAATACATATAAAGAGGGTATATATGTTAATTTTGAAAATACATGTGGAGAGGTATTTTTGTTATTTTGAAAAATATGTGAAGATAAGTATTTTTGTCATTTTAAATAATGTATGTGGAGAGAGCTATAATTTTTATTTTTAAAATATATTTGAACAGTTGTATTTTGTATTTAAATTACATGTGGTGGGGTCGGTTCCTCATTATGAGAAATATGTGAAAAAAGATAGTTTTGTCATTTTATAAAGTACATATAACAAGGGTTAGAGGGGTATTTTTGTAGAATCCCAAAAATCTGAATTCACTGTGCTATGAAAGGTCTTTTAAAGCCAAAAAGGGTTCAATGTATGGTTTGGGTTGTATGATTTAGGATAATATGGTGTATGTTTAAAAATGAGCTATGACGTATGTGCTAAGGTCTTAAGGACCCTTGGTGATGTTAAAAGGTTTAAATGTCTAAGTAAATGAGAAAGAAAATGAGAAAATGTGAAAAAGAGAAGAAAATTGGGTCAACTGTTCGAACAATCCCAGTGGATGATGAATAAAACATCAGCATTCAAAGACAGTAAGTTAAACCGTTTGAACGGTTCCATGACCATTCGAACGATCCCAGTAAAGGTTGACTCAGAATTTCAGAAACCAAAAACAGTATGCATAATCGTTCGAATGATCAAAAGACCGTTCGAATGGTCATGCTCAATAAGTAGCGAAAAAGCCCCAAATGTGGGATTTTTAGGGTTTCCACCCATTGGGCTATAAATAGAACTCATTTCCGTAGGTTTTAGAGTTACCCAACTCTAAGAGAGGGATTTTTGGGAGAAAGAAAGGGAAGTTAGGGTTTTGAAGGGGGTTTTCATTTCAGATCAAGGTGGAGCTCTAATCTTGCAACCAAAGCTTGGATCTTCTACATCAAATGTGGATTTCACCATTTGAAGCTTGGATTTCACCTCCACGAGCATTCTCAAGTCTTTTTCCTAGAATTTTCAAGGTAGATACATCCTACTAACCTCCCTTGCTATAATCCATTGATATGTATTTGTATTTTAGTGTTCCTTTTATAAAAATCAAGATGTAAACCATATCGAGATGATATTAAGATGGGTAGCTTAATATATGTAGGCTAATGAATTGAATGAAGTAAAACCAAGGTATAGGACCTTGTCTTAAAATTGTAAGTTTGATTTATGTGTTTGAGGACAAGTGGGCATATAGTGTAATGCATATAACCTTGCATGTGTATACAATGGAAAAGCATGAATTGAAATTGAGATTTATGGCCTCGTATGTGTAGCTACTTGCTACTAGATATCCTTGTTAAGATCCATCTAAGAAAAAGTAAGATTAAGGGTATGTGTTGTGACTTGTAGAGTGTAGATACACTCTACTCAGTAGCTCCAGTACGATTCATTCTTGCGTAGTATATTTTGTTGTATGATTTTGTTTAAGGAAGATAAAGAGGGATGGGTTTGATAAAGAGAGTGTAATTAATCTCTCTTCGATGGTTTTGTTAGGTTTCATGAAGGTTAAATAAGATTTAATGGATGAGTTTTTATGGAAAGAGTGTATACACACTCTACCAATTAGTCTTGTGCATATGAAATGAAATCAATGAATAAGACCTTGTTCTTTGTAACGATTGTTATGGATTGTGTTAGATTAAAGTGGAGTTATGTTAAGTATGAATTATAAAGTATGTTATGCACGAAATAAAGCTAAGTAACTTATGTACATGTATGCCCATGCTATGAATGAAATCCCATGCATATGTCTCCATGTTTTAAATGCTTTCTATGATTTTCATGATGCTCACACTACTCTATGCATTGTATAAAATGTTTAAAATGCTTTTGATGATTACTGTGATGTTCAAAATTTCTCCATGATGTTCACAAGTACTATGCACATGTATGAGGATAGTATGAAGATGGATCATAAGAATAACAAGAAAAAAAGATCATAAGAAAAGTTATAAGAAAGAAGAAATAAAGTGACAAGTCAAGATGCTAGTATGTCCGTTTATTTTATAGTTCGGGTACTAGTTAACACAAGACAAGACGATAGTATGTTCGTCAATTTCATAGTTCGGTACTAGTTAATACAAGACAAAATGCTAGTATGTCCGTCCATTTCATAGTTCGGGTACTAGTTAATAAAAATGAAAAATGTTAGGCATGAACGTTCATTCATAGTTCGGGTGTTAGCCAAATAAGATAAGTGAAATGAGGAATCTCATAAGACGTATAAGGAACTCACAAGAATCATAAGACGTATAAGGAACTCACAAGATTCATAAGATGCATAAGGAACTCACAAGACTCACAAGGTAATTGAAATAAGTTTTGGTTACAGCATGAACTTAAGGTATGATGTTCGAGATTTTACATTTGTTAACTTGTCTTAACTTCCACACTCTGATTATGTATATGTGATGATGAACTGTACCTTGCACGACATATTAATGTATTGTAACATGCTTAGTTAGTAGTATGTATATGCTGAGTATTCAATACTCAATTGAACTGTTTTTTTGGTAGGTTCTAGGTTGGTTGGTCGTGCTCTGGAGCCATGGGTCGAGGAGGTTCATGGAGAGCAGGAGCTTGCTTGGGATTATCATCCAGATGTTAGAGGTCTTGACATGTGGCCTCATGGTTGAATTGAGTGAGAGAGATGTATTTTGGGATTTACTTTTGGGGATTTTCATGTAGGCTTGAGTTTGTAACTCAAGTGTTGGATCTTTTGTACTTATTGTAGTTTTCATTTAGTCTTTTGTCTATGTTAACACTTTGAAGAACTATTGTATAAAAGAAATTTTCAGGTTCACTATTGGTCATGCCTTGGATATTCTTTGTAGGATGATTTTAAGTATAAGTCACGTTGCCAAAGTATCATAACTCCTAGGTGGAATTTTGGGGTGTGACAATTTTTGTTACTTTAAAGTGTGATTACAAGTATTTTTTACCATTTTCATAAATATATGTGAAGAGGATGAGGAGGTTTGTGATTTTTTATGCTTTACTATATTTCGAGAGTTAAAAGACCTATATTTACTAAGTGGAGTAGTCCGTCTCCAGGATGATTTACACTGAATACGTATGGTGCTTCTTTAGGTAATCTAGGGGGAATCTGGTGGTGGTGGGATAATCAGGGATATTAATGGTGGGTTGGTTATGGCTTTCGACGGGTATAACGACAACACAACAAACAATATAGTTGAGATTAGAGTTGTTTTATATGGGTGTTCCTTTTGTGACAAAAATGGTTTCTTGGATATTATAGATAATCTTTGATATGATTAATGATAAAGTTGATCCCCCGTGGAAGACTAGGTATTGGTTGAAGGAGATATGCAGATTGAAAGATAAATGTAACATCATATTTCAACATATTGTTAGAAAAAATAACCATGTGGCTGATTTCTTTTCCAAGGAAGCTAGCAAGTACCTGTTAGCCTAAAGGTTACAACCCTGTGTCCCCAAATAATTTTGATTATGACACAATATTGGAATGAACATTTTGGTACTAATTGTTCTACAAAGTGTATGTTAATTTTAGATTAAAGGAACATCAGTCTACACTTCAAAAATAACTTTACATGAACAAGATGATCCTTCAAGACAGAGGTATGACTCAATGAGAAAAGAGAAATCAAGACAAAAGGCTAAGATAGCCAAATTCTCATTCAAGCTAAAAGACTACTCAAGATCAAGTCAATAAGAACTCATCGACATCTGACTACGGAAAATAATGTAACGATTAGTTTTTTAAATGGCTATAACCGTATTAAATGCACCACCAACAGCTTTATTCATCCTATCTCTATAAATTAAGTTCATTTATGAACATTGAATAACAACTGATCCATTATTGAGTACACATTGATCATATCATTCAATTCTCATCAATCATACGTTGAAAAACCTGGAAATCCCTATTTCTCCTATTTGAGCCTTAAAATCCCAATCTTTTGAGATATTTTAGAAGGTTTTATTCCAATCCTATCTAGCTCATTAAGGAGCCTTGTCACTGGATTCAAATTCAATCAACATCATTACATCGAAGAAAATCAAGAATCTGCGTATTCTTGTCCAAGAAGCCGGAAAGCTTTGAGAAGTTAAGAGAGGGTATTCTCTTGCATTGAAGGCCCTTGTCTCAGCCTGCAAAGGAGATTGTAAAAGGTGATATCCTAGCCTCCAAGGGATTGTAGAGGTTTGAGCTTCACACAGGAAGAAACTTGTGAGAGTAAAATCGTGGGAATCCTTGAAGCGGGAAGCTAAAAGGCAGGGACGTAGACAAGTTGTCAAACCTCGTGAACAAACTCTCGGTGTTTGTATCTCCTTATTTATCTATCTCTTATTCCTTTTTATTATTGCTTGTTGCATTTCCTTGAATCCATTAATTTTCGCAAAATAGACTAAGGCAGAATTTTATTGTGCCATTGACCCTAATAACCCCCCCCCCCCCCCCCTCTAGGGTCCATTTACTGGGTAACAATACCTAGATTATAAAACATTATGGGAGTTAGATGAATTACCAATTTCATCAAAGGTATGATTCGGATTGATAAATCCTCTATGCCTAATATCAGATGTTGGCTTAGTATGTATTTGGTCCTTTTGTGTTTGAGATATGATTTTATGTCCCCCCTCAAGTTGTAATAGTTTCCTATTAAATTAATAAATTGGTAGGGGTCTTGCCAAACCCCCTCCCCTTCCGGGTGGCTTTCTACAATATATATATATATATATATATGTGTGTGTGTGTGTGTGTGTGTGTGTGTGTGTGAAGAACGATACTTTTGTCATTTTTGAAATATACTTATAGAGACAATAATTTTATAGAAAAATGACATACAGATTTTAAAATGTAAGTCATTTATACAAAAGCTTCTCATTTTTCGTAAAATTTCTTCCAAAAGATTTTACATGCAAAAAAATACACGAAAAATTATATTTTCGCGGATTTGATTTGGTTTTCCCTATTTTATATCGAAACAAATGAGCCTTGTGACTAAGAACAATCAACAAATGTTTAATGAATTTAAGCATGCTACGTTCAAAGTATTCAAAATGACAGATTGTGGACTTATGTCCTACTTCCTTGGCATAGAGGTGAGGCAGTAGACTGATGGTATTTTCATATTCCAGAAATTGTATGCGAATGAACTTCTTTAGAAAATTGGAATGGCTGATGCTATTTTCATATTCCAGAAATGGTATGCGAAGGAACTTCTGAAGAAAATTGGAATGGATGATTGTAATACCGTAAGCACTCCTATGGTAATGGGTTTAAAGTTGACAAAAGAAATGGAAGGGAGGACTATGGAATCGACTCTATTCAAGAGTTTGATTGAAAGCATAAGGTATCTCACAATCACAAGGTCAGACATTGTTTATGGTGTTTGACTTCTAAGTAGATACATGAAAACTCCAAAAGAATCACATTGGCTTGCTGCAAAGAGAATTTTAAGGTACATGAAAGGAACCACGGAATTTGACTTTTCTATTCATACAATGAAAAAGAAAAAAATTATGGATACTCAGACAGTGATTAGGAGGGTGACCAAGATGACCAGAAAAAACAGCAGGGTATGTCTTTTATCTTGGATCTACAAATTTCACACAGAGTTCAAAGAAGCAGAGTGTTGTAGCTTCCACATTTAAAGTTGAGTCTGTTGCAACATCATTTATTGTTTGTGAAGCAATATGGTTCATGAATCTCTTAAAAGAACTGAATCATCTACAGGAAGAATCAACAATCGTATACGTAGACAATAAGTCGGCTATTGCACTTGCCAAGAATCCAGTGCAACATGGAAGAAGCAAACATATTGACACCAGCCTCCATTTTCTAAGAGACCATGTGGAGCATAAAACGGTAATACTAAAGTATTGTAATGTCATAGAAAAAGTGTTAGGTAGACATGCATCTTTACTAAGGCATTGTCAACTGATGTATTCATGAGACTAAAAGAATTACATGACATGAGAAAGCTTCCGGTTTGAAGGGGGTGTTGGAAATGCAAACCTGATGACACTTGAAACATCTAGATGTATTGGAAAGCCTCAACCATGAGATGGAGATCATGAATAATTTTTTTGGAAACTGAAAGTAATGGAAACGTACAAAACTCCTGGAGGATGAAAGGGCATTGCCCTTGTGTCTTGAACAACCGACTAAAATAGGGACATTATATTATTGACATTTTACATATTTTGTGAATCTATAGAAGGTGTGTGTGTAGGGGTATATTCGAGCCGAGCTTGGCCCTGCTCGACTTGAAATGGTGCTCAAAAAATCAGCTTGAAGCTCAGCTCAAATTCAAAAAGCTTGGCTCGAGCTCAAATTGATTCTAGCTCAAGTCAAGTTTGGCTTGCTTCAAGCTCATCTTGATTTATTTTAAAATAAAAATAAAAATATTTTATATTATATATATATATATATATATATATATATATATATATATATAATAATGATATATATGAATGAAATTTTTTATCTTTTCACATAATATTCAAGCCGAGCAGAGTTCGAGCCGAATTGAGCCTCAATTGAGCTAAGCTTCGAGTCGAGACGAATCAAATAGGCCTTGGCCTATACTCAACTTGAATACATTTTCAAGCTTGAAAACTTAGCTCGGCTCGGTTGGATTGAGCCACATATCCGAACTTGAGCTCAACTGATCGAGCCAAACTAAGCCAAGCAATCAAGCTAGCTCGGTTTGTGTGCACCCCTATGCGCATGTGTTAGTTTTGGGTGCGGATGATCGAAGTAAGAATTCATAATGTAAGGTATTCTGCAAATACAATACAGAGTTTTCTTTTCCTTTTGAAAGGCAACAGCCTTCAACACCATCTTCCTACTCTCCACTATCAAATGGATTGTGGGAAACTCCTTAACATGACCACTCTGAATGATAAAATTGACCGTAAAGATCATACAATCTGGGTTCCGACTCCGATCAACCAATGAGTATGCCTCGTAAATATTTCAAAGTACTCCGTAGGACACATTTTAAGGAAATAAATGGGGTACAGCAATGCTATGTCCACTTTTCGGATGTCCACTCTCCTGTTTTTGTAGGAAAAAGAAAATAGTATGACATTTTTTTGTGGATCCACCACTTTTATTTTATCTTTTTTATTTAAAATTAAGAAAGAGTATATGAGAGTGGACAACCGAAAGTAGACATAGCATTGCTCTTTATGAGTATTAGGAATCATACTTGAAAGAGGTTTTTTTTTTTTTTTTTTTTTTAATGATACATACTTGAAAGAGTTTGATTCGTATTAATGCTAGGCAACTTGCCATATGGGTGATTCAAGATCGACAACGGATTTTCTCTTACATATGCCCGAGTATCACTCTCTCGGGCAAGCCTCTTCAGCTAACTTTGTCGCTAAGGAGGTGACAGCATTGCATATATGTTTTGTAGGACTGTACACTCACAACTCCTTAGCTCGTCATGTGTCCTATTGATATTAAGTAACTGTGGTTAAAATTCACTTACACTTAGGGTTAAATACTCTAACCTTAATTTTTAGTTATAATATTTAAAAAATTAACATGGGTTATGATTCACTTATTCATGTGATTAAAATTTTTAAAATATATTTTTTTCTAAAACCAAGGTTAAATTATTTGCCACTAAGGGTCAGTGAATTTTAACCACAATTACTTGATGTCAAAGAGGACACATGGTGAGCTAGGGAGGTATGAATGTACTGCCCTACAAAAAAATGTGAAAACATGTGAGATGTATGCTATCACCTCCTTAGTGGCAGACCTTACACACGTTGGATATCCCTAACATAACATTAACACTGATACGAATCAAAATTCAAGTTGCTAAAGAGAGATTGGGTTTCCTACTCGGTGGACGAATCAAACTCTTCATATTGAGATCTTTGAAACTGGTCATTGATCTATAACTTAAAGACTCAAGAAAGTTAGTCAACACTAACTCATTGGTTTAGCTCTTTGGTTTAGTTACAGGTTTTAGAAAGAGCAGTGATTAGCATACCTGGGAAATAGATTTTAAAATCTAAGGTTAGACCTTGTTGATCCATGCCCCTCTCTTAGTGGGTAGTTAAGAAGGGGGCATGGATCAACGAGATCCAACCTTAGATTTTAAAATCCATTTCCCAGGTACTATTACCCTTTTAGAAATAAAGGCCTATCGCTAATGATGTTCAGTTAACCCCACATGTCTGATTAGTCATTTTTTTGTCTTTCAAGCTTCAAGAGGCAATACATTAGTGACTCCATCAAATGCCAAATCCGGATAAAGCCAACACCTCTTTCAACGACCGGTGGCGGCGGTACGTGGTCTCTACACCTGGATTTTGAATCTGCAAACTTTTCACTCGCGGTCCCTCTTAGCATAACTCTTTGGGGGATATGGAACATGCGGAATGCCTTTGTCGTTACAGGTGCAAAACCTGATCCCATCTCGAGGGGAGGCTCTCATTAGTGAAGTCCTGGAAAGGGGCGGAGCCACATGGGTCCGGGGGGCTTCAGCCCCCTAAAATTTTGAAATATATTTTTTTACTATAGCAATAATAAGGGTGTAGCTTAGGAAGGGGGTAGAGCCGGAGGACGGGAAGCTCTAGCCCCCTGAATTTTTGAGAAAAAAAGATATTCTTTACAAAACAGACACAAACAGAGGTGATGCCTCCATGAAATTGGCCACAAAAAAAAAAATGGGGGCCAACACCCCCAAACCCCCATTGTTAGCCCCCTACTAGAGAATCCTGGCTCCACCCCTGGTCCTAGCAGATCCTATTTCGAAACTTAGCAATCTCCTTGATCCGTGAAAGGATGCAGAGACAGTTCAGCTACTTGGTTCCTTTCGGAATAGGGTTGGATCAAAGTCAATGTTGACAAGTCGACTCTCCCAACCGGATTAGCTGCAGGGTTGTGGGTATCGTTGATGCTCGATCTTTTGATCAATAGAATGTTTTAACCCAAAAAAAATTTGTCTACTTAGGCTCGGGTCTGGATCCAAAAATGATCCAATGGATCATAGTAGGAATCACAGTATTGAGGATCAATTAATCGTATTTGTCAATTCAAATATGAATTTTTGCAAAATGATCAAACACTTCAAACATGTAAGAAAAATTGTAACGGATAAAATTCGTAAAATCAACTTAGCGTTGGAGAACGAGCTCGTTTTTGTTGTTTTGTTGACGAAAGTGACACGTGGACACGAGCTGGGGTCACGTGCTTAAAATAGAGGGATCACACGTTGTCTGATGCACAACGTTCCCGTTGTGCGCATTACGACGTCTTTGTTCTCTTGTAGAACAACGTTTCCGTTGTGGCTTGACAACGTGCTCGTTGTCTGAAGCACAACGTAACCGTTGTATTGTTGACAACGTTTTTGTCGTTACATGAACAACGGCCCCGTTGTCTCACCGACAACGATTTCCTGGCGGTATTTTAAGACATCCACACCGTAACCGAGCTCGAGTCAACAACGAGACCGACTCGTAGGAGGAAGTGATCAGGAGGCGATCCATAATTCTGACATGTGTGCCGAAAGTGCCGTTTTGTGCCGAAAGCACTGTCTTGGCATTTAATGCTGGTCACTTCTGCGTACTGTTCGATCCCGTCCGACTGGACTCATAGGAGGCTCTCACGTGTGATGCAACCGGCGGCAGATATGTCTGACATATTTGGCAATGAGTGCAGGACACGTGGTATGGACACCTATGGCCATCCATGGTCATCGATGGCCATACCAACCTTATCCTATAAATACCCTGTGATTTTTAGTGCTTGGGATCACGTTTTATCACGTTTTTGGCCGTACTTCAGAGTACACTTGTTCAGTGCTTCCCAAAGTCTTGCGTAACTTTCAGTGCCTATTTCAGTGTTTATTGTTCATCATCTTCTACATCTACTTACTTTACCATCGGAGTACAGGTCAGGGTGTCACACCCTCCACTCCAACCTTCAACCGGTAAACCAGAGCGTGGGAGGAGCTGTAGCTGACGCGTGTCCTTTCCGATATTTTTCCCCTTCAATATAAATACCATTTAAATGACAAGCATTGTAAATATAGTGAAAATTCTAGATAGCACAGCATGAGCACATGGGAATAAGCTAATCTAGAAAAAGTTTGGATTAGTGAACATTAGAGCTTTACAAACCAGATCAAGCACTCCTAAAAACTAACACGGGACAAACCTTCTAAACTAAAAGGTGACCCCACTAAGAATTTAACTTCAACTAACAATCACAGTCGTCGACGTTTTAGTGGTGGTGGTTGTGGCTGTTGAGCAGGCGGCGGTGGCTGTTGAGCAAGCGGTGGCTGTTGAGCAAGCGGCGATGGCTGTGGAGTAAGCAGTGGTGGCTGTTCAACTGAATCACAATTATGAATAACTTGATTAATGCAGTAGTCATGTGCATTTGGTGTAGGCTCTTGCATATTTTCAAAAAACTGCTCGGAGGAGGCATCAATAGTACTCGGCTGGCTATCCACAACTTGAATGGAATGGAGCATAGAAGAAGCCGGCAGCTGTGCATCCATGGGCAGCTGCGCATCTATTGGCAGCTTCACATCCACCGGCAGCTGCGCATCCATCAAGCATGGCAAGAAGGGCTGGTTAGAATTAATTTGATTGATATCCCTAAACATCATGGAGTAATTCTGATTACTCCAAGATAACATCTGCGGAACGCCATGGGAATTGAACCCCATGTTGGCCCTCATAGATGAGAAATTATTGGTGATCCCATGACTGGGTTCCTGAGATTCGGCGGCAAGGTTCTGTTGAAGTACTGACTGATCAAATGGGTAGTCATTCCCATAACTGCTTTCCCATTCATTCCCATAACTCTGTTGCTGATTGTTGGGAAGGTCCCTCATAGATGAGAAATTATGGGTGATCCCATAACTGGGTTCCTGAGATTCGGCAAGCTGGTTTTGTTGGATTACTGACTGATCAAATGGGTAGTCATTCCCATAACTGATTTCCCGAGGTTCGGCAAGGTTATATTGGATTGACTGATCAAATCGGCCTTCATTCCCACAACTATGTTCCTGTTGTTGGGGAATGTTTTGTTGGACTGACTGCTCAGGGAAGGGAACAGCTTGTTCACTAGCCACTGTGGAGTCATCAATGGGCAATCTTGGTTGTGGTTGTGGTTGTGGTGGCACTGGCACTGGCACTGGCACACTTTCATTCTGCTGCCGTTTCTTTGAGGCTTTTTCTGCCTTCTTATAGACCCTACATAGAACACAGTCATCTAACTGCAAGGAAATATAGATAAGAGTTAGTCTGTGCCTACACATGAAATCACAGTACTATGAATATAAAAAAAAACAAAGTAATTAAAAAGAAACTTTGTACCCTCATATCGTTTTCATCGTCTCTAATTCGAGGGTTAACATTGTCTAATACCCTGTACTCGTGCATGATCCAATTAGTCTTCACCCCCTTGGGAGGCTTCCCTTTATAGAAAACTAGGGCCTTTTTGTA
The DNA here is from genome assembly GCA_015143295.1 of Tetracentron sinense. NCBI lineage: Eukaryota > Viridiplantae > Streptophyta > Magnoliopsida > Trochodendrales > Trochodendraceae > Tetracentron > Tetracentron sinense. Next base: position 39,961,371 of record CM026563.1, read on the forward strand.
ACCAACCAAAGTATCATGTTCATCATTGTTATTATGCACAGCCTTATCAGCTCCAGTTGCTTTCCAGAATCCATCACCTGCTGCTCGGTTCGGTCGATCCCCTTTCCGGTACTTCCGATCTCTTGGGGTGAAGAAGAACCAATCTTTCTCCCCATATGCCTTATACTCCTCTGTCATCAACCAAACAAAAATAAAATAAGAAGACTAAAGAAATTCGTAATACTTAACTCGATGCATTAAAACCCACACACAACAAATAACAGGTTAAACAAAGAAGATATTAAATCTTCACATAATTACAAGATTGTCACCATGATTGACACAAACAAAGAAAGAAAAAAAGAAAAGACCAATATTTAATATCAAAATTAGAACCCATATCAATAAAACAAAAAATAAAAATAAAAAACAAGAAGAAGAACACAACTGAAAAAGAAAGGAAAGAAGAAGAAGAAGAACACTGGAAAAAGAAAGGAAATAAGAAGAAGAACACAACTGACTGAAAAAGAACGGAAATAAGAAGAAGAACACAACTGACCTATGAGGTCTTCGGGATTGTAATGCATTAGATTAACTTCCATGATTCTGTTACGAGGCAAAGGGCAGTTCATGACCTTTTTCATCAGATATTGAAGAATAAGTTCATAGTCATGAGGACAGAACCTGTAACCTGGAGGAAACAAATTGAAATACTCATCATCTGATAATTTATCTGCGCTAGTCCCCGCAGCACTGTTCTGCTGTTGCTGCAGCAGTTTCTCTTCCTGTTGTTCCATGTTTTAATTTTCAGGTCAACAAATATGAAGAATCGTGGAATATATTGAGGGAGAAGAAAAGAGTCCCAAAGTTTTAGATTCAAACCCAAAAATATAGTATATATAATCCTTAGAGGATTTGGTTCCGTACTCTAAAGGTTAAAATTGTCAAAAATGAAGGTTATTGTCTTGTAACCGGACTCCTTAATCCTGTTACAACTAGAATATCAAATCGTTGTTACGTTGTATCTTCTAAGCAAATTCAGATATGATCGTCCTTTCCTTATTTAATTTAAACATCATCTAAACAGACTGGAAGTCTTTCTAGAAATAGAATCCTAAAGCCTCACCGTCCAATTAGAGGATACCACGTATACCATACAACAAGGATGTCGGAATTTCACCCGCAAGCCGGCTGAGATCTAGCGAAAATCGGAGCGGAGCCAAGGGGGAGGGAGCACGTGCCCCCCTAAAAAAAGGAGTCAAATCCTCTTAAGGCGATAACCGGATTTGGCAAATCCGGTTATCACCCCTGGAGGTTGCCACGTGTCTCCTTTGACACCCCTTAACCGTGGGTAAGGTTCACCCACCCCTAGAGTTCACCCACCATTTTTGGTTTTTTTTTTTAATATTAATTCTTTTTTTAAAATTAAAAAACTGTTTTTAGAGTTTTTTTAATATTAACAACAGTTTTTTAATTTTTAAAAAAAGAATTAATATTTAAAAAAAAAACCAAAATTGGATGGGTGAACCCTAGGGGTGGATGAACCTTACCCACGGTTAAGGGGTGTCAAAGGAGACACGTGATGACCTCTAGGGGTGATAACTAGAGTTGCCAAATCCGGTTATCACCGGAAATGATTGGGCTCCCCTAAACAATTGCAAATTCTTTTTTTTTTGTATGTATATATAACAGCCCGTGGATGGAGATCCAATTGCAGCCAATTGTGATTCAATTCAGGAAGAGTTCAATCACACCCACAAGCCAACACGTCTCCTTTTAACCCCTATTAACTGTGGTTAATATTCACTAACTTTTGGGGTTCAACAATATAACTTTAGTTATTTTTAAAAAAAATATTAATCCTAAGGGTTAAAAATCCCTAACAAAAGATTTTTTTTTTTTCAAATATTAAGGTTGTATTGTTGAACCCCAAGGGTTAGTAAATCTTAACCACAATTAATAGGAGTAAAAAGGGACACATGTTGGCATGTAGGTATGATTGAACTTTCCCCGAGTTCAATCGCGATTGGCTATGATTCGATCTCAATGGGTACCCCCTCAACTTTTGATTTTTTTTTTTAAATATAGTTTACTAATGATTCAGAATCCTCTATTGTTATAATTACCGGACTCCTTGGAGTTGGTTACAACTCACAAGTCAACACATGTCCCTTTTAATATCTCTTGATTATGATTAAGATTCATTAACCCTTAGGGTTCAACCACCTAACCTTGTTTTCTAAACAAAAAATTTAACTCTAAAGGTTAAAGTTGTTAACTAAAGTTAAAAGACTTTGTGCTGTAACCGAACTTCAAGGCATTTGGTTATATTCATTGAGGATTAGTCATAGAGGCAGCTATTCATTGAATTTTCAAAAAAAAAATTCTTTTAACAATATTATTTAATTATGTAATAGGACATAGTCATTGGACAAGGGGGCAAGAACTCCCTGAATTTTTCAAAAAAATTATATTATAATATATAATAAGGCATAGCCATAAGGCAAGGGGACCACTGCTCCCATGAACAATGAGAAACAGTACATGTAGTTTATGGACAAAATGTATGGCTGAAATGACCCACAAACCATAGTTCGAAAACTCGGCGAGTCATCCGAGTAACTCGGCTGAGTTACTCGACTCAGCTGAATTTCGAATCGAGTCGCTTCAAAATTCGAAGGAGACACTATTTGACGAGTTACCCGGGTGACTCAATCGATTCTAGCCAAGTTTTTCGACTCTCCAGACTAGATCGAGTCACAAAAGGGTATTTTTATCATTTTTTAAAACCTAAACTAAAATGTCACATTATTTTTGGATCATATTTTTTAGGGTCTACAAAGACAACTTACTATGGGTTTTGTTAAACCTAATTTTGAGGTTTGAAGCTATAAAACTACCGTACTATGAGTTCTTTTAACCCAAAAATTTTAAGTTATTACATATATATTCCGAGTTGGACCGGATTGATTTTTTTTCGAGTTTTCCGAGTTACTCGACCCGGTTAACTTTCAAGTTGAGTCGAGTCGAGTTTTCGGGTTTTTGAACTATGCCACAAACTGACCTAGTACTACTCGAAATCTCTCAAACTTATTCTGGAAGTCTTTTCTTCGCTCTAGATCTCAACGTGTTCTATGTATTATTCTTCAGAAGACCTTCTCACCTATTATTCAAAACATGGAAAAACAGAAACAACAGCAGTACAGTACTGCTATTGCAACTGCCATTAAGACTACTCAACAGCTCATGAGTTCCACTCAGGCGCAAGGTGTTAGGGTAGCTAAGCATGCAGATAAATCAGAAGATGATGAGTATTTCAAATTGTTTCCTCCAAGTTACAGGTTCTGTCCTAAGGACAAGAAACTCATTCTTGATTATCTGAAGAAGAAGGTCATGAACCAACCTTTGCCTCGCAATAGAATCAAAAAGGTTAATCTAAAGGACTACAGTATTGAATAAACATGAACAACCTCCACAATCGTAGCCACCACATCTCTCTCAACAATTGTAGAATCTTATTGTAATAGGAAACTTGCTACTTATCCTTCTAAGGAATCCTAGCATAGAAGGAAAGTATAGATTGTACACTGTAAACATACTGCAACAGTTAACATGCACTTGGAGGCAACCACAGGCGGTAGCTTTTCTATTTCAATTACCTCTAATCTTTAATACATTTCATACAGTCCCGAAGACCTCATAGGTCCGTTGTGTTTTTCTTTTCTTTCTGTTTTTTCCTTTCTTTTAGTTTTGACATCGGAGGGGTGTTGTTATTTTATCTTAAGATTTTTTTTAATTGATTGTTTATATTCTCTTTCCCTCTACATGGGTTCTAAATTTTATCTTAAATAGTGGCCTTTTCTTATTTGTTTAACCTATTATTTGTTGTATCTGATTTTATTTATTACTTTTTATACGAATACTTTAGTAAATATTATTTTGGGGGTGATTTAGATGGGTTATATGCTTTTGTTTGATGGTTGTGATTTTATTTGTCAATGTATTTGTGTTGCTCCTTCAATTATTATCTGTTATTATATATTTTTCGGTACAACTAATTGTTATTTTCTTTTGTTTTTGTTGTGTTTGCGAGTATATGCAGACTTACACCTTAGTTAATGCATTTACTTTTTATTTTTAGTGTTCAATGTTTTCATAAGACGGGAATTGGGTCGTGTCCTTTTATTATTAATTTTTATTTTTATTTTTTTGGCTTATTCAGGTCGATTCTTTCGAGTTTTTAGGAAAATAGTCTGATTTTGGTGGTTTTGCATTATTTTTTGTAATTTCTAAAATATCCCTGCAAAATGCAGCTTATCTCTCAATTTAACTAGGCTTAACCTGAGTCCCAGCTAACCTTGAAACTTGTAGAAATCCATTTCATAAAAATACTATTACCCAAACTAAAGGCACTACCAAGCTGTGGTACATCCCTTTCAATTGGTATGTTTTATTATTTCGGAACTAATAATGTCCTTATAAGACCTTTTACATTACTTTAACTCATTAGATTCAGTAATAGGTTCATTAATTGCACGTAATATCTCGAATGAGAAGAAAAAAGTATGGCACGATCGCTAAATTTACGTAATTAACAACAGCAATCCCTCCTACCTGGAAATTTCTATCCAAATTTATACGATCATACATGATTCAGTGATATAGTTAACATTATCTTTTGGTTGCTCTTACTAGTACAGTATGTGTTCCATCCTAATCCTTCGTTTTAACGAACATATAATCTTTATAGGATTCGGTACTCTAATTTCTAATCCTAGATCTTTTAAACTTTACTCTAAACTACATGTAGATCACTCAATGAAATCCCTTTTGTGTCTGCAAAAGTCTATAGGTCAAACAGGGGTTGGGCTATTGGTCGACCATGCCTCAGGAAGCGGAGGTCCTGAATTCAAATCCCCTCCTCTATTGGCCACCCTCAGGGAGTAATCCCGTCTTACCTGGTGCGTGTGGCTTGGGGGCTGTTGCACATGTCCGAGGGAATAATCAGGTGCTCTAAGAGGCTTGAATACCCTTGTTTCCAAAAAAAAAAAAAAAATAGGGTACTCTCGTAGGGCCATCTTCCATTCCACCAAGAAATTTGAACTACCCACACTCTGCGTGAACAAACAATGAAAGGGGAGACTCAAGAGTTACAACAATTTCGGGTTAAGGCAAATTTTTTTGAGATCCAGGAGGTGGAGCTTCGTGAAGGTTTCGCTCTGAAGATTACTGAGAGAAAAAAATGGAAAGCGAGCTATAGTTTGTGGGTTCCGGAGGAAGCAATTATATGGCTATCCAAAACAATCAAGGAGTTCATCGATAGTTCTGGGTACTATTTCAGAAAATTCTGGGGTAGAAGATGCACTCTAATGGGAGAGAAGAGAAGCAATGAAATTATAGTAGTTCAGTCCTTCCTCGGAAAGGGTGCTAGAGGCCAAGTTTTCATTCCAAAAGGGTCTCGATATTGTGGTGGTATACCCTCCATTCGGTGTTGGGGTCGATCTCTCTTTCTCTCCAATCAAGTCCTGGAGGGGGAAATACTGGAGGCTTACTGTAGGGCAGGACGGGGCTGAGGAAAGGGTGGATTGCAAAGACCAAAGAGGGACTCAAATTTCGCATAGAGAAGGCTAAATGCTCTAGCAGAGTGGTGGTTGATTTAAGCAATGGAGCGGTCCATAACTGGGCTATGGCTGTTGTATGTTCAATTGGTGGTCCAGAGGCGTCAGATGACTGGGTGGAGGTCTCTAGAATAACAGCAAGTTACTACCAGAGGAGAAAGATGTTTTTTTTATTTCCATTCGAAGATCACCGAGCAATTTATCATACAAGGAAGGAATCCCACATAGCAGTGTTGTGTAGTAGCAAACCAAATCCGGTGGGCATTCGCAATGTGGTAGGTTTCAGGTGGTGGTGGCCGGAAGCCAATACATTGTCCTTCACTGGTCTTTTGAAACCTTGTTGGCTATCAGTGAAAGGAATCCCCTTTCATCTATGGATCTCAGACGTGTCAAGAAAGGTGGGAGCTCTGTGTGGAGGTCTGGTGGAGATTCATCCTTCTACGGTGGATATGTCGAATCTCTCTTTTGCTAAGATCAAAGTGAGTGGGGATTTTAATCTAGTTCCTCGGAGGATATCAATTGTATTTCAATCCATCACCTACCTTGTAGAAATCTTGGTGTGGAAGGATGAACTATGCGATAACTGCAAGATGTGGCCGGAAACCATGGAAATCCGGTATTGCCGGAGATGGGTAAAAGCAGCTAGAGGATCATTGGGAAAGGGAGAGACGTGTACCAACAGGATTGGAAGCAATCAAGAGCAATTCAGTAGCAATTTCAAATTTGAATCTTGTGCGTGCAGAGCCAGACCTACTCTCTGCATCTACAGGTGGGGTGTACAGAGCCAAAGAAAGGATGGAAGTAGCAGGTGTTACTTTCTTACAAGAAACCTCTATTCGGCATATGAATTCGGCTGTACAGTCCGGGGGGAACAAGAAATGGAGCAGGCAAGCTAAAAATAGTAAGAGGAGAATCAGGAGGCAGCGTTTTCGAAGGCAGCGTCGGCTTGGGGCGTCTCTTATACAATCTGGTGGCTTGATGTTAGTATCTGAGAGAGAAAAGGGGATTAGGGCTGAATTCTCGAGGGGGGTCGAGGAAGATGATAAGTCGATGGGGCTTGTGACTTCTAATAAGGAGCATGTGAGTTGGCCCATGTCAAATGGGCCTAATCAGGTGGACGAGTTTCTATCAGGCAGTGAGGATGGTTTGGTCGAGAATGTTACTAGAGTGTTTGAGGCCCAACCCAGTTGCAAGCAGGCTAGTTCTAGTGGATCAGGAGATCCTTTCGGTTTGTACCAGATTATAAATCAAAATAAGAAGAGTCTTTCAAGGGCGAAGAGATTGTTCATCTCGAAGGAAGTGGGAGAACATTTGGAGGCGGGGGATCAGGAGTTACGAGGAACATTGACCATCGCCCTCTTGTTCTGGTAGGTGAAGAGTATTCTTTAAAGAAATAGAGAATCTTCTCTAGTTTTTAATTTGATCGAGAGCAGGGGTTAGAGGCAGTAGTACTCGATTATGAAGGGGAGCTCGTGAAGCAGAGTTCTAGGGTGGAGGAAGTTGAGTCTCCAGCTGGGGCCTCGGTGGATCTTGCGAAGTATCAATCTGCGATTATGGGTGGATCATCTCCCGGCGTTCGTCAAGGAAGCAAGGGAGGAGGTGGGATGATGGAGGTTTCGGCCAATTCATTTTCCAGATCGTCGTTTTCTTACCCCTTAGGATAGGTCTTAAGGGGTAGGTTTTGGTCGGATAAATTGGATGATCGGGATTTGGAATCGTACACACCTTTGGTTTTTTCCGGTTTGGCCACTATACCCATCTCAGGATTGCGTATGTCAAAATCTAGGTCCCCTATTTTCTCGCAAGGTGAGTCAGAGGCCATGGGCGCTGAGCTAGTGGAGATGGGTGAAGCCAGGGGTGCGAAAAAGTCAGGGTGTTTACCGTCGGCCCAGGGTTTTTGCTGCAATGAGATTTTGGCCTCATCAAATTCTGTGTTGGGAGTTAGCCAGCATCTTGTAAAGGCCAGTAATCCCAATCCAATTTGTTTTGAGGAAGTGGTGCCGGGACGGGGTGTCAAGGACTTGGATTCATCTTGCAAGGTAGGGGAGGGGATTCCTGACCCAACACTACCTCCAACAAGGGGGACGAAAGTCTTCAAATAGATGTTCCCCATGACTATTCCCTTGGAAGGAACATCCCCACCCTCTTCTTCTTCTACCCCCTATCCAGGGTGGTGCATTGGATATGGGGGATAGAGGGAGTGTTTCATGCTCATCTATTTCGAATAATTATCTTTTGTTGTATGCTCATGGAGTCGTGATACCACAAGCTAATGAGGATATTGAGTTTGATGTAGGGAGAGGAACAACGAAAGGTTCTAGGGATCTTGTTGAGAGATTCAGGAGTCTAAAGTCAGTGCCTCATGATTCCAATCCTGATGTCCTCTTTGAGGGCCTTGGGGGAGTCCGAATGTGTCCCTAGTTTGAGTAAGGAGGATGTAGCAGAGTGGATAGTCAACCAGGCAGTCGGGATGGGTAAGTTCTTGGAGCTTTCTCTCGAATGCCACGAGTCGGCGGCTAGGGCATTATTCCAAAGAATTGTGGGGGAGGGAGCCAGGGGGAGGGTTTACCCTCTCCCAAATCCAAGGGTGGCCAGAGAGGCTCCTCAGTTTCAGAGATGAGGAGATTTTTGGAGATGAGGAGGTTAGAGTGGAATGTTAACTATGAGAGATGCCGTCCTAAAGGAGTTTCACAGAGTCCAAGGTCGGGTAGGGATGATCGTGTTTATAGATGAATAGCCTTTCTATTATATCTTGGAATATTCGAGGCATGGGTTTCCAGGAAAAGAGGGTGGCGACTAGACATCTAGTGCAAGCAAAGAAACTGTTGATTCTATGCATTCAGGAAACAAAACTAGAAGTTACTCAGGAGTTTCATATAAGGGATTTATGGGGCAGCCCTCATCCGGACTGGCTCACTCTTCCTTCCTTAGAGTCTTCTGGGGGGGGGGGGGGGGTTTGATACTGTGGGACAAGGATTCAGTGGAGGTTTTGGATTCCAAAGTGGGGGCCTATTCAGCTTTTATTCTCTATAGGATAGTGGGGTAAGACTTTCAATGGGTGTTTACAAGGGTGTATGGACCCTCGGGAAACTCAGTAGGGTTTGATCTTTGGGATGAATTGGACGATGTTAGTGTGAGATGGCGGGCACCATTGTGCTTAGGTGGAGATTTCAATTGTATCTGGTTCTCTCATGAAAAGAAGGGAGATTGTCCTATCTCGACTAAGATGAGGCAGTTTGGAGATTTCATTTTCCGCCATGGGTTAATAGACTACCCGTTGACGTTGAGGGGTGCCCAATTCACTTGGTCCCAATCTAGTAATTATTTGAGAGCGAGTAGGTTGGATAGATTCTTAGTGGACTTAGCATGGGAATCTCATTTCCCAAACTCTATTTAGTCATCCCTTCCTAGGCCCATCTTTGATCATCATTCTATTCTCTTAGAATCGGGGTGTTTGTCCCGGGGGTCCAAGTCTGTTTCACTTTGAGAATATGTGGCTTGAGGATGAGAGGTTTAAGGTATTAGTGGCCGAAGTGTGGTCTAACCAGCATGGTTGGGGATCGGCCAACACAAGGTTCGGATTGAAGCTAAAGGACCTCAAAGCCAGGCCGAAAATTTGAAACAAAGAGGTGTTCGGGAATGTGCAAAACCGATTATCTCAGCTTATAAGGGAGATTGATGAGTTAGATGACAGAACCGATTCTTGAGGTCGGTCTCCATTAGATCTTCGGGTTAGGGAATCAAAACATCTGGAGTATGTTTCTCTTCTTAAGTTGGAAGCAAAAATCTAGAATCCAAGGGCTTAAAGAGGGGGACCGAAACACCAAATTTTTTCAAAGAATGACTAACTTCCACATGAAAAGGAATTTCATATCCAAGTTGAGGGTGGAGGGGTGTTGGAAGGAGTCGAGGAGTGAGATTGCTGATAGCTTCACGTCATATTACATGGATCTATTTCGTGAATCTAAAAGTTGGTGCCCCCGTTTGGATGATTTACCTTTCAATATTTTGTCTCCAGCCCAAATGGAGTCTCTAGAAGCCCCTTTCGAGGTAGAGGAGGTGCTTCAAGCTCTTAGGAGTTTAGTAGGGGATAAGGTGCCTGAGCCGGAGGAATTCATAGTTGAATTCTACAGGTCTTGGTTGGGAGATAGTGGGGTGTAATTTGATGGAGGTGATGAGGGAGTTATTTGATCGGGGCCGTTTTGACAGAGTGATTAATAACACTTTCCTTGTGTTGATCCCAAAGAAGGATGGTGTAGTGGATCTCAGAGATTTTCATCCCATTAGTTTGGTCAGTAGCGTGTATAAAATTTTATCCAAGGTTTTGACTACTCGCATAAAGGTTGTCATGACATCCATCATTTCTCCTAATCAGGGTGCGTTTGTAGGGGGACGCCAAATAACTGATGAGATTTTGATAGCAAATGAATGTATTAACGCCCGAACCAAATCTAAGATCTCGGGGCTTCTTTGTAAGGTGGATATGGAAAAGGCGTATGATCATATAAATTAGGATTTTCTCGATTATGTGTTAGGACGAATGAGTTTTAGGTCTAAGTAGAGACAGTAGATGCGAGTGTGTTTGTCATCCGTGTCATTCTCCATTCTTCTAAACGGGAGTCCAGAGAGATGCTCTTTCCCCCTTTCTCTTTGTGATAGTCTTAGAGGTTTTAAGTAGGATGCTATCTAGAGCGGACGGGAGGGTGTTTAAAGGTTTTTTGATTGGCTCCAACGGATTACGTATTTCCCACGTCCTAGAGCGGAGATCTTCTCAATCTCTGATGTCTTCTTCGATGTTTTGAAGCGGTGTACGGGCTGCGAGTTAATTTGGGCAAGTCTGAGATCGCGAGCATAGGGGTGGTATCAGATTTAGATAGGCTAGCAGTTTGCCTGGGTTTTTCTGTGGGTTCTCTTCCATCTATGTATTTAGGTGCTCCGTTGGGTGCGAAATTCAAAGACACTGAGGTGTGGGCCCATATCTTAGATTGAGTTGCCAAACATTTAGTAGAGTGGAAATCTGCTAGCCTATCAAAGGGAGAGAAACTGACCCTTATCCATAGTACTTTAAGTAGTTTGCCTACTTATTTTATGTCGACTCTGACAATCCCACACTCAGTGGCTGATTATATTGAAAGACTCCAGTGGAAATTCCTGTGGAATGGTCACAGGGACAAATTTAAGTTCCATCTAGTGGCATGAAGTCAATGTTGTAGGTCCAAAGAGAGTAGGGGATTGAATCTTAAATCCTTAGTGCAAGTCAATAAGGCATTATTAGGAAAATGAGTTTGGAGATTCGGGGAGGAAAGGGGTAGCTTATGGCATGGGGTGATCATAGCCAAATATAGGGAATCTTCATGCTGGACACCGAGAGAAGTGAAGGGAATCCATGGTCAGTCTTTGGAAGGGAATCATGGCCAATGCCAACTTAGTGATACCGTACTCTCAGTTTAAAGTTGGGAGGGGGTCTGAGGTTAGGTTTTGGTTGGACGTTTGGTGTGGGAACACTGTTAAAAGATAACTTTGGTAATCTGTTCATGTTAGCATCCGATAAAAAGACATTTGTTGGAGATTCTTTTGAGAGGATAAGGGAGGGGGTTGTGTGGTGTCTGAGTTCGCGTCGGGATTTGAATGATTAGGAAATTGAGGATATGATCTGTCTTTTGGAGAGGGTTGCATCGGTTTCTCCTTGTGCAGATTATAGGGACATCAAGATTTGGTCACGAGGCAACCTTGGTCAGTTTTCAGTTAGATCCCTTTTTCAGTCATTGTATCATGTTCCCTCTAGGCAGTTTCCTTATAGGATTGTGTGGAATCCTGGTATTTCCTCCAAGGTATCTTTCTTCTTATGGAATACAATACTGGATAAAATTCTAACATGTGACCATTTATAGAGTAGAGGGTAGCGACTGACTAACCGATGTTTTTTGAGCTTCCAAGTAGAAGAGTCTGTGGATCATCTTTTGATGCACTGTCCTATTGTGTTTGAGATATGAGGCTTTTTTCTTTCCTGTGTGGGGGTAAACTGGATATTTTCCTCATCCTTTCTTAACTTCTTATCTTGTTGGCCTAAGATGATAGGAGATGTGGCCAAGGAGGTGATTTGGGCAATGCTTCCGGGGGCGATTTCATGGATGGTTTGGAATGAGAGGAATATCAGGATCTTTGAGGATTCCTCATTTTCTGTGGCGCGTCTCTATGAACGGATCCGTATGGTGGTGTTGGAGTGGGTGGGTTTAAATTTCGATGTGGAAGCTTTGAGGGAGGTGTTAGGTTGATGTAGGTGGGTTGGGAGCTCGGGCTTTTCTTGGTTGAGTTTATGCACGTATAAACTTTTCCTTGGTTTTGTCCGTTTTGATCTTCCTTGTATGTCCCTTTCCTTTTTTGATAAAGGTTACTTTATCGATAAAAAAAAAATCCTTCATTTGACTGCTTGTCCCAAAGTTAGATTTAAGTTAGCCAGAAAGTGACTAAGTATTATGAGCGGTCCGGTACCTGACCCATGAACCAAATCCAAAACCAATACAACTCTTGAACGAATGAAATATACCAACCAGATTAGTTTCCTCAAAACCTCAACCCGAACTCGCGGGTGGGTTGACACTTGACGGGTAGGGTTAAATAGGCACAAGATGGGGAGCTCCGCATAACTTTTCATGTAGAGGTTTCCATCATAACTAGACCTTTATAACAACTAAGTCTAACAGATCAATATCGTCAAATCCTGATGTGATCGTCACTTAATGAATTGAACCTCAGCTCCTAAACCAACTTCTTAAATAGATTTTAAATTCTTCTAGAATGAAAATCTAATGGATGGAGGCTTTTCGGCTAAGATCCATACCCTTTGATATTTCTTCTTCTATTTGTTTGGTTATTTAGTGACCTAACACGTCTCGAAATCTCTCAAACTTTAAGAGTATTTTCTTCTCTCTCAAGTCTTTTTTTTTTGGTAAGGAGATAATTCATTGATTAAACAAAAGGAGAAATAACAGGAGTTCTTCACCTTAGGGATGGGTCCCAAATGTCAGAACCAAATTAAGGGGAAACATTACTGGCTAGGCAAACATTGAGGGACCGCTGGGCTACGTGATGAGCCACAGAATTGGCCTCACGATGGACAAAATGAAGCTTGACATTGTCACACCTAGACTGAATTTGGTGGATGTCATCCACTATGGCTTGAATCTCCCACTGGCCATTCCGAGACGGATCATTTAAAATATCTACAATTGCTTTGGCATCTGATTCTATGATTAGTTGTGGCCACTGATGGGACTCAACCAATTGGAAAGCAAGCCGAATGGCTTCTGCTTCTACTCTTTTCGCCAAACCTCCTTTGATAGGTTTATGGCAAGATTTCACAACTGAACCTACATGGTTCCTCACTACTGCTTCTGCCCCCGCTGCATTGAGATTAGGAAGAGCAGCCCCATCCACATTGATCTTGAGCCATCCATTATCAAGTGATTTCCACTTGATGTTTCGCTGAATAACCTACTGGCGATCAGCTTGTTGAGAGTTTCTTATGCTCCCCATCTCGAGAGAAGACTGGTGAATATGACGAATGGTGGTTATGGGGTCTGGCTTTATACCTTCAAAGATGAATTCGTTCCGAGTCTTCCATATGTGCCACAAAATCAAGGTCATCTAGGATCCTATTGAAAGTTGTCAACATGGAATTCCTTTCGAGTTATCCATTGGTGCCACCAACTGATGAAAGTCTGGTCAACCGAGTTGGATCACTTAAGTGATATGGGTGAACCGAACCAAATGGTTCTGGCGAAGCTACAAACCAGAAGGAGATGAGACACAGATTCTTCCTCCTTTTGACATAGAGCACAAATGGAATCGCTAGGATATTCCTCCTCTGCAAGGTAGAGGCCACTGCTAGAGATTATTACATGCCTTCCATATAAAAACTTGAATTTTGGGGGGGATTGGCAACTTCCAAATGAGGTTCCAATTTATCTTTTCTGGCTCAAAAGCTACTCGGTTGGAGGAAGCACTCTGAGCCGCTATCATCTGAAGGGCAAGGTGAGATGCAGATTGAACCTCAAACTTCCCTGACTGAGAATGATGCCAGACCCACCGATCTGGAGCATTCTAAGAGCTCATCGGAATGTTTTGAATTTCTTGAATTATGGCCAAAGAAATTAGCAATGGAGTTGATCAATGTCCCATGTACCTTTCTCACAAATCAGTTGAGAAACCAGAATTTCGGGATCCGTCGGTCTGAGGAGGGGGGTGGGCTTAAACTGGGCCATGGACGGGACCCAAGGATCTAGGAACACACGAACCCGATTACCGGATCTAATCTGCCACCGAGCTCCTTTTTCCAGCACTGACCGGCCTGCAACCATCCGGGCCTCCAGGAAGGATAATTTGAGAAAATAAGAAGCCTTGAGAACTTTAACCTAGAGAGCATTTGGTTGGGAAAGTATTCTCCACCCCTACTTAGCCAAGAGGCCCAAGTTAAAGGCTTGGACGTCGCGCAGGTCTATGTCACCCTTATTTTTGGGCCTGCTGATTTTTTGCCAACATACCCAATGCACCTTCTTGCCCTCCAAATGGTTCCACCAAAATTGTGTAATCGCCGCATGAACTTCCTTTATCCATTGGGTGGGAAGCTTAAAACAACTCATGGTATAAGCCAGGATGGCCTGCACCACTGCCCGGATAAGAACACCCTTACCCACTTGAGATAGGAGAGAGGCAATCCAACCTTACATCCGATTAAAGGTACGATGCTTTAACTCATCAAAAGCTTTCTGTTTTGATCTCCCAATTTCGGATGGGAGACCTAAATACTTTTTAGGCCAGGTGAGATTACGGATATAGAGAATTCGGGATATGAACCTCTTGAACCGAGATGGAGTATTGGAACTAAAAGATATGCCGGATTTGTTATAGTTTACCAATTGCCTCAAAGCTTTCCCATAAGTGAGAGAATGTCAAGTAAATGACCTGGTTCCTCCATGTTTGCTTTGATGAAGATCAGGCAATCGTCTGCAAAAAGAAGATGAGATAGAGTAGGGGTTGTCCGGGCCATTTTGATACCGCTTATCCGACCACCAATGTGGGCTACTAGTAACATACTAGACAAAGCTTCAGCGTAAATAATGAACAAGTATAAGGAAAGTGGGTCACCTTGACGAAGACCCCTCGAGGGTGATATGAATCCCTTTGGTTCACCAATTGATCATAACTTCATAGGTGACCGTGATCACACATTGCTTGATCCAATGTATCTAAACTTCAGAGAAACCCAACTTTTCCATGAGTGCAAAAAGAAATGACAATTCCACTCGGTTGTAAGATCTATTCATATCAAGCTTGATTGTAGCATGTCTATTGGCTGCTTTTTTCATTCTTTCAAGATAGTGATGCACTTCATGGGCCATGAATACATTGTCCGTTATCTGTCTTCCACTAATGAACGCGGATTGAGCCGGGTCTATAAACTCCTGCAAGGTGGTTCTGAGTCTGTTTCCTAGAATTTTAGCTATAATTTTGTACGTGACATTACATTGGCTGATCGGCCTATAGTGGGCCATACTTTCCAGATTGGGAATTTTTGGAATTAGGACCACATGGGTGAAGTTAAGTTAGCGCAAGATGAGGTTTGAATGGAAAAATCTCATAACCGCTTCACAAACATCATCTCCAATGGTATCTCAATGGGAATTTTTGGAATTAGGCCCACATGGGTGAAGTTAAGTTTGGCTTGCTTCAAGCTCATCTTGATTTATTTTAAAAAATATTTTAAAATAAAAATAAAAATATTATATATTATATATATATATATATATATATATATATATATATATATATATATCATAATGATATATATGAATGAAATTTTTTATCTTTTCACATAATATTCAAGCCGAGCAGAGTTCGAGCCGAATTAAGCCTCAATTGAGCTAAGCTTCGAGTCAAGACGAATCAAATAGGCCCTGGCCTAAACTCAACTTGAATACATTTTCAAGCTTGAAAACTTAGCTCGGCTCGGTTGGATTGAGCCACATATCCGAACTTGAGCTCAACTGATCGAGCCAAACTAAGCCAAGCAATCAAGCTAGCTCGGTTTGTGTGCACCCCTATGAGCATGTGTTAGTTTTGGGTGCGGATGATCGAAGTAAGAATTCATAATGTAAGGTATTCTGCAAATACAATACAGAGTTTTCTTTTCCTTTTGAAAGGCAACAGCCTTCAACACCATCTTCCTACTCTCCACTATCAAATGGATTGTGGGAAACTCCTTAACATGACCACTCTGAACGATAAAATTGACCGTAAAGATCATACAATCTGGGTTCCGACTCCGATCAACCAATGAGTATGCCTCGTAAATATTTCAAAGTACTCCGTAGGACACATTTTAAGGAAATAAATGGGGTAGAGTAATGCTATGTCCATTTTTCGGTTCCACTCTCTTCTGTTTTTGTAGGAAAAAGAAAATAGTATGACATTTTTTTGTGGATCCACCACTTTTATTTTATCTTTTTTATTTAAAATTAAGAAAGAGTATATGAGAGTGGACAACCGAAAGTAGACATAGCATTGCTCTTTATGAGTATTAGGAATCATACTTGAAAGAGTTTTATTTTTTTTAATGATACATACTTGAAAGAGTTTGATTCGTATTAATGCTAGGCAACTTGCCATATGGGTGATTCAAGATCAACAACGGATTTTCTCTTACATATGCCCGAGTATAACTCTCTCGGGCAAGCCTCTTCAGCTGACTTTGTCGCTAACGAGGTGATAGCATTGCATATATGTTTTGTAGGACTGTACACTCACAACTCCTTAGCTCGTCATGTGTCCTATTGATATTAAGTAACTGTGGTTAAAATTCACTTACACTTAGGGTTAAATACTCTAACCTTAATTTTTAGTTATAATATTTAAAAAATTAACATGGGTTATGATTCACTTATTCATGTGATTAAATTTTTTAAAATATAATTTTTTCTAAAACCAAGGTTAAATTATTTGCCACTAAGGGTCGGTGAATTTTAACCACAATTACTTAATGTCAAAGAGGACACATGGTGAGCTAGGGAGTTATGAATGTACTGCCCTTCAAAACATGTGAAAACATGTGAGATGTATGCTATCACCTCCTTAGTGGCAGACCTTACACACGTTGGATATCCCTAACATAACATTAACACTGATACGAATCAAAATTCAAGTTGCTAAAGAGAGATTGGGTTTCCTACTCGGTGGACGAATCAAACTCTTCATATTGAGATCTTTGAAACTGGTCATTGATCTATAACTTAAAGACTCAAGAAAGTTAGTCAACACTAACTCATTGGTTTAGCTCATTGGTTTAGTTACAGGTTTTAGAAAGAGCAGTGATTAGCATACCTGGGAAATAGATTTTAAAATCTAAGGTTAGGCCTTGTTGATCCATGCCCCTCTCTTAGTGGGTATTTAAGAAGGAGGCATGGATCATCGAGATCCAACCTTAGATTTTAAAATCCATTTCTCAGGTACGTTAACTATTACCCTTTTAGAAATAAAGGTCTATCGCTAATGATGTTCAGTTAACCCCACATGTCTGATTAGTCATCTTTTTGTCTTTCAACCTTCAAGAGGCAATACATTAGTGACTCCATCAAATGCCAAATCCGGCTAAAGCCAACACCTCTTTCAACGACCGGTGGCGGCGGTACGTGATCTCTACACCTGGATTTTGAATCTGCAAACTTTTCACTCGCGGTCCCTCTTAGCATAACTCTTTGGGGGATATGGAACATGCGGAATGCCTTTGTCGTTACAGGTGCAAAACCTGATCCCATCTCGAGGGGAGGCTCTCATTAGTGAAGACCAGGAAAGGGGCGGAGCCACATGGGGCCCGGGGGGACTTCAGCCCCCTAAAATTTTGAAATATATTTTTTTACTATAGCAATAATAAGGGTGTAGCTTAGGAAGGGGGTAGAGCCGGAGGACGGGAAGCTCTAGCCCCCTGAATTTTTGAGAAAAAAAGATATTCTTTACAAAACAGACACAAACAGAGGTGATGCCTCCATGAACTTGGCCACAAAAAAAAAAAATGGGGGCCAACACCCCCAAACCCCCATTGTTAGCTCCCTACTAGAGAATCCTGGCTCCACCCCTGGTCCTAGCAGATCCTATTTCGAAACTTAGCAATCTCCTTGATCCGTGAAAGGATGCAGAGACAGTTCAGCTACTTGGTTCCTTTCGGAATAGGGTTGGATCAAAGTCAATGTTGACGAGTCGACTCTCCCAACCGGATTAGCTGCAGGGTTGTGGGTATCGTTGATGCTCGATCTTTTGATCAATAGAATGTTTTAACCCAAAAAAAATTTGTCTACTTAGGCTCGGGTCTGGATCCAAAAATGATCCAATGGATCATAGTAGGAATCACAGTATTGAGGATCAATTAATCGTATTTGTCAATTCAAATATGAATATTTGCAAAATGATCAAACACTTCAAACATGTAAGAAATATAAATACCATTTAAATGACAAGCATTGTAAATATAGTGAAAATTCTAGATAGCACAGCATGAGCACATGGGAATAAGCTAATCTAGAAAAAGTTTGGATTAGTGAACATTAGAGCTTTACAAACCAGATCAAGCACTCCTAAAAACTAACACGGGACAAACCTTCTAAACTAAAAGGTGACCCCACTAAGAATTTAACTTCAACTAACAATCACAGTCGTCGACGTTTTAGTGGCGGTGGTTGTGGCTGTTGAGCAGGCGGCGGTGGCTGTTGAGCAAGCGGCGATGGCTGTGGAGTAAGCAGTGGTGGCTGTTCAACTGAATCACAATTATGAATAACTTGATTAATGCAGTCGTCATGTGCATTTGGTGTAGGCTCTTGCATATTTTCAAAAAACTGCTCGGAGGAGGCATCAATAGTACTCGGCTGGCTATCCACAACTTGAATGGAATGGAGCATAGAAGAAGCCGGCAGCTGTGCATCCATGGGCAGCTGCGCATCTATTGGCAGCTTCACATCCACCGGCAGCTGCGCATCCATCAAGCATGGCAAGAAGGGCTGGTTAGAATTAATTTGATTGATATCCCTAAACATCATGGTGTAATTCTGATTACTCCAAGATAACATCTGCGGAACGCCATGGGAATTGAACCCCATGTTGGCCCTCATAGATGAGAAATTATTGGTGATCCCATAACTGGGTTCCTGAGATTCGGCGGCAAGGTTCTGTTGAAGTACTGACTGATCAAATGGGTAGTCATTCCCATAACTGGGTTCCTGAGATTCGGCGGCAAGGTTCTGTTGAAGTACTGACTGATCCAATGGGTAGTCATTCCCATAACTGCTTTCCCATTCATTCCCATAACTCTGTTGCTGATTGTTGGGAAGGTCCCTCATAGATGAGAAATTATGGGTGATCCCATAACTGGGTTCCTGAGATTCAGCAAGCTGGTTTTGTTGGATTACTGACTGATCAAATGTGTAGTCATTCCCATAACAGATTTCCCGAGGTTCGGCAGGGTTATATTGGATTGACTGATCAAATCGGCCTTCATTCCCACAACTATGTTCCTGTTGTTGGGGAATGTTTTGTTGGACTGACTGCTCAGGGAAGGGAACAGCTTGTTCACTAGCCACTGTGGAGTCATCATTGGGCAATCTTGGTTGTGGTTGTGGTTGTGGTGGCACTGGCACTGGCACTGGCACTGGCACACTTTCATTCTGCTGCCGTTTCTTTGAGGCTTTTTCTGCCTTCTTATAGACCCTACATAGAACACAGTCATCTAACTGCAAGGAAATATAGATAAGAGTTAGTCTGTACCTACACATGAAATCATAGTACTATGAATATAAATAAAAACAAAGTAATTAAAAAGAAACTTTGTACCCTCATATCGTTTTCATCGTCTCTAACTCGAGGGTTAACATTGTCTAATACCCTGTACTCGTGCATGATCCAATTAGTCTTCACCCCCTTGGGAGGCTTCCCTTTATAGAAGACTAGGGCCTTTTTGTAACCAACCAAGGTATCATGTTCATCATTGTCATTGTTATTATGCACAGCCTTATCAGCTCCAGTTGCTTTCCAGAATCCATCACCTGCTGCTCGGTCCGGTCGATCCCCTTTCCGGTACTTCCGATCTCTTGGGGTGAAGAAGAACCAATCTTTCTCCCCATATGCCTTATACTCCTCTGTCATCAACCAAACAAAAATAAAATAAGAAGACTAAAGAAATTCGTAATACTTAACTCGATGCATTAAAACCCACACACAACAAATTACAGGTTAAATAAAGAAGATATTAAATCTTCACATAATTACAAGATTGTCCCCATGATTGACACAAAACAAAGAAAGAAAAAAAGAAAAGACCAATATTTAATATCAAAATTAGAACCCATATCAATAAAACAAAAATAAAAATAAAAAACAGGAAGAGGAACACGACTGAAAAAGAAAGGAAAGAAGAAGAACACTGGAAAAAGAAAGGAAATAAGAAGAAGAACACAACTGACTGAAAAAGAACGGAAATAAGAAGAAGAACACAACTGACCTATGAGATCTTCGGGATTGTAATGCATTAGATTAACTTCCATGATTCTGTTACGAGGCAAAGGGCAGTTCATGACCTTTTTCATCAGATATTCAAGAATAAGTTCATAGTCATGAGGACAGAACCTGTAACCTGGAGGAAACAAATTGAAATACTCATCATCTGATAATTTATCTGCGCTAGTCCCCGCAGCACTGTTCTGCTGTTGCTGCAGCAGTTTCTCTTCCTGTTGTTCCATGTTTTAATTCTCAGGTCAAGAAATATGAAGAATCGTGGAATATATTGAGGGAGAAGAAAAGAGTCCCAAAGTTTTAGATTCAAACCCAAAAATGTAGTATATATAATCCTTAGAGGATTTGGTTCCGCACTCTAAAGGTTAAAATTGTCAAGAATGAATGTTATTGTCTTGTAACCGGACTCCTTAATCCTGTTACAACTAGAATAAAGATTTGAATATAAATCAAATCTTTCTTACCGTTGTATCTTCTAAGCAAATTCAGATATGATCGTCCTTTCTTTAATTAATTTAAACATCGTCTAAACAGACTGGAAGTCTTTCTAGAAATAGAATCCTAAAGCCCCACCGTCCAATTAGAGGATACCACGTATACCATACAACAAGGATGTCGGAATTGCACCCGCAATCCGGCTGAGATCTAGTGAAAATCAGGGGCGGAGCCAAAGAAGGCCTGGGAGGCACGTGCCCCCCTAAACAATTACAAATTCTGTTTTTTTTGTATGTATATATGGCAGCATTGCCATGAAGGTGGATGGAGATCCAATTGCGATTGAACTCGGGAAGAGTTCAATTGCACCCACAGGCCAACACGTCTCCTTTTAGAGTTATGGGTACTCCCTCATCCTAACCGTTTATAACCAATCACTAAAGGCCAGGATTTGAGTTGACTTATTTTGTCTTTTTTGATGTCACATCAGCTCTAATCCTAACCGTTTAACAACTGAGATAAACGGTTAGGATTTGAGAGTATATTTGGGAGTACACCTTGGGAGTATCCCTAGACTAATTCCTCTTTTTAACCCCTATTAACTGTGGTTAATATTCACTAACCTTTGGAGTTCAACAATATAACTTTAGTTATTTTTTAAAAATATTAATCCTAAGGGTTAAAAATCCCTAACTAAAGTTTTTTTTTTTTTTGTCAAATATTAAGGTTGTATTGTTGAACCCCAAGAGTTAGTAAATCTTAATCACAGTTAATAGGAGTTAAAAGGGACACATGTTGGTATGAAGGTATGATTGAACTTTCCCTGAGTTCAATCGTGATTGGCTGTGATTCGATCTCAGGTGGGTACCCCCTCAACTTTTGATTTTTTTTTTTTAAAATATAGTTTATTAATGATTCAAAATCCTCTATTGTTATAACCGGACTCCTTGGAGTCAGTTATAACCCACAAGTCAACACATGTCCCTTTCAATACTTTTTTATTATGATTAAGATTCACTAACCCTTAGGGTTCAACCATCTAACCTTGGTTTCTATAAAAAAAAATTAACTCTAAAGGTTAAAGTTGTTAACTAAAGTTAAAAGACTTTCTGCTATAACCGGACTTCAAGGCGACTGGTTATATCCATTGAGGATTAGTCATGGAGGCAGCTATCTGTTGAATTTTCAAAAAAAAAAAATTATCTTTTAACAATTTTATTTAATTATTTAATAGGACATAGTCATTGAACAAGGGGGCAACTGCTCCCTGAATTTTTCAAAAAAAATTATATTATAATATATAATAGGACATAGCCATAGGGCAAGGGGACAACTGCTCCCATGAACAATGAGAAACAGTACATGTAGGTTATGGACAAATTGTATGGCAGAAATAACCCACAAACTTAGTTGTGAATTATTTCTTTCGGGGACTTCGCCCTGAACCTCCACCCCTTAAACCAAATGTGCCCCTCCTACAATAGATTCCTGGCTCCGCCCCTAGCTAAAATCACTCTCTTTTTTAGATCTAAAGACGTAGATGTGACCTAATACTACTCGAAATCTCTCAAACTTAATTTAGAGGTCTTTTCTTCGCTCTAGATCTCAACTTGTTCTATATATTATTCTTCAGAAGACCTTGTGACCTAATATTCAAAACATGGAAAAACAAAAACAGTAGTAGTACAGTACTGCAACGGTAACACATGGAGGCAACCACAGGCGGTAGCTTTTCCATTTCAATTACCTCTAATCTTTAATACATTTCATATGGTCCTGAAGACCTCATAGGTCCGTTGTGTTTTTCTTTTCTTTATGTTTTTCCTATCTTTTAGTTTTGACATTGGAGGGGTGTTGTTATTTTATATTAAGATTTTTTTTAATTGATTGTTTATATTGTCTTTCCCTCTCCATGGGTTCTAAATTTAATCTTAAATAGTGGCCTTTCTTATTTGTTTAACCTGTTATTTGTTGTATCTGATTCTATTTATTATTTTTTATACGAATACTTTAGTAAATATTATTTTGGGGGTGATTTAGATGGGTTATATGCTTTTGTTTGATGGTTGTGATTTTATTTGTCAATATATTTGTGTTGCTCCTTAATTATTATCTGTTATTATATATTTTTCATACAACTAATTGTTATTTTCTTTTGTTTTGGTTGTGTTTGCGAGTATACGTAGACTTACACCTTAGTTAATGCATTGACTTTTTATTTTTAGTGTTCAATGAATGTTTTCATAAGATGGGAATTGGGTCGTGTCCTTTTATTATTAATTTTTTTTTTGGCTGATTCAGGTCGATTCTTTCGATTCCTAGGTTTTAGGAAAATAGTCTGATTTTGGTGGTTTTGCATTATTTTTGTAATTTCTAAAATATCCCTGCAAAATGCAGCTTATCTCTCAAATTAACTAGGCTTAACCTGATTCCCGCTCATAATATTTAGTCACTTTCTGGACTTAATCTAACCCCTTTGTCTTTTTCAGATTTCAAACCTATTAGTTTATGTAATTTTTTTTACAAAATTATTTCTAGAATTCTGTCTGATCAAATTAGTATTTTTCTTTCTAATATTATATCTGAAGAACAAAGCGGTTTTGTTAAGGGTAGAAATATTACGGATATTATCAATCTTGCTCAGGAGATGGTGCAGGATATTGATAGGTCAATTCCAGAAGGTAATATCATTTTCAAATTAGATATGTCTAAAGCTTATGATCGTATGGAATGAAATTTTACTATAGCTGTTCTGCATAAGATGAGATTTAATTATGATGTTATCAGATTGATTAAAGGATGCCTTTATAATCAATCATTTTCTATTAATATTAATGGCAATCTTCAAGGATTTTTTCAGAGTTCACGTGGTCTTCGTCAAGGAGATCCTCTTTCCCCTACTCTTTTTATTTTAACAGAGGAAGTTCTTAGCAGGGGCCTAAAAGCTATCTCTGAAAGCCTAACTTCTAATTATAAGCTGGGAAGGTATGGTTTTCCGATTTCACATTTACTTTCTGCAGATGATACATTAATTTTTTGTAATGGTAGAAAGCAAAATATTAAAAAAATCTTTGAATTTATTTCTTTTTATGAAATGTCTTCTAGTCAGTTGATCAATCGAGACAAAAGTGCCTTCTACTGTTCTTCTAACCTATCTAGAAAGAATAGTGGTGATATCTTTAATTGGGTTGGGATTACTAATAAAAAAACTTTTACTTAGGAGTTCTCCTCTACAAAGGTCGTTTAAAAAATTGTTATTTTATTCCTTTAGTAGAGAAATTTTTTAATAAGATTGGTTGGAAAGGGAAATTTTTATCTTTGGTTGGTAGGCTTATCCTTATTAAACATGTTTTGTCCTCTATTCCTACCCACTTGTTGGTAGGGATTCATGTTCCTAAAGTCATAACTAGTCTAATTGATAGATCCTTAACTAAGTTTTTTTGGAATAACTCAAGTGATTCTAAAAGGCGTCATTGGATGAATTGGAAAACCTGCTCTCTTCCCACTTGAGAAGGAGGGTTAGGAATTAGGAAAATGCATGAATTTTCTTTAGCATTTAGAATGAAACAAGCATGGAATTTATATCAACATGATAATATTTGGTCAAAATTCTTTAAATCTAAATTCCAATTCAACCACATTTGGTTTGCGTCCTCCTCCTTGGGCTCTTCCAAAACTTGGAGTCATATTTCCAAAATCTGTAAAGATGTGATTTATTAATCACAAGCATCAATTAGTAATGGGACTAGAATAAATTTTTGGTTGGATTGCTGATTTGGAGAGTTCCCTCTTATTGATAGTATTCCTATTTCTCCTCATAATTTTCCATTAATTTCTTATATGCTTGATTGTAATGGTTTGTAGGATTTTAGCTTGGTTTCTGACTATTTTCCTGAATGTATTATGAATGATATTAAGGATGCAGGGTTTTTCACCTCTGAGACAAACGATCTTTTCATCTGGAAACCTTGTTTGAATGGTAATTTTTCTATTAAATCAGCTTGGGAGACTATTAGATATTCCTCAACCCAAAAAGTTTGGACTAGGTATGTTTGGAATAATATTGTTCCAAAAAATATTCAAATTTTTGGATGGAAGGTTATGTATGGTTCTGTCCCCATTGATTATTTGATTCAAAGTGTTGGCATTCCTTTAATTAGTTGTTGCTCTTGTTGTTCTCAAGGTCACATTGAAACTCTATCTCACTTATTATTTCAGAGTGATATTGCAGGTGTGATTTGGCGATTCTTTGGTAACCTTTGTTCTGTTCATCCTTATTACAGAGACTCCATTCAATGCTTTCTAATGAGATGGTTTAGAGCATCTGACAGGCGGCATAATCAAATCCTTTTTTTACTCCCTCTTATAATTATTTGGGAGATTTGGAAGGAAAAATGTAGTCGAAGATTTAAAGGAGTGCGTCAGTCGGTTGAAGCGATAAAAATCAAAATTAAGAAATGGACAATTGATTTGGGATCTATCACAACCAGAAAACCTATGGATCTAACTATTCTTAATATGGTGGCTTCCCCTGTCCAGAGAAGAACTAGAGTTACTTATGTCAAATGGAATAGGCCTACCCAGGGAAGGGTCAAGCTGAATGTAGATGGAGCTTCCAAGGGCAACCCGGGTTTAACTAGTGGAGGTGGTATTATTCGGGATAATAATGGAGAAATGATAGCTTGTTTCTATGCTTACTATGACAATTGTACTAATTATGTTGCTGAAACTTAAGCACTTTTTGATGGCCTTATTCTTTGCCAAAGTCTTGGCCTCCTTTAGGTAGAGGTTGAATCAGATGCTCAGACTCTTGTTCAAGCTTGGAAAGGTCCTTACCGCCATCCGTGGAATGTTTGGTATTGGAACAAGAAGATTAATCAGGTGATGAATATTTGCTTCTCTTTTTCTCATATCTTTAGGGAAGCTAATATGGTGGCGGATTTTTTGCTAATTTTGGATGTAGCACTCAACATTATGGGGAAATTTTCCCTAATCAAGTTATTCCAGTTAGGCTCAAATCTCTTATGTTGAGTGATCAAAATGACCTTGGAAAAATTAGACTGGCTTTTAATGATTGATTTTCTTTTGCATCTTTTTTTCTTGTATAGGGGTAAGGTTTATGTCCCCCCCTATCTTTTGTTTTCTTTAGGTTTGATTGTTGGGGTAAGGTTTTATGTCCCCCCCTTATTTTTTTCTTTGAGTCCTTGTAGGGTAAGGTTTTATGTCCCCCCTCCCCCCCCTTCTTTATTTTCTCTTAGTTTGGGTCTATGTAGGGGTAAGGTTTTATGTCCTCCCCAATTTTTATTTATTAATAAACAGATAAGGGTCTGCCAAACCCCCCACTCCTTTTGAGTGGCTTTTAAAAAAAAAAAAAAAATTATTTATGAGCGGTCCGGCACCCAACCCATGAACCAAATCTAAAACCCATACAACTCTTGAACGAATGAAATAAACCAACCAGATTAGTTTCCTCAAAACCTCAACCCAAACCCGCGGGTGGGTTGACACTTGATGAGTAGGGTTAGATAGGCACAAGATGGGGAGCTCCGCATAACTTCTCATTTAGAGATTTTCATCATAACTAGACCCTTATAACAACTAAGTCTAATAGATCAATATCGTCAAATCCTGATGTGATCGTCACTTAATTAATTAAACCTCATCTCCTAAACCAACTTCTTAAACAGATTAGAAATTCTTCTACAAAGAAAATCTAATGGATGGAGGCTTTTCGGCTAAGATCCATACCCTCCGATATTTCTTCTTCTATTTGTTTGGTTATATAGTGACCTAACACGTCTCGAAATCTCTCAAACTTTGAGAGTATTTTCTTCTCTCTCAAGTCTCAACCCCAGCTTTCCTCTTTCCCAAACATTTTTAAAAAAAACGTGTTTAAAGAATCTTGAAAGCCGTTGTCCTGATATTCAAAACCTGGAAGAACAAAAATAGAAACAAAAACAGAAGAATAGTGCTACTAAGACAGCTCAACAAGGGTTAGATAAATCAGCAGATGACAAGTATTTCGATTTGTTTCCTCCGGGTTACAGGTTTTGTCCTGACACGGAACTCATTCTTGATTATCTGAAGAAGAAGGTCATGAACTGCCCTTTGCCTCGTAACAGAATCAAGGAGGTTAATCTAAAGGATTACAGCCCCCAAGACCTCATAGGTCCATTTATTATTATTTTTCCTTTCTTTCAGTTTTGACTTTGGTGCCTTGGATTGTCTCTGGCGAAGCCAGAAAGTGGCGATAAGGTGTGAGAATAAGGGTGAGAGATATCAAATGGGGAGAAGTCAAAATTATGGGGAGAAAATGAAATGACTTCTCCCCATTTTTACGCCAACTGTCGCACAATGTATGGAACCCCGAGAGCCCTTTCTGGCTTCGCCAGAGACAATCTGAGGCCTGACTTTGGAGGGGTGTTGTTATTTTATCTTCAGATTTATTTATTATTATTATTTTTATCTATCTCATAAATTTAAAGAAATATTAATTCTATTAATTAGACTTTTTTGTGTAATTTCTAAAATATCCCTGGAAGGCACATTTTGGGTTGCTCCGATTATCTTGACACCAGGGCTCATGTTCATAGTTAATCTTGATTCATGAGACAGATACCAGTATAAATCCATTTCACGGAAATACGATATATCCAAGTTTACATTACTTGATGCAATCATATTAGAACATGATGCTCCATTGTGACCGTTATACACCTATATCCAATGATATAACATGTATCTTTTAACATGTTATTTGTTGTGTCTGATTTTTTTTTTTTTTAAATTTACAAATTCTTTAGTAAATATTATTTTTTTTGGGGTTCAATAGATGGGTTATATGCTTTTGTTGGTTTGAGTTGATGGTTGTCATTTTATTTGTCAATGTATTTATTTTGCTCCTTCAATTACTATTTGTTAATTGTTGTGATGATTGGGTTTATTATTATTATTGGTACAATGTATTGTTAATTTTTTTTGTTGGGTTCAATATTGATTGTAAATATTGTTTTTTTTGTCTAATCTGTTGTTTTTTCTGTTACCGAGGTGTGTTTTATTTATTATTGTTTTTGTACAAAGTTGGTAGTAAATATTACTTTTTGGTAACTTAGATGGATTTTTGTTATACTGTTTATAGATGGGTTTTTGTTATATAATTTCTTTGTTTAGTCTGTTGTGATTTGTGTATTGAGTGAGATGTGTAATTGTCTTTCTTTTCTATTTTGTTTAAATTCTGTTGATTTGAGAAAATGTTCTCGATTAGAAGACTAGAAGATTGAATTTTGTTTTTGTTTAATTTATGACTGAGAAGTTATACACAGAGAAGTTTTGGAGTAGTTTGTCTTGCTTTTCTTATTGAGTGAATATATATATATATATATAGGATCTCTTGAAGAGACCTTGTACAAGGTAACCACCTAAGGTTAACAATTTGAATACAATTTGACAACTCATACTACTAAATTGGTATCATCCAATAGCTGTAGAATACACACATGCTGAAAGGCTTTCTATTTTGAGTTATGGAAACTTGATTCGATGGAGATACTGCTAATACTCCCCCACACCTGATGAAGCCGAAGGGTGGAGCAGGTTGTCCTGAAGTAAGGTGAACCGAGGCTGTGGGAGTGCTTGAGTCGAGACAAAACAAATTTGAAGAGTGTCGCAAAGAACATGTTCGCGAATGAAGTTGTAGAATCCCAGATCTTGCATAGTGTATGCAAAGGTCTAAAACTTTCCATGGGTCCTTGGTTTGAGGAAGTGAAGTGAGGATTGTACATGCGTGTATTGAGTCTCAAAACAAGAGTAAAAATACTCTAAGTGTCTAAAAACATAGGGTATAAAATACCTTAAGTGTGTATGTAGAAACCCGGAACTGAGTTCCGTAGGCTGGGAATAGTGTTGTGAATAGTATCGGTTCATGAGTTGTGAAGGCCAAAAGCCTTCTTGCATAATTGTGGTTGTAGGATAAGCGATAATGAAGGTTTTATTTTGAGTAAGGAGTATGTGAACTCAAAAACACTGAGTATAAGAATACTTCAAAGTCAAGGGTATGAAATACCCTGTGTTTTGGGCTAGGATTTTGTGAATCTTTTAATGTTCATGGGAGTCCTTGTTTTCCATGGAGGTATTAGAAATTGTGTTAGGGTCTCCTAAGAACCTTTATGATTAGCTTTAGGGTGTTAAAATAAGAGTGTGAGACACTCTTAAGTGATCAAAGTATGATCAAAGTTGGAAAGAAGAGGGATGTCTTGACATACCCTCTACTTTAAGAAGCTCTAGTTTTGTCATTGTTAATCGGAATCGAATGATTCTTAAACCATTAGAAAGGTATAGAAAACCTCTTCGAGGTTCATGTTTATCATTTTTCCATATTTTTAGTTGAAGATAGGTTAAACGTTGAATTTCCGAAATCGGGTCTACTAAAAAAGCTAGGCTGCTGAAATCTATTTCCAGACTAGTCAGCTTTAGAACCCATTTAGGTAATTAAAAACTCAGAATTAGGATTTGTCTATTAGACATAAAATTGTTTCCCTTTGAATGATGAGTTCAGCGCAAGTTGAATTGTCAAAATCCGATAAAACAAGTCAAAATTTATAATCGAAATACCAAAAAGGGAAAAAGGAAAAAAATAGGAAACTGGAGAAACCGTTTGAACGGTTTACATGACCGTTCGAATAGTGCTAGTGAAAAATCAAGAAACGGATGCAGTAACCTCAACCGTTCGAATGGTTCCAAGACCGTTCGAACGGTTATGCACATTAAAGTCGCAAATAGCTCAAAATGAGGGACTTTTTAGGGTTTCAACCCTCTTGACTTATAAATAAGGACCCAATTTGTGGGTTTTAGGTTACCAGCACCTAAGGAAGAGTTTGGGAGAGAAAATGGAGAAATTCTAGGGTTCCAAAGAGAGGTTTTGTTGGAGATCAAGAAGGAGATCGAATCCTCACTTCCCAAATTTCCATAAGCTTGGATCTTCTTCCTCGAGTGTAGATCTCTATTTATATACACTGAGCATTTTTGTGCTCAGCCAAATTTGTTGTTGTCAACAAGTGTGGAACCGGAGCTAGTAGGGGAGTCGTGGATCAAGGAGGCCTACTTGGAAGAGAAAGAAGAAGGTGATCTTCCCGAGGAAGGACCTAGGGATCTTGATCGGTTTCCGTATTACTAAACTTTTTATTATTTGTTTTAAAAAAGGTTGTAATAAATGCTTGTCTCAACTAGATTTTGATGTTGCTTAGGTTTATACACTTTATTGGGTATTGGGCTATTTTGGTGGCAGTGTGGGTCATGTTAACTTGGTTAGGATGATACTAGATGGTTTGTTAATATCGAAATTTTATTATTGTCATTTTGTAGATTTGTATCTTTAATATTTTCTTGTATACTAGGAAATTAAGCAGTGTTACGACCTAAGGTCCCATTTTGACCAAGGTGAGATTTTGGGGCACGACAACATCCCTGTTCTAGATCAAAGAGCGGCTAGAAATATCATTTCTATCGTTCCGCATTAATGAAAATTTTAATGCAGCTAGTGACCTTGAAGTTTCAGAAGGTGAGGATGTTGAGCGAACCGATTGGTGACATCAAGGTAACAAGGATGGCTACATGATGCCAAGTGACCTAGAGAAAATAGTTAATTCTAGCACGTACCACCCAAAGAGTAAAAATGACGGTGAGATGGATGGCCCAACACGATTCTAACATTCGCAAACAACATGGGTTTCACCATGAATTTGACATCCCCTCGATCAATACAGCTTGTGGTTTGTGGTTGCTTTGGAATGATCCAATCAACTTAACAAGTCTGTCTTCCTCTAACTCTATGATCAATGCTCATTGTCTCACCTCTTCGAATCATCTAGGTTTTTTTCTTACTTGTGTTCATGCTAGTCACATTCCCAAAAAAATTTTAAAAATTTGGGATGTCTTACAACATCTGAGGTTAGAGAATAATGGTCCTTGGGTTTATATAGGTGACTTTAATCAAGTCATCTATAACTCAGAAAAAAATGGGAGGTAATCCCATCTCTATTTCCAGGAGATTTCAGGAATCTCTTGATATATGTGGTCTAATGGATCTAGGTTATAAGAGCTCACAGTACTCTGGGAATAAAAATAGAGAGGGGCCAGAAAATGTGAGAGGGAGATTGGATAGAGCAGTAGTCACTGTTGATTGCCGAGTTATGTTTGCAAATGCAGTGGTCTTTCATATTGATGCCAATGGTTCTGACCATTGCCCTCTCCTCCTAGACACGGAACCAGGTAGAATCAAAGGTCCAAAACCATTTCGCTTCGAGGCAATGTGGTCCACCTACCCTGATTGCAAATCTGTTGTTCAAACGGCATGGTCTGAAAATTATCAGGGCTCGGTTATGTTTAAATTTAATGTGTACAAAAAAATAAAAACCATGGGGCTGGTGTTAAAGAAATGGAATAAAGATGTATTTGGTAATGTCAAGCTTGAAAATCAAAGAGCTTCGGGCAAAACTGACTTCTTTGAAGTTCGGGGGTTCAAGTCAAGATTCTAATTCCTTATAAGAGCTAAAATCGGAACTAGATATCATTGGACTCAGAAATCTAGAATCAATTGGTTGAAATGGGAAGACAACAACAAATCCTTTTTTCATGCTAGCACTTTAGCACGATGCTAACGTAATAAAATTTTAGCACTGAGACAGGACAATGGAATCTGGACATGAAACGAAGATGAGATTCAAGCTCAAATACTTGACTATTTTACTACTCTATTTAAAAGCTCTAATCCCTTAACTAGTGCCAAAATTTGAGATTGTGTCAAGAACAGACTTTCAGGAATACGCTTGTAAGTTGGAGAGGATGTTTACTGCAGAAGAGGTAAAGCAAGCCACATTCCAGATTGAAGAAACTAAAGCTCTTGGGTCTGATGGACTGCCATGTATGTTTATCATATTTATTGGGACGGATGTTGTTACAGCAGTTCTCCATTTTCTCAATTAGGGTTTTTTTCTATTAAAATGCATTAACTATACATATTTAGTACTTATTCCCAAAACCAATAACCCCAAGTATTATTTTGTGCAATGTGATATAAAAGATCATTGCCAAGACTCTCACCAATAGGCTCAAATTGATTGTTAATGACCTGATTTCACCGTTTCAAATTGCTTTTGTCCCGAACCGTCTAATTCATGATAATATCTTTATAGCCCATGAAGTACTTCACTATTTGAAGAGAACGAAATCAGGGTGGAACAAATTTTTTGGATTAAAGCTTGATATGAATCAGGCATGTGATCGAATTGAATGGGGATACTTGTTCGATATCATGAGGGTGATGGGATTTAGCCAGAAGTGCATTCACCTTGTCCAACAATGTGTGACCACGGTTTCTTTTTCCACCCTCATTAATGGCAAACCTTGTGGTTTTATTTAACCAGAAAGAGGTCTTTGATAGAGAGATCCTCTTTCCCTAGACCTCTTCATTTTAGGCGACCAAAACGTAAAGCTGGCTAGGTGAACAAATCTACTCCTATCCCGAGCAGGTAAATCTATTTTGATCAAAGTTCTCACTTCTGCAATACCTATCTATGCTATGTCTTGTTTCTAGTTGCCCCAAAGGATTTGTGGGGAAATTGATAAAGCCCAACGAAATTTCATGTGGGGGCATAACAACAACGAAAAGAAGATTAAATGGATCAGGTGGGATGAGCTTTGGAAAGAGAAATTCCAAGGACGATTAGGGTTCAAATGTTTATCTCAGATGAACCTAGCTAGGTTGGCTAAACAAGCCTGGCGTATTGTGTTAGAGGAAAGGAAATAGACTCAACCATCTTGGATGAGCATTGTTAAAGCAAAGTATTTTCGATCTACCAAGTTTATGAGCACAACCTTAAAATCTTCTGTGTCGTGGGCTTGGAAAAGCATTCTTAAGGCCCATCATGTTATTAGCCAAAGTATGCGTTGTGGGAGACGGTAGGCATATTAATCTCTAGACAAACCCCTAGATCCCATACATTTCAGCAGAGAACCTTCAAAGTTTTTTCCGACCAAAAACTACTTTTAACATGGTGCACGATCTTATATCGAGAGTCAAACAATGGAAGGCCGAGGTTTTAAGCACCCTTTTCCCCTACCATATTTCTAACAAGATTCTAGGTATTTCGATTCCTCAATCTCAAGTTGAGGATAGAGTTATATGGAAAAATGACCACCTAGCCCGATTTTTTGTGAAATTTGCCTACCATTTCCTCCCAAAGCTTGACCGTGCAACTAGACATAACAGGCAGAATTTATCCTAATCTAGGGTTTGGAAACAAATATTGCAACTGAAATGCCCTCCATAGGTTACTCACTTTCTTTGGAGATGCATGAAAGGTTCTTTAACTCACCATTTTTAAAATATATTTAAAAAAATATATTTTCTAAAATCAATGTAGGTGGGTGAACCCTAGGGGGTGAATGAATGTTAACCACAGTTAAAGGGTGGGACACGTGACTACATTAGTGGCTTAACTAGACTCCCCTGAGTCCGGTTGCTAGTGGAGATGATAAAGAGTCTTTCCAAAAGAGAAATCACAGGCACCGACAGAAGACACAATTACTGATGTTAAAACAAGTTAGATGTGTTTAGTGAATACTAACCGGAACTGCTTGCTATGAGGGAGTCTCTGTTTCTTCTTCTTCTTCATTTCTCCCTCTTTTGCACTCCCATCGTCGTTGAAGAGGAGCAACGAGTCGGACGGTAACTCAATATGCCACAAAAACAGCGACAATCTGTGTCAATGGACTCCCCACAAGTTTTTTGAATCTGTATCTCCTCGTTCCAGCCAGAAACACTACTAAGCCCCCCACAATAGCCGCTTCTTTCGGCTTCTTCTTTCAAGAGCACTTTGAATCCTGCAACCACCATTTTTGTCTGACCTCCTTTTAATTTCTCTCACTTTTGGGGATGATGCACTATCACCCAATTCTACTGTGGCCATATCATGAGAGCAACTCTCTACATGTACATTTTTTGAAATACTTGCATTAGTATTGTGAGAGGCCCCATTTTCAAGTTCTTTGCAAGTTGAGTTTTTTATGCTTTGTTCAACTTCTTGCAATAATCTATTCCCATAGTCAATAGCAATTGTATGTCCTTCATCTGTTTCTGCAGCCCTTGCAACTATTTGAATGAAAAAGTGACATAACTCGTTATATCATTTTCCTAACAATGCCTTAGGATCACTTTGAATGATAGACCCAAGAATATCTCTTACTATTCCGCTCTTTGCATCCTTCGTCCACCTTTTTATAATGTATTGGGGTGGGATCTCCTTTATATTTTTATTGTCGAGTACTTTTAACACATGTGTACATAGGATTCCAACAAACTCAAACTTTCTGCAATTACACATAAATGTGTTTTTTGACAAATTGAAAATAATTGTATGTTTTTTAGGCTTACCAAATAAAGCAACTATGTATTTAGCCATTGCACCATCCTCACTGCAGCTCTGAATAGAAGAATCTAGAATTTGGACATACTCTTTTTGGAACATTTCAAATACCGCTTGTGTATATACACTTGATGCATGCTTCAACATGTTCACATGTATAGACAAATTTGGATGAGTTTGTCGAGATTGAAAATCAGCTTCGAATTCATGATAGCATCGATCTTGCAATACCCTTTCAAAATGGTGGAAAAATTGTAACAAGTCATAACTGGGCTTTAAGTAATGTCTTAACACATTGTTGATACTTTCACTCCGTTGTGTACTTTTCATATCAGTAGAAAGTGTATCTCGTCCATAAACCAATGCCCCTTTTTCTCTTTCTTCAAACAACTTCTCTGACCATTTATTTTTTTCAAGACCATACTTTTCAAGCATACTTCCCCATGCTATGATGAAATCTTCTTCCTCTTCATGATCATATATACATCTTCTGAAATCTTTGGAGAAAGGTTTCGATCCATCAATAACTTGATTAAACACATCGCCTAGGTGCTTGGCTACATTTTGGTACATATGCCATATACAAATACGATGATGTGTTCTTGGTAATACTGAAGCTATTGCATTTGTCATTGCCTTACACTGGTCAGTAAAGATTGTCTTGGGTTCTTTTCCTGACATTGCTTTAAGAAAGGTCTTGAATAACCACACAAAAATTTTAGTAGTTTCATCATAGAACAATGCAGCACCAAATATGACAGTTTGCTTGTGATGATTTACCTCAACAAACGGAGCAAAGTCGGATATATTTATTTGTTCTATAAGTTGTATCAAAGCAAACCACATCACCAAAATAACCATAATCTGCAATTGACTTTGCATCTGCCCAAAAAATATTCGAGATTTTCTCATCCTCATCCAACTGTATGGCGTGAAAGAAAGAATGATTTTCTTCAAGTTTCTTTTCAAAATATTCTCAAACGCCTGCAGCATCTCCCTTTTTCATGGCATTCATTCTTTTTGAACGCAAATAATTTCTATAATCTAAAGGAAGAAAGTCAAAGTTCTCGCAACCTCTGTTTGCCTACCCATAAACTCAATTGTTGCTTTAGGACGGATCCCTAAGCCATTTGCAATGTCAGCTTGTGCAGCTTGAACATGAGTTATTCTCCTTTGTGATTTTAGCATGTGAGCGTGAGGTGTGCTAACTAACTCATGACTGTGGCTTCCTTCGAAAAAACCAACATGATATTTACCATCTTTAAGAGTAATTTTCATGCATGCCCGACAACCAGTTCTTGTTTGTGGACGATGATACTAAGCATTTAAACGCTGCTTATCTTCCTGCCGTTGACCTTCACATGCACAAGTAAAAGTTCTGGTTCGCAATACACTGTCTTTGTTTTTTGTCACCCAACTTCTTCGAACACTAAAACCCATCCCTCGACCATATGTGTTGTAAAAGTTGTATGCATGTTCTTTAGATTCAAACTCCATGCCAATTTTTTGGGACATTATATCTCTTTGATCCTTATTGAGTAGGAACACTAGACTCAGCTAAGACATTCTCTTCCAATGCACTGTTTGACTCAGATAAGTCATCACAAATATTTTGAAGATTTTGACACTCCTCATCTAAGTTAAATTCCAACCTTCGTGCTGACTGAGGTCTTACTTCCATATCTAATTCACGTGGACTACCTAGTACATTAAAGGCGTTCTCTTGCATTGACGAAATCCTATTGACAAATACAAATGTAATACAAAATAAGGCAATGATAAGCTTTGAATTAAATGATCAAAGGATGACAAAAATTTACTTTAAAAAATGTAAAATTTTTCAAAGAGAGTGTTGATCTTACTCATTCAATGAACAAAACATCTTCGGCAAGAGAGAGATGGGGTCTGAAAAATCTTAAAATGAAGACAAAAGATAGAACATACAAGAGAAAGATGTAGGTGGCTAATGTCTTTCTTTCTGCTTCTATAAAAAAAATGATTGATAAATTTAATTACTAAATTATCAAAAAAATATTACAGTAGAAACAAAAATTAGTCAAATTATTATTGAGTTTGGGCAACAATATGCACATTTGGAAGTGTGATAAATTGATTTGGAGCACTCAATGTCTCCCCTATGGTAAAAGGTTTTAGACCCCACTCATTCTACAATTGCAGTGGAACATTTAATTAATAGGAAAAGTTAAATGTTGTAAGTAAGTCACCACTACCACTATTAAGATCACCTAATTTTATATAAATAAGAGGAATATAAGTTAGATTACTTTTTAAAAAAAATGAGGAATAAAAAATACCTGGACCCACATAAATCATCCAAGTAATATCACTAAGATTTTGCTTTTAAAAAAATACTTGGTGATCAATCTCCTTTTGAAAATGTGTTCCTTCTTGGGTAAGCACAACAAGATGGGTGTCTTCTTCCTCGATTCTGTATAATAAACTTGTCTGTATCTTTTGTTTGACAAGCAACTCGGGAAGAAGAGAAGTTGGGTTTCTTTGAAATTAGATTTGTAATCATCTCAAGTTGTAACCGGTTTTTGGCAAAACCGGTTACACCCCTGTGGTCATCACGTGTCCCTTTTTACACTCCTTAACTATGGTTAAGATTCACATACCCCTAGGGTTCACCCACCTATCTTTGGTTTTTAGAAAAAAAAAAAAATTAAAATTAACCCTAGGAGTTGGTAAATTTTAATCACAGTTAACAAAATTTTGTATTATTTTTTTAAAAAAACCAAGGATAGGGGGTGAACCCTAGGGGTGACTGAATCTTAACCTCGGTTAAGATGCATCAAAAGGGATTTGTGGCCACCTCAGAAGTGTAACCGGTTTTGGCAAAACCGGTTACAACTGGAGAAGAATACGTCCCTTGAAGTTAATGTCCAAAACAGCCCTCGAGTGGTGAACACTCCCGCCATCGTCCTTTTCATAAGGAGAATTGATCGCATGCTTGGCAAGACACCATCTTATCTTTATCTTGCTTCCTTTATTCTCTACTTTAGATGTAGCCAAATGAAAATTTATTTTAAAAAAATCATTTCACATCATTGTTAGGCGGGAGTACAAGCTCACATCATTGTTAGACGGTGAGATGGATGGCCCAACACGATTCTAACATTGGCAAACAACATGGGTTTCACCATGAATTTCATGTCCCCTCGATCAATACAGCTGGTGGTTTTTGGTTGTTTTGGAATGATCCAATCAACTTAACAATTCTGTCTTCCTCTAACTCTATGATCAATGCTCATTGCCTCACCTCTTCGAATCATCTTAGGTTTTTTTCTTACTTGTGTTCATGCTAGTCACATTCCCTAAGACTGAAATTTTGGGATGTCTTACAACATCTGAGGTTAGACAACAATGGTCCTTGGGTTTATATAGGTGACTTTAATCAAGTCATCTATAGCTCAGAAAAAAAAAAGGGTGGTAATCCCATCCCTATTTCCAGGGGATTTTAGGAATCTCTTGATATATGTAGTCTAATGGATCTAGGTTATAAGGGCCCACAGTATTCTTGGAATAATAATAGAGAGGGGCCAGAAAATGTGAGAGGGAGATTGGATAGAGCAGTAGTCATTGTTGATTGCCGAATTATGTTTGCAAATTCAGTGGTCTTTCATATTGATGCCAATGGTTCTGACCATTGCCCTCTCCTCCTAGACACGGAACCAGGTAGAATCAAAGGTCCAAAACCATTTCGCTTCGAGGCAATGTGGTCTACCCACCCTGATTGCAAATCTGTTGTTCAAACTGCATGGTCTGCAAAATTATCAGGGCTTGGTTTTGTTTAAATTTAATGTGTACAAAAAAATAAAAACCATGGGGCTGGTGTTAAAGAAATGGAATAAAGATGTATTTGGTAAGTCAAGCTGAAAATCAAAGAGCTTCGGGCAAAACTGACTTCTTTGAAGTTCGGGGGTTCAAGTCAAGATTCTAATTCCTTATAAGAGCTACAATCGGAACTAGATATCTTGTTGTCTAATGACGAAATGCATTGGACTCAGAAATCTAGAATCAATTGGTTGAAATGGGAAGACAACAACACATCCTTTTTTCATGCTAGCACTTTAGCGCGATGCCAACGTAATAAAATTTTAGCACTGAGATAGGACAATGGAATCTGGACTTGAAACGAAGATGAGATTGAAGCTCAAATACTTGACTATTTTACTACTCTATTTAAAAGCTCTAATCCCTTAACTAGTGGCAAATTTTGAGATTGTGTCAAGAACAGACTTTCTGAGGAATACGCTTGTAAGTTGGACAGGATGTTTACTGCAGAAGAGGTAAAGCAAGCCACATCCTAGATTGAAGAAACTAAAGCTCTTGGGTCTGATGGACTGCCATGTATGTTTTATCATATTTATTGGGACAGATGTTGTTACAGCAGTTCTCCATTTTCTCAATTAGGGTTTTTTTCTATTAAAATGCATTAACTATACATATTTAGTACTTATTCCCAAAACCAATAACCCCGAGTATTATTTTGTGCAATGTGATATAAAAGATCATTGCCAAGACTCTCACCAATATGCTCAAATTGATTTTTAACGACTTGATTTCACCGTTTCAAAGTGCTTTTGTCCCGAACCGTCTAATTCATGATAATATCTTTATAGCCCATGAAGTACTTCACTATTTGAAGAGAAAGAAATCAGGGTGGAACAAATTTTTTGGATTAAAGCTTGATATGAACCAGGCATGTGATCAAATTGAATGGGGATACTTGTTCGATATCATGAGGGTGATGGGCTTTAGCCAGAAGTGCATTCACCTTGTCCAACAATGTGTGACCACGGTTTCTTTTTTCATCCTCATTAATGGCAAACCTTGTGGTTTTATTCAACCAAAAAGAGGTCTTTGACAGAGAGATCCTCTTTCCCCAGACCTCTTCATTTTAGGCGACCAAAACGTGAATTATTTGCAGGCATAAGAGATATAGTGTATGCAAAGCTAGCTGGATGAACAAATCTACTCCTATCCCAAGTAGGTAAATCTATTTTGATCAAAGTTCTCACTTCTGCAATACCTATCTATGCTATGTCTTGTTTCCAGTTGCCCCAAAGGATTTGTGGGGAAATTGATAAAGCCCAACGAAATTTTATGTGGGAGCATAACAACAACGAAAAGAAGATTAAATGGATCAGGTGGGATGAGCTTTGCAAAAAGAAATTCTAAGGAGGATTAGGGTTCAAATGTTTATCTCAGATGAACCTAGCTAGGTTGGCTAAACAAGCCTGGCGTATTGTGTTAGAGGAAAGGAAATAGACTCAACCATTTTGAATGAGCATTGTTAAAGCAAATTTTTTTCGATCTACCAAGTTTATGAGCGCAACCTCAAAATCTTCCATGTCGTGGGCTTGGAAAAGCATTCTTAAGGCCCATCATGTTATTAGCCAAAGTATGCTATGCATTGTGGGAGATGGTAGGCAAATTAATCTCTAGATAGACCCCTATATCCCATACATTTCAGCAAAGAACCTTCAAAGTTTTTCCCGATTAGAAACTACTTTTAACATGGTGCACGATCTTATATCGAGAGTCAAACAATGGAAGGCCGAGGTTTTAAGCACCCTTTTCCCGTACCATATTTTTGACAAGATTCTAGGTATTCCGATTCCTCAATCTCAAGTTGAGGATAGAGTTATATGGAAAAATGACCGCCTAGCCCGATTTTTTGTGAAATTTGCCTACCATTTCCTCCCACAGCTTGACCGTGCACCTAGACATAACAGACATAATTTATCCTTATCTAGGGTTTGGAAACAAATATTGCAATTGAAATGCCCTCCTTAGGTTACTCACTTTCTTTGGAGATGCATGAAAGGTTCTTTACCTATGAGAGTAGAGCTCGCACAGAGAAATATCTGTGGGGACATGATTTGTCCCCTATGTGATAGCGAGGAAGAGACTTTATTTCATCTTCTTGTGAAGTGCAACTGGGTTAAACAAATATGGTTTGGATCTCACCTAACTTTGGGTACTAAAAACTTACAATATAGCTCCACGGAAGAATGGATTTATTCTTGGTGGGATACTAGCCAAGGAGTAATCCCTGAAAACTCCCTAAATGTGGCTTTCATGGCCATCTGTTGTTGGCGAATTTGGAAAGAAAGAAACCTTACTTTATTTACTCTAGAAAAAATTGAACCCTGTTTTGGTGCTTCAGGACCGCTATAAACTCTTAACTGAATATTTTAATGCAGCTTAGGGATAGGAGCAACAAAGGGCCAAACGTTCTAACAGGGACGCCAAAGACATAGTCGACAGAATCCAGGGTGAGGCAGAATTTCAGAGGCCTCTTTTTGGAGGGCGAGACCTTCAATGAATCAGATACATTTTGAGAACTGATGGAGCGGTAGACACCCACCGTTTTCTATTAGGTACAGGTGGGATTACACTAGATGATAGTGGCGGAATTTTGTGGACATTTTCTAAACTATTCAGAGCAGGGCGGCCCAAGCCATTTGGAGGCATAGAGCGAAAATTCTAAATGTGGCTTTTTTTAATATTATAAAAAAAATTAACTGTAAATAGGGCCTTTTTAATATTCTAAATGGTCCTTTTATTTTTTTAATATTCTAAATGGGGCCTTTTTAATATATATTTTTTTTAATGGAGCCTAAAGCAAAGGCTTTGATGGGCTAATGGACAGGCCGGCCCTATTTCAGAGGAGCTTCTAGATAAGTGGCTGAAGTGCTTGCCATTCGGCAAGGTTTGATGATAACAAGGAAATATGGCATGGATTATCTCATTGTGGAATCAGATAATAAAGGTCTCATCGATGTTTTGATAGGTCACTGTCAAGCCGAGAGGGAGGTATTGCCGCTTATTTTGGATATCCAACACATGGCCACTGAATTTAATTTTATTCAATTTCGTCATATCTGCCGAATTAAAAATGGAGACGCCCATAATTTAGCTAAGAAGGCTCTTCATGTGGGAGAGTTGGGAACTTTGTTCTTCACAATGGGATTGCTCTGACAGTCTCCTAGCTTTGTTTCTTTGTGGTTGTTTCCTTGTTATATACCAAAAACAACCCAAAAGATACATGTTGCATATTTTTTATTTGGTTAAAGATACATGTTACTGGATAATGGTCAGAATATAGAGTTATGTAAATTCGGATAGCTACTAGTTTCAAGATTAGCCGATCTGGATTACGATCTTATCCATGGACAACACTATTCAAAATAGATCAGCCTACTCTTAAAACACTTCAAAATAGTCACAAACATACTCTAGGGTCAAAAGACTCGAAACTATTGGGGTGAGACCATTGTTGCATGCATCTCCACTACAACTATATTATACTATATTATGATTTCTCTCATTTTATTCTTTAAAATTTTCAAATGCCTAAACATATGTATGACCAGTTTTATGTCCATGAAACTCTGTACAACACAGGTTATATTCTAGGGAAAATGCTCCACATGGGCCTTAGGATTTGAAAACCCCTCTAATAGACCCCCCTAGAGGAAGAAAAATTTTACAACATCGATTTATCGAATTTTTATTTTTTATTTCGATTTTATTATGTGCAATAAAAAATCAAAATTTTATTTGAATTGAAATGCAATAGGTTTTTATGAAAATGCCACATAAAACAAATTTAAGTTGGATTGATATACAATAGATTATACCATAGTAGCCAAAGGTGAAGATTTCTTCTTCAAATCTCAATATAGTCATTTGATAGATTAAAGAAAAAATAGATGTGTCAAATATTTTTTTTGTATTGATATATTGAACATTTATTCGATAGATTCAAAAAAAATTGATAGATCTAAAAAAGTTGTTCAATATCAAAACAAATTTTGGTATATTTTGACATATCGAAAAAAAAAAAATTCAATATTTAAAAAAACGTTTGAAATATAGAATTTTTTTCATATATATATATCAAAATAAAAAGTTCAATATAAAAACAAGTTTTTTGAAATTTCTATTGTTTGATTATTTGTTATATTTATTCTTTTACAGTTTTAAGATGGACTGCAAATTAAAGGAAGCGACTATAACTCCTCACCATAATAATAAAAAGGGAAATGATTCTAAGACCGCAAAAGGGCCGATACCGTGCATGGATGCAAAGGATTGCAGGTGGGGTCTACCATGTAAATGTGGGCCCCACCTGAAATCCCGTAGATGCATGCACGGTCTCGGAGGTCTCGGCCCTTTTGTGGTTTCAGTAGCAAAGTCCTCATAAAAATGTCAAGGGAAGCACTTCTAAAGGTGCCTCGAAAT
Source organism: Tetracentron sinense (assembly GCA_015143295.1). Classification (NCBI taxonomy): domain Eukaryota; kingdom Viridiplantae; phylum Streptophyta; class Magnoliopsida; order Trochodendrales; family Trochodendraceae; genus Tetracentron; species Tetracentron sinense. Next base: position 40,003,651 of record CM026563.1, read on the forward strand.
TAGTGCAACCATCATCAATGAAGTGCATGATGAAATTTTGGTTTAATAGAAGGCTTTGGATTCTCTCTGCCCGTGCCAGAGAGATGCTCTCGGGCCACCAGGAGTCATTTCATAGGGCCCATGATTTTGGCTTCTCCCCCCTTTATTTGACACATGGTGATAAAATGGTGAGATAAAGGCAGAGATATATGAAATGGGGAGAAGTCAAAAATCAGGAGAAATGAAATGACTTCTCCCTCCACTTGTCGCTTCAATGTGGTGGCCCGAGAGCATCTCTCTGACACGGGCCAAGAGAATCCGAAGCCTTAATGGAATCAAACCAAATTTAGAGAGAGAGGAAAATGACGAGGTTCCAGATGTGGTTTGGTCATCTATATGATATGTCCAAGATTCCTCCGTGTGGATAGGCAGTCCACCATTTGTTACAGAGGCAGAAGAGTGACCTATTTTTGACTGTAGTGAGAGAACGAGATTTACAAAATTAGATTTTGCTCTAACTCTGGACCTAAATGGCCGGCAATGTGGCCAATCCTCCAGCGATTGCATGGGGAGCACCTCTCCAGTCGTTGCGAGTCTGAAAATTCGGAAACACAAGTCGTTGAAAAAGAGCGATATCGATGCAGTACAAATAGCATTGGTCCTTTATGTAGAGATGTTGCTCATGGCAAAAGAGACCCACACGGGCATCGACATGAATTATTTATGCTTAGTTGTCAACCTTGAGTCGTTCAACCAATATCCATGTGGCACTGTCGGTTTCTGAGGCGCAAAGAAGGGCCGAAAAGCTCACCCTAATTACTAAGAAAAAATACAATGTCTACGGATATTGTATTGGGAATACTCCTATCCTTTTTCTGTTTAATTTTATAACTTTTGTGTTTAATTTACAAACTTTGTTTATTTACTTAAGCTTTAAATGATGACAGATATGAGCGTTCGAGTCATCCCATTACAAGGGATATTATGCTCGTACTCACCTCAGGTGCAATCACCTTTCCACGCATTCTGTGTTGGAGGTACCTCCTTTGTTAGCTACAAGATGCTAACAAAGAAGGTTTTTTCTTTGAAAAAGGTACCTGATTATATCCAAAGTTTGAAATCCTGGAGAAATTTCGTTTCTTTCCACCCCACAAAATCAAAATCCCTTATATTTCTCGGCCTAAATTTCAGAATTGGCCGGAATTTGGGAAATTTATTTTTTTATATTTTTTTAATAATATTATAGATATATTTAAATAGATTTAATCTTAAAAGAATTGAAATTTGGGCATTATCATGAAATTTCGTAAAAATATTTAATTCTAATAAAATCTAAAAAGGATAAAGTTCCAAAATTTCGCTTTCCAAATTTTCAATTTGGCTTGGAGAACCAAAATTGCAAATATAAATGCGATTTTAAACCCTGATTATATCTATTTCCTTATCCTTAATTATAACATTCATTTGTCTAACTTCATACTTGGTAATCGCAGCTACTTTGTATTCGCAGCTTGAGGAGATGAATCTACATCCCACGACTGTTGCAAAAGAGCAACAAGTAGTGAGGAATTTACTTGCACGAATGGTAAGCCACTGCCCTATGTGTGATTTCCTTATTCTGTCAAGGTGTAATCTAATTTCTACTTATTGGTTTTTTTATCGTATGCTTTGCAGGATACTACCTCTAGGCCTACAAAATATCGATAGCATGCTAACACATCAAGAAAAATCATACAATAATTCTAAGGGTAGTTTTTTGCGGAGACTTGTAAAGTCCAGCACTTTTCAAATTTCATCATTTGACAATATGCATTTTTTTAATTTTTTTTGCTGGAATTATCATGTACCTACGTTAGTAATCTTGAATCGATTAGGCTGTTAGGGGTTAGCATTGGGTAGGGGAGTTCTGGCAACTCATACCCGAGGGAATTTGATCCCCTGGCCTCCTACATCTGGAGGCTTAGAACTAGATGTATTGTGATCTCTTGGGTTGCAATTCCCGTAAGACTTCAAATGCAACAAAATAAATGATTTCAAATGTTATAAAAATAAGAATAGAAATTTCATGATGGTAAGAACTAATTTTGTTAGAAACCTTGGCAAAGTGACTCAAATTTCTTAACTACCATAAGAAAGTGTAAAGTGTCAATTAAGATCTCAGCAAAAGAATGAACCCTGAAAATGAAAAAAAATTGATGTACAGTCGAATCCTAATGATGTGTATCACCATGTTATTAATCATCTGTAACCCTTGGCTACAAAGACCATTGTCGTGAACTTTCCTCATCTCCCACAAACTAGAATTCTTCATATTGGTGTAATTGATATTAAGCATTCTCTAAGCCAAGTGTTTCACGGTAAATATGAGGGTGGCAAAGGTTGACATGAGCGGATGATTTCTACAGTATGATCGATAGACTTTTTCCTCTACAATTCAACATATTTTTCGATGGGTAACTCCTCAACATGATAGGATAACTGGAAGTCTATAACCATCCAAACTGTAAAGATCATACAATTTGGCTGGCCAATCTTCTAAGTTTGGAAATCTCATGGTTGGGTTCCGACCGCTGCATGTCCACAGCTTCAATAATCCACTCATGAAGCCATGAGCATTAAAGGTTCCCTCGTAAATATTTTAAAGGGCTGTGCATGGTTTAAAATATCGATACGTATCGACTGATACGTATCCTATTTGGAGCTACCCAATTCACTGATACGCTGGAAAAAAAAAATTCCACTGTATCGGACCGATACACTCGATACGAGAATTTTTCAGTTAATTTTTTTCTCATTTCATTTACATTAGAATCCACAATATAGACCCAATACACACAACTTATTTACAGAATATATTATTTAAGTAAATGATTTTAACTTGATTTTACTTTTATTTACTTTAGAAATTAATATGTAAATAAGGTTATCCCTCTGATTATGATGCCCTAGCCCAGCCCTACTTATCAGGAACCATTAGTTACGATGCCCCAGCCCAACCCTACTTATCAGAAGCCACTAGTTATAAGCTCAGTCTCAGTCTTCAACTGACAGTTATGGACAGATCACAACTTAGCAACAGGCATTCTACTCAATTCCTGATCCCACAATAATAGAGTATGACCAGCATGAAGCTCAATGTGGTATTGAACTTCTATCATTTATGTAATTTGATTTGTGAATATAAGGGTCTATGTATTTTTATATTTTTGATTTATGAATGCAAGTGAGCTTCTATCACTTGGTTAAGTAACTACGGTTTGTATTATCATACATATTTATCAGCACGCAAGCCTTTTTTAACTTATAAATTTGTTAACTCTCATATGTATGATTATAAATGTAGTTGGAGACTTTCATTTAATTTTTTTTTAGCTTATATTTGCATTAAAAAAAATTTTATACAAGGTAACCAAGTTTTTCCTTACGTATCCAAGCTTTTTTTAGCGTATCTTGAATTTTTCAGCCGTATCCAACCGATACGGTACCGATACGCTGATATGTATCCTATTTTGGACTTACCCATACGGTGACCAATACCGATATTTTGAACTATGGGGCTATGTAGGATGCATTTAAGAAAATAAATGAGTATTAGGAATCATATTAAGATCTTTGAAACTGGCCGTTGATCTATGATTTAAGATTCAAGAAAGGTAGTCAACACTAACTATTTGGTTTACTTTCAAGTTTCAACAACAGGTTTCAGAAATAAAGATTAAAAATAATCATGCTCAGTTACCTCACAGATCTGATTAGTCATCTTTTTGCCTTCCAAGCTTGAAGAGGCGATACACTAGTGACACCAGCCATTGCCAAATGAGGATAAGCCAATTTGTCTGCTTGGGCTTGGGTTCGGGTCTGGGTCCAAAAATTCCTTTGTAGATCTCCTTCTGCTTCTGATAAACAGCCTTATCATGTTCAGCGAGCAAATGCAATTCCCTCACAATTGCCTTGTCTTCGGGTGCATATTTACGGGCCTTAAGAAAGTCTTCCCGGGCAGCATCCGTCTGTCCAAGTTCTGCTCTAGCTTTTCCTCTTCTAAATAGTGCTTTCACATTGTTCTCATCTTCCACCAATACCTGAGCCCATCACAGAATTTGATAAGATTCATTTAATTAAGTTTTACACTTATGAAGGATCAAATCCACCATACTTATCAATCATAAACAGATAAACAGTAGAGCAATAGCACCAAGGCTTGTTTCCCTAGCATCCATGTGTACTTTTAATAATAATTTCTCTCGGATCATTAAAACCATGCCATGCTTTAATTCAATGGTCAAGAAAGATTATTTTATCTGAGACTGTTAAGGGCCCGTTTGACAGGGCACAAGAACAGATAGTGCGAAATGAATGGGTTAAAAATTGATTCAAAATATCAGCTTCTTCCCAATTTGGCGGCAGAGCCATTTTTGGGTCCTTTTCTTGTTACAGAAAGTTAGAAATTGAAGAGAAAGTGCTGCACAATAAAAACAAGCACAAATGTCATTTCGGACTGTGTGCAAACAGGCCCTAGGATTTTTGTCTGGCAATAAGTACTGAAAAGAAACATGTGGAATGAAGAAAGCATTAAAACCTCTCAAATAATACACCAAAGTACAGAGCTGACTCCATTTAATTTCTTTTGTAAACATCAGCAGAAACGGAAACTTTTATTGACATGAAATAAAAATAGGCAAAAACCTTTTTTAAAAAATAGAGAAGCAAACATATCCAAAAAAATATCTGAGGGGGTATTATGTGCAAATGAAGTTATAAAACAGAGAAAGATCAAAAGAGTAATAAAATTACAGGGAAAAAAGAGTAGAACCAAGGATTATTAAAGTAATTATGATCATCCGATGCTATAAAAAATGATCCAACGGGTCATATTAGGAGCCACAGTATGCCATGAAACCATATACGTACAATGCCGCACTGCCCAATGGCTTCTTCATAACGCTTGAGCTTTATTAGACATGCTGCCATATTGAGGTGGCATGGATTCTTCACAGCCAAGGCCATGTCCCGGTACTTCCCAAACAACTGGAACATGAAGTCATCTCCCATGTATGCTATGGCCTGACAAGAAGAATAACCATTAAAAACACTTCCCGTACAAAGTCAGAATGCCAACATCATATTGAATCATAAAATAAGAGAAGTCAAGGTATACAGAAGTCAGTAACCATTTCATACTGTTGCATAGCCTCCTCCAGTTTTTCATCCTTGAAATAAACATTCCCATCCATCTTTCTTCGATCAGCTGCTCCAATCCTTTCCTCCACAGTCATGTCACTACGAGCTTTCCCCTGAAAAATGCACAAATTAATGTGTTCTGCACCTTAGTAAGGTCGAAACCCATATTATTTAGAGAAACGTGTCTGACTCAACAGGCTCAAATGCCAGCCATGGTACAGATCAGGCCATCAAAGAAAACATTCTTTCAGGAAGATATACTAGATCCGTGGTAAGTTTTGGATGGGCGTAACTTACTTCTTTGGTTTCATCAAAACCAATAAGCTCAACCTCATATAAAATATCTGCCATTGGGGGGACGTTCGGGAAAGAAAAGTTTCCTTCTTTGCCATAGCCTAATTCCCAACCCACATGCAACAGTGCACGTTCACCAGATTTCATGCTCGACACACCAATACCCAATCCTGTCATCTCAGTCTTCTCTGTAGCGAAATAAGGAAGAATAATAAATATTTCATATCATGTTTTATAGAAAATTATAATTACAAAAACTGGCTATCAGAAGAAATAAGTAAATAACCAGTACAAGCTTTTGTGCTTGGATAAAAATCAAATATATGTTAAGAGGATCATAGGCAACGTTGCACATTTCATTGAACTACATGTTTTTTTTTTTTTTGGTGGGCCCCACAGGGCCAGATATCATGTACCTACGTCGGTAGAGTCAGCCTGTCAGAAGTTAGCTGGGCAGTGGAGCAGTTGCAACTCGTACCCCTGGGGGGATTAGATCCCCAGACCTCCCCCTTGGGAGGCCACACCCCCTACCACTCACGCAACAGGCGGGGCTGTGATTGAACTACATGTTATCTACTGCAAGTTGTGGTTATTTAATTTTAACTCATTTACGTAGGTCCCCACTGCAATTGAGTTCAAGCCCAAGGGTAACGGGTCATAAAGACATTGAATTAAGCAATGGCACGTATCAATTTGAGGAAAAACTGATGTGATGAAGCAATTCAAACATGAAACCAGCTTCTTTCTTCTTCTTGTTATCGTTAAAGCATGTCTATACATATATATATATATATGTGTGTGTGTGTGTGTGTGTGAAAAGAGAAGGGCCAAAGGGCCTTACAAAGATGAACAAGAACTACAATAACAAGGTTCTCAAGCATAGTAACAAAGTTTTCTGATTTTTTCAAAAGTCCTGAATAATGCAACTTTTTCGTCGAACGATTAGTTCCTGAACTATTCACGATTTTTTTAAAAATCAGGACTTTAAAAAAAAATATAGCGAATTTCACAAATTAAACATGTATTATTCATGACTTTTTAAAAAAAAACATGAATAAAATCTAATATATGAAATGCGTGTTTACAATTTTTATAATTAGAAATCTTATTTAATATATATTCAAATCTTCCCAATTTTTCATTGTTAATTTTTTCTAAACAAATAATCGCAAACTTCGACTTGATAACTATGGTTGGTATCATGTTACTTTCTCTTTATAATAATTAAATTTTTTTATTGTTTTCTTTTTTGTCCCGAAGTATTCCCGACTTTGCCGATTTTTGCCTCTTTTTTTCGAACTCGACCCCCGCCGAATTATTCCCGAACTCTGACTTTGCTACTATGTTCTCAAGGGAGTGAAAAGGAAAGCAAACAAATCTAAATCACAATACTAACGCAAATCACTATAATACAAACAGCAAAAAGGGAGAAAGAGGAAGAGAGATCCAAAACCGCAAAAAGTGACCCCACTCAAATCAGGAGCTGAACTTCCAACTCATCAGAGTCGCTCTGAATTGAGCATCATTAAATGAGAAGCAGGCAACACCACTGACGTACCAAGTCAGAAGAAAAGGACATTCATCAAGTTAGTGTTTTGGATTTTGACCATCATCTTCTACTTCAAATCTATTACCATAGAACCAAACAGTTGCATTGGGAAGAAGCAACCCCCGAAGACCACAGCCTTTTTGATGAGCAAGTTGTTGCAAAGCAGTTGTGAAAATCTGGGGTTAAAAGAGCAAAAATGAAAAGGGAAATAAATAAAAATACTTGGCCAAGTGGCAGGTATTGAACATTGCCTGCTGGCCAGAATTTTCAGCATTTCCAAACAGCCACAAAGTGTTTGACTCCAAGAGTGGATGGTAAGATAGCAAATAGTGGTATTATCCTTTTTCCCTCTAAACAAGTCCACAAGTCCACAACTCCACTGGTTCAGTCCCATTCTGACAGGTATTAATATAGCATGCCCAAAGTATGGTGGTCCATCACAAAGAAAGCATTATCAAGAGAGAGAGAGGACAATCAAAAATCACCCTACAGAAAAGGACTTTCTAATATAGCCTCCTTAGCTAATGACTCCACACTTCAAGATTAATTATATAATCTCTAATTCCAGATACGAACAATGGTATTTTCAAGTCTCCAAGTTGAGACACATTGAGTCTCCCGTCCTCTCAAACTTCTGTAATCAACTTTGCATACAGAAGAAAATCACTTCATCATTCCGTTGCTTCTAGTCCCACTTTGCAAAATTTGTAACTGAGTTAACTGGTAGAACACCACTCCATGGTTCAAAAACCCGAAAACTCGACTTGACTCGACTCGAAAGTTAGCCCGGTCGAGTAACTCGGAAAAAATTCGAATTGGTCCAACTCGGAATATATGTAATCATAGTAACAAAGTTCTCGAATAATTCCCGAATTGTACCCGAACTATTCATTTTTTAAGGGGTGCCGTTTAAAAAGGCTTCTTTTTCCCGAACTAACAAATAATTCCCGAACTGACGAATTATTCGCGAATAATTCCTGAATGAACGAATTATTCCGAACTTATGCCAAACTTATTCCGAATGAAGATTTTTCACAAATTATTCGTTCATGCTTATTCATAATTCTAAAATAAAAATGAAGGTAAAATGAATTTTCTATTAGCAATAGAATTATTACTAATAACTCGAGACTTATTTCACACTGAGAAATCTTCATTTGATTGAAATCGCCAACTGATAGAAGAATGAGAAAACTCTATTCGAGTAAGCTATTTTAGGATTTTGATTACATTCGATTGAATTGAGAGAAAAAAGATAATTTTGCAAGCTGGTTAGTCTGTTGAATTTCTACTGAACTAAGAGAAAATAAGATTTGTGTTATTTATTCTGAGCTATTTCAATATTTTGCTAAATAACTATGTTATGCCAAATAAATATACTCATACATTGTTTTTCTGATTTTATCTATTCTGATTATTTTTCTCGTTTTTATATATTTTTTAATTGCTTATATAATTTGATTTGCATATATAAACATGTAATCTAAATTATTCTTTTTTCTTAAATTACATAAAGCTTACTTAAGCCTTATGTAATTTTTTTCTTGAGTTTGCGAGTTTACATAATGCTTGTTTTTTAGAAATTGGAATAAATGTTAACATAGTAAGAGATGTCAATACATATAGATTGGTAGATGGATTAGTTGGCATCACGTTCTTATTTTTTATAATTATTAATTTTTATTTTTTCGAACTTAACCCGAATTTGCCGATTTTTTCCCTTTTTTTTCGAACTTAAACCCTGCCGAATAATTCCCGAATCCGAACTTTGTTACTATGTATGTAATAACTTGAAAAACCTGTGTTAAAAGAACTCATAGTACGCTAGTTTTATAGCCTCAAACCTATATACTAGGCTTAATAGAACCCATACTAGGTCGTCTTTGTAGACCCAAAAAAATATAATGCAAATATAGTGTGACGTTTGAATTTAGGTTTAGAAAATGATAAAAATATCCTTTTGTGACTCGACCTTGTCCAACGAGTTGAAAAACTTGGCTTGACTCAATTAAGTCACTCGAGTAACTCGGCAAATAGTGCATCCTTCGAGTTTTGAGGCGACTTGACTCGAAATTCAGTCGAGTCGACTAACTCGGCCGAGTTACTCGCCCAGGTTTTTGAACTACGCACCACTCAAACTAAATCATGACATTATAGTCCTAAACAATCTGGAATGGCTACTCATAGAATACGTGGGAATCTTAACAAATGAAAAAAAGGCGGATAAAACTCTCTATGGGGTTACTTTCAGTTTATAAGCAGAAGATGTAAAGATCAAAAGTAAAAAAGATTTTGAGACTCTCAATCAAGTTAGCCAATACCTTTTCCTAAGATCAATTCAACTGGTCGCTGTTCTTGCCATGTGTCTTCAAACTTGTGTTGAGTGCTTTCAGTCCATGCTTTATAGTGCACTGTCACAAGAAAGGCAAATACTCAAGTCTTCAGAATATATAGTGGACTTGGCATTGCTCAATATATCTCCTAAGGGACAAGACTGGTTTAAAGTACCCTCAATAAATGTAATATTAGTACGAGAATGTCCAAAATAAGCATTTTGACCTATAAGCAAGCAACATTTGACAAAAAAGAAATGCAATAGAAGTACATCTAGCTCATTAAACAAAAAGCTTAGGTTATAAAAGGAATGTTCTGCGTTAAGCAGGAAAATATATGACCAAATATTTCCCATGTAAGAACAAATACATATAGATTTTTAATTTATACACAAGGTTGACTTGCTATAGTCAAAATTGTTGCTATGTCATACTGAGAAGTACAAAGGAGAGTGAATTGTTTCCATTTAAGAGACCAAAAGAACTCATTTTTCAGGTAGAATGTCACACGTTGAAGGTTCATGCTATTTAAAGATTAAAATGCATAATAAAGTATGAATTATAACATGTCAGGAATATATACAACCTGTGGAGGACAGTTTGGGTACACTATAGATGCTCTATTAGAAGTACACTAGAATATACCTAAAATTGTAGAATGAATCATGCAATAAAATTTATTTATTCAGACTCTTCCTCAAACTGGAAGAGAAGTCATTGACACTCAATTTTGCTCTATAGAAGAGAGAATGTGTCCTAGTGCCCTTGGGAACATATATGCGATCTGACCTTCATATTAAATAGAAGATTGAGAATTTTTAAGCCTCCATAGTTTACTAGAAAGGCTAGGACTCTAATCTTTCCTTCGTCTCTTTCACTGGGCACAGTGAACTATATAGGCTACAATAATACATTATGGAAAATGTGATAACACAATGCATATTGTCGCAACTAGAAAAATAAGGATCAACCAATGATGAAGGTGAGAAATTTATGGTTTTCCAAACAGGTGACAATGCAAGCTTCATGGTCAGTGAGTCGTGGTTTCAACACCCAATAACTTTACCAACTTAGCAAGCTGGCATCCTCATTTTGTTGAAACAGTGCATTTGCCGAGAGCTGAAAAACTTGTGCAAACAAAAGATGTAAAGAACCAAAATAAGGGATGAACCAAACTGGAGTTTCAAGGTTAAGGCTTATGGCAAACATGAGCTGCCTCAATTGTTGCACATACAATGCTAGTTACATAAAGTTTTTCTTATAAAATAGTTAGTTCATTGTCATAATACGGTAGCAGTTATTTAAAGATTTGGGGCCTTTCTGGTTTCTCGATCTCACATATGCAAAAAAACAATGAAAGGAAAATTACAAGTTGTCAATAGACTGTACAAATTGCAAACATTCCCAAAATACATGAACAAGAGACTAAATATGATACTTACAGAAGCATGTTGAATACTTTGATGGTTTCTGACCATGACCTTCCTTGGTGATTTGCTTTGTGACTTTTTCATGAAGGATTTCCACTTCAGAATCAACCTTAGGGGGGCCATTAGTATCTTGTGGAGGTTCCCCATGCACAAATGCAGCATCTTCAGTAATGATTTCATTATCACCATCTGGATCTGTAAAGAGTATATGCCATCATCAGTTGTTATAATTTTTATTTCTGAAACTACAATTTTTTCATCGAACAGCAGGAAAAAACGGTATATATGAAAATTCACCCTTAAGCATAAGATGAAAAAAGACATTTCCTTTTTTTTTCTGTACTTAGAAGAGTTTTTTTTTTTATTATTATTGGTAATGAATATTGGGTGAATTTTTTTTTTTGGTATTGGATGAACTTTATTAAGGTGAAAGGAAGAAACAATTTTGCTACAAGCACAGGTGTCGGTGTCCGTGGGGAACTCGGATAGAGATGTTGGACACAGCAAACCCCCCCCAAAAAAAAAAAAAAATTACACAATATATCTCATCAAATATTATACATATTACGTGGTTAAGGTAAATGAATTAATAAAGTAATGAACATATATTAATTTGGGCTTGCATTTTGTGAATTTTGAATATGCCTGGTTAAAGAAAAAAATTTGTTGCTTGAATTCAGCCCATTAACACCCATATTCCTCTCTCTCTCTCTCTCTCTCTCTCTCTCTCTCTCTTCTGTTATAGGGATCATTAATTTCTTTTATTCTTTCTCTATTTTTTTTGGTTGAAACCAAATAGATCATAGTTTCACCCTTTTTCCATACTAGCTTCTCTTTTTCATAATAAGAGTTAAAAAGAATTTACTAAGATTTATGTCTTGTAAGCATTTTTTGTATAACGCCCTAAAAGTTCATTGTTATCATGCGTGTTCGTGTCCATCTTTGTCCAAAATACATAAATTCTTGTAGATATGAGTCACAACATAGTTTACCAAATCCCCGTATTATGTGTATAATATCGGTATAATACGTTTTGGGGGGTCACAATTTAAAACGACGTACTTTTGCCATATTACATATTATACGCGTATTTCTGTATAATATGCATTTAATATACAAATTTCATATTAAATGCATTTAATACACATATTTTTGTTGTGTTAAACGCAAAATCCGTATTAAATGATTATTAATAGTTAGTATCATAATTCCTATTTATTTACAATTATTAATTATTTTTCATTTTTTATTTTTCCTGTACTTTTGTCGTGTTTTTGCCATATAACACCTATACTTCCCGAACAGATCATTGCCGTATTATACTCGTACTTGTTATCTAGGAGTCACAACAGGCATGTCCAAGTTGTGCTCGTGTCCGAATCCATGTTCACATGTTTCAACACGCCTGTTGTCTTAAAGAATCCATACAACATAGCTGATAAGAGAGTCAAACATCAAGTGTTGACTCCAAATGCTAATTAGATTTGTTCAGGAACTTATTAGGATGTTCAGTTCTAATTATAAGATGTTTATGAGGAATATTAAGCTCCCTCTAAGCATTCAATAGAATTGATCTCCCACCAGCCAGTTATTTGAAGCTAAAAAATTTCCGGGTAAAACAGAATTCTCAAGCCTTCTACATAAGGATGCACTATTCACGATGGAGATCCCAATTTAATGTTTAAGAGTCTACCCTTTCTTGGATTTAATAATCAATTGGTAACATGAATCAAAGGATAGAACTAAACCATCCACTGTACCAAAAAAATTGTACAAGCATATATATGTCTTCATATAAATTTTAAGACTCAGGAGGTTTTCATTAATGTTTCTCACTTTCATGAGGAAAACACGTGTAAATTGCAGTAACAATGATAACATTACATTCAATGTCGTCGTATCATTTTGAAATGTGTTAAATGATAGCATTACATTTAATGTGGTGGTATCATTTTGAAATGTGTTACTCTAAAATGGGATTTTTTTCCAAGTCTGATCCCATGAGCAAAAACAGTAAACTGAATTCACAACAGTTTAGCGAGATTAAGGCCTATTACAAATAAGAATATGTCCTAGAAAAATATACTTAGTTACCAAATCCGCATACTATACCTCTACAATACACATAATACTTGTGGAGGGGGTCACTGTTTAAAATGGTGTAATTTTGTCATATTACGTATTATAAGTGTATTACCATATAATACGTGGATTCCGTATTAAATGCGTATATTCATGTCGTACCTTTGTTGTATTAAACACATATTCCATATTAAATGATTGTCAGTAGTCAGTATCATGATTCCTATTTATTTACAATTATTAATTGTTTTTTTCATTTTTTCGTACTTTCGCCATGTTTTTGCCGTATAACACCTGTACTTCTTAAACGGATCATTGTCGCATTATACCCATACTTAGTAACTATGGGCCCATTTGGTATCGTTCCGACTGAACGATTTTGCGCTCAAGAACATACCGGAGTAGGAGAAACGCGTTTGGGACAGATCTTTGCTTCGACCGAAGAGAGAAACAGAACAGAGCAACCCGATTTCCGCGGAACAAAAAAAAGCTCTTCGGAATGGAACAAAACGTACTGTCACGGATTGCTTGCCAACCAAAATGACTAGCCAATTCAGATACTGCCTACTCCCACACCAATGGCCCGGAACGCCCACTACATGGCTGGTGTGGGACTAAACATACGCATGTGACAGGCTCTCCCGCCTAAATCCCTGACGCCCTCGTCAGGGGGATCCACCCTTGAATCCCAACGTGCTATGAATCCGTCCAACACCCCCAATGTCCCTAGGTCGGCTCTGATACCACTTGTCATGGACCGAAGTGACTAGCAAATTCAGATGCTACCTACTACCACACCAATGGCCCGGAACGCCCAGTACATGGCTGGTATGGGACTAAACATACACATGTGACAGCACGCCTCTTTTGTTCCTGATAAAAACTAAAAAAACAACATTAGAAAAGATGAAATACGCAAATGGGAAGAAGCACAAAAGGGTGAAAAGCTGAGGTGAACTAGATCCGGCGACAATCAATGCCGGTAACGGCTCTGGGGCGATGACGGCGAGAGGTACTCTCTCTGAAAGATGGATGAGATTTTTCTATCTCTCTTTGAAAATACCATTTGAGGTCGAGATCATCATCTTCTAGATCTGCCGACAATGTCAACGACGGCGAGATCTTCACTTCCAGATCTGCCATTTTTTTCTTTCTTTTTTTTTTCTCTTCATATATCAGGAAAGAGGAATTCAATGCATGATCTATCAAAGTCCGTGAACTTGATCTTGGTTTTTTTGGGGGTTCCCTTGTAGATCAAATGCACGAATGAACGTCTTTTATTCCAGATCTGCCGACGACCGTATTGTAGATGAATTAATTAATTTTTTTTAGTTCCTCTTCTGTTGAAATATTGTTTTGGGGTTCCTCTTCTATAAATATGAATCATATTTTTTTTTGTTCCTCATGTTAATCTGGGTTATTAATTTGGATTATGATGTTTGTACCCATAGTGTTGAGTTTTCAAAACCCTGTTCTTAAAACTCCTTTTACTTGAGATCTAAACCCTCTTCTGAAAACTGTATTGTAGATATTGATTTTTTTTTTTTACTGGTTCATAAGGCTACAGGTTCCAAAACCCAATTGTAGATAAGGCTAAAAGCTATGATTTGGGTCATCTTCTGTAATATCTAAATTGGAATCTCGTGCACTGTTTGGTAGCGTTAGTGATTCCAAATGTGAATAATGTCAGATGACTTGCAAATAGCTCCTTAAGCTTAAATTGTTCCCTTTTTCTTTCACTACTATTTTTTGTTTGGTCATATCAGCTGTTAAATTCATTGGGTCGAAAGTAGTAATTGCCAATGCGTTTGCCGGATTCCTCGATATCTTTTGAATGCATTTTCAATGTATTCCTTTGGTCTAATCTGATCAACTGTAAGAACAAGAGATTAGAGCCTTGTTTCTTGAGGAGCAATAATTGGACAGGACTATACCTTGTTGCATTGGGTTACCATGTTCTATGCTATTAGATTGTTGGACAGAATTTAAATTTGTGGGTGACATATAAAAGTGAAATAATCATAGTAGTAGGATGTTTTCTACTTTTGGTGGCAATTAACTGAAAATTAGTTAGTCAATAAAACATGAGTTATTTGTTTCTCCCCAATAGTCGAGCATAGGTTCATATGAAATTGTTAAACTTTGGGATATCACAACCCAACACCATCAAATTTAAAACAAAAATAATATTTACAAGGCCAATACCAAAAACTGGGTTGGATGAATAGGTAGCATGAAATTTTAGGGTGCATAAATACAAGTGTTATGTGGAAAATGCTCCCAAGTGGGATTTGTTGGTGCATTTGAGTGGTAGGAGATAGAAGAGTGATCCTGTTTTTTTTTTGTCATCCAAACGAGATTCTGTTATTTCTGTTCCCTGGAACAAATTCTGAGTGACTGCATCCAAACAGGTTTTAAGAACAGAATCATTCTAAAAAAATCAGAATGTTCCAAGGAACAAAATCGTTTCTGATTCGGAACGTTGCCAAACGGGCCCTATGCTTATAAGAATGTATAAATGTTCAGTCCTACACCCCTTGTACTCCAGTCTAGGAACACCTAATATGTATACGAATAAAACAACATTCAGAATTTGGCAGGTGCCCTAAAAATTCATAATTTAATGTTTTAGTTCTATATGGTATGCAGGTATAAATTAGAATCAAAGTATCATAGGGATGATTTAAGACTAAAGGCATCCTTGAAAATAAATAAATATTCAAATGTTATTCTATGGTCAACAATAGAAGAAAGAAAACATCACACCATCTGGTTATGAAACAAAAACTTAGTCATATTTACAATGCAACTAAAAAACTAATAGTGTTTATATTATGGATCAATTATACTTAATACTTCATGAATAGTGTTGAAAGTGGAACTTATAACTATCATAACCAACTTCAGTGCATAAGAAGTAAGCACATGCATTATAAGGTCTGAGTTGACATAATGTATAGCCATTTATCTTTTTATGGTCTGCTTGAAAAAGCAAGATAGATAATAACAAGTATCGGTAAGAATCTATTGGCGAAGTGATAAGCTAGAAATACTTATGACCTGCCAAAAATTTCCAGGATGAAGCCACATATTGATGTTGCAAAAGGAACTTGAGTTCATCAAACCAAATTATCCTACTTTTACTAGGCTTCTAGAGTCCCACTGTCAACAAGTCAAGTTTGATGTAAGTGTAACCCTCCATAGTTACCAAGTACTCCGATTTTTTCACAAAAATCCCAAAAAATACCCGACTTTTTCGTCGAACGATTAATTCACGAAGTATTTGCGAGTTTTGGAAAATAGTGACTTTTTAAAAAAGTCAAGAATTAAAAACAAATTATTCACTATTTTTTGAAAAATTCCTGAACAAATATCGAATATATGAAATACATTTGTTTATAAATTTCATAATTAGTAATCTTATTTTGTATTTTTCCTTTTCTTGCCCGACATTTTCCCGATTTATTTCCAAATTTTCCAGATTTTGGCGATTTTTCCGAACTTTTTCCTAGACGAATTATTCCCGAACCCCGACTTAGTAACTATGTAACCCTCCTTGGACTTTATTTTAAATGATTTACTAGGTTTCTAGAGTAGAGTTCGATGTACCCATCCTCAGACTTGAGCAAATCGACTTCATTTGTTAATTGAGATCACTACTTCATAGAATTGTTTTCTATATTTACTTGAACTTAAAATTGGCTACTAAACAAGATGAGTTACTTCCCTATATAATGAGGTATACGTAACTTTAGCTACAACTAAACAAAAATTAATAATGCTTCATTCGATAGTTCTAATTTCTTATTACAGTGATGAATAGGATGATATATAACAGCAGAACAGCATTCGGATTTTAAACATCTCATTGTAGAATAGCTTAAAAGCTGAAAATATCTACATATAAGAACTGAACTAGTGAACAAAACTTCCATTATTACAGGTCAAAATGAAAAAAAAAAGGGTTTTCAATTTTTGCAATATAACTGACAGAAATAAGAAAAAATGTATAATTTATTGTTCTTTTAGAGGCCAAAAGTTTGATGGATCACCAATATGCTGATCCTGCACGTCGTCCATAGATCAAATCACAGACCCAAATGGGCTTCTTAATTTTCTGCAAAGGAAGTCCAAATTCGAGCAAATAAAAGTCAGTACTTGAATTGAATTCAGACAATCAAAATCAAAACTAAAATTCCTTGATCTTAAATGCAGAGAAGAACGAAAATAACAGAAAGCAGAATTAGAGCCACGCAAACTTGGGGGAAAATGCATCAAAATGCCACTAGAAACACAGTAAAACAAGATCAAGCGAGGTTCTCAGAAGCCCTAAAGAAAGAGTGAAAGAGAAGGAGCTGGATATGGAGGAGTTACTTTCAGCGACGATGAATCTGGAGTTAGGGTATTGAATTGCAGGGGATTAGAGACATGAACTGTACGTAATCTGGAGTTAGGGATTTGAATTGCAGAGGATTAGAGAGATGAAGTGTATGTAAGATTCGAGATTCGGAGGTGAAGTCGGACGGTGGATACCACGAGAAACAGGATTGGAAAAACACTCTTATTTAATACTGATGAACTCAAGTCAGGGCGGGAGGATGGGAAATAATCGTCCTGCCATCTCAAATGCCCTTCGGTTCCTAATTCCTATCCATCCACAAAGACTGTTCGATGGGTCCCACTAGAGCCACTAATGAGTCGGGTGTCGACCCGATTAGCATGCCCTTCCCCTTCCCAAACCGGGTAGGGCTGCAATGACAAACCTGGACAAAACTTTGGGGGAGGAATTTTTTATTTTTTTTTGGCTGTGGATGGCTAACCAGTTTTTAATCACTCAGCCCCCCCCCCCCCCCAAAAAAAAGGTAACTATAGGGGTTTAAAAAATGTTAACCAGAGTTCATGAGCATGAGCAGTTGAAGGGGCTTTGTGAGAGTGATGAGCAATAGTTTGCTCCTCGCCCGTGCAGCAAACTATCGCTCTTATAATGTACCATATCAATTACTTACCTTTTATAGTTAAGGTTAGTGATTAGTATTTAAGTGAGTGGAATTATGCGCATCATTCTTCTAGACTTGATCCCTAAGACATGGATTTTAGAAAAAACCTTAAATTGGAGATTTTTCTTCCTTATTATTTTTTTTTTATATCAAATCCAAGCTTTTTAGAAAGAAAATGAAATTCTTTTGCCCGTAAATGATTTTAAGACATAAATTATTTAGACTGTAAAAGCTTTTACGGTAAAATATGAAAAAAAAAAATTAAAAAACATCTTTTTGTTGTTGTTTGGTTGTATTTTTGAGAATAAGATGAAAATTTTCTTTATATGAGTAAAGGGATTAATAACAGTTTAGCGAGATTAACTTAGGACATATCAATGGCCTCACTCCCAAAGGACTCAAAAACCAAATCCACTCCCAAAGGGACTACAGTATGTCCGATGGATGATGAACTCCTACCACTGGAGTATGTAATCTCAGAATTAACTGAAGAAACCTAACTAATTAATATGATTTTTTTTTTGGCAATTAACTTAGAGCCGTTTAATTCTCTATTCCCTGGGAATAGAAACACCAAAGAATAGAGAATTGTTCTTTGGGAGTGATGGCCAATGAGCCCTTAGCTTCTAGAGATGACGCATTTTGCTGTAATTCACTAGAAAACCCAACTTAAGTTAATAGGAAGGATCCTCCAAAGAAACCTTATTGTATCGCCAAAGGCTCCTTAATAGCAACTGAACATTAATTCGCTAAGGAGCACTTAAGGATTTTGAGATATGCTAGCCCCAAGTCGCAATCTTCCATAGACGCAACTTAGGAGCTACAAATGTCAAACACCTTCTGATTTTTATTTTTTTAATCTATTAAAATATCAAACATCTCCACGTGTTGCACCTACTCTTGCCTCTATGGAAAAAATTGGAGTTAATGCGACTGGGCTAGCACTCTATTTCAATGGAGGGCAAGACTCTTACCATCTAAAGCTTTTGTTATTTTTAAGAGATTAACCCTGAACATGGTCCGGTTGAAAAAATGCCTTGGGAAGTGGTATTTATGGAAAAAATTTTGTGTTAGAAAATACCTTTATGTGTGTTTGTAATTCCTAAGGCATTTTTTGGTTGACTGTTCAACCGGAGCTCTTATCCATAGTTAATCTCAATTTTAGGGTTGGAGATGCTAAAGAAGATATTTCAGAAAATAAATATATTTGATAACAACTTGTATTTGTTAAAGGTTTGGATCACTGTTGACTAGACCAGACCGGTCGGACCGGAAAAACCGGGAACCAGTTTCCCTGATTGTACCAGCTACGTCCTTCCTCTAAAAATAAAAAAAAACAAAGAAGGGAGCCAAAAAATCCTGAACTCCCAACTTCCATTGATTGTTAGGGCAGCTTACTTTTCAATGGGAGGTCTTCCAGCTCTGATGGAAATTACAAGGAAGTTAAGAGTTGATTTCTGAAGACTAAAGACATGTCCCCAAGGCCCAAAAACATATAACTCACCTTGGCAGCGCTGGCAAATTCAAGCTTTCAGCTAATTTAATTGTGCCCACCTAAACTAAATCCAGAGCAACTGTAAAGCTTTTTCCTTACAAAAAGGTGGACACTTATCAACACTTACTAAAATCAATTCTAACTAAAACACAAAAAATAATGCCTAGATCTACACTTTCTTTCTGCAATGTTGGCTTTGCCGAGCTATTACATGCTGTAATGAAAAGAGGATCAATGCTGTATAATTATGAGCAAAGAGCTTGACTTGTGTCGACACAACCACAGTTAGGCCAAAGGCTATTGGTTCCTTTCTCCTCTATCAAAACCATACCCGGACCATATATGGGCATGCTCACTCTCTCATAGCAATCCTACATTTCACCACTTAGTACAAGACCCCCAACTTTAAATCCCACCTGGACGCATCCAAGCCAAGATCAACCCAACTAAATGACAGTAAACACCACGCCCAATTTATCTTCAAGAGTAAAATAATATGGCTGCCTAGAGTAAGCCTTCAGAAAGGTTGGTGGTCCAACTTACATATTGTGAACAAAGAATATATGAAACAACCCACCATGTATCACGTTATTATGGACCGCTCATTAAAGGCTTTAATGAGCATGGCTCACTAAAATGCTAATTATATATATATAAAACAGATGTCATGAAAATCATGGTTCACATCCTTTCATTATATCAAACAACAAAATCTTGGCATTGCACACCATAATCTGATTGAACCATCTTTGGTACTCTTCTGTGTTCTGTTTTTTAAAAACATTTCCACAAGCCATCCCATCAGACATGCTGCTTTCAAGTGAGTTTAAATTAATTACAAGGCCCACAGTACAAACAGACAAAATACAAAAACCAAACTTACAGTTGGTTCATCAAAATATAGTTCATTCCCAGGCATGCTAGCTAGTACTCCCTCGGGTGCTTCATCATCTCGTCCTGCACATCAAAGATTACGTGAGACACCAATTTATTGTGTTTTGTCCCAGACTACATGAATGGTGTGATCGATTCATTTCTTCTCAGTCCTATTGTAAATTAATTTACGTGACACAGTCCAATCAGTCCACCACCTTTTACTAACACTAACCACTAACAGTAGATAGATGATGCCAATAATCATCAATTTTATTTCCCAAGGAAAGAATAAATAAACTAAATTTTCAAAGGGCTTTCTTTTGCTCCATGGAGATTTCATCTTGGTCAAAATCTGAGATATTTCTCGTAAAAGGACTTAAGAGAAAACTCATTGTAACATTCCAACAAGTTCAGTTGTGCTCAGGACAAATGGCAACATCACCAACATTGAAAAGCAGTGAAGAGAAAATAAATGCCCGAACTAGATAGACTAACATTTGACTACCAAAAAAAAATATAGACCAACATTTGTCAAGAAAGATGGAAGGGTACTAAAAGAGAGGTCATGATTAAGGTGCTGTTGGCAGAGGAGAGAGGTTCTTTTAATTGAACAGAACAATTCTTCACTTGCTCCAGAATCCCACTATGAATTCTCTTTAGATGATACCTCTATTCAGACCTTAAATCGTTTCAATGGAAACATACAAGAAAGTGGCAGGGAGTATCTAGCACATCTCTCAACTATCTTTGATTGTGCAGTGTAAATGTTAAGTTAATGTCCAATAAAAATCAATCACCCCAGCATCCCAAAGTTACCTAAAGAAGAACCTCCTCCTTCAACTGGAGTCTGAGGTAAATTCGAATTCCGGAAGGCAAAAGGCCCTCAGGTATACTCCAAGAATTGACTCTATTTAGGACAAAAATCACAATAGCTAATACACGATGAAGGTCTTTCTCTAGTAGACTCCATTTTCAAGCACGAGGGAGCTGGAGTGGCAATGAAGGTAAAGTGAAGCAATAATGGACCAAATTCATCAATCCACTACAAGCTTGTTGTAAGAGCATTTAAGAAGAGCATCGTTTCCACTCCAACTTGTGTGAGTGGGTGTAGGATTCAGCGGTGAATCACACTAACATAAACTAAAATTCTTGTACATGCAATTCTGATATATTTAGATACTTCATGATATGTTGCCTCAATCTCATATTCTCACCATTCAGCAGGACAACTTGAGAATCTTAGATGGCCTAAATCTCTGACATTATGAATTCAAAAAAAGCCAAAGTGCTCCCATGTGTGTGTAGACCTTAGTCTCACATCGCTTAACGATGGTAGGGTATGTCTCCTTAAGTACTCCCACCATGCCTCTCTTTTTTGAGAGGTGTGTGTGGTTGTGGCTTCGGTTGAGACTTGGTCTGTGTGTGTGTCTTAACCTATTATCAAAAAAAGCCAAAGTGCTCCCATGTGTGTGTAGACCTAGTCCCACATCGCTTAACGATGGTAGGGTATGTCTCCTTAAGTACTCCCACCATGCCTCTCTTTTTTGAGAGGTGTGTGTGGTTGTGGCTTCGGTTGAGACTTGGTCTGTGTGTGTGAGTTGTGTGTGTGTGTCTTAACCTATCATCAAAAAAAAAAGTTAATGGCTACACCTAGGCCTTTCTTAGGGAGGAATTTGGCCCCCCTTTAAAGCCAGTTTTATTGTTCCTCCTTGATACCCTAAATTTTCCTTTCCAATCCATTAATGGAACTATTATAGCTCATGTCCCAAACCCTCACATGAACCTCTTTCTCTCCTCAGATTTGCGTCAATGGTTCTAAGGCTGTTATTCATCATTCATCCCTATGAAAACTTGCTCGCAAAAAGTGGGAAAACATGTCCCCAAGGCCCAAAATATACCTCAACTTCGCAATTCACATGGGCTTGCTGCTAGTTCAACATACATATGCATTATAGGTTAGAGTGTTAGACCAATTACATACCAAAGACCAACTCCAAATCGTTCAGTAAAAAAAGCTTGATCCAATATTAGTTTCTATCAGAACTTCAAACTTTATATAGGAATCAAAACATTGTGAGTAGTCACTAAGCCAACTATTACACTTTGGAATTAATTGGTAAATAATACAAACAAAAAAGCGGTGTTTTTTTTCTTTGGATTATCATTCTATGGTTTTAAACCCAGACCCTACCAGCCAAAACGGGAACAGGGACTAATGGGGGTCCATTAGACACTGACGAAAAAACAGTGTCTAATTACGGTATGATTGCTATTGGTTATCGAATTGGTTAAACCCATGTAACCTTCATAGGTGCTGCCAAAAGGCCGCCAGAATAAAATTTTACAGCTAAATTGGCTGTAAAGTACTAAAAATAAATTAGAAACAAAAAATCATCTCTAAGATGGGGATTTTCGAGCCTCACTTGACCAAATAATCTAAACACCAGGTTTCCACTGAGAAGAGGGAATCGGGTAAATTGTGACCAAATCTGACCACCTTTTGTTATAGATGCACCTTTGGAGGGCTAAAAAAATGTGCATCCTCTTACACTCTATACATCTCCTTCAACCTAAATCAATTATCCTCAAAAGTTCACACTTAATGCAATTACAGCCCTACTGACTTGTTTAGTATGCAGCTAATGCAATAGCTCATAGAGTATCTTAAATCTTATACAAACTAGTCCTGTGTAGATGGGTTATCCTATGCACCACACATTGTGCAATCAACTATTTATAAACAAGAAAATTAATCATAATTCACTTAAAATGTAAATATTTATGGATTGTAGCTATTCGCTTCAATTATGCACCATACCTTGTGCAATCAACTATTACTTAAGTAAGAAGATTAGTTGAAATTCACTCAATGGTTGCAACCAAGATGGCAATCACTAATACTTCTCCATGTCGGAAATGCAAAGGATAACTGATGAAAACAGATGACTTCATCAGTTCATCTAGCCAAGAGAGAGAGAGAGTCTTCATGTCTGATATAGTCATATAAAGGAGTGAGTTTCAAGCAGAATAAAATCCCAAATTTCATTCTAACACATAAACACTGAGTTCTACTTTTTTAAGTCTAAAAATCTTACACTTGATGTCACTTAATGGGCTACTCAGGTTTGGATGCCCCTAGGGCTGTTGTGTGGAGGATGATGATCCCAAGAGCTATTTGTTTACAGATCTTGAAGATAGGGAGGAGAGAAGGCTAGGAGGCCTAGGCGAAAGGGGGGCGGAGGTCTGATGGTAGTAAGAGGCGGTGGAGGATGTTGTCTTGGGTTCGTGATTTTGTATGCAGATTCTTTCGTGGAATGTAAGGGGTTTGGGGAGGGAGGAGAGGCGGTTGGATGTGAGGGGTTTATTGCGGAAGCTTAAGCCAGACCTTATAGCCATTCAGGAAACCAAATTGGAGGTGTTGAATGATGCTGTAATTTCAGAGTTGTGGGATTATAGGCAAGTGGACTGGGTGGCTGTAGATTCGGTGGGGGCCTCAGGGGGACAGCTGGTGATGTGGGATCGCTTAGTTTTTGAGAAGATTGAGGTTGTCTCGGGAGAGTTTTCGATTTCTATTCGTTTCAGGGGGGTGGGGGATGTGTTTGAGTGGATTTTTACCTCGGTGTATGGTCCAAAGCTGAGAATTTTACGATCAAATTTTTTGTCCAAATTAGAAGGGATTTCGGCAAGATGGCAGCTGCCTTGGTGTGTGGTGGGGGATTTCAATGTAATTAGATTCCCTGGGGAAAAGAAGGGAGGGACCTCCAGGAGAATTTCTCGTAGTATGAGAGATTTTTCAGCTTTTATTAATGGGCAGGAGTTGCTGGACCCCCCGTTAAAAGGAGCAAAGTATACGTGGACTGATAAAAGGAGGCCACCGATAATGTGCAAATTAGATAGGGCTCTTTTTTCAGTAGGGTGGGCAGAGAGGTTTCCTAATATTTTTCAGGAAGCGTTAGAGTATGGTGGTTCGGATCATAGACTGGTTCTCTTGAGGGAGAGCTTGGTTCAGGGGACAAAGAGACCTTTTAAATTTGAGAACATGTGGCTTCAAGTGGAGGGTTTCAAGGAGTTGGTGAAGGAGTGGTGGGAGGAGATGGCTTTTGAGGGGCATGCAGGTTATGTGTTCATGAAAAAACTAAAGGCGCTAAAGGGTAAAATCAAAAAGTGGAATTTCAAGTGCTTCGGCAGGGTGGATAAAAGGTTAAAGGAGATAGAGTTGCGGCTTAATGCCTTGGTTAAAAAGGAGGAAGGCGAGGGAGGAAGAGGTGGAACGGCGGGAGTTAGCAGGGCATCTTATTTCTTTGAGAAGGCTTGAGGAGATATCCTGGAAACAAAAGACTAGAGTACAGTGGCTACAGGCCGGGGATAGAAATACAAAATTTTTTCGCGCGTGTGCCAAAGCTAGAAAGCAGGTGAATTCTATTGTCAGTTTGAAGGTGGGACACGAGGTCATAGAGGGTGATGAGGAGATCGGAATTGCGGTGACAAATTATTTTCAGAATCACTTCTTGATTGTTAGCAGGGAGCGGCCTCAGATTCAGGGCTTACGAGTTGGTCAAGTTTCTAGGGAGGAGGGGGGTGAATTGGAGAGGCAGTTTGAGGAAGAGGAGGTGTGCAGGGCAATAAATAAGATGGGGAAGGATAAAGCGCCCGGGCCAGATGGTTTCACTATGGGTTTTTTCAGGGGTTGTTGGGAAGTGGTGAAAGCAGATCTGATGAGGGTGTTTGTTGAATTCCATGAGAGGGGTAGATGGAATAAGGAGGTAGGAGCGACGTTTATCTCTCTAATTCCGAAGACTCATGGAGCGGAAGGGTTGAAAGATTTCCGGCCGATCAGTTTGGTGACTAATTTGTACAAAATAGTGGCCAAGGTTCTTGCGGAGAGATTGAAGAGGGTGGTGGGGAAGGTGGTGGGGGCGTATCAAGGGGCCTTTGTTAAGGGGCGGTAGCTGGTTGATGGAGTCTTGATTGCTAGTGAATGTATTGACTCACGGAGTCGAGAAGGGCTAGGTGGTCTTATTTGCCAGGTAGACATGGAAAAGGCTTATAATCATGTGGATTGGGGGTTTTTGGAGGAGATGCTCAGATTGATGGGGTTTGGGGAGCGATGGATTCGGTGGATGAAGGGATGTGTTTCGTGACCATTTTTTTCTATCCTAGTGAATGGGTGCCCGCATGGTTTTTTTCCTAGTTCTAGGGGATTGCGTCAGGGCTACCCTTTATCTCCTTTTCTTTTCATCATGGTGGCCGAAGCTTTTAGCAAACTCCTCTCAAAGGCAGAAGGGATGGGTATGATTAAGGGGTTTCAGGTGGGGCCGGAGGGGCCTTTTATATCGCATCTTCAGTGCGCAGATGATACCATTCTTTTTTTGGAGGCGGATAGTGTTCAGGTGGCCAATATGCGAGGAATTCTTCGATGCTTTGAAGCCTTATCTGGTATGAAAATCAATATTGCCAAGAGTAAGTTGTCTGGGGTGGGGGAGGTGGAGGGGATTTTCTGGAAAGAAGTGCTCGAAGTTTGGGATGCAGTTTGGCCTCCTTGCCAATCATGTATCTCGGTTTGCCTATAGGAGCGAACACGCGGTAGTCGGCTATTTGGGATCCGGTGGTGGAAAGAGTGGAGTTGAGGTTAGCGGGTTGGAAGAAAAGATTTCTGTCGTTAGGGGGGCGGATAACGTTGATCAAAAGTGTGTTGGCAAGTCTTCCCACTTTTCAAATGTCTTTGTTCAAGATGCCTCGGGCGGTGGGCAGGAGGTTGAAGAAGCTTCAAAGGGATTTTTTGGGAGGGGGCAGGGGGGATAACAGGAAATTGCACCTTGTAAAGTGGGATTGGTTACGAGACCACCAAGAATTTGAAGGCATGGGTTTTAGAAGAATAAAGTGTATGAATAACGCTTTATTGGGAAAGTGGATTTGGCGCTTTAATACGGAGAAGACAGCGTTGTGGAGGCGGGTTATTAAAAATAAATTTGGGGCTTGTTAGGGAAATTGGGATCCGAAGCCGGTGAGGAGGTCTTCGGGGGTGGGAGTTTGGAAAGGGATTATGACGACTATGGTTTTGATTCAGAAGTGGGAAATTTAGGGTTTGAAAGGGGAGCCTGGTGCAGTTTTGGGAAGATGACTGGTTGGGGGATGGGATGTTGTGTCGAAAATTTCCAAATCTTTATAGGATGGTGTTGAGGAGAGAGGTGCCGGTGCAGGAGTGCTATGAAGTGCAAGATGGAGCAGTTAGATGGGGGCCGCGGTTTCGGAGGGATAATTTTGGGGAAAGGGAATTGGGTGAATGGTTGGGGCTGCAAAGACTTCTCACAGCTTGTATGATTCATCCAGATATGGAAGACAGAAGAAGATGGATAGGGGGTGCAGAGGATGAGTTCTCTACAGCCCATTGCTATTTAGAGTTGTGGAAGAAGGAAGGGGGGAAGAGGGGAGGCACACCCTCGCATTTAAGAAGATCTGGAATTTGCGGGTACCTTCGAAGGTTCAGGCTTTTCTTTGGGCAGCTTCATTAAATAAAGTGCTTACGATTGATCACTTAACGCATAGGGGAAAGGCCATTCCCGATAGATGTCCGATGTGCAAGCAGGATGTGGAAAATGTTCCGCATCTTTTCCTCAACTATTCGCAAGCGCAGGCAGTGTGAAATCATTATTTGGGCCTTTTTGGGTTAAGTTGGGTCTTGCAAGGGGATCTGGGGGAAGTTCTGTTGGGGTGGCCGAAAGGAGTGTCCAACAGGAAAGGGAACGAGGTTTGGAAGATGCTTCCGGCGGCGATTTGTTGGGGTTTATGGAAGGAACGAAATAAAATAATTTTTTAAGACAAAGAAGACTCGTTGCCAAAGGTCATTCTCAAGATAGGGTGGTTGTTATATTCGTGGTCTTCCGTGTTAGCGGATTTTAAGAAGGTTCATTGGTCTGTGTT
Source organism: Tetracentron sinense (assembly GCA_015143295.1). NCBI lineage: Eukaryota > Viridiplantae > Streptophyta > Magnoliopsida > Trochodendrales > Trochodendraceae > Tetracentron > Tetracentron sinense. The sequence continues at coordinate 40,030,785 of CM026563.1, forward strand.
TTTGTATAGCTGGTCAAGTTTGTTATCTTGACGCTCTTCGGTTTCTCTTGGCGATGTTCCTCGCATCGTGTGTAAATTTCTCTTTCCTTTAATAAATTTCTCTTTATCCATAAAATAAAAAAATAAAAAAAGCTATTTGTTGGAACATGTGAGAGGAGATCAATTCGACGGCCTCACCCTCACAAAGGACACTTTTTTTGATCGATAATCCAAGCAAGTATATATTAGATAGGAGATGCAGTGCTACATATATAAAGTGAGTATAGTTCACAAGATCGTAAACCGATACTGAAAGCATAAAGGAAAAACAAAAGAACCCAAGATAATCCCTAATAGCAGCTTCCCAGATGCAATCAAACTGACAATATGCCCAAGTTCACCCCTGCCTGACGAGAGGAACACCGTTCCAAAACCAATGATCGGATCTGAACACATATGCGATAGAGACATGAAAGAGAGTTTTCAAAGATTCTCTTATTCCTCTCCTTCCAGATCAACCAAGCTATAGCACCCGACAAAATTGTCATCCTTGAACCATCTTTGCTCACCAAATCCCAACAAGATAAGTTGAGAAATGAAGAGGGAAAGACCCAAGCCACACCCAAACGAGAAAGAAAGAAACTTCAAGCCTCACGTGCTACATAACAATGCAAGATAAGGTGATATACTAACTCTTCTGCTTGAAGGCACATATAACAACGATTTGTCATCCTCCACCCTTAAGATTTCAAGTGATCACATGTAAGGATTTTATTCACAACCACATTTCATAGGAAGAAAGATACTTTTGAAGGAATGTCTGGATTTCACACAACCCTATGAGGGAATGGGACAGATTGACTAGTCCCGAGCATCTGAACTAGAGATCTCACTGAAAAACTACCCTTATAGCTTCCAGACCAAATTCTGTAGTCCCGGCCCTGAGATGTTAACAGATGTGACCCCAGACGCTCTAGTAGTCTACTAAGCTCGACCACCTCCCAATCATTTAACCCTCTCCGCAACCTAGGACACGACACAACCCCCCTTATCAATGTAAACCCCAACTAACGCTTCTCGATCCAAGGCTATACGAAATATGAGATCGAAATCCTCTTAGAATTTCGTGGCTCCACACCACACATCCTTCCAAAACCTGACTTCGGATCCCTTACCTACCTTAAACTTGAAGAATGGGACTACAAATTGCGAAACTGACATGATTCCTTTCCACATCCCCACCTCATGGGACACCCCTTAGCTTCCTTTGGAACTCAACACAATTGTTCCCCATATTTGGCCACAATCACGGACTGCCATAGACTCTCTCTTTCCTCACCAAATCTCCAGATCCACTTTCCCAGCAAAGCCTTATTTGCTAGTGTCGAATGCTTCAAGTTCAAATCCCCCTTGCTCTTAGGGCAACAAATGTTAGCCCAATCGACTAGATGGTACTTGAATTTTCCTCCTTTCTCATCACATGCCAAAGGAATTCCCTCTGCATCCGTTCAAGAGACGATGCCACCAAACGACTGAGCAAGGGATGACAAGCGTAGACATGAGTAAGTGGGTAGACTAGCTAAGGTACTCTGAATCAGTGTTAACTTCCCCCCTTTTGATAAGACTGCTGATTGCTACCCGGACAAACATCTCACAAATATTTCTAGAACCGGAGCCCACACTGCCTTGGATTTAAAACTGGCCCCAAGTGGCATACCCAGATATTTCGACGGGAGAGACCCTGCCCGACACCCTAGACGCTATGCTAATCCGGCCAAATCTAAAACTACCCCACCCCTACTATTTCAAATTTGGGCATGTTGACATGCAGCCCTAACACGGCTTCATAGCAATAGAGATGGCTTCAAAGGGATACTAGATCCTAGCGAGACTAACTGTTACAACTGAGGGTATAATCTGCGAACTGGAGATGACAATATAAGATATACGCAATCTATCTCTGCTTATAGAGAAGCCTTCAAAAATCATTGCATCGACTCGAGACAACATCCTACTCAACTCAAGGCTTCTGATACAATAATGAACAAGAACGGGGAAAGTGGGTCCCCTTGCCTCAACCCCCTAGAACTTTGAAAATATCCAACCATGCTTCCATAAATGAGGATGGAAAATGCACAGATGAAACACACGACAACATCCATTGACCCCACTTAGGACCGAACCCCATCCTTTTTTACTACATACCCTAAATACCCTCCAACTAACATGATCGTAGGCTTTTGCCATATCCACTTTGCACAACAGCCCCGGAACCTTAGATCTAATCCTATCGTCAATGCATTCATTGGCCATCAATATGGCGTCTAGGATCTGATGACCAGCCACGAATGCCCCTTGTTGAGAGAAAATGATGTGACCCAACACTCTCCTAAAACGAAATGCTAACTCTTTGGATATGATTTTGTAGGCACTACTCGCTAGGCTAATAGGGCGAAAGTCTTTGATATCCATCGCCCCTCCTGATTTTTGGGATCAGAAGTACAAAGGCGAAAGTCCTAGTCTCCAGCCATGTCCCGGATGGCTCCCAAGACCTCCTCCTCAAAACTAGCCTCTAACATGACCCTCTGATCCGCCGGCAGGCTGTCGAATTCGGTGCCGGCCACGAAATTATTGTAGAAATGTGTGCTATTAAGGAGGAATTTTGGTTCTGTTATACTTCTCTGTTATGAAGTACAACCATTGAGTGCATTTGTTAATAGTAAAAGTGGTAAGAGTTCTGTTTTTTTTTTCTTTTTATTTTGGGATCCTTCAAATGTTGTTTATATGAAAGTGCAAATTGCATGAAAGAAAAATGAAAAATGTTTATCTTATTGTGCGGTTTTACTACGAGCCAGTGGTGTGCCAATCATTCCAATCACCGAAGTTCGTTCATCAAATTCATGAAAACAGAAATAATTAAAAAATATGTGCCTAAGCAAAAGGAGTTCAAACCAGAAATTCTCTATACTGTGAGTTGGGGAATTAACTTCTTTTCCTATTGAAGATTAGACAGAAACTGGTTGCTCTTCTTTTATCTTTATCTGTATACAAATGTGTTACTTTTTTAGCCTTCACTTAGTTCTGATTCTCGGAAGATAATAAATTCTGTTGTGCAGAAAATAACGAATTTGAGCCTTGATTTCTCCAAACCACCAGCAAAAATCAGTATTTTAGTTGTTAAAATTAATGAAAGCAACCATGCAATCATAAGCATATTGATTTGAGAAATAATCTAAAATTATTGCAGATTTACTTATTAGTACTTAGTAGTTGACTGAGAAAAAAATCAAGAGAAGGGAAGATATCAAACTTCGAATGCACTCTTCAAATGATTAAGCTCCTTGTCTAGATCATTAATAGCCTGGTTATACGCCTGCATTGGTGAAGACTGGCTAGTCGTGTGAATCTGCAAAACCCAGTCAAATTGTTCAAAACCATAACCACTAGAACCCTAAAACTATACACTAAAAGTTACATTTTTTTACTTAGTCTAAAAAACTTCCCCCCCGTGACATGGATTCAAATTGAAAAAAAAAACACAATATAAAAAACCAACACGAATTGAACACCCAAGAGAAAAGCAAAAAATTAAAATAAATACTGAACAGGAAAAAGAAGATTATGACTTTTTCCCATCATCTCGGCACTCAACCATCCCAGTCAGAAGTGTTCAGTGATTCAATCTATGTCTCTATGATAAAGCATCATTAGTCTACTTTCCGTGGGAAACATTTTCTTTAGTATTAAAGTAGCTGTTGCCTGTTAGTCAGATCTAGGGCTGTCAATTAGGCCCTCTTGTGAGGGTATCTGGTCCTCAAAAGAATGCAAGGGCTTTTTCCCATTTAGAAAGCACGCAACGCCCATAGACAGCGCAAGTCAGATCACTCTGCATGCACATCCCACCCTTCAGTCACCCTACTCTATAAGATTCTAAGGTTTAAACCCTAAATCCATGAGTATAATGTTTTAAACCAACCAAAACACAAATCAAAATGCAAACAATTGGCACCCTAAATGCATTAGCATTAGCATAATTCATTGACATAAACTCAAAACCCTAAATGCATTCGCGTAATGTATTGACATAACACATTTACACCAAAATCGACATGATAAACAACAACAAATCATAAACCCCCAAAAAAAAAACCCATTTCAATATTATCCTACACAAAATCAAAATGCAAGACAGGGATAGAAACACAAACCCTAACAATGATTTTGTACTGCAGAGGATGTGGAAGCTTGTAACCTGCAAAGAGGACGTTTTCATCCCTGTGCAATTGCCTGCATAAATGTTCAAAAAAATGAAAAAAAATAAGATAAAAAATTATCAGGTAAGATAAAATAAAAATAAAAAAAAGTAAGGGGGATTGATTAGGGGTACATGCGGAGGACGTTTCCGACGGTGTGATCTTCCCTCTCGATGGTGAAGGAAGCAGCGTTGATGATCTTCGTGTCTCTTTCGTAGGATACCCTGTCATTCACACCCAAATCACGACGATTACAGAGAGTGAGTTACAGGAGATGAAGAGAAGGGTATGAATGTAATTACTTTTTGGTTCCTTCAGGAACAACAAAGCGCTCGTAACGATCTGGTGCGTTCATGGTTCTCTTCTGCTCTCTTTAGTCCTTTCTTCTCTAAAACTAAAACGCCCCTGGCAAAACCCTTGGTCTTTACTCTTATACCCTGCAACTACACTTCTTTTTTTTTGTTTTTGTTTTTTTTTACCGTATATATTCTAAGAAGGGAGATATATAAGGTCCTCGACGATTGTACCTAAAGAACAGTCAACCGGTCCACCATATGTATGCACTAGCACTAGCACTAGCACTAGCACTAGCACTAGCACACACCCCGTGCGATGCACGGGATAAGGAATGACTTGAAAATTTATAAAATGTTACAGAATTGCCCATAATGTGGCTTTGTATTATATCTAAGCACAATCTTCAGACATCCCAATAGAAAGAATACAAAATTAGAAATAAAATAGGAGAAAGAAAGTAATCTAAAATGGATTATCAACTTGGATATGCATAACACAACATCCATTGAAATGTGATATAAATAAAATAATAATACAAAACCAAAGTATTGTGAATGGGTAAATGATTTGAAATACAAAACATATTCTTTAGATATTAGAATCCTTATCTCGTTGCTTAGAGTTGAAGACATAGATATTCACATCTCGTTTGCCTATTTTACTCGAGCTAAAGATACATAAATGGTAATGAAAAGTAGAGGTGTTATTATTTACTTTAAAAAAATATTAACTTTAACTAAGAGTTCTTATTAAGTAGATAATCATTAAAAGGTCTTATTATTTAATTTAAAAAAATAATATTTTTAATTAAGGATTCATATTAAGTGATGATCAATTAATATGGGAGATGAAGTGTCTAATTTTTATAGAGTTGTGATAGAAGAAATATCATTTAACGCATTTAATATTTAATTAAATGAAGATCTTATTATTTAATTTAAAAAATAATATTTTTAATTAAAATTTCTTATTAAGAGGATGGTCAATTAATAAGGGAGATGGAGGGTCCAAAAATAACAAGACACATGACATTAACTCGAAGAGAGAATAGAGGATGTTGAGATATGTCATGTGGAACCAACCAGCAAATAGTATTAGTAAGTATAAAAGTATAGATAGATTGGAGTATCCAATTACAGTATGGTGGTTCCTGGGCTAAAGCTCTAAGCCCAGGCCCATCTAATCATTTAATTGGGCCGTGCATGGCCAATGACACCCCTACATAGTTGCTTTATCACATCCAAGAGTCTCTCCCCAAAGGGGATCATAGAATCTTTCGATCAAAGAGATCATTATTGATTTACCCAACCAATGTCACCCACCAATCCAATGGTCTGACTTGAAATCACTCTTAGATTGAACTTCCTAAATAGCAAGATCTCTAGTCTTGAGGGATGACCAAAATCAACATCCTTAATTAAACTCCAATTCACTTTTAACATCAGCTAAGGTTTTTCCTAGTTGATCATGAGAATCTATGCTTGAAACTTGCTCGATCACTCATGTATTAGAGAAGCCACATTGTTTGCCTCCATGAAGTACTTCACATTGATAAATGAACCCAAATGCACTACAAAAGTAGAAATTAACAATCACTTATATTCACCCTATTTCTTTGGTGCCATCTGAATTTCTGAAGTTGTTTGTATTAGAAGTCTTCTTGTTACACCTGCCCATTGGTCCCAATGAGTATATGTCTCCCTGCTTGGGTGGACTCAAGATCGATTCCCTGAAAGGTGTTTCCGCAAAACTTTCGTTGGAACTTTGAATTCATCTAAATTCTAAAAGAAACGAAAATCTTTGTTAGAAGGAATAGTTCTAACATATCCGAATAGCTTTGCAGCTGAAGACGCTAAAGGACAGTCCCCAACACCTGCAACATCTCATCACTTATCTTTTGAAACGATGTTTGCCCGGCTATCCCACCAGCAACTACATAATTGTATTGCATATGATTTCCAACTCCAGCTAAAAGTTTCCCATCTATTATCCCAAGAATGATCAACATAGAGAGTGCTGGTATGGCGATGACAGCAAGTCTCCAACAGAAGTACTCAATAGTAATTTAGGACATGATGAACATTTGCGATGGAATTACGTATTTTTTCACTAAATATTTAGTAAATATGTTTTTTAATATTGATGTAAGATAGGTGAGCATGTGCAACCAAGATTCAAAATTGAGTACAACACCAATTAACTATAGAAGAATAACAACCACCTTTTCACTAAGAAAACTTTGTATTGTAAGCGTGGCAGTCGAAATACTCAAAACCACCTTTTCACTAACGTCTTGCCGTAGAACAACTTGTAGGTATTTCCTGCGATCTCTAGAAGTTTGCCTCTTAGCAGTGTGAGCCCCACACAATCCTTCTGTTAAAGACCAAAACAATAACAAAAGCAGAGGATTAGGGAGAATAGTAGGATCATTGTCTAAAACATAACATCAGACTCATTAACAGATGTCTTTTGCATTTGGATGATATGTACGGCCTGAGGACTATGAACTCCATTTTGTTTCTTTCATTTAGTGCGAGACCACACAGCTTTCACCTATTAAGGACAGTCAATTGGCCAGCTACCCTCAATTGCAGGTCATAGCCTGAAATCGGACTTAACCATTCAAAGTTTGAGTTAAAATTCAGTTGTCGGGCTTGCCAGTGCTAGACAGCTGAAAATTTAGCCAACGTAGGCAGCTATACAAATAGTCACAGAATCTGAACTATAGATTAACACAAAACTGATGAAAATAAATAAATAACTCATGGTAATACGCCGGTAGACAAACAACACATGATTTGAACCACATATTAATAATAAAAAAAAGTTGATTCAAAAAAAGGGAAAATCCAAAAACTTACAGTAACAATGATGGGAAAGAGAGGCAAAGGGAGAGGGACAACCGAGAGGGAGCAAGAGATAGATTGGGAAGTGGTTTGAGTGGGAAAGGAGGTTTAACTCTTTAAGGGAGAGAGAGAGGGAGGAAGAGAAACGGTTTTATTGGGAGAGGAAAAGGTCATTGGAAATCCTCCACGTTGGGAGAGGAGGTTCAACATGAGAGAGTTCTCTTCATTGGAAGATGAAAAGGTTCTTCAATGGGATATATAAATGAGAGATAATAATGGATTATAATTAATAGAGAGAGAAAGAAAGGGGATTCCTTGGGGAGACAAATGTATAGAAAGATGAGGGGATTTATGTTAATTAATTTATTTTTAATGAGGAAGAAAGAGGGGGGTTCCTTGGGATGGGAAACGAATGGAGAGAGAGATGAGGTGATATAATAAATCTATCTATCTATCTATCTATACTACTACTATAAAACAAAGTTAGTGTGTTTCTATGGATGCCACCTAATCATTTCTCTTGATGCCACATAGGCTTCTTCTTCATTTGTGAGGCCACATCATCAAATTAAAATCATCTGATGGGACCCACAATCTCCCCTTTACACAAGGTCTTAAATTCTAAGAATTTTCTCAATAACTTTTTTTTTGGAGACCCGGGGTGTCCCAAACCCTTCGGGTCAGGACTAATCCCCGAGGGTGTGACGTGAGCCCGCAACCCGCCCCACCAAGGTAAGTCCAGAAAACTATGTGGGGCTAGCCCCAAAGGGGGAGTGAGGAATGGAGCCCAGGACCTCCCACTTGGGGAGTGACCTAGGAACCATTGGTCCACCCCTCTCAATAACTTTCCCCTCTCATTAATTTCACACACGTCTCTAAAATTTAGTAATTCTCTCTCAATAATCCCTCTCATTAATCCTCTACCCCTCATTAATCTCCCCATAATTAGACCCTCTCCCTAAAACGTTTCCTTCTCTTTTGAGTTGGGGAAAGAAAAAATAACTGAAATTACTTTAATTGCCTTGATTATATATGATATTAATTGTGTTCCCATAATTATTAGTAATTAGCCAATCCCTTAGGCCTAAATTAGGAACCATTTTTTCACCAAAAAAAAAATTAGGAACCATTTGATTGATTTCTTAAGAGAAATCGTGGCAGAACATGTTTGGAAAGTGGATCATTGCACAAACGTTTTATACTAATTGAAGTTATATAAGTGCTTTTATCTTGCTTTCCATTCTTTATCTTATTTCTTATTCATTATTTCTCTCTCATCTATAAAACCCAACCACTTACTCTATTTAGGACCTCGACCTCTCCATGTTTCTCTCTTAGCCCTCCACTAGACCACATCTCTCTCTCACACTTGCAAGTCCTGGCTAAGGCGAGTCGCAATGACGGTGCATCCATTGCCATGCTCAAAATACCCCACAGTGGAGAACCGGTCCTTTAGGTGCCAAAACCCTTGGTAACACTTGCGATGTTCACTACAAATCTGCCCAGCTATTGCCAGAGTATCGCCTCACTTTGAGTCCGACTTTCTCTACCGAAATTCACTCCAAAGTTATGGAGATGTGGAAAAAGGAGATAACTCGGCCAGATTCAGAGCTTTTGTAAATTTATATTAAATACAAAATGACAACAGTTGAACCCAGTTTTGTTTGAATGTATATTTTTAGTGGTGATGAGTGTGGAATTTATTACGACTTATAACACATTTGAGTAGATTTTGAAAGTAGTTTTCTTAACGAATTTTTTTCCTCATTTATTTGCAGTGTTTTGTATAGGCTGTTGAAATGCTAAAATAGTATAAAGGAGAGAGTACAAAACATATTGCAAGTGAGTATGAGAGTATGAAACATATTGCAAGTGGGTATTGTTGATTATGCATTAGTTATTGTCACTATTTTAAGCTATTTAAATGGATTAGTTTGGTTAGATGTGAAATTACCATTACAATCTGCTCAGCTAATATTACATTAAGCCCATATTCATATGCTTTAGTGGGATAACTTCTACTAATTGGATGGGCTATAGTATGAGATTTAATGATGTTAAAACAATAGTTAAGATATGAGATGAGACTTCAATATCTCAATAAAAGATACATATGCCCTAAACATTTCAGATAAAGGAATAAAGAAAACATTTCATTGTGTAGTGATAATATTTGCAGATAGGTGAGGTAACCGGTTGTATTTGCTAGAGTTTGTCGTTAATTAGTTGAGTAAGGAATATAAAGAGAAAATATTATTATTGATGAAATTTTAAAAATGATTATTTTGTGTGTGTGTGGGGGGGGGGGGGGGGGGGGGGGGGGGGGGGGGGGTTCACACATGGATGGTTTTGGAGACGTGGTGATTAGAGAGGTATTCTTCTTAATGTTTTTCCTATTTCTTTATCTTAAAATCCAATTTTTATCCTTGACAATTTAACATTAATGGTGGGATTTATGGAGAAAGGAGGTGTTGGAACGGTTATTGGACTTTAGAGATTTTTAAAATGTTATACCATCTCTCCATTATGGATGTGTAGAGGGCAGTTACCATTTTTTTCTTCTTAAAATTGATACCTACCTCAATGCAGCAGTTATAGTTTTACCGCACAAGCACTCACTCATTTTATTACCTTCTCTCTTCGTATTCCTTGCACCAAATATAAATGACACCAACTCAACCGCACAATTCTTACGAATTTTTCAAACGATCTCGATGTCTACGTTGATTTCTCCACTGCTGTGCCATTATCAAGAAATAAAAGACGAGGAAGACGAAAGCTGGTTCAAAATCAAATCTTCGGAGCTTCAAGAACATCAACAAAATTTATTCGTAGCTCTCGAGTGGAGATTCAAGACCTTTTGTAGCTTTGGGGACGAGGGTTTCTCTACTAAAGGCAAAGATCTCTTGCTGATATTACTCAAGAGAGATCCGATTCACTTTGTCAAAACCATGACTCTTTTTGCTTTTTTTCCCTTCTATTCTGTTATTTGAGAGAGAAAATATATAGAGAGAGGATAAAAGCAAATATTTTTCTTTTTAGAAATCCTGTGTCTGATTTTTTTTTTGGTGATGGAAATTCTTAGTAGAGTCAAACTGTCAATAGTGGTTAGCGTTCGGGGCCATAGCCCCTTTAATTTATTAATGTTTTTTTTATTTTCATACCAAAACAATGATTTGACATTTTTCATGTTACGGGCCATGGATTAAACATGGAACTTCTAAACATATTAGATTCTCCCTTGATTTTACATTAGACCCCTAGAACTATTCAAACCAAAACTCATAAGTGGTACTACTAAACATATATTACTAATGATTCAATATATAGTGTTGTTTCTAATGATCCAAAAATAGCGCAATTGCTCTAGCTGATGTAACAATTTTAAAGTGAGTTCATAAAGCTTGCTTTGAAAGGTGGAACTTGGTCAATTTAGCTGCTTCTAAGGATCCATAAATTGTGCAACTCGTCTAGGTGATGAAGCAATTTGGAAGCAAGTTTGTGAAGTTGGCTTCAATGAAGAATTGATCAAACGGAGGGAAAATCAAAAGCCTCAAGCCTAACACAATCCAATACAAAATCAAAGAAGCCAAGAAAATTAACAAAATAGAAAAATAAAAATTTGATAAGTTACTTGAAGAGAAAATGCAAGAGCAATGGGAAACAAAAGATGAGGGAAAGATCTTCCTTAGAAATAGCGCAACTCCTCTGAGTGATGGAATGATTTGAAATTGGAACCAACTTTGTGAAACTGCTTGGACGAATAATAGATTAAACGAAGGGAACAACCAAACATATGGTAGTTATCAAGCATACAAACTAACTGGAACCACATGTTAATTATTTACCCTACACTCTAAATCTTCTGTGCTAAATAAATAAAAGTAATTTGTATGAACGGAAAAATAAAGAACCAAGAAATTCTGGGGTTCCATGAAAACCCCACACTCTACTACTTCCACCCTCTAAGTTCCATGAAAACCAGAAACATGCATGAAGCTGTGGATGAATGGTAAGAATTTATGACTATTCAGGTAGTTTCTTCAAGAAGATAGACTTATAGGGACGGAAGCAGCGAGTAGCGCAATGATTGGAAGAAGAAGGAAACGACTTACCAGGGGCGGAAGCAAGCTCCTCTGAGCGATGGAATGAAGCAAGTTTGTGAAGCTGCATAGATAAAAAATCAATTAAATGAAGGAAAAACCCAATCCAAATCCAAAGCAAGAGAAGAAAGTGAAACGCTCTAAGTTCCATGAAAACTAGACACATGCATGAAGAATGAAGCAAGTTTATGAAGCTACCCAACCCAAATCCAAAGCAAGAGAAGAAAGTGAAACCCTCTAAGTTCCATGAAAACCAAAAACATGCATGAAGAATGAAGCAAGTTTATGAAGCTACCCAACCCAAATCCAAAGCAAGAGAAGAAAGTGAAACCCTCTGAGTTCCATGAAAACCAAAAACATGCATGAAGAATGAAGCAAGTTTGTGAAGCTACATAGCTAAAAAATCAATTAAACGAAGGAAAAACCCAACCCAAATCCAAAGCAAGACAAGAGAAGAAACTTCCACCCTCTAAGTTCCATGAAAACCAGAAACATGCATGAAGCTGTGGATGAATGCTAAGAATCCATGAATCTTAGCCATGACTATTCAAGGGCAGAAGCGATGAGTAGCGCAATGATTGGAAGAAGAAGAAAGAAACGACTTACGAGGGGCAGAAGCAAACTCCTTTGAGCGATGGAATGATTTGAAAGCAAGTTTGTGAAGTTGCATATAGATATAGATAAAAAATCAATTAAATGAAGAAAAAAACAACCCAAATCCAAAGTAAGAGAAGAACTCTAGTCTAGCAAGAGAAGTTACCAGAAGAGCAAGATGAAACAGAGAGAGCAAATGGTAGAGCGAAACAAAAGAAGGAAAAAGCTTGCCCGTTAGTTTTTACCGTAGTTCTTACCAGCTAGAGTAATCTATGATATGATGCTTAGGTGTCAAGGAAAATTTATACTATATACTAAAGAAATTAGGGTGCTAACGTGGCATCCCTCTTTGAGCTCCATTTTCTCATTTTGTATGCCACATCACATGCAGTTTATTTCTTCTAACAGTCTCCACTTTCTTCTTCTTCTCATTTAAAGCAAACAACAACCCACTTAAGGGTCATAAAAGATTTAAACGAGAGGAACATAATTAGGTATTTATGGCTTTTTCGGTTCTTCCCTCTTCACTTTCTTCTTCCTATTAAAAGCAAACAACCACCCAATAAAGAGCTAAAGAATTGCTAATGGGAGAGAGAAGGGATGGAGAAACAATCAACAGACAAGTGAGTGATGGTGTTGGAGCGGTCCTCCTCATGAAGAGAAGTCTGGCACTACAGAAATGGCTTCCTATTCTTGGTGTATTCAGAAGTTTTGTTGATGTTGGTGTGGATTGATCCCATTTACCATGGGCATTGGCCTAGCAATTGCAATTCAAACTGCATGCATGGTTCACGGGTCTTGACCTTGATGACATTGATCTCTTTGAATTAAAATGAGGCATGAATTTGCCTCACAATTTGTGTATTGCCCTAAGAAACGGGGGCTTGATCCAGAAAAAATCAATGTTAATGGAGGTGCAATAGCTATTGGGCATCCTTTAGGTGCAATAGGTGCCCGCTGTGTGGCAACTCTGTTGCATGAAATGAAGCGTCGTCGCAAGGAATGCTGCTTTGAGACGGGTTTGAACTCTGAACGCTTCACCCAAAAAGATTTTTCTTTTGCATTAATTATGATTTACAATTACAGCAATAGCATAAGCGGATTAACTTCATTGCATTTCCTTCTACTGGTACTGTTAAGGATGCATAACTCATGAAGAAACAACCATTGCATGGAATGCTCCTGGTAATGTTTTCTTCTTAAAGCTCTTCCTTGCATATCTAAGGTCATCAATGGCATATTCATAAATGTAGCAGATACTGCAGTAAGAGATAGGAACTCACCTTTCCGTATGTGAGGGATTCCACCCATTGTTAGAAAAATAATTATAAATTTCCATTTTTCTCAAAAGAAACTATGTTTTGATGTTTAAACAACCTAATCTTTCGTTTAAAACTATGCACAATATCTAAAGAAAATATTGCAAGCACAACTTCCACACGTTTTTAGTAAAAGTTATTAAGAACTAGTCCTCTCTTACTAGTAAATTAAGAAAGGCGATAAAACTTAGAAAAAACTATTTTTTCTTGATCAATCTCTCTACTGTCTATCCCTATAACAGGAACATGGTCTCTATATATCACTAATTTTTTACTAGTGGGTATAAGAGTTTAGGCCTATGTAGGCATCTAAAGAGAGTGACACCAAAAGTTAGGTTTTTAGTTCTCAGATATATGAAACTTTAAAACAGGTTAGATTGTCCATAAACCCATTTGAATTGGACTCCTGTCCATCCACCCTATTGGGTCACATACGATTAATTTGACTTACCCTTAGCTGAGCATGCTAACTCAGTAACTTGGTTCAAAATCAAATTGTTCATTAGTCTTAGGACCCTCCACATCCATCATTCTTGCATCATTCATGCCTAGTATCTCTCGCCAAATAACTTGCATTCAGTCGCATGTGCATCATAGTTATATACCCATCTTGATCCAATCGGTATCTTGAGCGTCATGTCCAAATTATCATAATTATTGGACCTACTTGTTCCTCCTTCCTGTTATTTTCCAGCACACCTAAAAAGATCTGAGCATAACACCAAGTCGACCACACGTCCCTGACAACATGAGTCTTACCAATTGGGATCTGGGGCAAAGGGCTTGATGAGCAACGGAATCAATGGATAAAAAAAGGTCACCTCACCATAAGTCATTTTTTTTTCCGGCCCATTTTTTGACTTCTTCCCATTAAATTTTTTTTTTCCTTTTTTTTTACCACATGCCCACTCTCATTAGAGGGATACTCTGGTGAGCAACAGAGTAAACCCTTTGCCGGGATCTGGAGGTTGAGACGAAGAGAGTGTACAAGTCAGCCCGTTCAGTCCGGTACCACCTCAACAATAAATCCAAGACTTAGAAGCAAGGGTAACTAAAAATGCCCATAGCATTTAAGAACTGAAAAATATCATGCAAGACATTTTGAGTGCCGTGCAAAGGGCACATGCTCCCTCCTCCACTAACCTTTCTAACTAACTCACGCAATATGACCTGCCAGTACTACATCTTCAAAATCTGCCATGAGAAATGACCCCTACACCATTAGCTCCCGTCCAACCACAAGGTCCACGACCGCAGTTCGTCTCCAACATATCATCACCACCCATCCAACTATAAGCCCCTTTCAACATCCCATAGACCATTATGAGGAGGAGGCCAAGCTTGCTTAGAGCGTTGATCCGCTAGGTCCGTCGACTCAAGTGTCGGCAAATTTGGCCCAAATCTCAAGAACTAACCATTTTATTGAGTAAAAGGGGAGCTAGATATCTTGACTTCACCTCAGTCCATATGTAACTGGGGATGGAAAATGTGTGCCCTTTATTTGAAGAGAGGGGACGGGGTACTTGGATGGAGTACTAGGAATGAAAACTCCAGATGATTAGTAAAACTTTCCCCTTGATGATGTGGTAGGTGAACCACTCATCCCATTGCAATGTGGAACCCTAGAGTGTCGCTAACCATTAACTACTAACCAACTAAGACCTGTACCACAAAACAAGAGAAAAAGAGGGAGAGTATATTGTTATGCGGAAACTAGAATAAACGACAATGAGGAAATAAATATAGCAAACAAGTAAATACACCACAAAACAAGATTTACATGGTTTGGCCTAAATACCTACGTCCAAAGTCACAACACACCAAATATCTTCACTAATTCAAGAGAAGAATACAAAAGAGAAGAACTCACAACGAATATCAAACTCAAGGAAAGCCCACAATGGTCACTCTCACAAAAGTCTTCTTGTTCTCTCAACTCAAACCCTAACTATGACAATCTTACTTGGCTTCTACTTACAAACATTAACCCCAAGCTTCTCTTTTATATCCCAAAAGAGATCCCAAACACAAGAGGAAATGAAACTCTACACAAATAGAAGTTTCCCAAAGCTAAAAAACTCTTTAAAACAGTTTTTAGGAATTTCCCGGAAAAAACACCACTTGGGCGATCGATCCCCCACTTGGGCGATCGATCTCCCTGCCCAAAATTCGAGCCAAAAATTCAAAAATCTCCACCTTGGCGAGAATCCTGCGAACACCCTTTGATGTGTCATCTCACTTTCATCAACATAATCTAAACTGAATGCAAGGCTCCACCTCGCCGAACTTGGAGTAAGTCTAAACAATTTTTTAGACTTCTCCACCCAAATTCTTTCACCCTATTGCGAAAAATGTGGAGTCTCTGACTCCACCTGCAAATCATCATTAAAACTGAATGTCATATATTCAGTCACCTTCATCTTCAACTATAAACCCTCATTGTTTGCCAAAAATCGCCTCCTTTGCTAGGCTAGAACTAGGAATAACAGGAGCTCTCTTTGCCTTAGATGCTCCACCTAAAATTGTGTTTCCTTGTAACACATACAAGTTCCTACTTCTTCTACCTGTCATTACAATTGAGACTTCCTTTCGAACCTTTAACACTCTATTTTGTGCATAGAATCTGCACCCCTGAGAGTATAAAGAGCTCAAAGAGATCAGATTTTTCTTCAGATCTGATACATACCTCACTCCCGTTAATGTCCTCACTACACCATTGTGCATTCTTATTTTGATTGTTCCTATCCCAAGAATCTTGCAAGGTGTATTATTACCCATTAAGACAGTGTCGCCTTCAACTTTGTTGTAAGTAGCAAATTAGTCCTTATTTGGACATACATGATGGGAACAAGCAGAATCAAGAATCCACTTGTCCTAAGACCAACCATTCTTTGTAGTAACTAAAAGAACCATGTGATCATCGTCCGGATCTTTAGAATCTTCATTAGCCACATTAGTTGTACTGGAGGATTTTCTTTCCTCCTCCTCACTGTTCTTTAATCGACAATATCTAGCTATATGTCATTTCTTATGGCAGTAATAGCATTCAATATTCTTGTATGATTTGGACCATTTTCTAGGTCCGTTACCATTTGTCATCCTCTCTCCTAATAAAGCCTGTTCATGGCTTTCATTACTTTGCACACTCTTTCTTAACTCATTAGAAAGAAGAGTAGCAATAACATCTTCCAAATTGATATCCTCCTTTGCATAGATCAACGTCGTATGAAGGTACTCAAACGAAGAAGGTATGGAAGTAACAAGAAGTAGGGTTTTGTCATCTTCATCAAGTTTTACACCAATACTTGTTAATTCAGTAACAATCTTATTAAATTCACTAAGATAATTAGAAATTTTCGTACCTTCTACCATCTTGAGTGTAAACAACTTTTACTTCAAGTATAACCGATTACTGAGCGATTTCATCATTTAGAGGCTCTCTAACTTCAACCAAAGTCTTGAAGTCGTCTCCTATTCGAGAATGTTGTCTAATACCTCATCCACTAAGCATAGACAAATCACACTCATCGCCTTGAAATCGAAGTCCTCCCAATCTTCCTCATTCAGATTTTCAGGTCTCTTATCCTTTCATTTCTAAGCTTTGTGCATGCCTTTTTGGATCAACAAGTCACGAACCTTTATTTGCCATAACCCAAAGTTTTTACTTTCATCGAATTTCTCCACTTCGAATCTAGAACTCGAAGTCTTTGTCGTCATTCTAAACCAATAGCTCTGATGCCAGTATGTTATGCGGAAACCCCTTATGATAGAATAAACGATAATGAGAAAATAAATATAGTAAACAAGTAAACACACCACAAAGCAAGATTTACGTGGTTCGGCCTAAATGCCTACGTCCACGGTCATAGCACACCAAATATTTTCACTAATCCAAGAAAAGAATACAAAAGAGAAGAACCCACAACGAAGATCAAACCCAAGGAAAGCCCACAATACTCTCTCTCACAAAAGTCTTCTTGTTCTCTCAACTTAAACCCTAGCTATGACAATCTTACTTGACTTCTACTTACAAACTCTAACCCCAAACCTCTCTTTTATAGCCCAAAAGAGACTCCAAACATAAGAGAAACAAAACTCTACCCAAACAGAAGTTTCCCAAAGCTAAAAAACTCTCTAAAACAGTTTTTAGGAATTTTCCGGCAAAAACACTGCTTGGGCGATCGATCCCCCTGCCCAAAATTCGAGCCAAAAACTCACATATATTTGGGTACTTCTACACTTTTCAATCTCTAATAATTTTTCCTTTTGCATATATTTGGTAACAGGGAATAATTCAATCGTTGCATCATCAAATCAAAGGTGAAGAAGCACTTAATCAAATTCCCATGTTTGTGTTCCATAGTATATTGCTATTTCTCAATAAGGGATAGTTTGCATGCTTATGTGTGTAAGTATATATACTTGTGTGTTTACTATTCTGAACAAATGTTAATTTAGCCTTGGTGTGTGACTATACTTGTTTGTTGGCGTGGAAGGTGCCATGCTCTTTGGCACTTGAATAAATGTTGTTTGTACGAGAGTTGGAAACATTTTGTCTGTATTGACTTCTGATTTTCTGTAATAAATTGTTTTAGTTGAGGAACACTTGTTCATATCTTCTCTGTTTTTTTTTTTTACATTTCTCATTATACAAATTGCTCTGTAGTTCTTCCTTAAGGGTGTGTTGGTTTGGCGAGAAAGTTAAAGAAAAATGAGTTTTCTTACACTTTTCTTGGGTTTGGTTTGCAAAATGCACTTTCATTTTCTTGCACTTTCTCAATAGTGATAAACTTTCTCCCAACAACTTCCTCCTATATTTTGGGCTGTGTTCGGTTCAAGAGAAAATGGGGTAAAGTGAAAGAAAACCCAATTTTCTCTTGTTTGGTTGGTGTTCGGTACAAGGGAAGGCACATCTTCCCAAAACTGCTTTCTCCAGTTGTGTCCGTACCAATGTTACCTGGTTCGTTCGGTTCGAATTCGGGTTCGCAATTCGCCACTCTAGAGTGAACCTGGTTCGCTAGGGGTAGGATGAGTTAATTCGTTTTTCGGTTCACTTAGGTTTTTTGTTTGGTTCACTAGCTTAATTCACTTATATATATCATAATTTTAATAAATTTTAACTAATATAAACAAAAATATAGATTTAATTTTCGTAAATATTGTGAACATAGTATGAGAGAGAGGGAGTGGTTACCTGAAAACTAAGAGTAAAAAGTGATATAAGATTCTACTAAGTCAAAAAGAAAAGAAAAAAGGAGAAAGACCCAAATACTTTCTCATGTTTTTGTTTTTATTAGTTTAATTGAAATGACAGTTTGACTGTGGCATAGAAAAAGAAATGACAATTTGACTTATTTTTATCTTAGTAACCCAAACCTCCTAATCTGCTACCTGCTCACGCGCTTGAACCTCGCTCTCACCTCGGGAGCTCGGTTTCAACTTTTGTAAACCTCTCTCTCACCTTGAGAGCTCGGTTTCAACTTTTGTAATCCTCACTCTCACCTAAAGGTGCGGTGTTTGTATAAAATTTTATTTTTATCTCAATTTTTCATGTTACGTGGAATGTAATATTTTGTCATTTTTTTTTGTAGGGTACAAGATTCATGTAAGATTATAAATTTTTAGTATCTTATAAATGAATTTAGAATGATAGATTTAGTATATCAATAGTCATCTTATTTGTTGTGACTACAAATTTGAATTATGAATGATTTTATCAATTTTTTCTTAGAGTTTAGAAAAGTAAAAGAGATATATTTACATCTATAAGTAATATTCAAGAACATCAAGTATATATATACCGGTGCTCTAGAGGCACTCCCGACCCTATCCTAAATTTAAATTTGGCGCTCTCACACTCTCGCTCCCACTCCCGCTCTCGCCCCCTCTCCCGCTCCCGCTCCCGCTCTATGCTTTGGTTAATTAGGTTCTTATTAGTTTACTACTTTACTTGAAATGACAGTTTTATACCTGCCCCATATGCAATTCTGCCTACCAAACATAATTGGCGCAATGTTATATACTTCCGCCAAACCTGAACTTACATACTGGTTCGTTCAAAAAAACCAAACTAGATCGAACTGAACCACGAACTGGTTAGCTTCGAACCAGTTCGCGGTTCGTAATAATACCCAGTGAACTAGGTAACCCTTGTCTGTACAATCACTTTTACCCAAATTTTTTTTTTCACAAAATAAGGTTTTTTTGAAAGAAAAAAAGATTATTTTACTATTATACCCCTCTCAACCCTTCCCACCAACAATACTCTTACAAGGGCATTTTTGTCCCTTAAAAAAATCATTTTCTTTCTCTTTTCTTTTCACTTTTTCTTTCTTTTCTTTCACTCCCTATCCTGTGAACCGAACACAGCCTTGATGAGTATTTTGAGAGAACATTTAAGTTTTTTTTTTCTTTTTCCTTTCCTTTCTTTTCTTTCACCTACTTTCTCGCCAAACGAATGCACCCTAAGCCTATGTTTGGTTGCCAAGAAAATAAGTAAAAATATGGAAAAGAAAAGAAAATGAGACAAAACTCAACTAAAAATTGTATTAGAAATTCAAAATTTTCTTTTCTTTTCCATATTTTCACCTATTTTCTCAACAACCAAACATAACATAAATGATTTTAATTGATTAAAAGAGTATTATGCTCCCCATATGCTGTCTCTCAGTGGAGTTATTCTATTGAAATAGTGCAAAAGATATTCATAGCCGTGGATTTGTTTGCTTGACCACTAGCTCCCGTCAATTTCGGCAACTGCACAAGTCAATTTCGGCAACTGCACAATAGATTTTTATTTTTTAAATTGGTTGAATGGTTAACACACACGATCCACATGAGGCTAAACCCAACACATGTCATCAAAATGCCTTATCTCTGCTTGGTGAGAGGAATGAACCTTATATGTACTCAAGGTTAGCAAGGGCTAACCAATGTGAGACTAAATTGGGTAGACCAACTGTCCAAGTCTTGGTAAGTATAACTTTTTTTTTTTTTTTTCAGTTGAAACACGTATACGCACTCACATGTTATGGACTGGGTGGGGTGATAATGATTTTTTTTTTTTGTAACTAAGAACCCCAAGCCCAACCTTCAGGTAGACTTAACTCTTGGGCACATGCAAGACCCCGCAACCCACATAAACCTACAAGCCCAAGTTCCTTGAGAACCATGGAACCTTGTGAGGGTGGCCCCAAGGGATGGCAAGAGTAGAACTCTTCCTGTGTTATGGTCCCTTGCTAACTGAGTTATCCTTCGGGGAAGTTCATTTTAATGAAAGTAGTACTAGAATGGGTGGCCTTTTGTACAGTGTTCAAGGAGCATCAAGGTTCATGATCCACGTCCATCTTGCCGTACGCATAACAGCTACTTTGTCATTGATGAGGTTCTATAGATAGCGCCCTCAGCAGGGAATGCCCTAAACCACCCTTCCATGGCCTGGGAAAGGAATGGAACTCCTCTTATAACTCACTAGTGGGTAGCACGTGTGATGCACGTAAGAGAGATGAGAAGTGGAGAAAGACTGGGAAGAGGGATGTAAACTTTAATTTTAACTTAA
Source organism: Tetracentron sinense (assembly GCA_015143295.1). NCBI lineage: Eukaryota > Viridiplantae > Streptophyta > Magnoliopsida > Trochodendrales > Trochodendraceae > Tetracentron > Tetracentron sinense. The sequence goes on from CM026563.1 coordinate 40,051,734, forward strand.
AAAGATAGAGTAGTGGGTTGAAACTACCTCATAAATTATATCCCTACTTTTTATCTTGAAAAATAGTTACAAGGTAGATGTGTGTCTCTTTGTTGAGAGACCAATGAGAGAGCATGAGAAAAGATAAGAGATAAATATTTGAGGGAATCATGGAGATATTGATGGATTATTGTTGATATTACTTCAATACCCCTATTAACTTTTCTCATGTAAAATAATATAATATAATATCTTAATTTTTTATATGGAACTATATGCAAAATAGGAAAAATATAAAAAATTCACCTTATACCATAAAATTGGGACTCATTAAGAATATTAAAAGAAAATGAACCAACTTTTTAACCCCGCTTCTCTCATTATAATAGTAGTGTAAAATAATATAGCATTGTATCTTAATTTTTTTTTAAAAATTCACCTTATAACATAAAATTGGGACTCATTAGGAATATTAGAAGAAGATCAACCAATTTTTAACTCCGCTTCTCTCATTATAATAATAGAGATAAGACCTCTTTTCCAAGACACATTGGCTACTAAAAAATGGGACCGTCATAAGATATAATCTCTTACCCCACTCAACAAAGTACCTCCGTAGCAAAAAACAAAGTACCTAGTACTCCTTGACAATGCCATGGGGCTAGATTGATGTGTCTATTTGTAGTTCACTATCTCGTGGGGCCTACGGCTATCAATGGACGGATCAAGATCTGATTAGAGCGTCGGATAGATGTGTATGAGATCTTGAATCCCATTATAATCGGTATGGATTCAGATATGTAGCACTCCGAGTGGATTACATTATATTTATATAATAAAAATAGTAATAAATTAGATTATTTTGTAAGCAATTTTGTTTGTACCAGTGTTATCAGAATGAGAAGTAAAAATGAGAAGCGGGAAACAAGAACCAAATATTTATGATAAAATGAAAAGCAAAAAAATTAGATAATGGTCATCTCACTCTTATTATATTTTAAGTCATTCTTTAGATTTTATTTTACATGACAACTGTGTCAAAAATAGGTACCGTATACTAGAGTAGACCTTATATAAAAACCATCTGATTTGAATACCTTTCCAATGAGGACCCTAGATTTATCGACTATCATATTTTTCAGTGAGATTTATGCTGCTATCACACCTCATATCAGAATGCATGCAATTTGTTCATGCTTCTTTTCCTTCACCTTCTGTGCCCCACCTTAAATTCTTCGGTCATGCAATACTATTTTATTCTCGGATTAGAATAAAATACTAAAGCTCATGAAAAAAAAATATTTAATCTAATGGTATTTGTGTTGGATTTTTATATTACTGTTTGGAAAGATGCATTATATTCTATTAATCCCTTGCTTTGAAAGTTTCAATCTAACAATACTACGTACACACTACAAGAAATTTCGCTTTTAGCGACGGTAATAAGCTGTCTCTATTGATCATATTACCGTCGCTATTACCATTATGATGGAAAATGAATTGTGGCCCTTCCATGGGAAATAATTCGTAGGTAAAGGTATTAGTGACGGTAATTTTCAATCGCCGCTCACGTAGCAACAATTTTTTTTTTCCATCGCTATAGATAACTTTTTTTTGTTGATAAATAGTCGAAAACACATAGGTAGTAGCGACAGTAACGACTACATTAGTGACGGTCACATTTCCGTTACTACATAAACATGTAGTGACAATTTTAGTTCTGTTGGTATAACATGTTTTAGAGACCGATAGCATCTCGCCGTAATTAATAATATATTAAATCCGTCGGTGAAACATTATTACCGACAGATAATTACGGTCTCTATTGTCAATTGACTTATAGCGGCGGATTAAAAATCGACATTAAAACCCTTTAAAAAAAGATTTAGCGACGAGCAAGAAATCATTGCTACTGTTTTTTTTTATATAATATTAATTGAAAAAGTAGCCCTTAACCTGTTCGCATTCACATTTAGCAATATATAATGCAATAAAATTGAATTAATTGAGTTAAGGGAATAGCGATAAATCGCAAATGAATGAGAGTCGCCACCTATCTAATTCTGAGGGATAATAATGTTGCAAAATTGTCTGATAAGGTATGGTCTGAAAATCAGGTTAGGATAAGGGATTCAATTAAATTAATGGAAGGTGTTAGGCACCCCTAAACTCTCATCGTAAGATGGTTACCTACTACCTAAGTCTAAATTAAATAAAGGAAACCAAAGAGAAGCTTAAATTTTATCCATATGCTAAGTAAATGTTATATTAATAGCAATGAATATGAACTAAGCAAAATAGAGACAAAAAAAGAGTTTTATCCTTGGGAAGCCGAACTTGAGTAGGGCTACCTATGTCTCCACTTTCAATGAAATCAAGCCACACATAGTTTTAGGGGAAAGTTGATTTTTTTGGATGGTGGGTGATTGAAAGGTTCGACATTTTTAGCTCGTATCATGGAGCAAAATGACAGTTTAAAATCGTGTTGAGGAGTGATGGGACAGTTTAAGCTTGTGTTGAGAAGTAGTAAGATAGTTTAGGCTCATGTCAAGGAGCGTAAGTAGTTTAGGCTCATTTCCGAGTATAAGTAGTTTAGGCTCATTTCGGAGAAATAAGGGTATGATACAGAGATTTGAACAGAGGTTCGACTAAGATAGGTTTGAAATGTGATTCAACTAGGGTTTGGCTAGGTTGATTAGAGTTCGGCAGGGGCTCGACTAGGGGCTTGACTGGGTTGGTTAAGGTTTGGTAGAGGGCATGCTTTGTTTGAACTGAAGTTTGGGCAAAGGTTCAACTAGAGTTGACTAGATTTGAACCAGAAGTTCAGGCAGAGGTTTAGCTAGGATAGCCTAGATTTAAACCGAAGTTTGGGCAGAAGTTCAGCTAGGATAGTCTAGGTTTGAACTGAAGTTCGGGCAGAGGTTTGGCTAGGCCAAGCTAGGTTTCAAACATGGATTTGGGTAGAGATTTGACAGTGTTTGACAAGCAGTCTAAGTTTCTAGAAGCAATTAAACACTAATAAAAGACTAAAAAAGTAGAGTTTCGAGAAATTTTACCTTTTTGGAATTGAAATTAGAGCTCCCGAGAATCAATTCTTCGAAATCGATCTCCTGGTATAGCCAAGTTGCAAAATGGGTTTTTTGAAAAAGGAAAGGGAGAGAAGGAAATGTTTTTAGAATGAGAAATGAAGAAGAGTGTGGGGGTATTTATAGATTTTGAAAATAGGGGGCGCTACTTGAAGTACCGCCCTTGTACAAAGATTTTCGAAAAAGCAAGGCGTCGTGAATAGTAGGGCGCCAAAGATGTGCAAATAGGGAAGGGAGCTACTTGAAGTAGTGCCCTCTCCTATGGGACCCACAAAAGAGGTCGGCAGGGGTGGTTCAGGGAAAAAGTGGGGCCCTCAGGGGCGCTTCTTAAAGTAGCACCCACCTTCGTGGGCCCCACAAGAAAACTCTTAGGGTGGATTTTAAAAAGGAAATGTGGCCCAATAATTAGGGGGCGCTTTTTCAAATAGAGCCCTATTATTTTATCTTCTAGTGGTGCCACTTGTTGCCCTACGATTCGTCGAAAACTCAATTTTTTGTTTTAAGTCCGTTTTGATTGCAGAAAAAGCCGAAATTGAACGAAAAATATTTAAAATTATTTTGGACATAATTATAACTTTTTAAGCACTTTTCAGGAGCATTTTGGTCATTTTTATCTTAAGGGCATTTTGGTTATTTTACAATTCAAGAGTGTTTATGGAAATCAAAGCATGTGGAAAAAGTTTCAAAAAGAGAGTTTGAAAATTGTTTTGAAGGATTTTGAAATCTTTTAAAGGGTGTAAAAGAGACTAAAGGATACAAAATTGGGGTGTTTACAATTGGCGTTTTAATAAACAGGTAGGGGTTTTGCCTAACCTGGCCCGTTCCCCCACCCGCTAGTTTTTATTTTTTTAAAGAAATAGTTTTATCTACCATCCCATGAGGAAAGTCCTTTTATTTCCATTTCTAAACAAAGGAAAAGATCCCTATTTCCTCTCACAATTGGAATGTGAAACCAGCGAGTTATTCAAATCAAAACAGTGTGGGGTGGAGGAATTAAAACAGACACGGATTTCTGTTTTTGTTTATTTGGGATGCGTCAATTTAAGAGAATTCTCTCAACACCGAGTTAGATTGGGCACGCCTTCTTTTACTTAATTGAGAAAAAGATGAGAACTTAATTAAAACAAGCAAGTTTTTTTTCCCCTGTTGAATCAGACACCCCAATCTAACCGGGAAATTCGAAGCAATCCAACAAAGATTAAACATAGTTGAGCTCAGAGAGCCCACTCAAATAGGAAAGAAAGAATATACGATAAATAATGTTGAAAGACAAACTTGTATCAACGCAAATTTCTTCTTTCCGTAAAAGGTCATTGGATTAACTAAATGAAATCTCATCTCCTTCTTCCTCATTTTGAATTCATATAGGTGCTTTTTCTCCGTGCCCTTGGTAGAAGATAAAGAATACTGAAAGATATTTAAGCCAAGGGGTAGAATGAAAAATGGGTATTCTTCTGTGAGGGGTAGATCATTTTTACTGAAAGATCATTTCAGTATAAAGAATGAATTAGTCTAGGGAAACTCCCAAAATGTACTCCCATATATACTCTCAAATTCTAACAGTTTATCTCAATTATTAAATGGTTTAGGATTAGAGCTGATGTGGCATTGAAAAAGACAAAATTAGCCAACTTAAATCCTAGTCCTTTGTGGTTGGTTATAAACGGTTAGGGTTAAGGAGTACATTTGGGAGTACCCATAGACGGACTCGATAATGAGATACCTGATTTTTGACTACTAATGGATTTTCTTTCGGCAATGATTAGCCCAACACGCATTTGACTATGTAATCAAATGTCGTGTTAATGTGTCCCTTTTAACACCCCTTTAACAATAGTGAAAACTTAAGAAAATTAAGGTTGAAATTTATGTTTTTTTCTTCTTACTAAAAACCAAGGTTAGATTACTTAAACCTAGGAGTGAGTGAATCTTAACCATAGTTGATAGGTGTTAAAAAAGGGATATGGACCAATGAGGACCGCAGATTTGACTACATAGTCAAATGTGGCGGTAAGTTAAACATTTCCTATTTTATTTTATTTTATTGGAATGTAAGAATCTTAATTTATTTTCTATAATACCATTTCTTACAAAATTTTATTTCTTAAAATACCTTATTCACTTGATTTGAGTATTAAATTTGGATGTGTCTTGCACCTGCACACAACTAGTCTAATATAATTCTTAGTTGTGTTTTGTTTAATTCAATTTACACTTATATTCTCGGCTACCAAACATTCGGTAAAGTGGGTTATCCCATCCCGGACACACAAACCTTTGTTAATATAGAATGCATTATTAATGTGGAAAGTGATTGTATACGGCCAAGAACCGGTGGTTTCGGCCGTTTGATAGACAATCCAATAACACCAAATGGGCCCACCATTTAATGCATTCCTGGCCATCAATTTTGGTGTTGTTGGATTGACCATCAGACGGCCTTGTGAAAGCGTCCAACTCAAAACCAATTGGCAATGAGTGGAGAGGCCTTACATGTATATAAGGCCACAACTATTTCTCTATTTAGTCAATGTGGGATTAATTCTCTTACAGGCCCCCTCACGTGCAGCCCTAATTTTAGGTCTGTCACATGCGCCTCTTTTTGGATCATCAATTATGCAGCCTTTCTGTTTGGGTCTGTCATCGTGAGTGTGAGCATAATTTGACCGTTGGGCCTTTTGGGCTCTGATACCATGTGAAAGCGTCCAACTCATAGCCAATTGGTTTTGAGTTGGATGCTTTCACATGATACCATGTGAAAGCGTCCAACTCAAAACCAATTGGCAATGAGTGGAGAGGCCTTACATGTATATAAGGCCACAACTATTTCTCTATTTAGTCGATGTGGGATTAATTCTCTTACAGGCCCATAGGGCTGAAAGAAGGTGCTCTTGGATGAGTACAGTCGCTTTCCTATTAATTTTTGTTAAATTATCACTTTTTGTGGTAATCTTTGTAAACGTAATAAAAATAAATGACTTAAAAGTTTCTCACATAAAATAGTTCTCATTCACATACTTCCCAAGGAGGAAGCTAATGTCTGAGTCTTTAGAATGATTGTGGTGGTTGATATGCCCGCTCACTAACTAACTAGAACAAATACGAACCAAACTAATTGGGTTTTGGCCTAATTGTGTGACATATTTTTTTTAAAAAAAAACTCACTACCAATAATGAAAGAACAGGAGTAAAGAAGGAATTAGTGGACAATATTTTAAGAAGAGAATTATTAAAATAAATAAAGTTAGAATTATCTATTTGGATTGTTGTTCGACCTCAATTAGATAGGCCTCAATCCGTATCCAAATGAGTAGTGATTAGCTGATCCCACATTCAGTTTGGTAGCCGAATGCCTTCCCATTTCATCCTCGTTTAACCAATTTAAAGTTAATATATTTTTATTATCTAAAAACTAAGGTTAAATGGATAAACTTAGGGGTGAGGGAATTCTTAACCACTGTTAATGAGTGTTAAAATGGACGGACCCATGACAGCCTGCAGATCGGCTATCCATTTCCCTATCCGAGTTCCATTTTATAAGGAAATGGCTCAGGCCCATCCTGGCTTGCCATAGGCCATATTAACCAAGTTCAAGCTCAAGCTCAAGCTCAATCTACCAAAGCCTTAAAAATTCTTGGTCCAAGACTTATCTACAAGAGAAGTGCTACGCACTAAGTCAATTTTTTTCCAAAGAGTAGAGTGGGTGCAACATGTGTAGAGAGATGGTTTGACACTCGTTGCGTCTTTGGATTTGTGATGGGGCTAACATTTCTGTATCTTCAAACATACATATTGACAGAAAAATCCATACTAGTCTCATTCATGGATGGGGGGACAAAGCAGTGAAGGATGATGGGCTCGAACCCATACATCAACTGATTGACACATTACACCATACCCGCTTAGTGCTTACCCATCGACAAAAGAAGAGGATAATTCCACTTAGGAGCTAAGGTAAAGGAAAAAAATAGTGTGATAAATCATAAGACTAACAACCCAACTCCTACTAAAATTTATATTTTTCAATTTAAAGAAGTTTTAACTGAAGCAATGAGAAATGATTATTGGGTCCTTTGGGCCTTAACAATAGCCTAGTGGGCATTCAAAGATCACTCCAAGTCCACATTTTGGTGATCTTGGAAGCCTAGGCCTAAGCACATCTGTGGGCTAAAAGCTAAGGCCCAAGCCCATCCTAGCATTGGCTGGCCCAGTGGCTTACGTTAACATAAAGGCTACCTTAGCTTCAATTGCTGATGACTCTCTTTGGCTCAAGTCCATGGCTTAATTTCAATAGTCTGCATTGCTACCATGAGGTCGTGGGTTTGATCCTAGCTTACTAGTTGAAAGAAGAAATGAAGAACAAAGCAATTCTTACTTAGCCCAAAGATGACTGTCAGGGACGAGCAAACATTTGCAAAAATAATAATAGAAGCTTATAAAATTATCAAATGTTCAATCGGCAGAGACGAGATTGCCGAATCCAGGTAAAACCAATCAATATTATTACTCTGAAAAGCATCAAAAATATATAAGGTTCCCTTCTTTTGTTTAGACTTGCAAAGTCCGGCACTTTGCAACATTTGACAATGTGTATTTTATTTTGAGAACTCAGTGATTTTCATCTATTAAGTTGTAATTCCCTTAAGACTTCAAATCCAGAAAATGGGATGATTTCAGACTTTGTAAGAAATGATATCACTTGAATTCTTATAGTGGTAAGAATTAATTTGGTTAAAAATCTTGACAAAGTGATTCAAATTTCTTAACAATTACCCATAACAAAATGCAAAGTGATAAAGTTTAAAAGTCAAGAAAAAAAAGGACTCTAACGAAGAATTCTACTCACCAATATTATGTGACTTCTTAAGGATGCCAGCAGGTTAGGTTCAGCCAGGTAATGTTATACCTCGGATTCCCGATCCGAACATTTCGGACTGTTGGGTAATAGAAGGTAAGGCATAAGCCTTCTGACACACAAATTCGAAAATGAAAACTTATTCCAACTAAAAAAACAATAAAAAAGGGGAAAGAGGAAGACAATTAATAATTTCAAAAAATAATGATTAAAATGAAGTTAGAAAAGAATAAGCTTTCTCATCTACCTTTTTTTGGGGATCGAACTGTCTGGCCCATAGAGCATCTTTAACTGTCCTTCTAACCTTCGTTAAGGAATTTTAACTAGGGTGGCATTGGATGAACTCGGAAGGGGAAATTTCTAATTAGATTATCCTCCATCTTCAAAAGGTTTTTACTGTTGTTTATATTGCATAAGGTGTTACTGTATGTTATAAATGGCATACATGCAATTCACAGAATTACTAGAACCAATTACAAGACACTAAAACAATTATAATAGAATAGAAATAAAAGACAGTGCACTTTACTGATTGAGGCGACTGAGGCTTGAATTGGATTCAATGTCCTTAAGACAATATTGCCCCGCACAGGTGGTTACGGCCTACAGCAATTTGTCTCCCAAAATACAACAGTCACGTCCTGGGTACTACCACTAGAAACCCGAGGACACAGCGAACCTTGAATGTTTTGTAATCTCTCTGGACTGATATGCAAAAAGCTGAATGCATGAAGAAGATGGAAGACTAGGGAGTAGAAGATCTCAAAAATTTCGTACTTCAGAAAATGCAACAGAAGACTTTAAGCATTTGAAAAGGAAACTGTCCAGAAAAGTCATGTCTGTTGGGGTTTCAGTTTAAATCCAATAGACATGACTGTTGGATAATAAACTGCTATGCCCTGTTAAGTTGAATGAGTTTTGGCCCAGCCCAGCAAAAAATAAATATAGGGGCCAGGCTTTAAGGCCCACAAGAACCAAACCAAACCAAACCCAGCCAGCCGGCCGGATCGGACTCGGGCCGGCGGCGGCGCGCGCGTGTGAGAGGTTGGTTCCAACTTGGAGCATGGGCTCACTCCTTCGCAAAATTTGGGTGCCCCAAGGGCCCACCTTTAACTCCAAGGTAATAGCATATAAACCACACTATGATTTCAATAGTTTTCCAATGTGGGACTATTCTTTTCTACCATTCTTCAACTTATAAAACATGTTCAAGTGACCCACTTTGAGATGAATTTCTCATTCACCACTTCACTGTTTTGGACAAGTAAATATACCACGTTAATCTCCTCATGGAGGAGAACACGGATCCACTTGGACCCGCCTCAAAACCCTTGTGGGTCCCATTTATATATTGGGTCAAAGTTTTAGAAAAAAACTGTTTTTTCCCAAAACACCAAGTTTTTCCAAAACATAATTTTTTCCAACAATCCCCCACATGAATGAAAATTCCGGGACAGAACATAGAATATATGCAGACACTAAAGAGAGTACAAGTGAAAAGTTACTGCATTGGGAAAGGTAGCTTTTGGCCTTGAACCTGCCTTAGTGAAGTTTTATCGGATTTACTGGCTATCCAGTGAACATGATGTCTTGAACTGTTCAGCCGTAGTGTAAACCAAGACAATAGAACTCACACAGTTTCTTTTCGAACACCTTTGGTTCTCATAGTTGTGTTCATTTTGGCCTTGAACAACTCTTGGTTTTTCATAAGTGCTCTAAAGAATTTTTGCCTTTTAAAATTCTTATAAAAGCGGCCCCTCTTCACACTTATATAGGTGATCTCTTATCAAGAGTATCTCATCATACCCCACTTGCATTTCCAAGATATAAGAATCATTAAAAGCTTTGCTTACCCTAAATTCTTTCACTGTTTCATAATAGAAATGGGATGAAGAAATTTATTCTTTACAGTGACATTACTGAGTTACACACAATTAGGTTGTCCCTTTGAACCTAGATCTTGGGATCTCCAGTTAGCTAGGTTGGGTTTCCATTATGTCGACTCTTTAGATATAGGCTTTAGTCTCATTCCCCTCGATGATTTATACACTTGCTCTAAAGTCAAACCTTTGGTTAACAGATCTGCTATGTTATTCTTTGACTTTACATAATCAATGGAAATGATTCCATTTGAAAGCAACTGTTTCACGGTATTGTGTCTTCGACGTATATGTCGAGACTTACCGTTATACATACTGTTTTGTGCCCTTCCAATCACAGATTGACTGTCGCAATGTATGCAAATAGCTGGCACAGGTTTTGGCCAACTTGGAATATCTTCCAAAAAGGGACGAAGCCATTCTACTTCTTCACCAGCTTTATCTAAAGCTATAAACTCAGATTCCATTGTGGATCTGGCTATACATGTCTGTTTAGAAGATTTCCAAGATACCGATGCACCTCCAAGTTTAAAGACAAATCCACTAGTGGATTTTGAGTCTTTAGTATCAGATATCCAATTTGCATCACTATATCCTTCAAGTACAGCTGGATATCTTGTGTAGTGCAATCCATAGTTTTGGGTATATCTCAAATATTTGAGAACCCTAACTATCGCCTTCCATTGGTCTTCCCCTGGATTGCTTGTATATCTACTCAGTTTGCTGACTGAGTATGCTATATCAGGTCTTGTGCAGTTCATGAGATACATTAAACTACCAATAATTCGAGAATATTCTAACTGGGAAATTCCCTGTCCAGTATTCTTACTTAGATGTAAATTTACATCTACTGGTGTTTTTGCAAGACTTTTATCATCCTTGATAAATCTTTCAAGGATCTTCTCAATGTAATAAGATTGAGATAAGATGAGTCCTTCAGATGTTCTAGTAATTTTAATTCCTAGAATTATATCTGCAACACCTAGATCTTTCATGTCAAATCTTTTATTTAACATCCTTTTGGTAGATTGAATGATTTCATTACTGCTACCTATGATTAACATATCATCCACATAGAGACATACAATGACATATGCTATTTCAGTGTTTTTCACATAAACACATTTATCGCACTCATTTATCCTGAAACCATTTGACATCATAACATTGTCAAATTTTTCATGCCATTGTTTAGGAGCTTGTTTTAATCCATAAAGGGATTTAACAAGTTTACATACTTTCTTTTCTTGGTTATTTACTATGAAACCTTCAGGTTGTTCCATGTAGAGCTCTTTATTCAAATCACCATTTAAGAAAGCAGTTTTCACATCCATTTGATGTATCTCTAAGTTGTTAATAGCAGCAATAGCTATTAAAATACGAATGGATGTTATCCTTGTAACTGGTGAATAAGTATCGAAATAATCGATACCTTCTTTTTGCTTGTAGCCCTTTACTACAAGTCGTGCTTTGTATTTGTCAATCGTTCCATCAGTTTTCATCTTCTTCTTGAATATCTATTTATACCCTAATGGTTTATTTCCAGGAGGAAGATCCACTAGTTCCCAAGTGTGATTTTGCATGATGGACTCGATTTCACTATTTATAGCCTCTTTCCAAGATGGTGCTTCTGGAGAAGACATGGCTTCTTTAAAGCTTTGAGGCTCATTTTCCAACAAATAAGTTATAAAATCAGGACCGAAAGATGTAGTAGTTTTTGCTCTTTTACTACGCCTTGGTTCATCTTCATTTTTCTTATCTGTAGATTCTTAGTCTACATTTTCTTGATGATCACTATTAATAGTATCATGTATCCTTTTTATAGGATTGTGTTCTTGTACAACCTTGCAAGGAAATGTAGTTTCAAAGAAAGATGCATTCCTTGATTCCATGATCGTATTGACATGTATGTCAGGAATATCTGACTTGTGTACAAGAAACTGATATGCACTGCTATTGTGAGCATATCCAATGAAGATGCAATCCACTGTCTTTGGTCCTATCTTAACCTTCTTAGGAGCAGGAACTGCTACCTTAGCCAAACACCCCCACACTTTTAAGTATTTGTAAGAAGGTCTTCGACCATTCCACAACTCATAGGGTGTCTTGTCTATCTTCTTGTGGGGTAGTTTGTTAAGAATATAATTAGCAGATAAGACTGCTTCCCCCCACAAGTTCTGAGGAAAACCTAAACTGATCAATAAGGCATTCATCATTTCCTTTAGAGTTTGGTTTTTGCGTTCAGCAATACCATTTTGTTCAGGTGAGTAAGGAGCGGTTGTTTGATGAATTATGCCATGTTCTTTACAGAACTCATCAAATGGTAACACATATTCACCTCCCCTATCGCTTCTTAACTTCTTTATCTTTTGGTTAAGTTGATTTTCAACTTCACTTTTATAAAGTTTGAACATGTCCAAAGCCTCATCTTTGCTACTTAGCAAATAAATATGACAATACCTTGTGCAATCATCAATGAAGGTGATAAAATATTTTTTCCCACCTCTTGTTTGCACAAATTTTAAATCATAGATATCACTGTGAATCAGCCCTAAAGGTTCAGTACTTCTTTCAATTGAGTGAAAAGAAGTTCTGGATAATTTGGATTCTACACAGATATCACATTTATTATTTGAATCAAATTTAATTTTAGGAATTAATTCTGAATTAGCAAGTCTACGAATTGAATCAGAATTAACATGTCCTAATCTAGCATGCCATAAATCAAATGACTCAAGCATATAAACAGAAGAACTAGCTTTATTATTGTTATTGCCCGAAGGCATCACAGTCATTACATTCATTTTAAATAGACCATCACAGAGATAACCTCTGCCAACATACATTCCATTTTTAGTCAGAAAAAATTTGTCTGACTCAAAGACCAACTTGAAACCATTCTTGCTTAGAAGTGCTCCGGAAACAAGATTCTTTCTGATATTTGGTACATGCAAGACATCATTCAATGTAAGCTCTTTTCCTGAAGTCATCTTCAGAACCACCTTTCCGGATCCTTGAACTGTTGAAGTAGAGGAGTTTCCCATGTAGAGCTTTTCTACTGCAATAACTCTATGATAGTTACTAAATGCACTCCTATCCGAACAGATATGTCTAGTGGCTCCAGTATCTACCCACCATTGCTTGGGATTCATCACCATATTCACTTTAGATACAACGGCAGACAGATGCATGTCATTAACATCATCAGTGATGTTCTCAACTTCAGTAACATGAGCCTGAGTGAATCCCTTCTTAGATTTCGCTTGGAAGTTCCGGTTCCTGCAGTTCTTAGCCACATGCCCTGGCCTATTACAAATGTAGCAAAGGCCCTTGAACCTTTTCTGTTCCTTGCCTTTGGATTTCTGACTTGGACCAACTTCAGAACGGTTCCTCTTCTTAGACTTGTGTTCCACCACATTTGCTTTTAAGTCAAGAACTTGTTTTCCAGCTTTCTTTTCAGATACTCTATTGTCTTCCTCAATTCTGAGTCGGACAATTAAATCATCTACCCCCATTTCCTTTCTCTTGTGCTTGAGGTAATTTTTGAAGTCCTTCTATGATGGAGGCAACTTCTCAATTATAGCAGCAACTTGGAATGATTCACTTATGATCATTCCTTCAGCATGGATCTCATGGAGGATCAATTGGAGGTCTTGAATTTGGCTTATAACAGTTCTTGAATCAACCATTTTGAAGTCAAGAAATCTTCCAACCACAAATTTTTTCAGTCCGGCATCCTCAGTCTTATATTTCTTGTCCAAGGACTCCCATAACTCTTTAACGGTCTTAATTGGACTATATACATTATATAATGCATTGTCCAGACCATTCAAGATATAGTTCTTGCACAAGAAATCAGCATGTTTCCATGCTTCAATAGCAGCAACTGCCATCCGGTCTGATTCACCCTCTTTCAGGGTAGGGGCATCCTCTTGCAAGAATTTTGCCAGACTTAAAGTGGTCAGGTAGAACAACATCTTCTGTTGCCATCTCTTGAAATCTGTCCCATTAAATTTCTCAGGTTTTTCACCATGAGCAATGGGACCTGCAGTGGGGATAGTTGACACTTGTGCCACCGAGGTAGGAACAACATTCTTTTCAGTAGTCATATGTTTGTTTGGATGATGATGACTGAAAACAATAATAAAATGAATTTCAGAATTTAACTAATCACATAAATGATGATTACTAGTTCAGTAATCTAACTACAGAATTCAGATTTCAATAAAACAGAATTCTAAATTGTAGATTTCTAAATTCAGAATTTAGAAAGAATAGAATTTAGAATTTAGAAATGTAGGTGCAGAATTTTCAATTGCAAAACAGTATTTGAAATTATGAAATATGAAATGCAGATTTTTTAGAATTCAACCATGCAGAATTTGAATTGCAAAATGCAGAATTCGAATTACAAATTGCAGAAATTTTAATTTCGGAATCCAATTGCAGAATTATTAAAGTGCAGATTTCAGAAATTTAGAATTGAAATTGCAGAATTTAAATTACATATTCTCAATTCAGATTGCAGAATTTTTAATTACAGTAATGTAAATGCAGAAATGAAAGTTTCAGAAGTTAAGTTACAGTAATTGAAATTACAGAATCCTAATTTCAGAAATACAGAATTTCGAACTTCAAAATTCAAGTTACAGAAAAGAAATTGCAGTATGCAAACTTAAAGTGCAGATTTTTCAATGTGCAGAATTTAAACACAGTGCAGATTTTTCAAAGTGCATAATCAGATTGTCAAGAATTGCAGATTCAGATTTTTGAAGTGCAGAATCCTAATAATGCAATGCAGAATTTATAAATGCAGTATTTAGAATTGCATAATGCAGATTTTGAAATCCAGATTTCAGATTCTATATGTGCAGAATTCTGTAATACAGAAATTAAACACAGTATTGCAGATTTGAAATTTCAGATTTGAAATTTTAGAAATTGAGATTTCAGAATTTAAACTCCAGAACTTATTATCTATCATAGATTTCAATTTCAGAAATTTCAAATTGTAGAGTTTTTATACAGTATTCCTAAAACAGTTTATACAGATTAACAATGCAGATTTCAGTATCTCAAGATTGCAGGAATCTGTAGCAGTGCAGAAATCTGTTAAAGCAGGAACACTTTCAGAATTACAAAATTCAGATTTAGAATTTGTAATAACAATATTCAGAATTTAAGAGTTCAGTAACCAAAGAAAACAATGGCTGTAATTTAATCTCAGATTCTTCAATCCGCAAATTAAAGTTAACATATAGTACCAATATTGTCTTAAGATTGTTGTTTATATTGCATAAGGTGTTACTGTATGTTATAAATGGCATACATGCAACTCACAGAATTACTAGAACCAATTACAGGACACTAAAACAATTATAATAGAATAGAAATCAAAGACAGTGCACTTTACTGATTGAGGCGACTGAGGCTTGAATTGGATTCAATGTCCTTAAGACAGTATTGCCCCGCACAGGTGGTTACGGCCTACAGCAATTTGTCTCCCAAGATACAACAGTCACGTCCTGGGTACTATCACTAGAAACCTGAGGACACAGCGAACCTTGAATGTTTTGTAATCTCTCTGGACTGATATGCAAAAAGCTGAATGCATGAAGAAGATGGAAGACTAGGGAGTAGAAGATCTCAAAAATTTTGTACTTCAGAAAATGCAACAGAAGACTTTAAGTATTTGAAAAGGAAACTGTCCAGAAAAGTCATGTCTGTTGGGGTTTCAGTTTAAATCCAACAGACATGACTGTTGGATAATAAACTGCTATGTCCTGTTAAGTTGAATGGGTTTTGGCCCAGCCCAGCAAAAAATAAATATAGGGGCTAGGCTATAAGGCCCACAAGAACCAAACCAAACCAAACCAAGCCAAGCCAGCGGGCCGGACCGGACTCGGGCCGGGCCGGCGGCGGCGCGCGCGTCAGAGGTTGGTTCCACCTTGGAGCATGGGCTCACTCCTTCGCAAAATTTGGGTGCCCCAAGGGCCCACCCTTAACTCCAAGGTAATAGTATATAAACCACACTATGATTGTAAGCACCCTATTTTTGCACCCCCTATTCCTCTTCCCACTTCTTCAAATGCTCCAAGGTTTACCCAAGGCCCAAGCCCATTTGGCCAAACTTGTACCCAAACAACTCAATCAAGCCCAATTACTTAATTCCATTACCTAAGCCCAAGTAGCCAAGCCTAATTACTCAATTGTCTTAGCCAAAACTCAATTGCTTTAGTGAAAGCCTAATTACCATAGCCCAAACCCAATTGCCATAGTTAAAGTCTAATAACCACAACCCATGACCCATCTACTAACAACCCATGATCCATAAGGTCTAGTCCACATACCCACATCCATTCAACCCATATCCAAGACCCACTAACCCAAGTCCACTTTCCACTTTCCTACAAAAGACCTTTTATTATTTTTTTTTTTCTTCAAACCCCAAATAACCCCATTTTTATGTTTACACACCTTTTTGACCACCCAATCATCTCTCACCAAGTACACACCTTTTTGACTAACCAATCACCTCCCATACTCCCTTACACCTCTTACAACTCATTCTTACACCTCTTACAAAATAATTAATTCTCTTACACTCCTTTTGACCACCCAATTACCTCTCATCAAGTACATACCTTTTTGATTACCCAATCACCAACCACATCAATTTTAACCAACCAATCACCTCCCTTCTTCTCACCCAACCCTCTATTAATCACCAAATTGCCACAACCCCTTGAAACCTCTATAAATACAAGACCCTCACAAGTCATTTCTTCCACCTCCAAAATCCCAAGTGGAAACCCTAGCTCTTCCTCCTCTCACCCCTTTTATTTCTTTTTAGCCTTGAAGAAAGTTAGAAGAAGCCAAGGTTTAGAGTGTGTAGAGAATTCTAGGAGTAAAAGCCTAGAGTTCTTCACTAACTCTCTTCCTTTGTGGACTCTAAAAACTCATCACCTCTTGGAGCATTGGAGAAGTAGTCTTGGAGGAGTAGGCACTCTTCCTTTTATTCTTTATCTTCTTCTTTAGTTCATATTTTTATTTTATTTTATTTGTAGTCCTCTTTTAGAATAATTTGGGAAGACCTTTCTTTTCTCAAGTTTAGTTGGGTCTCTCTACACCAATCTAATGGTGTAGAGGGACCCCACCTCAAAAGAAAGGAGATGTTTTTTTCTCTCGTGTAAATATTTCTTTCTTTCATATGTACCCACTAGTGTGGATATGGGTAGGCCCATAGAGAGTGGAAGCTAAAGCTATACCTCTCTTTTTTATTTTGTTTCTTCATTTTGATTCTAGTCCTTCTTCTAGAATCATTTGGGAAACTCATCATCACTCTAATTTTCATAATTGAATCTCATTACATCGTTCATAATGGTGTAAAGGGGCTACATTAGAGAGGAGATGATGAGTTTTCATTTTCTTCACTTATCACTTTTTCATTTCTTTCTTTTTTCTTCATGTTCTATTTTGAATGGATAAATGATGACTTAAGGACCTAGGGACTTAAAGAGGACTTTATCCAAAATGCCTCATATCAAAGACAATGGTATTTGATTTACTATCAACACCAATCCAACAAAATAGGTGTTGGCAATAGACCATTTACTATTCACAATGCACACCCCTCTTTATGTCCTAAAAACAATCTTTTAGCCTAACTTTTCCTTAGTCTTTCTCTTGAATTAAATTTGACTTTAGTTAAGTTTGCCAAAATCTCACCTATATGAAAATCCAAAAAAAAAGAACATGATAAAATCTCAAAATACCAAAAACATTACAAAATCTCAAAATACCAAAAAAAAATCTAAAAATACCAAAAGACCAAAAACATGCTTGCTAGATCTTGGTTAGCCTACTCAACCATGGTTAACACCCTTCTAACCGCGGTTAGACCTAGAACTTGCACTTGACCAACCCGGTCAACTAAACCCTAGCCCCTAGGCTAGACCATTGACCACCTTATGCACACACACACGCACCCTTAGCCTTGGCACGGGCTCATGTGCCAGAACTACGCTCGGTCTGATCTCACCCCAATGTGAGTACGTAGGCAACCTAACCCGGGTTCGACCCTAGCCCATCTAGCTTTCTTTCTTTCCTGGATTAGCATTTGATTAAACATTTAGACATTTTAATTAATATTGAGATTAAATTTGGCTTAAATTTAGGGAGTAGGTAACCATTGCAAAATGGGGGTCTTGAGGTGCCTAACACCTTCCCCAGGACTTAATCGAACCACTTACCCTAACTTTAATAGACCATTTGCCTTATCCAAATCAATCCAGGACCTATCCCTAAGAATGAATAGGTGGCGACTCTTAGTCAAACCACAAATGTGAAAGTGGGTAGAAAAATCCATGCTCACAGCTCTGGCGACTCTGCTGGGGACAAGTTCAAACCAGAACTTAAACTTAAGCCAAATAATCTCAAATTTAATCAAAATACTTAGGTATTTAATTAAATGCTAATTCTTTATATCTCTTGCATGTTTTCTTGTACAGTGCATGCATCTCATTATAGTGTAACAACCCAATTATCCATAGTCAGGCTTATTACGCTCACGGCTGTTGGATGACTATCCTCAGTGACAGGGGCTTAACAGTCTTGGAGGTCTGCGGAATTACTCCTGCTGGGTGACTACCCTCAGGGAAGGATTCTGAACGCTCCCGCTTACATCAATCATCCCTTCTCAGGTATGTTCTATTCCGGGGAGTAGCATATACGGTGTTAAGTGACCCTCATCTTTTAGGAACACTTTGCATTACCCCTGCATGCATACATATAGACTAGGCTAGGTATAGCTTACAAGCAGCCCACCTGGAGGTATATGCTAAAGCCTAACCTGCTTGTACCCTATACCTGTCCCCCAACCATGGTTGAATATCAGGGTACTCTGTCCAGATAAACACCCATCCAGGGGGCATGTACTGAGCCTTTTGTTATGCTTGTAATAAAATACTCCTACCCTGTCTCCAGACATACATGTGAGGTTCAAATCCTAAGTTGTAATGGGAGAATCAATTCACCTATCTCAACTTTTGCTCAGTAGGCCCTGGCTACCAGCAACCCAGGTTAGCAGAACGGAGTTCTCTCCGCCTACCCTATTGGGCTACACCTGTCGTGTCATACCCTGTCCAACACAAAAAAAAAAAAAATCACCAAATCAAAAAATTCAAAAAAACAAAAAAACAAAAAAAAAAAATTCCCTCTTGCATGTCATTCCAACTCCAGACCAGGGGCATTGCCCCTGTGTCAACTAGACAAGTTATTTGCATGCATTCCGACTTTCTCCTGCATGATATTCCAATTGTCAGACTAGGGGCATTGCCCCTGTGTCAGCTAGACAATTAGGTCATTTTGCATATACTCTAACTTTCTCCTGCATGCTAACTCAACTTCCAGACTAGGGGCATTGTCCCCAGGTCATCTAGACTATTAAGTCGTTTGCATGCCCTTGCTCTCCCATCTATTCAAACTCTCATTTATATCTCCCATCTTTTCAGGAGCATACTCTGAGCCGAGCACGGATCTGAAAAGAAAGATACTTGATACGACATGGACCCTCAAGATGGACAAGAGACTGACCCGGATACCCCGAGATCACAATCTCAGGTTCCAGATTTCGAAGCAAGACTAGCTGAGAATGCCCGGAGTATTGAAAATTTGACAAACATCGTCCAGGATTTTATGCGGGCAGTGACTCATGCCCTCTCTTCCTCAAATTCTCGACCGGCCGATGTGCCAGGTCCATCACAAGCTAATCCACCACATGTCACCAACCATATCCCACCGCCTGTTATCAACACCCCACTACCTGTTCAACCTCCACAACTGCATACCCTCAATATCCCCCCACCACCCGTCCAACCACAACCCGACTTCACTTTCGGCATACCACCTCCACCTATTCAACCACAACCTATACCCCACATCACACCTCCCATCATTGACCAGTTTGAGGAGGAGGAAACCAGAGCTGGTGCTGAACCCCATACCGGGTCCGCTCATATATCTTCCAGTTCAGCCCAGATCCCTGATGCCTACAGAGAAAGAATTGAGAAGTTAGAAGAGCTAGTCAAGACATCTCAGGGAACCCGTAAATCAAATGATTTCAAGGACATGTGCATGCACCCAGGGATTCAACTGCCCCGCGATTTTAAGATACCTGACTTTGAGAAGTATAATGGGAAGGGTTGTCCCGAAATGCATTTAAGGGTTTACCGTGGAGAACTGTTCCAGTTGGAACATGATGACAAGTTATTGGTGCAACTGTTTCAGAAAAGCTTGAAAGGGGCAGCCCTACAATGGTTCACTAAGGTGGATCCAAACAAAGTCAGAACTTGGGAGGGTCTCTGTGAGACATTTTTGGCCAAGTACTCCTATAACGTCGATTTAGTCCCGCAGATGATAGATTTGGAAAAGATGTCCCAGAGGGATAACGAAACCTTCATTGAATACTCTGTTCGGTGGAGAGAAATGGCCGGAAAAATGAGCACCCCTTTACCCGAGGAGGAGCAAGTGACCACTTTCCTCCGTACTCTTAAGCATCCACTTAAGACACTCCTGGCCGCACAACCGATCTCTGACTTCAGTGCTATGGCCAAATGTGGTGCCCGGATTGAAGCAACAATGGATGACATAGGGGCATTCGATATGTTCCAGGGTTCGAAAGGTGCATCCTCTTCTCGTGCTCCCTTACCTCCGAGAAAGGATAACAGAAGAAGAGAAAATGATGGACAAATGGTTGCAGCCATACGAGTCCCTAACTTGCCCCAACAACCTCGGCAGCCCCAGCAGGCTCGGCAGCCTCAGCAAGCTCAACAAAACCAGGGAAAACTCCTCTCCCACCAAATGACATTTGAACAAAGGAAAAATCGGGCGTTCACACTGATCCCTTATTCTTTGTCGGCACTCCTCCCATTTCTGTTGGGCAAAAAGTTTATTACACTGAAGGAGCCTCAGCCTCCACCAATTAACCTTCCAAAGGGATACAGGCCGGAGTAGCATTGTGGATATCATCAATCACCGGGGCATCCTACAGATCGGTGCTATGACCTAAGGCATGCTGTCCAGGACCTATTAGAGACTGAAGCAATTTGCTTTGCACCAGGGAACACCGACATCACCCAAGTCCCTCTGCCTAATCATGCTACTACTGGAAATTAAGGCGCATCAGTCGGAAGCCCTTACAGTCGAATTTTGAGCAAACTCTATGTTTGTCGTGTCTCTGCTTCATTTTATTATCAATGTCTTGCAGTCGGCCTGTCGGCCAGTGTCAGTCCTGTCGTCCAGTCCAAGTCAGTCAAGTGGCCTGTGGCCTTTTGCGTCATTTTGCTTTACATCGAGTCTGTTCACCCTTTTATGCAATTTAATGAAATGACACTTTTAAATCAAATTTCTATTGTGCTCTGAGATGCTTAATTGAGAACTGAACTAGTTTCTAATGCCCATAAGGGACAATTTGATAATGGAAAGTGATCTTTCAGCGAAAGGCGTAATGTTCAAATCAACAAGTACTCCTCCAACATTGAACGAATTAAGACAAGAACAATACAGGGGCAACGAAGACCTCTTTGAGCCGTCAAATCCCAACCAACTGAAAGGAGAATGATGCAATGAACGTACATGCTCTTGACCAATTAAGGAAATGATAAGAGGCCATCTTTTGATAAACCTCACTATACCTCACTTACCCATGCTATATATATCCGCTAGTTAGACCTTTGAGCCTAATAGCCCTTCTTTCAAAATCCACACATGGGCACCCCGTGAAAGTCAAAAGAACAATACAAGAGGAACAACCAGTAAAAAACAACAACAGAGTGGCTTTTTAGCCGAACTACGTCATGACCTGATCCCTATTTGGGTACGTAGGCAGCCTGAAATCAGGTTCGGTCATAATACAGCAAATGCCAACAATACAAGACAATCATGCACAAAACAAAAAAAAAATAACAATAACAAAACAAAACAAAAAAAAGAAAAAAAAAAGAAAAAAAGTACTTGGCCAACAAAGAAACAAAGCTTCACCAAAGGACAAGGCATACAGAAGATGGTTCCACCCCGACATTGAACAAGTATCATAGGGTGCCCTACCCTTGCTGAAACAGTAAATTTGAGCCATATCTCGTTTCTAGCCAAACCACGTTTCGTCCGAAACATTAAGCCCTCATTGATCTTTGAAAGGAATTGACCATTAACGTTCAAAAGCATTCGTCCTCATTGTTCGACAGGCGATGATGAGAGAAGACTGGAGAATTATTGGAGAAAGGTTCAAGAACAGATGAGAAGATGCAAAACTTTTGTACCCAGTCCTGGTGAAAACCCGAAAGGGTCCAGGGGCAAAAAAAGGATAAATCAAATTTCACGGGCATAGTAAGGAATCATCAATCCTACTATTGCTCAAAAATTACGTGAACCCAGTCCTGGTAAAAACCTGAAAAGGCCCAGGGGCAAAAAAGGGATAAAAATCAAAATGTGCAACCTAGTCGCGGTGAGAAGCTGAGAAACTCGGGAGCAAAATAGGGAAGCATAATTAATACAAGTGCGAGTATCAATCAATCAGGAACAGATGCAGATCTATTCTGAAGATGATCAACCATAGCTTCATCAATGTTACCTAAAGGCAAAGGAACCTAGCTAGGTCTCCCACTGCAGGCAATCTTAGACACACATATAAGTGGTCAATTTCATTATAAACAGTCTGCTGGTCAACCGTCAGTCTACCGTCAAACCACTAGTCAGTCAATCCATCAATCTTTTTAAGTTGTTCGCATCACCTGTCAGTCAATCCATCAGTCTTTTATCAAGTCGTTTGCATTCATAATTAGTCAAAGTCCATTCCCCAGTAGAGTCAGCTCAAAGTCGACTGTTCACTCTCGCTGGTGCAAGGAAAACACTGGAACCATGGCAAGGCAAAGTCAGTAGACTATCCTAGATGTCACAGATGTTTAAAAAAAGATCAGTACACCCTGGGGGGCAAGTACCAACAATTGGACCATCTGAGCCGGGGGCAATCCAGTTCGGCAGGTCAGATATATACAGAGAGGCAAAGATACATGCAATGCTCAGGGTCACAACTCTCGCTCCCTCATATCCAATTCATTCGAATTTTCAAACTCATTGTCATACTCTCTATAACTCTTGCTTATTCTTATCAGCAACCTATTCAAATCTCTCCAGGTGAAGCAGTCGGATGGCTATCTTCACCCTCCTTAGTCCGCTATCCAGTCAGACAATGGGGCCGTTGTTTGTGCTGTGTTGCGTTCCCCTTCAGTGAGACAATCGGGCGGTTGTCTACACTATATTGGCTTGCTACTAGGTGAAGCAGTCGGGCGGCTGTCTTTACCCTTTTTATCTTGCAACCCAGTCAGATAATAGGGCCGTTGTCTGTACTGTGTTGTATTCTCCTTTAGTGAGACAATCAGACGGTTGTCTACACTATCTTGGCTTGCTACCAGGTGAAGCAGTCGGGCGGCTGTCTTTACCCTCTTTATCTTGCTACCCAGTCAGACAATGGGGCCGTTGTCTGTATTGTGTTGTATTCTCCTTCAGTGAGACAATCGGACGATTGTCTACACTATCTTGGTTTGCTACCAGGTGAAGCAGTCGGGCGGCTATCTTTACCCTCCTTATCTTGCTACACAGTCAGACAATGGGGCCGTTATCTGCACTGTGTCGCATTCCCCTTCAGTGAGACAATCCGGCGATTGTCTACACTATCTTAGCTTGCTACCAGGTGAAGCAGTCGGGCGGCTGTCTTTATCCTTATTTATCCTTGTCAGACAATCGGGCGGTTGTCTGCTGGTTCGCTTCCCTTTCACTAATCAAGGAGTATACTGTCACGGTTGTGTGACCGGGTGTCAGTTGCGGCCTCCAGTGAAGTTCTTCTTGCTCTACTAGCTCACTAATCAAGGGGTATGCGGATGCGGTCGTGTGACCGGGTGTCGTTTACAGCCTCCAGTGACGCTAATCTTGCACCCATCATTACTTTGCTTCATTTCCGGTGAAATGGTTGTGTGATCAACCTTCACCTCATCTTCGGTGGATGGTTGTGTGATCAACTTTCATCTCATATATCCTCGGTGAAACGGTTGTGTGATCGACCCTCACCTCATCTATCATCGGTGAAACAGTTGTGTGATCGACCCTCACCTCATCTATCCTCGGTGAAACGGTTGTGTGATTGACCCTCACCTCATCTATCCTCGGTGAAACGGTTGTGTGATCGACCCTCACCTTATCCATCTTCGGTGAACGGTTGTGTGATCGACCCTCATCTCATCTATCCTCTGTGAAATAGTTGTGTGATCGACCCTCACCTCATCATCTTCGGTGAAATGATTGTGTGATCAACTTTCACCTCATTTTCGTTGGATCGGATACATGTTCACTCCTCTCATCCATCATGCATCTCCAGCACTCCACATTTTTGTCTTGGCAAACTTAACTTAGTTTCAAGTTAGTTCATTATCATTTCTTATATTTTTTTCAAGTTTCGCAGGTTTTACTGTGCAAAAATAGTGGTGATTTCAGTCTTTGTCGTTCGCTTGCCCGCACCCTCCGACAAAGAGGGGCAGCTGTAAGCACCCTATCTTTGCACCCCCTATTCCTCTTCCCACTTCTTCAAATGCTCCAAGGTTTACCCAAGGCCCAAGCCCATTTGGCCAAACTTGTACCCAAACAACTCAATCAAGCCCAATTACTTAATTCCATTACCCAAGCCCAAGTAGCCAAGCCTAATTACTCAATTGTCTTAGCCAAAACTCAATTGCTTTAGTGAAAGCCTAATTACCATAGCCCAAACCCAATTGCCATAGTTAAAGTCCAATAACCATAACCCATGACCCATCTACTAACAACCCATGATCCATAAGGTCTAGTCCACATACCCACATCCATTCAACCCATATCCAAGACCCACTAACCCAAGTCCACTTTCCACTTTCCTACAAAAGACCTTTTTTTTTTTTTTTTTTTTTTTCTTCAAACCCCAAATAACCCCATTTTTATGTTTACACACCTTTTTGACCACCCAATCATCTCTCACCAAGTACACACCTTTTTGACTAACCAATCACCTCCCATACTCCCTTACACCTCTTACAACTCATTCTTACACCTCTTACAAAATAATTAATTCTCTTACACTCCTTTTGACCACCCAATTACCTCTCATCAAGTACATACCTTTTTGATTACCCAATCACCAACCACATCAATTTTAACCAACCAATCACCTCCCTTCTTCTCACCCAACCCTCTATTAATCACTAAATTGCCACAACCCCTTGAAACCTCTATAAATACAAGACCCTCACAAGTCATTTCTTCCACCTCCAAAATCCCAAGTGGAAACCCTAGCTCTTCCTCCTCTCACCCCTTTTATTTCTTTTTAGCCTTGAAGAAAGTTAGAAGAAGCCAAGGTTTAGAGTGTGTAGAGAATTCTAGGAGTAAAAGCCTAGAGTTCTTCACTAACTCTCTTCCTTTGTGGACTCTAAAAACTCATCACCTCTTGGAGCATTGGAGAAGTAGTCTTGGAGGAGTAGGCACTCTTCCTTTTATTCTTTATCTTCTTCTTTAGTTCATATTTTTTTTTTTTTTATTTGTAGTCCTCTTTTAGAATAATTTGGGAAGACCTTTCTTTTCTCAAGTTTAGCTGGGTCTCTCTACACCAATCTAATGGTGTAGAGGGACCCCACCTCAAAAGAAAGGAGATGTTTTTTTCTCTCGTGTAAATATTTCTTTCTTTCATATGTACCCACTAGTGTGGATATGGGTAGGCCCATAGAGAGTGGAAGCTAAAGCTATACCTCTCTTTTTTATTTTGTTTCTTCATTTTGATTCTAGTCCTTCTTCTAGAATCATTTGGGAAACTCATCATCACTCTAATTTTCATAATTGAATCTCATTACATCGTTCATAATGGTGTAAAGGGACTACATTAGAGAGGAGATGATGAGTTTTCATTTTCTTCACTTATCACTTTTTCATTTCTTTCTTTTTTCTTCATGTTCTATTTTGAATGGATAAATGATGACTTAAGGACCTAGGGAGTTAAAGAGGACTTTATCCAAAATGCTTCATATCAAAGACAATGGTATTTGATTTACTATCAGCACCAATCCAACAAAATAGGTGTTGGCAATAGACCATTTACTATTCACAATGCACACCCCTCTTTATGTCCTAAAAACAATCTTTTAGCCTAACTTTTCCTTAGTCTTTCTCTTGAATTAAATTTGACTTTAGTTAAGTTTGCCAAAATCTCACCTATATGAAAATCCAAAAAAAAGAACATGATAAAATCTCAAAATACCAAAAACATTACAAAATCTCAAAATACCAAAAAAAAATCTAAAAATACCAAAAGACCAAAAACATGCTTGCTAGATCTTGGTTAGCCTACTCAACCATGGTTAACACCCTTCTAACCGCGGTTAGACCTAGAACTTGCACTTGACCAACCCGGTCAACTAAACCCTAGCCCCTAGGCTAGACCATTGACCACCTTATGCACACACACAAGCACCCTTAGCCTTGGCACGGGCTCATGTGCCAGAACTACGCTCGGTCTGATCTCACCCCAATGTGAGTACGTAGGCAACCCAACCCGGGTTCGACCCTAGCCCATCTAGCTTTCTTTCTTTCCTGGATTAGCATTTGATTAAACATTTAGACATTTTAATTAATATTGAGATTAAATTTGGCTTAAATTTAGGGAGTAGGTAACCATTGCAAAATGGGGGTCTTGAGGTGCCTAACACCTTCCCCAGGACTTAATCGAACCGCTTACCCTAACTCTAATAGACCATTTGCCTTATCCAAATCAATCCGGGACCTATCCCTAAGAATGAATAGGTGGCGACTCTTAGTCAAACCACAAATGTGAAAGTGGGTAGAAAAATCCATGCTCACAATGATTTCAATAGTTTTCCAATGTGGGACTATTCTTTTCTACCATTCTTCAACTTACAAAACATGTTCAAGTGACCCACTTTGAGATGAATTTCTCATTCACCACTTCACTGTTTTGGACAAGTAAATATACCACGTTAATCTCCTCATGGAGGAGAACACGGATCCACTTGGACCCGCCTCAAAACCCTTGTGGGTCCCATTTATATATTGGGTCAAAGTTTTAGAAAAAAACCGTTTTTTTCCAAAACACCAACTTTTTCCAAAACATAATTTTTTCCAACATTTACTACATCCCAGCTGGAGGGTACAGAAGCAATCATAGATGGAGTTCCATAGCCAGTTTCAGATAGAATGAATGAGTTATGCCGATCAATCACGGAGGAGGAGAGAAAAAAGGTTATTTTCGAGATGCCCATCAAGGCACCGAGTCATGATGGAATGCCGATGACATTCTATCAACATCATTGGGCAACAGTGGACAAAGAAGTTAGTGTAGAGGTTATAAGTTTCTTCAACACTGGTTATCTCCTCAAGCAATTCAATCAAACACTCATAGTTCTTATCCCCAAAATTCCACTCCCAGAAGAAGTAAACCATTATAGGTTTATAAGCCTATGTAATGTGATTTATAAGGTGATTGCTAAGATTTTGGTGAATAGGCTCAGAGAGTGTCTAATGGAAAGCATTGATCCTGTACAATCAGCCTTTGTCAAGGGAAGACAAATCACTGATAGCATCCTCATTGTTCGTGAAATCACGCATTTTTCATATGAAAAAAGATCAAGGAAGCCTCAAAGGATGGCGGTGAAGCTAGACATGAACCGTGCTTATGACTGAATGGAATGGCCTTTTATTATGGTGATGTTGGCCAAATTAGGCTTTTGAGCCAACTAATCAACCTCATTCATCAATGCATATCAACAGTATCCTATGTCGTTATCATCTACGGTGAACCTATTGGCCACATCTACCCGTCTAGGAGCTTGAGACAAGGAGACCCCTATCCCCCTAACTTCTTATTATTTGTGTTGAAGCTTTGTCAAACCTCCTCTATCGGGCGGTTCACAATCAATCCCTGAGTGACATTCAAGTGGCAAGAGAAGCGCCAACTATATTTCACCTATTCTTTGTTGACGACTACATGGTATTCCTTTGAGCTAATACGAAAGAACCAACCACCCTACTGCAAATTCTTGATATATATGGCAAAGTATCTGGCCAAAAGGTAAACACCAATAAATCTAGTTTGATTTTTGGCTCATGAACCCCTCGCCGATTTTGCAGGATAATTGCCAAAATATTTCACATCTGAAATCCCTAGAGGCCTCACAAGTACCTGAGATGCCATCTAATTTCAGGGGATCCAAAATGAGGATATTTGAGCAAATAAATAACTGTATTCTAAGCAGGTTGCAAGGGTGGAAGGGGAAGCTCTTAACTCAAGCTGGAAGAGGCACATTAATTCAATCAATAGCTCAAAAAATTCCGGTATATGCTATGAGTTGTTTCCAACTGTCGAAGGGTTGGATAAAGGAGCTTAACTTGGCCACGGCAAAATTCTGGTGGAGCGCACATTAAACAAGGTTGGCGATTGCTATCTAATAGGGTGGTTATTGAACAAAATGTTTGTGAACTACTCGGGCTTGGCTCGTTAAAAACTCGAGTGTCGTTCGTTTATTTAGTAAATGAGCCGAGCTTGAACACCGTTTCCGAGCTCGTTTAGTAAACGAGCCGAGCTTGAACACACCCTTGCTCGGCTCGATAAAAGCTCGGTTCGATTACATATATTATATATATTTAAAATATAATTATATATATATATATAATATTTTAATTACATATAATTTATTTAAATACTAAAAATAAATATTTATTTTATTAGTTAAGTGTATATTATTATTTATATTCATCATCAAAAACAACTTTATAGCTATCCGATCCTGATTGAACGGTAGGCAATGGTATGTCCATCACCTGTTCAAGTACTTACAAACATTGGTTACTTCCTGATACATATAACATACTTCTTGTAATTACTGTTGGATCTTTGGACCTTCGTAACACGAGTCAGCTATGGTATAGCTAACTATACTGATCCAGCATAGAGGTGGACAGCTTAATGGCCAAGTGTCTTCTGGTCATAGCACAACACAGCATCTTGCACTAAGGCTACTGTTAACGTGAGGCACTGAGGCTTATTCCTTTGTGGACTTATAGTCCCACATCGGAAACAAAACCCATGCTTGGGTGAGAGGTTGGCTATAAAAGGCAAAAGGTAATGGGTGAGCTGCTGAGCTTGTTAGCCTTGGCTTGTTTAAAAGCTTTTTTTTTTTTTTTTTAGGTAAACGGCTTGTTTAAAAGCTTAAACACGATTGTTGTGAGCTTTAGCCGAGCTGAAAGCAAAAACTTTTAAGAGCTGAAGCCCATCCAAAGCAAAATTTGAAGTTTTTATCGAGCCAAGCTCGATATCACCCCTACTATCTAAGCCTAACTCTCTTTGGGCTCAGTTGTACAAATCACTTTACTTTCCTAGATGTTCCTTTTTGTAAGCCAAAAAGGGACCTTGGCCATCGTGGGCGTGGCGAAGTCTCCTAGCGGGAAGGGATATACTTGATCAGGGCACTCAATGACAAATTGGCAACAAAGCTCTAGTGCGCGGGTCAAGATTCTTGGGTTCCATATCTACCCCTATTTAAACCCATCCCTTTACATGATTACTCTTAGGAGGATTTGATGGTTTCAGATCTGATTCAAAGAGATTCAAGGTCCTGGGACCTTCCAAAGCTAGAAGAGCTAGTCACAAGAGACTATGTTAATGCCATCAGACAGATTCTCTTCAGTACTCTCAATTCTCCAGATAAATTGATCTGGCACTATGCTAAGTCGAGAACCTTCCAAGTGAAGTCCACCACACACCTTGCAGCTCAAATCCTTGACAGTAGGAAGGCCTCTTCGGGTGATAGTGGTCGTGCCACTTCAGGGAACCACTGGAGGAATAATTGGAAAGTCCTAGTACCCCCAAAAATCCAAGTATTCATATGGCGGCTATGTCACAATGTGGCGGTGGCAGTACAGGAGAACTTACAAAAGAAGCACATTGCAGTGGATGAAAAATGCCCTCTGTGCACTAGTCATAACGAGAGCATAACCCACCTCTTCTTAGAATGCCCATGCCCTCGTAGTATTTGGTTCACATCCAATTGGTCGTTGCACCTTCCCCCTTCATCTGAACTCCCCTTTATCCAATGGTGGGATCTAAAATTTGTAACTGGTCAATTCCTTGGTATTCGCCTCTGCACTACCCTCTGGTTTATATGGAATCTCAGAAATGCAGTCATATTCCAAGGTGCTACTCTGGACCCCCAACAGACTAATAGTAAACTAGAAGTGTTTATTCAGGAGGTTTTCAGCACCAGGAAGTGTACTTTTCATCGCCCCCCCAACTCTTCTTTTGATCATCAATTGGATATCAAATGGGAGCCTGTTGAGGATGTGGACGGTGCCACTCTACTCAGCGGGCTGGCAGTAGGTGCCGGGCTAGTTGCTCCTAATCATCAAGGGGAGTTTATCTGTTGGATGGGTCAACCAGTAGGGGGTGGCATAGTGGTAGAGTAGCTGACGTTAAGATCATTAGTTTTTTTTTTTTCTTTTTTTTAAAAATATTTTGATTTATTAAACCCCCACTATTTTCAGAATTAAAAGGAAAAAGATTAGCTTCTCTTATTCAAATATAACATGATTTTCAATGTATAGAAATCTACAAGCTTTACTGTTAAGCACATAACTAGTAAAAGCACATCTTCTAGTGTAAGTCCTAATTTAATTATTTTAGAATCATTAAATCTAACAATTACTAAACATTCTCATGTTCTAAAATAATTTAAATTTGGTTTTCTACCTTTTTATATTTCATATTTTACCTTACACTATCTCATTCATTTGGAGATAAGTGTACACTTGTATTAGAAATACTAGTTTCATTTAGACCTTGAATTTTAACTCCCACTATTTTTAGAATTAAATTGAAAAGAATTTTAAAAATCTTTTCTTAATTCTATCCCACTTTATAGATCAAGATCGAAATTCTATATACCTCATTATAAAGGCACATCTCATTCAGTCATATCCTAATAATATTACTTTAAAATTATTTAGTCGTTACAATAACTAAACAATCACACATCTTAAAATAATTTAACTTAGGATTTCACCTCTCCAATTTTCATATATTCAGTTAATTTATCCTCTTACTTGTGTCCAACCATTTATAACTATTGAGATTTATCAAGTCATGTAATTATATATGACAATAAAATATAACATGTAGTTTCACAAGTATTCAATCAACTAATAATATAAAAATTGAGTTTTAGATATATGACCGTTAATTTGGAATGTTACCAATGCGTTTGCCATCCTGATTTTTTGAACCACAACTCATCTGCTACTGTGTTCTCTATGTCTCCAGGAGCACGCCGGTTCAAATGGATCTGAAATCTGATTTATAACGAACCCAATGTGCAGATAATACACATTACTTTTGTGTATGCGCTTTACACTACAACCAATACACTATTAGACTTAGCCTAATTAGTGTTTTGAGTCGGCTTGAATACGGCTCCTTGGATTAGTTGGCTTGACTTGTTTCACAAGGTAGCATGTTAAAGTAAAGCCGCCAAAGTTCCAAAAATGAAATGCATATGAGACCCCGACGTTAACACCATGTCATCCAATTGTGTGTCCAACACATTAAGAAAACTCATAAAAATATATTCTACTTTCTTTTATAACGTCCCTCCATTAAAGCCTGAAGCTTTTTTTTGGCTCAAGATATACGTTTAGGCCGCAACCCGCAACGCCGATTAGGTGTGTTAGTATCTGTTCAGTTAGTGGGTGAGTGGAGAGTATATACAAACTCCCACCCTCTCGGGAATGAAACTCGGTACCTCCCCCCCCCCCAAAGCAGGGATACACTACCACTAGGACAAAGCCCTGGTGTGTAGTTAAAGCCTGAAGATAATAAAACAAAGAGATAAGAAATACGCTAAGGCAGTTCGTATATGCTCAACACTTTGAAAAATCCTTGTAGTCTTATCTCTTTAAAGTCTTCAACCCAAAAAAACTCAGAGATTTCTAAAACGTCACCCTAAAGCATATAAGGCTTATTCACTTATATCTAGTGTATAATACCAACACTTTATAAAAACTTTTCAACCTTATCCCTTGAAGTACTATACCCACGTGTGACACGTTAGGTGGCAGATCTGTTTGACATATTTGGTAATGAGTGCAGAGCACGTGATATGGACATCTATGGCTATCCATGGGCATTCAAAGCTAAACCTATAAATACCCCGAGAAGTTCAGTGCTTAAGGACCAAGAAATTTCTACTATTTCTCTCTCATTTGCTTCTATGCTTATTACTATTCATCACCTTCTACATCTACTTACTTTGGCATCGGAGTACAGGTCAAGGTATCATATCCTTTAACTCCTACCTTTTGCCAGTAAACTAGAGTACTTGTAGCAGCTACTGACCTGCGTTCTTTCTGGTAATTTCCCCTTCAAAATTGATGCCGTCTGTGGGAAATAATAAACGAACCTCTCTTAGCTCTTTATGATCATGACAGATCAAACCCTTGTGCCGTGTGTGAGAATCAAACTCTAAGGCTACTCCATTTGCACCTACTGTCATGCAGACTTTTATTCCTGGAATTGGGCAATCATCTGGACAGCCCGAGAGAACTGTGCTTCCCTCTGATGATTCTTCCACCTCAGATCGTATTTTGATGATTTTGCAGAGGCAACAGTTAGTCTTGGACCATATCACCAGGCAACAGCAGGTTTTATAGGAGAGGCTTGATGCGTTCGAACATGGTAGGCTTGAAGTGGATGACAGACCATCTTAGAGGCCTTCAGTGAGACATCAGCTTGACTCTTCTTCCCCCTCAGGATTAGCGGTAGCACTGCCAGTTTCCCCACCGGTGCAGGAGAATCATGACACCAGGTTCGTGCTTATTCCTCTTGACGGGGGCGCAGGTCAAACTCAGGTTCGTGCTGATCAGAGGAATCCTTCTGATCGTGTCGATTTACGAGAAGAAAGAGCTCAAGAGAAATCAAGAGGAGGTGCTGCCGAGGAGGCTAATGCTCAGAAGACGTGGATGACTTCCAAAGAGGTGGAGGCCATGATCAGTGCTTGTGTCAAGAGCGTGAAAGGAGGAGCTCCTGACCATTTTGCTCAGTCGGCAAAGGACAACATTGAGAACTCTCCTTTCACAGATGCCATCAATCAGTCATATACCCCTTCCAGGTTCATGACCCCGATCTTCTCCATGTACAAGGGAAGAACTGATCCAGAGGAGCATTTGTTCAATTTTAAACATGCAATGGCTCTTCGCAATCCAGATGATAACCTTTATTGCAAAGCCTTTCCCAATAGCTTGGCTGGAGCAGCATCAAGATGGTTCCATAATTTGCCCCTGGCTCAATCAAAAGTTTCTTCGAGCTTAGGTCAGTTTTTATTGATCAATTTATTATCAATAAAAAAAAAGCAGGTGCAGATTCTCTCTTTGCTCTAAGAATGAAGCTAGCGGAATCTTTGAGGGATTTTATTTTGCGCTTCACTGATGAGGTCCACAGCATCGACAAGATCGATGATGGGAGTTGCATAGTTGCTTTCAAGAACGCGATCCCCAAGCATTCTGAACTCTATAAATCTCTAGCTCTCGATTATCCCATCAAGATGGATGAGATGATGGTTCGTGCTACCAAGTTCAGGATATATGAAGATGATGTCTCAATTGTACCAAAGCCGAAGACGAGGGGGGTGAATGTTGTAGAGAGAGTAAGCCGATCATCTTCATTGAAGAGGAAGGAGAAAAGATGAAGGTACGAGTCTTCATCATCTGAGGACTCACCACCTAGAGAGAGGAAGGAGAAAGTAGTGTACGTGACTCAGTGAGATCAGCCGGTTCGGCGCTCATATGAAGGAAATTCTAACCAGCATCAACAGTAGAGTAGGATGGAGAGACGTCCAGACCTGAATCATCATCAACAACAAGAGAGGCAAACTTATCAACCTTGTCAGGAGCAGCCTTAGAAACAGCGGGAGAGAGGCAATCAGGCGAGTGAGAGGCGTCCTTTTGCAGTCCGAGCTGATCACATCAATTTACGGTCAGCCCAGCGACCATCATGAAGTCAATAGAGGACCAGACGTACTTCGAGTGGCCTGCTAGAGCTATACAAGATGTCACATCGGGACCACGGGTACATGAGTATTGCCATTATCACAAGTGTCGTGGTCATCTTACAAACCGATGTTGTATTTTAAGGGAATATTTGGAGAGGCTAGTCCAGGAGGGGTACTTGGGAGAATATCTGGATTCCAGTAATGGTGATGAAGTGCGTACTAAGGAACCATTATCTCAGCCTCGTGCAGAGGAGCCTTCAAATAATCCAAGCACCAGTGGATGAGGAGGACGACGAGGAGGAGCACCCATGGGGACTATCAATGTCATCCATCGTGCACGGACACCGGCGATCGATTTGGAGAGAGACTTTAGAGCAAAGGCGAGGAAGCTGTCTCATGAAGCTGAGGTGTGCCAGGTACAGACTTTGGCCAGATGCGTTGAGCAGACACTTACCTTCATCGATCATGATATGACAACGGTAATCTGGCCCCATTATGATGCTCTTATTCTCACTATGCGTATAGGAGATTTCGACATCAAGAGGGTGCTCGTAGATTCTAGGAGTGGGGCAGATATCTTGTATCTTCATGCTTTCACTCAGATGAAGTTAGACCCATCCGTTCTCATCTCTGCTCAGACCTCGCTGTTCGAGTTTGATGGCAGTTCGATGAAACCAATAGGGGACGTCATCTTGCCTGTCGTGGTCGGGACCATTGTCTTATAAACCAGATTCTCCATTCTGGATGCCCCATCTCCTTACAATGCAATTTTGGATTGATGGTGGACCCACGAGATGAAGGTTGTTCCCTCTTCTTACTATCAATTATTGAAGTATCCTACGTAGGATGGGCCTAAGGAGATCAGAGGAGACCAGTTGGCGTCACAGAAGTGCAATTTCACTCTACCCGTTGTGCCAAAATAACAATTATAGATTGGGTCCGTTGTGGAGGAGAGCTTGGAAGAGACATTGTGCAGACCATCCACTGAGTCCACAAAAATTGTCAATTTAGGAACGGATGAAGAGCCAAAGATGTTGCAGATCGGAACCAGTTTAACAATAGAAGAAGAGGTCGAGTTGCTGGACTTTCTTAAGAAGAATCTCGATGTTTTTGCCTGGTCACACAAAGATATGACAGGAATCACCCCAGGTATTATCTGTCATCATCTTAATGTTGATTCTGCTGTCCCTCCAGTCAAGAGGAAACCTCGGAGGCTTGCCCTAGCTTATTATGATGCCGTAAATGAAGAGATAGACAAGCTTATTCAGTACGGGTTCATTCGAGAAGTGTAGTATCCTGATTGAATAGCGAATGCAGTGGCTGTACCTAAGAAGAGTGGAAAAGGGAGAGTTTGGATTGACTTCACCGGTGTTAATAAAGCTTGTCCCAAAGACTTTTTTCCTATGCCAAGAATTGAGAGGCTAATCAATGCCACTGCTGGCCACGATATGTTATCATTTATGGATGGTTATTTGGGCTATAATCAAATTCTTCTAGCAGAATAAGATCAGGAGAAGACTACCTTTATTACTGAGCATGGCCTGTTTTGTTATCGTGTTATGCCTTTCGGTCTGAAGAATGTTGGTGCCACATATCAACATCTGATGAACCTAATGTTTAATCCAGTACTCGGTAAAATAGTGGAAGTGTACATTGATGACATCGTAGTGAAGAGTCGAATACAGAGTACCCTCGTGGCAGATCTCACTGAGCCTTTCATTATTTTTCGGGCTTTCAATTTGAAGTTGAACCCAGAGAAATGCATGTTTGGGGTTACCTTTGGCAAATTCTTGGGTTATCTTGTGAGCTAGCGAGGTATTGAGGCTAATCCAGCTCAAATCCGTGCTCTGCTGGACATGCCAGAGCCAAAGACAAAGAAGGAGATCTAGAAACTAACAAGGCGTATTGCTGTCCTCAATCGATTTATTTCTAAATCATCTGATCGTTGTAAACCCCTCTTCGAGCTGCTAAGAAAGGATTCTGTATTCAAATGGACTTCAGAGTGTTCCCGAGCTTTTGCTGCCTTAAAAGAGTATTTGGGCTTGACTCTCATTCTCTCAATTCCTGAACCTGGTGAAATTTTATATCTATATCTCTCTGTTTCATAGCAAGCCATTGGTTCCGTCCTGGTCAGGAGTTGTGATGGCGTTGAGAAGCCCATTTATTTTATCAGCAAAACTTTTCTCAAGACAGAGTATAATTACAGCAAACTCGAGAAGGTATGTCTTGCTCTTGTCTTTTCTACTGAAAAGTTTCATCCTTATTTTCATACTCATACTATCATTGTCATCACAACGTACCCCTTGAAAGTTGTGCTGGGACGACCTGAGTTGGCGGGAAGGATGTCTGTGGCTCTCAGTGAATTTGATATTCAGTATCGAGCAAGAATTTCAGAGAAGGGGCAATCTATGGCAAGTTTTCTTTCTGATTTTCTCGTAGAAGAAGCTGAAGTGGAAATAACGACGGATCTCCATGAGCTCCCAGATGAGGGGGACAATGAAAACATTACAGAAGATAGAGATAAATCATCAGTGTGGAATGATTGGGTGCTTTATGTAGATGGATCTTCTAATTCCAATGGTTTAGGGCTTGGTGCTGTGCTCATTAGTCCGGAGAATATAAAAGTCTAGAAGATGACATGTCTCGGTTTTACTGCCTCAAATAATGAAGCTGAATACGAAGCATTGCTGCTTGGATTGCAAAGTGCACATGACTTAAAGATTACTAAGTTGAGAGTTTTTTGCGATTCACAGCTTGTGGTGAATCAGGTGAATGATGTCTACGAGTGTAAGGATGATCGGATGAGACAGTATGCTGCTCTTACTCATTTTCAGTGTGAAACATTTATCGTTGTTGAAATCAAGCATATCCGAAGAGATGACAATTAGCATGCTGATGCTTTGGTTTACCTTGCTTCCATGTTACAGTCTGATGAACCCAAAGCTATTCTCATGGAGTACAAGGAGTATCGCTCGATAGAGTTTCAACCACAACGACATGTATATTTTATTAATCCTGTTCAGAGCTGGATGTCAGGGCTAATAGCATATTTGAAAAATGGAGTTCTCCCTATCAACGCGAAAGAATCAAGTCGTATCCAGTTCAAGGCACCACGTTATGTCTTGGTGCAGGGAGAGTTATTTAAGAAGTTTTTTGGGGCACCTTTGCTGAAGTGTGTTCATCCTGTGGACTTTGGGAGGATTCTTGCTGAGATTCATGAAAGTATTTGTGGCATTCATTCTGGGGGAAGAATAATAGCTCACAGAGCTTTGGGGCAAGGTTACTTTTGGCCTTATATGCAAGCTGATGCTCAGAAGTACGTGAAGAAGTGTAGCCAGTAACGATATGCTCGGTTAATCCATGCTCCAGCTCAAGAGCTTAATACTGTATCTCAGCCTTGGCCATTTGCATGGTGGGGCCTTGATAGTGTGGGACCTTTTCCTAAGGCTCCAGGGAATCTAATCTTTCTCTTAGTAGCAACTGATTACTTTTCTCACCGGATTGAAGCTATCCCTCTTGCTAGTATCAGAGAACAAGAAGTGAAGAAGTTCATTTGGGAGCATATAATCTGCAGGTTTGGTATACCTCAATCCATTATCTCTGACAACGAGAAGAAGTTCTCAGGGCAAATTATTGTGGAATTTTGTAGCGAGCTTAAGAGCAAACATATTTTTTCATCACCTTATTATCCTCAGGAGAATGGTTTGGCCGAAGCAGCTAATAAGAATATACTGAATACTGAATGCATTGAAGAGAAGACTGGAAGATTCAAAGGGAAAATGGACTAATGAGTTACACAACGTACTATGGGGGTATAGAACAACACCAAGGGGTCCTACGAATGAAACACCTTTCTCTTTAGCTTACAGAATGGAAGTTGTCATTCCTACTGAGATCAGTTCGCCCATAGTATGCTCTTGGCACAACAAGAAGAAAGAGGGGGAGAAAGACAAAAACATTGAGCTTATGGTCATTCATCTTGATTTGCTAGAAGAGAAGCGGGAAGATGCCAGTATTCAGATGAGAAGATACCAGCAATGATTAAGGAAAGCTTACAATCAGAAAGTACAACAGAGAGTCCTTCAGGTCGGAGATCTCGTCATTCGAAAAGTATTTTAGAATACAAGGGAGATTAACAGTGACAAATTAGGACCTAACTGGGAAGGACCTTATATTGTAGAACGATTGGGGAGCCCTGGTCTATGCTACTTGAAAGATCTACAAGGTAATACCATCCAAAAATCCTGGAACATTATGAATTTAAGGCAATTCTTTCAATAGAAGTTTGTGATATACAACGCGTTATTTTGCTTATGTACTTGAGTTTGTATGCATAGTCATTTAATTGAAGTACTCCAGAATTTTGTGCCAATACGTTGTCCAATTGATAAGTGTGATGTCGTGAATGTTTTGCAAACTCAAATAAAGTTTCATTTGAATAGCGTACTCACAATGAGACATAGGTGGCTTATCTGAGAGATGTCATATGAGCAAACCAGTGGCTTATCCTAATGACATCCTCTGAGCAAAGTGTCTCGAAAATGAGTTACATTTCGTTCATCATATGAAATTATATTTGTTAGATTGCATTCACAATGAGTTACACAGTGATGTTTCTGAGTCAATTTTTCTTTTCCGTTGTGAGTATGATCAGTACCGGTGGTTTGTTCAGTGTGCTTATTGTGACAAATACATCAGGTGTTAGCTTCATTCAAAGATATTCTCAAATTCATACGTTGTGTGTTAATACACTCTCATGTGTTCTCTCACTTATTGGCATTCGAATACTCACTTTATCTTTGTTGTGTGTATATGTTGTGTGAGTTCCTTGAACTCTATGTAAACTTCGCAATTGAGGAAAAACACAAATGAAAAGAGAAAGTAAAAAAGTTCATTCCAGAAACACCTATTGCTGGGTTGAGTACATTAAAAAGAGAAAGAAACCCCACCACAGGGGAGAGAAAGTTGTAGAGTTATCAAAGCATCAAACACAGAAGAAAGAAAGAGAATCAGGCAGGAGGGTGTTCAGCATCAATAGCAGTATCCTGTGGCACAACGGAAGAGGGGGCAGAAGTAGTAGGAACATCAAGGACAGCCAGCTCAGAGGGCGGATCAGACTGAAGAAGGGCAGGACTTTAGAAGGGGAGTGCTATCTCGATTCCTTCAACTTCAGGCTCGTTGTCTAAATCGATAACATCCTTGCTTTGGAGCTCGGAGTAGGTGGTCACGTCCTCCTCGTTGTTCTCTTTAAGTCGACCTTGTTGATAAAGCATGTTCATCAATTCCTTCTCGGTCTCTGCTCGATCTTCATCCAGGAGTCTATCTAGTTATAGTTGACAGTGACTCTGAAGTTTTGCAGTGACAGCTTTTTCAACAGCCTCCTTAGCTTTCTTGGCCTCTGTGAGCTCCTCTATCAGAGCTGCTCTTACTGCCACTGCTTCTTCAAGCTGCCTTCCCAGTGTCTGGGATATGCTCTCCAGTTCACTAATTTGGAGAACGGCGTTCTTAGCCTCCTGTTTGGCCTTCTCTTCTCCTTCTTTCGCCACCCGAGCCTCCCTTTCAGCTTTTTCTTGTGCCTTGTAGGCAGCAATGAACTTCTCTTCTACCCTTTGCACTTCAGAGCGGGCTCGTGACAGGTCGAACTCTATTTTTAGCCTGTCTTCAGCAAGGGTCTTTGTCCTTCCCTGCCAAAAGTTTATTGCGTCCCTGAGATGATTGTGGTGGTAATGGCTACGATCATTTAAATTAGTGACCAGGACGTTCAGCTGTGAAATAAAAAAGATGTGACGCTAGTTTATTGTTAAGTATAGAGAGCAAAGTAATATGAAATAAGGGAGTAGTTCTGACTGATGCGAGGGCACGACATGCAGGGTAATTCACCTCGGACAGAGATAACTTTGCAATATCTGCAATGTCTGTTGGGAGTCTCAAGGCATAGGTCAATACCTGAGCTGTAGAGTCCGATGTCATCGCCGAGTCAGCTACGGTGGGTCTTCCGTACTGGGAGAAATCGGGAGTCCAATCCAGATTTCTTATCGGTGTGCCGACATTCCATTGTGTTGGGGCAGCATTGTCCGTTGTCACAGCTAGGGCAACAACAGCGGTGCCCGGATCAGCAGGGGCAGCTTCAGCTTGAGTAGTAGCAGGAATCGTGCTGACTACTAAGGGCTCCGTTGTGGTGTCGAATTCCTGGAAGACTGGAGGAGGGGAGGAAGGAGTTACAGCTGCTTTTCCTTTCTCAAGGCGTTTTTCTTCTTTCTTCTTCTTCTTGGCCTGTATCTCGGCCTGGGAGTAAATCTTTTTCCTTTTCGAATTGGAGGCCGTAGCTTCTGTTGTGGGATGAGTTTTCTTTGATGGAGGTGGAAGTGGAGGCAGTGTTGTTGTAGGATGAACAATCCTCAGGTTTCTGACGAGTGGTGGAGGGTCTGTGCCTGCCATTACTTCTTCTAAGACGGATTTGGTAGTGGGGAGAGAGGAAGAAACACCCTGTATGCTGTCAAATCCCAAGTGTCAGGTTCCCGTGGTTTCCACCTGATGTATTCACCTCCTCGTTCTCTTTTGATGCTTGTGAGCAGACATTCTTTTTCTGATATGCATTTTTTGAAGGGTATTTTCTTCCCTTCAACTGCAAAAAAGAAAAGAGAAGTGTTAGACAACTGGTAGATATTAAAGTATATTAAGAGTATTAGGCATCAGAAAAGGGACAACGGATGAAGGCCACCCAAGGGTAAGGGACAATGGACAACGGACAATGGAAATCAGTTACCTGGTTTTTCTTGGAAGTCATTGGGTACAGAGGAAGTCTCTGATTTCCAATCCCTAGAGACAACGAAAAGAGTTGCCTTCCACCCTCTTTCTACATCCAGTATGCCAGAGACGAGTTCAGGGTACAACGGTTTTTTATTCCAGGAGAAATAATGGTAGAGACAGTCATCAGAACCTCAACATTTGACAGCATGGCTGAAATGGAAGAGATGTCTGGCCTCGATGGGATACCCGTCCTCAATGAATTTGATCATCATGGACATATACTTATAACAACTAGGGTGCATTTGACCCAGGGCAAGTTTAAGGGTGGAGAGAACTTCATCTACAACGTGGTGAAGAGGGAATCGAAGTCTGCCCTCGAGCTGAGCGAGATAGGCGATGGTGCAAGCATCAGAGCGTTTATCGATAAGAGCATCATCTCTTTTGAAGTGTAGATGAACGTACGAAG
Organism: Tetracentron sinense; assembly: GCA_015143295.1. Taxonomy (NCBI): domain Eukaryota; kingdom Viridiplantae; phylum Streptophyta; class Magnoliopsida; order Trochodendrales; family Trochodendraceae; genus Tetracentron; species Tetracentron sinense. Next base: position 40,092,869 of record CM026563.1, read on the forward strand.
GAAAGTCGAAGCGAGCTCTGAAATGATTCAAATGCTCTGATTGGTATTGACGAAGTGCAGAATATTTTTCAATGTAGGCACTAAACGGTGCGCTACCAATGCAGCTTGCTTCGTCATCACTTGGAACCCTAACTTCTTCTTCTATTCTAACGGGTTCTAAGGGAGCTTCGGCAGACATGATGATAATAACGAGGATACAAATAAAGAACAGAGAGCAGGAAAGAGGAAAATACGTAGGAGGAAGAACAGAAAGGAGCAAAAGAACCAGAGAAGAAGAAGAACAAAGAAATCAATGAAAAAGCAAAGAAAGGGATTAAAAACGTACCACAATAGGAAGGAGAACGAAGAATGCTTGAAGGCTTGAGAGACTTGCTTGAGGCGCGAATTTGGTAGAGTAACAGTACTTCGAAGGCAGAATGGACAAAATGAAGCATATCTCTTAGTGATTTATAGATGTCTTAGGAAGAAGAAAAGATGGGAATGCCCACCACCAGAGCCGTACACATACCCAAAGGGCTAGGTTAGGATGGTCATTTGTGTAATTTTAAAACGAGTATGTCAAAATATATTTCTTGCAGGACAAGGTTACACTTCATCTCAAATGAACAAACCAGTGATGGCAAGGGCATGATTATCTTTTTAGACAAAGATGATAACCGTCGGAGGTATAAAGCGTTTTGAATTCCGAAAAGTGGTATGATGACAGCCTGCCATGCATTAATGAGGCGTGACGGTTCGCACGAGTATGTCAACTGGAGCAAATGTTTGGTTTCCTCAGCGTTTGATTCACGCAACATTACGAATCCCGGGAGCAGAGTCAGGTATGATTTGTTGCCTTTTGTTCATTTATGACATTTCGAGCTATGTTCCAAGTATCATAAATGGGCAAAATGTAAAGGATAAAATTCGTAAAATTAATTAAGTGTTGGAGAACGAGTTAGCTTTTGTTGTTATGTTCACGAAAGAGTGACATGTGGATCACGTGATTAAAATAGAGGAATGGCTCATTGTCTGATGTACAATGTATCCGTTGTATATTTCGCAACTTACCCATAGTCTTGTGAACAACGTTTCCGATGTGCTCTTGATAACGTTTCCGTTGTCTTATGCACAACGTATCCGTTGTACTCTCGACAACGTTTTCGTTGTCCTAGACACAACGAACCCATTGTCTTCCGGATAACCATGTCAAAACCTCGTTTTAAGGCATATACAGTGGACCCGAGCTCGAGTCAACGAGACCGACTCGCAGGAGGAAGTGATCGGGAGGCGATCGTTTTATTCTGGCAAGTAGGTGAAAAGCACTGTCTTGACATTTAATGCTGGTCACTTATGCCTGTTGTTAGAAACAGACCGATTGAACTAATAGTAGGCGCCCACGTGTGACACGTTAGGTGGCAGATCTGTCTGACATATTTGGTAATGACTGTAGAGCACGTGGTATGGATATCTATGGTCATCCATAGGCATTCAGAGCTAAACCTATAAATACCCCGAGAAGTTCAGTGCTTAAGGACCAAGAAATTTCTACTCTTTCTCTCTCATTTGCTTCTGTGCTTATTATTATTTATCACATTCTACATCTACTTACTTTGGCATCGGAGTACAGGTCAGGGTATCATACCCTTCAACTCCTACCTTCTGCCAGTAAACCAAAGTACTTGTACAGCTGCTGACACGCGTTCTTTCTGGTAATTTCCCCTTCAGGATTCATCCATTGCTTTGTTTAATCTCAATTCTAACACAGAGTTTCAAAAGTAAAAGGTGTTAACTTGGATTCATACAAAACAAAGAGCCAAGCAAATAATTATATAATATACCCTTTCTTTTCTTTAGTTTAGTTGTAGGGTTTGGGAATGCCATGCTCAAAAGCAAAGAATATCTTGTACCTAAAGACAAAGGGAGGAATAACGTTTCCCTTTTCTTTATTTCCTTTTTTTTTTTTGATGAAAATCCTTTGTCTTCAGAGGGGCATCGGGTACTCTAGCAGACGCCCGAGTCACGCCATCGGGCGTCCATTAATCATTGGGCAGCTAGCGATAAAAAAGGGAGAAGTCATTTGATTTTCTCCCCATGATTTTGACTTTCTCCCACTTGATATCTCTCTCCTTTTATCGCTAGCTGTCCGATGATAAATGGATGCCCGATGGCATGACTGGCCATTTCACAGGGATACTTTTCTTGCCTAGCTATTAGTATAGGAGTGGTATCTTTCCTTAAGGAATAAAGAGTTTCGTTCTTTAATTACTTGGCGTGCACGCGAAAGGGTGTTTATATATTTTGAGCCAATTTAACTAAATATGGTGCATTGGTACCAGTTCGCTACGTTCACAACTGCCTCTTTCTTTTCCTTGTATCAGCTCCACATTGTGATTAGAAGATATTTGTGCAAGTAAGATCCTTTTGCTTTATTTATTTAAGCATTATTCAATTTGTTTTACTTTCATCACATGGAACACTGTATTATATTAGTTTTCATGTATGGATATCTTTTTCAGTACAATAATGCTAGTATTCTCGTTGATCACTTCGGTTTTCTAGAAGCTGTTATGCTGAAAAACCCTTGTTGTGGCTCACATCTATTGCTGTAGAATAAATCAACATAATAATGAGATCACATAGGGTGGTGGTATGTGCACCCCAATATATAATGGCTACACCTCATTAATTAAAATTGATGACTAAACACCATTAATTTCTTAAAATTTTAACTGCACACCAAAAATAAAAAAATTACTTATAAAATTTATAATTACACACCAAACTTCAAATTTATAAACTATAAGAATAGAAGGTGTGCAAGATCCACTTTCTTTTAAGAGTTACTTTATTCAAGAATAAATAATGCAATCACCACATATTTAATTAAAGAGTTTGAATATTTTCATCTAAACACACTAGGATGGTGTACAAATATTTCAATACCATTAATTTATTTTTTCTCTTATTTTATAATGAAGAAAATCTAATAAATAATTGTCGAACAAATAATTGGATCTTCAATAGCTATCGATCAAATAAAGAAAAGCAAAGACATATGAAAAATCATATAATTAATTAAAATAGAATGAATAAAATCTTAAATAAACAAATTTGTCAAACTAAAAGGTAAGAATATGAGAGAAAGTTGGTTAATGAAGAAATGATAACAAATTCAGACCATGGAGAGGTGATGACGAATGGAGAAGAAATTTGTTGAAGAATAAAAGAATAATAAATTGGGTGCATATATAAAAATATAGAGAACTTTAAAATATATATATTTTTTAATGGGGTATAGTCATCAAATTTTAGGGTGCACATAACACCACCCTTAATTAACCATTGATTCTGTGTTTTCACTTTATTTAATTATGGAAACAACTCAATAGAATATTCTTTATTTCACCATAGAAACAAATCAAGAGGATATTAATTAGTGATATGCAACAAATCATGTTTAGACTAAACATCATCCTCTAAAATGTTGGAAATGGAAGAAGAAAGAAGATAATGGAGTGGTGATCGCCGATATGAGAGGTTTTCTCCATGATTAGGGTTATCGCATACCCACACCTAGAATTAGTATAGATCCAGCCTATATATAAACCCATTCATAACGGTCGGATGTCCCTTCGGAGAAATGCCTCCCCCATCAAGGTGAAAAGTAATATTAGCATTGATATGGAAGATGATTGGAAACAATTTGGTTTGGCTTTATGACCGCCATAACGTTCCAACATCTCCCACTTGGCCATAAGAGCCAAATATAAAAGATGCATTTTAGACATTAGTACACTCTTTGTACTTGCTTCTTTGACATTGATGATGAGATAAGTCTCTTCCATTGAGTTATCGACGCAACCAAACCTGGTTATGGTAAACACACCCCAACCTGACCCTAACTTGCTTATGAAAAGAAAAACCCAAACCAATAAGATACCCCTACAAACCTAACTTGCCCACCTAACTCATTCAAAGTAAATAAATAATAAAAACTAATTAATTTGTTAATTGATAGAAAATAGATTTATTGAGAATAGCTTGAATGATTTACAATGACCCCATTAGAGTGTTTATATAGATATTACATCATCTCAAGATAGAAATTCTATCAAACCTAATCCAAATCAAATCAAACTAATTGATCATAATCTTTTTCAAAATTCAAATCTAACTAGATGTGAGGGTATCTCATCTCACCTTATTACACCACTTTGCATTCTCTAAACTATGTCTAATATCCTCCCGCAATTACATGATCATTCGAAAAAGGATCGCGCAATCGTTACAAAAATAAAATAGCCCGTGATCATTCGATCTTTGTTGAAAAGTTGCTGAAACATCCAATCATGCATATTAGTAGTCAACGTCAATCTATGAAGTCCATCACTATTGCATCACGCTCATCTTAGAGTCTGTCTGAGCCGGAGGTCCACTAGAGCAAACCATCATACCAAAAACACATATGGAGAAGCCGGTCGTTCGAGAGAGAAAAAGAACTCGGAGGTATCAATGGTAAAAAGATGTCAACATGATTTTGGTGATTGCTATAATTATGAAACTAAAAAAAAAGGTTTAGGCTGGACCGACAACATTGCCGCCTGCTAGAAAAACAAGATTGAAAGAAAGAGAAACTTAAATCAAGGTTTGGTCGACCCGCTCTGATACAATGATAGAAACTGATTTTATTGAGATTAATTCTGGAATGATTTCTATAATTGCCCTTATAGGGCTTATGTACAAATGGATTACATTTAAAGTAGAAACAAAATCCCAATCAAATTTATCTTACATAAACTAATCAAATCAAATCTAATTCAAATTCAAATTCAAATATATGATGAGATACGATGTATCTCATCACACCATATTACACTACTACATATTATTCTCCAATACTCCCCCTCAAATGCATGATCATCGAGATCGTCATGGGTTTGCCACAAGTCGAGTACTCCTCACCCTTGACCTTCTTTGATTTGTTGATAAATAATTAGAACATTTGACAGTGCTTGATGGTCACCGCCAGTCTGTGAAGTCCATATCTGTCGCATCCTGCTCATTTTTATGAGTCTGTCGGAGCCGGTGGCCCACTAGATGAGGTTTTCATGATCTTCTCCCAAAGCACATGAAGTATGATCGGCGATTTAAAGAAAAAATTCTCGTTGGAGAAGTTTTCAATAAATGAAAAGAAAATGAGAGACCGTAAGGCATGAGTATTGGTATGAGAACTGGGAGTTGTAAATGTATAAAAGATGATAGTAGGTTTGTTATTTAAATAAAATAAAATTCAAAGGTTCCACACCCGGCGGACGGTGGTGGCACCACCAGTCGGAAAGAGAAAAACTAGAGCTAAAAGGTCACCAAAAGATCCCTAACTTTGATACCATGACAGAAAATATATTTATTGAGAATAAGTTGAATGATTTACAATGACCCCATATAGTGTTTATATAGATATTACATCATATCATGATAGAAACTCTATCAAATCTAATCCAAATCAAATCAAACTAATTGATCATAATCTTTTTCAAAAATCAAATATTATTAAATGAGTGTATCTCATCTCACCTTATTACACCACTATGCATTCTTTAAACTATTTCTAATATTAATATTGTAAAAAGGAGTGCTAATGTCCAGTCTCAGAATTCAACTTTTTTTTAAAGTTTTAATTGGTACAACATGGGGCATTGCTACCCCTTCAACAGTTTAAAAACAAAAATTTAAAATACGAGAAAATTATGTTTGCACTGATTCTTAAGGTTACAGGAAGATGTAGCAACACTAGTCACTACCACCATGAGACTTAGAAAGTCAGGTATTATTTCTCTATTTTAAATTATAATTATAATGGTGCAAACCCGTACAATGCACTAAAGAAAGAAAAGGTAAAAATGTAAGCTAAATAATAATATTATATTATATTTTTATGTAATATATACTATATCTATCATCTATTTTTTCTTGTAATGCCACTCAGTGAGAGTGGGGGGTTTGGCAGACCCCTACCTATTTATTAAGATAAAAACAATGGGGGGACATAAAACTATACCCCTACAAAAACACAAGAACAGAAATACAGAACAGTTCTTACATTACCAAATAATAAAACTACTCCTTAAATCGATTTGATTTCTTAACCTCCCTCTTTGGTCTTCCTTGAGAAGAATCAATTGTTGATGCTTTCTTCTTCTTCTTATTTCTCCTTGATGTCACTAGTTGAAACTCGTCTTTTTCTTCAACAAGAATATCGTCACGAACTTACTCTTGACTACCAAGTCCACTAGGAAGCTCAACCTCCCTCGACCTTCAGAAATGTTACTCCTAAGGGCAACTACACATGCTTCCACCCCATTATTCACCTCTACCTCATTACCCAGTCTGGATTCAGAGAGACGATTTGACTCGCCTCGAATAATCTCCTTAGGTTTGGCAAACTCCTTCTGTATGAATGAGTATCTAGGTTTTGTTGTTAGTAGGGCATTGAGCAAGTTTTGGTGTTCAGCTAAAAGGATCCATCATCTCTCCATCAAAATCTAAAGTGTCCTCCACTTCATCTAATAGAGAAAGGTTATCAGAATTTAAACTCTTATCACAATCGTCACCAAGATCAGTTTCTGAAGGTGAAAGAACTAAGTTCATATTTTGGTCTAATGAATCTATCATCTATAGTTTAGGCATTTATTTGTGTAACATATAGTTATAATCAATTGATCATACTAAGTAATTATAACAAATTGTTGTTAAATATTTGATTATATGCCACCTTCTCTTGAGATATAATTATTTTAATAAACAAAGTGTTAATCAAAATATACCTACCCATCTAGCTTGAATGAGAGTTGTAAATGGAAATCTGAAATATTCGTATGAGAATTCATTTAGCCAAATATTATCCGATTAGAATATCATGCATATCAAATTCAAATATGAATTTGGATATTTGTTTATAATCGGATAGGAGTCGGATAATACTGTATCCACTTTCAATAAATATTGGATTGGTTATATATTATAGATATTTGTAAATAATTTACAAATCTATTTATACTACAATTGTACGGTATTTTAATTAAAATTTAAATTGATATAAGGATAAAAATATAGTTTAATAATCTTATATATAATCTCTTATTTCTAAACCCTAATTTGGAGAGGAATTAGAAATAAGAGATTAAGTGGGCCCCCATATGGATCACTTATTCTATTATGATATAAATATTATATAATCTCTCTCTCTCTCCCCACACTCTAATCTCCTCCATAAAGACTTCCATAAACAATTTATTCTATATAAATCTTACATTTCCAAGCCAAAATCCTAATCTATTTTTCCATCCCTACATCATTTGCAACTAATCCCCTATCATAACATTATCCTCTCTTAAAAAAGTTGAGTGGACCCTCAAATGGATCAACAGTTGAGAAACCTTCTCCTAACATCTAATCTCCTTCGCTTGTGTCAAAGGCATCTTCTGCGTGATATTTTGGTTTGAAAAATGGAGGTTAGTGGGGATAAATGGTGATATGATGAGCTAATACTAATAGTTTGTTGTTGATATATAGGATTCTTGGACTGTCTCTCTCTCATAATTTTTGTCAAGTAATTATCAAATAATTACATATTGTCCGAATTTGAATAATTTAATCAATGTCTAATACGAATTTTTTTTTTGACTATTTGTCAGATATCGAACCGAAATTTGGTAGTCAAATAGTGTGATTGAATCAGATTTGGATACACCAATATCCACTTCGAATTTGCTCCATTTACAAATCCCTAGATAATGTTGCAAGCAGAGTTTCACTCACTATATGAGCACTCTAACAGTAGATAAATGACATCTTCTAACCCCAACTTGCTCGCCCAAAATTATATAATAAACAAATAAAATATCGATTAACATTTATAGTGAACAATATTAGGTTTAGGTCAAGAGAATTCTCACTACCTTAATTACTAACATACTGAGAGAACTTCTTAAGGATTAATAGGGTGATGCTGACTAATTAGGGTGATATTGTGACATGCAGTGCAATTGTGTGATTACTTTTAAGAGGTTCTCTCAAGAATGTGCTTGTGTTTGAGGGAATACTGTTTCTATTGCTAATTAGGTCACTAGTTTGTATTTTGTACAATTGAGCTTTGCTATGATTTGATTCGATTAAACTATCTATTTATCAAAATTATGTTCAATATCTGATTGATAGTGTAAAAATAGTGAAAAATGTAAATACAATTCGGTGAATCCCAAATCAATGTTTAAGTTGAGAATCTCACAAGTTCAATGGGATGGTTAAGTTTCCCTAAAAGTCTATCAACCCTTTTTATGATTTTAATAATTAAGTTATTTAGTTAAGGGATGATAAAATTTAAGTGCGGAGTAAGGAAAACCAAGCAAAGCACAACACAAGGATTTTTACATGGAAACCCTTCCGAGAAAAACCACGGGACCTAGTCCAGCCATGAGAATCCACTAAGACAAAGTAAACAAGAACTTACAAGACTCGAACTTGACTCCTTCGGACTCAACACCACGATCCTTTAGTTCTTAGTCCTCCACGCCTCGAAAAGTCACCATGTACTCTCAAGTCCCGTGATCAACCGCAGCCACTCATACTTCTCTTTATGTCTCGAAAATAGTCCACTATCTTCCGATCGATCTCCGTCAATGACGGCTTCGGATTCCACCGACCAAATCACTCTACCACGATCCTTCTCGGATCGATCTCCTTCGCTAAGGCTCCGGAATACTCCAGCCAAGGTATTCTATCCAGAACGGGTTGATGGTTTGATATAAATCAATACCTAGATGGACTCCATCAAAGGACAAGTCCAAACAACCAAAATTGTAGCTTTAGGCTTGCAAACTCTAAGTTTAAAGGCATTAACAAAAGGGGAGGAGAGCACCAATTTCCATAGGTTTTATAACCTCTGGAGGAACCTAAATACCCTCTCCACACACTCCCTAAGTTGTTCTCCACGAAGTGGAAAGGTTCTATATATAAAGGGAATCAAAAACGGTGTTTAGAAGTTGCTAAAATAGGTTAAAATCAAAGAATCGTTTTAGCAAAACCCCCATATCAGGGTCGACCCATGGGGCACATTCGGTCGACCAAAAATACACATTCGGTCAACCAAAAGGTCCCTTTGGGTCGACCCTCAAAAAACCATCTTGCTATCCAATTTCCCCATACAGTTTTTTGGCTATTCAGGGTCGACCCAAAACGCCCAGGGTCGACCCTGAGGCTAAAAACGATTTTAAAACATCATTTTCAGCTCTTAGTCTCTTGATGAAAGTTGTAGATATTTTTGACACGGTCGATTTGACATATTATAAAGCAAAATCTGAGCACGGTTTGTGAGATATGCCCAAAACAAGCAACCTTGTTTTTTGAAAAAATTTCAGATTTTAAAACAAGTTTTGCACTGTTTATCTCATCACCTAGGGTTTAAAACTTCGTTTTCAGATCTCAGTCCCTTCATGAAAGTTGTAGCTATTTTTGACATGGTCGATTTGACATATTATAGAGTAAAATATAAGTTAGGGTTTGGGAGATATGCTCAAAACAAGCAACCTTGGTTTTTTGAAAACATTTCAGCATTGTTAACTTGTTTTACACTACTTATCTCATCACCTAGAGTCCGTATGATTAGATTAGGACATTTTTACCACCTAAGGCATTATGTTAGAATTATATTAGGTCAAATTTCACCTATGGTCACATGGTATCTAGGTCACTTACCATCCTATAAAGGAAATGATCATCCGAGTGGATCAAGCGATTCTTCAACGGGCTTCAACTTCACTTGTCGTGGATGCTTGACGGCAATGACACAAGAACCACTCTTAGACACCTAGACTCACTTGTTTTGACACCGGAATATGCCAATACAAAAACATGGACTTTACAAATAGTATTTGTATTTGACTTTGATTAAATTATTCAAATTCAGATAAACATATAATTTTCTGATTGTTTGATAAAAAATGATGAGAAAGAGAGAGAGTTCAAGCAACCTATCAACAAAGGTCAGATGTTCGGAGGATGTTTTTGAGTTATTGACCCATCTAAGGGCCCACTCAACCTTTTGAAGAGTGAGCGAATTTTGTAATAGGAGATTAGTTGCAAAGGATGAGAAGATGAAAAAAAGATGAAGAATTGACTTGAAAATACCAAAGTTGTAGAGAATTAATGGTTTATGGGATTCCTTATAAAGGAGAATAAAGGGTTGGTAGATGGGAATTCCTTCAAGATGTCAACCTCGGATTCCTGACCCGACCTCGATCCGAACACACCGAGCTATTGGGTAATAGAAGGTCTGGCATAAGCCTTCTGGCACGCAAATTCGAAAATGAAAAAATATTCCTTTTTTCCAAGAAAAAGAAAAAGGAAAAGTAAAAGTAAAAGGAAAGAATATAATTAACTTTGTCCAGAAGTTGGAACAAATTTGGAGAAGGAATTCTTTAACGAAATCTCTTCCTTGTCTCTGAACCTGTTTTAGTTACACCGAAAGAGTGCAACAAGCAGAGCCAGAGAGGTATAGGTGCTTAGTTTGGTCTGTTATATTTACTGGATCTAGCCAATCAAAGATTCAAGAATCACATACCTGAGTCAGCCATTGAAAATTGAGAGAAGAACCTTTAGCTGTCGATGGCGATGAAGCACACGGTCTTCAGATTCCATGACTCCTTTGTTGTTGATGGGAAAGATGCTTTTCTGCAGGCTTTCTTAGGAGTTGGATCTGAGACCGATAGCCTATAAGTATTATATATACTTAAAGTTTAGGTCAATAGAGTCCCTAACCCATCAAGGAGACTATAGACTATCCTTATAACCCGATATACTTAATTAATCCATAAACCACCACTATTTGGCTATAACTAAAACCTTAATTGGAGTACACTTTATCCGGGTTTGGACCATGAACATTGCCAAGACCATAAACCTTATAGAAAATCTTACATTCTCCCACTTGGTCTGCAATGATCATCAAAAGAGAAAATATTTTACTTATGCGGAAAATTCTTTTAAAATGACTCTCCCGGATAAACGACTTAATTTTGAAAACAACAAACGTGTGGCTACACTGAAAACATACTCCAGATAGTTAAGCCAATATACATATATGTGGTGAACAAAACCTAGACAAATGAAAACACTAATACCGTATCACGGAGGCCATCATATCAACACTATGGCATGACACCATTCCATAGTCACCATACTAGTACCTTCATTGTCCATGGTTTCAAGCATTATAACCTTATGATGTGCTGACCTCACACATTTCAAAATTCTATCCTCAAAATTTGCCTAGGTCACTTAATCTGCAAAATTAAAACACCATTTAACACAAAATGGAAATGTAGAGTGATGCATCGCTATATCGTTCTAATTAAAACAAATTAATAGACAAATCTCAATAACTGTAGTAGAAAACTTTTTGTCTGTAACTGAAATGCTGGCAACATACTCCCACTAACCAAATGAATCCAAGCTGTCTTTTAGTCTCATTTTTTAAGACAAGCTCCAACAATACCTTATGATTCAATTTTATGGTTAATGGTTCAGACACCTCATGTTCTCTAACCTTCTCTTTCACAACAAAACACCTTACGCCCATGTGTTTGGACTAACTTTAAGTCTTATTGTTTTGAGAGAAATAAACTGATGCAGAGTTAACACAAAATTATCTCTAATGGTCCGGTAATAAAACTGAAGACCTAGAGCCCTGAGATAAAATTCCGCAATCACATAACTTGTTCAAAAACCTTATAACAAGTCATGCATCCTTCCTGCCTAGTAGACGATTCCATAATGAAAAGTATTATACTTTTCACTAGATAGCATCACAATCAATAGGAATAAAACCCAATGTCAACTACTTGATGTTCAGACGTTCAACATAATCCGAACCTGAATACCCGATAACCTGATGAGTATCAGTACCATTATGTGAACCAATATTCTTTAATCTTCTACAATTACTCTATAACTATCTTAATAGTCTAACACTCAAATTTATCACAACTAAAATGAGAACTTTATTTAACTGCATGAGATATATTTGAACGAGTGAAGGCCTATTTATGCATAAGACTCTTCAATCGAAGTGAAACTTTATAGCACAGTTTTTAACCTAAGTCTTAGGGCACTCTGACAAGTCAACATGTAGTTCATAATACAAATTTCTCTTTAGGAGCTTAATATGAAACATCAATCATCCTTAGAACTTTCTCAATAAAAGTTTTTTTTGTGACAATTCCAAGTGGTCAGGAGACTAACGAATATAGTATATAATGGTGAACCTAAATGATACCTCTCTAAATCCTTAATGTCACAATTTTATGATATGTAATCAGAATATATTTTCTCCCACTGACATTATGTTGATGTACCCAACTATAATGTTCACCCTAAAATTGAAAGAAGTGTTCACTTGATTGTCTGCTCAAAATCTTATGCAAACTTCTTAAGCTTACAAACGTAATACTCATTATCTTCTTTCTAAGAATCTTTTATTATTTTATATACACCTCCTTATGAAGAACGTTGAGTATGAACATTCTTCTAATATTTATCAGATATAACTCTATTAAGTTTAAAATATTACTTTTCTTCATAGATTTCATACAATCAACATAATATTTTCCCTATCCTAATAAAAAGTAGTATATCATCCTTATTCTCAAACTTGTCTTAACTTCAGGCGAAACAAATTAGACGGAATGGGAGATAATAGCACCTCAAAACTTTATATGATGACCATCAACCGTATCAAAATAAGAGACTTAGGTGTGACACGACATCACTTCTTTAAGCCTATTGATAGACTGAAAAACGACTACCCTTAAACTTAATAGGCAGAGACTTTATACTCCCACTGTTATCGCCATTTTTAGCATTTCACATTTCAATCTCAAATATGTGAGTGTTTCAAGAGGGACTAGATGATATATATATATATTCCTTAATTTCTTTGAATGTCTGATAAAGAAGCAACTTAGTTTCTTGAAATTTTCCTTGTTTTTCAATACTTAATGGTGTCTTGAATATTGCTTTATGAGGAACTTAATTTGAAATATACAATATGGCCTTTAGAGCATTTCCATATAGGAATTCTAACATAAATGAATAATTGTTCATGACTTTTGGGAACATGGTCTTCCCTTTTAATTGTTCATTATGTTCTTAAATGACTGATTTACATAGTATTTTAACTATTTCATAATCTTGAAGATACTAAGTAAACAACCTTTAATCTTTACTTTATGTCATATTTCACAACTTAGACCTTTTTACTGAGAAGATTATGAACTTTATCTTTATGGATCATAAATAAAATCTGGGCTTTTGATATCTATATATATAGATTAATGAAACATCTATATACCTCATGAAAAGTAGAAAAATGATTACAAATATATGTGTAGGTCATTCTATCAGTATTTATAGAGAGATTCATTGAAGCTTTTAAATTTTCTTTACTTAATGTTATCAAGCAAATCTTCAGATTGAAATTTTTACATTTCAAAATTACTTTATCGTATCACTTTAAATACATTCTTGAAATATTATATATTTAATATCAATGTATTTTCACTTTACAAATCATGAATATTAATGATATGACGCATTAACAAATTGATAAAGAAATGATCCCCTTACCAGATTTAAATCTAATAAACTGTGTGAATATTAGCATTTAATCTATATTTCTTTACCAATGATTTCTCCCAATCTTCTATATTTTAGATTCTAATGAATCTCTCAAAGATATTACATATGTGAATTAGTGTTCCAGGATTAATTCACAATGAATAATATGAAACATTATCTGTAAATGCCTCAAAACTATATCGTAGTTAGTCACTTATCACCTTATGAGATTTTATACATTAATACTGTAATTCATTCTCCTTCCAGCCCACATGGAGATAAAATATTTATACTTTATCATTTTCCTTTTATGTACTTTAAGTTAATTATAGATTGATTAAAGTACATAGAGAGATTCAAACCTAAATTGCAACATCAACTTTATGTTGACCATTATCTCAATGAATTCATATTTGCAATTTTTATTTAGGATGTTTCCATGAACTCTTATGAATTCATCATATCAAACATAAGTCAATTGACTTAGATAAACACTTATGATTCTCAAATAATATAATTATTGAACTTTTCACCTTATCAAATAATACCTTATATAATATTAAGGAATCTTCCATCCTTTGATATTGATCATTCACAGTTTTCAAGTTCAATTTATTGACATTTCTCATTCCTATTGCTTAGCCTTAACCTTTAACTTATCTTTAATTACACATTTCTTACTTTCATCCTTTAAATGACTAAGTCTTAGTCCATACTACCTAAGGTCAGCATAACCTGACACATTCAGTGCCCATAGAGTAACAATTATCTGTAAGAAAAAACTAAAAGGCTCACATAAAATTTGCATCTTAATATCCTTATGCATGAACTACTATCCTTATTTCATTCTCTTATTGATACAAAAACACATCTGACTAATGAGGTATCAATCAGACAACCCAGAGTGACTGTAATTATAAATACATCCTCTGGTGAGATAGTCATTTGCATCATCACACCCTCCATTGGGCCGAGAATGCAACATGCAATTAGCTCATCTCCTTTGGTAAATTAACTTCACCACAAGACAAGTTGATCATGAACACTACAAATTTCAAAAACTTTAAACCTTTGGGCCTAAACTCCTCTAGTCTATAATGTCATACCAACCTTCCTGCTCCGTTTGAATTGTACAAGAAGATGACCCACCTTTGGGCTTGATCACCACCTCATAACAATCAAACGCAAAACCTTATAGCACTCCCTTTTCAATATATATAGGAAATAATCATACAATCATGCACATTTAAACGCCACCCAAATTTTCCTAATCGAGACCACTTTGGTGACTAACACGACCATTTCAATTTGGTTGGTTCCAAATAGGGAGTTGCCTAAAATTCCATAGCCCAAGGAATTATTGATTGTTTAAATAAGCATGCATCAATTAACATTATAACATATTACAAAATCTTTATGGGTATCATCCAAAACTTTACATGCATATTAGGCCCACTAATCCCGTCATTCACATGGTATTAAATTAAAAGAATATAATTTAAAACATGCATTGGAAAACACAACAATAATGCAATTCATGAATTAAAAAAATAAAATTCAGTTTTATACAAGCAATCATCGTACATTTAAAGCCTTGAACTTCAATTAATTTGTTGAACAAAATATATCATGCACATTATACTAAATAGTCATGCTCATATATATTGAACCACAAATAAACATGTCTTAGTTCCAAAATTTTGTTTAAGAAAATACTTTATATCCAAAAGATTACATTAAAGTTTGCAATCAATAGGTGTCTGAAGTCTGTAAGAGTTAACAACTATATTGGGTGTCATTCTGAATGCACAAAGAAACTTAATCATGTGCTCATCCCTGCACCCAATACAATAGGGATACCTTAGGCCTCTTTAGAGTTATTTAGTGGCTACTTTATACCTGAAAAACTTTGAAAAGACAAATAATTGACCAAACATACTTAATAAGTGGCACAAGGGGTGTTTGTAGTTTAGAAGGCTATCTATAGTGCCCAAAAATAGAATAAATACCACAATCATGTGAGACAAACTCCATATATATACTAGGTATACTTTAATGCTAGTCCAAGAGTTACATTAAGCCTGAAAAGCTTTCCGGAGTTCCCAAATGCTGAATTAGGCCTCAAAAATAGCTTTATTTGAGTATTTAATGTCATAAAAGTCCCCTACAGAGGAAAAATGAACTTAAATAAACCCCAAAATAAGGTTCTACAGCCAAAATTAGGCCAGAGGACCCCGGACACGTGCAAATAGCGTGTCGGACACGCTGAAACGCGCACGATATGAAAAAAAAAGATGCCGGAGTGCGCTTCACGGGCGGGAACAGCGCATCACGCGTGGGGCGTGCGATTCACGTGCAGTCTTCAGTCACGCGCGCACGGTTCGATGGGATCACGCGGTTCGGTCCAGGGCATTGCTCGGTCCGGTCTGGTTCAGGCTCGTTCCGAGCGAACTGGTCCGGTCTAGAGAACCGGTCGGTGTCTCATTCGGGTCGGGTTACGGCCCATATGGTTCGGGTTTCACCCATCCGGGTCAGTTCGGGTTGACCCTCGTGACCCTGTCTTCTTCACCTAAACAGGTTTTTTTTTTCAAACCCTAACGCCGTTTACTGTATCCACTCCTTTTGGGGACCCTACCGGCCACCAATCCGGCTGCTGCCGATGCCAAATTGACGGCATGAATCTGACGACCAAAACCATGCCGCTGGCAGCCTACTCCAGTGATGGACGGCAGTGGAATCGCCATCCAAAAGAAATCAGCCAAAAACCCTTTTTTTTTTTTTTGAAAATCGATGGTTTCTCCTGTTGCTGCCCTCTTTCTGACAAAAAAGAGAGGGGAAAACCCATCTACCGACCATACCATATTTTCATCTGTGAAAGGGTCCGGATCTACCCTCCTGAACATTAACATCAGGCAAAAATCATGGGCTGTTTAAGCCACTGCCGTTTGGGGTAAAACTCAAAACCCAAATTTTAAGGACCCGAATCCAAAATACAGCAGTTCATGGAGAATCATTAGAGGATAGTGATGTCTTGAGTAGTCGGATCAACCAATAGGTTACAGCAATGGATTTCACAGGAAACACCAGTAAAATTTTATGCACAATATTAATGGCAGAAAATTAATCCAAACCTGAGTCGGCCATTGAAAATTGAGAGAAGAACCTTTAGTTGCGACGGCGATGAAGCACACAATCTTCAGATTCCATGACTCCTTTGCTCTTGATGGGGAAGATGCTTTTCTGCAGGCTTTCTTAGGAGTTGGATCTGAGACCGATAGCCTATAAGTATTATATATACTTAGGGTTTAGGTCAATAGAGTCCCTAATCCATCAAGGAGACTATAGACCATCCTTATAACCTGATATACTTAATTAATGCATAAACCACCACTGTTTGGCTACAACTGAAACCTTAATTGGAGTAGACTTTATCTGGGTTTGGACCATGAACATTGCCAAGACCATAAACCTTATAGAAAATCTTACATGATCATCATTAAACTGTTGAAAGATTAAAGAGGTACGCATACAAACCTTTCTTCTCCTTCTTTGATACCAATAGTTTTAGCTCTCTTTCTTATTGTTGTTGTCTTTTGCATTTAGATCATTTATACACATATAGCAAAAACAAAAAAAATAAAATTTGAGAAATTTGAGAGACTTATGCGAATGCGAATAGGGAGCTACAGTAAATTCTTAAAAGAATGGAGAATTTGAATGATAAATCATATGACTAGTAACCCAACATCTGCTAAAATTGATATTTTTCAAATTAAAGAAGTTTTAACAGAAGCAACTGGAAATGATTATTGGTTGGGCCTTACCAATAGCCTAGTGGGCATTCAAGGCTCACTCCAAATCCACATTTTGGTGATCTCAGAGGATCTATGGACCAAAAGCAATGGCCAAAGCTATCCTAGCATTGACTGGATCCATAGCTCTTATATATATATATATAGAGAGAGAGAGAGCAATGCTATGTCCATTTTGTTGTCTACTCTCCCCTACTTTTATACAAGAAAACAAAATAGAATGACACTTTTTTTTGGGTCCCACCGCTTTTGTTTTGTCTTTATGTTTAAAATTAATAAAAACAACTAGAGAGTGAACGTCCAAAAAGTGGACGTAGCATTGCGCATATATATATATATATATAAACGTGGGTATCCTGGCTCAGCAGCTCTTATATTTTAGACTTGTAAAGATGGTTTTCCTTAACCATTAAGAAAATCATGGGGTCTTTCTCACAACCCTCGCTTACACACACCATGGGAATAGCCCAGTGGTACTGTCTGCCCTCGTTAGGAGGGAGGGCCTGGGCTTGAGTCCCACACGGGTGGGCGTTGTGATTTCCCCACACTTAGCTAGAGCAGCCCAAAAAAAACTTGCTTACTTTTAATTACCCATAAAAGTCTACCTTTATTTCAATTGGTGATAGACTTTTTAAAGAGCCTGTGTGTGGCTTGAGTTGAGATTGAGGGCTGTGTGTGGTGTGTGTGAGTTTGTGTCTGTTTAGTATGTTATCAAAAAAAAGAAAATTGGCGATGACTTTTTTGAGCTCAAGCCCATGCCTTAATTTCAACATTCTGCATTTCTATTTTTGGTATGAGACACGCGGTTCTAGCCGGTTCCCAACCGGTTCTTAAAGAGTTCCGGTTTTTTTTTTTGGGGGGGGGTAGTTTGGGAACTGGTGAGGGGAGTTCCGGTTTTTCCGGTTCGACCGGCCGGTCTGGTCCGGTTTTGATAACACTGGAAGACTGGAACAAAGCAATTCTTTTTTTTGGTATGAGACACGTGGCTAGGCCGCAACCCCGGTTAGGTGTTAGTATCTGTTCTAAGTCAAGGTCGGGTGGAGATGACACTCACACCCTCTAGGGAATGGAACACGGATCACAAGAGTGGTGAGGAGCACACACTACCGATCCCAAAATGACTGTCAAGGAAGAACAAACAAATGCAAAAATAATAATAGAAGTTTATGAACCATCAAATGTTCAATTGGTAGAGACGAGATCGCACAGGTAAAATCAATTGACATTAGACTATGAAAACACATCAAAAATGTAGAATTCTGCTTGTCAAATAGATGGGAATTCCTTCAAGATGTTAACCTCGGATTCCCTACCCGATCACGATCCGAACACACCGGGCTATTGGGTAATAGAAGGTCTGGCATAAGCCTTCTGGGACACAAATTCGAAAATGAAAAAATATGACTTTGTTCTAAGAAAAAGAAACAGAAAAAGGAAAGAATATAATTAACTTTGTCCAGAAGTTGGAGCAAATTTGGAGAAGGAATTCTTTAACGAAATCTCTTCCTTGTCTCTGAACTTGTTTTAGTAACATCCAGAGAGTGCAACAAGCAAAGCCAGAGAGGTGCAGGTGCTTAGTTTGGTCATCATTAAACTGTTGAAAGATTAAAGAGGTACACATACAAACCTTTCTTCTCCTTCTTTGATACCAATAGTTTTAGCTCTCTTTCTTATTGTTGTTGTCTTTTGCATTTAGATCATTTATACACATATAGCGAAAACAAAAAAAAATTGAAAATTAGCTATGGAGTTCTTGATTTGCGTCGTGGAGAAAATGGGAGACTACCTGGTGGCTCCAATCGCTCGCCAATTTGGTTATCTCATTTACTACAACAGCAACATCGAGAATCTAAGAAAGGAAGTTGAAAAACTGAAGAATACAAGAGATGGGGTGCAGGGACTTGTTGATGCAGCCGAAAGGAATGTGGAAGAAATCCGAGCTGATGTTCGTAAGTGGCTAATCGACACAGATAATATTATAGAAAAGGTGGGGATGTGGAATGAGAATGTCATAGTCAATGGGTGTTGTCCTGATTGCAGCTGGCATTACCGAATAAGTAAGGAAGCAAAAAAGAAGATACTCGACATTGATGAGCTCCAAAAAAATGGAAAATTCGACAGTGTATCCTTCCCTGCACCTCCTCCAGGAATAGATGCTATATCAGCCGGTGATTTCATGTTATTCAAATCAACTGAATCGACTATGGATCAGATCATGGAGGCATTGAAGGATGATAATGTCAACATCATTGGGTTAAACGCTGTTGGAGGTGTGGGGAAGACAACCTTGGTCCAAGAAGTCGGCAAACGAGCTAAAGAAGAAAAGCTTTTTGACGAGGTCGTGATGGCAGTAGTGAGCAAGCATCCAGACATTAAAAAGATTCAAGAACAAATTGCAGACATGTTGGGTCTAAAATTTAGTGAAACGACCGACCTTGGAAGAGCAGGTCAGCTTACTGAAAGACTGGCAAATGGGAAGAGGATTCTCATAATCATGGATGATGTTTGGGCAAGACTCGATTTGGCTGCAGTTGGAATTCCCTTTGGGAATGATCATAAAGGTTGCAAAATCTTACTCATTACACGAAGCCAAGAGGTATGTAATGCAATGGGGAGCCAAAAAAAAAAAAGATCCTTCTTCATGCCTTATCAGAACAAGAATCTTGGGCTCTGTTCAAACAAAATGCAGGTACTTGTGTTAACACTCCCGACATAAATGTTGTGGCAATGGAGGTTGCTAAAAGATGTGGAGGTTTGCCCATGTTACTTGTGACAGTTGGAAGGGCATTGGTAGATAAGGACCTAGACGAATGGAAAAAAGCAGCTCGAAAACTGAAAGAGTCCAAGCCTATAAACGAGCAAGATGTGGACTACAAGGTGTTCTCATGCTTGAGGTTGAGTTACGATTATCTTAAAGGGGAGGAAACCAAGGCATGCTTCTTGCTCTGTTCTCTATTTCCAGAAGATTGTTATATTAGCATAGAAAGCTTGACGAGATATGGGATGGGACAAGGGTTGTTTCAAGATGTGGACACATTGGAAGAAGCAAGAGGCAAAGCACATACAACAATCAAACACCTTAAAGCTTCTTGTTTGTTATTGGATGATTTCGATAACGATTTTGTAAGGATGCATGATGTTGTCCGTCATGTTGCCAAAACGATCGCATCCAAGGATAAGCATGTGCTAGTAAGACCTGGTGAGGCCGGTTTGAAGGAGTGGCCAAACAAGGGGACCTTTGAACATGACACAGGGATCTCCCTGATGGATAATGATATTGTTGAGCTCCCTCTTGGGTTGGAATGCCCCAAACTCCAGATTCTATTGCTACAAAACAATACCAATTTAAAGGAAATCCCAGGAGCCTTCTTTGAAGGGATGAAATCACTCAAAGTTTTGGACCTAACTAATACCAATGTTAAGGAAATACCGACATCGATCCGATTCCTAACGAACCTTCGGATACTACATCTAAAGAATTGCAAATCAATTATAGACATTTCCCCAATTGTAGAGCTAAAGAAACTCGAAATTCTTAGCCTTGTATTCTCCTCTATCGAATGTTTGCCAGAAAAAATTGGACAATTAACTAAGCTAAGGTTATTGGATCTGAGGGGATGTGAAAGACTTAAGACAATTCCACCCAATGTGATATCAAGCTTATCCCAACTAGAAGAGTTGTGCATGGCTTGGAGCTTGGTACAATGGGAAGTCGAAGAAGGAACAAGCAATAGAAGTAATGCTAGCTTTGCTGAGCTAAAATCCTTGCCTCGCTTAACCAGGTTATCCATTGACATACGAGATGTTGAATGTTTGTCAAATCACTTTTCTTTTCCCAACTTGATAAGGTTTGATATATACGTGGGCCCGTGCATCAGCACGTCTTTTGCAACAAGAAAAGAAAAACCAAAATCGACAAAATTGTACCTCGAAAAGATACAAATGCCCTCAGGTGATGGCATTAAGGTATGGTTGGAAAAAACAAAAAATCTATGGATAAAGAAGATAGAGGGAATAAAAACCATTTTCCCTGACATTGAGGGTTTAAATGGATTGAAGTATCTCTATATTAGAAGTGATGATGAGATAGAATGTCTCGTAAATGCAACGGAATGGATTCCACGAGTGGTATTCTCTAATTTAGAGGTTTTAGATCTCTTCTATATGCATAGCTTGAAGGAGATGTGCATCGGCTTACTTCCATCCGGATCCTTTTCGGAACTAAGACATTTATCTGTAAATTCGTGCGATAAATTGTTGATTGTTGTTCCATCCAATTTGCTCCCAAGGTTACAAAATCTGACTAAACTTGAGGTATTCTGGGGTTCTGCATTAGAAGAGGTATTTAACCTAGAAGGGATTATTGAGAAAGGAGATGATCAGCTGCTGTCTACCTTAAGATCATTGAGATTGGGTTATCTACCTCGGTTGATGGATATATGGAAGGGTCCCAGTCGACTTTTATGCCTCCACAAACTTAAAGAAGTAGAAGTTGTTATGTGCGCTACTTTGAGGTATATCTTCTCACTTTCCTTAACTCAAAGCCTTCTTCAACTGGACGTACTCCGTATTTCTTATTGCAATGAATTGGAAGGAATTATGTCCAAGGATAAGGAGGAAGAAGTAGTGGCATGGAAGAAGGGTCCCCGAGGATTTGCACGCTTTCAACACCTTAGAGTCGTACAGGTGACTCATTGTAATAATTTAATAAATCTCTTCTCATCCTCCATTGCTCGAGACCTTTCGCAAATTGAAGAGCTAACTATACGTCGTTGCGAGAGAATGGAAGTAGTAGTTACAAAGGAAATGGAAGGTGAAGAAGCAGTGGATAAGATTGTATTCCCACAACTAAAGAAATTGGAACTCTGGGATCTATCAAACCTCACATGTTTCTGCCCGGGGAGCTTTCCTTTTGAATGGCCATCTTTAGAATTTCTGAGTGTGAATCGCTGTTTCAAAATGATTACTTTCACTGCTGCTGATACTGATGCTGCTTCTACTTCTACTTCTACTTCTACTCCTGGATTCCAATCCACACCAAAACTGAAGACAATCAGAGTAGATGAAAAGTACATGCTTGATGGGGGCGACATAAATACCATCATACAAATTTACGTCAAAGAAAAAGGAGGTAAGCACTTGTCCTACCAAAATCCTCTTTACAATTTATAAGAGTTTCTCTCATATTTAGGAGTTTAAATATGAACAAGAACTCTTGTTCAAGGAGATAGCTGGCGCTCCTGAAAATATTCCTTATGCTCGGGGTATTTTCGAAATGGAAGCAAATCCGGTTATCACCCCTAGAGGTCGCCATGTGTCTCCTTTGACACCCCTTAACCGTGGGTAAGATTCACCCACCCCATCCTTGTTTTTTTTTTTGTTAATATTAATTCTTTTTTTAAAATTAAAAAAATTAAGGGGTGCAAAGGAGACACATGGCGACCTCTAGGGGTGATAACCGGATTTGGCCGTAGATGATTTGGCTTCTTTGGGAATTACAAATTAAAAAAAAAGGTATTTAGGTTTTTTTGCATTTTTGTTTAATTCCTAAAATACCCTTACTCGGAATAGTTTGAGGCCTTTTAACCTGTTACTTTTAAGACATTAGGTTGGTTGAGGCTGAGAATAAAAAAAGCATTAGGTCTTTAGGAGTTGGGAGGTCTCTTTCTTTCGCAGACGAAGTACTCTTGTGAATTGTGATAGGGGGGATTATATAGTAGAGGGGGCACCCTATGGTTGATTGAACATAGTAGTAATTATTGTTGGATTTTGTGGAGAAAAATAGGTGAATACGAAATATTTTGGGTCTAGGGAGATGGGGTTCAAGGGCGTAGCTCCCAGGGAAAAAAATTTGACAACTAAATACTCTGACCGTTTTGTCCATATATTTATATTTTGAACATATTATGAAGATTTTTTCTTCTTGTTTACAGCGCAGTTGTCTCATTGCCTCATAGCTATGCTCAGTTAAATAATTAAATGAAATATTATAAAAGATATATTTTGTCTTCAAAAGTTTAAGAGACAATTGCCCTCTTGCCCCATCGTTATGCCGTAATATATAATATAGTATTATTTTTTAGGAAATGCTTTACTTACCATAGGATTTGACTATGTAGTCAAATGCACAATCCTCATTGGTCCATGCCCCCTTTTTTAACACCCATAAATTGTGGTTAAGATACACTCACTCCCGAGGTTAAGCAATCTAACCTTTAGTTTTCAAAAAGAAAAAGAAAACCATAAATATTAATCTTAATTTTCTTAAGCTTAACCATAGTTAAAAGGGACATGTGGACACGACATTTGACTATATAGTCAAATGTGTGGTGGGCTAATCATTGCCCTTATTTTTTTAAGGGACTACTGCTTCCTTGTCTAGTGACTTATGCCCAATTATATACTTAAATAACTTAGTACAAAAATGTACGAGCTCAGATTGCGTCCAATTGCGATTGAATTCGAACAATTCAATCACACTTACATAGCCCCCTTTAAATTTGGTTAAGAACTTTTAACCCTTAAGGTTAATTTTTTTCCTAAAACAAAAGTTAGATTGTTGAGCCCTAAGGGTTTGTAAATCTTAACCATAGTTAATGGATTTAAAAGGGACACATGTGGGCTGAGTTCAATCGAACATGAACCCAACTCAAAAAATATTTTTTTCCAAAGCGTAGGGGAGTCCTGCTCCATTCCAATGTTATGTCCTAAAAAAAATTTAAAAAATAGTTTTTCAAATGTAGAGTAGGGGCACATGCCTCCATAGGCCCCGAACTGGCTCCCCCCGACTTGTGATCTTCTCTCCTGTCTACAGATGATTGACTGACTGCTGGGTTCTTTACAAATCAATGGTTATTGGTCAGAAGCTATATAATAATGGTGCTCCTATCGCTAACCCTCAAATTATCATAGCATTATTTTTTTTTGGGAAAATCACCCAATGTCTACATCCACAACCACATATAGATCATTTCACTAATTTTATGTGAAAAATGGATTACAATTCTCTAAACTCTCTCATTTTCTCTCATTTTATGCGCAATGGATAAGACCTATTCATAACGCATTTATATATGAGGAGTGCTAGCCCTACTGTCAGTCAACTCCTCTCACCCTCCACCAACCATATGTCCATTCTGCAATGATTTAAGTAGTCTCTCATCCAAAAAGCAGACAAGTGGTTTGTAGAAGATGAGAGTATGGGTTGACTAAGAGTAGAGCTACCATTCCTCATTTATATATATCTTGTATAATGACAAAAAATTATGAAATTTTCAATATATCGCCCTCTAAGAATTTTCCGTTGGGAGCGCACTGCCCCCTGCAACCACCTAGTCAGTTTAGTGCAGGTTGGACCTGCAAAGTTGCACCTGGTGAACAGTCAAATTGACAATTAACCAAAATACAAGGCACAATCATAGCAATGTTTAGCAGGTGATTATCCCGAGGGTGAATGAAACCTAGATCGTTGGCCATTTCTTGGAATTAAATTATCAGTATTTAAATTGGAGTACAAGACATTGTTAGATTTAATCATGGATTTATGGTTAGGTTGGATTGATGGTTGATATTTGTGCCCCAGGACTTTAGGAAGAGGAAGAGGAAGAGGAGGAAGAAGAAGAATCAGCAGGTGATTATCTCGAGGGTGAATGAAACCTAGATCCTAGATCGTTGGCCATTTTCTAGGAATTAAATTATCAGTATTTAAATTTGAGTACAAGGCATTGTAATAGATTTAATCTTGGATTTATGGTTAAGTTGGATTGATGGTTAATATTTGTGCCCCAGGACTTGGGGAAGAGGAAGAGTACGAAGAGGAAGAAGAAGAATCAGCAGGTGATTATCCCGAGGAGGAATGAAACCTAGATCATAAATCGTTGGCCATTTTCTAGGAATTAAATTATCAGTATTTAAACTGCAGTACAAGACATTATAATAGATTTAATCTTGGATTTATGGTTAGGTTGGATTGATGTTTGATATTTGTGCCCCAGGACCTTTGGAAGAGGAAGAGGAAGAATACGAAGAGGAAGAAGAAGAATCAGCAGGTGATTATCACGAGGGTGAATGAAACCTAGATCCTAGATCGTTGGTCATTTTCTGGGAATTAAATTATCAGTATTTAAATTGCAGTACAAGACATTGTAATAGATTTAATCATGGATTTATGGTTATGTTGGATTGATGGTTGATATTTGTGCCCTAGGACTTTTGGAAGAGGAAGAGTACGAATAGGAAGAAGAAGAATCAGCAGGTGATTATCCCGAGGGTGAATGAAACTTAGATCGTTGGCCATTTTCTGGGAATTAAATTATCAGTATTTAAATTAGAGTACAAGACATTGTAATAGATTTAATCATGGATTTATGGTTAGGTTGGATTAATGGTTGATATTGTGCCCCAGGACTTTTGGAAGAGGAAGAGTACGAAGAGGAATAAGAAGAATCAACAGGTGATTATCCCAAGGGTAAATGAAACCTAGGTCCTAGATCGTTGGTCATTTTCTGGGAATTAAATTATCAGTATTTAAATTGCAGTACAAGACATTGTAATAGATTTAATCATGGATTTATGGTTAGGTTGGATTGATAGTTGATATTTGTGCCCTACGACTTTTGGAAGAGGAAGAGTACGAAGGGGAAGAAGAAGAATCAGTAGGTGATTATCCTGAGGGTGAATGAAACCTAGATCCTAGATTGTTGGCCATTTTTTGGGAATTAAATTATCAGTATTTAAATTGCAGTACAAGACATTGTAATAGATTTAATAATGGATTTATGGTTAAGTTGGATTGATGGTTGATATTTGTGCCACAGGACTTTTGGAAGAGGAAGAGTACGAAGAAGAAGAATCAGCAGGTGATTATCCCGAGGGTGAATGAAACCTAGATCATCAATCGTTGGCCATTTTCTAGGAATTAAATTATCAGTATTTAAATTGCAGTACAAGACATTATAATAGATTTAATCTTGGATTTATGGGTAGGTTGGATTGATGGTTGATATTTGTGCCCCAGGACTTTGAGAAGAAGAAGAGTACGAAGAGAAAGAAGAAGAATCAGCAGGTGATTATCCCGAGGGTGAATGAAACCTAGATCATTGGCCATTTTCTTGGAATTAAATTATCAGTATTTAAATTGGAGTACAAGACACTGTAATAGATTTAATCATGAATTTATGGTTAGGTTGGATTGATGGTTGAGAATCATGATGATGATTCGAATTATTAAATATGTTTTAATTTTAATTTGAGATATTAGATTTGATAATAATTAATTGAAAAAAAAATTTTAAGTTCATATTTTAGATTGTCTTAAATGCTATATGGTAGGATCTTATGATGGTTAAGTCACGTGCCAAGGTCTAACTTTAACTGATGTGAGATTTTAGGGCACGACAGAGGCAATGTTACAAATCTCATTCTTGGATTTTTATCCACCGAAGTTTTTCTCAGGAGATTTTCAAATCTGAATTTTTTTTCGGATATTTCTCGTCTAAATCTCAGGAATGAATAAAAAATATATTGAAATTATAGAAAATAGTATGACAAAAAAAAATGTCTTAAGAAAGTAGTTTTTGAAGAGCCACTTTCAATATCAATAGAAATATAAAATAGTATAACCAAAAAATTGTGCGGGGTACTAGCTTCTTTCCCTTTTTTGAGTGCTAGAATCCATGCATAGTTTCACAATTCTATTAAACCTTGTCTCAGGACTAACTGAAATATCAAATATCAATAGAAAAGTCGAGCACCTAGTTGTTTTTGAAGAGCTATGCTATTGAGAAAAAACTAGTAGGTGTATCATTTGCATGTCAAAATGGATATCTAGTGTCATTTAAGCTAACACCAAAAGCAAACCAAGATTTCAAGTAGCAAACAAACCAAAAGCATTCAAAAACAAACCATCAACGCCCAAGCAAAAGGCAATTGCAGAAAACAGAGTTTCCCTTCAAAATGCTAAATAGAAGAGAACAAGTAAATAGATCTAGGAACAGCTCTAAGAAAGTATAACCCAACTAAAATTTAAGAAAATTCAAAAGAAAAGGCAAGTATTGCACCAAGCCTACATCCCATACTAAAATTCCACTTGAGAATTGAAAAAGAAAAACCCTAGGATATTTTCTTGTACCTTCAATCAACTATGGATCAAAATCCTATAATTTTGTCAGAAATTCTTGAAACACGGTAAATGAACTAATTTATGTTATAGTTACCAAGCACGGCAAATGAAATTCCTTATGCGAATGCGAATAGGGAGCTACAGTAAATGCTTAAAAGAATGGAAAAAATTGAATGATAAATCATATGACTAGTAACCCAAGATATGCTAAAATTGATATTTTTCAAATTAAAGAAGTTTTAATAGAAGCAACGGGAAATGATTATTGGTTGGGCCTTACCAATAGCCCAGTGGGCATTCAAGGCTCACTCCAAGTCCACATTTTGGTGATCTCAGAGGATCTATGGACTAAAAACTAAGGCCCAAAACAATCCTAGCATTGGCTGGCTCAGCGGCTCTTATATATATATATATATATATATATATATATATTTTATTAACGTGGGTATCCTGGCTCAGCGGCTCTTATATTTTTGACTTCTAAAGATGGTTTTCCATAACCACTAAGAAAATCATGGGGGTCTTTCTCTCAACTCTCAACCGTCGCTTACATACACCATGGGAATAGCTCAGTGGTACTGTGTCCTCTCATTAGGAGGGAGGTTCTAGGCTTGAAGTCCCGCGCAGTTGGGCGTTGTGATTTCCCTACACTTGGCTAGAGCAGATACTAACCCCTAACCCTAGACTCTACCCAAAAAACAAAAAACAAAAAAAAAAAACTTGCTTACTTTTAATTACCCATAAAAGTCTACCTTTACTTCAATTGGTGATGACTTTTTTGAGAGGGTGTGTGTGGCTTGAGTTGAAATTGAGGGCTGTGTGAGGTGTGTGGTGTGCGTGAGTTTGTGTGTGTTTAGTATGTTATCAAAATAAAAAAAATTTGGCGATGACTTTTTTGAGCTCAAGCCCATGCCTTAATTTCAAAATTCTGCATTACTACCATGAGGTCGTGGGTTTGACCCTAGCTTACTAATTGAAATGAAATGAAGATATCAAGAACAAAGCACTGCTTTTAGAACCGGATAGGGCTCAAACCGGCAGAGTGGCAGTTCCGGTTCCACCGGTCTGGTACAACCTTGTACTTTTTGTTAGAAACTAATTTTTTTTCCCATTTTTCTCTGTTCTATCGGTTCTAGCCAGTTCCCAACCGGTTCTTAAAGAGTTCCGGTTTTGGGGGGGGGGGGGGGGGGAGGAGTTTGGGAACTGGTGAGGGGAGTTCCGGTTTTTCCGGTACGATCGGCCGATCTGGTCCGGTTTTGATAACACTGGAAGACTGGAACAAAGCAATTCTTTTTTTGGTATGAGACACGTGGCTAGGCCGCAACCCCGGTTAGGTGCTAGTATCTGTTCTAAGTCAAGGTCGGGTGGAGATGACACTCACACCCTCTCGGGAATGGAACCCGGATCACTGGAGTGGTGAGGAGCACACACTACCGATCCCAAAATGACTGTCACGGAAGAACAAACAAATGCAAAAATAATAATAGAAGTTTATGAAACATCAAATGTTCAATTTGTAGAGACGAGATCGCGTAGGTAAAACCAATTGACATTAGACCATGAAAACACATCAAAAATGTAGAATTCTGCTTGCCAAATAGATGGGAATTCCTTCAAGATGTCAACCTCGGATTCCCGATCCGACCACGATCCGAACATACCGGGCTATTGGGTAATAGAAGGTCTGGCATAAGCCTTCTGGCACACAAATTCGAAAATGAAAAAATATTCCATTGTTCCAAGAAAAAGAAAAAGAAAAAGAAAAAATAAAAAATAAAAAATAAAAAGAAAAAATATAATTAACTTTGTCAAGATGTTGGAACAAATTTGGAGAAAGAATTCCTTAACGAAATCTCTTCCTTGTCTCTGAACTTGTTTTAGTAACATCGAAAGAGTGCAACAAGCAGAGCCAGAGAGGTGCTAGTGCTTAGTTTGGTCATCATTAAACTGTTGAACGATTAAAGAGGTACGCATACAAACCTTTTTTCTCCTTCTTTGATACCAATAGTTTTAGCTCTCTTTCTTATTGTTGTTGTCTTTTGCATTTACATCATTTATACACATATAGCAAAAACAAAAAAAATTTGAAAATTAGCTAAGGAGTTCTTGGTCTGTGTTGTGGAGAAAATGGGAGACTACCTGGTGGCTCCAATTTGGTTATCTCATTTACTACAACAGCAACATCGAGAATCTAAGAAAGGAAGTTGAAAAACTGAAGAATACTCGACATTGATGAGCTCCAAAACGATAGAACAAAATTCGACAGTGTATCCTTCCCTGGACCTCCTCCAGGAATAGAAGCTATATCAGCCGGTGATTTCACGTTAGTCAAATCAACTGAATCGGCTACAGACCAGATCATGGAGGCATTGAAGGATGATAATGTCAACATCATTGGGTTATATGGTGTTGGAGGTGTGGAAAGACAACCTTGGTCAAACAAGTGGGCAAACGCGCTAAAGACGAAAAGCTTTTTGATGAGGTTGTGATGACGGTAGTGAGCCAGCATCCAGGCATTAAAAAGATTCAAGAACAAATTGCATACATGTTGGATCTAAAATTTAGTGAAATGACCGACCTTGGAAGAGCAGGTCGGCTTACTAAAAGATTGGCAAATGGGAAGAGGATTCTCATAATCATGGATGATGTTTGGGCAAGGCTCGATTTGGTTGCAGTTGGAATTCCCTTTGGGAATGATCATAAAGGTTGCAAATCTTACTCACTACACGAAGCCAAGAGGTATGTAATGCAATGGGGAGCCAAAAAAAAAAGATCCTTCTTCATGCCTTATCAGAACAAGAATCTTGGGCTCTGTTCAAACAAAATGCAGGTACTTGTGTTAACACTCCCGACATAAATGTTGTGGCAATGGAGGTTGCTAAAAGATGTGGAGGTTTGCCCATGTTACTTGTGACAGTTGGAAGGGCATTGGTAGATAAGGACCTAGACGAATGGAAAGAAGCAGCTAAAATACTCAAAGATTCTAAGCCTACGGACGAGCAAGATGTGGTCCATGAGGTGTTCTCATGCTTGAAATTGAGTTACGATTATCTTAAAGGGGAGGAAACCAAGGCATGCTTCTTGCTCTGTTCTCTATTTCCAGAAGATCATCAAATTGAAATCGAAGACTTGGCGAGATATGGGATGGGACAAGGGTTGTTTCAAGATGTGGACACAATAGAAGAAGCAAGAGGCAAAGCACATACAACAATCGAACACCTTAAAGCTTCTTGCTTGTTATTGGATGGTTTCAATAACGATTTTATAAAGATGCATGATGTTGTCCGTCATGTTGCCAAAACGATCGCATCCAAGGATAAGCATGTGCTAGTAAGAGCTGGTGAGGCCGGTTTGAAGGAGTGGCCAAACAAGGGGACCTTTGAACATGACACGGGGATCTCCCTGATGGATAATGATATTGTTGAGCTCCCTCATGGGTTGGAATGCCCCAAACTCCAAATTCTATTGCTACAAAACAATACCAATTTAAAGGAAATCCCAGGAGCCTTCTTTGAAGGGATGAAATCACTCAAAGTTTTGGATCTAACTAATACCAATGTTAAGCAAATACCGACATCGATCCGATTCCTAACGAACCTTCGGATACTACATCTAAAGAGGTGCAAGTCAATTATAGACATTTCCCCAATTGTAGAGCTAAAGAAACTCGAAATTCTTAGCCTTGCAGAATCCTCTATCGAATGTTTGCCAGAAGAAATAGGACAATTAACTAAGCTAAGGTTTTTGGATCTGACGGCATGTCAAAGCCTCAAGACAATTCCACCCAATGTCATATCAAGCTTAACCCAACTAGAAGAGTTTTACATGGCTAGTAGCTTCGCACAATGGGAAGTCGAAGAAGGAACAAGCAATAGAAGTAATGTTAGCTTTGCTGAGCTGAAATCCTTGCCTCGCTTAACCAGTTTATCCATTGACATACGAGATGTTGAATGTTTGTCTAAACACTTTTCTTTTCCGAACTTGATATGGTTTGATATATTTGTGTGCTCCACCCTCAGCTGGCCTTTTATAAGATATGTACAACCAAAGTCGACAAAATTGTCCCTCGAAAAGATACAAATGCCCTCAGGTGATGGCATTAAGGTATGGTTGGAAAAAACAAAAAATGTACTATGGCTAGAGAAGATAGAGGGAATAAAAACCATTCTCCCTGACATGGATGATCAAGAGGGTTTAAATGGATTGAAGTCTCTCTATATTTGGAGTGATGATGAGATAGAATGTCTGGTAAATGCAACGGAATGGATTCCACGAGTGGTATTCTCTAATTTAGAGATTTTATGGCTCTCCTCTATGCATAGCTTGAAGGAGATGTGTATTGGCTTACTTCCATCCAGATCCTTTTCGGAACTAATTAGTTTCTATGTAATTACGTGCCATAAATTGTTGACTGTTGTTCCATCCAATTTGCTCCCAAGGTTACAAAATCTGACTAGACTTGAGGTATTCTGTGGTTCTGCATTGGAAGAGGTATTTAACCTAGAAGGGATTATTGAGAAAGGAGATGATCAGCTGCTGTCTACCTTAAGAGCATTGAGATTGGGTAATCTACCTCGGTTGATGCATATATGGAAGGGTCCCAGTCGACTTTTATGCCTCCACAAACTTAAAGAAGTAGAAGTTGATATGTGCGCTACTTTGAGGTATATCTTCTCACTTTCCTTAACTCAAAGCCTTCTTCAACTGGACGTACTCCGTATTTCTAATTGCAATGAATTGGAAGGAATTATTTCCAAGGATAAGGAGGAAGAAGTAGTAGCATGGAAGAAGGGTCCCCGAGGATTTGCATGCTTTCAACACCTTAGAGTCGTAGAAGTGACTCATTGTAATAATTTAATAAATCTCTTCTCATCCTTTATTGCTCGAGACCTTCCGGAAATTG
Organism: Tetracentron sinense; assembly: GCA_015143295.1. Classification (NCBI taxonomy): domain Eukaryota; kingdom Viridiplantae; phylum Streptophyta; class Magnoliopsida; order Trochodendrales; family Trochodendraceae; genus Tetracentron; species Tetracentron sinense. The sequence continues at coordinate 40,125,357 of CM026563.1, forward strand.
CAGAGCTAACTATTGGTGGTTGCGAGAGAATGGAAGTAATAGTTACAAAGGAAATGGACGGTGAAGAAGCAGTGGATAAGATTGTATTCCCACAACTAAAGAAATTGGAACTCTGGGATCTATCAAACCTCACATGTTTCTGCCCGGGGAGCTTTCCTTTTGAATGGCCATCTTTAGAATATCTGAGTGTGAATCGTTGTTTCAAAATGATTACTTTCACTGCTGCTGATACTGATGCTGCTTCTACTTCTACTTCTGCTCATGGATTCCAATCCACGCCAAAACTGAAGACAATCAGAGTAGATGAAAAGTACATGCTTGATGGGGGCGACCTAAATGCTATCATACAAATTTACGTCAAAGAAAAAGGAGGTAAGCACTTGTCCTACCAAAATCCTCTTTACAATTTATAAGAGTTTCTGTCATATTTAGGAGTTTAAATATGAACAAGAACTCTTGTTCAAGGAGATAGCTGGCGCTCCTGAAAATATGCCTTGTGCTCGGGGTATTTTGGAAAGAGATTAATTTTAATGCAGAGCTCCTTTTTTTACATTAATTACACATTTACCCCTGAACAATATAAAAAGGGAGCTCCGCACATGCAGAGCCCAGCATGATATTTAAACTGTTTTGGAAATAGAGTCAAATCCTCTACGGTGATAAATCCGGTTATCACCCCTAGAGGTCGCCACGTGTATCTTTTGACACCCCTTAACAGTGGGTAAGATTCACCCACCCCTAGGGTTCACTCACCCATCCTTAGTTTTTTTTTAAAAAAATATTAATTCTTTTTTTAAAATTAAAAAACTGTTTTTAGAATTTTTTTTTTAATATTAAAAACAGTTTTTTAATTTTAAAAAAGAATTAATATGTTTTTAAAAACACAAGGATGTGTGGGTGAACCTTACCTATGGTTAAGGGCAGGGGCGGAGCCAGGGGGCGGGAGGTGGCCATGGCCCCCCTCCCCCCCCAAAAAAATTTATGTAATTCCTTATTGCACTCGTATGAATAGTGGGCCCCTCAATTAAAAAATAATAATTTTAGTATACTGCCCCCCCCCCCCCCCCCCCCCCCCCCCAATTTTTTATATAGTGGCCCCCCAATGGAATCCCCTTATGCTCTTGAGGTTGCCACATGTCCCTATTGACACCCCTTAACTATGGTTAAAATTCACTCAATCTCAAGGTTCACCTACTTATCCTTGGTTTTTAGAAAAAAAATATTTAAATAATTTTAACCTTAGGTGTTAATTAATTTTAAACTAGGGTTTAAAAAGAAATTTGATACTTTTTTTAAAACAAAGGATAAGTGGGTGAATCTTAACCACAATTAAGGGGTATTAATAGGGACACGTGGCGACTTCAAAGGCATTACGGGAAAAAAATCTCAAAATAAAAAAACTACCCCAAAATTTTTTTCTCAGGGGCTATGCCCCCGAACCCCCCAAATTCAATACCCTCAAATCAAATTAATTTTTTTATACATATATTTTGGCCCCCCCAATGAAAAAATCCTGGCTCCGCCCCTGGTTAAGGGGTGTCAAACAAGACACGTGGTGACCTCTAGGGGTGATAACCGGATTTGCCAAATCCAGTTATCACTGTAGATGATTTGGTTCCTTTGGGAATTACATATTAAAAAAAAAAAAAAAAAAAGGTAATTAGGTTATTTGCACTTTTATTTAATTCTTAAAATATCCTTAAAAAGCATGTGCTTTAACGTTAAAAAACTGAGGGTCTTTCAACCGGTTACTTTTAAGACATTAGGCTAGTTGATGCTGACAATAGAAAAAGCATGAGGTCTTTAAGAGCTGGGAGGTCTCTTTCTTTTGCAGACGAAGTACTCTCGTGAATTATGATCAGCGGCGGAATCAGATTTGTGGTGGCATCCCATTGTTAATTGAAGAAAATAATAATTATTGATGGATTTTGTGGAGAAAAAAAATAGGTGAATACGAAATATTTTAAGCCCAGGGAGATGAGGTTCGGGGCCATAGCCCCCTGGGAAAAAGTTTGACAACTAAATACTCTGGCTGTATTGTCCATATATTTATATTTTGTACATATTATGAATATTTTTTCTTCTTGTTTACAAGGGAGTCGTCTCATTGCCTCATAACTATGTCCAGTTAAGTAATTAAATTAAATATTATAAAAGATATATTTTGTCTTCAAAAGTTTAGGAGACAGTTGTCCTCTTGCCCCACAGTTATGCCGTAATATATAATATAGTATAAATTTTAAGGAAATGCTTAACTTACCAAGGGATTTGACTATGTAGTCAAATGCCCAAACCTCATTGGTCCATGCCCCCTTTTTTAACACCCATAAATTGTGGTTAAGATACACTCACTCCCAAGGTTAAGCAATTAAACCTTTAGTTCTTAAAAAGAAAAAAAAATCATAAATATTAATCTTAAGTTTTTTAAGCTTAACCATATTTAAATTTTAAGGGACTACTGCTCCGTTGTCTAGTGACTTATGCCCAACTAAATACTTAAATAACTTAGTACAAAAATGTACGAGCCCAGATTGTCTCCAATTGCAATTGAATTCGGCAATTAAATCATACTTACATAGCCCTCCTTTAACTTTGGTTAAGAATTTTTAACCCTTAAGGTTAATTTTTTTTCCCGAAACAAAAGGTTAGATTGTTGAGCCCTAAGGGATTGTAAATCTTAACCATAGTTAACGGAGTTAAAAGGGATACGTGTGGGCTGAGTTCAATCGAACATGAACCCAACACAAAAAATATTTTTTTTCCAAAACTTAGGGGACTCCTGCTCTCCAATGTTATGTCCTAAAAAAAATTTTAAAAAATAGTTTTTCAAATGTAGAGTGGGGGCACGTGCCTCCATAGGCCCTCAATTGGCTCCATCCTGACTTGTGATCTTCTCTCCCGTGACAGATGATTGACTGCTGACTTCTCTACAAATCAATGGTTATTGGTAAGAAGCTGTATTATGATGGTGCTCCTATTGCTAACCCTAGATTTATCGTACCATTATTTTTTTTTGGGAAAATCACCCAATGTCTACATCCACAACCACATATAGATCATTTCACTAATTTTATGTGAAAAATAGGTTACAATTCTCTCGTCTCTCTCATTTTCTCACGTTTTATGCACAATGGATAAGACCTATTCATAACGCATTTATATACGAAGAGTGCTACCCCTACTGTTAGTCAACTCCTCTTACCCTCCACCAACATATGTCCATTTATATATGAGGAGTGCTAGCCCTACTGACAGTAGGGCTAGCACTCCTCATAATCAGAAGATTTACAAATTTAATTTATAAAAATCTAAAATCAATCTCTACACAATTATCTAAACCAAGTTTTAACCTAAGCCCCAATTTTATTAAAAAGATTCAAGGATGGCGATATACCCGGAGGCGATACCCCAACAAAGAATAACATCCGATAAGATTAGGGTTCTTCGTTTGAGAAATCAAGAATTATTACTTAAACTACGAGAAAAACGTAATTGAACTTGTGAAAATATTTAAACCCAAGAGATTCAATTGAATGAGATTCAAACTAGAAGAACAATTGATATAGAAATTATAAACATTCAAAACATTCAAGGGATTAATTTAAATTAATATTACCTCATTAAGAGAATTCCAGCTCAGTCAAGGTTAGAGATTTAACAATCCATACAAAGGAAAAATTAAAACAATAATAAGAGAAGATAAGAGATTAGGACAAGTGCTTTGGTAATAGCTCCCCCCTCTCTAGGTTTTCTATAAGCTAATGGATAGAAGAAAAGGGAAAGAAAAAAAAAAGGGAAACTTCTAAAACAACAATATAACAAGAAAACCATCCAAAATCGCGTTTTCTTTGTCCGAAATGGCTTTTCTACACGACCTCCGCTCAATCGCCCGGTTTGGCTGATCAATCGTAACTTTGAACAATAAAATTCCGAAAAAATCACCGCCACCAACGCTCGATCGCTGCAACTAGCCGATTGATCGCAGCTCCGCTCAATTGCCCAGCTTGGCCGATCGAGCGGTGAACATTGTTTTTGTCTACTTTTTCGTCTTTTTGACTTTTGTTCATATGTTGATTTCCATGAAAGTTCTTTACTCGATTTATCTGCATAAAATAATATAAAAATACTTATAATTCATAATTTATAGATGGGTGAACAAGTTCAAAATATAAACTTTAAATCCTAAATTCAAACTAGCTAGAAAGTATGATAAAATGTTACATAATAACTAGTTTGGAGTGTACATTTGAACACTCATCAGGTCACCATGTGTCCCTTTTGACACCCCTTAATTGTGGTTAAGATTCATCCAGCCTTAGGGTTCACCCACCTATCCTGGTTTTTGGAAAAATATCTTAATTTTTTTTTACACCTAGGTTAAAATTCACTAACTCTTAGGATTAAAAAATTTAAAATATTTTTTTCTAAAAACCAAAGATAGTTAGGTGAACCCTAAAAAATGGGTGAATCTTAACCACAGTTAAAAGGTTTCAAATGGAATAGGTGGCAATATCATTGGCATAACCGGACTCCAAGGAGTCCGGTTATAACCGGAGAGAATTTCAAGTCTTCTCAATATCAAATGTGCATAATCAGTTTTTCCATCCTAACATTAATTTTATTTTTTTTGGTTCACTGGAGGCCACATGGTTTTTTTTTTGTTCATTGGAGGCCCCACTAGGGGTACACATGGGTACGGTCAAACCGTGAACCGGACCGAATCGACCACCATGGTCTGGTTTTTTTAAAGGTACGGTTCGTTTCTGGGTCCTATTTTACTTAAACTGATTTCTACTGTTCGGTCCTGGTTTGTACCAATTTGAAACTGAACCGAATCAAGAACCGAACCAAACTTAGAACCGAATGTAGAACTGCCAACCGAACTAAGAACCGAATATGGAGTGCCGAGAACCAAAAACTGTATGAGAACTGAACCGAACCAGTTCTGGGTCCTATAATTTTTTATTTTTTATTTGGAACTTAACCCTAATATTCCTTCCGCCTCCACCATCCTCTCTTTGTTCCAATTTAATCTCTTTTAATTGGTAATTATTTTTGTTCATTGATGAGATTTGAGTTATGGTTTTAGTACATAGAGAATGTAAACTATTGAATTTATCAACATTAGGAGCAAATTATAAACCTGTGAGTAGAACCGAACCGAACCGAGGCTCTACGGTTCGTATCTGAGTTGATTTTTTTAGAACCGAGGTTCATCTGTTCGGTCCCAAAAATTCTCAAAACAAACCACATCGAACCGGGTGCACCCCTAAAGGCCACATGTACCTATGGGCTACACAATGAGGGGTAGCCCTCCTCCTATAAACCCCCCAATCTTGATGTAGATGGGATTCAAACCCAGATCTCTAGTACGACTTTAAGAAACTTTACCAACTAAACTAGCTGACACTTTATCTAACACTAATTTTGAAATGTCCAAATTCTATAGAAATTGCTGCATATGTCTCATCTATGTACATATTTTTTGCAGTCATTGCCGTAAAATGAAAGCGTGGAAATTTATGTTATCTCCGGAAGAGAGAACATCGGATGGAATGCTCACGGTGATGTTGCCTTTCCAAGGCTCTTTCATTTCATATCCCAGGTACCCTAATGGCATTTTCATTACATGAGTACGGATTAACTATAGCCTGGTCGTAGCGTTGTAGCCCAAAGCACCTTGTAAGTTGTAACAAGTCAAAAGGCAGCGAACAATGCCCCATCCAGTCACAATAATATCAGCACAGGGTAAACGACCCTGTCTTGGCATAGCGCTATTGACAGGCCTGCTATTGCAAGCCTGTACTATATCATACATGTAGTCTATTCTCAATGAGTAGGAAATTCCCTTTATTAGGAGTAGGAGCTTCCCCTTTATTTGAGGGATTCCACCCATTGCCAGCAATTCTAAGTGACCTTAGGTTTTTTGAACCCCAAAAAATGAAACTTGGTCTTTTGTTTTAGAAAATTTTGTTTTGGATAAATTACACTCACCTCCCTCGAGGTTCGGTGAAATTTCAGAAACCTCTCATCTCCTTTCTGAACTTACACTACCCCTTCCTCAACTTTGGTTGTCTGTAATAGATATCCCATTCTCTTAAGTTTACCGTTACTTTATGGATGAACTTTGATGATATCATCATTTAAACATTTTAAATTGTCTAAATTACCTATTTTCAACACAAGGTTAGTTAACTCAATAAAATAAATGATAAGTGGTTTCTAAACAAGGTTAATAATATCAACTTAAAGTTAATATATATTTCCAAAATCAAGTATATATATTTTATTTCTAAAAACCAATGTTAGATAGATGAACTATAGGGGTGAGTGAATCTTAACCATTGTTAGTGGGTATTAAAAGGGATATATGATGACTTATAGAGATCCTTTAACTGTGGTTAAACATAATTAACCTAAGATTAATATTTTTATTTTTTCCTTAAAAGTAAGGTTAGATGGATTAATCCTAAGGGTGAGTAAATCTGAAGCACAATTAGTGGATGTTAAAGGGGACACCTGGCGGCCTGTAGAGCCCCCCTTAATAGTGGTTAAGCATAATCAAGCTAAGTTTTTTTTTTTTTTTTCTAAAAATCAAGGTTAAATGGATGAATCCTAGGGGTTAGTGGATTTTAACCATACTTAGTGGGCGTTAAAGGAGACACATGGCAGCTTGTAGAGCTCCTTTTAATTGTGGTTAAGCATAAGCAAGCTAAGGTTTTATTTTCTAAAAACCAAGGTTTGATGGATGAACCCTAAGAGTGAGTGAGTTTTAACCATAGTTAGTGAGTGTTAAAAGGGGCACAACGGCAGATATAGATCCTTTAAATGTGGTTAAACATAATTAACCTAGATTAATATTTTTTATTTTATTTTCTTATAACCAATGTTAGATTAATGAATCATAGGGATGAGTGAATCTTAACCATAGTTAGTGGGTGTTAAAAGGACACATGGTGGCTTGTAAAACCCTTTTTAATTGCGGTTAAGCATAACCAACCTAAGGTAATTTTTTCCCTAAGACTAAGGTTAGATGGATAAACCCTAAGGGTGAGTAAATCTTAATCATATTTAATGGATATTCAAAGGGACATGTGGTGGCTTGGGAGTTTATGTTTTTCTTTGGTTGAGCTTTCAAACGGTAAAGACATGTTTCCTCAATTAAGTAATAGGGGTAAAATGGGAAAATAATAACTTTAGTTAACAGTGTTAATATTAAGAGTCTACGGGGAAGGCAGTGTACTTTCAGAAACTAGAGGGGAGGTTTCTAAATTTCACCAAACCTCAGGGGAGGTGAGTGTAATTTACCCTTTTGTTTTTATGTTTAAACAACTTAAAATCGTTACAAATCTATAGAAACAAAAATAAAAAAAGAACAAAACATAAGTTTTAGAGAAAATCTATAAAAATGTTTATTTATTTTTAATAAAACATGTAAAATAAGTTGTAGTCTCCTATTATTAAATTAATAAAAACCATAACCCCTTTTTGATTGTTAAGAAAATAGGGGATAACAAAGAAAAAAGACTAGAGAAATTAAAGTTTTCTTTTCTTCTTTCGTTTTTGCCTATTTTGTTGGCCACCAAACATGGTGGCAAGTTATATCAAGTTATTTTCTGGGATGGTTTGGTTAAGATTTTGTAGTTGCAATCCCGAAAGTAAGTCAAGGTATAGTTAACTACTACAAACATATCTTTACTAATATAAAGTGGGTGGAGGTGATCAATACATTGATTGAATTTTACTAAATTTCAAAAACACTTTTTACTTGGTAAAGATATGCCCTTTACTCAGTAAAGATATGCCCAAAATATTGAATAAATTTTAGTTAATTTCATAATTGCCCTTTATTCATATTCATATATAGATTCAAATGTTGCTTGAATTTTAGCTAATTCCACAACTATCCTTCACACATATGGATTTAAAACGTTGACTTAATTTCAAAAATACCATTTACTCATATAACATATATAAGGACAAGGGCACTTTAAAAGGTTGATTCAATTTTAACTTAATTTCATAACTAACACTTTGCTACTATATAAAGAAAATGACACTTAAAAAAGTTAATTAAATTTTAGCTTAATTCTAAAATTATCCTTTATTAATTTTAGCTTTAATTAATATATGTGATTTTATCACAAAAAAAATACTTAAAAATTTAATGGAAATTTAATTTTATTCTAAAACTGTCATTTATTAATATATAAAGCAATGTTATCATAATCGCACCGACCATCGAACCGCCGAGTGATCGGGTCCCAGTTCGATCGATTAGGTTGGATCATGTCGTTTTATTATTAAAAATATATATTTTTATTTTCTTGGTGAGAATGTCTCTAAATTTCTTTAATCCCAAAAATGCACTTAAGTTAGGCTTCTATTCTCTCAAAATGCTCTCAAAATTTTTCCTATAGTCTGAATGTCCTGAATATTTTTTTAGTTCCCAAAATGCCCTTAAATCAAATTTCTATACCCAAAACACTTTTCATAATTTTTTTTCTCAAAAGGCTCCGCAAGTTTGCCCATATTTCATTTTCTTTATTCTATAATGTCCCTCAAATTCATATACCCAAAAGGCCCTTAGTTTTTCAATACCCAAAATACCCCTAAAGCCTTTTGGTTCCCAAAATGTCTCTACGTCAAGTTTTTATACCCAATGCGGTTCCTCACAACTATTTACCCTCAAGTTTATATACTCAAAATATTTTTTAAATTATTTTTCCAAAATGCCCCTCAGTATGGTCCCTCTTCTTAGTCTCTTTTCCCTCCCATTTCTCCCACGTGCATTGCATGTGCGGCCCACTAGTTGTTAGTTAAAAGCCTAGTGGCAATGAAATATTTTTTTTTGGGTTATCTCAACTTTGGGGTTAACTGGGGTTAGTATCAGTTCGAAAGGTTAGTGGTTAATGCCTAGAATTTTATCAATTTCTATTAAAGGAAATTATGATTTTTGGAATATTTTTTTCAACTGGGTTCTAAAAGCTTTTCAGGATCACTTAGCCAGGACTACTAATAATAGGTACAACTACCTTGAATGTTCATCAAATGGATACCCATAATGTCATGGTTGGGATTTACCTAATAGAGGCCTAAAACTTCTTGTAGACGAAAGATTTTTACCCAAATGACTCCAAGAAAAAACCATTTTAATGAGTTAAAGGTAACTAGATATCTTGACTTCACCTCAATCCATATTTAACTGGGGATGGCAAAGGTGTGCCAAGGGAGGTACTTGGATTGAGTACTTAAAAGGGAAACTCCAGAGGATTAGTACAACTTTCCTTTCATGATGTGGCAGGTGAACCACTTATCCCATTGCAATGTAGAACCCTAGAGTGTCACTAAGCATTAACTACTAACCATCTAAGACCTGTACCTCCCAAAAAAAAGAAAAAAAAAAAGAGAGTTTATTTTGGTACTTCTACACTTTTCAATCTCTAATGATTTTTCCTTTTGTATATATTTGATAACAGGTAATAATTCAATCGTTGCATCATCAAATCAAAGGTGAAGAAGCACTTCAAGTTCCCATCGTTTGTGTTCTATAGTACATTGTTATTTCTCAATAAGGGGTAGTTTTCAGGCCTATGTGTGCAAGGATATTTTAGCCCTGGAGTGTGATTATACTTCTTTGTTGGCCTGTAAGCTGCCATGCTCTTCGACACTTAATAAATATTGTTTGTATGAGATTGGAATCCTCTTGTGTGTATTTACTACTGTTTTCTTAAATAAATTGTTTTAGTTGAGGAACACTTGTTCATATATCCTTTTTTTTTTGTGCAAATAGCTATGTAGTTCTTTCTAAAAGATATTTTTGATTAAAAGGGTATTAAGCCGCCCGAGTGGAGTTATTCTATAGAAATAATGCAAAAGATATCCATAGCAGCCCAATGTGTGGATTTGTTTGCTAGATCGCTCCAATCAATTTCTGTTACTGCACAATAGAATGTTATGGATTGGGTGATTATATCATTTCATTGTGTAAGTTATTGTTAATGAAAAAAAAGAAGCTAAATCTGCTTTGCGGCTAGGTATTACTGGTCCTCTATAATCCCATCTCGGTTGGGTACTAGACTTCACACAGGTGTAAGCACCCATTTTTACACCCTCACAAACCCTGTCAAAACCCGGTAGATAAGCCCTAGGCCGAACCCTAGTGAACCCTAGGTATACCCTCAATCCTAGGTACAACCCTCTTGGGCTCAAGGCCCATCACCATTAAACATACCTTAAACCCCAAGCAAACCCAAGGCTAACCCTAGTTAAATCCTAGGTCTAACCCTAGGTGAACCCTAGAACCAACCCTAGGCCTAACCCCACTCCAAGCCCTAGCAAAACCTAGGTTTAAGCCCTTATGGACCCAAGGCCCATCTACCTATTCCAAAAACCTACAAATCCACAAGACTAGGCCTTTGTGGGCCCAAGCAGGGCCCACTAGGGTGGGGCCCACACCCTTTGAGTTTGAAATATAGGCGCGAAAACCCCCCATTTGGCAAATCTTATCCTCCTTGGCCCAAGTGTGCGAGGGCCTAGCCCGAATTAGAATTAAAACCAGGGTGTCAGTAATCGAATTACCGACACCCCATGTTTTGCCTTTGTCTTGAGTGGCGGTAATCGAATTACCGCCACACCTGGAAATCTGCATTTGGGTCTAACAGGCTCCCCCTGTAGCCACCTGAGCACCTTGGGTCCTCCCCTATTGGTCCCTTTCGACTCCTATAATACCAATAATGCCCCTAGGCCCTCTCCCTTCTCCTCTATAAAAGCATGGCCACCTCCTGTTTTAAAACATTCATTTTTTTTACATCCAACCCCTGTCCGAGTGTGAACAGCCACCCCTGCTTCATCTCAGCCCATTACCGCCACTGTGAGTGGTTCCTAGATATCCTAGGGCACCTACCAGACCCTCGCTAGTCGCCTCCAGTCGCCACCACCTTTGCTGCCACTATAGAACTCGAACCAGAGGGTAGGGATCATCCCTTACCCCTTTTTTTTGCTTTCTGAACTGTAAGAGACCCCTGGTCCTGCTCCAGGGTCCCATTCTTGCTTTCTTTTATGTTCTTGAGCTTCAGCAGCCTGGGATAGGGGCCCCCTTGCCTCAATCGTAGGTCCGGGGAACTCCCTTGAGGCTTAGATACGGTTTCATCTCACCACCATGCTTAGCCACCTCCCCAGGGGGTCTGGGGGTCCCTCAGTCCATGAGGGAACCCTTAGACCCCTGCTGGTTCAAGGCCAATAAGGGAAAATCGGTTTTTTTCAAAATCTGCTGGTGGTCGGTAATCTGTTTACCACCACTCTCAAGAATCAAGCCTTTCTTACTGTCGGTAATCTCATTACCGACAGTCTTGGTTTTTCTGAGCAGTGAGTTTGGACCCCTGTGGACCCACATGCCTTGTTTCCTAGGGCCAACTCTTGGCCCATTGGGTAGCCCTAACTCCCCTCCACCTCCCTGTAAATTTTCAGACTTAGGGGCCAAGTCTAACCCTGGTTTGCAAGGCCCCAAACCCTGGTTAACAAGCTGTGCAGATTGTTGGTAGTCTGATTGCCGACAGATCAATAAATCAAAATTTGCTTATTGGCGGTAATCTGATTACCGCCAATACTGAGCCTTTTTTTTGCAGACTTTAGACCCCCTATGGGGACCACACCTGATCTAATTTGGGCCTGAGACTAAGCCCAGTGGATTCATGGCATTTCAGGCTATCTATACTTGGTTTTACTTTTTCCAGGGGTGATCCCTAACCCCAGTTAAACTCTCACAAACTTGGGTTAAAAATTTATTGAAATGGAGGTAATCCGATTACCTCAATTCTGTAAATTTATAACTTTGGACTTTATGTAAGGCCCAAACCGGTTAGGAGGTCATTCTAGGCCCTACCATACCATTTGGGCCCACTTTTGACCTACTATGACCCTTAACCATGGTTAAACGACCTCCGGTTAACTTTTAACCATGGTTAAGTACCACTTAACCCCATAAAATTTGAAAAAATCTAGAAAAATACAAAAGACTTAAAATCAACTTTTTGACTTTTTAAACCATGGTTAACACCCTTAACCATGGTTAACTCCTTTTAGCCCTGGTTAGCAACCTTAATCCTAGGTTAACACACCCATTTGCCTCCGGGCTTCATCCTTGGCCTACCGGGCCTCACCCCTAGTCTACCGGACTACCCCTCGACCTACTGGGTCCACACTTTACACATTGACCCACCCCGATCAAGCAAAACCATAATCTACCGGATTAGGCCCATTAGCCACCTCTTGGTGCACACACCCACATTCCTTAGCTTTAGCATGAGCTCAAATGCTAGAACTACGTTCGGTCTGATCTTATCCAAATGTGAGTACGTAAGCAACCCAACCCGGGTTCGACCCTAGTTAGCTTTACTTTTTCTAGTTAGTATTAACTTAAACACTTAGGCATTTGCTTAACCTTGACTTTAATTTTGACATAAACGTAGCAAGTAGGGAACCACTATGTGTGGAAGTGTCGGGGTGTCTAACCCCTTTCCTAAATTTAACCAAAGCTCTTACCTCGATCTTTGATCACAGACCAAGACCTTATCCAATATTTCCATTGGGACTTATCCCTTCTGAATGAATAGGTAGCGACTCTTAACAATCCTGTGAGACTTTTTTCGAGGGAGTGAAATCCCGTTCTCACAGCTCTAATGACTCTACTGGGGATATGAGTATAGGTTCAACCCGGAACCTAGGTTCAAGCTAAATGAACTTCAACTTAATCAAATGTCTTAGTATTTAACTTAATACTAATCATTTTTACACTTCTTTAATGATTTTTGTACTATGCATTTTATTCATACCATAGTAGTGTAATCAAACACAATCCCCTTAGACAGGCTTATTATGTTAACGGCCTCTGGATGATGATCCTTGATGTCAGTAGCTTAAAAGTCTTGGAGGTCCGCAGAACTTGGCCTGTTAGGTGATGACCATCAGGAAACGGTTCTGAACGCTCTCGCTTACACCAATCATCTATTTTCAGGTATGTTTTATACCGGGGAGCAGAATATACGGTGTTAAGTGACCTTCCATCCTTAGGAACACACTTGCATACATCAACATTCATACACATAGTCTACGCTAGGGCATAGTCTACAAACAGTCCAAATCTGGAAGGGTCCCCTAACCCTAACCTGCTTACACCCTATACCTGTCCCCCAATCTTGGCTGACTATCCGGACACTTTTACCTGGGTAATCACCCATCCAGGGGTATGTACTGAGCATTACCTGTGCTTGTAATAAAACACATCTGACCATGTGTCCTGACATAGCATGTGGAGTTCAAATCTCAGGCGGATAGGCCCTTCCCGGGCCTACTTCTAGCCTCGACCTAATAGGTTCCTCGGTTTCCAATAACCCGGGTTAAAGCACGTCGGAACTCTGTCCGACTGCCCTATCGGCTCACATATGCCTTGTCACACCCAATCAATAAATCAAAAATTTGCATCATCTTTTGCATGTCCATCTGCATTTCACAGTATACTCATCGAGTCTGTCCTTGCTAAGGTAGATGGCAGACCCTTCAGGGACCGTACAGACAACTGGTCAACCCTCGCGGTCATGCATTTTACTTTTGAAGGGGCATGTGATCGAAGCCTCCAGAAAGCAGTAGAAGCCCTTACTTCCGGTCAGCGTTTGGCTTGAGCCCAGCATTTCAAATTAGGATCCGTCCTAAGCCTATCCATGATTAACCTAGACCCTCGCCTTTTAGACGCTGCAATTCAGTGTTGGAACCCCTCGAACATGGTTTTTCATTTCGGTAAGAACAAACTATGTCCGACTTTGGAGGAGATTCAGTGTATTCTAAGGTTAAACATAGTATTGCGCTACAAGATAAATTATCAGGCATACCTATCAAGGTTCTTGCATCTAAAGCCTGCTTGTTTGCAGCCCGGTCCTAACAACATTTTCGACCGAATACCCGTGCAGTCTCTGGAAAGGTTGTATTGCTCCATGTGGAACCCTGATCGCTTCATAGCAGAGCTCCCTGGTCTTAATGCCTTTACACTGATAGTTGAGTCTCAGTTGCTGTTCCCGAGATGCCGCACACTTGTCGAGTTTGTACTGATGGGGATCATCAAGGACACCTACAGATCCGGAACCATCATACCAGTCATCCTTGCAAAGCTTCTTAGGGCTCTCAATCAGACAGGAGACTGCCGAAAGGACATCTTCCATGCCAGCACACTGCTCCTACATCTCTGGTTGGTCGCGCACCTGCTAACGATCATATTTATACCAAACGACCTCCGTGAAGCTTACAGCATACCTTAGAAGATCTCTCAAGGTCAGGGTCAGGGTCCTATTGTAATTACAGACGTCCAAAAGCTCTACCAACTTCTCCAGGACCTGACTGAGAAGGACATCATGTGGCAGTGCGAGTGGCTAATCGTGCCAAGCCTACCTCGTGTCGTCATCTCAGGGAGACGGTGCATGATCTTTACCGGTCTTACAGGTTCTGCAGCCTATGTACCTCTCAGAGTCCTCCACCAGTTTGGACTCCCTCAATGCATTCCAGTCATAGACCGGAAGGGAAATGACTTTGCCGACTTCACAATGCACTCCAACCGCCTCACCGGTAGATTCCTGTCTAGTTGGTGAACCTCCTGACGAGATCAGTGGCCAGACTTTGTGGCCATAACAGGACCATCTATAGATGCAGCGTACCGACTCTAGGTGGAAGATCCTGACATTCCATCCCCCATGTCTGCACCTAGGGAACTGCCTACTCCAATCTCAGTCCCATCACATGGTACCATACCTTTGGCTGACATAATAGTCCCTTGGACAGACATCTTTATAAAGAGACAGCTCCACATCCAGATGAAAGAGCAGCAGCTTCGGAAAGCCCAGCAGACATTCAGGCTATAGGAAGCGGAACGGGACCGCGAACTCTAGGCCAGGCAAGAGCAGATCTAACACCTTCAATAGACAGTTTGTTCGTACCTGAAGAAGCAGAAAGGTGATGCCAAATAGACAACCGTACTCGGGGCACAGTTGTACTTCTATCAAGAGCAGCTTGATAGTGCAAAGGCGGAGATGACTGGCCGTATCTGACAATTCGGATAACGGATGTTCGGTGTTACAAAGTCCCTTGCCAACATAGAGGTAGAGGTCACATCCCTCCAGCAGGAGATCATGGACCAAGAGGGCATGCCTCGACCACTTGACTTTGCTATCCCGAATGGACCTGCCTAGGATCAAGCCTTTTCTTTTCTTTGAGTCACGGTCTTGTACTCACTGCACATCACAACCTTGTACTCACTGCACCTTAACATGCATCAATGAAAAATCTTTTTCTAGAATCATCTCTCCTGTCTTCATGCATATTCATGATTAATCGTTGCATCTTTTCAGTTTGTATGAGCCAACCCATGACTTATTCTATGACTGCGATTCTTGTAGGCATCGTAGAAGCAGTCTTGACAGAGATACCAGTCACAGAGCTAGTACCATACCGGCCTGCATCTGAGAGCAGCTCAGAAGCAATGCTAGAACCATCGGACCATCAACAGAGAATTGATGAATTGGTGCAGTCACATGATCGGGACATTGTTGCTATGCAGAACAAGTTGGATTGAGTTTTGGAATCTCTGAACATTCTTCTTGGTGCCCGTACCGAAGAACCTTCTACCAGAATCCCCACCACAGAAATCCCTGATCAGCCTCATCCTGACTGGAATCAATCCAGACATTCAAAAGACTGCCTTATTGGCGGAGATTGATTCTTCCATCATTCACCCCATCATATCAAATCCCCAACTCCTACCGGGAGCCTTTGAGGGGCGGGCTATACTAGGAGGGAAGGAGGAATCGCTCCCGAAGAGAAGAAGAAGAGAACCTAAAGGCTCATTCTTCTATCAGTAGCCAACCCTGAAACAAAGGTGTACGTACATAAATAAAGAGGCAGGTTATGTCCATCTCCTTCCCATCTATCTTGACCGGGAAGAGGGGGGAGGCTCTTGCGGAAGCCTTGCTCGCCCTTCTCTATTTTGAGGGATCCCTCATATTGATGATTCCAGGCTTCCCGGACTCGTAACAGACGGCTAGGAACTCATGGAAATAAATAACACTACTCTCATCCCTCTCCCGAGGTAGCTACTATTTTTATTCGTATTCCTTAAGTGGATTAAGACCTGTATATAAGTCAGATGTTGGAAGGGGAAGCTCCCCATAATATGAGTGCTCTTTCAGTCAAGTAAGACTCTCGACTATAGTTGAATGGAAGTTTCATTTCCAAAGTATCAAATAATGCCTTTTATTGAGTCCCCATGGCACCCTAAACCGACTCACCATCCTTCACCCTGACCTCTCTCTCCACACCTGCATCCTCTCCCCCAACTGCAACATCAGCACGTTTCCCTACACCAACGATCTCTACTGCAACAGTAGTCTTTGCCCCAGCAGCGTCAACGATCACTTTGTCATCTTTCATCACAACATCTTCCTCTAACACGTCCTCATATCGCTTCCGCCACCACAGCTTCGCATCCCCAGAGAGATACATTATTGCCATTATGACTTGGTCATCAAAAGGGGGGCACGAATAACCTTTAAGTACTATTCCATGTCCCAGAGGATGAGAAACTTCCTTGGCATTTCGGATCCCGTTGAATGGTTGTGGTTCCGGGACTCAAATGCGTCTGGAGTCGCTAGGTGAGACATTCGGTTCCCGAATCATCATCCCTAATCCTGGACCCGCAACAAGTGAAGGAGAAGTAGAGTTTGATCAGTATAATGAGCAGCTCAGGGCTTTACATGTCCACCAGGACAAGCCGTCTTTTTCCGACCCTATACCGTCCCTCAAGGATCAACATGAGTAGATTAAACAAATAAAGGAGGAGATGAGAAGGATGAGAGGGGCATTTGCCAACCCACTCTATCACTAGAGGATCTGATATTCTCATCCAGGGATGTTGTACTCCCAGGTTTTAAAGTTCCAGACTTTGACAAGTATGACGGTTCCGGCTGTCCGAGACAATATCTGCAAATATACCTGGGGGACATGCTCCTAAACAACAAGAACCAGCCTTTATTGATCCAATACTTCCAAAAGAGTTTGAAGGGGGCAGCCCTTATTTGGTGGATGTTGGTTGACAAGCAAAAAGTCAAGACCTGGTAAAATGTTATGGATATGTTTGTAGAGCAGTACTCATTCAATCAAGAGCTTCGACCTCAGTGGAGCCAATTAAAACAAATGAGTTAGCGGAACAATGAAACATTCCTAGAGTACGCCTCGCGCTGAAGAGCAATTGGTACAAAAGTCTCTACTCCTATCCCTAAGGAGGACCTGGTAAACATATTCATGGGCATTTTAAAGCAGCCCTATTCGACCCTGATGGTCACTCTGCCAGTCGGAGACTTCAGTACGATTGTCAAGATAGGTGCCCAAATTGAAACAGCGACTCAGAGTGGTGTTATCCATTCCAATCTTGGGCTCAATCCTCCCAGAACAGCAGCAGCTTCTACAAGTAGGAACAATGGTCCTCATGACCAGAAAATGAAAGAGAAAATCAATTTGGTGGCTCCCGCAACACCGATCAAACTATCGGCTCCGGCCGCTCAGCAAAAGCCATTACCAGGGACAACCTCATCCCCTTAGAAACCTTACTCCTCTCTCTCTTATACCCTTAGTCAACTTCTCGACTTTCTGACCAAGCAGGGTCTTCTCGAATTGAGAGACCCTACCCCTCTCCTTCCCCCTGATAAACAAAGCAAAACCTATGATGCTAACCAACACTGCGCCTTTCACCGAGACCCAGGCCATACAACAGACTATTGCATTAGCCTGAAGTGCATCATCCAGGATCTTCTGGATGCAGGCAAGGTTGAGCTGGCCCCTGGCAATATCAGTATCAACCAGGTGCCACTACCTCACATAACAACCAAGTCAATTTCATTAAGTGGGTAGAGCCCAGGGCAGGGCATCTAGGACCCTACGCACCTGCTGTCAGTGACGGCATCATCAGGCCCTCATATCGACCATCGGTCATAATCCCTCTCCCTCAATCAAACATCCAGGCCATCCAGGACAATTACCCGCTATTGAATCTGACAAAGAGTAAATTGTCTATACAATTCCTTGTCCCGCCAATTGGCCTACAACCTCCACTCAAGCCTCCACATCTTCTGGCCCAGTAAAGATCCATTTCATCTCATTTGAGCCTTTTAGCCTTAACCGTGCATCTGCCCCCATTCCCTCATCCTAGAGAGCGAGTACATAGCCAATCTTACCCAATCCGGTTGGGTGTATCAACTTCCAACAACTGAACTGGTAAAGAACAAGGGAAAGGAAAAGATAGGGGTGTCAGATCCAGAGAGAGAGACAACGAATTCAGCTTTTCTATTGAAAATCCTTGAGAAGGCAGAAGAGTTCAATATCACCCAGCAGTTGAGTAAAACTCAAGCACAGATCTCCATACTAGGTCTCCTCTTAACATCTGAGTATCACAGGTTGCAACTCTTACAGGTATTCAACAACGCCCATATCACACTGAACATCTCGCCTGAAAAACTGGGATAGATGGTGGGGCAGGTGCTTGAATCAAGAATCATCTCATTCACTAAAGAGGAGATACCTGACGGAGATAGGGACAATACCCGGGCCCTCTAAATTGCAGTTTAGTGTTTGGATAGAACTCTTTTCTCAATGCTTATTGATAACGGCTCCGGCCTGAATGTCTGCACTTTATCTACTCTGCAAAGCCTAGGCTTGAACCTCAGCCAATTGAAGAAGAGGCCCATGACCATCTAGTCGTTTAACAATACCACCAAGTAAAAATTGGGGGACATAGGCTTGACCATCAGGTTCAGACCAACGTAGTTTATAATGAACTTCTAGGTCGTGAATGTACCAGCCTTATTCACCTTGCTCTTGGGGAGGCCGTGGATCCACATGGCCGAAGCCATTTCCTCTTCCTTACATCAGATGATTAAATTCATCCAAGATGACCACCTAGCCATCGTTCTGTCTGAGAAATTGGTGAGTTTTTTCAGGGACATCCAAGAGTTGGGGCAGAGTTCAGCCTTCATGTCCTTTCAGTTTGAGCAGATCAGCTCTATCTCCCAGGTAGAAGAACTCAGCAAGAAAGTTGTGCCTCCGTTTGTCTAGATGATGGCCCGCATGAATTACCAACTAGGGTAGGGCCTCGGGGCCAAGAACCAAGGCATGAAAAAGATATACGTGCCTCCTCGCTACACTTCACCATTTGGGTTGGGATAGAAGCCCAAGTACGAGGACTATCTCTCGAAACTGGCCAGGAAAAATAAGCAATTGGCGAAACCTGAACCCTAAATCTCATATCTCTATCACTTTCCCCATGAGAATCTTCAAAACCTATCCAAAAACTTTCCTTGCACCCATTGCTAACATCCGTTACCCTCAACCCGGCACAGAATTTTCAGGGATTCCCGAACCGGAAGTCTTCAGCGTCACCCAGATGTTCGAAGAGCTGGCTGTTAGAGATGCAAAAACAGAACCAGAATACTTAACGGGAGAGCAGGTTTGCACACTCTGTAACAGCGTAGAAGCATCATCCAGTCGCCAACTACTGATCCGTTGGTGGACCGAGGCTCTTACCGTTGACGCCGCTCAGGGCCAGGGCAAGCACAGTGCAGGGAAGGTTGGTTCGGACAAGCAGTGATCAAGCACTATTCTCTTTCTTCTCTTAATCTATCTCTCTTTTGCTCTCATTGCAAAATCCAAAATTTTCGGCTATCTGTAGGCCACTTTTTGTCAAGGCATTTTTGTAAACAGTCCACCATTTTATAAATGAAATCTTGAATTTTTGACTCAAAAACGTGTTTTCAAAAAAACATTTGCATCGACTGATGACGAAATCACACGGACTCTTCCCCTTGAAGGCCTAGTGTCCTGAAGCCAACATAAACATAAAAACATAAGCATGCTAAACTAAGCTTGATGATTTGCCAAGAAATTGTCTCTGACAAGGCTACCCCTGAAACCCTTCTTGAGCTTTCATAAGTTGAGTATAAGTCAGAGTAGAAAGCAGAAAAGGATGAGGAATCGCCTCAAGAGATACTGAACCTCCTAGAACATTCTGCGGTCAAACATCGAGGACACTGAGACAGTGAACCTGGGATCCGCAGCTAGTTAAGATCGGCACTACTATGAGCCCACAGCAAAGATCAGACATTATCAGCTTCCTAAAGAGCTACAGTGATGCCTTTGCTTGGTCATACGCAGACATGCCCGGCCTGGACCTAGCATTGGTAGTACATAGAGTGCCCTTGAACCCTGATGTCAGACCAGTTAAGCAGAAGCTGAGACGGATGAGGCCCGAAAGGTCACAGAAGGTCAAGGAAGAAGTTGAAAAACAGATCAGTGCAGGCTTCTTAGCAGTAGCGAACTACCCCGAATGGTTGGCCAACATTGTGCTAGTGCCCAAAAAGGACGGCAAAGTCCGGATGTGTATCGACTATCGGAACCTGGACAAGGCCAGTCCTAAAGAAAACTTCCCTCTCTCGCACATCGATATTCTGATCGACAATACTACAAAGCACGAGACTCTCTCATTTATGGATGGTTTCTCCGGATACAACCAGATCAGAATGGCAGAGGAAGACATGGAAAAAACCTCGTTCATCATACCTTGGGGTACATTTTGCTAGAAGGTGATATCCTTCGGACACAAGAACGTAGGGGCAACCTATCAGAGGGCCATGATGGCATTGTTCCACGACATGATGCACAAGTCCACTGAAATCTATTTGGATGACATGATCGTCAAATCTCCAACTGCCTGGCAGTATCCAGAAGATTTGAAAAGACTCTGTAACATACTCAGAGAGTTCGGCCTAAGACTGAATCCGGTCAAATGTATCTTTGGAGCCTCATCAAGAAAGCTCCTCGGCATCAGTACAAGAGGCATTGAGATCAATCCAGCTAATTTCAGAGCTATTATTGAAATGCCAGCACCCCAAACTGAAAAGGAGATTTGCAGTTTCCTGGGTAGAATTCAGTATATCAGTCGGTTCATCTCTCAACTAACTCCAATATACGAGCCGATCTTCAAGCTTCTCAGGAAGAATACACCGACAGTCTGGACAACAGAATGCCAAGAAGCCTTTGACAGAATAAAGCAGTATCTTCTCAATCCTCCAGTACTCGTGCCTCCTACGTCAAGACAACTCCTGCTACTCTATAACTCGATGCAAGAAACCTCCATGGGGTGTGTTCTAGCCCAGCATGACGAGACGGGTAGAATAGAGTAAGCTATCTACTACATCAGTAATCGTCTGCTAGAGTATGAAGAGCAGTACAGTCCTCTTGAGAAAACTTGACTGACACTGGTCTGGGCAACACAGCGTCTTTGGCATTATCTGTTTTCTTACCTGGTAATCCTGATCTCTCGGATGGACCCACTCAAATATCTACTGCAAAAGCCAGCCACTACCAGAAGGACTTCCCGATGGCTTATGATGTTGTCTGAATTCGACATCACGTATATGACACAAAAGTCAATCAAGGGACAGGTGATAGCAGATCACCTCACCCACAATCCGACTCAGGACTATGTGTCTGTACATGATCAGTTTCCAGATGAAGCCATCTTGTACGTAGTAGCAGACAAACAAGAGTACTCCTGTTGGGAGTTGTACATTGATGGAGCTGCCAACAGTCATGGAAACAGGGCAGGAGCAGTCCTGATCTCACCTAAGGGAGCACACATCCCTATCTCGATCAAACTGAAGTTCAGATGCTCCAATAACGAAGCAGAATACAAGGCATGCATAACCGGTCTGCAAGAAGCCCTGGGCATCATAATCGAGAAGATAGACGTCTATAGCGACTCATCTTTGGTAATCTGTCAGGCAAATGAATCTTGGGCCATCCGATAAGCCAGGCTGGTTCCATACTTAGCTTACCTCAACGTGCTGATCACTCAGTTCAAGAGAATCACTTTCAGTCACAGATCTAGGAACCACAACAGATTCGCCGATGCATTGGCCAGTCTTACTTCCATGGCTCAGATTCCTAAGGGCATCATGCTCTGGCTGATTGAAATTCAGCAACAGGATCAACCTGCCTTACTGTCTTGAGTTAGATACAGTCACAGACATCCAGCCTTAGTATACAGACATCAAGCAGTACCTCGAGGACGGGACCTTCCCTCTCGATGCTACCAAAATAGACCGTCGGATAATCTGAAAACTGGTCATTCAGTTTGTCTTATCAGGGAGAGTATTGTACAAGAGATCACCGAACATGATCTGGCTCAGATGTCTAGATACCAGTGAAGTAGCACAGGTAGTCGTAGAAGTTCACGGAGGAACCTGCAGCCCACACATGAACGGGTTGATGCTATTAAAGAAAATTCTCAGACTGGGCTACTACTGTTCTACAATAGAAGCTGACTGCTGCAGGCAGGTACAGAAGTGCCATCAGTGCCAAATCTATGCTGACAATCAATGCTCTGCCTACAAGGCTGCATAACCTGACTGCTCCTTGGCCATTCTCTTCCTGAAGCATCAATGTCGTCGGACTCATAGCGCCGAAAGCATCTATCGGTCATCGATTCATCCTGGTTGCAATCGATTACTTTACAAAATGGGTCAAGACAGTATCTTATGCCAATGTGACAGCCTCCATGGTTCAACGCTTTCTAAGAAGGAATATCATCTGCCGATACGGTGTTCCGTTTGAAATTGTGATAGACAATGCTCTTAACTTCTGCAACAAGGGGATGACTGACCTCTACTAGAAATTCAAGATACAGCATCACAATTTCACTCCATATCGGCCACAGACTAATGGTGCAGTGGAAGCAGCCAACAAAAACCTGAAGAAAATCATTGAAAAGATGGCAACCAACTACTCTGTTTGGTATGAGATGCTCCCATACGCACTCATGGCCTACAGAACGTCCATCAGAACTTCAACAAGGACAACACCCTTCTCTCTGACCTATGGTATAGAAGCAGTCCTCCCCATCGAAGTAGAGATTCCATCACTCTGGGTATTAATGGAAGCAGAAGTCTCAGAAGCAGAATGGGTACAGACCCGATTTGAGCAGCTGAATTTGATTAAAGAACGGCAACTGAAAGTGATCAATCATTCTCAGGCCTATCAGAGGCGCATAGCTAGGGCATTAAACAAGAGATTCAAGCCTCGCAGCATCGAAGTCAGTGACCTGGTTCTCCGGAAAGTGTTGCCCAACCGCCCTGATCCCAGGGGCAAGTTTACTCCAAATTATGAAGGCCCATACATCGTCCAAGACAAATTCTCAGGCGGTGCCCTTCGATTCAGACGTATGGATGACGAAGACCTCCCTGAGCCCGTCAACATGGACAAAGTTAAATAATACTACGCTTAGGGTCTAGATCTGATAGGCGCTTTGCATTCGTAGAATCTCCGGGAAATGATAGGAGGTCATCCTTGGCACACTCGTTATCCCTTTTCAATATAACCCATTTATAAATCAATGAAAATCCACTAGTTAGCTCCTTGAGCCTGACAACCTTTCAACAAACTTTTCAGGGACACCCTCCCTCATCATCCGTGGCATATGCCTGAACTACGTCATGACCTGATCCTGTAAAGAGTACGTAGGTAACCTGACAAATCAGGTGCGGTCATAAAACGGGTAATCATCCCCCAACTCTCCCAAAGCAAAGTCCCTCCTTCCCTAAAAGGAGTCATCAACTCTCCCCCACAGAGTTACTCCCTAAGCAAAGACAAACTCTCCCAACTTCCCTGGCGGAATCGACACAAAGTTTACAAGATTTTTCCATTAAAGGGAAACCCAAAATAGAAGTCAAAATATTCTCCAAGTCAGGGACTCCTCGAGCGAAAACAATCTCTTCGAGCTTTATCCCCAATAGAATCAACTTCTCCAAAATCAATCTCTCCAGAGGAATCAAACTCTCCCCGCATAGAGAAAAATCCCAGAAAGTCAGCCTCTACCAGAGAGGACAATCCCCAGTGGAGCAAAAAAAAAATCCACTGGAAGCATCAAAAGTGCAAATCTCCAGTAGAAAATCCCCATGTAAGCCAGTTGCAGCAAAATGAAACAAATTTTAGGGTATCCCAAACATCGGTCCCCCAGCCTACGTTTCATCCTATTCTAAATCCTCTTGAATCCCATAGAAACTATGAGTGCAAAGCGCAATATCATATCTACATCCTCAGCGGAATGCAATCCCCACAGGAACGCAGTTTAGGACAATGAAGGGAGCATAATTATTTCCACAACAAATCGCGGGCATGAGTGAAAAGCGGCGACGACCTCATTATGCAAAAATTACACGATACCTAGACCTAGTCTTGTGGCTAAGGGTAAAAAATGGACAAAAATCAATCAACCTCGCAGGCGTGAGGAAAACCGGCAATGACCTCATCGCACAAAAATTATGCGAACTCCATGACTTGGTCATTCCAAGGGTAAAAAATGGAGAAAAAGCTGAAAAACCCGTTTGGCAACACAATCAGGCAACAACCAACCTCGCCGGCCTCCCCAGTCACCCTCGACAGGTCAGCATCCCCAGCAGAGATTCCGACAATGAATACCCTCAACAGATGTGTTACTCTAAGACATATCTCCAGCATACAGGCAAACATCGAGAAATCCCCAATAGACTGGAAATCCCAAGTTCCCCAGTCAGTAGTCTACAACAGAGACCTACTCCCCAGCAGACCCCCAGCAACAGGCCATAACAATCTTCAATCCCCAATGGATCCCTCAGCAGAAGCCTCTGACAGCTCTCAACTTCACTTTACCCCAGCAAGAGTTTAGCCAGTCTCCGAAACCTGGTAGAAAGATTTTCCCGGTATGAGTCCAGAAGCTTGCAACAACATTTAGACAAACTCGTATATCCCTAGCAACGTTCTGCTTTGAGTCATACTCCAACTCTTCGAGAGTAAAAGGGAACCTGCAATCCCCTTGAAGTCCTGAATTAAGCCAATTTACTGGTAAATCTGAAAGCTAACAAAGCATACTTTTGTCGAAATCAAAAATCTTTTACGAAAGTCTCCCACACTTTTTCTAAGAAAGGTTTTTAAAAACAAACGGTTGGTTACAAAATCCATTGAACCAACTTGCACCGAGCAGCCCAGGTGAAACAAGTAGAAGAAGCAGCTTCCGCACCTCCCCAGCCAGCAGCAGTCAATAGAGTCATGGGAAAGCATCCTCAACTTTATCCCTTGCATGACCTTACTTGCATAGCGCCATACCCTACATGACCAAACATTTCAGCATCATCCAACATGACCAAACCTCAGCGCCTCTCGGCCATACCAAAGTTAATCTGGCATCATTTGCCTCAAAACTGTGAACATCTTGTACCTTGACAATGTACACCCCTCGACACCCCGTGTGTCTTTGACATCATAGAGTCTCTATTGACATCGAGTCAACCTGCCGACACTCACCGCATGCCCCTCTCAGAGACGTCCCCATACGTTCTTCGACATCCGAGTCTCCATTGACGCCAAGTCAACCCACCGACACTCACTGCATGTCCTCTCTTTTGACACATCGTGTGTCCTTGACATCCCAGGTTTCCATTGATGCCGAGTTAATATGCCGACACCTCGTGTGTCCAACACCCCGTGTGTTCCCAACATCTCGCTTGTCCAACACTCTGTGTGTTCCTGACACCCCGTGTGTCTCCCGACTGATTTGGTTAATATCCTTTGAGAAAGACCGTTTCGATCAATCCCCTCGCCGCTTCCGAGCGACACCTCGCTTTTAGCCAGCGCCTCCAGGCCATGCCATCTTTGCATCTGTCTCTCATCCCCGATTACTCGTTATCTCCTAGCAGTAGTCTTTACCACACTCACCATAGGTACAACATGCATGCATCTAATCATCCATCTTTGTGTAAAAATAGGATGATTCCAATCTTTGTCGTTCAACTGCCATCCTGGCACTCTTCGGCAAAGAGGGGCAGCTGTAAGCACCCAATTTTTACACCCTGACAAACCCTGTCAAAAGCCGGTAGGTAAACCCCAGGCCGAACCCTAGTGAACCATAGGTATACCCTCAATCCTAAGTACAACCCTCTTGGGCTCAAGGCCCATCACCATTAGACATACCCTAAACCCCAAGCAAACCCAAGGCTAACTCTAGTTAAACCCTAGGTCTAACCCTAAGTGAACCCTAGAACCAACTCTAGGCCTAACCCCATTCCAAGACCTAGAAAAACCTAGGTTTAAGCCCTTATGGACTCAAGACCCATCTACCTAGTCCAAAAACCTACAAATCCACAAGACTATGCCTTTGTGGGCCCAAGTAGGGGCCCACCAAACTTAGGGTCCCACTAAGGTGGGGCTCACACCCTTTGAGTTTGAAATTTAGGCGGGAAAACCCCCTATTTGGCAAATCTTATCCTCTTTGGCCCAAGTGTGCGAGGGCCTGGCCCGAATTAGAATTAAACCCAGGGTGTCGGTAATCGAATTATCAACACTCCATATTTTGCCTTTGTCTTGAGTGGCGGTAATCGAGTTATCGCCACACCTGGAAATCTGCATTTGTATGTAGCAGGCTCCCCCTACAGCCACCTGGGCACCTTGGGTCCTCCCCTATTGGTCCCCTTTGACTCCTATAATGCCAATAGTGCACCTAGGCCCTCTCCCTTCTCCTCTATAAAAGCATGGCCACCCCCTGTTCCAAAACATTCATTTTTTTTACGTCCAACCCCTGTCCGAGTGTGAACAACTACCCCTGCTTCATCTCAGCCCACTACTACCACTGTGAGTGGTTCCTAGATATCCTAGGGCACCTACTAGACCCTCGATAGTCACCTCCATTCGCCACCACCTTTACTGCCACCGCAGAACTCGAACCAGAGGGTAGGGATCATCCTTTACCCCTTTTCTTGCTTTCTGAACTGTAAGGGACCCCTGGTCCTGCTTCAGGGGTCCCATTCTTGCTTTCTTTTATGTTCTTGAGTTTCAGCAGCCTGGGATAGGGGCCCTCTTGCCTCAACCGTAGGCTTGGGGAACTCCCTTGAGGCGTACATACGGTTTCATCTCACCACCATGCTTGCCCGCCTCCCCAGGGAGTCTGGGGGTCCCTCAGTTCATGAGGGAACCCTTAGACCCCTCCTGCTTCAAGGCCAATAGGAGAAAATCTATTTTTTTTCAAAATCTACTGATGTTCGGTAATCTGTTTACCGCCACCCTCAAGAATCAAACCTTTTTTACTGTCGATAATCTCATTACCGACAGTCTTGATTTTTCTAAGCAGTGAGTTTGGACCCCTGTGTGGCCCACTCTTGGTCCATTGGGTAGCCCTGACTCCCCTCCACCTCCCTGCAAATTTTCAGACTTAGAGACCAAGTCTAACCCTGGTTAGCAAGGCCCCAAACCCTGGTTAACAAGCTGTGCAGACTGTTGGTCTGATTGCCGACAGATCAATAAATCAAAATCTACTTATTGGCTGTAATCTGATTACCGCCAATACTGAGCCTTTTTTTAAAGACTTTATGCCCCCTGTGAGGGCCACACCTGATCTAATCTGGGACTAAGACCAAGCCCAATGGATTAATGGCATTTCAGGCTATCAATATTGGTTTTACTTTTCCCAGGGTTGATCCCTAATCCTAGTTAAACTCTCACAAATATGGGTTAAAAGTTTACTGAAATGGAGGTAATTCGATTACCTCCATTCTATAAATTTTTAACTTTGGACTTTGTGCAGGGCCCAAACCTAATAGGAGGCCATTCTAGGCTCTGCCATACCCTTTGGACTCACTTTTGACCTACCATGACCCTTAACCATGGTTATACGGCCTCCAGTTAACTTTTAACCATGGTTAAGTATCACTTAACCCCATAAAATTTGAAAAAATCCTTAAAAATCCAGAAAAGTACAAAAGACTAAAAATCAACTTTTTGAATTTTTTAACCATGGTTAATTTCTTTTAACCCCGGTTAGCAACCCTAACCCTAGGTTAACACACTTCTTTGCCTCCGAGCTTCATCCTTGGCCTACCGAGCCTCACCCTTAGTCTACCGGACTACCCGTGGGCCTACCGGGCCCACACTTTACACATTGACCAACCCCGATCAAGCAAAACCCTAATCTACCGGATTGGGCCCATTAGTCATCTCTTGGTGCACACACCCACATCCCTTAGCCTTAGGACGAGCTCAAGTGCTAGAACTACGCTCGGTCTGATCTCACCCCAATGTAAGTACGTGGGCAACCCAACTCGGGTTCGACCCTAGTTAGCTTTACTTTCTTCCGGTTAGTATTAACTTAAACACTTAGACATTTGCTTAACCTTGAATTTGATTTTGGCTTAAACCTAGCAAGTAAGGAACCACCATATATGGAAGTGTTGGGGTGCCTAAGCCCTTCCCTTAACTTAACCGAACTTCTTACTTCGATCTTTGATCGTAGATCAAGACCTTATCCAACATTTCCCGGGAACTTATCCCTTCTGAATGAATAGGTGGCGACTCTTAACAATCCTGTGAGACTTTTTTCGAGGGAGTGAAATCTCGTACTCACAACAGGCATATTAGGGTACAACAATCCTCTATTAGTCATGCTCTTTTGGAGTGATTGAGTGGATTTACCCTTATGGTATCTTAGCAAGAACCTTAGGTTTGACTGTGTGTGTTTTTAGGTGTTACTCTCTTAACTAAAAAACAATGCCCAGCTTGGTTCAACTCAGCTCCTTGACACCCCTAAATTACTAATTCTATAACTCAAAGTGAGTGAGGATTAGAAGATATGTTCATGATCACCACACTTATCACCAACATCTAATTGAATCATGACCGCGATCTAACTAGAGGTTTGATCATCAAATGCAAACTCAATCTAGAGATGCCATCATAACCGTTGATTTTAAAATCATGATCAGAAGGTATGTTTCACATTTGTCAGTAACATCAAGTTGAATCATGACCATTGATCTTTCTAATGATTTGATCATCAAATGCAAACCCAAACAAGAGATGCCATCCAAATCCTTCTTTCAAATCATGTGAGATTAAACACAAGGTCAAAAGTAGGTTTTTTTTTTGGGTAAGAGTTGAAAAGTAGGTTTAACCTTATACGAAATTGCGTTTTTTTTTTTTTTTTCATGTTTTGTTTAGAGTCCGTTTTGTGTGTGCATCGGCAAATAGATCCTTTGTGCCTCATGGTGTGTGCCTCAAGAGTGTACTACGCTAGCCAATTGTGGGTGGGTATAATATTCATTATACAATGAGACAAATTTTACGTTCATATTTGTATTTTTGCTACCATACCCTAAGTAGTGTTTAGGGCAAGGTTTGAAATATCGTTTATATCGGTACCGTTGGCCCTTCAAATGAAATTGAAAATTTGAAAATTTTGGATTTCTCGGCAAAGTTTCAAAATTTTTTAATATTCTATTAAAATTAAATATTTCCATGATATTTCACGAAAATTAGAAATTTTGGCTGAAATTATATTTTATTAAAAATTAATATATTAGTATAAATATCATTCTTTTATTTAAATTTCACAAATTTTTGATAAAAATTTCGAAAGATTTCAGTATATTTCACTATTACAGTAAAAATAATTAAAATTTATTTATAAATTAATTTCCAAAACTTCAATCGAAATTTTGAAATTTCGATCGAAATTTTGAAATTTCAAATTTTCACCCAAAATTCCTATATTTCAGCTGAAATCTGTTAAAAAAAATATGTGTCATTTCGATTTTGTAGGGTCTTGTAGGGTGGAAACGAAACCGAAATTTTACAAAATTTCAATGGAATCTCAAACCATGCTTTGGGGTACACGAGATCTATGTGCCGACTTGTACTTTCAAAATATAGAATTTTTAATCATTTTAACAATTTCTCTTATTTACGCTTTTATAGTTTTGAGGTATCTTTTGTGAACAATGATTAAAAATACAGTTTTGGGATGTATTGGTCTCAATCGAAATCTATACATACTAGTTTCGGATGATACTTACAACCTTTTCTTTTAAGAAATAAATTCAATTTAATTAAAAAAATTCAAATGAGTCATAGGAACCAACTTTACCAAATATAAATTCATGCTCAAATTAAGACAAAGTATCAAACACAATTATAATTACACAATAAAGTAAAACATAAATAACAAATAAACGATATAATCGGCTTTTTCATATCAATACAAATATCATGTAGGAGGCTACCGAAACCAATATGTATTGTCTGTTTTATATCAGTTTTGACGATTTTTATTTTCATATTTGCGAAAAAAAATAATTACACTCCACCAAAGGTTTACCTCAAGTTTTCCTCTTGTTATTATAAAATAGCCATTTATTTTCACTTTTAACAACAAAAAAAGAAAGTACTTGCTGAGATTTATTTCATAATCTTAACATTTTTTAAAAATCTTTTCATTTAATTATATCAATTCAAGCAAAGAAAATAAAAATTACATCAAGCATTCGGAAGACCAGAAGGTTTTGCAATTAGTTTTTTAACATAGTGCAAACTAGCGAAGGACTACATAGTAAGGATTCTGCGCTTGATTGAATCCCAAGATTCTCTCTAGGTTCTCTCAAGGTGACTTCACAAGACATAGCTATCATCAAGAATCCATATTTGTAATGCTCCTCTAAACCTTTTTTTCCCATGATAATGTGATACCTGCCTATCAGGTTTGACTATCATGAGTCACTCTATGGTACTCTCGATTATACTCCCAAATCCTAACTGTCTATAGCTAAGGACTAAGGGTCACGATTTGACTTGGACTTATTTTGTCTCTTCTCATACCACATCATTCTAATCTTCACCCTTTAATAATTGAATTAAAATATTACTATTTGGGAGTACACTTTGGGAGTGCTAGTAGACCAATTCTTCTTTTGTTGATAGGTAACAATCGTGCAAGTGGGTGATCACATCCCTACACACAATTTTAAAATGATTGTTAGTGTCCATATGCATTATTAATTTTGTTTAAATTATCACTTTTGGTGGTAAAATAATTGTAAAAGTAATAAAAAAATAAATGAGCAAAAAATTTGTCCCAAATGAAATATTCACCATTTTAACAAGGAAAAAAAATAAGAAAGCAAGGTAAAGAAGAAATTAGTTGACAATATTTTAACAAAAGAATGATTAAATTAACCTTAGAAAAGGATACGCTTTCTTGTCTTTTTTATTTTATTTTTATTTTTTTGGGTACATGTCACGTGGTTAGGTTGCAATGCCATAAAACAACTGACCAGAAAATTTATCCCACATGAAATATTCCCATTCCAACAGAAAAAAATATAATAACAAAAAAGGTAAAGAAAAAATTAGTGATAATATTTTAACAAAAGAGTGATTAAATTAACTTTAGAAAAGAATACTCTTTCTTGTTTTTTTTTTTTTTTTTTTTTTCGGTACATATCACATCGTTAGGTTGCAACCCCAATTAATTTGGTTAGTACTTGTACAAGTTAGTAACCATCTAAAGAAAGTGGACATATCAATGACCACACTCATCCCAAAGGAATGCAATCCCTAGTCTCCTTCATGTGAGGGATACAACCCTGCGGTGCGGTGACAAGGTGTAAATGTTTAATTTGATAGTTGTTGAACCTCAATTTGACCTGAATTTACATGCCATTAGGTCTGGTAGTTAAAATAAGGAGAAAAATACATTTACACCCCCGAGGTTTGACGAAAATACACATAGACCCCGTCAGGTTTCAAAAAATACATTAGGTACCCATACTTTTCAAAATAATGACACTTACACCCCTTTCATCAGTTGTCGACCGTTAGTCAACTGATGGAATATTTTTTTTAATTTTAAAAAAAGAAAAGGAACACGTGGATGGGTGAGTGAACCATAGGGGTGGGTGAATCTTAACCACCGTTAAGGGGTGTCAAAAGGGCCACGTGGCTACTTCAAGGGGTGACAACCGATGATTTGGCTTCATTTAAAAATGAGGGGACAATTTCGTATATGAGAAGTGAAAGATTACAACTTTAGTAGAGAAGGGATTTTTGGTAGTTTATACCACTTTATCACATGACATCACCATTCTATGAGTTGACTAACGATCAACTGATGGAAGGGGTGTAAGTGTTATTATTTTAAAAAGTAAGGGTACCTAATGTATTTTCTGAAACTTGAGGGGGTCTATGTGTATTTTCATCAAAGCTCAGGGGTGTAAATGTATTTTCTCCTTAAAATAAAACCGTACTCCAGCCCAAGGTGGCGAATTCATTGGTTATTCATGCATTCCGTTGCTAAGAGATGGATGGCTCTAGATGGCTTACTGAAGGAGGGGGGTACTGCAACAATAGCGAAAAAGAAACTTATCTGGAAAAAGAGAAAATAAGATATCTTTCTTACAATAAAGGAGTAAATTCTGATATCTTTCTTAGTTCTTATAATAAAAAATTATATTCGGAGTTGCCTCCATTCACTAAAAAGCCATAGATATATGGTAAGATTAATTGTATAGATAAGCATTCTCGGAGTTGCATAGGCAAATCACTTGCCCTAATATGACTGTGAGGGAAGATGAAGCACATGCAAAAACAATCAAACATTCAATTGGTAAAACTATTAACAATGAAAAATTTCCAAAAATCCATAAGGGTCCGTTCTTTTTACGAGACTTATAAAGCTTGACACTTTGTAATTTGTCATGTACACTACGTTTGTTTACACGTAAAATCATTTACAAAGGAAAAACATTTATGGTAAAATGTGAATTTTTCATTTAGTTTTTGTTGTTTGGTTCCATTCTATAAAATAAGGCGGAAAAGTTTTTATGAAGAAATAAAAAATGGAAAAAAATTAATAAATAAATAAATAAAATAAAAATAATAAAAAATATGAATAAGAGTATTTTGTAATTTTTAAAATATTTTTTAAAGAGATTGATATTTTACGGGAAAATAACTTACGACTTTTAGAAATGTAAGTCATTTTCTGAAAAAGTGGTTCCTTTTCCATAAAATATTTTACTTACAAAAAAATATTTACGTACAAACAAACACACATAATTAACATTTTTCATGCATGAAATTGATTTGTTTTTTCCTATTTTACGTCGAAACAAGCGGAACAGTAATGATAGTTATTAGGAAATTTAAAACACTTTGTCAAAGTTTCTAACAAAATCAATTCTTACCATTATGATATTTCAAGTGTTATCATTTGAGATTTTAAATAGTTCATTTTGTGTATTTGAAGATTTATAGGAATTGCAATAAAAGATGAAAATCACAATATTTCTAGTTATTGAAAGTAAATGCATGATGTGAAATGACAAAACTTGAAGTGCAGACTTTTATAAGTCTCAGCATACGGATTTACATGTAGAATACTGCTCACCAAATTTAAGTGCAGACTTTTATAAGTCTCAGCGTACGGATTTACATGTAGAATACTGCTCACCAAATTTGGGAGAATTCCTAAGAGTAGCCAATAGGCTAGGTTTGGCTGATAATAATATACTTCAGATTCTCCAACCCAAACCCGATCAATGCAAACTGGGCTAATAATCACTACAGTACTGTTGAAAGATTAAAAGGTACGCAGAGAAACCTTTCTTTTCTCTTATCTTCTTTGATATCAGCAGTAGTAGCTCTCTTTGTTAGTGTTGTCTTTTGCATTTAGGCCATTTATATAGATAAAAATCCTTTTAATTTTCCAAAACCAAACTTTTTTTTTGAAAATTTAGCTATGGGGAGTTCTTGGTATGCATTTCAGATAAAATGGGAGAGTACCTGGTGGCTCCAATTGGGTTATCTCCTTTACTACTACAACATCAACATCGAGAATCTTAGAAACCAAGTTCAAAACCTGAGGGGTACAATACAAGGGGTGCAGGGAATGGTTGATGCAGCCAGAAGGAATGAGGAAGATATCCGAGCTAATGTTCAGGTCTGGCTAACAAAAAAAAGATGAGGTGGAGAGATTTAATGAGAATGTCGTAGTCAACAAGTGGTTTTTCAATGGATGGTGCCCAAATTGGAGCTGGCACTACCAAATAAGTAGGGAAGCAAAGAAGACATCCATCATTGATGAGTTCCACCATGAATAGAAGCTATATTCGCCGGTGATTTCATGGTTTTTAAATCAACTGAATCGGTTATGAAGAAGATCATTGAGGCATTGAAGAATGATAAGATCAACATCATTGGGTTATATGGTGTAGGAGGTGTGGGAAAGACAGCTTTGGTCAAACAAGTTGGGAAACAAGCTAAGAAAGATAAGCATTTTTTATGAGGTTGTAATTGCGGTAGTGAGCCAACCTCCAGACATCAAACAGATACAACAACAAATTCCAGGCATGTTGGGGCTAGAATTTCGTGAAATGACCGAATCTGTAAGAGGATTCTTGTAATCATAGACGATGTTTGGGTGAGACCTAACCACGGTCGGCTTAGTGCAAGACTGAAAAAGGCGAAGAGGATTCTTGTAATTATAGACGATGTTTGGGCGAGACTCGTTTTGGCGACAGTTGGAATTCCCTTTGCGAATCATCATAAAGGTTGCAAAATCATACTCACCACACGAAGCCAAGATGTGTGTAATGCAATGGGGAGCCAAACAAAAAGATCTATCTTCATGCCTTATGATCATAACAAGAATCTTGGGCTCTGTTTAGAATAAATGCAGGTACTTATTGTTGTGCAGAAACCCCTTAGGATAGAATAAACGACAATGAGAAAATAAATATAGCAAATAAGAAGCACATACCACAAAACAAGATTTACGTGGTTCGGCCTAAATGCCTATGTCCACGGTCACAGCACACCAACTATCTTCACTAATCCAAGAGAAGAATACAAAAGAGAAGAACCCACAACAAATATCAAACTCCAAGGAAAGCCCACAATACTCTCTCTTACAAAAATCTTCTTGTTCTTTCAACCCAAACCCTAGCTATGACAATCTTACTTCACTTCTTACAAACCCTAACCCCAAGCCTCTCTTTTATATCTCAAAAAAGATCTCAAACACAAGAGGAAACGAATCTCTACCCAAATAGAAGTTTCCCAAAGTTAAAAAACTCTCTAAATTAGATTTTAGTAATTTCCGGAACAAAACAACGCATGGGCGATCGATCCCCCACATGGTCGATCGATCCCCTTGCCCAAAATTCGAGTCAAATACTTACAAATCTCCACCTTTGCGAGAATCCCACGAACACCCTTTGATATGTCATCTCGCTTTCACCAATATAATCCAAACCGAATGCAAGGCTCCACCTCGCCGAACTTGGAGTAAGTCTAAGCAACTTTTTAGACTTCTCCACCGAAATTCTTTCACCCCATTACAAAAGATGTGGAGTACCCGACTCCACCTGCAAATCATCACTAAAACTGAATGTTATATATTCAGCCGTCTTCATCTTCAACGGCAAACCCTCATTGTTTGCCAAAACTCGCGACTCCTTTGCCGAGCTAGAACTAGGAACAACAGGAGTTCTCTTCGCCTTAAATGCTCCAACAAAAACTGTGTTTCCTTGCAACACATACAAGTTCCTGCTTCTCCTACCAGTCATCACAATCGAGGCTTCCTTTCGAACCTTTAACACTCTACCTTGTGCATAGAACATGCACCCTCGGGAGTCCAAAGCACTCAAAGAAATCAGATTTTTCATCAGATCAGGGACATGTCTCACTCCCGTCAATGTTCTCACTATACTATTGTGCATTCTTATTTTGATTGTCCATATCCCAAGAATCTTGCAAGATGTATTATTACCCATTAAGACAATGTCGCCTTCAACCTTGTTGTAGGTAGCAAACTAGTTCCTATTTGGACATATATGATGGGAACAATTAGAATCAAGAATCTACTTATCCTTAGACCAACCATTCTTTGTAGTAACTGAAAGAACCATGGGATCATCGTCCGGATCCTTAGAATCTTCATCAGCCACATTAGCTGTACTGGAGGATTTTCTTTCCTCCTCCTCCTCACTCTTCTTTAATCGACAATATTTAGCTATATGTCTTTCTTATGACAGTAATAGCACTCAACATTTTTGTATGATCTGGACCAATTTCTAAACCCGTTACTCCTTTTCTTCCCTTCTATTAGTAAAGTCTGTTCATGGCTTTCACTATTTTGTGCACTCTTTCTTAATTCATTAGAAAGAAGAGCAGTAATAACATCTTCCCAATTGATATCCTCCTTTGCATAGATCAATGTTGTACAAAGGTGCTCAAACGAAGAAGGTAGAGAAGTAACAAGAAGTAGGGCTTTGTCCTCTTCATCAAGTTTTATACCAATACTTGTTAATTCAGCAACAATCTTATTAGATTCCCTAAGATGATCGAAAATTTTCTTACTTTCTATCATCTTGAGTGTAAACAACTTTTGCTTCAAGTATAACCGGTTAGTTAATGATTTTGTCATGTAGAGGCTCTCTAACTTCAACCAAAGCCTTGAAGCCGTCTCTTCTTCGAGAATGTTGTATAATACCTCATCTACTAAGCATAGACGAATCACATTCATCGCCTTCAAATCGAAGTCTTCTCAATCTTCCTCCTTCAGATTTTCAGGCCTCTTATTCTTCCCCTTTAATGTTTTGTGCAAGCCTAGTTGGATCAACAAGTCTCGAACCTTTATTTGCCATAACCCGAAGTTTTTACTTCCATCGAATTTCTCCACTTCGAATTTGGAACTCGAAGTTTTTGTTGTCATTCTAAACCAATAGCTTTGATACCAGTTGGTTGTGCGGAAACTCCTTAGGATAGAATAAACGACAATGAGAAAATAAATATAGCAAATAAGAAGCACACACCACAAAACAAGATTTACACGGTTCGGCCTAAATGCCTACGTCCACAGTCATAGCACACCAAATATTTTCACTAATCCAAGAGAATAATACAAAAGAGAAGAACCCACAATGAAAATCAAACCCCAAGGAAAGCCCACAATGCTCTTTCTCACAAAAATCTTTTTGTTCTCTCAACCCAAACCTTAGCTATGACAATCTTACTTCACTTCTTACAAAGCCTAACCCCAAGCCTCTCTTTTATAGCACAAAAAAGTCCCCATACACAAGAGAAAATGAATTTCTACCTAAATAGAAGTTGCCCAAAGCTAAAAAACTCTCTAAAATAGATTTTAGGAATTTCCCGGAACAAAACAACGCATGGGCGATCGATCCCCCATTGGGGCGATCGATACCCCTTTTGGGAGATCGATCCCCCTGCCCAAAATTCAAGCCAAATACTTACACTTGTGTCAACACTCCCAGCCTAAATGTCATGACAAGGGAGATTGCTAAAAGATGTGGAAGTTTGCCCATAGCACTTGCGACAGTTGGAAGGGCTTTGGTAGATAAGGACCTAGCGAATGGAAAAAAGCAGCTCGAAAACTCAAAGATTCTAAGCCTATGGCTGAGCAAGATGCGAATCACGAGGTGTTTACATGCTTGAGGTTGAGTTACGATTATCTTAAAGGGGAGGAAACCAAGGCATGCTTCTTGCTATGTTATCTTTTTCCAGAAGATCATCAAATTGAGATAGAAGACTTGGCAAGATATGGGAGGGGACAACGGTTGTTTCAAGATGTGGATACAATGGAAGAAGCAAGAGGCAGAGCACATACATCAATCAAAAACCTTAAAGCTTCTTGTTTGTTATTGGATGGTTTCAAAAAGGATTTTGTAAAGATGCATGACGACGTTCGTCATGTTGCCAAAACTTTTGCATCCAAGGATAAACATGTGTTGGTAAGAGCTTGTATGTGTTCCAAGGATTGGCCAAATAAGGAAACCTTTGAACATGACACAGAGATCTCCCTGACGGATAACAACATTTTTGAGCTCCCTCTTGGGTTGGAATGCCCAAAACTCTAGATTCGATTGCTACAAAATAATACCAATTTAAAAGAAATCCCACAAGCCTTCTTTGAAGGGATGAAATCACTTAGAGTTTTGGGTCTAGATAATACCAAGGTTAAGCCACTACCGACATCGATCCGATTCCTAACGAACCTTCAGACACTACATCTGCAGAGGTGCACGTCAATAGATATTTCCTCAATTGGGGTGCTAAAGAAACTCAAAATTCTTAATCTTTCGAAATCCTCTATCGAATGTTTGCCAAGAAGAAATAGGATAATTGACTAAGCTAAGATTATTGGATTTGGGCAGATGTCGAAGCCTTAAGACAATTCCACCCAATGTCATATTGAGCCTATCCCAACTAGAAGAGTTGGACATGGCTGATGGCTTTGCACAATGGGAAGCTGTAAAAGAAGAAGTGCTAGCTTTGCTGAGCTAAAATCCTTGCATCACTTAACTAGTTTAATCGTTGACATATTGGATGTTGATGGGGCGTTTGGATTAGATTTTTTTGGCCAAAAATCAATTCCGGTAAAATTGATTGTGTAGAAGAAATTAATGGTCAAATAATCATTTTTTCAAATAATAGTGTGTGGAGAATACGTAAGTAAGTCTCTCAACTTCGTATTCTCCGAACACTATTATTTGAAAAAATGATTATTTGATCATGAATTTGTACACAATCAATTTTATCATAATTGATTTTTGGCCAAAAAATCCAATCCAAACACCACCTCAATGTTCCACTAAACACTTTTCTATTCCCAACTTCATAAGGTTTCATATATATGTGGGGCCTCTCAATTGGGATTGTGGGAGAGATGGAAAACCAAACATAACAAACTTGTGCCTTGAAAATATACAAATGCCCTCAGGTGATGGCAGTAAGGTGTGGTTGGAAAAAACAAAAGAGCTACAGCTAGTAAAAAAAAAGAGTACAAAAGAGATTCTCCCCGGCATGGATGATCGAGAGGGTTTAAATGGATTGAAGTCTCTCATGATCATAGATGGTAAAGAGATAGAATGTCTTGTAAATGCAATGGAATATATTCCACGAATTGTATTCTCTAGTTTAGAGGTTTTAGATCTCTCCAATATGCGTAGCTTGAAGGAGATGTGCATTGTCTTACTTCCATCCCAATCCTTCTACAAACTAAGATATTTGAATGCGTGTTTGCCTGTCATAAATTGTTGAATGTAATTGTTCCATTCAAATTTCTCCTAAGGTTACAAAATCTCGATAAACTCATGGTAAGATATTGTTCAGCATTGGAAGAGGAAGAGGAAGAAGTAGTGGCATGGAAGAAGGGTCCCCAAGGATTTGCATGCTTTCAACACCTTAGAGTCGTACAAGTGATTTTTTGTAATAATTTGGTAAATCTCTTCTCATCCTCCATAGCTCAAGGCCTTCAGCAAATTGAAGAACTAACAATAGTTGATTGCAAGAGCATGGAAGTAGTAGTTACAGAGGAAAGTGAGGGTGAGGAGGCAGTGGATAAGATTGTATTTCCACAACTAAAGAAAATGGACCTCTGGAATCTACCAAACCTCACAAGTTTCTGCCCTGGGAGCTGTCCTTTTGAATGGCCATCTTTAGAATATTTGAGTTTGGATTGTTGTTTCAATATGATTACTTTCACTGCTGTTTCTGCTTCTAGATTCCAATCCACACCAAAATTGAAGACAATCAAAGTAGATGGAAAATACATTCTTGATGGAGGCGACCTAAATATACTTTGTGTCGGGTATTTTGAAAATTACAGATTTCAAAGAAGGGTATATAAGTCTATTAAACTTTTTATTTAATTCCGAAAATACCCCAATCTCATGCATATTTGTAGGAGCTATGGTTATATTCTCAACCAGAGCTCTTAATTGTTCATATTTAAACTATTGTACATATATATATTTTAGGTAAGCTTTGTTTTGACAACAATACGTCCAAATACACCACAACATCTAGTGGTTATTCTTTGTCAAAACCTCCTTATAAGTTTCACTTGAATCTTTATGCTCTTGTGAGCTTTCCTCTTGGATTAATTTATTATAAGTTAAAAAGTATTATAGGTTATGATAACAAAAATTAGAAATTATTATTATATTTTAATATAAAGAATTCCTAAACATGCTGAGCTGAATCAAACAGGGTCTGGCTCTAGCTCTAGCTCTAGCTCTAGCTCGGCTTGTTCAATCTAGAAATGCCAGCTTGCGCCAAGACTACCTAACCCGGTCCATCGAACCAACTTGGTTTGAGTGCAACCCTAGGGACATCACATATTTTTCACCAAAATAATGCCTTGTGAGCACCATTAATACTACTGGTAAGCCAAAAACCATTCGAAACGCGAGCTCTCAAGTTGCCTGATTGGTGCGCAAAAATGGAGGCCAAGCTCGAAGCCCTCAACTCTATTAACACCTACATTGGTCCCTTGCCAACCTAACATGAATGTGGTCAGTTCTTTCTTGAGTTTTAAAACCAAAAGAGCAATCGAATGCCAAAATGATAGACTTGTTGCTAAGGCTTATACACACAAAGAGTTGACTTTGATTAGACATTTAGTCTCCTAGTCAAGAATCCGAACCATTCTCACCATTGCCACTATCAAAGGATGACATTTTTGACAAACGTCAAAAATGCTTTCTAACACAGTTATCTAAAGGAAGAAATATTTAGTTAGCAGCCATCAGAGTTCCTTGACCCCATGAATAACTATCAAGTTTGCTCCCTTCAAAGTGCTCTATTTGGTCTTAAACAAGCCTGAGGGACTTGGTTTTGATCGGTTCATGTCATTTCTCCTCTCCTTAAATTATTAGTGCTTCATCTTAAATATCTTTTGTTCTTACTAATGGACATTGATGACATTATCTTCATTTGTTATGATGTCCCATCCTCACACCTATATCAACCAGCTTGGAAAGAACTTTGCTATGAATGATCAAGGCCCTCTTCACTACTTCTTTGGGCATTGAGGTCTTTATGGTGGCGTTTGGTAACACTAATCCACAAAGTATAGCTTATTTGAAAATTATGCTTAGTTGAATTTTAGATTGTTAAGTT
Organism: Tetracentron sinense; assembly: GCA_015143295.1. Lineage (NCBI taxonomy): Eukaryota > Viridiplantae > Streptophyta > Magnoliopsida > Trochodendrales > Trochodendraceae > Tetracentron > Tetracentron sinense. The sequence goes on from CM026563.1 coordinate 40,166,223, forward strand.
GAAGGTTAATTGCATGTCTACATCTTAGAGATTTTAGAGGTAAAAACATCTATTTTAAATGCTACTTTTTAAAGTTAATGTTTTTACTGTAAAATCTCTAAGATGTAGACATGCAATTAACCTTCAACTTAACAATCTAAAGTCCAACTAAGCATAATTTTCAAAGAAGCTCTAATTTTTAGATTAGTGTTACCATATGCCACCTAAGAGTTGAAAGATTCTTTCTTTCACTGGCAAAGTATGCTTATGATCTTATCTCCAAACTACAGATGAGTAACTGCAAGACTCATTGCACATCAATGGCTATTGGTCATAAGCTATATTCTAATGGCCCACCTATTGCTAATCCCTGAATTATCGAAGCATTATTGTTGCTTTGACATGGAGTGAAACTTGAAATCAAAAATAAGAGGAGATCACCGTCTCTCTCTAAGAACCAGCCTTAGATCCACAAGAAAAATAGAGAAAATCTCCAATTGATCAAAACTAATAAACTTTTCTAAGCAATAGCTTAAGTACCTCTAAAATCCTAATTTACCCTAAATGGTAAAAGTTACTAGAAGTAGTAGAAAAACTTAAAAATCTCGAAACTCTTAATTGAACTTGAAATTGTTAATTTAAGGCCTCCTAAAACAAAGTGGACTCTAAAATTCATAAAATATGATAAAACGAAAACTTGCAAGAAATGGTAAGTTTAAAACTATGATTTGAACCTCTGAAATGGTCTTTTGACTTGGAAATTAACAAGGACCTTCAGTTGATTGCCACATCAGAGCTCTCGATAATCTGCACATTTTGAGTACTCGTTTGCCACATGCGATATCAAAATTACAGCTTATGACTGTTTAAAGTTGGCACTATGCTTTTCGACTTGATTTCCTCTGATCTCGATGTTTAAAAAAATGCTCGACTACTTGTTCTACATCATGCTCTCTAGTATCTCAAATTCACTCGACTAGATCTTGCTTATTGTGTCAAGTCGGTTTGTTAGCATAAGCCTGCTTCAACTACCACTTGTATGAAAGTTGTTAAACGGATCCTTTGAATATACCTCAAAGCAACAACTGATCATGGCATCTTTTTCTCTCCTCTAACCACTCTTGATATCTATGGATTTTTAAATGAAAATTGGGCTGGATGTCTACACATAAGGTGTTCCACATCAATTTTGCTACGTTTATTGGCTTTAATTTTATTTTTTGGAGTGTTAAAAAATAAACAATGGTGGCTAGGTCGCTCAAGTGCTGAAGCTGAATATATATCTCTTGTCATTGTTGCAGCTGAAATTAATTAGTAGGCTTTCTTATTCACTCAAGGACAATGGTCTCCTATATTGTCGATTCTAATTCCCTAAAATGACAAGATGAGTGTCTCCTATATGGCCTCTAATTCTATGTTTCATGCTCGTACCAAGCATATAGAGCTTGACTACCACTTTGGTTCTAAGATAGTATCTCTTGTTTCTCTCCAAGTCTCCTCCATCCTCTTTGAGCAACAACTTCCTTATCCCTACACAAAGAGCTTGCCACGACGTTTGCAGAAAATTAACAAAAAAGTATAAAAGATTTACACATAGATTTACATGGTTTTGACAAGGTGTAAACCCAGGATTTTAACCTCATTCCTGATAGGAGGGAACTCGAAGAGGAATAGCGATAAATAAAAAAAAAGGAGATTTCCCACACATATAATTATGGGGAAAATAGAGTCCCTAAAATGGAGGATAATGCAGAGCAGGAAATTAGAGATTAAGGTAAGAGATTCATTTGAGTAAGGGGAAGGTGTTAGGGACCCTTAAATTCTCATTGAAAGATGGGTTATCTACTCCCTAAGTCTGAATTGAATCAAGGGAAACTATAAAATTAAGAAATTTAGAGTTTGATTTATATGCTAAGCAAGAAAGTATATTTAACAAATATATATATATTGCTAAGCAAGATATTATATTTAATAAAATATATATATATGATGAACTAGGCAAGATAGAAATAAAAAAGGAGTTTTATCCTAGAGGAGCTAAACTTAAGGATGGTTTCCTACGTATCCACTATCAATGGAATCAAGTAACACATAGTTGCAAGGGAAAGATAAGTTGACTAGGGTGGTGTTAGATAGTTTTAGCTCGTATTTGTGAGCTTTTGGACAGTTTTAGCCTCGTGATGAAGAGCGTTTGGGCAGTTTAAGCTTGGGTCTAGGAGCATGACGATAGTTTAAGCCGCCCTCTTCCTCGCGTTCCCTGTGTCTATCTTTTCTGAAAGGCGGGTCTTCCTAGTGGGTTCGTCACCACTAGACAATCTTCTTTGATCTTGAACGATCGATCTTTCCGATCCTGAAACATAGTTCTTCATGGAAGTGTGTGAGCAAGTTTAAGCTCATATTCGGGAGCATGTGAACAGTTTTGACACATTCAAAAGCATGTGCAGGGGTTCGGCTAGTAGTCTAAGTAGGGGTGTACACGACCCAAATAGCTTGGTTGTTTGGCTCGGCCCAACCCGACCCGAACAAGCCGAGCAAAAGCTTGATTTTTAGGCTCGATCGAGCCGGGCCGAACGACTAAGCTTGAAATTTACTTCGGGCCACGCTTGGGCCAACCCCTGTTTGATTCGGCGCGGATCGAAGCCCGGCTTGATTGAAGCTCGCTTCAGCCCGAGCTCGGCTTGGCTCGAATATCATTAAGAAATAAAAAAAATAAGAATATTATATATATAAATAATATAAAATATTATTATTATTATTATTATTATTATCATTAATTTTTTTTTTTTTAAGTATTCAAGTCGAGCTCGAACCAAGCCAAGCCCGGCTCGAGCTTGATTCAATTCGGGCCGAGCCGAGCTTTGAGCCAGGCTTTATAAATTCAGGCTGAGCTTTGAGCTGACTTTCAAGCTTAATTTCAGTCCAAGCCGGACTTCAAGCCTAGAATAAATCCTTTCAAGCCGAGCCGAGCAGGGCCAAGCCCGGCTCGAATACACCCCTAAGTCTAAGTGGAAAGAGGGAGAAAGGTAATAGATGGATTCTTGTTCTCTATACCTATGTAGGAACGTCTAGTAGCATCGATTTGTGCCTAGATAGTCCCTATCAAGACAAGGGAGGAGATAAGTCTCCTACCCTAAGACAAGAATTTATAGTTAATAAAGAAATTAGATACTAATATGAAAGATAAGACCTTGAAAAATTACCTTTCAGGAAATCGGAAAGATTTCTGAAAAAAAAAAAAACTTTTTCTAAGAAAACCAAATTTCAAGAAGTCAACTCCCAAGAATTGATTTCCCTCAAGCCTTGAATATTGAATTTTGATGGAAAATGGATGAGAAAGGGAAAAAAAAACTTTTTCTAAGAAAACCAAATTTCAAGAAATCAACTCCCAAGAATTGATTTCCCTCAAGCCCTGAATATTGAATTTCGATGGAAAATGGACGAGAAAGGGAAAGGGGGTGGTTCCATAGTTTCAAATGGTAGCCCTGCCTTGGGGCCCACTAGGATTTTTTGTTTGTTTTGACACTTGTGTCGCCTCCTCGTTCGTTGGAAACTTGATATTGTTTTTTTTTTTTTTTCTTTTTAAGCCTGTTTTGACATCTAAATGTAGCGGCCTGAATTGGTAGGTAATGTACCTTCTTAGTTTAACATTGTGGATTAGAGCCCCTCTTTCCATTGGGATCAAGAAGTGAGCGCGGACCCGCAAACCTACCTACTTTAAGTTCAGAGAGAGATCAATAGAAAATTAGGCACATACATTACATAGAGGGATTAGGCCCACATAGAAGTTAAATTGAAAAAAAAAAGTTTGAAAAATTATATGAAAAGAGACCGGAAAGGGGTGCAAAATTAGGGTGCTTACACAAGGTGCCTACATCCACGACCACGGAGATCCTTTCACTAATTTCTTATGAAAAATGGGTTCAAATACTCTATATAAGGTTTCTTTTTCTCTCATTTTCTGTAACGTATTTATATATATCCTGTACAATTACATAAAATTACGAAATTGTCATTACATAACCCTATAACCACTTAGTCAGCTCAACGAAGTTTGATCTGCGAAGTTAAGCATGATGTACAATCCAAATTGACAGTTAACCAAATACAAGGTACAATCATAACAACATTTAGCCCAAAGCACTAATTTCAATTAACCAAATACAAGGTACAATGATCAGTTTTTCCATCCTAACACTAATTTCAATCAAGTCTTTCACATCTTCCCTTTAATTTCAAATTTCTAAAAATATATAGAAATAGCCCTACAATTTTAATGGTTGCATATGTCTCATTTATTGTTTTGTGCTTATAAATAGGCCTAGGGTGGAGGCTTATTTGAAAAAAAAATTAAACTTAAGATTGAGATGTGAGATATAGGGTTTCCAAGGAGAGTGGGGTTTGATCTCCTGGAAAGCCCTAGTTAGCTCTTGGCAAGAAGAGCGTGCTCACGACTTATCTCGGTGTGCTCTCAATGGTAGAGAGTGCTGGTTTGTTCTTTGTACCTTAAAAGATTTGGTTGGTTCGTCTTTACACCTCAAAGGACCCGGCATGCAGTGACATTCCGCTCGAGCAGAGCCTAGATTCCACTTGAGCGGGTATCAGCGAGTTTCGGTATTTTGGTTTGATTCAATTCAGATTTGAGTGGAGAGAGTGAACAAGAATTGTGGGGTGTGTGAGAGCCTTTCAAGGGCATTGTGTGAGAGTCTTTGAATTTGTGTATTCTTGTTTCTTCTTCTCTCTTGTAATCTTCTCTTTTATTAGTGGAGATATATCTAGATTGTTTCGACCGTGAACGTAGTGCTATGGTGGGTGAACCACGTATATCTTGTATCTTTTGTGTTATTTGTCATATTATCTTCGAATGACGATTATCGCATCACTTCCACCCCGCTCCCCCCCCCCCCCCCCCCCCCTACAAATTGGTATCAGAGCTCAAGGTTCAGGGATTGCAAGGCTTCGGGGTTATGGGGATTATGACATTGTTGAAACTGGTGTTCGAGGTGGAGATGATCTAAAGGTCAAGACCTACTAATCCAGAGGATTTCGAACAAGATTGGTGAAATAAAATTATTCGTGATTGATTTGATAGAATTCAAATCCAGGTGGAAAATGTTGGGAATTGCCTAGAATTCTATTTGGGTAAAATTCTATTTTTGGTGTAACTCTATGATTTAGGAGTTATTTGTTGTGATTAGAATGTTGGGATATCCTTATTTATTTAAGATTAGAATTTGAGAAATTCCTAATTGGTTTAGGAGATGTTTTTTGATAATTTCTAATTGGTTTAAGAATTGTTTTGTAGTTCTTATAAATAGGTCTATGGTGGAGGCTTATTTGAAAAAAAAGGTTAAAGCTTAAGGTTGAGATGTGGGATGAAGGTTTTCCAGGGAGAGTGGGGTTTGCTCTCCTGGAAAGCCCTAGTTAGCTCTTGGCAAGAAGAGCGTGCTCACGACTTATCTCGGTATGCTCTCAATGGTGGAGAGTGTTGGTTCATTCTTTGTACCTTAAATGATTTTGTGCTCTTAATGGTGGAGAGTGTTGGTTCGTCCTTACAACTCAAATGACTCGGCATGCAGTGACATTCCGCTCGGGCATAGCCTAGATTCCACCCGAGAGGGTATCAGCGAGTTTCATTATTTTGGTTTGATTCAGTTCAGATTTGAGTTGAGAGAGTGAACAAGAATTGTGGGTTGTGTGAGAGCCTTTCAAGGGCGTTGTGCGGGAGTCTTTGAATTTGTGTATTCTTAGTTCTTCTTCTCTATTGTAATCTTCTCTTTTATTAGTGGAGGTATATCTAGATTGTTTCGACCATGAATGTAGCCCTATGGTGGGTGAACCACGTATATCTTGTGTGTTTTGTGTTATTTGTCATATTTTCGGGGATTGCAAATTCAGGGTTTGCAAAACTTAATTTGGGGTTACGGGGATTATGACATTGTTGAAACTGGTGTTTGAGGTGGAGATGATCTAAAGGTCAAGACCTGCGAATCCAAAGGAATTTGCACAAGATTGGTGAAAGAAAATTGTTCATGATTGATTTGATAGAATTCAAGTCAAGGTGGAAAATGTTAGGAATTGCCTAGAATTCTATTTTGGTAAAATTTTGGAATTAGAATTTGAGAAATTCCTAATTTGGTTTAGGAGATGTTTTTGGATAATTCTTAATTGGTTTAAGAATTGTTTTGTACTTATAAATAGGTCTATGGTGGAGGCTTATTTGAAAAAAAGGTTAAAGCTTAAGGTTGAGATGTGGGCTGAAGGGTTTCCAAGGAGAGTGGGGTTTGCTCTTTTGGAAAGCCCTAGTTAGCTCTTGGCAAGAAGAACATGCTCACGACTTATCTTGGTGTGCTCTCAATAGTGGAGAGTTACACCTCAAAGGATTTGGTAGGTTTGTCCTTACACCTTAAAAGACTCGGCATTCGGTGGCATTCCACTCAAGCGGAGCCTAGATCCTGCTTGAGCAGGTATCAGCAAGTTTCGGTATTTTGGTTTGATTAAGTTCATCTTTGGGGTGAGAGAGTGAACAAGAATTGTAGGCTATGTGGGAGTCTTTGAATTTGTGTATTCTTGGGTTTTCTTCTCTCTTGTAATCTTCTCTCTTATTAGTAAAGGTATATCTAAATTATTTCGACCGTGAATGTAGCCATATGGTGGGTGAACCACGTATATCTTATGTCTATTGTGTTATTTGTCATATTATCTTCGAATCCTGATTATTGCATTGCTTCTGCCCCCCTACACTGGCCTCATGCATTGAAATATTTCAAATCAAAATATAGAAAAATTTCAAATTTTATGAAAATCTTCGTTAAGTTGTGTATTTTTAAGCTCGATGAAAAAGTGCTCTGATGTTTTGAGCATCATCTATATGGACTTGCGGAGAATTATCTATTGATTTGGGTTACCTTTAAAATTTCTTAAATTTTGATGTTTCATTTCCATCACGAAAGTACCTACATGCACTATGTTGCTTACTATGGCCAATTTTTTTTTTTGTCAACATAAAAACACCATGAGACGTTACTGTAGACAAAAGAAAGGAAACACACACCACACACACATACACCACACCACACTCAGCCCATGAAGCTTCACCCAAGTGAACCTCAAAATGGGTACCAACCGTTTGAGGCCCAATTGTACTTAATGAGCTAGAGTGTGTGTAAATACACTTTCGAGTTGGGATTAAAATTAAATTGGTTTTTTTTGTTAACACAGAAACACCACGAGGCGATATTGTAGGCAAAGGAAATGAGACATACACACACCACACTTAGCCCATGAAGCTTCACCCAAGTGAACTTCAAAACAGGTACCAACCGTTTGAGGCTCAATGGTACTTAATGAGCTAGAGTGTGTGGATGTGCACTTCCGAGGTAGGATTAAACTCAATTGGTTTTTTTTTGGGTGAACACAGAAACACCACCACGAGGCATTACTGGAGGCAAAGGAAAGGAAACACTATGGACATTTGAATTGCCATAAAGTCTTTCTTTCTGTTAACCATTCCATGCCTGTTGGAGATTCTTGGTGGGTCTCTGTCTGATCTAACGATCAATTTTAGAATTCGTTTCGATTATTTTGTCAATGGGTTGGATGGCAGGTGTTTATACAATTTGTTAATATTGCGTTCTGGTTTTGTTAGACAGTGACGAAGACTATTCCTTAATACTTTTTTGGGTAAATTATACTCACCTCCTTGAGGTTTGGTGAAATTTCAGAAACCTTCCTCTCTAGTTTCTGAAAGTACACTGCCTCCCCTGTCGCACTCTTAATATTAACATGTTAACTAAAGTTACCAATTTCCCGTTTTATTGCTATTACTTGATTGAGGAAACACATCTTTCCGTTTGGAAAGCTCAACCAAAGAAAAACATAAACTCCCAAGCCACCACGTGTTCGTTTTAATACCTACTAATTATGATTAAGATTTACTCACTCTAGGGTTTATCCATCTAACCTTAGTTTTAGGGAAAAAATAACCATAGGTTGGTTATACTTAACCGTAATTAAAGGGCTCTAAAAGCCATCATGTGTCCATTTTAACACCCACTAACTGTGCTTAAGATTCACTCATCCATAGGATTCATTAATGTAACGGATAAAATTCGTAAAAAAGAGTAAAAAGAAGGGGTAAAATAGGAATTTCTCACTCTAGCAAATTCTAACAATTTAGCCGACATAAGCCCACTTGGGCTATGTGCTGGCTCACTTGAGTGTTGTCTGACAGGTGACCTCATCATGACTACACAAGTCATGATGACTTCAAATGCCTATAAATAAGCAAGAATCACCAGAAAGAGTAGAAGGATGGTGCGGAAGGCAAGAGAGGAAATAAAGGGAAGAAGAAGAAGAGGAAGAAGGAGATCTGAGAAGCTTGAGTCATTCACACCCCTACCCCGAAGGGCTATGCAGACGGCCACTCACCTGATTCTCTCATCTTCCTTTGGTGTTATCCGGCTACTTGATGTTTTTTATGGCCTCACAATCTATTATGGTCACCGGATTCTCTCAAATAGGCCATGAATAGTGCTGAATCCGTTGTCGCGTTGTCTGCTGTGAATAGTGCTAAATCCGTTGTAGCGTTGCCTGCTGTGAATAGTGCCGAATACGTTGTCACGTTGTGTTGTGAATAGTGCCGAGCTCGTTGTCCGTTGTCTGATGTACAACGTACACGTTGTCTGATGTACAACGTACCCGTTGTCTGATGCACAACGTACCCGTTGTTTGATGCACAATGTATACGTTGTCAGAGCTATGTTATCCGAGCTAGAGCTACGTTGTCAGAGCTACGTTGTCTGTGCCTTATCTGAGCTACGTTGTCTGTGCCTTATCTGAGCTACGTTGTCGATGCCTTATCCGAACTGCGTTATCTGAGCTACGTTGTCAGGGCTACGTTGTCTGTGCCTTATCCGAGCTACGTTGTCGGTGCCTTATCCGAGTTACGTTGTCAGAGCTACGTTGTCTGTGCCTTATCTGTACAACATACACGTTGTCTGATGTACAACGTACCCGTTGTCTGATGCACAACGTACCCGTTGTTTGATGCACAATGTATACGTTGTCAGAGCTATGTTATCCGAGCTAGAGCTACGTTGTCAGAGCTACGTTGTCTGTGCCTTATCTGAGCTACGTTGTCGGTGCCTTATCCGAACTGCGTTATCTGAGCTACGTTGTCTGTGCCTTATCTGAGCTACGTTGTCGATGCCTTATCCGAACTACGTTATCTGAGCTACGTTGTCAGGGCTACGTTGTCTGTACCTTATCCGAGCTACGTTGTCGGTGCCTTATCCGAGTTACGTTGTCAGAGCTACGTTGTCTGTGCCTTATCTGAGCTACGTTGTCGGTGCCTTATCCGAACTGCGTTATCTGAGCTACGTTGTCAGAGCTACGTTGTCTGTGCCTTATCTGAGCTACGTTGTCGGTGCCTTATCCGAGTTGCGTTGTCAGAGCTACGTTGTCTGTGCCTTATCTGAGCTACGTTGTCTGAGCCATATTATTTGTGCCTCCTGAGCTACAATCTCCAGAGCATAACACTAGAGCTCGTCCTCAAGTGCATATACCCAGTGACCTCAAGATAAGTATCTCTATACTATTATGTTCTATTATGTTCATATGTTTATGTGCTTGTGTCTTATACTGACTTTATCATCGGAGCTTATTTCAGAGTGCACACCCGCCCCCTCAGACTCATTCACAGGTGGCGTTTTGCTAACATTCCTCTACCAGCAAAGCAGCTACAGACGTGTGGCATGTACGAGATTTTTCCCTTTCAATTAATCTAACCTTGGTTATAAAAAATAAAAAAAAATATTAATCTTACGTTAATTATGTTTAACGACACTTAAAAGATCTTTATAAGCTGCCAAGTGTCCCTTTTAACACCCACTAACTATGGTTAAAACTCACTCACCCTTAGGGCTCATCCATCAAACCTTGGTTTTTAGAAAAAAAAACCTTAGGTTGCCCATGCTTAACCACAATTAAAGGGAGCTCTACAAGCCGCCGCGTGTCCCCTTTAACGCCCACTAACTGTGGTTAAAATACACTCACCCATAGGATTCATCCATTTAACCTTGATTTTTAGAGTAAAAAAATTTAGATTGATTATGCTTAACTAAAATTTAAGGGGGCTCTACAAGCCGCCACGTGTCCCCTTTAACACCCACTAATTGTGCTTAAGATTCACTCACCCCTAGGATTAATCCATCTAACCTTGCTTTTAAGAAAAAATAAAATATTAACCTTAGGTTAATTATGTTTAACCACAATTAAAAGATCTCTATAAGTCGTCATGTATCCCTTTTAATACCCACTAATTATGGTTAAGATTCACTCACCCCTAGAGTTAATCTAACACTGGATTTCAGGAAAAAAAAAATTATATATATATATATACTTGACTTTAGAAATATATATTAACCTTAAGTTGATATTATTAACATTGGTTAGAAACCAATTATCATTTATTTTATTGAATTAGCTAACTTGTATTGAAAAATAGGTAATGTAAGCATTTTAAGATATTTAAATAATGACATCATCAAAATCCATCCTTAAAGTGACGGTAAACTTAAGGGAATTGGGGTATACAACCAAAGTTGAGGAAATGACAGTGTAATTTCATAAACTAGGTGAGAGATTTCTGAAATTTCACTAAACCTTAAGGCCTTAAGGAGGTGAGTGTAATTTACTATAAAAAAAAAATATATATATATATATATATATATATATATATATATATATATATGTAACTCTAATTAACTCTGATTACTAACTTTCAGACTGTTGATTTAACGTCCTTAGTAAGACTGGTGATCTTCTCCAGTTGTAACCGGTTTTGGGCAAAACCGGTTACAACCTTTTGGTCACCACATGTCCCTTTTTTACATCCCTTAACTGTGGTTAAGATTCACCTACCCCTAGGGTTTACCCACCTATCTTTGGTTTTTTTAAAAATATCTTTAAAAAATTAACCCTAGGAGTTGGTAAATTTTAACCACAGTTAATAAAAAAATTTATTATTTTTTCTAAAAACCAAAATAGGTGGGTGAACCTTAGGGGTGAGTAAATCTTAACCATAGTTAAGACGTGTCAGAAGAGAAATGTGGCCACCTCAAGGGCGTAACTGTTTTTGGCAAAACCGGTTACAACTGGAGAAGAATACGTCCCCCTTAGTAAAACGCGTTAACTTTTACGTGCCAACTGCCCATTGGATGAATTCTCAGACTGCGTTTGACAAAGCCATACTCGCCTCCTCCTATCAACGCGAGGTGGGTTCAGTCATACTTCTGTGCTGTCATCCCCACTGCCACTCCTTTATTTATCAGTCTTTTAATTGAAGCCACTAAAATTCAACTTCTCTGGATAAGGCGGTTCTTCATACTGTGAAGTCAATGTTGTCTGGACAAAGCGAGCAGCATCTCATCATAGCAAAGCGAGCCGGAAAGATTGAGGGTGCAGGTACGCAGAGGAACCTTTCGTCTCTCTTCTCGTTGTTGGTGTTGTTTTTTTTGCACTTAGATCTTTTATACTGCATCATTCCTGTACAAAACCGAAAAAAAGGTTGAAAATTAGCTATGGATTTCGCTATGGAATTCTTGGGTTGGATCTCGGACAAAATGGGAGAGTACTTGGTGCCGGTGGCTCCAATCGGGCGCCAATTGGGTTATCTCATCCACTACAACAGCAACGTCGAGAATCTTACAGACCAAGTTGAAAAACTGAAGCGTAAAAGAAATGGGGTGCAGCGACTCATTGATGCAGCCAAAAGGAATGGGGAAGATATCCGAGATGATGTTAAGGACTGGCTAACGAAAATAGATGAGATTACAGAAGAGGTGGAGACATTGAATGATAATGTGGTGGCTCCTAATTGGAGCTCGCGTTACCGAATAAGTAAGAAAGCAAAAAAGAATACATTTATCATTGAAGAGCTCCAAAGAGATGGAGAATTCAACAGTGTATCCTTCCCTACACCTCCTCCAGGAATAGAAGCCATACCCACCAGAGATTTCATGGTTTTTAAATCAACTGAATGGGCTACGAAGGAGATCATGGAGGCATTGAAGGATGATAATATAAACATCATTGGGTTATATGGTGTTGGAGGTGTGGGGAAGACAACCTTGGTCAAACAAGTCGGCAAACAAGCTAAAGAATATAAGCTTTTTGACCAGGTCGTTATGGCAGTAGTGAGCCAGCCTCCGGAAATCAAAAACATTCAAGAACAAATTGCAGAAATGTTGGGTCTAAAATTTAGTGAAATGACTGAATCTGTAAGAGCAGGTCGGCTTAGTGCAAGACTAACAAATGAGAAGAGGAGTCTCATAATCATGGACGATGTTTGGGAGAGACTCGATTTGGATGCAATAGGAATTCCCTTTGGGGGAGATTGTAAAGATTGCAAAATCTTACTCACTACACGAAGCCAAGATGTATGCAATGCAATGGGGAGCCGGACAAGGAAGATTGGTCTTAATGCTTTATCAGAAGAAGAATCTTGGGCTTTGTTTCAAATAAATGCAGGCACATGTGTCAACACACCCGACTTGAATGTTGTGGCAAGGGAGGTTGCTGGAAAATGTGGAGGTTTGCCCATAGCACTTGTAACAGTTGGACGAGCATTGGTAGATAAGGACCTAGAAGAATGGAAAAAAGCAGCTCGGAGACTAAAAGAGTCCAAGCCTACGAACGAGCAAGATGTGGATCACGAGGTGTTCTCATGCTTGAGGTTGAGTTACGATTATCTTAAAGGCGAGGAAACAAAGGCATGCTTCTTGCTTTGTTGTCTGTTTCCAGAAGATCATGAAATTCTGATAGAAGACTTGGCGAGATATGGGATGGGACAAGGGTTGTTTCAAGATGTGAATACAATGGATGAAGCAAGAGGCAGGTCCCGTACAGCAATCAAAAAACTTAAAGCTTCTTGTTTGTTATTGGATTGCTTCAGCAAAGAGTTTGCAATGGATTCTATTGATAGAGATTTTATAAAGATGCATGATGTTGTTCGTCATGCTGCCAAAACTATCGCATCCAAGGATAATAATGTGCTAGTAAGAGCTGGTGAGGCCGGTTTGAAGAAGTGGCCAAACAAGGGGACCTTTGAACATAAAACATGTATCTCTGTAATGGATAATGATATTTGTAATCTCCCTGGTGGATTGAAATGCCCAAAACTCCAAACTTTACTGTTGCAAAGAAATTATAATATGACGGACATCCCAGATTCCTTCTTTGAAGGGATGACAGCACTTCAAGTTCTGGATCTAAGTAGCATATATGTTTTGTCACTACCAACATCGATCCAATTCCTAACCAACCTTCGAACACTATGTCTAGATTGGTCCAAGAGATTAAGAGACATATCTATGCTCGGAGAACTACATGAACTCGAGATTCTTAGCATTTCTTATTCTGATATCAAAGAGTTTCCAAACAAAATGAGACAATTGACTAAGTTAAGGTTTTTGGATTTGACAGAATGTGGAAGCCTTGTGAGCATTCCACCCAATGTGATATCAAGCCTATCCCGATTAGAAGAGTTGTACATGGGTGGTAGCTTTCACCAATGGGAAATTGAAGGAACAAGGAAAATAAGTAATGCTAGCATTGCTGAGCTGCAATCCTTGCATTGCTTGGACATTTTATCCGTGACTATACCCGATGTCAAATGCTTTCCAAAAGACTTCCTTCCTCCAAACATTATAAGCTTTTGTATATATATTGGTTCCGATTGTCAAAGTCTCCCAAAACCAACCTCAAGAGAGCTGAACCTTGCTCATGCACAAATGCCCTTAGTTGATGGCATTAAGGTGTTGTTGGAGAGAACAGAGCATCTATCGCTGGATGACATAAAGGGTTTAAGGAACATTCACCTCGCCATAAATCGAGAGGGTTTAAATGGATTGAAGTCTCTTGACATCTCAAATTGTAAAGAGGTTGAATATTTTACCAAAGCCACAGAATGGATTCCACAGGTTGCATTCTGCAGTTTGGAGAAATTAAAACTCAAATATCTACCTAGCTTGAAAGAGATATGTGGTGGCCAACTTCCATTTGGATCCCTCTTGAAACTAAGTGTTTTGAAGGTGGGATATTGTGAAAAATTGTTAAACGTTCTTCCAATCAATTTGTCCCAGAGGTTACAGAATCTGGAAGCACTCAATGTAAGTGGATGTAATGCATTGAAAGAGGTATTTAACTTGGAAGAGCGTGTTGAAGGACAGGCACTGCTGCTACCTAAGTTAAGAATATTGAAATTTTTTGATCTACCTGTGATGTATATATGGAAGGGCCCCACTCAATTTGTATGTCTACACAACCTAAAAAATGTAACTTTATGGATGTGCAACAAACTGAGAAACATCTTCTCATCTACCCAAGCTCGAAATCTTCTTCAACTTGAAACGATTGAAATAGTTCATTGTTCTAAATTGGAAGTAATTGTTTCAAATGAGGAGGATAAGGAAGGTGAGGAGATCGTTTTCCCTCAACTATATAGCATTAAGCTTCGAAGTCTACCCAACCTCACTAGTTTCTGCCAGTGGAGCTTTGCATCTGAATGGCCATCCTTGGAAGAAGTTATAGCGGACGATTATCCCAATTTAGAGAATTTTTTTGCTACTTCTGGATTCCAAAACACACCAAAACTGAGTAGAATCGTAGTTGATGATCAAGACATGCTTTGGCACTTCAAAGGAAATGGAAAGGTACGTACCTGTCCTAAATTTCTCTTCATAGTTTATTAGAGTTCTTCATTTATCTTTATCATTTGTGGGTTTTCCCTAAATTGGGTTAAGGTATTCCTATTGCCTCTAAAGAGGCTTTGGAAATTCAAGCCTATGTCTCTAAGGGCAATTGGAAATTGTGTTCAAGCCAAGCTAGGACCCGTTTGATTTGGCTCGGCTCAATTGAGGCTTGGTTTGGCTTGAATATTATAATGTCATTTAATAAATTAATAATAATTATATAATACAAAATATTTTTAAATGAATCAAGCTCGTGCTCAAGCCATGTCATTCTCTTCGAGTTGAGTTTCTCGTCTAGTTTTTCAAGCTCGGCTTGAATACACCACACACACACAGAGAGAGAGAGAGAGAGAGAGAGAGAGAGGAGCTCTCATTAAGGGTTCACAAGACTAGTAAAGCTAATGCTATGTTTGCAGGAAGTGAAGTTGGATCACGGAGCTACATCACAAGAGGAAATTCAGATGGTTGATAAAGAGGCATAACTCAGGAAGATACAATCACCACATGGAATGCTCCTGGTAATGTTTCCACTCTAAGGCTTTTCTTTCCATGCCCGAATGGCATACTCATACATGCATGTATCACTTATTACATAAAGGGATTGGAAATCCCCTCCCTCTAGAGGGATCCCACCCATTGTTTGAAAAACACTTTTAAATTACAATTTTGTTAAAAGAAACCATGTTTAATTATTATTTAAACAATCTATACAACTTTGCATAAACATATGCGCAATAGTTGAAGAAAATATTTCAAACACAATTTTTACACTTACTAGTCCTCTCTGACTAGCAAATTAAGAAAGACGATAAAACTTAGAAAATAACTAATTTTTCTTGATCGATCTCTCTATTATCCATCCCTACAGTAGGAATATGGTATTCGAACACTAATTTTTGCTTAGTGGGTATAAGAGTTTAGGCATTTGTAGGCATCTAAAGAGAGAGACACCTAAAGGCAGTTTTTCAGTTCTCAGATATATGAAACTTTAAGATAGGTTATGTGATAACATCTACGAATTTGAGAAATAATTAAGTTTTAAATTGTGTAGTATTTGGTTTCAAAACAATTTTCAATTAAAAGTAGAAAAAGAAAAATTTGGGGTTATTGCCAAAGTACCCCATTTGGATTAATTGGTAGCTAATCCTTGAAGCGTGTGTTCATATACTTAAGTTTTTTAGTCAAGACCGTATTAAACTCCAATTATTCTCATACACACTTTTGGTGTTTTCTTTTTTATTACCCATTTTTGTAGTTCCATGTTGTAGGATAAAATGATATTGAACACAAATCTTCTCGTCTCACTTTCATACTATGTTTCGTTTTGCTAATGAATGGTTATGATCATATGAGAAGAATAGTTTTTGACTCATGTAATCAATTAGGTGCATGGGATTCTTTTAACGCAGGTTCCATAGGCAACAATAATGCAGCCTAATGGGAATCTACCTAACCTTAAACTTCTTGTAGACATCCATAATTACCCAAATTGACTGCATCAAGTACAAATCATTGTACACCTGCCTCTCAACTCCGATGGTGAAGTTATGCCCCTCATTGAGGGAGTTCCTAGGATCAAGTCCGAGAGGGGTAAAAGTGATGGGAGTGGAGACTAGCTGATGTGACAGTGGGGCAGAGTTAGAGATTTGTGGCTTTGGGGTTCGAACGGCCCTCTCGGGCATTCGAACGCCCAACACATCTCATGGGCATTCGAACGCCCCCCCTTCTGTGGTTCGAACGCCCCCCAATGTTTTTGGGCCTCCCGAGTCCCTTTTTGAAGCCCGTTTTGGCCCTAGTATTTAAGATACTTTTGGGATTAGGGTTTGATATTCCAATCATTTACATGTAACCACTAAGAGAGGTTTTCCTTGAGAGAGAGTGAGAACTTGTATTGTTTCGATTTGGTTTTGCCTTTGAGCATAGTGAAGTAGCAGTGTGGATCCGTGGACATAGGCATCATTAGCCGAATCACGGAATATCTTTTGTTGTATGATTGTTTCTTTTCTCTATTCTTTATTTTGTGGTTATTGTGTTGTGGTTTTGTTGCACGATTCCCAACAAAAACTTGTAAAAGATTATTAGCATTTCTTCCCAAGTTATGTGGTAGTGGGATCATTCACCCCTAACTACACTAACACTAACCACCAGTATAGATCAATTGATGCCTTGTACCGATCGAAAAAGGAAAAAAAGAGAAAGAAAATATCAATTTATTGAGCAAAGAGGAAGCTCGATATCCCCACACTAAGCTCCATCCATCCTTAACTAATTGAGATTTCATTTTGGCACTTCTACACTTTTTCGTCTATTATCATTTTTAATTTTTCTTATATTCAATTTCAGAGAATTGTTCAAGCTTTGCACTATCAATGGTGTAGAAGAACCATTATTTCCACCATCTGTGTTCTGTAGTACATTGCTTTTCTCAATAAAGGGTATCTTTTGAGTTTTGCCTATGTGTGTGAGTATACTTGTGATTTTACTAGTCTAAATAAAGAATTTTTTAGCCTATGTGTACTGAGTATACTTGTGTGTTCATGTGTATGGTCCCAAGCTCTTCAGTACTTGAAAAAATTTTATTTGTGCGAGTGTGTTACCAGTGTTGAAATTCTCTTTTGTGCATTGACCTCCCACTTTATGTAATAAAATGTTTCAGTTGAGGATCCTCTATTCTAATTAATTTCTTTTATTTTTCTTGAAGTTTCTCTTTGTGCAAATAGCTTTGTACTTCTTTTTGAAATAAGTTTGATGAAAAGTGTATCAAATCCCACCATATGATCTCTCAGTGGAGTTATTTAATGATAATATTGGGAAAGATATCCCCAGTTGTTGAGTTCGGATGGGCAAGAGCTTGCGCTGTTGCCCATCTGTGTCTTATAATTGGGGGCCCACCTACTGTTCACATGGGGACCATCAAATGATAAATATGAGGCCCATTTTGCAAGACACAGATGGGCAACAGAGCAACAGCGAGCGCTGTTGCCCATCCGAACTCCCCAGTTGTCCGATGCGTTGACTTGTTTGCTAGACCACTCCAATCAATTTTAGCAGCAAAATAGAATGTGATGGATTGGATGATTATACTTCTCTTGAGTATGTTTCTATTGATAACTGTCATTAAATGAGAGAGAGAGAGAGAGTAATACATGGATGGGTGACCGTCTGTATAGCATTTCAAGAAGCAAAAGGTCCTTGCTCCATTTCTATCTTGCCATACATGGTGTTCCCCGTTACCCTATGTTTGGTTGCTGAGAATATTAGTAAAAACATGAAAAAGAAAAGAAAATTGGTCAAAACACAACTAAAAATTGTATTAGAAATCCAAAATTTTCTTTTCTTTTCCATATTTTCACCTATTTTCTCGACAACCAAACTTAGTAGGGAATATCTGTGAACACCCTTCCATGAGGGTGTTGGCCTCTTATTCCACACTTACATTTTAGTCAGTTAAGTCTTTTTGAGGACATGTAATGATAATCCATAAAGTTTAAATCAATCACTTGAAGATCATTGCTACACAGTCCTCAATTTTGTAATGACTGGCCATGTATGGATTCTCAAACATGCCTAAATTTGTAGTGGTCAAAGACAATGACCATTTTTAGAACAAGCAAGCTTTGATCATAAAAGCATCAAAATTGTAGAATAGCAAATACTGTAGGCATGGGCAAATTAGCATGATATTATCACCTCTTCAAGTTATTTTGCCAAAACGTTATACAGACATCTCATTACGAGAAAAGAGGGCATCTTTTAAAACAAAATAGATTTGTATGAGTTCTACTATGCTTTTTTCTTTAAAAAAAGTTTGTGATTAAAAGTTTCAAGCATCTAATATTTTATTTGAATGAAGATTGAAAGCTGTCTATTTATGCGATATATGGTTTTGTTAAGATTTTTCCAGTCGCAATTTATTCGACACAATATCATTATTTGACCAACCATTATGAGTGTTATTTATCCTGAAAGTGAGTCAAGTTATAGTTAACTGCTACAAACATATTGTCAGTTAAAAGCATGTTGGCATTTTTTTTGGGTACATCTCAACTTTGGGGTTAGTATCTGTTCGAAAGGTTAGTGGGTTCCCGCATTCGAAGGTGTTAGGCACATATTTATAAGCCTACATCAGAGTCTTAAACAATTAGAAAGTCTCAAATTCGCAAAACATGCCAAATCCGAACAAAACACATAGCTACCACGATTTCTGGTCAACTGAGATTCAAATTCGGTCGATCGACTTTTTGAGTATCTTCTGGAACTTAACCCCATACAAAATAGCATGAGTAGGTAGAATGGAATTCATTTCGATCAACCGACTTCTGAAGTTTGAGCCATGCGCTCAACAAAACTCCACTTTTGCGAAAAACTTCGAGTCACCGCCATAGCATCCTTCACCTCAAACCGAATGTCACCACCAAGAGAATCGATTTGCTAATCACAAAGGAAATCTCCAAGAAAAAATACTGTATTACCCATATCTAGGATGCATCTCTGCCACAAAGAGAATCTCTCTCAAAATTATGTAACCCTTGTTTGCAAACACCGCAAACCTGTTTGCAAATACTGCAAACATCCTTTTGCCTTACCTGTCTCAACACCAACTACGAAAGAGACCCACTAGCTACACATACCCTCGAATCACCCCGAAAAACCATCCACCTGATTCAATCAAACATGACCAAAACCCATGTGTAGCCTGACAATTGTCCTCCCTTCTAGAAGAAAACCAGATGAAGACATAGACCTATCTTCTTCACTGAAGGCACCTCACTATCTCCTTCTTTCAAAACCCTCCGGAATACCCGTCCCCACACCGATTGCGAAAGAGATCCTAGGTGAGCTCCCTACCCTCTGCACAACATCCAGTTTTGGATTTCATGCAGACCACGTAGTAGCTCCACCTACAACTGTATTCCTATAAGGAAATACAAATTAATACACTCCTTCCCCTTTATCAAAACTAAGCATCCTTGCTCAATCTTGATAACTTCACCTCCTGTTGTATACTGCTATTTCCTATAGACCGGAATTCACTTCGATCAACCAACTTCTCCGAATTTTGAGCCATACGCTCAACACCTAGTGAGGGATGAACAGTCTAGAACTGTTTCAAGCCTCTTTTGATAATAATGGATACGATTGAAGGAAAATTAAGGGAATAATCAATCTCATCAAAGGGAGATTGCAATCTTAGAACTCGTTAAAGAGAGTTCTCACCTCCTCTTAGGTTGAAAATCAGAAATTATTCATTACCCATTAGAAGAATACATTCTTCAATAAATACATATCTACCTTGCCCACAGGGCAAGACAACCAAGACTCCTACCAATTAAGTGAGTACTGAAAATGGAGACTCCTACTAAATCAAATAACTTCTAAAAATATACTAAGATTCCTACTACTACATGGGTAACTACTCAAAATAGGCTCCTACTACATCATGACAAATCGACCTTTTCCTCAAGGTTGAAATTCTGGCCACAATTCCCATATTGCTTCCTCGTCCGACATTCCCACCCCTTGATTTAATACTTCAGTCATAGCTTGATTAATGCGTTTAATTAGCCGTCTTTCAAAAATGTGTTCCTGGTAGAGATCAACTAATCCAACTGTTATATTATGCAATTTCCAATTTTTACCCTTACAAAAACCAATCAAGATTACTTTAAAAAGACATCAAAAAACTATAAAACACCGTTCTTTTGCTTAGACTTGAAAAGTCCGACACTTTGCAAGTTTTGTCATTTGACAATATGTATTTTCTTTTGAGAACTAAATGTATCATGATTTCATCTATGAAGTTGTAATTCCCATAAGACTTCAAATCCAGAAAATGGAATGATTTCAGATCTTCTAAAAATGATACGACTTAATTTTCATAATGGTAAGAATTAATTTGGTTAAAAATTTTGACAAAGTGATTCAAATTTCCTAAAAACTATTGTGACAAAATGCAAAGTGCCAAAGTTTATAAGTCACAGCAAAAGAAAGGGACCCTAAAAGTACCAAATATACGGGACTTCCTTAAGGATGCCAATAGGTTATGTTTGGTAATATAAGGTATGGTATATGCCTTCTCGCACTCAAATTCGAAATTCATTTTGTAGTTAACTCAGAAAATTGGTAGGTTTTGGAACCGAGGATTCGAATTGCTGAGCTGGATCTATGAGTCTTTGTTTGCAACTGTAGGTTTGTCGAATAGGATCAATGAATCATCATTAGCAATCTCCTCTTTAACATTTCTGGGTTATTCCGTAAGCCTGGAAGGAGTTCAGCTACATTGCAACAGCTCGAACTTCCAAAGGATTCCTGAAAGAGTAAGATAAGAGGGAAGAAGAAAGATAATGAAACATGATCTGGAGGGAGAGAAGAGGGAACAGTGAAGAATACAAATGAACTAACAACCTTTCTTCTTAAGAACACTTGAAATCCTCTCTAGATTTGAAAGACTCTCTTTTGGAGAAAAAGACTTCTCCAAGAAAATCTCCTGAATCCTTGTGAATTGCCCCCCCCCCCCCCCCCCCCCCCCCCCGCAATCCGTACAAGTATTTTCTATTTATAGAGAATATTCTAAGTTTAATTAATATCTCTGGTCCAAATATCTTTGATGTGATAGCTAACTAATTCTGAAACATGATGACTGTTATTCAGTTAAGTGGAGTCATTCTATTAGAAAATGGATGTATTCTGTTAAAAGGAACCTACATCCGTTAAAGGGAGCTTATCTGTTAAGTAAAATGTGTTATATTGAGAAATAGCTGTCAGCTCATCAAAAACCATTGTAACTAACCTTCAGTTATAGTTTAATCCTTTGAATTGTTATGACTGAAAACAATCTTTTGGATACATTCTTCAAAGGTTAAAAGAGTAAACTTCCTCAAGAAGGAGTTTATCTATTTTAATAAATTCCCTCCTACCCCTCCAAACCACATCTCATAATCCTTCCCCTAGATATATACATATATATATAAATCATCGTACACCAAAGATGGGTCATACACCTTTGGGATACCTTGTCTAGAGAAATCATAAATGTTGGACGAGGACACTA
The DNA here is from genome assembly GCA_015143295.1 of Tetracentron sinense. Classification (NCBI taxonomy): domain Eukaryota; kingdom Viridiplantae; phylum Streptophyta; class Magnoliopsida; order Trochodendrales; family Trochodendraceae; genus Tetracentron; species Tetracentron sinense. The sequence goes on from CM026563.1 coordinate 40,188,003, forward strand.
TTCTCAAGGCGGATGCGATATCCACCGTCAGACCTCAATCATCTAGTACGAGAGAATGAGACTACGGAGGCCACGTTTTTTTTTTCCAGTAGCCCACAGGGAAATGGGGCAAGATACATCTCAGAATTCCCTCCTGACTGTCAGCCAAGGAAGAAATCCATACTTTGCTAGAATAAGATATGAGTGGAACACACACGCTCATTCCCACGAGGAAGGTAATCGATACCTTTACCCCCTAACAAAGCAATAGGCTACATGGTGATCTGAATCCACCGAATCCCTATGGAGACAAGCTTGAACCGGTAACCGCCTTTTCGTCTCAACGGAGTATGACTCCTTCGAGCTTTTGATCAGCATAAGCTTGCAGCGCTATTGATTGAAGACCTGTCTTGAAGAATAGAATATCATAATGGTGTTATTAGAAAACATTCAGTAATCTGATTCTACTGAAATCATACCAAGGAAGAATTTGGTCTTGACGGAGTATACCGCCTTTGAGTTTCTATCAAAATTTGAAAGTTTATCAGTTGATCAAAATCTGTTCATTTGATCATATCATCTGTTGAATACTCAACTACTTTAGTCACGAAGCTATAGTGAGAGAACCAGTATGCTATGAGTCCGGATCTTATTCTCAAACGTGACATACTTTAAGGTATCTAAACCTTCCAGATCATCATAATCTTTATCAACGTAGCTTCTGAGTATATCAAATTCTTATCTGACTAAGAAATAGCCTCCACGTGTCAATACATCATTTTCCATCATCAACAGTAGGTAAGAGTCTTGCAAATGTCATTCCATCCTTAGTTCCTTACCCACAATTTTCATGCGTTTCTCAGCATAGGCATGCATTAATCATTATGTTGTCTCTCTATGGAGCTATTCTATGGAAATAGTGCAAAAGATATCTATAGTCGTCCGATGTGTGGATTTGTTTGCTCCAGTCAATTTCGGCTACTGCGCAATAGAATGTTATGGATTAGATGATTACGATCTTCTCAACTGGTAAGTGAACGTAAACCTAGAATTCAGGAAATGCCCTAAAACCACACATGGGGATTTCAACATCATATATAAGTTCTAGAGCCTGATGGGTTGCCTAGAAACAGGGGACCTGGATAAGAGGCACTGTAATTTGGGCACAAGTAAACCTAAACTTCAGGAAAAGAGGAAAAAGCATGCTTAAAAAGTGGACAACCTTGTTAACCATGTACAATTCACCATTAATACAGTTCAGCATAAGTTGCAATGGGGAGGTTTATTCTACATCATTAAAAAATGATACTTATTGAGTCCTGAGAAGAGGACAGGGTCCTCTTCTAAGCTGACCGCGGTGTCCCGTGTCCCTGTGAACCCCTGTTTAACCATGGTTAAAATAAGCTTAATAACCACTGAGTTTGAAAGCGGACACGTAAAGAATCAAGCCCCTTATAAATATTAGGGAAATAGTTAACATACCTGGGAAATCCATTTCCAAACCTAAGGCACCACCTCATTGGTCCATGCCCTCCTCTTAAATACTCACAAATTGTGGTGAGTTTTAAAGAGGGGGGGAGGGGAGGGGAGGGGGTAAGGATCAATGAGCAATAGTGGTGAGTATTTAAGAGGGGGGTATTGACCAATGAGGCGGTGCCTTAGGTTTGGAAATGGATTTCCCAGGTACACCTATCACTATCACTGTTCTAAATATTATTAACATCTTAAAACCATTAATAACAGCCGTTACTTGTACTACTCCAGTGCTGTTTTTTTTTTTTATAACTCAATAAATGGAGTTATTTATTTCAGAGTCCTGAGAAGGGGATGCGAGGTCCCCTTCCTAGTCCTAGCTGATTGCAGTGTTCCGTGGCCCTTTTAATCCCTTTTTAACTATGGTTAAGCTTAATTAAATTATGATTAAATTTTTTAATTTTTTTATAAAAATTAAGGTTGGATGGATGAACCCTCAAGGTGTGAATCTTAACCAAAGTTAGGGGGTGTTAAAAAGGAGCGGGTAAACTGACTGTGCGATCCGTTTCTTATTCCCTTTTTTTTTTATAAACGGTAATACAACTAACAACAAATGAGAGCCAAATTGGGATTGCTAGGGTCCCAAAAAAACTTAGAACTTTGAGGACACCTAGATCTGAATGCGGAAAAGCTCTTTAAAGCTTTTGTTGCAACCTCATGGCCTTTCAATAACTATGAATAGGCTAATTTCTTAAGATAGAATTTAATCAAAGATCTAAAAAATCGGATAAATTCCAAGTGTACACAAGCAAGCATAAGTATATTCATAGTTTATATTCATTTGTTCGATTGTTTCACTATGTATGTAGCACCAACGTTGTCCGTGTCAACTTCCTGTATAATGGCATTGATGACTTCCTCACTATTGGTGTCCACTTCATCAGCCAAGGCGTCCCGTAGCTCCTCGATCTCTATGTACCCACTCTTGTTTTGATAGAAGAATTCAAAGGCTTTGTGCAGGTGGTCATCATTGCCCATCTTTCTAATGTGAACTGAAACTGCAATATAACTCCCCATAGTTCAGACTTCCATCCCCATCTACATCGGCCTGTAAAAACCGGGTCAAATAACTTCCCATGAATAGAAGTACAAACAAAGCGAACAGTTTCAAACACCAATGAAGGTCTCTTAAAGTTCTAAGCAATTTGTACAAACTGAAAAGACCTTTTACATGATGCATCATTTTCAGAAGTAGGATTAGAAAGTGACAGTACAATCATCAATAGCTTATCAACACAACTGCTTTGAGGTCAGGTTTAGGCAGAATTTGAAGAGAGAAAAGGCATATAATTCTGAACCCGAATCTAGTGATAGACAGTCATTTAATGCTTAGAAGCTTCTCAATTGAGATAATAGCCTAAAAGAAAAAGTTGGGTAGAGTACGGGATATTACTTACAGCTTCCATTAGAATTTGAAGATCTGGGTCGGAGATCTGCTGGCCAAGGTTTTGCAACCCAACTCTTAGATCCTTGAGGTTGATCTTCCCGTTACTGCCAGTGTCCATCACTTGGAATGCCTCCTTTATTCCAGCCACTTCCTCCATAGACAAATGCTCAGCCACCACCTGTGGATGTGATATTCCTAAGCAGTGTTAGTCAAGAAGGACCCATACAGAATTGTTAAGCAACATCCAACCCAGATCAATTGTGGCTGCAGAATTATCTTCCAAATGTATGCAGATGTCAAGATATCATTACCCTTAGAGCTCTTATTTTGAGCTTGTTCATTACAGAGAATTGTTTGAGCCTTGCTCTGACGGTTTCACCCAGAGAGACATTTGGTGCCTTTTTGGCATTTTGTAACCAAAGATGATTTGCATTCAAAGAGTTCAGAAAATTCAGGTTTTACCATTGTAATTTTCCAGATTTCAACTAAAATTTCTATCCAAAAGGAATTCTTTATCTGTGTTGAACTAAACATTACCAAGTACTTCCTGAGCTATAAGACGCCCCCTTGGGTCTGGGTCGAGCATCCTCTTCACAAGATCTTTTGCCTTGTCAGAAACTTTGGGCCAAGGATCTCTCTTAAATTCTACGATGGAGCGAATGATTGCATGTGCAACTCCTTGTTCAGTTTCTGTTTGGTGGCAGAATCGATTTTAAGAGAAGAAAACGCAGTGAAAAGAATACAAAGAACAGAAAGAAGTTCGGAGTCAATCAAAAAATAGCTGAGAAGCAGAACGTTCAAATCCTTCTGTAATTTCACATTTATAGTCTAGATTTCAAGTTTTTTCCTTTTCCACTCAATGCAACCCCCATTTTCAAATGTCCTTTACAGCCTACAGATGGCCATTGTCGGGTTCCAACTCTCATGGAAGTCAAGTACACCAAGAAAGACTGTTCCTGTAAGATAGAGAAACTAACCTGCTCAGAAAGGTGGAACACCACAAAGTAAGATGTACAGGATCACTCCAGCGCTCCAATTAAACATCAACTTCCGGGACCATAATTCCGTTTTAGCACCTCTGGAGCCATGTAATAAGGACTTCCCACTATCTCTTTAAATCGCTCACCTGTAGAAAATGAGGAATAAATCAGCTATGGTATATGGTAGAGGAATATAAACAAAGATTCAAGAATGACATGGTGTCACCTAGTACTGAAATCCAGTAACAAATAATATAGAACAGCCTGAAAAAGGCAACAATGTTACAACTTACAACAAGGTATTATCTGGTTTAAAGAACACCGACAACCCAAAATCAATTGCCTTTAAGGGTGCTGTTTCCTTCTTTTTTGCAAATAAAAAGTTCTCTGGTTTGAGATCCGCATGCATCACCCGTGTTTGTGACACATTTGCAATGCAATAAAAGTCAGTCTATAGGTACTCCCAATTATACTCTCAAATATACTCCCTAATCTTAACCGTTTATAACCAACCACTAAGGGTCAGGATTTCAGTTGGCTTATTTTGTCTTTTCTATTGCCACATCAGTAGGAATCCTAACCGTTTAATAATTGAGATAAACGGTTAGGATTTGGGAGTATATATGGGAGTACACTTTGGGAGTATCACTAGACTAATTCATTGTTTAAAGCCATACCACCAATGCACATGCCAAATCCAGTCTTGCCAGGAATTCAGTAACAAGTTGAATGAGAGACAATCATGATTTCTAAAAATCTCAAGTTTAAGAAAATAATAGTAATTGATAGAAGAAAAAGGCAGTAAAGGGCTGAGCCCAACCATACAAAGGAGAAAATTTAACAGTAGGGGGACCCAACTTGGTGAGAAATTCAGACAAGGGAAATTGGAATACACGTATCAAACCCATCACTGTATAACAACCAATAATGTTGCTTCTAGGACAAATTGAACAAAAAAGACATGAGTGATTACCAGCTCTAGCAGACAATTTTGAATTATCAGCATTATAGTAAGAACGAAAAAGAAAATTGGAGCCAATGGGATAGTTTGAGAAGGCTTGGTAAGGAAAAAGGAATAAAGAATAAAGAACAAAGAACAAAGGATACAATTTAGAGGAAACATCAGATAGCATGGATAGCCCAGAAGATGCTCAAATTGACTATGGAATGCCTGGGAAAGATTAGATCGGTCAAAATTTCAAATTTAGCGATAATAAGCACATGTAAGTAGATATCTTCCGAAACGGTTACGAAGGATGTGATCTAACGATTGTGAGAAGGATGGAACCAGAATAAGTATTGGAGACTACTCAATATCGGCCAAAAAGCAGACTGCATAATGCATATGTGTAGAGAAAATCCAAATTGGATTCTATACAAAAAAAGGTGGAATTTTGAATTTACCAGTAAGAGATTTGATTTCCTACTTTTCCGAAAATTAGACTTCCAAAAGCTAGCTGTACAAGGTCCTCATTCCTCAGACTCTTTAAACCAAGATCAATAAGAAGAAATAAAACAAAATTCTTTCAAAGCAAGAGACCCAAAATCAGGGGCGGAGCCAGGAATTTTTCATTGGGGGGGGAGGAATTAATAGTGAGGGTATGGAACTTGGGGGTTCGAGGCGTAGGCTCCAAGACAAAAAAAAATTTTGGGTAATTTTTTATTTTGAGATTTTTTTCCCGGTAATGTCCTTGAGGTCGCCATGTGTCCCTATTGATACCTTTAACTGTGGTTAAGATTCACCTACCTATCCTTGATTTTTTTTTTAAATATCAAATTTTTTTCAAACTATAGTTAAAATTTACTAACTCCTAAAGTTTTAAAAAAATTAATATTTTTTTCTAAAAACCAAGATAAGTAGATGAACCCTAAGAGTGGGTGAATTGTAACCATAGTTAAGGGGTATCAATAGGGACATGTGGCAACCTAAAGGGCATAACCGGACTCCATTGGGGGCCACTATATATATATATGATAATATCACAAAAAAAAAAAATTGGTGGGGTGGGGGGGCACTATATATTATAAGACAAAATTTGGGGGGGGGCAAGTGTACTAAAAACATTAAAAAAATTTGAAGCCCACTATTTCAAACCATAAAATAAAGGTATTGCAAAAATTGCCCCCCCCCCCCCCCCCCCCCCCCCCAACAACCCGCCCGCTCCACCCTGCCCATGCCCATAATTCCTGAAGCCAAATCATCAACAAAAGAATAAAACCCTGGACAAGAACCTTCTAACACTAAAACCTCACTCAACCAAGCAACAAACAACCACATCTAAGAGTTTTGATACAATACAAACTCTTTGCATGACCCTATGCAATCAGGTTTGTTTTAGCAAAACTCATTTTGTCTTCCCTTCTCCTCTCAAGTCTTAATCAATGGGGCATGCAATAACGTGAGTGAGAAGAGGGACTTTTCCAATACCTTAAACAAAGCCCTTGCAACTATTCATCACAATCCAAAGGCTATGGGAAGTCACATCAAATCCAACGGTAAGTCATCCTAACCGTTTTCCTTAATAATAGAACATGTCCCATATTTGACCACATCTTAGTAGGACCCACCGGCCACTGCTAAAATGTGGTCAAACATAAGACCTACATTTGTTATATTATTAAGGAAAACGGTTGGAATGACTTACCGTTGGATTTGATATAACTTCTCATAGCCCTTGGATCATGATGAGTGGTTACAAGGGCTTTATTTAAGGTATCGGGAAAATCCCTCTTCTCACTCACGTTGTTGCAAGCCCCATTAATTGAGACTAGAGATGAGAAGGGAAGACACCCAAAGGTTGTTGTTCTTGACTCTGTAGTGTTCCAGAATTTCCACATTTTTGATCATCTTCTTCATCGCTAAACGAGGTATGTGCATTTATCTCGGATTGTTTAAATTTCTAGAATAATATATTTGGCATGGTCTAGATCCTATTATCTTTATTTTGTTTAGATTAGTGATTTTATATTTGGATCTTTTATTCCAACACCACAACCTCACCAAAATCAAATTAATACACAATAATTTCAGAAGAACAATATGAAAATTCATAAGCATATCTAAAGCATCTACTATAGAAGTTGGCTCATTTCCAAACTCATCAAGGAGGGCCGATCAATCAGCCACTTATGGTCGATCGATCGATGGCGCGACGGGGCTTGTGCTTGGAGTGCCGATCGATCGGCCAAAGCGGGATTAGTCCGATTATTGCTATTTTAGAGTTGTTTTGCTTTTTAAGGAACTCCTATTCCAATTAGGGAACTTTCTAACTGTCTAGGACTCCGAATCTAGCCCTATAAATAGGGGATTATGGGTCTAGGGTTTGTATCTTGAAGATCATGTGAATGCAATAACATTGAGAGTGAGAGATAATAGAAAGGGTTAAAGCATATTATGGCTTGGGGGAGGATAGATAGGGATTTTTCTTTAGGTTTTCATAGAGAAGGTGAGTTGAGTGCTTTTGTACTGGTTCCTCAAGGTTTCTGTGAATAAAGAAGTGATCGGATCTTGACCCGTGGACATAGGTAGGTGGTTTTCGAACCGCATATATCTCTTGTGTTTCTTGTGTGTGTGTTTTTGGTTTATTCTTTTTCGTCTGGTTCTATTATTTTCCCAACAAATTCGTATCAAAGCTTTGGGTTAATTATTTTTCATTGACTTTGAAAAATTTTGGGCAATTTTTCCTGGAGAAATTTGATGGAAAATGAAGTTTCAATCTGTGGCAAAGGAGGGTATAGGATATCCTAATTCAACAGGGTCTCACAAGAGCGTTGAAGTGGAAGTCCGATAAACTGGAAAAGATGCTTGATGCAAATTGGGAAGACATGGAGGCGAGGGCAATCAGCACAATACGCCTCTGTCTTGCAGATAACGTAATGCATAGTGTTATGGATGAGGAATCGGCACCGAATCTTTAAAAGAAGTTGGAAACACCCTGCATCAGAAATATTCTTACCAACAGGTTATACATGAAAAAGGAGTTCAATACCTTAAAGATGGTGGAGGGTGCAGATCTCATGGAGTACATTAATGTGTTCAATCAGATCTTGAATCAACTGCAGAAAGTTGATGTCAATGTAGATGAAGAAGACCAGGCCGTGAGACTTCTTCTATCACTTCCTGACTCATATGATCACTTGGTTAAAACTCTCATGTATGGCAAGGAAACATGGATAATGGAGGAGGTCACAGCAGCGCTACTCTCTTACGGGATTAGGCGGAAGTCATCGCATGATGGGAATAATCATGTCATGGTTGCTCGGGGAGAAGGAACATAGAGAGAGGATCTGAAAAAGGCAGGGACAGATCCAAATCTAAGGGAAAAAGCGGAGTCCAGTACTATCATTGCAAAAAATTAGGGCACTTCAAAAGGGAGTGTCCAAGGCGTGCTGATGTGAAGAGGAATTCTTCCGAATGAGATTTTTCGGCGGCAATAGCAACAGACAATGAGGAATATATTGGAGATGCTTTCACAGTCTCTAGAAGTATGGACAATTCACGGCAGACATGAAAGATGAGGTGAAAATTTAGGGGTTGGGTCGAGCTACTCATGGCCTGGAGAGGCCACCTGCAGTCGGAGAGGGCGGTGCAGGGTGTGCCTGAGCCCGCAGAGGGGGTGTCGTGCTATAGAAACTGAAATCCAGGTATGTTGGTAATCTGATTAACGACATCCTCATAGAAGATTACTTTGAGGGTGTCGGTAATTCGATTACCGACACCCACTGGTCTTTAACCAAAGGGGCTTGGCCCAAGCATGCATGCGTACGGGTTGTTTAGTTTTTGAATTGTTTGGGCCTGGGCCCAGGCCGAGGCTTGACATCCTAGGGGTTTTTTGGACTTAAGGGTTGAACCCTAAGGGCCTAAGGCTTGGGTTAGGCTAGGGTTTTACTAGGTTTTACCTAGGGTTTGTCCTAAGGTTAGGCTTAACAAGGGATAAGCTTAGGTTAGGGCTAGGCTTGGGCTAGGCTAGGGTCACACCTAAGGTCTACTAGGGTTTACTAGCATTACGCCTGTGGTTAAGGGTTAACCAGGGTTACGCCTAAGGTTAGGCTTGACTAGGGTTTACCATAGTTAAGAAACTTAACCATGGTTGGCTAGGGGTGTAAAAATTGGGTGCTTACGCAGTCCACCTCATTTTCCCAAGTAAGAATGGGTTTGCCTTGATTCCACAGTAATCAAGCATGGCTTGCCATACAATAGAAGTGAATGAACAGTCAAAGAATAAGTGTCGAGTGATTTCGGTGGTACTTCTGCAGAAAACACAACAAGACTATTGGAGGATTCCGTGACGGAGTAAAGTGTCCTGAGTTTGCAAGCATCCGGAGAGGGCCAACCAAGCTATAAAGCTATGGCGGGGAATATTTGAGGAGAACCATATCAATTTGTTCCAAGTAGTAGCTTGTTGGTGAGATCTATAGGCTTGCTATGCAAATTTTAGAGTGAATCTACCTGAAATACTGGGCTTCCATATAATTTCATCTTCACTATTGGATGAGTTTGGATGAAGAGCTGGAAGGGTATTCCAAACCTCAGAGAGAGTAGTAGATCTGGTACGCAGAGGGCACCAAGTAGAATCAACGATCAAGGTGGAGACAATTGCAGAAGGAGGAAGACCAGAACCAAATTGTAGATTAAGCCCATAGTGGTCATGGAAAATACCTGTCGGGTGCCACGGGTCGAACCAGATAGAGGAAGATCTTCCATTGCCAATGGAGTGAACTATCAATTCCTTTGCCATGTCTCTGCTTTGAAGAATTTTTTGCCAGACCAGGAGCACTCTTGAGGGGTTTTAATGGCCCAAAAAATTTTGCTTTTGAGGAGGTACGAATGAACCCAAGTTGTCCATAAGCTAATGTGATTAGAGGCTATCTCCCAGGTTGATCGCAGCATAGCTGCATAATTCCAGTCGTCAATGCGACGGATTGCGAGGTCCCCTTACTCTTTGGGCCTACATATACGGGACCAACTAATAGGCACATGAGACTTTCCTACGGAAGAGCCGCTCCAAAGGAAACGACAACAAACTTAATTGATCATCATCATTGTTTTCTTGGGAATCATAAAACAATTGGTCTAAAAAACTTAGGAGCTCATTAAGACTGCTCGAATCAGTTTAGCTCGGCCCGCATAAGAGAGAAGTTTCCCTTTCCAATTTTGGACTTTCTTTGCAATTTAGTCTGTTAGCAATCAGAAGCTTTCAAATTTCTAGACATGAGCAGTATGCCAATGTATGCCAATGTACTTAACTGGGAGCTTGCCTTCTTTGAATAGTAGAGTGTCTTTGATTCTTTGTTTCGCATGAGAGGGAGTGCCTGCAAAAAGATGACAGATTTTTCAATGTTTGGGTGCATACTAGATTGTATAGAAAATTTTTGTAGGACTTTGGACAGGGAGTTCGCTGATTTGATATCGGCTTGAATGAACACAAATAGATCATTAGCGAAGCACAAATGTAAGACCAGAGGGTTGGAGCATTTGATGTGGGGCCTGATGTTGCCTGTTGAACTGCTGCAGCTAGCATCGAGGAAATACCTGCCATAGCAAGCACTAACAGAAAAGGGGAAAGAGGGTCGCCTTGTCGTAGCCCCCTAGTGCTTTGGAAATACCCTTCTGGGGAGCCATTGAGATTTATGGAAAATTTTAGAGTTGAAATGCAAGTTCTTATCCAATCCAAAAGCCGAGTCGGAAACCCCATAAGTTTCATGATAGTCCAAACATAATCCCAGTTGAGAGTATCAAAGGCCTTCCTAAGGTCGATCTTTATAGCGCGCCTAGGTTTTCCTTTGTCTCGATGATAATTTCACACAAGTTCATGGGAGAGAAGGATGTTGTCGGTGATGTGTCTACCAGTCACAAAAGCAGATTGGTTGGGCCTCACTATAACTGGGAGCACATTCCGAAGTCTGTTAGCTATGACTTTGGAGATACACTTGTAAATGACATTGCAAAGAGAAATACACCGATAATCTGTAAAGGAATTGGGCCTTGGAGATTTGGTTCTAGGAGTAATCATCGTGGAGTTAATTTCCTTCAAGAGTTTCCCTGATTTGAAAAAGGAAATAATTGCCTTCAAAACGTCATCACCTACAATATCCCAACAGGCTATGAAAAAGTGTGAGGTGAACCCATCCAGACCAGGGGACGCTATTTCTATCAATGTTAAAGAGAGCAATTTTAACTTCTTCACGGTCAGCTTCACGTTCGAGGCACGAAGATTGTAAATGAGATTTTCTTCAAGGAAGGCAAGTCAGATACAACAATGGCAAAAGAACCTACTATAGGGCTCAAAAGCTCCTTAAAAAATGAGACCCCTTCAGATTTTATTTTTTCCACATCTGTGATTTCGATGTTGTTGCTTTCACGGATTGATATGATTCTGTTGTAAGATCGTCAAGTAGCCAAATTTCGGTGGAAGAAAGCAGAGTTCCGATCACCGAGACTTAACCATTTGATACGAGATTTTTGCGCACTTCAGACTCTTCATAACTAGCCATTTTCAGATAATCTGTTAGCAGCACCTTTTCCTGTTCGGCTAGGGAACTATCTATTGGATTGGCATCAAGAGCCAATTGGCCAAGATCAAGTTTTTTCTTGGCTTCAACTACTTTTTTGTTGAGGTCTTTGAAGTTGCTATTACTCCATCTTCTGAGACATGATTTGATATGCTTTAGACGTTAAACTAGCCGGTACATTGGGTTGCCTCTCATTGGTATGTGCCATTCTGTGGAGATGAGGTCTATGAAGGAGTTGTGGTCAATCCAGAAATTGAAGAACTTAAAGTTCTGATAATCAGGGGAGGATGATCAGATATGCCAGGCGTGAGGAATTCAACTTCTGAAGCTTGGAAAGCTTCACACCAACCACTGTTAATGAGTGCTCTGTCAAGTTTGGATTGGATTCTATGTATTGAGACCTTTGGACATGTTAGACCATGAGAAGTTTAGCCCTCTACTCTTTAAATCAAATACCTCCATAACGTGAATATTGTTATTGAAGGCTTGGCAGTCACGATGACGAACAAGGACTCTATCAATCTTTTCACTTTGACTTCAAACTTCATTGAAGTCCCCCAGAATTATCCAAGCATCAGTGATGCTAGAAGAGAAAGCAATCAAGTGTTGCCAAAGGGCCCTTCTCTCAGCCACATGGTTAGAAGCATACAAAAAGGAGGCGACAAAATGCAAGCTGTTGTGATGGTCCGTGACTTTGCAGTGAATAACCTAGTCATTGCGGTGAATGAGAGTAACAATGATGCTGGCTGGATCCCAAAGAACCCATATTCTACCTCCCAAAGCAAAATTATAGTTGTCTAGAAAATCCCAGTCACGATAAATGTTCTACTTGACTTTAGTCACATTGAGGCTTCGAATTTTAGTCTTTAAAATTCCCATGAGTTTCAATCGGTGTTTCTCAATCATTTTCTTTACTTCAGCCTGTTTAATGGGGTCATTAAGACCTCTGATGTTCCAAACAGCAAAACAATCCAATGCATTAATTGATCACAATAATATAGGACACTTTCTCAGCACTGGTATCCTAAACAATGCCGTCTAGGTAGGGGTTTCCGATGGGAGTCAAATCTTTGGCAATGAATGGGGCAAAACATCGAACAAGTGGAGGGCGGAAGTAGGTAAAGATAGAAATCTCAATAGCGTCAGCCTTGACAAAGGTACAAGGGGGAAGACTAATTGGAGAGAGAAAGGGCGGACGACAGGAGATAGAAGAGTATGGAAGGATATTGATGTAGGAAAAGGCAAAGAGGAGGAAATGAACTGAGATGATGTGAGATGATTCTATATAGATAAATATATTTTTAAAATTTTGAAGGGTTAGAGCGTGGGCTGAAAGTGGTAGAAGGATAACTGGCAATGGATATGGAGGATAGAAACCAAATTCTTTTACTGAAGCCTAAACAGGGGTTGATGAATGCTTATCTAGCGGATGAGACGAAGAAAAACACTGCCACAGAGAAGCTCCACAAAGGGAGCAGAGAGAAGCTCAACAGAGGGGGAGCCAGCCCCGTCAACGTTAAACTTGATCCACCCTGGATCTGAAGGATTCAACTTGATCAATGATGCAGAATCTTCTTAAAACGGGTGTTGATGCTAGCTTGATAGAATTAAAACGGTCGATGTTAGCATGGTTGGTCCATGCTTGATAGAATTAAAAGAGGATGAATTAAAACGGATCTTACCATCAAAGCCACCATAGATGTTAACATGATTGGTCTAGTTTTTTTTTAATCCTCTTTGATGGCTGTCGTAAGAAGTGTATCTCATTTTATTTTATTGAAGACCTCTCTAACGAGAGTTTTTCTTCACATTGCAAATCATTATTCAGGTGCTTTAGGGAGATGATCACGACATCTCGATCTAGTGGGCTACCGGTTCCGATAGACTCATAAATATGAGCGAGATGAGACAGAGATAGACTTCACAGACTAGAAGTGACTACCAAGTACAGTTAGATATATTTTAACTTTTCATATATAAAGGGAGTACTCAAGTTGCAACAAACCCATGAAGATTTTCAATCTACATGTGTTTGAGGAGGAATATTAGAGAATATCTTATTGTAATAAAGTGAATGAGATATATTGTATCGTTATCAGTATATTTCTTCACAATTAGATAATATCAATTGAATTTGAATTTTTGATTTGATTAGGTATGATTAGATTAGGATTATCTTTGAGAGATCTTTCTATAGTAGGAATCTTGGAATATTATTTAAACCTTCTTAGGATTCTTGTAAATCATCTAAGAATTCAATAAAATCAATCTCTTTAGTTGCAACCCCTTCAACAGCTTAAGAAAAACAATTATTTATTAGGAATAGTAGACCTAGTTTCCCTTTTTCCACTTTCTCTGAAGGAACAGTACATGTCAGATTTTTCAAAATGCTTTTTGTTGGTGAAGCTAAGGAAGCAAACAACGGAATTCCTCCGGCAAATGCCTATTACACTCAAGTATAACCTCTTAAGTCTTTGCCCGACATGTGCAAAAGGTGTTTCACTAAATAAGTGATAGCATGCATGTGCACATTCCATTGGGTGGTACGTGCACACCTCTCCAGCTTGCCATGTGTCTTATTTGACACCCATTAATTATAGTTAAGATTTACTTACCCTTAAGGTTAGATAATCTAACCTTAGTTTTTAGAAGAAAAAAAATGAACCTTGGTTATGATTCACTCACTCATGTGACCAAATTTATGTTAATATTTTTTCCTAAAAACCAATGTTTGATTATTTAACCTTATGAATGAGTGAATCTTAACCACAATTAATGGGTGTCAAATAGGATACGTGACGAGTTGGGGAGGTATGCACGTACCATCCAATGGAACGTGCGCATGCATGCTACCACCTCCTTAGTGAAATATTTTTGCACGATTTAGCTAAAGAGGCTATGCCCAAGTGTAATGCTACATCCATTGCCTAGGGAGGTTTTAATGAGCAAAGCGTGACAATAATGGCCTTCATATCCTAAGGTCACAAATGACCAATAACATATGGCACATCAAAGAAGTGTCAAATATGCAAGTTCTCAAATGGGAAGTGATTTAAAATTCTCGTAGATATTATTGAGAGCTGGACCGTTGGAGTGAAAATCCAATGGTGTCAAATATTAATTGGGGCCCACCATTTAAAGCATGTGCACCTTAACGCTATTGGATTTTAAATCTAACAGAGTACCTATTATCGAGAGTTTTTAATCACTTTCCTTCTTGAATAATTTTTTTTTTAATTCTTGTTTTTTTAGAAGTGTGCATATCTTACATTTTTCTTATATGTTAGAATTTATTATTAATCATTTGTAGCCTTAGCTGTTAAGACCTTTATTGCTAAATTTTACTACAGTTTAATGTTGCTAAACAAGAAAATTCTGAGAAATTGAGGAAGAGAGAAACTAGGGCTAGCATTCTCCATAATCTCCTTATTTCAAAGGAGAAAGTGATGACTTCAACGGATTCTCAAGGTAATAGCATGCAACACATACCACAGTGAGATTTTCGGTATGGGCTAAGTATTTCTCTAACTTGATCATGACCATAAATATGGAGATGAACATGATCATAACCAACAAAGAAGGCCCAATGATAGAATGAAAATAAAAAGGTGGTCTCCGGAGACGGAACTAATCATTTAAGAAGAAGAGGGACTTCTAATCAATGCCACTGTCCTTCATATATTCCCTCTCTACATGCACTTAGTTTATTCCCAAAAGCTCCACAATGGAGACTTCCACAGTTCTACCGACATCAAGAGTCTAATCTTTTCAGGAATTTGCTACTGGGATCATAAAGGGCAGACCATGCTTGTGATGTATGGATTTTAAAATTTTATTAAAATTGTTTCGTGCATCACATGTACTGTCTTGCGGTCTCACTGGCATTTTGCCATCTTTTCAGGGTCTGATAAAATATTCACCAGAAGATACTCTACATGGTATGAAAATGATGACCACCCGCACGGGCTCCTTCATTGGATTCTCTTATCGATGCATACAAACACCCACACCTAACACCATGATTCACCAAAAATATATAAAAAGACAGACAATCTAGTCTTTTTTTTCTTGTATGAATTGGGGTGCACCTTTTTTGATTATTGGATGGTGGGCCCATCTATTAGATTAAACTGTCTAGATCAATCGACACATGTCGAATTGAGACATTGACAAATTATACATAAGAGTAATAGATTGCTCCACAGTTAAAAGACAGATAAAACAGGGACACACTACTTAGTATTAATGACATAAATATTATTATTAGCGACTATACTCAAATCATATATCACTGCCAATTGCAAAAAATGGGGAGTGCAAAAAAGGAAGAGAAAAAGAAGATTCAAACATTAAACTATAGAGAGAGAATTACAGCATTAAGATGAGCCAAAGTAACCTTCTCAGATAATCACTGCATATCCCCACATCCAAGAACTGGCAAACTTGATTAGATTAGACGATTTAGATTGATCTATCGACATGCATGACGCGAGTAGGTCAAGATGATTTATACAGATATCTTATTTACACAATCCCATAAACTATACCCACATCATATATCACTGTCGAAGCAAGAAAAAAATAAGGAAGGAGGAAGCAATGCTACAGAAGCTACTAATGCAAGCTATAAAAAATATTACACTCACCACAACCTCAAATCCCCCAATTAAATTTCCCTCCAAATGTCATAAATAAATAAAGAGTTTAAATAGAAAGAGGAGCTGGAGCTCTGCTTCACGGAGGGAAAAGTGGAGAGAAAGTGTTTTGCAAATTTGCCTCCGTCTCTCCCCATAATTATAAAAGTGTTGTTGTTTTACACTAAAAAAGGGTAGTTTCACTTTTCGGCTTGTGAAGCAAATCTCTGCCTCAAAATTTCACTCTAAATAAAATTTTCAAATATGAGACGGAGCTCGCAAAGCTTGATGGTAGTTCTACTATGAAAGGCAGTGGCAGTTTTGTTTTCTCATACTTAGAACTTGTTGTGTTTTTTGGTGTGATTCAAAACTAAAGGAAAACATTGTTTTTTAAGTTTGTGTGTTTCTTTTAGTCCCACATGGAAAAACTATGAATAGTTTTACCTCTTTATAAGAAAGAGAGTTGGAAGAAGGCTTGGGCCTTCAAGGGCCTTTGAATTTGTTGTCTACCCACCCATTGCACATTGTGACTATACTATGCTATAACTCACACGCGCCGAGCCGGGTTGGGTTGGGTTGGGTCATTGATAAAATATTATTTTTATACAATGTTTATTATTAATTTTTTAATTAATCATGGTTACCGTTTTATTACCGTTTGGCATACCTCTAATTACTAGTAATTATTTTATTCCCGTTTTATTACCGTTGTGGTAATTAATTAGATTAATTTTGGGTATTAAAAATTCAGTTTTGGAAATCAATAGACTTCTCACTATTTCCTAAATCTATATAAAGAGGGTTTCTATATAGGTATATACACAGAATTTTTTATTGGGTTCTTCTAAAAAGCAAGCTAGTATATACGAGTTCATCTCTTTTCTTCCTCTGGTTTTGAGGTATTTTTTTATTAATATTTTCGAGTTTGCTGGGCTAAGAATACAGAGTGGTGTACGATAGTAGAGGGTGCATTTTCTACTGTCAGGAATAGATCTGTGAAGCTGTTGTATCTTGGGAGACATCGTGACCAACAACCCATTGCATCTGTGGGGGCGCGAATTGTCTTAAAGAGAGCGACGTGATCCGCGCCTCACTTCACAAGAGCTATCGAGTTGCTAATCAATTTTCAAGTGCAGGATTATTTCTGAGTTCGTGGTAGCAGTATTGTTCGTGATTTTCCGGGTTTGCCTTTCTGGATTTAGCATTTACAGGTATTTTGGAACAACAATTTTAAGACAATTCGCCATGACTTCTGTGAATGTTAGAACGAATGATTCTGTGATTAGGACTGAAATTTTTGATGGGTCTAACTTTAAGCGTTGGCAACAGAAAATGCTTTTTCTGCTCACATCGCTTAAATTAGCATATGTTTTAACTGATATTCCTAATGAAGAAGAAGAAGAACCGGGTAGATCTCATTATAAAGAAAGATGGGAATCTGCAGATTTTTTGTGCAAAGGGCACATTTTAAATGGCATGACTAATGCAATGTATGATTTATATTGCACTGAAAAATCTGCAAAAAGCTTATGGGTAGCTTTAGAGAAAAAATATCAAACTGAGGAGGCTGGGTCTAAAAAATATGCAGTGAGCAGATTTTTAAAGTTTGTAATGGTTGATGATAAATCCGTAGTAAAACAAACTCAGGATTTTCAAATAATAATTCATGAGATTATTATTGAGGGAATGAAAATTCCAGAACAATTTCAAGTGGCTGCTATTATAGAGAAATTACCTCCTTCATGGAAGGATTTCCGAAATTCTCTTCGCCACAAATCAAAGGAATTTTCGATTGAAAATTTAGTAATGAGAATTCGGATTGAAGAAGAATCTAGAGCCCAAGATAAAAAAGAAGAAAATTCTGAGATGACTTCAAAGGTTAATTTTGTTGATTCTTCGGGGAAGAAAAAACAGAAATTCTTGAAAACCAACAAGAAGCCTATGAAAAATAAGAAGCCTTATCAACCTTTTCAGAAGATAGGAGAAAGCTCAAAATCGAGTGGATGTTTCGTCTGTGGAAAATCTGGACATTTTGCTAAGAATTGTCAATTCCGGAAAAGGAATTATTCTCAAGCAAATATGGTGGAAGAACCTTTAGTTGCTATGATCACTGAAATCAACATGATGGGTTTCAGTGAGGGTTGGTGGGCAGACACAGGTGCGACGAGGCACGTCTGTTATGACAGAAATTTATTTAAAAAATATGAGGCTGTCAAAAGCAACCATGATGTCTAGATGGGGAACTCCTCAACCTCTAAAGTTGTTGGAGTTGGAGATATCACTCTCGATTTCACTTCAGGGAAATCTGTGACTCTGAAGGACGTTCTTCACATTCCAGATGTGCGAAAAAATTTGGTGTCGGGCTATCTTCTGAACAAGGCTGGATTTAAACAAGTAATAGAGTCTGATAACTATGTAATTTCCAAATATGGAAAATTTGTTGGAAAAGGCTATGCAGCCAATGGCATGTTTAAACTTAATGTTTTAAGCAATAAAATTTCTTCTGCTTATATTGTGTGTTCAGTTAATTTTTGGCATAATCGATTAGGACATACAAATGAAAAATATGTGAAAACTATGAGTAATTTAGGAATAATTCCTAAATTAAATGATACTGTTTTTGATAGATGTGTGTATTGTAGTCAATCAAAAATAGCAAAAAAATCTTTTCACAAAGTAGACAAATCATCAGATATTCTAGGCCTAATTCATACTGATATTTGTGATTTAAAAGAAACAGTCACAAGAGGTGGTAAAAAATATTTTATTACATTTATAGATGACAAATCTAAATATACATATGTGTATTTAATTAGATCTAAAGATGAAGCTTTAAATATGTTTAAAATTTATAAAGCAGAAGTTGAAAATCAATTAAATTTAAAAATTAAAATATTAAGGAGTGATAGAGGAGGTGAATATACCTCTAATGAATTTGATTTATTTTGTGAATCAAGTGGAATAATACACCAAGTTACTGCTCCTTATACTCCTCAGCAAAATGGAGTTGCTGAAAGAAAAAATAGAACATTAATAGAAATGGTTAATGCAATGCTTAACAGCTCAGGCATACCTTTAAATTTATGGGGAGAAGCCCTAATCACTGCTAGTTATATTCAAAATAGAATACCTAGTAAAAAATCTAAAATAACTCCATATGAGATTTGGAAAGGGAGAAAACCAAATTTAAGTTATTTTAAAACATGGGGATGTTTAGCAATGGTTAGATTTAATGATCCTAAAATAAATAAATTAGGCCCTAAATCTAGGAGATGTGCTTTTATTGGTTATGCAATAAATAGTAAAGCATATAGATTTTTAGATATTGAAAATAATGTGATTATTGAATCAAGGGAAGCTGATTTTTTTGAAAATCTTTTTCCTTTTAATTCTTCAAATAGTGGGGGTTTAATAAACCAAAATCCTAATTCTAAAAATCTTGAAATAATCGATTCAAATGAGGCTGAAATTAAGCATAGGAAAAGTAAAAGAGTTAAAAAGAGTAAAGATTATGGATCTGATTTTTATACCTATATGGTAGAGAACGATCCTATTTCTTTAAAGGAGGCATTTGAGTCACATGATTCTTCTTTTTGGAGAGAAGCTGTAGAAAATGAAATGGATTCAATAATGTCCAATCACACTTGGATACTAGTTGATCCTCCTCCTGGAACTAGAACTATAGGTTGTAAGTGGATATTCAAAAAGAAACTTAAAGCAGATGGGTCAATAGAAAAATATAAGGGAAGAATATAAGGCTAGGTTGGTAGCCAAGAGGTTTAAGCAAAAAGAAGGAATAGATTATTTTGATACATATTCACCTGTATCAAGAATTACTTCTATTCGAGTACTATTTGCTATTGCATCTATTCATAATTTAATCATTCACCAAATGGATGTAAAAACGGCATTCTTGAATGGTGATTTAGATGAAGAAATTTATATGGACCAACCAGAGGGATTTATTGTTCCTGGACAATCTAATAAAGTGTGTAAACTTGTAAAATCACTATATGGTTTAAAACAAGCCCCAAAACAATGGCATGAGAAATTTGATAGAGTGTTAATATCTCATGGATATAGTACAAATGAAAGTGATAAATGTATATATTACAATTTTAATGGTGATTGTGGAGTTATCATTTGTCTATATGTAGATGATTTACTGATTTTTGGTTCAAATCATAAAATCATTAATGAGACAAAAGAATTTTTGTCTTCCCAATTTGATATGAAGGATCTTGGAGAAGCAAATTTAATTCTTGGAATTAAAATAATAAGGAGAGATGATGGGATAATTTTATCTCAATCTCATTACATTAAAAAATTATTAATAAAGTATAATCATTATGATTATAGTCATGTATGTACTCCTTATGATCCTAGTATTCACCTATCACCTAATAAAGGAGATAGTATAAACCAAAATGATTATGCTAGTGTTATTGGAAGCTTAATGTATGCTATGAATTGTACTCGTCCGGATATTGCATATGCAGTTGGAAAATTAAGTAGATACACTAGTAATCCTAGTAGGGAACATTGGGATGCAATTAGCAGAGTTCTTAGATATTTAAAAGGAACTATGGATCATGGTCTTCACTATGGTAGATATCCTCCTGTATTAGAAGGATATAGTGATGCTAATTGGAATTCTGTCTCTGATGAATATAAAGCAACAAGTGGCTATATATTCACCATTGGTGGTGGTACAGTTTCTTGGAAATCCAAGAAACAATCAATTCTGTCAAATTCCACTATGGAATCAGAATTAATAGCTCTTTCTTTAGCGGGAGAAGAAGCAGAGTGGCTTCAGAACTTTTTGTTCGATATTCCTTTCTGGAATAAACCAGTCCCAGCTATTAAAATTAATTGTGATTGCAATGCTGCAATAGGAAGAGCTAATAATACTCAGTATAATGGGAAATCTCGACAAATACGTCGAAAACATGCATGTTTGAGAGAACTCCTACGAGATGGAGTTATATCTGTCAATGAAATCAGATCACCTGAAAATCTGGCAGATCCCTTAACTAAAGGTTTAATAAGGGAAAAAGTGTGGACCACATCAAAGGGAATGGGACTTAAGCCAATTGAAAATAAACCAACTGTAATGGATACCCAACCTGAAGACTGGAGATCCCAAGAACAGGTTTAATGGGAAGAACGAGTTACTGAGTGGTTTGAGGTGAAAGCACTATAAAAGTAGAATAATATTATTATTCTTCTAGTCCTTTCCTATGGTATAAATAGTGCATAAAGTATGTGACGATTAGAGGCTGAGGGTTTTCTCTTAATGAGATCTATAGCTCTGTTGAGTGGGATGTGGAGTCACATAGGCATCCTTGATAGACTCACTTATATAAGTGTGGAAGTGGGGCCGCTTCCTATGAGAAATTGGCTATTTCTCTAGAGCACTTATTAAACTGGGATAAAAGCACATGGCCGAAAAGTGCTGGCTAAGACACCTGTAGACTCTGTAAGAGTTAATGTGTTTAAAGTATAAAGACTCATCACTAAAGATCTCAGTTTTGAATACCAAGACTTATGATCTATGGTAACTGAGTATCTGGTGAGAATTTTACTTTAAACTATACAAAGGTTCAAATCTACGTGACACCTTTGTTTATGCATTAAATCTAATCTTACCCAGAAATGTTAATTTTATTATTATTGTTTTTGAATCAAGTGGGGGATTGTTGTGTTTTTTGGTGTGATTCAAAACTAAAGGAAAACATTGTTTTTTAAGTTTGTGTGTTTCTTTTAGTCCCACATGGAAAAACTATGAATAGTTTTACCTCTTTATAAGAAAGAGAGTTGGAAGAAGGCTTGGGCCTTCAAGGGCCTTTGAATTTGTTGTCTACCCACCCATTGCACATTGTGACTATACTATGCTATAACTCACACACGCGCGCGCGCCGAGCCGAGTCGAGTCGGGCGGGCGGGCGGGTAGGGTCGGGTTGGGTTGGGTCATTGATAAAATATTATTTTTATACAATGTTTATTATTAATTTTTTAATTAATCATGGTTACCGTTTTATTACCGTTTGGCATACCTCTAATTACTAGTAATTATTTTATTCCCGTTTTATTACCGTTGTGGTAATTAATTAGATTAATTTCAGGTATTAAAAATTCAGTTTTGGAAATCAATAGACTTCTCACTATTTCCTAAATCTATATAAAGAGGGTTTCTATACAGGTATATACACAGAATTTTTTATTGGGTTCTTCTAAAAAGCAAGCTAGTATATATGAGTTCATCTCTTTTCTTCCTCTGGTTTTGAGGTATTTTTTATTAATATTTTCGAGTTTGCTGGGCTAAGAATACAGAGTGGTGTACGATAGTAGAGGGTGCATTTTCTACTGTCAGGAATAGATCTGTGAAGCTGTTGTATCCTGGGAGACATCGTGACCAACAACCCATTGCATCTGTGGGGGCGCGAATTGTCTTAAAGAGAGCGACGTGATCCGCGCCTCACTTCACAAGAGCTATCGAGTTGCTAATCAATTTTCAAGTGCAAGATTATTTCTGAGTTCGTGGTAGCAGTATTGTTCGTGATTTTCCGGGTTTGCCTTTCTGGATTTAGCATTTACAGGTATTTTGGAACAACAGAACTACCATCAGTTCAATAGAAAAGGGGAGCTCCGCTTCAACGACTCTAAATAAAAACCACACAACTAAAGTGCTAAATTTAGTTGGACAAACCCCAGCTAAATTTAGCTGATAAGCATTTCCTACACATACAAAACCCAAAAAGGAAGAAATTTAGTTGGACAAACCCCAAAACTATCCAAACTGTTCTTTATTCTATAACACACATTTCAGACAGAGATATGGCGAAGTGCAAAGAAGAAGAGCTCTAAATCCGGAGGAGCGAAGAAAGCAATAGGGGACCTCTTTGATGAGCAATTGGAAGCTACTCTTCGTTTTTTGGGAGCTGGCGGGCACGGGAGTATCTTCGGTATTCGAAATCTCTGACCTTTAGGAGTAGAACAGCCATCAGTAGACATATCAACACCACTGTCATCTTTGCCATCGATCTTCAATAATTTAATGGAGCTTGTAGTGATGGAATTAGAAGGCAACTCCGTTGATGTTTCTTGGTTACTTGACTGGTGAAGTTGCTGCTTGTATTGGATTCTTCTTCCTCTTCTTCTTCTTCTACTAGTTGGAGCCATTTGAGAGAACGATAAAACTTCTGCTAAAAGAACAGTTATAAGTGTAACCAGAGAGTTCTATAGTGGGAAAGCAAGGAACTTCAGCTAAAACCTTTTACAAAGTTTAGCTAAAACCCAGCAACCACTCCTTGAAACCTGCTACTATTAGCTGAGACTTCAAACCCAACTTCTTCTTCTTCTTTTTTCCATAAGAGATCAATAAGACACTCTAACAGATACCCAGTTGAGATCAGCTGACAAAGCTTTTGCAAATATATCTACCAAAACCAGCAAAGAACTAGGACAACTACTACCACTAGGTACCTCAACTTAATCAAAACTCTACCAAGACCTTGATAAGAAACCCATTTTAAATATATAAAAATCTTCTGATAAATCCATTAAAGACCTGGAGATGAAAGAAAGAAAAAAAAAACAAGTTTCCTCTCTTTCATGGAAATACCAAGAATCTCTACTAAAAGACTATAAAGAAGGCTTGAAAAACCATAGCTAAAAGCCTAGAATTGGAGATGAAGGAATTAATAATTAAAAGCTTGAATATGGGCAGGCAAAAGGGTGGAAGAGGACTCTGTTGTCAGCCCTGCCAATGCTCAGTTCTTAGCTTCTTGTAGTGAAGACATTTTACCAGCCACTCTATCTCAGTAGGGTGCACTGAAAGGGGAAGCTTTATCTAATTGATTTGGAAAGCAGGAGATTCGATCATCATCTACTAACCCACTAACAATAACTAAGTACGTAAATGCTATCTAAATCGAATCAACCATTAATCGCTCAAGAAATGAAAAGTAGTCTAAACAAAATTTTATGAAGCACATGTCCAAAGTAGTGACAATTTTATTTTTATTTTTTTTGTGTAGGGTAATTAATAGTTGACGTGATTGAAATAGCACTACCCCTATGTTGGATGTTGTCATGAATTCAACCCGGATTCATGATAACCCGTTTGGCGACCCGGATGACCCTACAAATGGGCAATGTGTGGGGCTCCCCTTTTTAGGCCCGAGCCGTTTTGGGTATTTTACCAATTTTCTCTTTATTGTAACCCTAATATAAAAGGGATTTTTTTAAGGTTTCTTTTTTTTTTGAAGAGAAAAACTAAAAGGGGAGCCCTTCTTTGGGATTTAGGAAGAGGGTTTTCTCTGAGGAGAGCTTTGTAAAATTTTCTATTGAATATAGTGATCGATCGCTGCTGCCCGTGGACATAGGCATATTGCCGAACCACGTAAATCGTGTGTCTCCGTTTGGTTTGGTTTTTTCTCTATTTCGTATTGTTTGATTTGCTGTTTTTTATTCGTTTCACCTAGCATTTGTTCGCTTCCGCATTACACCCTAGACTTTTAATTCATATTCCATTATTTACCGTTTAGTAAGACATCTGAAGTACCCCTCCAAAGACCCCTAAGGAGGTCTACTTAGCATCATGAGTGATACATGTGGCATAAGTATAGGCAAGTGGAACCCGCAAGACATGATGTGATGATCATGAGAGTAAGTTGTGTATAACTTCTGAAAATAATGTGAATATGAGATAAATGATATGATTATATAGTCCAATGGCATTGATTTGGGAATCATACTATGAGTCAAACTTTTCAGAATTTTGGTTTCATTCGAGCTTCATTCAAACAAATTTTGCTAATTTGGCAGCAATTCCTTCAATTTCTTACGTGGACTCAAAGGGACCAACACCCTCTGAAACTGACTAACACCCTAAATGATCCTGTATTGTTCAACTTTCTAGATGTTGGTCAATATTAATTGGTCTAATTCAATAGTGGGACCCATTTAACGCGAGTAACATCAAGACTCCAAATGGACTAGTTTTGAGTCGTTTAACGAGATCACTCTCTTCTTTTGATTTGCGAACAAAGCTTGAGCTTTATCAGTTTTAGTTTATGACTTTGATTTGTTCAATACGTGAGCTTGATTCACTTGAGATCACTCTGTTAGGTTGATTTGTGAACAAAGCTTGGGCTTGATCTGTTTTAGTTTATGACCTTGATTTGTTCGGTACGTGAGTCTGATTCACTTGAAATCACTCTCTTCTTTTGATTTGTGAACAAAGCTTGAGCTTGATCTGTTTTAGTTTATGACCTTGATTTGTTCGACACGTGAGCCTGATTCACGTATAATTCGCGACACCATCAAATTGGTACCTAGAACAAAGGTATAAGCTGAGGTTTCAATCATTTGTCTCAAATCCCTTCTGTTTGCTTCTTTAACGTTAAAAGGACATCTAAGCTAGCTGTTCGAAATGCATTTCATTTTGCTAATTAAAACTCTAAAAAATAAAGAAAAAACAACTAACCAAGAAAGACTTGATTTAGGTGGGGAAAGCTACTGTTGTTTCTAATAAATGTGTTAGTCCTTCCAAATGCTTTTAGCACGTTTTAGTGTTTGAGAAACATTTTTAAGCCCAAAAAACTCTTTTCAGAATTGCAACCAAACCCTAGAATGTCAAATTAGCAAATTTCGTCAATTATAATCTTCATGCGTCTGACTTTTGGCTTAAATGGGATTGCTTTTGGGATGTTTAGATACAAGGTTAGGTCTACTCGATCAGATCGAAAAAAAGGGCAAGTTCTTGCCTGCAAGTGACACAGTTGGGTTCTTGCTCTCAAGACACTTATTCTAAGTGTTTTGTGCTATTTCTCTGTTTCCACTTCACCTCCCATTTTAACCAAAAAACACTTCATCTCCGCCTCGGAGTCTCTTTGGCTGATGCTAGAAAAGTGGTCTTGGGCCACCACACATTAAGTGACATAATTTAATCACAATACGACTGAGGTGTTAAGAGTAGAATCGCAAAACGGGATTTCTGTTGCTGGCCTCAAATACTTGGGACAGGGCATTGATGATAATTATGAAATTAAAATTCAAAAACGATCAAACCAACAAAAACATGGTAGCAGCATTTTCATTCAAGGTAGAGGTATCATTTGGAAAAATCAAGAACAACAATAAGTCATAAAAAATATCATGGAGGCAACCAGCTAATAGAAATGATATACCAGTATTGAGAAGATCATTCTAAATTCGTAAATCAGTTTCTTTCTGTTTCAAAAGTCAACACGTCCATATACACCTCCTAGAGAAATAGGAAATTTGAAATTGTCGAAAGCAATGAATACTTAATACACCTCCTAGAGGTAGACGTAAATGGGGTCTCCAACTAAGAGACAACCATTGTCTCATATGAGCACTGAAAACAAGATCGTGACATGTTTCAGTAGTCAGTTCCTTAGGTCTATGCAACATGTCTTGTCTTTAAGGGAATGCACTCAATGGCAATGCAAAGCCATGAAAATAAGCCCTTAAAGCCAAGAGAATAAGTGGATGTCAAAGGTGGATCTGTCCATCTAATAGGGTACAATGAGAAGTAAAAGTAGTTTCAGTGCCTTAAGTATCAACCGATTGTATATTCAAGCCTTAAATGTGTCAATGACATTGCTGATTATTTTGCCTGGCACATTTGGAAGCTCTTTAGTCTTGTAAGACAAAACAGAATTCAAATTTAAGAATCTATCTTCAAAAGATGCATTTATAAAGGTAAATATAACCAAGGATTTTGCTAACCCAATTTCCCCTATTACACTCTCCCCTTTTTGGGAGTTGGGAAAG
The DNA here is from genome assembly GCA_015143295.1 of Tetracentron sinense. Lineage (NCBI taxonomy): Eukaryota > Viridiplantae > Streptophyta > Magnoliopsida > Trochodendrales > Trochodendraceae > Tetracentron > Tetracentron sinense. Next base: position 40,214,831 of record CM026563.1, read on the forward strand.
GGACAAGAATTTATGGCCCCTCAAGTGCCTGATGCAAAATCCTCATCTTCTCGTCCTGAAAATGGGATAGTGCAATAGGGGGAGGGTAGGGTTAGAACTTAGAACTCCCCTATAACCAATACAAACTAAGGGATAATTATAATAGCCAATATGCAAACAAAAACTAAAGTAATGAACAATAAATGCAAAGAAATGAACAAAAGATGTCCATGCAGGAATGAACAAATTATAATTTACCAATCAAAATAAAATGAACAGTATATGACAAGCATAAAAGGTACTGCATTTCACAAATTCTAAACCTGAAGTATGAGGATGTCTACAAATGAGGGTCTTTCCCCTTTGTTCGTGTTGAAAGCTACAATTCAAAAAGAATTGCTAGAACATATTAAAGAGGTCAAGTCTCCAAATGAAGTGTGGGATGCGATATCTACACTTTTAACCAGATCTAATGATGCAAGGTTGCAATTGCTAGAGAACGAGATCAATTCGGTATCTCAAGGAAGCATGTTGATTTCTCAATACTTTATGAAAGTAAAAGGAATCTGTCTTGAAATATCGCAACTTGATGAAGAGTCGAAAATTACAGATGCTCGTATGAGAATGATTATCATTCGAGGTCTAAAGCCTGAGTACCACGGGTTCATGAGAGTAATTTGTGAATGGCCAACTCAACCAACACTCTTGGAGCTTGAAAGCCTTCTAACAAATCAAGAGAGTCTAGCAAAGCTGATGGCTAGTCTTTCTACTAATGAGAAAGAAGATGTCTTGTTCACTGGTAAAAGTAAAAGGTCTTTTAATGACAGGAGAAAACAAAAGAATTTGAAATATCAATCGAACTCAAATTCAAGGAAGAGCGAGGATAGTTCCAAGGAATGTGACTCTCAGATTCGAGAACAAGAATGTGCTATAATTGCGGCAAGCCAGGCCATCTAGAAATTTTCAAGCACCTAAGAAAAAGAAAGTTGAAGGGAATGCAGCAACTTCAGAAGACCTACCACAGAAAATTGATAGCGAGGAAGGGGAGTGGAGTGCTTATTTGTCTATCACTGAAGAACAATCTGATGCACTCAGATTGAATGCTACAGTTACCATGCTTATGAGCAACAATAATCAAATAGATTATTCCAGTGACTGGATAGTTGATTCAGGTTGCTCAAATCACATAACTGGAGATGATCAAAAGTTTCTTACAAAGAAACAATATAATGGCCAACGAGTAGTAGTGACAGCAAACAATGCGAGGCTGCCAATCACTCATGTAGACAGTGTTGTATGTATTCCAAAAGGAAGTGAGGATTAAACCATGCTTCAAGGCTTATTTCATGTCCCAATGATGAAGAAGAACCAGGTGTCTGTCTTTCAGTTGGCGACATCGGGAAATACCGTCGTGTTTAGACCCGATGATGTGAAGATTTAAAAAGAGATGCAGATCGAAGGCACTCCCATCATGCAAGGCAAAAGAATTGAATCCGTCTATGTTATGTCAGTTGAGGCTGCTTATGTAGACAAGACTCGAAAGAGTGAAACACCTGATTTATGGCATGCTCGGCTTGCTCATGTTGGATTCGTTAAGTTAAAGGCTATGATGAAGAAGAACATGTTGAAAGGGCTTCCTGATCTATAGATCCGAGATGATTCAGTATGCGCAGGATGTTATTATGGCAAGGCACATCAGCTTCCCTGTACTGAGTCGAAGTTTCAAGCCAAGAAACCTCTTGAATTGGTGCATTCAGATGTGTTCGGTCCAGTGAAAGATGTTTCACTTGGAGGTATGAAATACATGCTCACATTTATCGACAATTACTCTCGATACACATGGATTTACTTCCTAAAGGAGAAAGGGGGAGTACGCAACAAATTCAATGATCTTAAGAGTAAAGTGGAAAAAGAGCTTGGACATAAGATAACATGTCTAAAATCGGACAACGGGGGAGAGTATACTTCAGAAGAGTTCAATAAGTATCTATAAGAGCATGGTATCTGAAAACAACTCACTTGTCCCTATATGCCACAACAGAATGGGGTCTCGGAAAGGAAGAACAGGCATCTAGTCGAGACATGCAGGAGCCTATTATATTTGAAAAATATGCAAGCTCGCTTTTGGGCTGAATTCATGATGACTGCAAATCATGTTATTAATCGCCTACCACAACCAAAGCTCAAGTACCTTTCGCCCTTCCAGAAGCCATATGAAATGAAGTCTATAGTAAGTCACTTTCAAGTATTTGGTTGTGTAAGCTATGGATTTGTACCTGACCATCTTCGCTGCAAATTTGATAGGAAGGCGATCTGATGTATCTTTGTGGGATACGATTCGGAAATGAAAGGTTGGAGGTGTATTAATCCAAGCTCAGATCGAGTACATGTGTCGAGAAACGTTGTGTTCAATGAGTCATCATCATGGTGGTTAGTCGATCATGTCGATCTTCCAGTTGATCAAAAGTTTGAAGAGGAAGTAGAAGAGGAGACGAGACATAAGTTTCCTTCCAATCAGAAGACATTTGAACCAGGTGTACAGGTTGATGAGGATGTGTCATAGATGACATCTAGTGCAAGCCCCTAGAAAACTGGAACTTATCAACAGACTATTATAGAAAAAAATTGGCCCTCATAACTTGAAGAGTCTGAACAAGAAGATGAGCATGTCTTAAGGAGGCCACAACGAGTACTAAAGCCAAATCAAAAGTATGCAATGGAAAAGGCGAAACTGAATAATGTGAATGCAGATCTAGCGCTAGTAATGATTGGCAAAGATTTTGTGATTGAAGAGCCAAAGTCATTTGAAGAAGCTCGAGGGGTTACTGAATGGGAGGAAGCTATGACAGATGAGATTCAAGCCTTAAAGCAGAATGAGACTTGGAATCTAATGCCAAAACCGGATGATGTAAAACCTATTTCTTGCAAATGGGTATATAAGATCAAGACCCGAGCAGATGGTTCAGTAGAGTGATTCAAGGCTCGACTAGTTGCCCGAGGTTTTTCACAAAAGTATAGAGTAGACTATGAAAAAACTTTCAGTCCTGTGGCTAAGATAACAACAGTAAGGGTTCTGATTGCTATCGCTACTAGCAAGGATTGGAAGTTGTGGCAAATGGATGTGAAGAATGCGTTTCTTTATGGTGAGATTGATCGGGAAATCTATATGGAGCAGCCCAAGGGATTTGAAATTCACAATATCCTCAATATGTTTGTAAATTGAGAAAGACTCTATATGGGTTGAAGCAGGCTCCAAGAGCATGGTATAAAAAGATTGCTTAGTTTCTCACAATCAATGGTTATATTCTAGTCCCAACTGATTCAAGTTTGTTTGTAAAATTTGTAGCAGACAAAGTTACAGTTATGCTAGTCTATGTTGATGATTTGATTATTACTGGAGATGATCTAAAAGAAATTAAAAGAATCCGCATGAATCTTGGAATTCGATTTCAGATGAAATAACTTAGAGAGCTGAAACATTTTCTCGAACTTGAGATAGATTGGAATAAATATGGAATATTTTTATGTCAACAAAAATATTTCAGTAACCTCTTGAAGCGATTTGGAATGTTTGATTGCAAACCGATGGCTACGCCGATGGATGTCAATACTAAAGTTCGTATAAATGAAGTTAAAGAACTTGATGATTCTTGCATGTACAGACAGTTAGTGGGAAATATGATCTACTTAACTCTAACTCGTCCTGATATCTCTCAAGTAGTAGGGGTCGTGAGTAGATTTATGCATAGTCGAGAAAGCCACATCTTGAGATTGTTCGAAGAATTCTAAGATATGTAAAATGAACAATGGATCATGGTGTTTGGTATGGAAGGGCTGTCGAATGCAAAGTTGTAGGATATTGTGATGCAGACTACACAGGTGATCCCTCGACTTGAAGATCAACTACAAGCTATATGTTTAGTCTTGGTTCGGGTGTTGTTTCTTGGTGCAACAAAAGACAACTAACTATGTCTTGGTCAACAATGGAAGCAGAATATAGGACTGCAGCAATGGCAGTGCAAGAAAGTGTGTAGTTAATGTAGATAATGTTTTATTTGCATCAAATCACAAATTATGCAATCAGATTATATTACGACAATGAAAGCGCAATTCGATTGGCAGAAAATCCAGTATTTCACGCTAGAACAAAGCATATTGAAGTTTTTCATCACTTTGTCAAGGAGAAGGTGCTTAACAAAGTGATGAGTAGAGAGTCAGCACTGAGGGGGAGTATTAAAGTCATCGTGGACTCTACACATGCCGGAGGGGTTGGGCCGATAGACTAATTAGCTTTATCTTGTGATAAGTAGATTAACACTAGTTAGAATTTAAGTTTATCTAAACTACCTAGAAGAGTCAATATTAGATAGAAGAGTTTATCATGATTCCTTATTTGATAAGGTTTATCATGATTCCTTATTTAATAAGGTTTATCATTACTTATTTAGTTAGGTTTGTAACTATTATAAATAGTGGAGTGGTGAACGGTTTATGTATTGAGAACTTTTGATAATTCATTGAATAAAGTTGTTCTCTTCTTCCTTTACTCTAGTTTTGTTTATTTGGTGGAGAGTTTGAATACTAAGGCTTTGTGCCTAATTTCCGCTGCGTAACATACTCTCAACACACCTCACTTCATCAAAGAAAAAAACACAAAAGAAAGAACTAAAACAGAGAGTAGAAGGTGCTTTCCATGCACTTGATTCTAGCTTTCCCCTTTAATTAATGTTAATACGGAAATTTCCAAGCACCTTCGTTTTGTTTTTTTGGTCATCAGCTTCGTTTGACTTCATATTTTCTTTATTTAAGCTTTGAGGCCGCTTTATCTAACGCTACTATGAATTTTTATTACTTGGATATATAGAAATTCAAGGCAGATGCTTCCTTGTTGTCGTTTCTGAAAGACCCTTTAGAGTTTTATACTATAAGGGGATGAGAGCCATTGATGTTTCGCATCTCTAGCGTCACTGGTTTTAGGAGTGATTAGAAACTCTCGATAGGATTTTGGAATCGGATTTTCGAATCTGCATGTCTTTTAACTTGCATCTATAAAACCAAATGTTCAGGCCCAGCATCTTTGATTATAGATGAAGCCCACAAACAGTTTGAGTAAATTTCAAGTCTAACTATGGTTGGATCGCACGTGGATGTGGTTTATGTAAGACACTGAGAAGCCACAGGGGTGCAGAAGCCCTACCCTTGGATGAAGATCTACCTGCGATGGAATAGTTCTACTGCTCACACCACAAGTAAGTACCATTCGTGATCTAGATCATATACTCATTTCCTGCACACACTTCCATTTTGATTTTTGTAAAGAGACCAAATCCTCTACGGTGGTAACCGGATATCACCCTGAGGTCATCAGGTGTTCCTTTTGACACCCCCTTAATTGTGGTTGTGTTTCACCCACCCCTAGCTATCTTTGGTTTTTTTTTAATTATTAATTCTTTTTTTTAATATTAAAAAACCTTTAAATAGTTTTTTTAATATTAAAGAAAGAATTAATATTTTTATCTAAAAACTAAGGATGAGTGGATGAACCCTACAGATGGGTGGATCCTTACCACAATTAAGGATTGTCAAAAGAGATACATGGCAATCTCTGGGGTGATAACCGGATTTGCCAAATCCAATTATCAGTAGAGGATTTGGTTTCTTTTGAAAATTGAGACAACCACTATATTAGGAGAGAAAGATGAAACATTTCTTTTATAAATAATATTAATTTGGTTTATTGCATATTTATGGTCTTCATGAATATTTTTCCTAAATATGAAAAAGAAAAAAAAAGGTAAGAAAGAAACCGATCAAAAAAATGACAAACAGGCAAGAAAGAATCGCCGGAGGGGGAACAAATTATGAGGTTCAATTTTTACTTAAATTCATTAAATTGATGGTGTCTTCAGGAACTGGAGTAAATGGAAATAATGGAGATAGAGAAAATCATTATTGAATGAAGAAGTTGAAATATGTGTCAGCTCAGTCTGTTTATTCTTAATGTTTGTTTTAATTTTTTAAATTTCATCTTCGTGCACAGTGTCTCTTGATTAACTGTTTCTTGGTTATTTAACACATTCTCTCTTGATTATTTGGATCAAGCAGATTGTTACGGGTTCTATATATTCTTTCTCGATCAAGGAAGCAGACTATTAAGTTTTCCAATTCAATCGAGGAATCAGGTTAGTTTAATTTAATGAATCTCAATTCCTTATATTTTGAAACTTTCCTTAAATTTTGCAACTTTCCTATCAAGAAACCATGAAGGTCCTATAGAAGGTCTGAGTTCTACATGATTAACTCGGTTGCTCAGATTCACCTCTCACAAGAACATGACCGGATACTATAAATGTGTCAAGTACTTGTCTTTGATTCTAAAAGCTATATTTTATTTTGATTTTTTTCTCTGTTTAATGACCATTTATAATGTATAACCAGCTGCATTTAAGTACAAACTACTACTTATTCAAATTTTTACTCAGATCTTCTAATCACAGGATTAGTGAATCTTCAAATATGATAATAAATATGGGTAGAGAAGATGGTGAATAGTGTTGGTATTGGGTTAGGATAACAAGGGGTAGTGGATCTTGAAATCTAAGCAGAAATATGGGTAGAGAAGAAAATGAATAGTGTTGATTACGGGTTAGGTTAACCCAAACCCGTTTCAGTGAACCCGTATTAGTTGAACCGGTTACCTTTAATAGTGAGGTAATTGTGTATAACCCGTACTACGCACAAGTTAATCTTAACCATAGCTGAAATAGTTATTTTCCTATATGTGTTTGTGATTTTTAAGCATTCCTTAATAAAAAGTTAATTACTTTAACCCTAGGGTTAGTGAATCTTGAAATCTTTAACCATAAGGAGATAAATTAATCTTAACCATGCATGGCTACAATAGGGGCTTTTGAATTTTAATCATTCCATAAAAAAAATTCCTTTAACCCGAGGGTAAGTGAATCTTGAAATCTTTAACCATAAGGATAAGTTAATTTTAACCATGGCTACCATTCCATAATAAAAAGTTAATTCCTTTAACCCTAGGGTTATTGAATCTTGAAATCTCCACAAAAAGGTTTTTCTCTCTCCTCATGACATTTGTAACCAATGTTCTCTTCAATCATGCAAGAACCGATGGAGGCACTGCCTAGCTGTTTTCTTTTCCCTTGATGGGCCTTTGACTTAAGAGGAGATCCGGATATGTTGGATTTATTTTATCAGGTCCAACACTTCTGGCTTTGTTGCTTAGTAGGTTTTTCTGATAGTAAAATATTTTTCTTAATAATTTTTTATTTTCTATTTTTATTCCTTCTATATTTTAGCCTGCACATTCTTCTTTTTTAGCATGAACCTTCTTCATTTTGCATAATAACTTTTTGAAGAGATTTATTTTTTATATATATGTGCATTGCATGAGATTGTTGCAAGTGTATATATTTATATATATACACTAGCATATAAAGAAATAAGTGTCACTTAACCCCCTCTCTTTACTCTCAAATCTTCAATCTTAATCTCAACCGTTATCTCTCTTTGGGACCTCTAGAAAATGAAGAATTTTAAGAGATTGTGATAAGAGGGATAGAGATAAGAAAGATAGAGACAGAATGTAGATATATTTTTTATTTTTTTATTCACACATGTGCATCGCATGAGGTTTTCCTAGTATATATATATATGCTAGTAGAGACCTCGTGCGATGCACGGATAATAATTTTAAAATATCTAAAATTAAACAATATTATTATTTATTTAAATATTAAATATTGTATTTTGAAGAATATTTAATAAATTTTATTCTTAATAATATAATTTTATTTTTATTTTATAGACAATATTATTTGTATTAATTTACTGATTTTTATAATAATAATTAATTATAACTCTCTTAATATTAAACTTAAATTAATATACTCAAGAGTTGGAGATAAGAGAGGATTTTACAATAGTGGAGATAGAAAAGGCTCTGTGATGAGATAGTAGGTCTCAAACCTACTTGCAAGAGTTAAAGATAAGAGAGGACTCTACAATAGTGGGGATGGAGAGGGCTCTAGGATGAGATAGTGGGTCTCAAATCTTAAAGATGGAGATTAAAGAGAAAAACCACGTGTCATCTCTAAAATAGAACTTATAGGATTGAAAGGATGACAGTTTGGAGAGCAAAGAGAGAAAATCTTATTTCTTTATAGTATATTAGCAATGCGATGCATGGTAATAATTAAGAATATCTAAACTTAAATAATATTATTTATTTTTTAAAATATTAAGTAATATATTTTAAGAATATTTCATAAATTTTATTTTTTAATAGTATAAGTTTTTTATTATTTGATATACATTATTATTTGTATTAATTAATTAATTTTATAATGATAATTTATTATTATTTTAATAACATTTATAGGAAAATCATAAGTTTCTTAGTATAAAACTTAAATTAATACACCCAAGAGTTGGAGATAAGAGAGAACTCTACTATAGTGGAGATAGATAGGGCTTTAGGATGAGATAGTGAGTCCAAAAGCTGTAAGAGTTGGAGATAAGAGAAGAGTCTACAATAGTGGAGATAGAGAAGGCTCTAGGATGAAATTGTGGGTCCCAAATTTGAACGGTGGAGATTAAAGAGAAACGCAACATGTCATCTCTAAAATAGAACTTATGAGCTTAGAGGGATTGAAGTTTGGAAAGTAGAGAGAAAAGTCTTATTTCTTTATATTATAATAATAGATTATTTCTAATATATTTTTAAAATATTTAATAAATTTTATTTTTAATAATATAAGTTTTTTATTATTTGATACATTATTATTTGTATTAAATAATTAATTTTATAATAATATATTATTTTAATAACATTTAGTTGAAAATCATTAGGTTCTTAGTATTAAACTTAAATTAATACATCTAAGAGTTGGAGATAAGAGAAGATTCTACAATAGTGGAGACAGATAGGAAATGAGATAGTGGGTCTCAAACATGCAAGAGTTGGAGATAAGAGAGGACTCTACAATAGTGGAGATAGAGAGGACTCTAATATGAGATAGTGGGTCCCAAACATGAACGGTGGAGATTAAAGAGAAAACTCACATGTCATCTCTAAAATAGATCAGAACTTATCAGATTGGAGGGATTGGAGTTTGGAGAGCAAAGAAAAAACTATTATTTCTTTATATTATAGTAGTATATATATATATATATCACTTAATTTAAGAGTCTAACCCACTCTCCATAATGTATATATATATATATATCATCTAATTTAAGAGTCTAACCCAATGTTACCTGGTTCGTCAGTTCACTCGGTTCGAATTCGGGTTCGCAATTCGCAATTCGTCACTCTAGAGTGAACCCAGTTCACTAGGGGTAGGATGAGACAGTTCGTTTCTCGGTTCAGTTCGTTTCTCGGTTCCCTTAGTTCTTTAGTTTGGTTTGTTAGCTTGGTTCGCTTATATAATATTAATATCATATATATATATATATATATATATATATATATATATATATAAATCGTGCAAATAAATATATTATAAATATTTAATTTTAAAAAGTATTAAAAAAAAATAGGTTTTATGGCCCGTTTGCGAACCTAGAAAACAAATTCGCTGAACTCGAAGTATAAGTTCACTGAACATAAAGAACAAATTCACCGAACCCAAACAAAAAGTTCACCAAACTCGAACAAAAAGTTTGCCGAACCAATGCTATTGGGTTCGAGTAACTAGTTCGCTCAATTTCACGAACCTAAACAAACCGAACTGCGAACCAGTTCGCGGTTCGCACTAGTAGGCAACGAACTAGGTAACCCTGGTCTAACCCACTCTCCATACTCACTCTCTATCCCAAAATAGCTAGCCAAAAGGGAAAAAGTGGACTCCAACCAAATCGTCAAATGCGTTAGCAAAGCTTTGGTGATAAGCTAGTGAGCCTTTATCTTCCCCATGCATTATAAAATAAATTTGTATTTTAAAAAACTCTTTCAAACTGAACCTCAACGACAACCAATTGCAATTGAACTAATAAGAGAGAGTTCAATCGCACCAACGGGCCAACTCGTGTCCCTTTTAAATTTTACTAACTGTGGTGAAGATTCATTAACCCTTGAGGTTTAACAATAAATTTTAGTTTTAAAAAAAAGTATTAAAAAATATTTAACTCTGGTTAAGAATTTTTAACTCTTACAATTAATTTTTTTTAAAAAAAACTAAAGTTATATTGTTGAACCCCACGAGTTGGAGAAACTTAACCATATTTAATAAGTGTTGAAAGAGACACGTGTTGGCCCGTGGGTGTGATTGAACTCTCAATGGTTGCAATGATGTTAAAATATTGGGAAATAAAAAAATGAGTTTTTAATAAAAACAAATAAGAAATAAGGAGTAGGGTTGGAGTTGCAAGGAAAAAAAGTGGCTCACTATTTTAGAAACTCACTATTTTAGAATAAAAATAGAGAAATTTTAGAGATAGGGTTGGAGATGCTCTAACCCAATTATAAACTGGTTGAGAAGCTATGGCTAGAAAACCATAATTCATGAAAATGTCATACGGGTGTGGATTGTTTTTGGGTCGGAACAAAACTTGTCGCATATAAGTAAAAGAGCAGTGATAAGCAGACCCATGGGTCGGTTTCATATGGTTTCATATCTTATCCTGTGTCCTCATGTCCCTTTCAACACCCCTTTAACCCTAGTTAAACTTAACTAAATTAAAACTAAGATTTTGGTTTTTATATTTTTGAAAAATTATGGTTGGTTGCTTAAGTAAAATATATCCACCTTAGACTATGGAAAGAACAACAAGAAGCTATTGATGTTCAATTCTCACCCTCTGAAAAAAAAAGTATAATTTTCTTAAGCTGTTGTTTGTGTTGTTGTATTTTGCATTTAGATCATTTATATAGATCTATCTAGGGGTGCACACAAACCGGACTAGCTTGAATGCTCAAACCGGCTTGATCAAGCCGAGCTTGAACAAAGATTTTAGGCTCGATCATGCCGAGTTGAGCTTGGAACTGAGCTCGAATTGTTAAAAAAGTCAAGCCTGAGCCAGCCCCTATTTGATTCGGCTCGGCTTGAATCTCAACTCGAAGAAGCTTGATTCAGTTCGAAGATTGGCTCGGCTTGATTTATTTAATATATATGTAGGGCTTTTTACATATCAGCTGTTGTATTATACGAGCTTTGCAAATACACTATCATGATTAACAGTTTTTGCAAATTAACTCATGGTTTTGCAACCGTTCAACAAACAACCTCTATCCCCAATTTTGTTAGACTTTTGTTTGTTATTTGTTATTGTTAGGGAAATGATTATTATGCCCTTTGATATTTTATAACCTCATAAAGCCTTTAACAATCCTTGAATTGTGGTTAATGAGTTTTAACCTTTGTGATTAAGATTCACACCCTTAGGGATAAAGCATCTAACCTGGTTTAAAACTAAATAAATTAACGTATCCCCTTTTAATTCTCTTTACCTTAGGTTAAGATACACTGACCCTTAGAGTTAAAGCATCTAACCTTAGTTTCAAAATAAAATAAAAAAATTAACGTGTCCCCATTGAACTCTCTTTAACTGTGATTAAGATTCATTAACCATTATAATTAAAGCATCTAACCTTCAATTTTAGAAAAAAAATTAGAAAAATTATCGTGCCCCTTTGTAGCTCCCTTTAACTATGGTTAGATTCACTCACCCATAGGATTAAAACATCTAATTGTGATTTTTAGAAAAAAAAAATTAACGTGTCTTTTAACTCCTTTTAACTGTGTTTAAGGTTCCCTAACCCTAAGGGTTAAAGCATCTAACTTTAGTTTTAAAAAATTAAAAATTTAAGCTGTCCTCTTTAACTCCCTTTAACAATGGTTAAGATCAACTAACCCTTAGGGTTAAAGCATCTAACATCGGTCCTTGGTATTTTTTTTTTAAAAAATTAACATGTCCCCTTCCATAAGTGTTAGTGAACCCTAACCACAGTTAAAGGGAATTAAAAGATAGGTTTAATTTTTTTAAAAAAAAACAACATTAGATGCTTTAATCCTAAGGGTTAGTTGATCTTAACTACAGTTAAAGGGAGTTAAAAGAGGACACCTTAAATTTTTTATTATTTATTTTCAAAAAACCAAAGTTGGATATTTTAACCCTAAGGGTGAGTAAGTTGTAATCACAGTTAGAGGGAGTTAAAAAAAGACACGTTAATTTTTCTAAAAATCAAGGTTAGATGTTTTAATCCTAAGGGTTAATAAATCTTAACCACGGTTAAAGGGAGTTTAAAGGGAACATGTTAATTTTTTTCTTTTAAAACCAAGGTTAGATGCTTTAACTCTAAAGTTTAGTGTATCTTAACCTAAGTTAAAGGGAGTTAAAAAGAGGATAATATTATTTTTTTAACGAGGGTTAGATGCTTTATCCCTAAGGGTGTGAATCTTAATCATAAGAGTTAAAACTTATTAACCATAGTTCAAGAATAGTTAAAAAGGATTTGTGAGGTTTTGAAATATCATAAGGGCATAATAGTCATTATCCAAATAATAACAAACAGAAGCCTAATAAAGCTATGGATTGAGGTTGTTTGTCTTAACGGTTGCAAAACCACGAGTTAATTTGCAAAACTGTTACTCATAACAGTGTATCTGCAAAGCTGGTTTAATACAACAGCCGATAAGCAAAAGCCCCAAATATATATCTCTATCTCTACTATTATAATGCAAGAAGGGTGGATAGCGTTACCTAAAAATATATCCCTAAAAGTATATTTTTAGATTAGATAAGTATTTTAAGGTATTATATTAATTTAAAAATAACTAACCACATCTCTACTAATTAGGAGCTATTTTAGGAGATTGAGATAAGAGAATATGAGAGTGTATTAAATGTGTAGGTTAACTCTCCTAGATCTTCTCCAAATAAGGATCCTGTTCCAAAGGAAAAGGTTTTACCATTATCCTCTCCTAAATTTTTTCCTACAATAATAATCTATTAAATCCTACAATAGTTAAATTCATTGTTTACAGCTACTTCATGTTCATATAAAAATTTATTTATCATTTAATTTAATAACTTATAATCGTTTGGACTGTACACTCACGTGGATTGCACGTGCCTTCCACTAGTTATTATAATGAGAGAAGTGGGGGTAAAAATTTTTCTCTAATATTACCAAAGAATCTCAATTTTATGGTAACTTATTGCTACATGAAAATAGTTAATAAATGGTATTAAAGTAATTACAATCATAACTACCTCTACTCCTCTCTCTTTTCTCTCACCCTCCCACTTTCTCCCCGTTTTCAAGGACATCTTTTCAAATAAAAAAGTCTATAAAACCCCTACTTTTATGTTATCTTCCCTCTAGATTAAAATAAATTCTTGGGGTATTATAGTAACTAAACCTATACCTAAACGTATTCATATAACTAACACGATTCCTCATTTCCATGATTCCCTCATTTTTTAAATTCATCTCTTCACTTACGCCCACTACCTGTGCGTTCTCGATTTACTTTTCTTTCAGTGTTGTCTTCACCCAACGCTTGCATCTACAAATTGCTATCTCTGCCTGCTGTTACCGTTTTATTTTGCCAGTTGATGCCTACTAATTTGTGCCATAAATTCTTTTCACCGTCAAATTCTGTTGCCCCCAGCATTTGAGTTTTTTTTTTTAAAAAAATTTTCTTTATTCTTCGTCTTTCTCATTCTCTGGCCAATCCCTAAAATCAATGGCATCTTTGTTCACCAATTTATTTGTCAGTTACGAACATCTGCCTTTTGAATTTCACTTATCATCACTTTATTTAAATATGATTTTTGGTTTTTTTTATCGCTGAAAACATCCAAAGCATTTACAACCTGTAGAAGATGCCCTATTCTTTATTTGATTTTTCTGGGTGGGTGAGTTGATTGCATATAGAGAGATAAACTAGAGAGTTTAAATAATCTCATCACAGTCTGCTAAAAAAAAAACACCATTGAAGAATAGTGTTGGGTTGGTTCCTTATTAATTAAGTTAACATTATCGTTAACGGCATGTAAAAAAACTCAACACACCATTAAACAAAATGTGGAAATTCGTAACCATATGTGGGTTGCGCAGGGCCGGCTCAAGCTATTTGGAGGCCTAAAGCAAAAAATTCTAAATGGGGCTTTTTTTTTAATATTATTAAAAAAAATTAACTACAAATGGGGTCTTTTTAATATTCTAAATGGGTTTTTATTTTTTTTAATATTCTAAATGGGGCATTTTTAATATTATTTTTTTATTTTTTTAAATGGGGCCTAAAGCAAAGGCTTTGATGGCCTAATGGATGGGCCGGCCCTGGGGTTGCGATAGCGGGGGCGATAAGTAGGAGTATGTGCCTGAAGTCGGTGGCCACAATGATGGCGGTCAATCTGAAACTTGGGACGGGGGTGGTGGTTAAGATAGAGGAGGAGATCGTGATAATTGGGGAGGAGTTAATTTTCATTAGATACAAAGAAATTTAGGCCTTGTTTGGTTAAATTTATTTAAAAAGTGACTTTTTTAACTTCATTCTTTGCAAAATGTGAACCAATGAGAGTGTGGTGAGTTTTCTCAAAAACTGAAACCTTCATTTTAGTGGAAGTCACCCTTGTCAGTTTCCCTTAAAAATCAAAATTTGGACTTCCATATACTTTTGATTTCTGCAAAAAATAATGCAATTTTGTATAACTCCTAACTTTCATAAAGAAAGAAGTCACTTATTTTTATTTTCCTATATTTATTAAATAAAGCAAACGTCAACAAAGTGGGGCTGAACAGTCGTGAAGAAGAAGAAGAAAGGGATACCTTGGCATTTTATAAATAGTTTTAAATATATTGGGTATTTAGTTTGTGTGAAACTTACCACCACATTCCACTATGTTGTGGAATGTTCGGCCCTCATTGGTCCATTCCTACTTTTCACCCATCAACTGTGGTTAACATTCACTCACCCCTAAGGTTAAGCAACCTAACCTTTGTTTTTAAAAATAAAAGAAAATATATTGGGTATTTTCTTTGGCTTAACCATAATTAAAGGGGTGTTAAACACATGGAGATGACAATTGACTACGTAGACAAATTGGTGGTGGGATAATAACTGCCCTTTAAAACAAAAAAAAAGTCCTGAGAAGAGGACCCTGGTGTCCTCTTCTAAGCTGATTGAAGTATCCCCGTGTCCCTTTTAACACCTCTTAAATTAGGGTTAAGCCTAATTAAATTAAAAATAATAAATTTTTTTTTTTGTTTTTCTAAAAATCTTGATTAGATTGCCTAGTTGTAGGGGTGAATGAATCCTCACTACAATTGATGGGTGGTAAAAAGGGGTGTAGGCCAATGAGATCACGGGTCAGCTTCAGCTTAGAATTTGACCCTAATCCGTTTTCCATTGCCAAGAAAAAAAATCAATCTAGCAAATATATATATTAATTAATTAAAAAAATCAAACCATATTAAAAATTTTGGATCGTAGGGATATTTTCATAACTTTAAAACATTAAGTGCATTTTCATCATTTTTAAAACTATGAAAAATTCATTAAAATATTATTAAAAATTTCTACATTAATTTTTAAATGAAATTATGTCAATTTAAATATTTTTTCAAGAATATGGGAGATAATCTTTGAGGATGTATAGTGTAAATATGGGTGTAAACGTATTTAATATATTGGGTATGTTTCTTGCTTTTTTTTTTTTCATTAGAATTCAATTATGTTTTTATTAGGATGCTTATAAAATTTAATGTACGGTCAATTTCATTGAAATCATATTTTTTAAGTCTTTCATTTCATGCACTATTGCATGGGCCTTCCAATAGTATATATAATCTTTATTATTATAATGCGAAGGAGGCGTAGCTTATTTTTTTGATTCCAAATTACCCTTATATAAAACAAAACTTTGATCCAATATTTTACTTTATTTTACTTTAATGTTTAATATTTTATTGTAATTCTCAAACAATCTCTTCTCTATTTAAAGAATAGTATCACAGCCAACTACGATTGAGCTTGGGGAGAGTTCAATCACACGCACGGGTAAACATGTGTCCCCTGTTGACTCCTTCCCCTCATCTCACGTGCATTGCACGTGCCACCGGTTAGTATATATTAGATTAGATTTTATAAAGTCTGAGGTCGACTGCACTTTCGTAAAAGCATAAACCTATATTACATTTTATTTTATAAAATTTGGAATCCAAAACCACTTTTAAACGGCCTCGGATTGTCTCCGAAGCCAGAAAGGATTTATCTCAGGGTTCTATAGAATAGGTGACAAGTGGTGGAGAAGTCAAAATCATGGGCCCCATGATTTTGACTTATCCACCTATAATAAGACATGCAGTGATAAGTGTGTGAGAATAAAGGGGAGAGATATCATAGGGGGAGAAGTCAAAAATATTGGGAGAAAATAAAATGATTTCTCCCCATATTTTTGCCAACTGTCGCACAATGTATGGACCGAGAAGAGTTTTTGGCTTCGCCAGAGACAAGCCAAGGCCCTTTTAAACCTTTCATTTGGGAAATGCTTTTGAGACCGCATAAGGGCCGAGACCTCCGGGACCTTGCACATGTGTGTAGGATTTCAGGTGGGCCCTATCATGTGATGATGGGCCCCACTTGAAATCTCTTGCACATGCGCGAGGTCTCGGAAGTCTCGGCCCTAATGCGGTCTCCGTAGCTAAGTCCCTTCCATTTTTTAAGTTTTCAATTCTGTAGACCACTTTTAGTTCTTCCTTTCTCTCCGACTGTAGTCAACTCTCTGCTCTCGCGAATGCCTTTCGGATATTTTTATATTAATTGAGATTTGAGATTAAAAAATATATATACAGTATAACTGTGAATCAGACAAATTTCAAATGATTGTTGTTGCGCGAAGAAATCGTGAGCATTCATTCTGGAGGCATCACATACTCTTATGCATGTCAACCGAGACTTTGGTCTGCATTCATACATCGGTATACACATTTAGTACAGGCACTTCCAAAGTGTTGCTAGTAGACACTTCGCCAACAACTACATAGAGGATCCTAAGTCTTTTCTAATGTATCCAAAGGTGATTGGTTGTTTGTATTCCTAAACTACAACAATTGCCAATTTTCACCTGATTTTGTTGGGCATGCCAAGTCCAACAAGATGAACACATCGCAAAGAAGAGAATGTTACTTTCTCCCATTAGAACTTGACCCGAATACCGAGTGTGGGCACCAGAGCCGCAGGTGTAACTTTTAAAGTCTATAGTCATTCTTCATGGGATTTTCCCCTGTATAGGAGCAACCTCTCGTCTACGGTAACAACGCATAAGTTTTCAAGCTGCAGTTTCCCGAGATTCAAGCCCCTGTTTCCTCGAATAGCAGCAGCCTCTCATCTACGTTATATTTTATAAGTTTTCAAGCCCTTGTTCTTCCTCAACCTCCACCATATTCTCACATCTTCTTCCGTTTAAAGCTTGACAATATTCAATTCCCTGAGATTCTTCTTTGGTCCGGTTTGAGTTCCATGCATCACATGCACGGTCTGCATGTGGTCTTGACCCTTTGCGGTCTCACTAGAATTTCTCAACTAGAATTACAAATTTTTTTTCAAATTTGAATAGAGTCTTGAGAAGAGGACCTTGCAGTCCCCTAAGCATCCTGTGTTCCTTTTGGCATTTTTTTAACCATGATTATGTTTAAGTAAATTAAAATTAAATTTAACGTCTGTGGTCTCGGCCCTTTGACGTTTCTCTGCATCGCACCGGCTTCATACTCGCTTGCGATTGTATTAGGGAACAGTTTAATGGCATCCACAGGCTATCACTTGTCTCTTTTAATTCTTAGTTAAGATTCATTAATCTTTAGTTAAACAATATAATATTAATGTTTGTCTACCCGATATATATGGACAATAGACAAGTAGACTCGTTTTATAGACATTCCAAACAGCCTCTAACTCTGATTACTTTCAGACTGTTGATTTGGCGTCTACAGTGCACTGACATCCAATTTTAATTTAATTAAGCTGAACCATGGTTAAAAATTTGTTAAAAGAAACACGAGATACTGCGGTCAGCTCGGAAGAAGAATACTCTATTAATTTTTTTTTTTAAAATATGGGTGGGTGAACCTAAACCACGGTTAGGGGTGTCAAAGGAGACACATGGCGACCCCTAGGGGTGATAACCGGATTTGCCAAATCCGGTTATCACCGGAGATGATTTGGCTCCAAAAGGCAACTTCTCCTTCTGGGAAACACAGTTCTTCATACTGTGAAATCAAAGCAGCATCTCATCATCGCAGATCGAGCCGGAGAGATTGATGTTAGGGTTTTTCTTATTAAATAAAAACCCATGTGGTCTGGCGCAATCCTTAGTTTTCAAAACTCGGATTGTATTGCTGTTAATAGAGAATGTTAAGGATAATGGGTCCCACTAAAGAGATGTGATCAAACAGGGACTCTTTAAGTGTTATTAAAGCTAACAACATGGTCAAGGTTGGCGACCGTTAGATCTTTGGTGTGATCCCTCTTAACCTTTGGATCTTATGATAGGTAGGGTTCCAAAGGTATATAAAGCAAAGAGGGGGTCCCTCTTTTCTCTTACGTCAATTGGAAGCCCTATTGAATCAGACCTAAGGAGAAAAGAGAAGACTCTCTCATTCCTCTCAAGCGCCGAGAAACACAGCATCACACCGTGAAGGGAATAGGGAAATTCCAGCGAAAGGTATGAGATCATCTCTTTTAATCTGTGTCCCCTTTTGATTATGAATTCTAGAAAAGTTGATTGCATGGTCTAGATCCAGGATTTGAATAATCTTGTTTTGTTTTAACATTATTATTCTTGAATCCCAACAATTGGTATCAGATCGAGCGCATGGTTGACCTTGTGATTAATTTTTCTTAATAATCAAATCTAAGTAGGGTTTTATTTTCGGATTTAAATAATCAATTTTCTTGTGATTCGGATTAAAGGAAATTGAGAAATATAAATTTAAAGGTAATTACGATAAAGAAATTGATTTTCGGATTTGATAATCAATTTTTGTGTTTCCGAATTAATTTTTGAAGTTGAATAAATCCGAATGATTCCGTTAAAAAAATAAATAAATAAATAAACTGTTTCCGGGTTGAGAAGATAGGCTTTACGAGGGTTAACCCGACCCTGTAACCCGAACCTACACCCGATCCATAGGTTCTGACCCAAACCGAATCCAAATGGTTTGACCCGACCCGATCAGCATGGAGCACAACCCGACCCGATTATACAGACCCGGTTCACATGGACCGAACAGGATCGATCGGACCGGAATATAAGCCGAACCGGATCAGGACTGAACCGGACCGAGCCGCGTCTTAGACCGGACCGCGTAAGAGGGCTCGACCGCGCGCGCGTGACATGCAATCCGCGCGTGGAAGGCAGTACCCGCGCGCGTGCAGCCTAAATTTCAGCGCGTGAGTTGCACTTCCAGCGCGCGAGACGCGCGTGCGCTGCGCGTGACACTTGCAGGGAGTGTCCCATGCGTGTGACACGTCCAGGACGAGTGTCCGGCCTTCCCTGAGGTTTTTGGGTGTTCTGATTCCGTTTTTGGGGTCCATTTTGACTTCTGAGCACTGTAAAGAGCTGTTTTAGTGCATGAATATGATTTTCCTATGGTTTTGACATTAAATAAAGGAAAAACTTGATGCTTTTACCCAAAATTAATATCAAGAATTAAAGTTAGATCATCCTATGGGGTTTAGGTTTGATTTGTAAGGCGTTCGTTCGACTGGTTATAATCAAATTAGGTTAGATTGTCTTGCCCAAAGGTGACCGTCCTATGGAGATTATGATTTTTCGAATTTAGGGATTTCAATCTCTTTAAGATCGCAAGTTTGCACTCACCTACATTGAATAGCTAGTCTTGCCCAAAGGTGTCTAGGGACTTCTTGTAAACTGAGTGGGGCAGAATGATTTGTGCGTGGCGGTGAGAGAAGGATAACCCTCTTGCCCAAAGGTGTGGAAGTGTCCTAATCAATCCAATACGTGATAGATCAGTTCTGTGCGCGACTGTTGTCGCCAATTGGGGGGTGAATTGCATGTCGAAATCTCTTGCCCAAAGGTGTGATTAGATGATGCGCCCACCTGTCCCGTAAAGTGGAAGTAAGCAATCTTAAAGTAAACCACTTTAGCTATCCGGCTTAACCCCAAGACCGGATTAGAATCATAAAGCTTAAATAAAGTCATGTAATAACAAGTATAAAGTAAATTATTATAATTTGTGCAATAATTTGTTAGACATACCATAACATAGTAAAACATTGACATTTTCAGATATGGATGGGTCTGTTCAGAAACATTTGATTGGGATTGAGCCTCTGAATGGTTCAAACTATAGTTCTTGGAAGATGCAGCTAGATATAGTTCTTGGTTGCCTTGATTACGACTTTGTCCTATTGGAGGAAAAACCGGTTACTCCCACTGCTGAGTCTTCGGATTCAGATAAGTTTTTGTATTCGAAATGGGAGAAGGCCAATAGGATGGCCATGATGATCATTAGGGCTTCTGTTCAAGAAGCCATCAGAGGTGGTATTCCTACTGCTGATACTGCTAAGGTTCTTCTTGAGACTATCAAGAAATAATTTATGGGATCTGTTAGGTCTCATCAGTACAGTTGTTTGACTCAGCTGATTTCATTGAAGTATGATGGTGCTGGAAATGTTCGGGAGCACATCTTAAAGATATCTAAGTTAATTATCTCTCTTAGAGAGCTTGGGTTGACAATTGAGGATGACCTCATGGTGCATTTGGCTGTAGCCTCACTTCCTAAATCATTTGATGCTTTTAAGGTTAATTACAATGCACAGGATAGGAAGTGGGATCTGCATGAACTGATAGCTGTGTGTGTTAGTGAGGAAGAGCGCTTGAAGCGTGGGAAAGCTGAGTATGCGAACTTGGCTGTGAATTCTGGTAGTAAGAAGAATTTTAAGAATAAAGGGTTCAAGAAATCTAATTCACAGAATTTCTGGCAATGACATAATTTAGGACAAAGTTCGGGACATCAATTTCAGGGAAATGATAATACTGAGGAACTAGAGGAGATTGAGTGTTTCTTCTGCAAAGGGAAAAGTCACATGAAAAGAAACTGTTTCAAATATAAGGATTGGTGCAGGACTAACAAAGGAGTTCATTCATCGGCGAAGCGCCAAGGCTGATGAGCTGCTGATTTTTGAAGAACTCTACACCAACAGTATTAGAGGCTGTTAGAACTTGCTGATTAGTATTAGACTTTGTTTCTGGTTTTTACTATTAGATGTTATTTTCATTGTGCCGTTGTTTAGGCGAGATATTATTGGATTGGATACAGTTTAATTTTATCATTGAGGGGAGTACACTCTCCATCAGACATATTTTTCAGACAGTTGGTAGTAATATATTAGTAGATGATCTTTATTAGCTAAACTTTAGACTCGTATTTTATATCATTCTTGTTGTATGTTTGTTAACATCAGACATATGTTAAGGTCAGTGGGAGCAGGTTTTTAAGTTATATTTTGGATATCAAGATTACCAGAAATCATATTTCTAGATGTTGGAGTTATCTCATAGGATTTCAGTTTGGTTAACAAGAGATATATCGAACTAGAAATTTAAAAGTAATTCAGACTCTGATTTTGCTTGATTTCAAGATAGTTCGAAATTCTCATCAGATTATGTGTTGTTGAATATTTGGATTATAAACATGTTAAGTAAAGAACTCTCCATCTGAAATTTTTTAAGGAACTTGTCACTATTATGGAACCTTTTAGAATCGTTTGATTCTTTTATTTAGTGAGAGTATTGTTCATTGTTTTACACTCTCAGATATTGATATGTTATGGTTATGCAAATTAAATAATTGATGCATCATTTGATTATAGTCATGTAATTGAACTGCACGTGCAAAAGGTAAAGACATCAAGTGATGGACTTCACATGACGGATGTCATTGATGTCAGGTTTGCCCGAGAGCCTCGCACAAAACTCTCAAGTTGCTTGGGCTGAACATGGTTGGGCACCATGTTTGAGGCCTTCATTCTAGATACAAGGTGATGGACTTCACATGGCGGTTGCCGTAAAGTATCGGAATGACATGCATATGCTTAAATGCATGTAGCGTGGACAATTTTTGGACGTATAAATTTTGATCACATAAGGTTGTGTATAGTTCATATCACACCATACCTTGCCACCATAAAGAACCACTCTGAAACATTAGTATTACTAGTTGTTTGACCATGGAGTGGCTTGTATCATAGTAAATGAACACTAGTAGATGCTAAATGCTTCCATGATCACCGTTAGTGGTGCTTTTGAATCAAAGTGACAGTTAAAGAACACTTAATTCTCGACAGCAATGTTTTTCAAAATTAAAAGAATGGCCACTCATGTTTTTTAAGGTTGTTCAATCTGAAAAGTCATTTTATTTTATTTAAGGATTGCTTGGACCAAGTGGGAGATTGTTAGGGTTTTTCTTATTAAATAAAAACCCATGTGGTCTGGCGCAATCCTTAGTTTTCAAAACTCGGATTGTATTGCTGTTAATAAAGAATGTTAAGGATAATGGGTCCCACTAAAGAGATGTGATCAAACAGGGACTCTTTAAGTGTTATTAAAGCTAACAACATGGTCAAGGTTGGTGACCGTTAGATCTTTGGTGTGATCCCTCTTAACCTTTGGATCTTATGATGGGTAGGGTTCCAAAGGTATATAAAGCAAAGAGGGGGTCCCTCTTTTCTCTTACGTCAATTGGAAGCCCCATTGAATCAGACCTAAGGAGAAAAGAGAAGACTCTCTCATTCCTCTCAAGCGCCGAGAAACACAGCATCACACCGTGAAGGGAATAGGGAAATTCCAGCGAAAGGTATGAGATCATCTCTTTTAATCTGTGTCCCCTTTTGATTATGAATTCTAGAGAAGTTGATTGCATGGTCTAGATCCAGGATTTGAATAATCTTGTTTTGTTTTAACATTATTATTCTTGAATCCCAACAATTGAGGGATCGATCTGAAGCTGGTCGCCAGCAAGAATCTCATCATCATCACCAAGTCCCGGCGACAGTCGAAGCCTCTCTCTATCTCTCTCTCTCTCGAGTTGAAGAGCACGCCCCCATCACCAAGTTCCGGCTGGCTCTCCTCTCTCTCTCTCTCTTCCCTTTCTTCTTCTTGTATGTTATGATAGTTTTTCATTTTTCTCTTCTGGTTTGTTTTAACAGTAGTAGAGGGATCTCCCTCTACAAATTGCCTACGTAGTCAAATTGGGTATTTTCTTTAGAGGGGTCAACTATGGTTAACATTCACTCACCCCCAAGGTTAAGCAACCTAACCTTTGTTTTTAAAAATAAAAGAAAATATATTAGGTATTTTCTTTAGATTAACCATAATTAAAGGGGTGTTAAACACATGGAGATGACAATTGACTACGTAGTCAAATTGGTGGTGGGAAAATCACTGCCCTTTAAAACAAAAAAAGTCCTGAGAAGAGGACCCTAGTGTCCTCTTCTAAGCTGATTGAAGTGTCCCGGTGTCCCTTTTAACACCTCTTAAATTAGGGTTAAGCTTAATTAAATTAAAAATAATAATTTTTTTTTTTTTTTTTCTAAAAATCTTGATTAGATTGCCTATTTGTAGGGGTGAATGAATCCTCACTACAATTGATGGGTGGTAAAAAGGGGTGTAGGCCAATGAGATCACGGGTTATCTTCAGCTTAGAAGTTGACCCTGGTCCGTTTTCCATTGCCAAGAAAGAAAAATCAATCTAGCAAATATATATATTAATTAATTAAAAAAATCAAACCATATTAAAAATTTTGGACCGTAGGGATATTTTCGTAACTTTAAAACATTAAGTGCATTTTCATCATTTTTAAAACTATGAAAAATTCATTAAAATATTATTAAAAATTTCTAAATTAATTTTTAAATGAAATTATGTCAATTTAAATATTTTTTCAAGAATATGAGAGATAATCTTTAAGGATGTATAGTGTAAATATGGGTGTAAACGTTTTTAATATATTGGGTATATTTCTTGCTTTTCTTTTTCATTAGAATTCAATTATGTTTTTATTAGGATGCTTATAAAATTTAATGTATGTCAATTTCATTGAAATCATATTTTTTAAGTCTTTCATTTCATGCACTATTGCACGGGCCTTCCAGTAGTATATATAATCTTTCCTATTATAATGCGAGAGGAGGCGTAGCTTCATTTTTTTGATTCCATATTACCCTTATATAAAACAAAACTTTGATCCAATATTTTACTTTAATGTTTTAATATTTTATTGTAATTCTCAAACAATCCCTTCTCTATTTAAAGAATAGAATCACAGCCAACTGCGATTGAGCTCGGAGAGAGTTCAATCACACCCACGGGTTAACATGTGTCCCCTGTTGACTCCTTCCCCTCGTCTCACGTGCATTGCACGTGCCACCCGCTAGTATATATTATATTATATTTTATAAGGCTCAGGATCCTCTCGAGTTGAACCCCTAGAGGTCGCCACGTGTCTCATTTGACACCCCTTAACCATCGGTAAGGTTCACCCACCCCTAGGGTTCACTAATCCATCATTGGTTTTTTTTTTTTTATTAATTATTATTTTTTAAATTAAAAAAATATTTTTAATATTAAAAAAATCTAAAAACAGTTTTTTTAATTTAAAAAATAATAATTAATGAAAAAAAAAAAACCAATGATGGGTTAGTGAACCCTAGGGGTGGGTGAACCTTACCCATGATTAAGGGGTGTCAAAGGAGACACGTGGCGACCTCTAGGGGTTCAACTCGAGAGAATTAACTCGAGTAACCGGATGTGGCACATCCGGTTATAACCCCTAGAGGTCGCCACGTGTCTCCTTTGACACCTTTTAACCGTGGGTAAGGTTCACCCACCCCTAGGGTTCACCCACCTATTTTTGGTTTTTTTTTTAAAATATTAATTCTATTTTTAAAATTAAAAATATGTTTTTAAAGTTTTTTTAATATTAAAAACAATTTTTTAATTTAAAAAATAGAATTAATATTTTTAAAAAAAAACCAAAAATAGGTGGGTGAACCCTAGGGGTGGGTGAACCTTACCCACGGTTAAAGGGTGTCGAAGGAGACACGTGGCGACCTCTAGGGGTTATAACCGGATGTGCCACATCCGGTTATAACCGGAGAGGATTTGCACCCAAACCTATATTACATTTTATTTTATAAAATTTGGAATCCAAAACAACTTTTAAACGGCCCGAATTTTCTCTGGCGAAGCCAGAAAGGCCTTATCTCGGGTTCCATAGACCTCTCTCTCTCGAGCTGAAGAGCAAGCCCCCATTACCAAGTTCCGGCTGGCTCTCTCTCTTCCCTTTCTTCTTCTTGTATGTTATGATAGTTTTTCATTTTTCTCTTCTGGTTTTATTTTAACAGTAGTAGAGGGATCTCCCTCTCGTTTCCTTTGCAGTAGCTTTTCTCATAGATCTACTTTCTCCTTTTGTCTTGATCAGATTTGATCACTTCCTTTATGGACAAGCGAGCAACATTTTAGCGTAGCCGAGCTGGAGAGGTGCAGTTTTGGCCATCGTTACAAAGTTGAAAGATTAAAGAGGTTGATTGTGTTTTTTTAACAAAACCGAAAAAAGGTTGAAAATTGGGCATGGAGTTCTTGGTTTGCATTTCGGAGAAAATGTGCGACTGCTTGGTGCCTCATATCAAGCGCCAATTGGGTTATTTCTTTTGCTACAACAGCAACATCGAGAATCTTAGAAAGGAAGTTGAAAAACTGAGGAATACAAGAGATGAGGTGCAGGGACTCGTTGATGCAGCCGAAAGGAATGTGGAAGTTATCCGAGCTGATGTTCGTAAGTGGTTAACCGACACAGATAATATTATAGAAAAGGTGGGGATATGGAATGAGAATGTCATAGTCAACAAGAGGAGTTTCAATGGGTGGTGTCCTGATTGCAGCTGGCGTTACCGAATAAGTAAGGAAGCAAAAAATAATATACTCGACATTGATGAGCTCCAAAGCGATAGAACAAAATTCGACTGTGTATCCTTCCCTGCACCTCCTCCAGGAATAGAAGCTATATCCGCCGATGGTTTCACGTCATTCAAATCAACTGAATCAGCTTTGGACCAGATCATGGAGGCATTGAAGGATAGTAATGTCAACATCATTGGGTTATACGGTGTTGGAGGTGTGGGGAAGACAACCTTGGTCAAACAAGTCGGCAAACGAGCTAAAGAAAATAAGCTTTTTGACGAGGTCCCGATGGCAGTAGTGAGCCACCCTCCAGACATCAAAAAGATTCAAGAACAAATTGCAGACATGTTGGGTCTAAAATTTAGTGAGACGACTGAATTTGTAAGAGCAGGTCGGCTTAGTAAAAGACTGACAAATGGGAAGAGGATTCTCGTGATCTTGGACGATCTTTGGGAAAGACTCGATTTGGAGACAGTCGGAATTCCTCAAGGTTGCAAAATCATACTCACTACAAGAAGCCAAAATGTATGTACTGAAATGGGGAGCCAAACAAAGATTTGTCTTAATGCCTTATCAGAAGAAGAATCCTGGGCTATGTTCAAAAGATACGCAGGCATTTGTGTCAACACTCCCAACTTTAATGATGTGGCAAGGGAGGTTGCTGGAAAATGTGGAGGTTTGCCTCTGGCTCTAGTAATAGTTGGAAGGGCACTGGGAGATAAGGACCTAGACGAATGGAAAAAAGCAGCTCGAAAACTGAAAGAGTCCAAGCCTATAAACGAGCAAGATGTGGACTACAAGGTGTTCTCATGCTTGAGGTTGAGTTACGATTATCTTAAAGGGGAGGAAACCAAGGCATGCTTCTTGCTCTGTTCTCTATTTCCAGAAGATCGTTATATTAGCATAGAAAGCTTGACGAGATATGGGATGGGACAAGGGTTGTTTCAAGATGTGGACACATTGGAAGAAGCAAGAGGCAAAGCACATACAACAATCAAACACCTTAAAGCTTCTTGTTTGTTATTGGATGATTTCGATAACGATTTTGTAAGGATGCATGATGTTGTCCGTCATGTTGCCAAAACGATCGCATCCAAGGATAAGCATGTGCTAGTAAGACCTGGTGAGGCCGGTTTGAAGGAGTGGCCAAACAAGGGGACCTTTGAACATGACACGGGGATCTCCCTGATGGATAATGATATTGTTGAGCTCCCTCTTGGGTTGGAATGCCCCAAACTCCAGATTCTATTGCTACAAAACAATACCAATTTAAAGGAAATCCCAGGAGCCTTCTTTGAAGGGATGAAATCACTCAAAGTTTTGGACCTAACTAATACCAATGTTAAGGAAATACCGACATCGATCCGATTCCTAACGAACCTTCGGATACTACATCTAAAGAATTGCAAATCAATTATAGACATTTCCCCAATTGTAGAGCTAAAGAAACTCGAAATTCTTAGCCTTGTATTCTCCTCTATCGAATGTTTGCCAGAAAAATTAGGACAATTTACTAAGCTAAGGTTATTGGATCTGAGGGGATGTCAAAGCCTTGAGACAATTCCACCCAATGTGATATCAAGCTTATCCCAACTAGAAGAGTTGTGCATGGCTTGGAGCTTCGTACAATGGGAAGTCGAAGAAGGAACAAGCAATAGAAGTAATGCTAGCTTTGCTGAGCTAAAATCCTTGCCTCGCTTAACCAGGTTATCCATTGACATACGAGATGTTGAATGTTTGTCTAATCACTTTTCTTTTCCCAACTTGATAAGGTTTGATATATTCGTGGGCCCGAGCATCAGCACGTCTTTTGCAGCAAGAACAGAAAAACCAAAATCGACAAACTTGTACCTCAAAAAGATACAAATGCCCTCAGGTGATGGCATTAAGGTATGGTTGGAAAAAACAAAAGATCTATGGCTAGAGAGGATAGAGGGAATAAAAAACATTCTCCCTGACATTAAGGGTTTAAATGGATTGAAGTGTCTCCACATTCTCCGTGATGATGAGATAGAATGTCTCGTAAATGCAACGGAATGGATTCCACGAGTGGTATTCTCTAATTTAGAGGTTTTACATCTCCACTCTATGGATAGCTTGAAGGAGATGTGCATCGGCTTACTTCCATCCGGATCCTTTTCGGAACTAAGACATTTATCTGTAAATTCGTGCGATAAATTGTTGAATGTTGTTCCATCCAATTTGCTCCCAAGGTTACAAAATCTTACTAAACTTGAGGTATTCTGGGGTTCTGCATTAGAAGAGGTATTTAACCTAGAAGGGATTATTGAGAAAGGAGATGATCAGCTGCTGTCTACCTTAAGAGCATTGACATTGGGTTATCTACCTCGGTTGATGCATATATGGAAGGGTCCCAGTCGACTTTTATGCCTCCACAAACTTAAAGAAGTAGAAGTTGATATGTGCGATACTTTGAGGTATA
Source organism: Tetracentron sinense (assembly GCA_015143295.1). Classification (NCBI taxonomy): domain Eukaryota; kingdom Viridiplantae; phylum Streptophyta; class Magnoliopsida; order Trochodendrales; family Trochodendraceae; genus Tetracentron; species Tetracentron sinense. The sequence goes on from CM026563.1 coordinate 40,243,210, forward strand.
TCTTCTCACTTTCCTTAACTCAGAGCCTTCTTCAACTGGACGTACTCCGTATTTCTAATTGCAATGAATTGGAAGGAATTATTTCCAAGGATAAGGAGGAAGAAGTAGTAGCATGGAAGAAGGGTCCCCGAGGATTTGCATGCTTTCAACACCTTAGAGTCGTAGAAGTGACTCATTGTAATAATTTAATAAATCTCTTCTCATCCTTTATTGCTCGAGACCTTCCGGAAATTGCAGAGCTAACTATTGGTGGTTGCGAGAGAATGGAAGTAATAGTTACAAAGGAAATGGACGGTGAAGAAGCAGTGGATAAGATTGTATTCCCACAACTAAAGAAATTGGAACTCTGGGATCTATCAAACCTCACATGTTTCTGCCCGGGGAGCTTTCCTTTTGAATGGCCATCTTTAGAATATCTGAGTGTGAATCATTGTTTCAAAATGATTACTTTCACTGCTGCTGATACTGATGCTGCTTCTAGTTCTACTTCTGCTCCTGGATTCCAATCCACGCCAAAACTGAAGACAATCAGAGTAGATGAAAAGTACATGCTTGATGGGGGCGACCTAAATGCCATCATACAAATTTACGTCAAAGAAAAAGGAGGTAAGCACTTGTCCTACCAAAATCCTCTTTACAATTTATAAGAGTTTCTGTCATATTTAGGAGTTTAAATATGAACAAGGACTCCTGTTCAAGGAGATAGCTGGCGCTCCCGAAAATATTCCTTATGCTTGGGGTATTTTGGAAATGGAGTCAAATCCTCTACGGTGAAAATATTTTTTTCTAAAAACCAAAGATAGTTAGGTGAACCCTAAAAAATGGGTGAATCTTAGCCACAGTTAAGAGGTTTCAAATGGGATAGGTGGCAATATCATTGGCACAACCAGACTCCTTGGAGTCCAGTTATAATTTGAGAGAATTCCAAGTCTTCTCAAAATCAAATGCGCATAATCAGTTTCTCCATCCTAACAGTAATTTTATTTTTTTTTGGTTCACTGGAGGCCACATGTTTTTTTTTTGGTTCACTGGAGGCCACATGTACCTTAGGGGCTACACAATGAGGGGTAGCCCTCCTCCTCCCATAAAACCCCTAGTCTTGATGTAGATGGGATTCAATCCCAGGTCTCTGGTACGATTTCAAGAAAATTTACCAACTAAACTAGCTGACACCTTATTTTAAGTTATTACACAATTCATGTTGTTGGATACACTTACAAACAAGAAAGACAAGTAAGATAAGCAAAAAGATAAGTACAAGTGAGCACGTACAAGAATTGATTTAAAATTATGCTTCCACACTCTGAATTGTTTATATGCTTACAGGTATTGTTAAATCATAATTTATGCTTTATATTAATGTCATTATATTATTAGTTAGGAGTTTATATACGTAAAGTAACTTGTTACTCAGCCAATGACTTTGTTGTCGATAGGTTCTAGGTTTGATATTTGTGCCCCAAGACTTTCGGAAGAGGAAGAGTACGAAGAGGAGGAAGAAGAATCAACAGGTGATTATCCCGAGGGTAAATGAAACCTAGATCGTTGGCCATTTTCTGGGAATTAAATTATCAGTATTTAAATTAGAGTACAAGACATTGTAATAGATTTAATCATGGATTTATGATTAGGTTGGATTGATGGTTGATATTTGTGCCCCAGGACCTTTGGAAGAGGAAGAGTACGAAGAGGAAGAAGAAGAATCAGCAGGTGATTATCCCGAGGGTGAATGAAACCTAGATCCTAGATCGTTGGCCATTTTCTGAGAATTAAATTATCAGTATTTAAATTAGAGTACAAGACATTTTAATAGATTTAATCATGGATTTATGTTTAAGTTGGATTGATGGTTGATATTTGTGCCCCAGGACCTTTGGAAGAGGAAGAGTACGAAGAGGAAGAAGAAGAATCAGCAGGTGATTATCCCGAGGGTGAATGAAACCTAGATCCTAGATCGTTGGTCATTTTCTGGGAATTAAATTATCAGTATTTAATTACAGTACAAGACATTGTAATAGATTTAGTCATGGATTTATGGTTAGGTTGGATTGATGGTTGATATTTGTGCCCTAGGACTTTTGGAAGAGGAAGAGTACGAAGAGGAAGAAGAAGAATCAACAGGTGATTATCCCGAGGGTGAATGAAACCTAGATCCTAGATCATTGGCTATTTTTTGGGAATTAAATTATCAGTATTTAAATTGCAGTACAAGACATTGTAATAGATTTAATCATGGATTTATGGTTAGGTTGGATTGATGGTTGATATTTGTGCCCCAGGACCTTTGGAAGAGGAAGAGTACGAAGAGGAAGAAGAAGAATCAGCAGGTGATTATCCCGAGGGTGAATGAAACCTAGATCCTAGATCGTTGGCCATTTTCTGAGAATTAAATTATCAGTATTTAAATTAGAGTACAAGACATTGTAATAGATTTAATCATGGATTTATGTTTAAGTTGGATTGATGGTTGATATTTGTGCCCCAGGACCTTTGGAAGAGGAAGAGTACGAAGAGGAAGAAGAAGAATCAGTAGGTGATTATCCCGAGGGTGAATGAAACCTAGATCCTAGATCGCTGGCCATTTTCTGAGAATTAAATTATCAGTATTTAAATTAGAGTACAAGACATTGTAATAGATTTAATCATGGATTTATGTTTAAGTTGGATTGATGGTTGATATTTGTGCCCCAGGACCTTTGGAAGAGGAAGAGTACGAAGAGGAAGAAGAAGAATCAGCAGGTGATTATCCCGAGGGTGAATGAAACCTAGATCCTAGATCGTTGGTCATTTTCTGGGAATTAAATTATCAGTATTTAATTACAGTACAAGACATTGTAATAGATTTAATCATGGATTTATGGTTAGGTTGGATTGATGGTTGATATTTGTGCCCTAGGACTTTTGGAAGAGGAAGAGTACGAAGAGGAAGAAGAAGAATCAACAGGTGATTATCCCGAGGGTGAATGAAACCTAGATCCTAGATCATTGGCTATTTTCTGGGAATTAAATTATCAGTATTTAAATTGCAGTACAAGACATTGTAATAGATTTAATCATGGATTTATGGTTAGGTTGGATTGATGGTTGATATTTGTGCCCCAGGACTTTTGGAAGAGGAAGAGGAAGAGTACGAAGAAGAAGAAGAAGAATCAGCAGGTGATTATCCCGAGGGTGAATGAAACCTAGATCATAAATCGTTGGCCATCTTCTAGGAATTAAATTATCAGTATTTAAATTGCAGTACAAGACATTATAATAGATTTAATTTTGGATTTATGGTTAGGTTAGATTGATGGTTGATATTTGTACCCCAGGACTTTGAGAAGAGGAAGAGTACGAAGAGAAAGAAGAAGAATCAGCAGATGATTATCCCGAGAGTGAATGAAACCTAGATCATTGGCCATTTTCTGAGAATTAAATTATCAGTATTTAAATTGGAGTACAAGACATTGTAATAGATGTAATCATGGATTTATGGTTAGGTTGGATTGATGGTTGAGCTTCATGATGATGATTCGAATTATTAAATATGTTTTAATTTTAATTTGAGATATTAGATTTGATAATGATTAATTGAAGAAAATTTTTTAGGTTCATATTTTAGATTGTCTTAAATGCTATATGACAGAATGTTATGATGGTTAAGTCACGTGCCAAGGTCTAACTTTAACTAATGTGGGATTTTAGGGCACGACAGAGGCAGTGTTACAAATCACATTCTCGGGGTTTTTATCAACCGAAGTTTTTCTCGGGAGATTTTCAAATCTGAATTTTTTTTCGGGTATTTCTCACCTAAATCTCAGGAATGATTAAAAAATATATTGAAATTATAAAAAAATAGTATAACAAAAAAAAATGTCCTAAGAAAGTAGTTTTTGAAGAGCCACTTTCAATATCAATAGAAATATAAAATAGTATAACCAAAAAATTGTGCGGGGTACTAGCTTCTTTCCCTTTTTTGAGTGCTAGAATCCATGCATAGTTTCACAATTCTATTAAACCTTGTCTCAGGACTAATTGAAATATCAAATATCAATAGAAAAGTCGAGCACCTAGTTTTTTTTTGAAGAGCTATGCTATTGAGAAAAAACTAGTAAGTGTATCATTTGCATGTCAAAATGGATATCTAGTGTCATTTAAGCTGACACCAGAAGCAAACCAAGATTTCAAGTAGCAGACAAACCAAAAGCATTCAAAAACAAACCATCAACGCCCAAGAAAAAGGCAATTGCAGAAAACAGAGTTTCCCTTCAAAATGCTAAATAGAAGAGAACAAGTAAATAGATCTAGGAATAGCTCTAAGAAAGTATAACCCAACTAAAATTTAAGAAAATTCAAAAGAAAAGGCAAGTATTGCACCAAGCCTACATCCCATACTAAAATTCCACTTGAGAATTGAAAAAGAAAAACCATAGGATATTTTCTTGTACCTTCAATCAACTATGGATCAAAATCCTATAATTTTGTCAGAAATTCTTGAAACACGGTAAATGAACTAATTTATGTTATAGTTACCAAGCACGGCAAATGAAATTCCTTATGTGAATGCGAATAGGGAGCTACAGTGAATGCTTAAAAGAATGGAAAAAATTGAATGATAAATCATATGACTAGTAACCCAAGATATGCTAATATTGATATTTTTCAAATTAAAGAAGTTTTAACAGAAGCAACGGGAAATGATTATTGGTTGGGTCTTACCAATAGCCCAGTGGGCATTCAAGGCTCACTCCAAGTCCACATTTTGGTGATCTCAGAGGATCTATGGACTAAAAGCTAAGGCCCAAAACAATCCTAGCATTGGCTGGCTCAGCGGCTCTTATATATATATATATATATATATATATATATATATATATATATATATATATATTTTATAAACGTGGGTATCCTGGCTTAGCGGCTGTTATATTTTGGACTTCTAAAGATGGTTTTCCATAACCACTAAGAAAATCATGGGGGTCTTTCTCTCAACTCTCAACCCTCGCTTACATACACCATGGGAATAGCTCAGTGGTACTGTGTCCCCTCATTAGGAGGGAGGTTCTAGGCTTGAAGTCCCACGCAGGTGGGCGTTGTGATTTCCGTACACTTGGCTAGAGCAGATACTAACCCCTAACCCTAGACTCTACCCGAAAAACAAAAAACAAAAAACAAAAAAACCTTGCTTACTTTTAATTACCCATAAAAGTCTACCGTTACTTCAATTGGTGATGACTTTTTTGAGAGGGTGTGTGTGGCTTGAGTTGAAATTGAGGGCTGTGTGTGGTGTGCGTGAGTTTGTGTGTGTTTAGTATGTTATCAAAATAAAAAAAATTTGGCGATGACTTTTTTGAGCTCAAGCCCATGCCTTAATTTCAACATTCTGCATACAATGAGGTCGTGGGTTTGACCCTAGCTTACTAATTGAAATGAAATGAAGATATCAAGAACAAAGCACTGCTTTTAGAACCTGATAAGGCTCGAACCGGCAGAGTGGCCATTCCGGTTCCACCGGTCCGGTACAACCTTGTACTTTTTGTTAGAAACTAATTTTTTTCCCATTTTTCTCTATTCTATCGGTTCTAGCCAGTTCCCAATCGGTTCTTAAAGAATTCCGGTTTTGGGGGGAGTTTGGGAACTGGTGAGGGGAGTTCCAGTTTTTCCGGTACGACCGGCCGATCTGGTCGGGTTTTGATAACACTGGAAGACTGGAACAAAGCAATTCTTTTTTTGGTATGAGACACGTGGCTAGGCCACAACCCCGGTTAGGTGCTAGTATCTGTTCTAAGTCAAGGTCGGGTGGAGATGACACTCACACCCTCTCGGGAATGGAACCCGGATCACTGGAGTGGTGAGGAGCACACACTACCGATCCCAAAATGACTGTCACGGAAGAACAAACAATTGCAAAAATAATAATAGAAGTTTATGAAACATCAAATGTTCAATTTGTAGAGACGAGATCGCGTAGGTAAAACCAATTGACATTAGACCATGAAAACACATCAAAAATGTAGAATTCTGCTTGCCAAATAGATGGGAATTCCTTCAAGATGTCAACCTCGGATTCCCGATCCGACCACGATCCGAACATACCGGGCTATTGGGTAATAGAAGGTCTGGCATAAGCCTTCTGGCACACAAATTCGAAAATGAAAAAATATTCCATTGTTCCAAGAAAAAGAAAAAGAAAATTAAAAAATAAAAAATAAAAAATAAAAAATAAAAAGAAAAAATATAATTAACTTTGTCAAGATGTTGGAACAAATTTGGAGAAAGAATTCCTTAACGAAATCTCTTCCTTGTCTCTGAACTTGTTTTAGTAACATCGAAAGAGTGCAACAAGCAGAGCCAGAGAGGTGCTAGTGCTTAGTTTGGTCATCATTAAACTGTTGAAAGATTAAAGAGGTACGCATACAAACCTTTTTTCTCCTTTGATACCAATAGTTTTAGCTCTCTTTCTTATTGTTGTTGTCTTTTGCATTTACATCATTTATACACATATAGCAAAAACAAAAAAAAATTGAAAATTAGCTATGGAGTTCTTGGTCTACGTCGTGGAGAAAATGGGAGACTACCTGGTGGCTCCAATTTGGTTATCTCATTTACTACAACAGCAACATCGAGAATCTAAGAAAGGAAGTTGAAAAACTGAAGAATACTCAACATTGATGAGCTCCAAAACGATATAACAAAATTCAACAGTGTATCCTTCCCTGGACCTCCTCCAGGAATAGAAGCTATATCAGCCGGTGATTTCACGTTAGTCAAATCAACTGAATCGGCTACAGACCAGATCATGGAGGCATTGAAGGATGATAATGTCAACATCATTGGGTTATATGGTGTTGGAGGTGTGGGAAAGACAACCTTGGTCAAACAAGTCGGCAAACGCGCTAAAGACGAAAAGCTTTTTGATGAGGTTGTGATGGCGGTAGTGAGCCAGCATCCAGACATTAAAAAGATTCAAGAACAAATTGCATACATGTTGGGTCTAAAATTTAGTGAAACGACCGACCTTGGAAGAGCAGATCGGCTTACTGAAAGACTGGCAAATGGGAAGAGGATTCTCATAATCATGGATGATGTTTGGGCAAGGCTCGATTTGGTTGCAGTTGGAATTCCCTTTGGGAATGATCATAAAGGTTGCAAAATCTTACTCGCTACACGAAGCCAAGAGGTATGTAATGCAATGGGGAGCCAAACAAAGAAGATCCTTCTTCAGGCCTTATCAGAACAAGAATCTTGGGCTCTGTTCAAACAAAATGCAGGTACTTGTGTTAACACTCCAGACATAAATGTTGTGGCAATGGAGGTTGCTAAAAGATGTGGAGGTTTGCCCATGTTACTTGTGACAGTTGGAAGGGCATTGATAGATAAGGACCTAGACGAATGGAAAGAAGCAGCTAAAATACTCAAAGATTCTAAGCCTACAGACGAGCAAGATGTGGACCATGAGGTGTTTGTAAGAGAATTAATCCCACATCGACTAAATAGAGAAATAGTTGTGGCCTTATATACATGTAAGGCCTCTCCACTCATTGCCAATTGGTTTTGAGTTGGACGCTTTCACATGGTATCAGAGCCCAAAAGGCCCAACGGCCAAATTATGCTCACTCACGATGACAGACCCAAACAAAAAGGCTTCATGATTGACGACCCAAAAAAAAGGCGCACATGACAGACCTAGAATTAGGGCTGCACATGAGGGGTGTGTAAGAGAATTAATCCCACATTGACTAAATAGAGAAATAGTTGTGGCCTTATATACATGTACGGCCTCTCCACTCATTGCCAATTGGTTTTGAGTTGGACGCTTTCACAGTGTTCTCATGCTTGAGGTTGAGTTACGATTCTCTTAAAGGGGAGGAAACCAAGGCATGCTTCTTGCTCTGTTCTCTATTTCCAGAAGATCATCAAATTGAAATCGAAGACTTGGCGAGATATGGGATGGGACAAGGGTTGTTTCAAGATGTGGACACAATAGAAGAAGGAAGAGGCAAAGCACATACAACAATCGAACACCTTAAAGCATCTTGCTTGTTATTGGATGGTTTCAATAACGATTTTGTAAGGATGTATGATGTTGTCCGTCATGTTGCCAAAACGATCGCATCCAAGGATAAGCATGTGCTAGTAAGAGCTGGTGAGGCCGGTTTGAAGGAGTGGCCAAACAAGGGGACCTTTGAACATGACACAGGGATCTCCCTGATGGATAATGATATTGTTGAGCTCCCTCATGGGTTGGAATGCCCCAAACTCCAGATTCTATTGCTACAAAACAATATCAATTTAAAGGAAATCTCAGGAGCCTTCTTTGAAGGGATGAAATCACTCAAAGTTTTGGATCTAACTAATACCAATGTTAAGGAAATACCGACATCGATCCGATTCCTAACGAACCTTCGGATACTACATCTAAAGAGGTGCAAGTCAATTATAGACATTTCCCCAATTGTAGAGCTCAAGAAACTCGAAATTCTTAGCCTTGCAGAATCCTCTATCGAATGTTTGCCAGAAGAAATAGGACAATTAACTAAGCTAAGGTTTTTGGATCTGACGGCATGTCAAAGCCTCAAGACAATTCCACCCAATGTGATATCAAGCTTAACCCAACTAGAAGAGTTATACATGGCTAGTAGCTTCGCACAATGGGAAGTTGAAGAAGGAACAAGCAATAGAAGTAATGTTAGCTTTGCTGAGCTGAAATCCTTGCCTCGCTTAACCAGTTTATCCATTGACATACGAGATGTTGAATGTTTGTCTAAACACTTTTCTTTTCCGAACTTGATATGGTTTGATATATTTGTGTGCTCCACCCTCAACATACCTTTCATAAGATATGTACAACCAAAGTCGACAAAATTGTGCCTCGAAAAGATACAAATGCCCTCAGGTGATGGCATTAAGGTATGGTTGGAAAAAACAAAAAATGTACTATGGCTAAAGAAGATAGAGGGAATAAAAACCATTCTCCCTGACATGAATGATCGAGAGGGTTTAAATGGATTGAAGTCTCTCTATATTTGGAGTGATGATGAAATAGAATGTCTGGTAAATGCAACGAAATGGATTCCACGAGTGGTATTCTCTAATTTAGAGATTTTATATCTCTCCTCTATGCATAGCTTGAAGGAGATGTGTATTGGCTTACTTCCATCCGGATCCTTTTGGGAACTAATAATTTTAAGGGTAATTATGTGCGGTAAATTGTTGAATGTTGTTCCATCCAATTTGCTGCCAAGGTTACAAAATCTATGGTTCCTTGAGGTACGCAATGGTTCTGCATTTGAAGAGGTATTTAACCTAGAAGGGATTGTTGAGAAAGGAGATGCGCAGCTGCTGTCTACCTTAGACACATTGACTTTGTATGATCTACCTCGGTTGATGCATGTATGGAAGGGCCCCACTCGACTTTTATGCCTCCTCAACCTTAAAGGTGTACATGTTGATAAGTGCGCTACTTTGAGGTATATCTTCTCACTTTCCTTAACTCAAAGCCTTCTTCGACTGGAAGTACTCCATATTTCTAATTGCAATGAACCAGAAAGAATTATTTCCAAGGATAAGGAGGAAGAAGTAGTCGCATGGAAGAAGGGTCCCCGAGGATTTGCACGCTTTCAACACCTTAGAGTCGTAAAAGTGACTCATTGCGAGAGAGACCTGGAGTTGTTTGTCGAAGGCATTTGCAGATGCCTCAAAGGACTGAGAGCTTCAACTGGTTCGAGATCTACAAAGTATGAAGAAAGTTACTAATTCTGTACCTGAATATCTCAAAAATTTTAAATTTGTTTCTGACGAATTAGCTGCTATTCAAAAACCTGTAGAGGAAGAAAACAAGGTTTACTGGGCTTGTACTGGTCTAGGAAAAAAATACAATGTTTTTGCTACCTCTGTACTAGCTAGGCCCCCATTACCTGCGTGGTCTCAATTTGTCTCCTCTCTATAATGCTCAGAATCTTGAAGGAGATGGGGGATCAGATTCTCATGCCTTTTGGGGTCAGAATAAAGGCAAGGAAATCGTTTCAACAATGAAAAAAATTGGAGACAAGGCCAGGGATGCGAGGGAGGAAATCATAAATTTAATTCTCAAGGTCGCGGTTTTACTCAAACCGGAAAAAATCGTGACAATTTTGTACCGCGAAATAATGGAGGCGACAAGAAACAACAACCTAATCAACACCGAGTCCCTGGCAATCAAAATGGCGCTTTAGCCTGTCAGATATGTGGTCGGTTTGGCCACTCGGCCTTGCGGTGCTCTAATAGGTATAATCATGCTTATCAAGCTGAAGACATGCCCCAAGCATTGGCAGCAATGAACATTGATGACCCTCAAGATCCAGAGTGGATTCCTGACACAGGTGCAAGCTCACACATGACTAATGATCTAGGTATTTTTACTACCCTCAAACCGTATCAAGGGGATGATAAAATTATTGTTGGTCATGGACAAGCACTTGAGATTTCTCATGTTGGTAGTGCTACTATTCTAATTGGGTCTAAGAAAATTATGCTTGATAATGTTCTACTTATGACAAAAATAGCTCGTAATTTATTGTCTGTTAGTCAGATGGTTGATGATAATTCCTCTATTTTTGAGTTCTCATCTATTGGATTTGTGATTAAGGACCAGAAAACAGGGAGAATTTTGGCAAGGGGATCTAGAGATGGAATTATGTACTCGTTTGGAGCTAAAAGAAGAGCTTTATTTTCTATTCAGTCAAGGAAAGCGACAGAAGGAGTTTGGCATCAACGTTTGGGTCATCCACAACCAAAGATAGTTCGTTTATTGAGTAATAAAAATTTTATTTCAGTTGTTCAATGGAATAAAAATCAGTCTTTGTGTCAAAGCTGTCAAATGGGAAAGAGCTGTAAGCTACCTTTTATTTCTACTAGTAAAAGATCAGATAATATTTTATTTAAAATACATTGTGATTTGTGGGGACCTGCCCCTATCCAATCTATGCAGCATTTTAAATATTATACTGTCTTTGTGGATGATTACTCACGTTACACATGGATATATCCACTACGACATACACATGGATATATCCACTACGACATAAATCTGATTTCTTTGACTGCTTTGTCAATTTTAAGAAGATGGTGGAAAATAGATTTGACAGAAAAATTAAAATTTTCCAGAGTGATGGTGGAGGAGAATTTATTAAAAGAGAGTTGCTTGATTTTCTTAAAGACAATGGTATAACAAGGCAAATGTCATGTCCAGACACTCCGGAGCAAAATGGGGTGGCAGAAAGAAAACATAGACACATCACTGAACTCGGATTATCGATGATTTCGCGAGCAAAATTCCGAAAAATCTTTGGGTTGATGCTTTCTCAATTGCAGTCTTCTTACTTAATCGGGTTCCCTCCTCCATGTTACAAATGGAGACCCCATTCAAGTTGTTGTATGGCAAGGATCCTGATTATTACTCTTTAAGGATTTTTGGTTGTAGGTGTTATCCTTACCTCAGAGACTATGCAAGGAACAAGTTCTCTCCCAAGACTTTACCATGTGTTTTTATTGGCTACAGTATGATCCACAAAGGCTACAGATGCTTCTATCTAGACACAGGCCGTGTTTATATATCTCGGCATGTTGTTTTCGATGAAAGTATTATGCCATACACTGATGTTCACTCTATGCAGGATCCAGTTCCATCTCAGGGGGAGCAACAAGATCTTGCAGTCACAGTTTTTACACAATGGAATGATCCTCATGATATTGCTACATCAGATTCTTCTACATTGATTGATCAACCTGATTCCTCAATTCCTCATGGGGATTCTCATCGATCCAATACTTCTTATGAAAACTTGGCTGATATATCTGCCAATTTCATAGAACCGCCAACCTCACCTGAGCCGCCTGAGCTACCAGCCTCACCTGAGCCACCTGAGGTACCAGCCTTGCCTCTACCACTTGCCTTGCAATCTGCTTCACCTTCTCCTAACTCCTCGACTATTGATGTTCTGCCTGCTTTGCAACCCTCACCTGTGCCACCCTTTTCGCTATCTGAGGGTGTTGAAGGCTCTGTACCAACTCCGGTTCCATCCTCCAATATTGGTACTACCTCCTTACATCCCATGAACACTAGGACACGGGATGACACTCGAAAATCAAAAGTTATATTTTCTCTGGCAGCCACAGATGAAGTTATTCCTTCTGAACCCAAAACTATGAAGTCAGCACTCAAACACCCTGGATGGGTGTCTGCAATGGAAGAAGAATTAACAGCATTGAAAGAAAACTCGACATGGGTTCTTGTCCCTCATGACAAAAGCATGAATGTAGTGGGGTGTCGTTGGGTCTTCAAGACCAAGTTAAAATCCGATGGCTCGTTAGAGCGATTAAAGGCGAAACTTGTCGCCAAGGGATACAGTCAACTTCAATGCATTGATTTTGAGGAGACTTTCAGCCCGGTTGTAAAGCCTCAAACTATTCGAGTTGTTCTGACAGTGGCTATGTCACAAAATTGGCATATTCGACAACTCGACGTGAAAAATGCCTTTCTCCATGGCCATCTTAAAGAGGCCGTGTTTATGGAGCAGCCCCCTGGCTTCGCTAATGTCAAATATCCTACTCATGTTTGTGAGTTGAAGCGAGCCTTATATGGACTTCGTCCTTTTGCTTGATAACAGGGAATATATAACTCAATTGTTGCATCATCAAAGGTGAAGAAGCATTTCATGTTTGATAATAGAAGGTTTCTAAACACAACCTTTGCACCTCTAGAAGGAAAGGAAGATATTGAGCTTAAAGATAAATCCAATATTCATGCAAGCTTGGATATGGAAAGAGTTGGTGCTACAACTCATTCCTAACGTATAGATTTGAATTTAATTGTAAAGATTCTTTTGTATATCTTCTTTGCAATCTCTTTGGAAGGTTTTCCTTAACTAAAGGAAACCTTACTTATCTCATTGTAACCACATCTATATAAGTTATTAAAGCCTTCTCTACACTCACATTTTGAGTGAGAGAATTGTCTGCCATTGCTTAAATTGTTTTATGGTATCAGAGCATACACCACAATTCTTTGTGTGGTAGTGTTATTCATCTTGTTGCAGACATTACTGAAATTGTTTTAATGGCGTCATCTTCCTCCTCAAGCGGTTTGACACTCCAGAATTTGAGTCAAATCACCTCGATGGTGTCTGTGAAGTTAACATTTAAAAATTATCTGCTATGGAAGGAGTAGATTTTACCTTTGATTGAGAACACTGATCTTGTCGATCATATCTTGGGTGAGTCCAATGAGCCCAAGCCGATGATAGCTTCGTCTGAAGGTGGAGAGGAAGCTAATCCTAATTTTCTTGCTTGGAAGCGAGAGGACAGGTTTCTTAAGAGCTTGATAACGGGTACACTATCCGAGGAGGTGTTAAACTTGGTGGTTGGTCTATCTACTGCGAGAGAGACCTGGAGTTGTTTGTCGAAGGCATTTGCAGATGCCTCAAAGGACCGAGAGCTTCAACTGGTTCGAGATCTACAGAGTATGAAGAAAGGTACTAATTCTGTGCCTGAATATCTCAAAAATTTTAAATTTGTTTCTGATGAATTAGCTGCTATTCAAAAACCTGTAGAGGAAGAAAACAAGGTTTACTAGGCTTGTACTGGTCTAGGAAAAAAATACAATGTTTTTACTACCTCTGTACTAGCTAGGCCCCCATTACTTGCGTGGTCTCAATTTGTCTCCTCTCTATCATGCTCAGAATCTTGAAGGAGATGGAGGATCAGATTCTCATGCCTTTTGGGGTCAGAATAAAGGCAAGGGAAATCGTTTCAACAATGAAAAAAATTGGAGACAAGGCCAGGGACGCCAGGGAGGAAATCATAAAATTAATTCTCAAGGTCGCGGTTTTACTCAAACAGGACAAAATCGTGACAATTTTGTACCGCGAAATAATGGAGGCGACAAGAAACAACAACCTAATAAACACCAAGTCCCGGGAAATCAAAATGGCGCTTTAGCCTGTCAGATATGTGGTCGGTTTGGCCACTCGGCCTTGCGGTGCTCTAATAGGTATAATCATGCTTATCAAGCTGAAGACATGCCCCAAGCATTGGCAGCAATGAACATTGATGACCCTCAAGATCCAGAGTGGATTCCTGACACAGGTGCAAGCTCACACATGACTAATGATCCAGGTATTTTTACTACCCTCAAACCGTATCAAGGGGATGATAAAATTATTGTTGGTCATGGACAAGCACTTGAGATTTCTCATGTTGGTAGTGCTACTATTCCAATTGGGTCTAAGAAAATTATGCCTGATAATGTTCTACTTGTGCCAAAAATTGCTCGTAATTTATTGTCTGTTAGTCAGATGGTTGATGATAATTCCTGTATTTTTGAGTTCTCATCTATTGGATTTGTGATTAAGGACCAGAAAACAGGGAGAATTTTGGCAAGGGGATCTAGAGATGGAATTTTGTACTCGTTTGGAGCTAAAAGAAGAGCTTTATTTTCTATTCAGTCAAGGAAAGCGACAGAAGGAGTTTGGCATCAACGTTTGGGTCTTCCAACACCAAAGATAGTTCGTTTATTGAGTAATAAAATTTTTATTTCAGTTGTTCAATGGAATAAAAATCAGTCTTTGTGTCAAAGCTGTTAAATGGGAAAGAGCTGTAAGCTACCTTTTATTTCTACTAGTAAAAGATCAGATAATATTTTATTTAAAATACATTGTGATTTGTGGGGACCTGCCCCTATCCAATCTATGCAGCATTTTAAATATTATACTGTCTTTGTGGATGATTACTCACGTTACACATGGATATATCCACTACAACATAAATCTGATTTCTTTGACTGCTTTGTCAATTTTAAGAAGATGGTGGAAAATAGATTTGACAGGAAAATTAAAATTTTCCAGAGTGATGGTGGAGGAGAAATTTATTAAAACAGAGTTGCTTGATTTTCTTAAAGACAATGGTATAACAAGGCAAATGTCATGTCCAGGCACTCTGGAGCAAAATGGGGTGGCAGAAAGAAAACATAGACACATCACTGAACTCGGATTATCGATGATGTTCGCGAGCAAAATTCCGAAAAATCTTTGGGTTGATGCTTTCTCAACTGCAGTCTTCTTACTTAATCGGGTTCCCTCCTCCGTGTTACAAATGGAAACCTCATTCAAGTTGTTGTATGGCAAGGATCCTGATTATTACTCTTTAAGGATTTTTGGTTGTAGGTGTTATCCTTACCTCAGAGACTATGCAAGGAACAAGTTCTCTCCCAAGACTTTACCATGTGTTTTTATTGGCTACAGTATGATCCACAAAGGCTACAGATGCTTCAATCTAGACACAGGCCGTGTTTATATATCTCGGCATGTTGTTTTCGATGAAAGTATTATACCATACACTGATGTTCACTCTATGCAGGATCCAGTTCCATCTCAGGGGGAGCAACAAGATCTTGCAGTCACAGTTTTTACACAATGGAATGATCCTCATGATATTGCTACATCAGATTCTTCTACATTGATTGATCAACCTGATTCTTCAGTTCCTCATGGGGATTCTCATCGATCCAATACTTCTTATGAAAACTTGGTTGATATATCTGCCAATTTCATAGAACCGCCAACCTCACCTGAGCCGCCTGAGCTACCAGCCTCACCTGAGCCACCTGAGGTACCAGCCTTGCCTCTACCACTTGCCTTGCAATCTGCTTCACCTTCTCCTAACTCCTCGACTATTGATGTTCTGCCTGCTTTGCAACCCTCACCTGTGCCACCCTTTTCGCTATCTGAGGGTGTTGAAGGCTCTGTACCAACTCCGGTTCCATCCTCCAATATTGGTACTACCTCCTTACATCCCATGAACACTAGGACACGGGATGACACTCGAAAATCAAAAGTTATATTTTCTCTGGCAGCCACAGATGAAGTTATTCCTTCTGAACCCAAAACTATGAAGTCAGCACTCAAACACCCTGGATGGGTGTCTGCAATGGAAGAAGAATTAACAGCATTGAAAGAAAACTCGACTTGGGTTCTTGTCCCTCATGACAAAAGCATGAATGTAGTGGGGTGTCGTTGGGTCTTCAAGACCAAGTTAAAATCCGATGGCTCGTTAGAGCGATTAAAGGGGAGACTTGTCGCCAAGGGATACAGTCAACTTCAAGGCATTGATTTTGAGGAGACTTTCAGCCCGGTTGTAAAGCATCAAACTATTCGAGTTGTTCTAACAGTGGCTATGTCACAAAATTGGCATATTTGACAACTCGACGTGAAAAATGCCTTTCTCCATGGCCATCTTAAAGAGACCGTGTTTATGGAGCAGTCCCCCGGCTTCGCTAATGTCAAATATCCTACTCATGTTTGTGAGTTGAAGCGAGCCTTATATGGACTTCGTCAAGCACCACGAGCTTGGTTTGACAGGTTTAGCAATTTTCTCTTAAATTTTGGTTTCTCCTGCAGCATGCATGATCCCTCACTATTTATTTTTTCGGTCATCACATGGAATTATTTTATTGCTTCTATATGTGGATGATATTGTGCTTATTGGGAGCAACGTTGCTTTTCTTCATTCCTTCATCACTATATTGGGCTCAGAATTTTCTATGAAGGATTTGGGCTCTCTTCATTATTTTCTTGGTATTGAAGTTACTCCTACACCTACCGGGATCCTTCTTTCACAAGGAAAATATGCTAGAGAAATTCTCTCTTGTGCTTCTATGGACATGTGTCGATCCATATCTACTCCTCTAGCTCTCAAACATGGATATGGTGTTACAACTAATTTGTTAGACAAGGGGACTGAATATCGAAGCTTAGTTGGCTCTCTTCAGTACCTTACTCTAACTCGGCCGAATTTGACATATGCCGTGAATTTAGTTTGCCAATTTATGCATGCTCATACAGTTGGTCATCTTCAACTTGTGAAGCGTATTTTACGCTATGTTCAGGGTACTCTTGACTATGGTCTACATATTCTTCGCCATAACTCTATTGATCTTTATGCCTTTTCTGATGCTGATTGGGCGGGATGTCCTCTCACTAGAAGGTCTACGACAAGTTATTGTGTGTTTCTTGGCTCTAATTGTATTTCCTGGGCACCTAAGAAACAACTTACTGTTGCTTGATCAAGTGCCGAAGCAGAATATTGCTCCATGGCAGCTACTACTGCAGAATTGACTTGGATATCATTTATTCTTAGAGATATTAATGTTTATTTACCTCGTCCTGCCACTCTCTTTTGTGACAACATGAGTGTTCTTTACATGTCAATCAATCCTGTTTTTCATGCAAGGACAAAACACAATGAGTTGGATTATCATTTTGTTCGAGAGAAGGTTGCATATGGTTCTCTCGTCACACGTTTTGTTCGCTCCACCGATCAACTTGCCGACATCATCACCAAGCCATTGTCAAAGCAAGTTTTTCGTGGTCTACGTGTCAAGCTGGGTGTTAATTCTACTCAACACCTCAGCTTGAGGGGGAGTGATAATAGAAGGTTTCTAAACACAACCTTTGCACCTCTAGAAGGAAAGGAAGATATTGAGCTTAAAGATAAATCCAATATTCATGCAAGCTTGGATATGGAAAGAGTTGGTGTTACAACTCATTCCTAACGTATAGATTTGAATTTAATTGTAAAGATTCTTTTGTATATCTTCTTTGCAATCTCTTTGGAAGGTTTTCCTTAACTAAAGGAAACCTTACTTATCTCATTGTAACCACATCTATATAAGTTATTAAAGCCTTCTCTACACTCACGTTTTGAGTGAGAGAATTGTCTGCCATTGCTTAAATTGTTTTAATGTTCCCATCGTGTGTGTTCTATTCTACATTGCTATTTCTCAATGAAGGGTAGTTTCCATATCCATGTGTGTAAGTATACTTGTGTGTTTACTATTCTAAACAAATGGTATTTTAGCCTTCGTGTGTGATTATACTTGTTTGTTGGCGTGCAAGCTGCCCTGCTCTTTGGTACTTCAATAAATTTTGTTTGTATGAAAGTTGGAATCCTCTTGTGTGTATTGGCTACTGATTTTCTATAATAATTTGTTTTAGTCGAGGAACACTGGTTCATATATCTTCTCTGTTTAATTTTTTTTTAAAGTTTGTCTTTGTGCAAATAGCTATGTAGTTCTTCCTAAAAGGATATTGATTAAAGGGTATTAAGCCCCCCATATGATGTCTCTCAGTGGAGTTATTCTATGGAAATACTGCACAATAGACTGTTATGGATTGGGTGATTATGATCTTCTCGTCAGGTAAGTTATTGTTAACCTGACTGACAATACAAACCGATGAGCCAGGTCACATTTAGACCATACCCAACCAGCCTGATATACATATGCATAAATGCGTGTAAATCCTATAGAACCAAGGTCGAAAAGATTGAAAAAATCAGTTATTCACAACCAAGGATTCCTTGAAAAGTTAAGGATTAGTAATCCTTTTTAGAAATCGAATGGATTCAGTCTTCAAATGCACGAGGAAGGTAACCAAAAAAGAAACAAGATGAGTTCTTTCTTTGATCACTTGGGGGACAAGCGAGATGAAACTATCATGCACGTTTTTAGCGAGAGAAAGAAGTGCAGAATCCCCCCCCCCCCCTTCTTCTCGACTCTGATTCTCCCACTCTAGTAGTTGCTTTTCAAGGCACATGGTTAATAAGGTTTGCCCTCCAAGTTTCAAGCCAATCACTGCACTTTTTCAAGGATGGCCCAATAAACAAACCCAATCCCTCTATGGTTGTAATCAATTGCATGCGTGTTGCATCATTGCAACAACCAAGATATGACCGGACGGATTGCAACCGCCAAGGATTCTAAGTGCCTCAATGTTTTGCCAATTGGCAATTTCATATGAACTTCAAATTCTCTCCAGTTGTAACCGGACTCCTTGGAGTCCTTATGCCCCTGAGATTGCCACGTGTCCCTAGTGACACCCCTTAGCTATGGTTAAGATTCACTCATCCCAAGGGTTCACCCACCTATCCTTGGTTTTTTGGAAAAAACATTAATTTATTTTTAACCCTGGTTAAAAATCATTAATTCCTATGGTTAAAACATTTTCAATATTTTTTTCTAAAAACCAAGAATATGTAGGTGAACCTTAGGGGTGGATGAATCTTAACCACTGCCAAGGGATGCCAATAAGGACACATGATGACCTCAAGGGGACACAAGATGACCTCAGGGGTATAACCCGACTCTAAGGAGTCCAGTTACAACTTTAAGGATTCTCTCCATTTAGCTCACAAGTTCGAGACCTTTCGGCTTTCATGCTATTGACACATGTCTCAATAAGCTTAATTAATTAGAATTAATGTCTAAAATTAATGTTTACCTAACTTTTTATTTTAAAAATAAAATAAAATAAAATAAAAATAAAAATAATAAAAGGTTTTGTTTCATATCTACGGTTAGTTATGGGTCCATTTCAGCTTGGCCCAATAGAGTAGGATCATTTCATAGCGACTTGGGCCTGGTTTCGTTATAATCATAATCATACAGGTTTAGTGGTGCTTAAAGCTTTTCCTATTTTACTTGGATTGAAAAAAATAATTAGGGCCTAGTGCAGTTAGACCCAGTGTTGGCCCAAACTGACCTGGGCCCGGCGCAACTTGGCTTGTCGTGCATCCCTAACAACTGTAGAGGATTTGTTAACTTAAAAGTCTGAAATGACCAAATTTAACGGACTTTTCTCCTGTCTTAACCTGAGAAGTCCTTTCTAATAGCACGGAGTTCCAGCAACATAGGTTGAAAATTTTCTACATGAACTAAGAAAATATACCCTGCCTCTTGCGTCAGTGGTGGGTTGTGGCCTCTCTCTTGAGAGAGGTCTGGGGATCCAATCCCCCGGGTGATAAGTTCGCAAGAGCTCCACACTCTCCCAAGCTAACCACTAATCATTGAGTGAACCACAAACCCTAGTTAAATGATACCCTCGATAAAACAAAAAAAAAAGGCACAAAAAAGAATCTTCAAATCGGTATCTTCTGATGCCACCTATCTATATTCTATACCTTATACCTTGATAATTAGCAATTATTGATCTGTACGTGTTTTGGCCCAAAACAGCATTGGCCTAAAGCCAAGTGCACCACTTTGGCTAGTGAATTATTGGAAAAAGAAGCCTGTATCAGTTGGATAGAATTTAGGAATTGGCAAAGTACCGGGCTGGGTAACCAAACTAAGGTTGGGCCCAGCCCATTTATCTGGAATGGGTCGAAACACAGCTGGACCCAAAGTCAGCCCAATCCATGGGACCTGAACACCCATCCCAGTCATTTTTTTGAACTTGGGCTGAGTCTAAGCTGGCCCAAACTTATCAACTTTATTTAAGAGATTGACCCAAACATTTGGGTCTTGACCGAAGCAATTTAATACAATGCAGCAGACAGCCAGGAAGACAAGAACATGGGATGGGATTGATATAGTAATTAGAATAACCAAAGTAAAGTGGAACTCCCCACTTAAGGAGGTAGACATCAATCCATTTGCAATTTGTTAAATGGTAACACTAAACCCCTATCCCATTCAAAGATTTCCATAGGATCTCTCTCTCTCGAGTAACTAAAAGCAAATGGGTATGCAATCTACATGAATCCCATATCATGATGCCCATAATTTCTTGAGAATAACTATCAATAAGAGATCCCGTTGAACAGTTAACCAGAGCAACCCAAAATTTGCCTTGGAAGGGGTATTTATGGTTTAAAAAAAATGTATTGTTAAACAATATTCTTCTTTGTGTTGATAATTACCAAACTACTACTTCCCAAGACAATTTTTTGGTTGCTCCAGCTGACTGTTCAACCGAAGCTCCTATTCATAGTTAATCTCTAATTTCTTTTACTGCACAAACCTAAAGTGCTAGTGCTAGCCCAGAAGCAGATTTCAATACTTTTCCAAGCGCTCACTCTGTTAGATCTAAAGGTAATTTTCCAACCTATTTTAAGAGCCACTCCATGTCTCTCCTCCCTCTTTCTTTCTCACTTTCACCCAAGACCAATTACTTACTAGTGCAAGAGATGCAACCATGCAAAAACATTAGATACTCATGCACATTGCGTGTCATTTCATTTTGAGTATATCTCTACAATATAATAATATCAATTGAATTTGAATTTAGGATTTGATAAGGTATGGCTACATTAGGATTATCTTTGAGAGATCTTTCTATATTATGAGTCTTGGAATATTATTTAAACCATCTTAGAGTTCTTGTAAATCATCCAAGAATTCAATTAAATCAGTTTCTTTTCATGGTATCAGAGTGGATTGATCCGGCCCTTTCTTGATCTTTTTTTTCTTTCAATCTTGTTTTTTCGGTTGGCGGCAATGCTGCCGGCAGTTGGGATTGAAGTTCCTCCATTTTTTATTTTTTTTGGAAGGTAAGCTGGGGTTAGGCAGACCCTACCAGATGGAATAAATGCTGAAAAGAATACACACTGAAGTACACTTTTTCAGACAAATCATCAAGAATAATTGTCTGAAGGTCTCCTGGAGTTTCCTCTGGAAGGAAAAGACAACTATATTTTCTGATACAATGCTTAGCAAGCCAGTCTGCAGCTCTATTTGATTCTCTCCATATATGATTGACAATACAAGAATCAAACCTCGATAAGAGGGATTTAGCGGTCTGAAATTCATGCCTCCATCTCCACGGAGGTTTAGAAGAGTCATTTAAGCAATCGACAATCTATTTTGAGTCAGCTTGAACTACTAAATGTGAGTAACCACATTCGAGAGCTAGTTGCAGTCCATGAATAAGGGTTGAGAGTTTGAGAGAGTCAATCGGGGCCAAATCACAGCCAACAGCAAAAGCTTTTCAAATTTCCCCAAAGTGGTTTCTTACTAATCCTCTATATCTCGCCAAAGAGCCACACAAAGAGCCATCAGTGTTTAGAATCCAAGATCCAGCCGGAGGAGGAGCCCAGAAGCAGGTTTTTCCATTTGAAGAGTAGTAGTCGGCTTCCAAATCCCAATTGTTTAAAAAAAAATTGTTCTGAGGATTGTCTTCAACAGACTGTTTTGAAGGGGAAAATCTGCTTCTAGTATCTCTTTTGATCGATTTGATGATAGAGACCTCGTCTTTGAATTGATTAGAGAATATTCTGTTATTTCTTTCGGTCCAAAGATGGTAAATCATGGCATTGAAAGCCACTCTCTTCACGCTTTGAATAACCCCTGCCCCTTTGAAGTGTGAAATGATCCAGTCCACCTCATTTTCCCATGTAAGAATGGGTTTGCCTCGATTACACAGTAATCAAGCATGGTTTGCCACACAATAGAAGTGAATGAACAATCAAAGAATAAGTGTCGAGTGCTTTCGGTGGTACTTCTGTAGAAAACACAACAAGACCATTGGAGGATCCCGTGATGGAGTAAAGTGTCCTGAGTTTGCAAGCATCTGGAGAGGGCCAACCAAGCTATAAAGCTATGGCGGGGAATATTTGAGGAGAACCATATCAATTTGTTCCAAGTAATAGCTTGTTGGTGAGATCTATAGGCTTGCCATGCAAATTTTAGAGTGAATCTGCCTGAAATATTGGGCTTCCATATAATTTCATCTTCACTATTGGATGAGTTTGGATGAAGAGCTGGAAGGGCATTCCAAACCTTAGAGAGAGCAGCAGATCTAGTACATGGAGGGCACCAAGTAGAATCGACGATCAAGGTGGAGACAGTTGTAGAAAGAGGAAGACCAGAACCAAATTGCATATTAGGCCCATAGTGGTCATGGAGAATACTTGTCGGGTGCCATGGGTCGAACCAGAGAGAGGAAGATCTGCCATTGCCAATGGAGTGAACTATCAATTCCTTTGCCATGTCTCTGCTTTGATGAATTTTTCGCCAAGACCAGGAGCACTCTTGAGGGGTTTTAATGGCCCTAAAAATTTTTCTTTTGAGGAGGTACGAATGAACCCAAGTTGTCCATAAGCTGATGTGATTAGAGGCTATCTCCCAGGTTGATCGCAGCATAGATGCATAATTCCAGTCGTCAATGCGATAGATTGCAAGGCCCCCTTACTCTTTAGGCCTATATATACGGGACCAACTAATAGGCACATGAGACTTTCCTACAGAAGAGCCGCTCCAAAGGAAACGATAACAAACTTGATTGATCATCATCATTGTTTTCATGGGAAGCATAAAACAACTAGTCCAAAAAACTTGGGAGCTCATTAAGACTGCTCGAATCAATTCAGCTCAGCCCGCATAAGAGAGAAGTTTCCCTTTCCAATTTTGGACTTTCATTGCAATTTTTTCTACTAAGGGTTGGCAATCAGAAGCTTTCAAGTTTCTAGACGTGAGCGGTATGCCAAGGTACTTAAATGGGAGCTTGCCTTCTTTGAATAGCTCTGTCTTTGATTCTCTGTTTCACATGAGAGGGAGTGCCTGCAAAAAAGATGACAGGTTTTTCGATGTTTGGGTGCATACCAGATTGCATAGAAAATTTTTGTAGGACTTTGAACAGGGAGTTCATTGATTTGATATCAGATTGAATGAACACAAATAGATCATCAACGAAGCATAAATGTGAGACCAAAGGGTTGGAGCATTTGATGTGGGGCCTGATGTTGCCTACTTGAACTGCTGCATCTAGCGTTAAGGAAAGACCTTTCATAGCAAGCACAAACAGAAAAGGAGAAAGAGGGTCGCCTTGTCGTAGCCCCCTAGTGCTTTGGAAATACCCTTCTGGGGAGCCATTGAGATTCTTGGAAAATTTTGGAGTTGAAATGCAAGTTCTTATCCAATCCAAAAGCTGAGTTGGAAACCCCATAAGTTTCATGATAGTCCAAACATAATCAGTTGAGAGTATCAAAGGCCTTCCTCAGGTCGATCTTTATAGCGCACCTGGGTTTTCCTTTGTCTCAATGATAATTTCGCATAAGTTCATGGGAGAGAAGGATGTTGTCGGTGATGTGTCTACTAGTCACAAAAGCAGATTGGTTGGGCCTCACTATATTTGGGAGCACATTCCGAAGTCTGTTAGCTATGACTTTGGAGATACACTTGTAAATGACATTGCAAAGAGAAATAGGTTAATAATCTGTAAAGGAATTGGGTCTTGGAGATTTGGGTATAGGAGTAATCATGGTGGAGTTAATTTCCTTCAAGAGTTTCCCCGATTTGAAAAAGAAAAGAACTGCCTTCAAAACGTCATCACCTACAATATCCCAATAGGCTATGAAAAAGTGTGAGGTGAACCCATCCAGACCAGGGGGGCACTATTTCTATCAATGTCAAAGAGAGCCATTTTAACTTCTTCATGGTCAACTTCATGTTCGAGGCACGAAGATTGTAAGTCTGAGATTTTCTTCAAGGAAGGCAAGTCAGATACAACATTGGCAAAAGGGCCTACTATAGGGCTCAGAAGCCCCTTAAAAAATGAGGCCCCTTCAGATTTTATTTTTTCCACATCTGTGATTTCAATGTTGTTGCTATCACAGATTGATATGATTATGTTGTAAGATCGTCGAGTAGCCAAATTTCGGTGGAAGAAAGCAGAGTTCTGATCACCGAGACTTAACCATTTGATACGAGATTTTTGGCACACTTCAGACTCTTCATAACCAGTAATTTTCAGATAATCTGTCAGCAACACCTTTTCTTGTTCGGCTAGGGAACTGTCTATTGGATTGGCATTGAGAGCCAATTGGCTAAGGTCAAGATTTTTCTTGGCTTCGACTACTTCTTTGTTGAGGTCTTTGAATTTGCTATTACTCCATCTTCTGAGACATAATTTGATATGCTTTAGACGTTGAACTAGCCGATACATTGGGTTGCCTCTCACTGGGATGTGTCATTAGGTGGAGATGAGGTCTATGAAGGAGCTGTGGTCAATCCAGAAATTAAAGAACTTAAAGGGTTTATGACCTTTAGGAATCAAGTCCGAAGTTCTGATAATCAGGGGAGAATGATCAGATATGCCAGGCGTGAGGAATTCAACTTCTGATGCTTGGAAAGCTTCACACCAACCACTGTTAATGAGTGCTCTGTGAAGTTTGGATTGGATTCTATATATTGAGACCTTTGGACATGTTAGACCATGAGAAGTTTAGCCCTCTGCTCTTTAAATCAAATACCTCCATAGCGTCAATACTGTCATTGAAGGCTTGGCAGTCACGATGATGAACAAGGACTCTACCAATCTTTTCACTTTGACTTCGAACTTCGTTGAAGTCCCCCAGAATTATCCAAGCATCAGTGATGCTAGAAGAGAAAGCAATCAAGTGTTGCCAAAGGGCCCTTCTCTCAACCACATGGTTAGAAGCATACACAAAGGAGGCGACAAAATGCAAGTTGTTGTGATGGTCCGTGACTTTGCAGTGAATAACCTGGTCATTGCGGTGAATGAAAGTAACAATGATGCTGGCTGGATCCTATAAAACCCATATTCTACCTCCCAAAGCAGAATTATAGTTGTCCAGAGAATCCCAGTCAGGACAAATGTTCTACTTAACTTTAGTCACGTTGAGGCTTCGAATTTTAGTCTCTAAATTCTCATGAGTTTCAATCAGACAATCAATTTCTTTACTTCAGCCTGTTTAATGGGTTCATTAAGACCTCTGATGTTCCAAATAACAAAACAATCCATTGCATGAATTGATCACAACAATACAAGACAATTTCTCAGCACTGGTATCCTGAACAATGTCATCTAGCTAGGGGTTTCCGATGGGAGTCAAAGCTTTGGCAATGAATGAGGCAAAACATCGAACAGGTGGAGGGTGGAAGTAGGTAAAGATAGAAATCTCAATAGCGTCAGCCTTGACAAAGGTACAAGGGGGAAGACTAATTGGGGAGAGAAAGGGCGGAAGACAGGAGATATAAGAGTATGAAAGGATATTGATGTAGGAAAAGGCAAAGAGGAGGAAATGAACTGAGATGATTCTATATAGATAAATATATTTTTAAAATTTTGAAGGGTTAGAGCATGGGCTGAAAGTGGTAGAAGGATAACTAGCAATGGATATGGAGGATAGGAATGAAATTCTTTTACGGAAGCCTAAACAGGGGCAGATGAATGCTTATCTAGCGGATGAGACGAAGAAAAACACTGCCACAAAGAAGCTCCACAGAGGGAGGCGAAGAGAAGCTCACAGAGGGCATAGAGAAGCTCCACAGAGGGGGAGCAGAGAGAAGGACACAGAGGAGGAGCAGCCCCGTCAACGTTAACCTTAATCCACCCTGGATCTGAAGGATTCAACTTGATCAATGATGCAGAATCTTCTTAAAACGGGTGTTGACGCTGGCTTGATAGAATTAAAACGATCAATGTTAGCATGATTGGTCCATGCTGGCTTGATAGAATTAAAAGAGGAGGAATTAAAACGGGTCTTACCATCAAAGCCACCATAGATGTTAGCATGATTGGTCTAGTTTTTTTTTTTAATCCTCTTTGATGGCTACCATAAGAAGTGTATCTCATTTTATTTTATTGAAGACCTCTCTAATGAGAGTTTTCTACACATTGCAAATCATTCTTCAGGTGCTTTAGGGAGATGATCACGACAGCTCGATCTAGTGGGATACCGGCTCCGACAGACTCATAAATATGAGTGGGATGCGACAGAGATAGACTTCACAGACTGGCAATGACTACCAAGTACAGTTAGATACATTTAACTTTTCTTATATAAAGGGAGTACTCAAGCTGCAACAAACTCATGAAGATTTTCAATCTACATGTGTTTAAGGAGGAAGATTAGAGAATATCTTATTGTAATAAAGTAAATGAGATACATAGTATCATTATCAATATATCTCTTCACAATTAGATAATATCAATTGAATTTGAATTTTTGATTTGATTAGGTATGATTAGATTAGGTTTATCTTTGAGACATCTTTCTATAATAAGAGTCTTGGAATATTATTTAAACCTTCTTAGGATTCTTGTAAATCATCCAAGAATTCAATAAAATCAATCTCTTTAGTTGCAATCCGTTCAACAGCTTATGAAAAACAATTATTTATTGGGAATACTAGACCTAGTTTCCCATTTCTCCACTTTCTCTAAAGGAACAGTACATGTTAGATTTTTCGAAATGCTTTTTGTTGGTGAAGCTAAGGAAACAACGGATTTCCTCCTGTAAATGCCCATTACACTCAAGTATAACTACTTAACTCTTTGTCAGACGTGTGCAAAAGGTGTTTCACTAAAGAAGTGATAGCATGCATGTGCACATTCCATTGGGTGGTACGTGCACACCTCTCCAGCTTGCCATGTGTCTTATTTGACACCTATTAATTATAGTTAAGATTTACTTACCCTTAAGGTTAGATAATCTAACCTTAGTTTGTAGAAGAAAAAAAATGAACCTTGGTTATCATTCACTCACTCATGTGGCCAAATTTATTTTAATATTTTTTCCTAAAAACCAATGTTTAAATATTTAACCTTACGAATGAGTGAATCTTAACCACAATTAATGGGTGTCAAATAAGATACGTGACGAGTTGGAGAGATATGCACGTACCACCCAATGGACCGTGCGCATGCATGCTATCACCTCCTTAGTGAAACATTTTTGCACGCGTTAGCTGAAGAAGCTATGCCTAGGTGTAATACTAAATCCATTGCCGAGGGAAATTTTAATGAGCAAAGCGTGACAATAATGGCCTTCATATCCTAAGGTCACAAATGACCAATAACAAAATGGCACATCAAAGAAGTGTCAAATATGCAAGTTCTTAAATGGGAAGTGATTTAAAATTCTCGTAGATATTATCGAGAGCTGGACTATTGGAGTGAAAATCCAATGGTGTCAAATATTAATTGGGGCCCACCATTTAAAGCATGCGCACCTTAACGCTATTGGATTCTAAATCTAACGGAGTACCTATTATCGAGAGTTTTTAATCACTTTCCTTCTTAAATAATTTTTAAAAAATGTCTTTTTTTTTAGAAGTGTGCATATATTACATTTTTCTTATATGTCAGAATTTATTATTAATCATTTGTAGCCTTAGCTGTTAATCCCATTATTGCCAAATTTTACTACAGTTTAATGTTGCTAAGCAAGAAAATTCTGAGAAATTGAGGAAGAGAGAAACTAGGGCTAGCATTCTCCGTAATCTCCTTATTTCAAAGGAGAAAGTGATGACTTCAACGGATTCTCAAGGTAATAGCATGCAACACATACCACAGTGAGATTTTGGGTATGGGCTAAGCATTTCTCTAACTTGATCATGACCATAAACATGGAGATGAACATGGTCATAGCCAACAAAGAAGGGCCCAATGAGAGAATGAAAATAAAAAGGTGGTCTCCGGAGACGGAACTAATCATTTAAGAAGAAGAGGGACTTCTAATCAATGCCATTGTCCTTCGTACATTCCCTCTCTAGATGCACTTAGTTGATTCCCAAAAGCTCCACCACCAAACTATTAATGGAGACTTCCACAGTTCTACCGACATCAAGAGTCTAATCTTTCAGATTTTGCTACTGAGACCGTAAAGGGCCGAGACCACACCGAGACCATGCTTATGATGTGCGGATTTCAAATTTTTATTAAATCTGTTTTTGAAATTTTAAGATTCATGCATCACATGCACGGTCTCGTTGTGGTCTCGGCCCTTTGCGGTCTCACTAGCAATCTTTTCAGGGTCTGATAAAATATTCACCAGAAGATACTCTACATGGTATGAAAATGATGACCACCCGCACGAGCTCCTTCATTGGATTCTCTTATCGATGCATACAAACACCCACACCTGACACCATGATTCACCAAAAATATATAAAAAGACAGACAATCTAGTCTTTTTTTTCTTGGCAGAATTGGGGTGCACCATCTTTTTGGATGGACCCACCTTCTTAGATATTCACAAACACCATCATTTCATGATCAGTTTGATTATTGGATGGTGGGCCCATCTATTAGATTAAACTGTCTAGATCAATTGACACATGTCGTGTTAAGACATTGACCAATTATACATGGGTGAGGAGCGAGCGAGCTATTGCTCCTCGCTCTCACAAAGCCGCCCCTTCCACCTGCCATGAACTACGGTTATCTGTTTTTTGACCCCATGGTTAAATTTTTTTATTTTATTATCTAAAAATCAAGTGTTGAAATACGTGTAGAGGGGGTGCCCTAGGTGTGGATGAATCTTAATCATAGTTAAAGACAGTTAAAAGAGGGACACATGACATGGAAAAGGGAGCCGAGATGTCCCTCCTCGCATCACCAACCAAGGAGGTGAATATTTTCCTATACATAAATAAACTAAGAGTGCTAGCCTTAGACACAAATTTCAAATTTTTTCTAAATTCTCACTTTAGGTGCAATATCTGAATGGAAGAATTTAAGAGAACAAAATTCTCCAAGGAAGAATTTATGATCTTTACCGGTTCTCAAGACAACAGGGGAAGTAGTGATACTTGTCGCTACCATAGTGAGATTGGAAGTTGCATTCCTTACAAACTATACTCAAATCATATATCACTGCCAATTGCAATAAATGGGGAGTGCAAAAAAGGAAGAGAAAAAGAAGATTCAAACATTAAACTACAGAATAAGAAGAGAGGAGGGATCCCAAGTCCTAGAATTACAGCAATTACAGCATTCAGATGAGCCAAAGTAACCTTCTCAGATAATCACTGCATATGCACACATCCAAAGAACTGGCAAACTTGATTAGATTAGATGGTTTAGATTGATCTATCGACATGCATGAGCGAGTGGGTCAAGATGATTTATACAGATATCTTATTTATACAATCCCATAAACTATACCCACATCATATATCACTGTCAAAGGCAAGAAAAAAATAAGGAAGGAGGAAGGAATGCTACAGAAGAAGAAAAGAGAAGAAGAAGATTCATTGGCATTTTGCTTACACTCAAAAAGCAGTTTATTCTCTTTCTTTCTCGGGTTGACTTAACAATCAAAAGCTACTAATGCAAGCTATAATAAATATTACACTCACCACAACCTCAAATCCCCCAATTAAGTTTCCCTCCAAATGTCATAAATAAATAAAGAGTTTAAATAGAAAGAGGAGCTCTGCATCACAGAGGGAAAAAGTGGAGCTCCCCTTTTGTAGTGTAAACAGTGCCAATCTTGTAATTGTGGGAGAGAAAGTGTTTTGCAAAATTGCCAGAGTCTCTCCCCATGATTATAAAAGTGTCATTGTTTTACACTAGAAATTAATGGGAAGCTTCACTTTTCGGCTGTGAAGCAAAGCTCCGCCTCAAAATTTCACACTAAATAAAATATTCAAATATGAGACGGAGCTCGCAAAGCTTGATGGAAGTTCTATAATTACGATGAAAGGCAGTGGCAGTTTTGTTTTCTCATACTTAGAACTGCCATCAGTTCAACGGAAAAGGGGAGCTCTGCTTCAACGACTCTAAATATAAACCACACAACTAAAGTGCTAAATTTTGTTGGACAGCCCAGCTAAATTTAGCTGACAAGCATTTCCTACACATACAAAACCCAACTAAATTTAGTACAGATAAAAGCTAGTAACTGCTCCTACGATCACTCATATAAAGCTTCAAATTCTCATACTACAGCTCAATGATCAAATGCAAGGCAGTAAAAGAAAAAGGAAGAAATCCATACGGATCAACTCCAAAACTAACTAAACTGTTCTTTATTCTATAACACACATTTCAGACAGAGATATCGCGAAGTGCAAAGAAGAAGAGCTCTAAATCCGGAGGAGCGAAGAAAGCAATAGGGGACCTCTTTGATGAGCAATTGGAAGCTACTCTTCGTTTTTTGGGAGCTGGTGGGCACGGGAGTATCTCCGGTATTCGAAATCTCTGACCTTTAGGAGTAGAACAGCCATCAGTAGACATATCAACACCACTGTCATCTTTGCCATCGATCTTCAATAATTTAATGGAGCTTGTAGTGATGGAATTAGAAGGCAACTCCGTTGATGTTTCTTGGTTACTTGACTGGAGAAGTTGCTGCTTGTATTGGATTCTTCTTCCTCTTCTTCTTCTTCTACCAGATGGAGCCATTTGAGAGAATGATAAAACTTCTGCTAAACTTAGCTTAAGAACAGTTATAAGTGTAACTGTGTAACCAGAGAGTTCTATAGTGGGAAAGAAAGGAACTTCAGCTAAAACCAATTACTAAGTTTAGCTAAAACCCATCAACCACTCCTTGAAACAAACCCATATGAGTAATATTAGCTGAGACTTCAAACCCAACTTTTTTTTTTGTCCAAAAGAGATCAATAAGACACTCTAACAGATACCCAGTTGAGATCTGACAAAGCTTTTGCTAATATATCTACCAAAACTAGCAAAGAACTAGGACAACTACTACCACTAGATACCTCAACTTAATCAAAACTTTACCAAGACCCTGATAAGAAACTCATTTTAAATATATAAAAATCTCTGATAAACCCATTAAAGACCTGGAGATGAAAGAAAGAAAAAAAAAACAAGTTTCCTCTCTTTCAAGGAAACACTGAGAATCTCTACTAAAAGACTATAAAGAAGGCTTGAAAAATCATAGCTAAAACCCTAGAATTGAGAGATGAAGGAATTAATAATTAAAAGCTTGGATATGGGCAGGCAAAAGGGTGGAAGAGGACTATGTTGTCAGCCCTGCCAATGCTCAGTTCTTAGCTTCTTGTAGTGAAGAAATTTTACCTGCCACTCTATCTCAGTAGGGTGCACTGGAAGGGGAAGCTTAAATCTAATAAAATTTGGAAAGCAGGAGATCTGCTCATCATCTACTAACCCACTAACAATAACTAAGTACGCAAATGCTATCTGAATCGAATCAACCATTAATCGCTCAAGAAATGGAAATAGTCAAAACAAAATTTTATGACGCCCATGTCTAAAGTATTGACAATTTTTTTTTTTTTTTTGTGTGGGGTGATTAATGGTTGACGTGATTGAAATAGCACTATCCTAGACTTTTAATTCATATTCCATTATCTACAATTTAGTAAGACATCTGAGATACCCCGCCAAAGATCCCTAAGGAGGTTTACTTAGCATCATGGGTGATACATGTGGCATAAGTATAGGCAAGTGGAACCCGCAAGACATGATGTGATGATCATGACCGCAAGTTGTGTATAACTTCTGAAAATAATGTGAATATGAGATAAATGATATGATTATATAGTCCAATGGCATTGAATTGGGAATCATACTATGAGTCATACTTTTCAGAATTTTGGTTTCATTCGAGCTTCATTCAAACAAATTTTGCTAATTTGGCAGCAATTCCTTCAATTTCTTACGTGGACTCAAGGGACTATCACCCTCTGAAACTGACTAACACCCTAAAAGGGACCAACACCCTCTGAAACTGACTAACACCCTAAATGATCTTGTATTGTTCAACTTTCTAGATGTTAGTCAATATTAATTAGTCTAATTCAATAGCGTGACTCATTTAACGTTAGTGACATCAAGACTCCAAATGGACTAGTTTCGAGTCGTTTAACAAGATCACTCTCTTCTTTTGATTTGTAAACAAAGCTTGAGCTTGATCTGTTTTAATTTATCACCTTGATTTGTTCGATACGTGAGCCTGATTCACTTATACTTTGCGACACAATCAAATTGGTACCTAGAGCAAAGTGTAAGCTGAGGTTTCAGTCATTTGTCTCAAATTCCCTTCTGTTTGCTTCTTTAACGTTAATAGGACATCTAAGCTAGCTGTTCGAAATGCATTTCATTTTGCTAATTAAAAATCCAAAAAATAAAGAAAAAACAACCAACCAAGAAAGACTTGATCTAGGGGGGCAAAGCTACTGTTGTTTTTAATAAATGTGTTTATCCTTCCAAATGCTTTTAGCACGTTTCAGTGTTTGAGAAACATTTTTAAGCCCAAAACACTTTTTCAGAATTGCGACCAAACCCTGGAATGTCAAATTAGCAAATTTCGTCAATTATAATCTTCATGCGTCTGACTTTTGGCTTAAATGGGACTGCTTTTGGCTTAAATGGGACTGCTTTTGGGATGTTTAGATACAAGGTTAGGTCTACTCGATCAGATCGAAAAAAAGGGCCTTTAAAGTTCTTGGCTGCAAGTGACAGAGTTGGGTTCTTGCTCTCAATACACTTCTTTTAAGTGTTTTGTGCTATTTCTCTGTTTCCCACTTCACCTCCCATCTTAACCAAAAAAACCTTCATCTCCGCCTCAGATTCTCTCTGGCTGATGCCAGAAAAGTGGTCTTGGGCCACACACATTAAGCGACATGTAGCTGGAGAAGTCATTTCATGGGCTCATGATTTTGACTTCTCCACACATTATTTAACACAAGGTGATAGAGTGGTGATAGAGTGGTAAGATAAAAGAAGAGAGATATCAAGTGGAAAGATGTCAAGAAGTCAAAAATCAGGGGAGAAAATGAAATGACTTCTCCTTTTTTATGTCAAATGTCGCTTAATGTATGGTGGCTCGAGACCACTTTTCTGGCATCAGCAGAGAGACTCCGAGGCCCTTCATCTCCCATGAAAAATACTAATTCTGACATGTGAATCTTAAGAGTAGTACACACCATGGGTTTGGCCCAGTGGTAGTGTATCTCCCATTTGGGGAGGGAAGACTCGTGTTCGAGTCCTTGGTGTGGCTGTTGACGCCCACCATGTGTTGAGTTCTAACCCTGCTGACAGTCCTAACCCCTGACATAGTTAGTTAACAAATTAGTCCTACCAAAAAAAAAAAAAATCTTAAGAGTATAGCAGTGGTATATAACTATCCATACCTTTATGTAGTGGGACCGCTTCCATCTACAGGTTAAGACCCATGGACGAAAAGCATTGGATCCAGAAGACCCATAAGGAGTGATCAAATCCAATATCTACTGGTTAAGTCCCATGGACGAAAAGCATTGGATCCAGAAGACCCATAAGGAGTGATCAAATCCAATATCAAAGCACTTTGGTTTAGATCATTTTTCCTACTTACAATTGGTAAAAGCGATTAGTCTTGTATTAGGCATTTGGATCGGATTTTTTGCCAGCTCAATCACTTAAAATCGATTTTAAGCAACCCCTAATTCAGAAAAAATCAATTTTATCAGGATTGATGACTCAAAAATCACATTTTTTTCAAAGGTAATTTTGGAAAGAGAAGATTAATTTTTTGTCAAATACATAATAAAAGGCAACTTTCATAGTTCTTGAATAGCAACTGAACAAAACTCTATAATCATACGAATTGAATAACTGAGTGATATCCTGATACCCTCTTCCTCACCATGACAAGAAATTATCAGTATCCAAGTATCCTCATCATGACAAAAATTATCCCCACATACATGCACAAGGAATATGGATTTTATGCAAATATATATAACTATAACAAAAGATTTTGTAATAAACAGTTTGTGATCTGTATGAGCCAAACAAGATTTTTTTACATAGAATCACTTTTCTATAGAGAACCGATTTTATCCAACGCTTGAACCAAATAGGATTATTCACAACACCGCTTGTTATACAATTGATTCCAGTACAATCAATTCTCATCACCATAAATTCTGCCAAAAAATTCCACACCAAACAGGGCCTAAGAATCACCAATCAGTCTTTTTTTGGGGTGTTGGTTTCAGCAACGGGTTGACAAATAGTACTGGGCCTGTTGCTGCCAAGAGAAGTGGCACCCAAAAAAAAAAAAAACGTTAAGCTCATAAATTCTTCTTTGATGCTCCCAATTGCATGTGCAATCTTTTGCCATTGATACACTCAGGGATTAAGGCACTTGTTGGATAAAAAGTCGGAGCAAGCAGCCCTTTGCACCTGACCTGTTAACCCTAGAGTTAATGCTGAACCAACTAAAGTTTTATAAAAAATTGACAATAAAACTTACCAAAAGCTGATGGGGGTTAGGACATATAGTGCAATGGAGTGATTGCCATAGGGTTTTCTCCTGCAAGTGCCTGAAAAAATCGGGAGTCATTGATAAACTGATATAATCCTTAAACTTACCAAAAGTTGATGAGGGTTAGGTCATATGATGCAATGGCTTGCTTGCCATAGGGTTTTCTCCTGCAAGTGCCTGAGGAAATCTTGAGTCATTGATAAACTGATATAATCCTTAAAAAGATTTTATTATACATGGAAGAGTATCCACACAAGTTAAAGATCCAGTCTACTCATTTCACTGCCATGTTATGGCATTCAAAACCATAGTTGCAGGAAAACTATGTACAGAGTGGGAGCTCGTTTTCCAAATTCGCTTCCTCAGACAAACTCGCCTCCTCGGACAGACTCTAAGTAAGTGATGTGGTAGACTATAATCTATAGCCTAGGGTGTAGACTCTAAGCAAGTATCTTCGATTTGAAACCTAAGATACCTACTTTTCCATAAAAATCTTATGTAAGATAAAATCAAAGGTATAACTACTCATAAATAACATAATGGGAATGAAGAGACTATATCTCATTTCTCGTTTCCCATTTCCTAAGGTTTTTTTAATCTCGCTTCCCGTTTCTCACTTTCGCTTTACTTCTCGCTCTGGTAACTATGTTCAAAACTACAGAAGGGTACCTTCCAGTATGTCACATTCATTCAGCTTAGGTCATGGAAACACCCCTTCAAAAACTCGTCAAAATTTTCATCGTCTTCAATCTCAAGATTGCTTATTGAAGTTAAAGCCTTTTTTACCTGCCACACGTTAAATAGAATGTAAGCTCCGGTTGGATAGATAGGGATGAGGTTGAACAACTACAAAAAAAAAGCATTCAACAATACGCAGGCAAGAAATCTAACATTCTATGAACTCGACATCACAAAATTGGAGAGCATACAATCATGAAGGCATATATCCACAATAATAAATAGAAATAACTTATTAATCTTTATGGAATTCCTTTCACGGAATACTTGGC
This sequence comes from Tetracentron sinense, assembly GCA_015143295.1. Classification (NCBI taxonomy): domain Eukaryota; kingdom Viridiplantae; phylum Streptophyta; class Magnoliopsida; order Trochodendrales; family Trochodendraceae; genus Tetracentron; species Tetracentron sinense. Next base: position 40,279,005 of record CM026563.1, read on the forward strand.
AGCACTAGGAATACATAATTTAATCACAATACGACTGAGGTCATAGTGTTATCATGAATTGCAAAACAGGATTTCTGTTGCCGGCCCCAAATATTTGGGACAAGGCATTGATTATAATGATGAAATATAAACTCAAAAAACAATCAAACCAACAAAAACATGGTAGCAGCAATTTTCATTCAAGGTATAGGTATCATTTTGGAAAAATAAACAACAATAAGTCATAAATAATATCATGGAGTCAACCCCTCTTAGGCCACTGTAGCCCTGCCCAACCATGTCCTAATACCTGGGGTGTCCCCATGGGACTCCCCTATAAAAACCGAACACCCCCTCCACCAAAAATCACCCTTGAACACCCATCCGAACCTCAGTCGAGTTTAGAACCCCCCTCAGGTCGTTAGGCTCCATCCATTAGGTCCACTCGAAGCTCTAGCAGCCTCCCTACACTTGCAGCAGCGCCTCCAGGCTCCACCATCGCAAGCAGCACCGCCCAGTGCCACCACCAGCTCCGGCACCTTGGCAATAGTGTAGGGCTTCCCCCTACCCCCTCCTTTATTTGTTTTGAACCCCTGTGAGCCCCTGATCCATTCCAGGGGACTTTCCTTTCGGTTTTACAGGTACTCACCCAATGGGGAGGTCTCTGGGAAGCCCCTGGTGCTAGCACAGTAGCAACCCCGTAGGGGTTTTTTTTCAAAAAAAAGAGAAATCAACAGGGTGTCGGCAATCTCAGTACCGACACCCAGGTACAGTGCTGTTCGAGGGCCTGTGGGGCCCACTTGGTAACCTTTTAGGCCAAACCAAAAGCATGGTTTTGTTCCCCTCGACCTCTCCTACATCTTTCATGAAGACGCCCAGAACCGTGGTTGAGCTTAACCAAGGTTAAAACACCCATGTTTGCAGACTGCCCAAAGTGTCGGTAGTCAGACTACCGACATTCGTGATTTTATGTGAAGGCCAAACATGCCACTTCACCAAGCTGTAGAGCTCACACCAGGCAACCCCTGAGGCCCAAATCAGGCCCACTGGACTCCCCTCATCCCAGGCTTCAATTTGAGATATTGTGGGCCCCCTAACTCCTTATGTAACTCAACTTACAGGCTTTCGAATTTGGAGAAAAATCATGCTAACTGTCGGTAATTGGATGACTGACAGTGTGAATTTTGGATTTTTGGGCCTATACAGTGGGCCCACACCCCATGGGGGCCGACCACATGACCTGCCTTGACCACTGGGACCCAGCCCAGGTCTGCCTTTGCCTCCCTTGGCTTAACCACGGGTTAAACAAACCCCGGTTAAAATTTAACTACGGTTAGTTAGCCTAACCACCTTGGAAAAATCCTAAAAATTGGAAAAAATCACAAATAGCATTTTTAACAAATATAGAATGCTTTACCTTGGTTAATTCGACTAACCATGGTTAAATTCGTGCCTTAATCATGGTTAGCCCAATCAACTTGGGTAATTTTTGAAAAATCTCTCCAAAATTCATAAGCAACTTTAAAGGACCTTAAATCAACTTTGGACCTTAATCCTAGGCCTACCGGGTAGACCCAAGCCTACCGGGCTTAACCCTAGGCCTAACGGGCCTCAACCAAGCCTACCCGGCTTAACCCTAGGCCTACCGGGCCGAACCAAGCCTACCGGGCTTAACCCTAGACCTACCCGGCCAATCCAAGCCTACCGGGCTTAACCCCAGGCCTACCGGGCCAATCCAAGCCCACCGGACTTAACCTTAGGCCTACCGGGCCAAACCCTAATCTACCGGACTTCCTCTCGGCCTACCGGGCCTAAAGCCTACCGGGCTTCAACCTTAGCCTACCGGACCCAATCAAACTAAGCACTTGACCAACCTAGTCAACCACCCCTAGCCTCCCGGCTAGACCCTAAACCACCCTTGGTGCACACACACAACACACCATGTAGCCTCAGCACAGGCTCATGTGCCAGAACTACGCTCGGTCTGATCTCACCCCAGTGTGAGTACGTAGACAGCCCAACTCGGGCCCGACCCTAGTTTAGATTTTCCCTTCTTGGGTTAGTATAAACTAAATCAAGAGGCATTTGACTAAAATTTGATCTTAAATGGCTTAAACCTAGGAAGTAAAGAACCGTTGTAAAACGGAAGTGCCGGGGTGCATAACACCTTCCCCGGGCTTAACCAAACCGCTTACCTAGAACTCCGAGCAGACCAAGTCCTTATCTATTGAATAGGACTTATCCCTACTGAATAAATAAGTGGCGACTCTAAACATAAAATAAACTGACCACATCGCCAGGACAGCATCCATCCACCCCTTGTGGATGGGACCCGAAATCCTTGTTCACACTAAGTATGAGGATGCTTACAAAATATGTGAAATTTTGTAATGATAAACGAACTAACTTATTTACCATGATTGTTTATTTTTGGGACCATTTGCCAATGATCAAACCGTGCTGACAAGTCTTATATCTATATGGGATGCCTAAGGTCAGTAACCCAGTGATCTAATGGTTCAAACTTAACTCAAGCGAAATCAAGTAAAAAAAAAAGAAAGTGGGTAAAATCATTGGTGTAATAAGCTTAATCAAAATAATAATCGCTTAAAGCTAGCGATCGTGGATGGTAAGTGCCCAGCCAACCATTAACTGAAAAAATTTCAGCTTCTCAGAACAACTTTTTTTTTATCAGTAAACATCATAAATATCTACTACTATAATATAAAGAAATAAGAGTTTTCTCTTTGCTCTCCAAACTTCAATCTCTCCAATCTCATAAGTTCTACTTTAGAGATGGCATGTGGCGTTTCTCTTTAATCTCCACCGTTCAAATTTGGGACCCACTATATCATCCTAGAGCCCTCTCTATCTCCACTATTGTAGATTCCTCTCTTATCTCTAACTCTTACAGGTTTGGAACCCACTATCTCATCCTAGAGCCCTAACTATCTCCACTATTGTAGAGTTCTCTCTTATCTCCAACTCTTGGGTGTATTAATTTAAGTTTAATACTAAGAAACTTATGATTTTCCACTAAATGTTATTAAAATAATAATAAATTACTATTATAAAATTGATTAATCAATACAAATAATAATGAATATCAAATTAAAAAAAAAAACTTAAATTGTTGAAAATAAAATTTATTAAATAGCCTTAAAATATATTACTTAATATTGAAATAAATAAATAATATTATTTAATTTTAGATATTCTTAATTATTACCGTGCATCGCACGGGGTCTCTCCTAGTATATATATAAACAAAAAGGAGAAAAACACAGTTCAAGGTTCACAAAAAGTAGACCAAAATAGAACAGAAAGGAAAAGAAGCAAACAACGATTACAAGCTCCACCATCACATGTCCCTGGCCATAATCCAATATGCAATCAGATTACTGTGATTACAAATACAACCGAGCATACAGAAAAAGTCCATGAAACAGATTAATAATTGTTATCGAATTCAATCAGACGTTTCTATTGTTGTGCATAAAATTAGAGGGAATCTTATCCAAATCAAAGCACCTTCATGTGAGATGAGATTTCAGTTCAAGGTCACTTTCAATTGCATATAGGATTTATTAGCAATATACCATCTTCTAATAGGGTAGAAAGTGAATTATTAGAAGAAAATACTGCATGCAGACATTGAGAACATTGGTGCACGAGGGGCCAGAGGCAGCCCCCACTCCCCAAACAAACAAAAAAAGTAGGATTTGCATAGACTTCCTCCCAAATCTTGCAGGGTAGGGTATGTCAGCAAATTCTGGAAATTTATTTTGAGTTTTTTCCAAAAAAAAATGAAATGCCAGGAAGAGAGACAGAGAGGAGGAGGAGTTTGGGACTTTGGGAGCGACTAGGGAGAAGAGAAGTGGGAGACGTGACAGAGAAGGAAAGGCGTGAGAATGAGAGAACGGAGAGAAACTGGTTTCTAGCCTTTTATTGAGGGTGGTTTTACACCTTGAAAGAAGTTGTTTATTTTGAAGGGTTGGATTTAAAACCCATCTTTATCCAATGGCCACGAGAGCGAAGCTTACTAGAGTCTCTAGTAAGCTATGCTAACAGTAATTATTGCTAGTTGGATATTTTCTCCCTATATGCACCCAAATAACTCTCCCATCATAATATCCACACGAGGTGTAGCGTGGTGGTTCCAAGGTTGTGGCCTGTGGGGCTATCCCATTGATCCCGAATTCACCCCCCCCCCCCCCCCCCCGGATTCACCTAATGCATGTGGTTTGTAGGTGACTGCATGCATCGTTAGAGACAAGTCCCAATCTAAATGGATTGGGGACACCCCGACTAAGAAAAAAAAACCTCCTTTCAATTATTGGTCAAATCATGCATTTTTAGATGGGTATGCCAGACTCAAACAAGCGACCTTTTGTGGCTACACATCAACCAATTGAGCAATGGGCTCAAGTTCAACCAAACATGCTTAGTTGGCAATTGATGACCATCATTTTACATAAATCTAAATCACCCAAGAGAAGAAGTAACTCCAACAAAGGTGGAGCTGGATTGTAAGAAAAAATCCATAACCAACAATTGGTGCCACTTTTGAAGTTACAATGCTATTTAGATGTTGGTGTCACCATTTCTTTGCTCGTGTAGCATACTTAGTAACAACTTCCATGACCAAAGTTCAAACCACCCATCACGAGGACATCCTTAATGCCTGGACAAATCACAAGTCCATAACCCCAATTTTCAATAAAAAAATATTCATTGTCTTTTGGGTGAGGGCCAAATAATCTTAGACCCCGTTTGGAATATCTAAATTTCAGGACTATTTGCCTATATGTCTATTGCGGATAGACGTTTTCAAGTTTTAGACCGTTTGATAGCGCGTCTACTTGCTATAGAGAAAAAGAAAGAAAGACATAAAATGTCAAAAATAGAAATTCAAGTAAATGGGGATTTTAGAAAAAGATGTATGTCTTTGCAGGTAGAAAACGGAACCCAAAATTTCGTCATTTTACTTACTCTTTTGCCCCTTCATATCTTGCTTTATTCCCACCCAAATCTGCTACCGAACAAAGGGCTTGTAAAAAAGTAAAAAACATGGTTATCTTCTTCCCCAACTGCTGCCGCCTGTTCCCACCTCTAGCTGCTGCAACCTGCTCCACATGTAATCCCCTCCTCTTGCTTCTCCCTTCTTTCTTCTTCTTCCCCTCTTCTAAGGGTTTGTTTGGTAAGTGTTGTCTGTGATTCAGACTTCTACTTTAACCCACGGCCAAGAATGAAATCTAACAAAATATGGCTCCAACACCATCAGGCATCACCTGTCTCCTCAGAAGCTGCTCCAGTATAGAGGATTTGATCAAATTCATGCCCAAATGATCCGGAAAGGTCTGATTCAAGACACTTTTGGTAAGCCGGACCATTGCTTCCTTCATTGTTCCTTCTACCCATTTCAACACGGGCTATGCTCGTCGTGTATCAAATCCACCACCAAAACCTGCTCATATAGGACTCCATGATCAGGGTTACACCCAAAGTCGTGCTTCAACAGACGCCCTTTTAAGCAAATGCTTCCAGGTTATTTTCCAAATAACTTCACATACCCCCCAATCCCCATTGCAACTAAAGCGTGTGCTCAAATTCATGCACTCGAACCCGGTAAGCTTATTCATGGTCAATTTGTAAAATATGGGATTGAATCTATATTATGTCTTGAGTTATTAATTTTTGTGCAAATTTATGAGAGGATTGAAATTGCAAGAAAGCTATTTGATGATATGCGCGAAAGAGGGAGCTAATCCCTCGAGTTTGGCAAAGGTGATGGGGGATTAGCTCAAGTAAAGAATTCATTAAAAGAATAATAATAATTACTAATCTTTATTTAGAAAATAATCATTTCGATAAAACTATTTCATTGATAAACATCAACTAGATTTCCAAGTCCGGTTTGACAAGTATCAACTCAATATATAATTCTAAATAAAGAGTGGTGGAATCCTTGTTGAGCATACACACACTTCTTCAAGTATTGCGTACATAACACAATGAGCCCGTATTTAGTCTGGTGTGTTGGACATTGACGATTAGTTACATCAAAGCTATAAAGGCAAATACTAGAGAAGATGTCGACCTCTCAAAATAAGGACAAGTTGTCAAATGGATTACCCTAAAACATATAGATAGTATATTTCTAAGGGTATCCACTAAGCAATCATGTTGCAATATAAGTACTTGTCCACATGTTAGTCAAGAGACCCGTCTCTCAGTGATTAAGATTCATCACTCAATCTTATGGACCTAACCCTGTGTAAGTTACTAGGAATACATTATCCAAATGTATCTAAAATAACTTAGAACAATACTAGGTCTACAACGAACCTAAAAACCATAACTCCTTAGAATTTGGTTCAAAACCATCCGGATGATTTTCCTACAATGTTACCCAAGGGGCAAAATAGTCTCATCTTATGAGATATTTCATAATATAATACCCAATGTAGAAGACAATATGTGAATGTAAAGAGGTTTATTAATAAAGTACATTAATACAATTCTAGAATTGCTTTTGTGGGCATATATGTCTAACACTCATTTACAGGAAAGACGGCGTAAAACCAGCAATACAAGTTTTAAACTTGGTACTAATAGCTTACCCTTTTCAGTTTGTTACATCTAGAGGGTACCATTAGTGGCTGGATTGGAATGAGGTGAGTTATTAAGATTTCAGAGCAGGCAGTTCAGTCAGAAACATGTCAGTGAGATGTCATCAAAAGCATGATAATAACATTCCCATGTATCCCTTCTCTAGTGAGGATGCAAAGGTAGTGCCAAGCCATGATAAAAAGGGCCTGGTGTATCAATCCTCAAGCAGGGGCAAGGTGCTTGTATGGCAACCAGTGCATTACATTGCAGAAAAACAAACATCAAGAAAGGCTGCAAATTTTTATGGGATTTCCTGGTGCTACTATAACAGCTCCAAGCCTCCAACTGCATTTATTTAATGCCAAGCAATGATTGAGAAAGCAATATTAAGCATTGACAAAGCCTTGGTATGTACCAACTTACCTCTCACAAACTACCAATTTCACAAGGGCCTGCTTGTTTTCTCCAGCTTCAAAGTAAGAGTTCACCTGAAAAAATGGTCAAGTGAGATGAAATACAAAGCTTGCATGAATCAGCAGCTCATCGCAGTTATTATTGAATAAAAAGTTAAGCAAGTAGTGAACTAAAACTCCAAATAGACACGTCTAATTCAAAGTCCAAACTAGGAGAACCCTATTCCACACTTACCACAAGAGTGAAGAGCTCTGCTAGTGTTAAATGAAAGATCAGCTCATGATCAAATTCCTTGCTAATACGTTATCATTCAATTGTGAAAATAATGTGTAATAATTGTATAGAACACCAAGTCACCAACAATGTTAATGTGTGATCATGACAAGTTTTTACAGTGGAATACTTTAGTTCGCTTTGGTTTTAGATGCATGGTAGATCAAACAAGCAGCTTTATATATTCTATATCTTTCATATTTTCCAATTTTTATGGGCCAAGAAATTCACTTATCAAATAAAATAGGCATTGAGAAGGAATGAAAGCTCCAGATCTCTAAACCTTGACCAGCCATAACGTCTACAAACAAGCAAACATCCCTCCATATAACATGATCAATATTAACCAAAAAAACATCAAGGATTGCATAAAATGTGCCCTGAAACTAGATCGAGTGTCATTACCTCTAACTATACAATGAATGATATTTTGCAAAACCCGAAGGATAATAGTTAGCCACGTCTCAACTCAATACCTCCACTTCAACTACAACGGTTCCGTGGGGGACTACATTTTCACTTTGATTGCACGGCTCCTATCTTTACCTTTATGTTTTTGCATTCAGCCGGTTTGTATCTTCTCTGTTGTGCTCCCCAAGTTCACTATTGGTGATCCCAAGGATGTAGCTTTCTCCCCCCCCCCCCCCCCCCCCTCCCCTTGTTTTTAATAAATACCTCTTTACCGATGAAAAACAAAATTCTACTCAAAAGCTATGAAAAATAAAATTTTACATCAGGAAATTTCTTCCACGGCAATATAGCCTACATTTTCCCTTAAGATTAATTCTAGTCTACACTAGACATCCGATGAAGGATTTTAATAGCCCCACTCTCTCCTTTTCAAGGCAAGCTGACGACACAAAATCCTTGTCTTCTTGCTTAGGAGGAATAGTGGGGCTAGCACTCCCCACCAAATAATCCCCAAGGATAGCTTCAAGGCCAAGAAAATAAATCCAAGTCATACATCTAAATAATTCACATTTAATCTTGAATTCCTAGTAACGAGTCACCCCCCAAATCTCAACACCGATATTTTTCTCTCTAAAAAAATTATGGGAAGTCCAAAAGAGCAAAATGACAAAATATATGATTTCTTTCATAATTAAGAAAAGAAAATAATTAGTTCGCCAAACCTCTACATTAGCCTACATATGAATAGTCAGAGGAATAGTTTCATCTACAAACATATTACAATGTAAGGATGACTGTAGCCCCCTCCCTTCTTTTGTGGAGGAGATTGTTCATCATCCATTTGCTTTTGGACTCTAGGATCCAACAAATAAAGATCTCAATATTTGCATGCTTCCCCTGTCCTTTTTTTCAGCCTACAAATTAAGGGCCATAATTCCTCCTTCATACAATCTTTTGTAACTGACCTCTTGTCTAAGGCTTTGTGACCAAAATGAAAGCTGCCAGTCCAGGTATAATTAATACCCACCCCACTAGGCTGCAAATGCAGTTATATCGTTAATACCCACCCCACCCCCACTAACAAAAATGCCGAAAAACATAATTTTTTCAGCGGCCATGCCTAAAATATAACATACCAAGAACACATTTTAGTGACTCCGATGGATATTTCATAGATTGCAAAACACCAACAAGTCAGCAACCAAGGAGCCACCTTAATATGGTCACTTATGGTTTCCAACACCAATGATGTCGCTTACAAAAGCATGATAAAAACACTGTCGAACAAGACCTACAACATTGGAGCTTGCAAGCTATTCGATACAGAAGCTTGCCAACCAACAAATGGCGCCTCTAAAAAAAATATGATTTCCGGGACAGTACCGTTCTTTCACATCGGAATAGAACCCTAGTTATGAAATTGCATACGATTTCAACCAAAATGGATTGATATAACGAGATTTGACACAAACAGACATTCTATTCATAGCACAATGAAATCAATTGAATAACGCATAGAATCAAAGAGCTTGGGAGATGGAAAACAGAATATGATCTGACTCACAGCATTTTTTTCAAAAATTTCTTGCGACGAACGTATGCATTGAGTCCTCGAATTTGAGCTTGATACTGTCTGCAAACATCAAATTAGGTGAATTCAGTTCAAGATTAAAAATAAAAATAAAATAAGTTTTAATAGATCGAAAATCGAAACGAGTACAAAGTACAAACATACTGTTTTCTCTCTTCCTTCTCGAAGATCGCTGATTTGACGAAACCCTAGTTTTTGCTGGTGATTGAGAAAGAATGCCGTATTCTTGGTCTCACAGTCATACTTTGTCTGGAAAATGCGCTATTCTATTTTATGGGGAAATGGTAAGAAAATTGGGAGCGTGATTTGGGCAAAAGGGCACACGAGTAAATCAGAGAAAAGTTCCAAACAATAAAAAAAATTCAGAGCAAAGACCTTTTACATGGGAATGGCCGATACCGAGTAGGGCTGTGAAAGATATTATCCGTATCCCATTCGTACTTAATTTATTTGCTTGAATAATTATCCGCATGGGTATCTTGTCAGAGTAGATCAGATAATTTTTTTTTTTGTTTATAATCAATTACAAATACAAATGTTAGTATATCTAATTTGGCCGTAATTAGCACACCCCGTATTAAAATAGGTAGTCGAATGTCATGACCACGTGTCCCTTTTAACACTCCTTTAACTAAGATTAAATTTAAGAAAATTAAAATAAATATTTTAGGTTTTTTGCTTTTTAAACGTCAAACTTAAATTGTTTAACTATAAGAGTGAGTGAATCTTTAACAATAGTTGATATGTGCTAAAAAGGGGGCATGGACCAACCAATGAGGACACTACATTAGAATAGATAGTCTACTGTGGCTGTAAGTTGAATAAAAAATATATTTATTAGAACTAATTATTTATAGGACAAACATTCACGATCCCCTAAAATCCCTTCAATAAGCTTTCACAATCCATATAATCTTCTCATGGATTAATATATCTTCATATTCTCTCTCGGTTCTTATTATTCATATGTCTTATTACAATCTCTTAAAATCCTTCTAATGGATGAATATGTCTTAAATTAGCCTCTTTTTTTTAGATGTGTAACATCGGCACTTATAAATTTTTTGGAATTTGAAGATTAGAGAGTAGTCTTATTTTTGTATATTAAGTATAGATAGATATTTATATAAATATATTAAAAGGTTATAAAATTAAAATAACCTTATAAATAAATATATTTTTTAACTAATTTTAAATATATAACGTATTATTTTTAATATAGCTAAAGATAAAATATTAATTTTTTACTATTACCGAAATTCCCAAGCCACCCTTATATAAAAACAAAATATTGGTTTAATGTTTTACTTTAATTCCCAAACTACCCATTGCATTTGATTTAATGTTTTACTTTAATTCCCAAACTAACCCTTGCTCGATCATCTATCTATTTAGAATCACAGTCAATCGCGATTGAACTCGGGGAGAGTTCAATCGCACCCGCAGGTTAACACGTGTCCCTTTTAACTTCTATTAACTGTGGTTAATTCATTCCCATCGCTCTCACGAGCATTGCACGTGCCACTAGCGAGTTCAATCGCACCCGCGGGTTAACAAGTCTCTTTTAACTTTTATTAATTGTGGTTAACTCCTTCCTCGCTCTCACGTGCATCGCACGTGCCACATGTGTAGATGATTTTTCCCAAATTCTCAAACTACCCTTATATAAACACAATACGTTGATTTAATATTTTACTTTAATTCCCAAAATACCCCTTACCTTTGATTTAATGTTTTACTTTAATTTCCAAACTAACCCTTGCTCATCTAACTATTTAGAATCACAGCCAATTGCGATTGAACTTGGGGAGAGTTCAATCACACCCACGGGTTAACACATGTCTCTTTTAACTCTTATTAACTGTAGGTAACTCCTTCTCCTCACTCTCACGTGCCACTAACAAGTTCAATCGCACCCACAAGTTAACATGTGTCCCTTTTAACTCTTATTAACTATGGTTAACTCCTTCCCCTCGCTCTCGTGTGCCACCCGCTAGTTTGAAATAAATTTATATACTATTATCTGCTTCCAATTTGCTCAATTGAAAGCTGTACATGTGAGCTATGTTTTGAACTTTAGCACTTTCCCCTGTTCCCACAACCTTCAGAAAAGGGCATCTAGCTTTTAGGTGTTACTTTACCTCTGTAACCTAAAAAAAAAGTAAAGGGAATCTCTTCTTTGACCCTTGAACGATCCTTTGCCATGAGTAATGATTCGGGGGGATCAATGTTAGCTTGTATCCGATAAAACTTTTTGAAAATGCTTTAACTTACAGCCGTTTCTATTATGTAACGAAATGGCTTCCTCTGTTTCACGCCCTCACTTTTTAACATTCACGAAATGTGGTCAAGAGTAATTCACTCTTAGTTTTAGAAAATGAAAAAAAAATCTTAACTTTAATTTAGTAAGTTTATCGAGGAATGGATGCTTAAAGGGGCATGAGGATACGGTGGTAGGTTAGATAAGGTAGGCTAATCACTGTCAGGAGAAATTGAATACCCCTATAAGTAACCAGTTACTTCTTAATTACTATTCGCTTTATTTTTAAACTCATTTTTATAATGACATAGGATCCCCTTAGTGGGCTCTCAGCCAATTAACACTGGAGGAGATCCCAAGTCTTTTATAATTGGCATTGCAAATTGTTGAAGACGTTAAAAACTATCTTATTGTCATGTGTGTTCAACATTGCAATTGGCTATTTGGCTAGCTAGCAAGTTGACCTTACTGTAATTTCTTCATTTCCCTTTTCAGATTTCATAGTTTTTTTTTAGCGAGAAACAAATAAAGGTCTATTTCCATTGGTTGGGTGACTAGTAAGTTGACCTTTATCCTTTGTTTGGTTGCCGAGAAAATAAGTAAAAACATGGAAAAGAAAAGAAAATTAGACAAAACACAATTAAAAATTATATTAGAAATTAGAAATTCCCTTTTTTTTTTTTCATATTTTCTCAGCAACCAAACATAGTCTAATATGTTTTTGATTGTCAAGAAAATATGTGAAAATATGGAAAAGAAAAAGAAAATTTTAAAATTTTAATACAATTAAGTTAATTGTGTTTTGTGTAATTTTCTTTTCTGTTCACTTATTTTCTCGGCATCCAAACATTAGGTTACTGTAATATCTTCATTTTCATTTGCAGATTTCTAGTTTTTTGAGCAAGAAAGAAACAAAGGTACTACGGGACAAGCTATCCAAGTTTTGCATATGCAAACATTGCTATCCAAATGCCCCTTAAATCTCCACCCCTCTTTGATGCCAGATCTTCATTCATTCAAAGTGGATCCAAGAAGAACAATTAGATTAAATGATAATTACAATGTACAAATTACCCTCAAAATACAAAATTCCAACAACAAATGCACCAGCTAAGACCCTCTGTGAAGAATATATCTGGATATGGATAACCTTCCCAACTGCAGGCGGCACCCTGTTAAACATTCCATTCCTCAGAAACATTCTCCACTGAACAGGGCTATGGATTCATTGAGTTCAAGCAGGCGAACTTCATTTGGTTAGGCTACCAAATTACAAATAAATTTGTTCATAATTTTCCCGGATTCTATGATTCCAGATCTGATTCCAACAGCTCTTCTTCGTGTAGCCGCCTCCGGCGAACAAAAGGAGGAGGCGGGGGATCAACAGTCAACGTACCCTCCAATACTTTCACCACCTCCCCCATCGAAGGCCTTAGCTGATCATCCACTTGCAAGCACCAAAATGCAATTCTCATTGAGCGGTCCAGCTCTTCCATATCCACCCCTTCTTCAATCCTTGCATCTACAATGCTTTCTGCTAGTCCCTCTACCCACTGCTTGTATGCCCACCCACAAATATCCTCAACCCCCCGTCGCCCGCTCACCAATATCACAATCATCTCACCAAAACTTGCTACATCTCCCTCTGCAGCTCCACCACTACTACTACAGGCTCCACTGCAAATTCTCCCTAGCCCAAATTCTGTAATCTTGGCCTCCAATTCTTCATCCAAAACTACATTTTCACATTTCAAATTCCCATGGTTTACAAACTCGCGACATCCTGTGTGCAAGTAGGCAATGGCCTTTGCCACACCTAAACATATTTCCATTCTCTTTCTCCATGTTAGCTTCTTGCCGAGCTTATCTTCATCTATCCATCTGTCCACCGAGCCATTCTTCGCAAACTCATAGACCAGAAACCTGTGACCTGATTCATAACAGTAGCCCTCCAGCTTCACCAGGTTTTTGTGGTGAATACTGCCTATAATTGAAACTGCATTTTTGAACTGTTTTTCTTCTATGATTACCTTCAGGTCTTTAATTGCGACTGATCGGTTGTGTGGAAGAACACCCTTAAACATCTTTGGCCCAAGCTGGTCCTTGAAATTATTGGTTAGATCCTTGATTTCGGCATAGGATAGTGTGATCAAGCCTCTTGAATTGAGTTCCATGTAAGCTAAAGTGGCAGTTTTCCTAATGGATTTTCTTCTTTTAAAGAAGCAAAAGCCAATTCCAACTTGAATTGCGAAAAAGGCGAAAACTGTACCAGAGGCCGCACCAATTAGACAAGGGATGCAGAACCCGCTTGATCGTTTGAGCTCAGAAGGCGGCAGGGAAGAAGATGGGGAAAATGCAGGAAAATTTTTGGGCAACACAGCTACCGGATCTAAACACATCTTGACAAAGGATATGGAGACCGAGGAAGGATGTGCATAACCAGTGATGTACTGGGTTTGCTTCATTCGACATTGTGCTGTACCATCATTTGTCGCAGTAACCGCCGTGCATCGAGGATCCTGAAGGCACGAGTTCCTGCATTGTTGTAAACTAGTGTGGGTAATTGAATCATTTGGTGGGTACATCCCATACAGGAAAGTATGCTCAAATGTGACCATGGTAGTACCAGAATCACACTTGTTCTTGTATGGAGCCAGACATTTCATATTTGAATCAGGGTTCGATCCAAATGGGCATTTGCATACAGATGACCCTTCAGAATTGAAGACACAGATGCCACAAAGGCCACAAGTTGCAAAGACATTGCATTGGTTCCCAACAGCTTGCCATACTGATCTCCATGATTTTGATGCTTCTGTCCACGAATACATTCGGAGATTTCCATCGACATCTAGCCTCAGAAACCGAAAATTCACCGAGGAATCATTGTGATCTTCACCAAAAACTGACCACACTGGTCTCGAATTTTGGTCTAGAAGTTGCAGGGATCCATCAGAAGTGAGGATAGCTCCGGCAATTGAATGAGAAGAACTTCCACTTGCCCAGTAATTGACATTGCTTTCCCAGCTCAATTTCATCTCACCCGAAGCAGCCATGGAAAGACTGTAGTAACTTGATACTGAGTTTCTACTGGCGGCTCGGAGTGTTTGGTAAACATACAGAATTTGGCCAGGAAGAAGCGTGTCGGAAGGAGTCTTAAAGCTTTGCCAAACAACATCTTGGGCTCTGTTCAGAAGGACTAGATTCCCATTGTCATGAAGAACAGCTGAAGCAACAGATAAATTGCTAGTTTTGCTAGTCCAAGCAGCTACTCCCTTTGTGGAATCAAACAGAATCAGATCTCCATCATGGGTAAGCTGGAGATATGAATTGTTACCAACGGTAACATCAGCTCCTGCAACCCAAACCACCATTCTTTCGCTAAAAGGAATCAACTTTGAATTGAAATGGATCCCAACGCTATACTGGTTAGGTTGATCAGAGCGGTTGAAGAACCCAAACGCGAAATCCCCATTTGGGGAAACCCAAGATTCATTTTCCACTTCAGAGAGCTTAGAACCCAGTGGAATTTGTGAAACAACAACCGAAAAAAACAAGAACCCAAGAACAACAGAGACTAAAAAACGCGAATTGAAGAGAAACATCTCCTGTTCAAGCATCTCCGAAAATGCTTACAGATAATCTAACGAAAACCAAGAACAGCAAATCATCTGGGTGGGTCAAAGCTTATTTGCAGGTCTCATGGCTTTTGAGCCAAGTTCAAAGTAAATGTTGCATAAGAAATCAAGATGGAATGCAGACAAAATTGGGGAGTTTGTAGCTGAAAAAGAGGGTCAAAAACTCTAGAAATTAAACGAGTGGCCATTGAAGACCATTACGGCCATGTTTAGATAAAATCAAGCTCATCTCTGGAGTCTGGGCCCATTAAAAAATCGGAAAAAAAAATCGGAAAGAAGAAATTGTGAGACTTTAATTACAAGGGGACCCAGTTTAAGACAACTGTAGGCGCACTTAGGCAACACAAATCACTTTCAGAGATTGAAAGCGAGAGTACGACGCTGTAGGGGAAGGAAGATTCAACAGAAGAAAAAGCTTTATTTTACAGATTTTTAAAAAAATCAGGTAGACCAGAGGAATAATGAAGAAAGCGCCATGAAAATGTTGAACGAGAAGACCTTTAAAGAGAGAGAAAGAGGCATTGAAACAATGAAGGAGAAGAAGTTTGAAGCTTTGAGTTTAACGGCAATGGCGCCGGGAAAGTGGACGTTATCTCGCCGGGGAAAGATAACGTTTTTTTTCCGGGCGAAAGATAACGTTTTGCGGGCATGAAATGTAAGGCTGACAACTCCCCTAAATGCCCTTGAATTGAATGTAAATACGAAATTGCCCTAAAAGAGAATCTTGGTTTGGTCGAGGTCTCTAGGATTCGGATTTTGCTAGCCTTTATAATTTAACCCTGTTTGTTCAGATAATAACAGATATGCCACCACTTACGTGCAGTGTTCAGACCGTGATTTATTTGAGATCGAATCACAGCCCATCACGATTGAACTCGGAGAGAGTTAAATCACACTCACATGACAACACGTATCCCTGCTAACCTCTATTAACTGTGGTTAAGATTTATTAACTCTTTGGATTCAATAATTTAACCTTGAGGAATGCACCCACATACTCTCACTGTGTATCAACCACCTGTCCACTATTTTATAGAACTAATGTTTTAATCATTATATAATGAATAAATGGTTTGTGGAAGATGAGAGTAGAAGTTGATCGAGAATAAGACTAATATTCCTCTTTAACCTTTGTTTTTTTAAAAAAATATTAATTTTAAAAGTTAAAATTTCATAACCTGTGTCCAAAGGTATTTTTAATATTTCTTACTAAAAACAAAAGATATTATTGAATCTTAAGGGTTAGTAATCTGAACCACAGTTAATAAAACATGTTGAATTGTGGGTGTGATTGAACTCTCTCTTGAATCAATTGAGATTGGCTGTGATTCTATCTCAATTTATTTTAGTCCTTAATAAAACCACTTTAGTAAAAAAGTTTTACTTGGGGTACTGTACAATTGTTCGCAAAACTGTCACCCTTTTTTTTCTCTTTTTTTTCAGAATTACTCTCCCGATGTTCGTTACTGTGTATACTTAATTATTTTTTGAGAATTTTTTGTCTATCGAAATTGTAATCGTTGGCTTGTTATGCCTAGACCAACATTTGTTAGTATACCCTTACAAAATTCAAAAGAGAGGAGGTACTAACAGGCTACACATCATTACAAAAAAAAAAAAAGCTACACGTCATCACAAAAAAAAAGGCTGCACGTGCAATGCAGAAAAAAAAAGAAGAGAGAATAGAAAGAGAGACTAGTGAGACCTACATGATGTAGGTGTAAGTTGTAGAAAAGTATAAAAAATAGAAAAGATATAAGCCCTAAGGATAAGTTTGTCGATGGTTACTATAATAATAGCAGAGATGGGATGGGAAAGGTAGAGAAATCTTTTCATTCTCATTATAAGAATAGTAGAGAAGATATGTGTAAGAGTAATTTTGTTTAAAGACAACATTCAATTAACATTTTAGTAGAAAAAATAAATGTAAGAATAATTTTATTAATAATGACAAAATTCAATAACTTTTTAAATGGACACATGCGTGTAATACACATGAGAGAGAAGATATAAGTATAATAGTGAGAAGATGTACTTAGATATTATTACCCAATGGCAAAGGGGCCATCAATCTTCCATTAGTTAGGCTCTTTTGGAGCGGTTGCTTGCACTCACCCTTATGGCACCTTAGTTACATTAGGTATGTATTTGTTAGGTGTTATCTTACCTCTTACTGGATATAAATGTAAGGATAATTTTGTCATTCTTATTTTAATGGTGAAAAGATATACTTAGATATAAATATAAGGGTAATTTTGTTAATTATAATCAGAACGAACATGATAGAAAAGATATAAGTGTAAAGATAATTTTATTATTCTCGATATAATAATAGAGAAGAGAGAAGATAAGTGTAATGATAACTTTGTCAATAATGACATTTTTTATGTTCTCATTATAATAGTATGGAAAATTGAGAAGATAAATATAAAGACAATTTTGTCAATAATAATAATTTAATCAATGTATTTAGCACTATTCTCATTTTTATTTTTTTGGTACTTCATTATTCTCATTCTAATAATAAAGATATGAGATCTTTCAATGAAAAAGAATTAAATTTCAGTAGTAGTGTATTAGTCAATAAAACTAAGGTCTAAAATATAAAAGAATAAATGTTTTTATGACTCTGCTACCTTGTCTGTTTCCATTAATACCTCTTTCTTGACCAAATATCTTTCCGATCAAAGAATGGAAATCTTTGATAACATGAATCTCAATGTTATTTCATACGGGAAAAACCCTCTTTCTCAACAATGTCTTTATCATTTGACTGCTTCTTATTTTATGGTACACTTATTGCCATGTTGTTTTGCCAAAATGGGAGAGTTCTTAGCTGTAGTGGCTGGAGTGAATGTGTATTGTCCATATAAAAGATCTTTTAATTAAAAAATTTTCATATTTAAGTAGTAGCATATTATTTCATGAAACTCAAGTGTAAACTATGAAAGAAAGAAGTGTTTTCTTGACTCTACCACCACCGATTAATTCGGTTTCACTTAATCCTTCTTTGATGGCCACATATTTTTCCAATTAAGGAATGGAAAAATATCTTTTGTTACTTGAAACCAAATTTCATTTAATTAGGAAAAAGCTCTCTATTTCTCAATATTGCATGTCTTTATCATTTGATTATTTGACTGTTCATTTGTTTGTTAGTTTGATTTTTTTTTTTTTTGTGGTACTATTCTTGCCTCGTTATTTTGCCAAAATGGAGTGTCTAGCAAAATTGAGGTCTACCACTCTCATGAGGGTGGTCCTAAAAAATTCCGAAGTAGGAAACCTTTACACTGAAAGATGTGACAATCAAGAAGTCTACTAACCAAATACTAACTCCCTAGTCTTAACATTGAATAGTAGATAAATGATGCATTGTAGCAAAATTCAAAGTATTAAATTAAGATTTATCCTCCAAAAAAAAAAGTATTAAATTAAAATTTTTAATATGAAAGAGATTTATTCGCAAATAAAAACAATTGAGGATGTTTCTTTGTTTTTTGGTTTTTTGGTAGTATTGTCGTGGGGTTTTTCCCAGATTGCCCCTCTAGTATGGGGTTCTTCCCCAAATACCAAGTTTTGAAAACTCTTCTCTAAATGCCCTTATCATCTATTTTCCATAATTCAGTATTTATGAAAAGTCTTAAATATCTCTCCATTGATTTTGAAAGAAAAAGAAGAAGAAGAAGAGGAATTTAGGTTCGTGGATGAGAGTTCTTCGTTCCCACCCTATTTCCGGCGAGAGTTCTTCGTTCCCACCCCATTTCCGGCGAGAGTTCTTCATTCCAAGAAGAAGAAATAGAAGAAGAAGAAGAAGATACGTACATGGATGAGATGAATGAAGCTCACCCACTCCCTTCATCTTCCAAATACCCCTCCATTACCATTTATACTGATTTTGAAAGAAAAATAATAAAAAAGAAGAAGAAAAGATGAAAAAAATCTCAAAAATCCGAGTTTCCCGAAGTTTTTTGCGCGCAGGGTCGATACAGTGCATCGACCTCGTGCATTTTATGCATCGACCCCGTGCAAAATGCATCAACCGTGTACAAAATGCATTAGGTCGATACAATGCATCGACCTCGAGTATTTTATACATCGATCCCGTGCAAAATGCATCGACAGCGTACAAAATGCACTAGGTTTATGCAATGCATCGACCTCGTGCATTTTATGCATCGACCCCGTGCATTTTATGCATCGACCACGTACAAAGTGCACTAGGTTGATGCAATACATCGACCTCGTGCATTTTATGCATCGACCGCGTACAAAATGCACTAGGTTGATACAATGCATCGACCTCGTGCATTTTATGCATCAACCGTGTACAAAATGCACTAGGTTGATGCAATATATCAACCTCGTACAATTTATGTATCGACCTCATGCATTTTATTCATCAATCCCGTGCAAAATGTATCGACCGCGTACAAAATGCACTAGGTTGATACAATGCATTGACCTCGTGCATTTTATGCATCGACCTCCTGCAAAATGCATCGATTGCGTACAAAATGCACTAGGTTGATGCAATGCATCGACCTCGTATATTTTATGCATCGACCCCGTGCAAAATGCATCGACCGCGTACAAAATGCACTAGGTCGATACAGTGCATCGACCCCGTATATTTTATGCATCGACCCCATGCAAAATGCATTAACCGTCGTCTTCAAGCTTGGAAATATGACTGTAAATCATAGAAAATGAAAAAAAAAAAGCACATGTAAACACATATATAACATAAAATTTAAGGTTTTGAATCATAAATACAATGATTATAAACATTTTTCCATGAATTAATCATACATGCAATGATTTTTTTGAATTCATTTTTTTTTAAAACACAAGAAACCCAAAAATGAGAGTTGTTCTTCGGTTAATGACGTTTTTTCATGAAAAGAACATGGAAAGGACGCTCTTGGAACAAAGATCTCTCACCGGAAATGGGGTGGGAACGAAGTTCTCTCGTCGGAAATAGGGTGGGGACGAAGAAATCGTCGGAAATGAGGTAGGGATACCCAAAGTCTTTTTTTCAAATGATTGGGATAAAATGGAAAAAATTCGCATGTGTGAATAGATGCACATGTGTGTGGAGGCATTTAGAGAATGGTTTTTAAAACTTGGTTATTTGGGGAAGAACCCCGTACTAAAGGGGTAATCTGGAAAAAACCTCAATTGTCGTTATGCCGCAACCTCATCGACAGTACTATCGTCTACTTAAATTTGCCATTATACTATTGCAGGATATCTTCACCCACCTGCGTCTCAATGGAAGGTATATTGGACTTCTGCCTGCATCTCAATGGAGGTAAATTTGAGAATTTTTTTTTCTTTTGGTACAAAACATCATTTATCTATAATTATTAGTTGGGTTAGTTATTAGTGGGCATGTCACCTCACACTTTTTTTTTGGTTCCCCCCTTAGGGGGAAGGAAAAGTGGGGTTAGCCGCCTCACTCTAGACACAATACCAAGTCCACCCCTACCAGAAGATACACTCCTACCACCGGAGCAACCAAGGAGATGAGTATGTTTCCAAACTCTAGAGTGGACGACTCATGCTAATTTGAAACACTCGTAATCTAGGAAGCACGGATATGGATATGGGTACGATACGGATAAAGCGATACAGCAAAACCTAAAAAAACAGGATATGGGTATGGCTAGGATAAGTCTATAATTTTTTTTAAAAATAATAATAATACTATATTTTATATTATAATTACAAAATAACCATTGATTCAGTTCTGTTTATGTATAAAAAAAAATATCATGTCCATGCAAAAGCAAAAGAAATAGGGTCATCTCATCATCCACTAAGCAAAAAAAAAGTCATCTGATCATCCACCAAGCAAAATATAAAGAAGTCCATGCAAAAACAAAAAAGATAGGGTAACAACCCTGGGTCTCCAAATTTTTTTTTTAAAAAAAATAATATTCATGATCGTATCCCGACCATATCCCAATGTATCCATACCGTATCGGAGCTGTATCCAAATTAAAAAACATATTTTTAATTAACAGGATACGTCTCAGCTGTATCGGTGGCGTATCTGTATCCCGCCATATCGGAGGCATATCCATATCCAATACGTATCGGATACGGGTACGAAGCCCAATTTGAAGTATCCGTGCTTCCTTGGTCATAATAATCAGCCTTGTCATACTCGTGTTTGTCATTTTAGTGAAAGAACCCAAGCAGTCTGGCAAAAAAATAGTACTTAAACAAAAGATTATCATGAGAAGGTCCCATCTCTATTGTTAATCTAGCAGGAGGTCAAACCTCGGGTTCCAACTTTTTTGGTTAATTATGCTAATACAAGGCATGCGCGATGCCTGAATGCACTAAAGTAGCTTTTTCTAACTCTTGTCCCATTAGTTTTTTAGCTTCATTGCATCATTTGCATGGGAGGGTAGATTCCAGAGGGCATAACTCATTACAGATTCACAACAATTGGAGAGAGGAGATATGAACCAATTACAATTACTACACAGTATACACCCACCCGTCAGCTAGATTTTAAAAGGTGTACCTCTCATTTTGGTACGGGTGGCATCAGGTCGGATTAGGGTTAGCCTAAATTCAGCCTAAAGTTCAAAACTTTACCTTAAGTTTAGCCTAAAATTCAAAGCATTAGCTTAAGTTTAGCCTACCCAATCTCAGTTCAAACACTCCAACCCAAGCTCGGTTCACTAAAATCATTAGACTTTAGACCGAGTTTGGGCTGACAGATTGTGAGCTGAGTTCACTCACCCTTTCCCTTCTCTAGGTTACAGACTTTGTTTTGTACAATAGGTAAATAGGTAACAGTTCTACAGACGGAGAAATTGAGAATATGTGGGGTTAGAGACTACTAAGGACTGTTGGATGTAATCCAATGGTCAATTTTATTTATGAGGGTAAGGGTTTTTTTTATATTAGTAATTTGGGCCAAGCTCAATCTAAAATTTATTTCAGGTATAAACTTAACCCAACTCAAAGTAAAGAAGGCTCAGACACCTAAACTTTGAGCAAAACAATCGGGCTTCGGGCGAGCCCAGCCCAATTGTCACCCCTAGTTTTAGGATGATTTTGGGATCGAATTGGCCATCCCAATAGATTTGTAAAAATTTCTCTTTGTGATGTAGCAAGTAGCCCACTCACCTTCGTCCCAATAGCAATGTCTAATCCCATATATTAGAGCCAACTAACACCAATCTTGTTTTGTCATTTCATTCTTCAACACTTGTCATTACTTTTCATCAATCCTCTATTCTTACTTTTAACATTTTTTGGTTTGTGACTGAGTATGGAATGCCCGGAAGTAGAGCTAGCTAGAAGGGCTCTCCATTCTATTAAAAGGAGTTACTTTTTATTGAAAAAAAAAAACGTTAAAAAAAATGGCAAGAGGTGTTATTGAGCCGAGCTAAGTAGTGGTGTGTTCAAGCTTATTAATTAATTAAGCGAGCTTGAAAATCAAGTTTGAGCTTGGCTTGTGTTTATTAAATAAAAAGTTCGAGCTTTAATAAACGAACTTGAGTCGAGCTCAAGCCATTTGCGAGTAACTTGGTTCATTGGATATAGCCATTTATATTAGATAAAAACTTTATTTTACAATCCTAGGTAAAGAAGTACAGTGTTAATTATATAATTATAAGGGGTATTCTTATCATGTAAAATAGATTACATAATATTAATCTTTACTAGTATATAATAAATATCATTAATTTTAGGATTTCAATGAAATAAGTAAAATTTAAATAACATTTAACGAGTTGAGTCCATGTGTGCTCAAGCTTAGCTCGCTAGGTCATTACCATGAAAATCTAGTTTGAGCTTGATTTGTTTATTAAATAAAAAAGCTCGAACCAACTTTTGACGAGCCAAGCTCGAGCTGATCATGAGCAACGTGGTTCTTTAACTACCCCTAGGCAAGAGCCATATATGTACGGGAGGCAAGGGCCCCACCCCCACTTATCCAAGATGTAGCCTCTGTTTATTGTCTACTGAACAATGACATTACATAATTACATCCCTCTGATTTCAGGCAATGAACTAGAACACAAAGACGCCTGGGTTTGCGTGGTAGTGTATCTCCCTTTAGGGAGGAGTGACTCGTGTTCGAGTTCTGGTGTGACGGTTGAGTGCCCACCTTGAGTTCTAACCTACCTAACCCCTCACCAGACATAGATAGATAAATGACATAGCTGATTATAAAAAAAAAACACTAGAACACAATATCTGTTGCGTCAACAAACTTATGGAGAGAAAGATCTGCCCTCTTCAGTGCTAACAGAGTTGACCGAAAATTTTGGAGATATAATATTTTTTTTTTATATTTTTGGTAAGAAAAAATTTAAATACAAGAACGTATAATTCCAACACTATACGTGATTCATCACTTGGAGAGATACTAACTAGATAAGCCAAGAACATATAATTCCAAGACTATAGTGGCTGAACACTTGAGAAACTACATAATTAACTGACAAAGAAAATACAATAACTTCAACTATGTACAGATAGGATACAAGGACATAGACCATCAACTTAGAGATCAGTCCACTTTCTACTAGAACCACTGTGATTTGAGGGAAGCCCGCTCCTCTTATATAGTTATGAAAAATAATTATCTCCATGGTGACGCGAGGAGGGTGTCTTAAGGTCCCTTTTTCTGCTACGTGTCCCCTATTAAATATTTTTTAATTGTGCTTAAGAATTACTCACCCCTAAGGTTCACCCATTTATCTTTGATTTCTAGGGAAAAAAATTAACCGTAGGGGTTAGAAAAATTTAACCAGATTTCATGGGCCATTGAAAAGGGGCTTTGTGAGAGTGAGGAGCAATAGTTTGCTCCTTGACCCTGGAGCGAACTATTGCTCTATATTTATAAAGTCCCAAACCCAAAACACCAACGAACTAGAGAGTTTCCAAAATAACCAATGAGCTATAAATTTTTTGAATTTTACTCAAACTAGAGTACCCCATAATTATAGAGCTTTACATTGAATAAAATGTGAGAAAAATCCCAACAATTGTAGCACTTGTTGTGTTATATCTAACTAAACCGCCCCTAAATGTATAGAAACAAATAAACCACACCAATATCACCAAAGCTGCTACACAAAATAGAATTGGCACACATTGGAAAAATAGGATCATCAACATTTTGGACGGACCCTAATTTCTCTCTCCTAAAAGAAATTTATGGGGCTGAGCAAAACCCAAGAGATAAATTAGCTGTAAAGGCAAATGTAGGAAGATGAAAAACAATACTAGAGGGGTCCATCAAAGAGGTTGCTATGTACATTAGATGTGTAGGAGACGTCTGCAAACAAAAGTAGGCATAAACTGTTGACCTCAAAACCTTACAAAAGTCAGCATAAGTTATTGATCTCCAAATTTCTTGCAAAAATCCTGATTAAAGGTGTGGATGATGATGACGACAATGTATAATCCTAAAGTTACAAGCAGGGGTGGAGCTAAGATTTTCTTGTAAGGGGACAAACAATAGTTGATTGATAATGTTTCTTGTAAGGAGGGAAGCAATAGTTGATTGATAATGTTAGTAATTATTATTGATGTGTTTGTGAAGAATGATTAGGCGGAATCCAAATATTCTTAGTTTGTAGAAGGCGTAGCCCCCAAGTTTTTTAGGAGGGCCTAATTCGTGGGCCATTTGGTCACTTATATGAAAAAAAATCATGTTAGGGGCAGCTGCATGATTTGAAAATTTAGAATGATTTCGCAAAATTCCGGTGTCGTTGCCCCCCTCCGAAACTTAGGTTTTATGATTTCCGCCAAAATTGTGCTGATATTTCTTCTGATTATTTTTTAATAAAAATGATATTTTATCGAAATATTTAAAAATTTTGATATATTTATCAAAAATTTGTAATTTTTTTAATAATTTTATTAGTTTATTTTATAATTAAAATAATGATATTATGTAAATATATTAGAGAAAAAAAAAGTTCATTTATTTTGGCCAAAATTTCGTGAAATAATTAGAAAATTACAAAAATAAAACCATTTATTTTGAACAACAAAGAGCTATTAATCAAGTCGAACAATGAGTTTTCCAAAATGCCTTACAAGGAGCTTTAGGAACATAGTTGTTTGAAAAGAGAGTTATATTTATGAACTATCAGTGCTAATAATGTTGGCATGTTTGGGGCAATAACAGTATATATCGTGAGAATATTTTGTTTCAATAAAATATTTTAAAAAATAAAATTTCTAAATTATTGCAAAAATAACTGAAATTTTCTAAATTTTGTTTTCTATTTCGAGACAAAAATTTCGATATTTCTGACATTTCAAACCTTGGGTGGCTGCCCCTCTTACCCATGGTTATGCCCTCTAAAATTAAATAATAGCATCAAACTTAGCATTTTCTTTTTCTTCAAAAGTTCATGGCAGCTGCCCACCTTTCCCATGCCTATTTCCTCTTAAATTAAATAATATTATATAAACTTATTCTCTCTCTCAAAAGTCCAGGGGGTGGCACTAGCCTCCTGGCTCTGCCCCTGATTACAAGTAAATAATAGACCTATGAAAATCACATATGCTCTTCCCTAACCACATGTTTGGTTGCCGAGAAAATAAGTGAAAATATGGAAAAGAAAGAAAATTGGAGAAAACACAACTAAGAACTGGATTAAAAATCTAAAATTTTCTTTTCTTTTCCATGTTTTCACCTATTTTCTCGCAACCAAACATAGTGTAAGGGTATGTTTGGACACCGAGAAAATAGGTGAAAATATAGAAAAGAAAAGAAAATTTTAGATTACCAATATAATTCTTAATTGGGTTTTGTCCAATTTTATTTGCTCTCTTTTCACTTATTTTTCCCGTCCCTCTGTCATCTTATATTAAATAATATCGTATAAACTTATTTTTATCTCTCAAAAGTTCGGGAGGGCACTAACCGCCTGGTTTTGCTCCTGATTACAAGTAAAATCACATGCTCTTCCCTAATGTTGTGTTTGGTTGCCAAAAAAATAGGCTATGGAAAAAAAAAAAGTGAAAGAAATTGAAATTTTTTGGTGTTTAGTTACATAGGAAAAGTTTTGTGGGAAAAAAAAATGAGAGAAAATTAGCCCACAATTTTTTTTCAAAGTGAGGATTTCATTTCCTTCTAAAAAGCTCGGATTTGAGGAGAAAACAAAGAAGAAATCGTCAACTTCATGT
Organism: Tetracentron sinense; assembly: GCA_015143295.1. NCBI lineage: Eukaryota > Viridiplantae > Streptophyta > Magnoliopsida > Trochodendrales > Trochodendraceae > Tetracentron > Tetracentron sinense. The sequence continues at coordinate 40,305,358 of CM026563.1, forward strand.
CTTGTCTCAAAAAAAATTATCTATTTTATTATTTTTAATTTATTTTTTTACCAAATTTTCTTAGCAAGCAAACAAGATGCAAAAAAAATACTTTCTTTTCTTTTCCATACTTTTTTTTAATTTCTTGGCAACCAAACATAGTATAAGGGTATGTTTGGACGGAAAGAAAATAGGTACAAATATAGAAAAGAAAAGAAAAATTAGATTACTATACAATTTTTAAAATTGGATTTTGTCCAATTTTCTTCTCTTTTCACTTATTTTCTTAGCAACCAAACAGCGTGTGTTGGCCTATCGTGTGTCTGAGTTTGTTTCTTCTTAACCAAAAAAACAATAGGGGAATGGAATTAATTATCTATCAATCTTCTGCTCTGCATTATTTCCAAATAAAATAACCTGAAAAATTCAATCATACTTTTAGGACTTACTATCCCTCTGTTTTTCTGATCACATATCATGCCTTCTTTATGCAATAGGGAATTTGCAAAGTTATACACCAGTTGTAATCTGACCTGATGTAACCCTCCATCCGCACTTCTAGCCTGCAATGTAGTGCAGAGCACGGCACAGGTGGAGTTCCTGGACTTTCTTTTTAACTGCTAAAATCTCATGATAATGTATTCATTGTACTACATTTTTTTTTCTCCTAATTATCTTCAAAATAAGAAACTGACAAAGTAGGAGAAACCAGTTGAAATCATAAGAGAAATTGTGAACCTGCAAAAAGTACAAATCAAGCAAACCCTACTTTTCTCTGAAGATGAAAACAACTGCTGATATATTTTTTTTAATGGTCTCATACAGCTACATTTTTAAATCAATGCATTTTGGTTTTGTGAAGTTCTACTTTCAATTATTTTTTTAGGTGGCGTTTGGTAACTCTAAATAATAAGAGTTTATTTGGGTTTTAAAATGTTTGGTAATAGGCTTATTAGACCTCTAGAAACTTTAAAAATAGACGAAAAACCTCTAAACAAATAAGTAACATGGGATAACTTATTTTTTGGGTCTAAAACTTTAGAGCTTATTCTCTAAGAGTTTATTTTTAAGAGCTTATTATATGTGAGTAGAGTTTCCAAACACACCGTTAGTTTGATGGTAATGTTGTGCGTAGTGTCTTGCATTCAGCTTAGTACTGCTCACTCGGGCCCCTAGTTACACTAAAACTCAACTCTGCTAATCGAGAAATTTTCCGTCACTCACTTGCATCGAGAAACTTTTCTGGAGTTTTCCTAATTGAATTATGAGTTTGTTTCAAGTTCGATTTCTATCGGGTATATGATATTATATTCGGTCTATGGTTTATATTATATAGAGAAGAAATTGTTCGAGAGGCTATGAAAGAGTAATCTCATTAATATCTTTGCTTGATTTAAATAATTGAAGAAAGCGACCTCTCCAAGGACGTAGCCCACATCGGGTGTACCATGTAAATGTCGTATGCTCATGACTGTTTCTGTTTGTATTTGCAACTTATTTTCACCACAGGTAACCCAATTCTGCCTTAGTCACATATGAGAAAGAACAAGCCAAGGGCAAGTCTGGTACAACTTCTCTGTATCTCCAAAAACAAAAACAAAAACTTAACAAAGGTGAAGCACTTGGAAGCATGCTTGTATTGCACTTTGCTCCATGCAGGATATGTGGATCAGACTAAATTGAAGTCATGTGTGTGATCTAACTACCTACCAGCACACAGTAAAAGTGTGTGTGACTCAACAGTCACAAGTCTATGAAACGACATGAACAAATAGTCCAGCAGAAGAGGTCTAATTTCTGTCTGGGATTCTCTAAGTCAATGCCTTCATTAAAACAAAACTATGTTTGTCTTTAGAACTTCCCCATATATCCCTAATATAGGATCGATGACTTGTAATGCAAATCATTGCTCAGACAGATCTACTCTCGTGGACAAATTTCGCAATGGCACAGCAGAATCAATAGGATTACCCACGTAAGCGAAGCTTTGTTGTACATACAGCACTAAAACAGAAAACAAAAGCACAATCTCGGAAAATAATTCGATTAGAATTGAGAAATAATTGAGAAATAACTATACATATATGATATACTATGCAATTCTATCATTGCTAATACACAACAATGATTCCCATTAAGTCATACTTTCATTTCCATGTAATTTCCAATTCAAAGTTTTGCCACGACCAAAATATTATTGTACAGAATCAACTCCATTGCACTACATAAGTACAGAACAGCAGAAGTTAATCTAGTAATTAATTCATCTTGAACACCATCATTGATGCCACGGAGGATCATACCACGAAATGGGTAAAATTAACAAGCATAGGATTGGGAAGGTGCTCCTGAAAATTACCTTAATACCAACATTTTACAACAACCATATTGCATATGAGAAATGAACAGATAATTACTTCATATATATTTTTCCCCCCAATAAAACCGCCTTCATAACAAGCCAATGTTAGTGTTCTAATCATGTTACCAATATATTCTGGTCGGACAAAATTCCAAAAGAACCACCAATGCACCACTGAAAATTAATCAATGCAACGTTGAGAAATTTAGGAAAGGAATGATGATTTTGATATAATTACTCGATGAATTTCATCCCTAAATAAAACGATTGTTTCTCATTCTTTCTTGAGTCGGTCTATGGGTACTCCTGAATATACTTCCAAATATACTCCATAATCCTAACTATTTATAACCAACCACTAAGGGTTAGGATTTGAGTTTGCTTATTTTGTCTTTTCTAATGCCACATCAGCTCTAATCTTAACAGTTTAAAAATTGAGAAAAAGGGTTAAGATTTGGGAGCATATTTGGGAGTACACTTTGGGAGTATCCTTAGACTAATTCATCTTCCAATACCAGCTCTCCTTGCCATTAGTTAAATCCTTGTTAATTTTATCCCAAGATTAGTTGAGACCATATTGGGAGTTAGAAAGCTACTTCTGCTTGACAAGGTATACAAGTAGTTGAAACTACCTGTCTCACTAGTGCTCTCAATACTAATCTCTAACTAAATCAACCAAATATCAGCCAATTTGACATTTATGTAAGAAACATTTGTTGTGGCTTAAATTCAGCATATGGGTTTGTGGGAAGTTACAAATCTTACCCGTATTCTTGATGACCCGGTGTCGACCCGATTAATGGGCAATGTGTGGGGGCTGAAAGTTAGATCTGACCCGTTTCGAGTTTTTTGACCTGTTTTGTCTCTTATGTGGTAACCCTAGGTATATAAGGGGTTCTCTTTGAGGCTTCGATTAAGGGGTTATTTTAGGGTTGCGGTTAAGAGGGTTTAGAGAGAGCTAGTACCCACTGTAATCTCCCTTGTTCTTAGGATTTTCTCACCAGTTTCACCTGTGGATGTTGGCATCTTGCCGAACCACGTGTATCGTTGTTTACAATATTGTGTGATTGCTATGGTGAAATTATAACCTAATGAACGAGAACAGAAGCACACAAGATATACATGGTTCACCCAGTATGGGCTACATCCACCGAGAGATCACCTTCTTCTCTAATAATCTTTGCTTCTCTAATAATCAAAAGCAAAGAACTACAATGACTTCTAGCCTCTCAAACAATCTTTCTCTCAAAGAAAAGTTTGACTTACTTCTTTCAAACCTTAAAATAAAGAACTCTTTAGATAAAGGAATTCTCAGAATAATAACTAAAAATTAATCCCGCTCCACCGATCGATCGGCCAAGTAGTGGCCGATCGATCCCTGCTCCCAGAATTTTCAGAATTAAAGCTAATTCCAAAAATTGCTTGCATTCTCTTTTTCCTATTTCTCTAGACTTGTCGAACTGATTATAACACATGACATAAGCCCCAAGTACTTTTTAACAACTGGATTGATGATCCACCTCCAACCGACAAGGATAGTTAGTAACTGAAGTCCTCACGTTCAACTCCTCCTATATTTCCCACAGATGGGGAAGAACATTATCTGCTATAATTAACCATCGGGCATGTTCATCCCTCGCAACAGACCAAATATTAGTGCCACAGAAACACCAATATATACATGCAATCAAATAATAAAGAAAAGCGACAACCATTGGTACCAGAGAAATAGATAAAAATGCAGACATTGATTTATACAAAATAAAGCTAAAGATCACTGTGGCAATGTTGCATGTCACAAGATGGATCACATGTTCAGAGTGTATTGTGTAGCTCTCACTATTCTTATCAAAATCCATAATTTTGGAAAAAAGTGGCTTGAGGAAAAGGTCCCAGATTATCCTTCCCAAATATATAACCAAAACATTCCTCTCAATTTTCCGAGCTGCATATTTGATTCAAATAGCCAAAGTACGTACATTACCAATTACTATTACAATGGCATCCTCCACTAACAAAACTATACAGCCCTTTCACAGAGAAAAGTCCAAAATTCTCCTCACTAGACCGAATCCTTGTTCATGTTCTATTATATTCAGCCATTTTTTTTAAATTAATATCAAGGTCAGGCCATGTAGCAATATAAGGGTCAAGGTGACAGACCCCACAGACTATAATAAAATTAGTTCTAGCTCCTCCAAAATATTCTTGAAGCAGTTTTCTGAAATCTCATAGGACTAGCTAGTAGGAGTTAGGGAATAAACCCTAAATAGGATATGTGAGATACAAAAATTAGACAGATACAAATAACAACACACACAAGAAAAATAGATTTACGTGGTTTCCTCAAGTTGAGGTACGTCCATGGAGTCGCTGAGATTTTCACTATGAATTGGAACAAAAGAAAATTACAGAGCTACGATCTAAACTGTAATAGCTGCCCCCCTTCTGCTTAATTGAAAATACGGCTATATAATAAAGTGTAAAAGTACTAGAGTACCCCTACCCCGAAAAAATTCGGCGAGAGGATGTTCAGTCTTTACTGGCTCCAAACTTAAATGTTGTCATCAATCAAGAGAATTGATCAATGGAAGGCACCACCTAGTTTAAGTAGAGTTGACCAAGAGTCCATGACCTAGTAAACACCAATAATCTTAGGGCCCCATAAAACCAAACCCCCATACAATAAACATTCAGAGGTTATTAAAAAACACCACCAACCATATTGAAAATTGAGGTCTCTAACAATATTTAATTGAAGTCTATTGGACTCGTGAAGAGTTCTTTGACCTGTACCTTTTTTCCAGCTCAAAAATAAAATCCTTAATGCTCCAATAATAATTTTCATGATTCCGTAAACATGACAAATTTATTATAGTTTACTGAAGAAGAAACGATATCAAGTTCACTAAATCCTTTCTTATTTTTGCTCTAAAAAATTATCATATAATATCTGGAAAGAATGCTCCTAGAAAATAAATTAACTTGCCATAGCAAAGTTGAAATGTTAAAATCAAAGCTAAGAGGGGTAGCAGGAGCAGTTTCTAACAACTAATGCTTGTAACACAAGTTTGTTCAACAAAGCTATGGTTATTTATGATCTCATTCAATTATCTTTTTTTTAAAGCCTGGTGGAGGGGGGTTTGGTTGAATACCCCTACCCGTTTACCGTTTATTAAGATGAGAATGTGACAACGATTTACTTGGTTCGGCAAGATGCCTACATCCAAGAGAAAAAATAGTAAGAAGATCCACTTAGAACAAGAGAGATTACAGTGGTTACAAGCTCTCTCAAAACCCTCTCTCGAAACCCTAGAAAAAACCTCTTTATGGCAGCCTCAAAGAAAACCCCTTATATACCTAAGGTTACAACATAAGAGACAAAACGGGTTAAATACCCAAAACGGGTCGGTTCAAACTTCAGGTCATCAAGAATCCGGGTAAGAACCATGACAACTTCCCAACAAACCCATTTGATGAATTTAAGCCATACTCAACAGGTATCCCATTCAATTATCCCTTTGCTATGTAGTTGCAATGCTCTTCAGTCTTGATTGAGTCCAATAATCAAGCAAGAGCAAGAATCCACTGTGAAATAGATGGTAATTACTGTCTTACGTGTCTTGCTCTGATCATCATTTTTTTAATCGGTAATCAGGAGGATATATTATTCAATACAGCAAAATAAGGAGCTACAAGAGAGTAAACTCTTGTAATAGTTATATTTCAAGGGATGTTTAGATTATCTTTCAGGATAACCTCCAAGCCGAAACTAGATTTCCCTAGAATAACCAGAATGAAAAGATAACAAGTAGTTGATTGGGAAAAACTAAATAAGTGGTAGGAATATTGGCTCTATTTAACTCCTTAAGACTATAAAACAATGGACATCATGAAGGGTTCTATAGGAGCTTCGAGTTTAACAGTGGCCTGAGATAATGTTTAGATCATGCCACTGGATTTGGAAATGATAAACATAGTTTAGATGTGTATTGTTTAATGCAGCTTAAATAATAATGTGAGCAGGACTTGGAACAGGCAATCACTTAATGAAAACTTCTAACAGGTGTTTCAAGCCAATTTTAGGATTATATCTTCAAAATATTGCTTGAAATAGCTATGGTTCAATTTAACCAATTAATGCCCTACAATTAATCTGACTGTCTCGTTTAAAATCATGGAAGCTCATAGATAAAACCAACCTCTATGTACGCACTCCCTAAAATTCAAAGCACAACCCTTGACGCTCTTACTATATGTTGCACCTCAATTTAGCTATATGCCCTGAAATCAGTCTAATAACCCAATTTATCTCCCATGGCTAAAGAACCAAAAGCAAGAATACCAAACTCATTTTAACCAGAGGCGATCATATCTGAAGTGTTCTGATATTGTACACGTGGCATCAGAAATTTAAAAAAATGCAGGTGGAAACTGGCCTAGTTTGACACTTGAATCAAAATAATTATGAGATATTATTGATCTCCCTTGATTTTGATAATAACCATTTTAAACTCCCTATTAAGTACTAATTTTGAATTACTCTATGATTTTTAGGGCTGCATAATGGGGTCCGGCCCATGGCCCGCCCGATCCAACCCATGTGAAGAACAGGACGGGTAAAGATTTTATTGGTTGAGTTGGGTTCAGTCTCAATTATAGGCTCAAAAGTTGAGTTCAAGCTGGGTTCGGGTCGACCTTGGCCCAACCCGTATAACCTGACCAACCCGAACTCACATACAAATTAATAAATTATAAGATATATTATATGTAATTTCATATTAATATTATAGGATGAGTAATGCTAAAACATATATTAAGACTAAAAAAAGACATGTTATTAGAGAGAGCACATCACCTTGTTGTTGATTATGGGCTGGCCCCCACCGGTTAGGCCCAAACTGAGTATGGACTAGCCCATACAGGCTAACTTTGGCTCAGCCCAAACTTTTTTTTTACATAGGCTGGGTTCGGGCCTTTATCTCATGGGTTGAGTTCAGACTGGGCTGGGTTCGGGCCTATGATAAATAATATGGGCTAGACCTGAGCGAACTAGATTCAGCCCAGCCCAACATGCCTGAAATGCAGCCCTAAAATTTTTTTTTGCACCTAAATAGAGTGAAAAATCAATGTTATCCCCCAAAGACAGATTTACTATCATTTGTTCCATTGCAATTTGCAAATGTGAAAATGGTTTTTCTAAACTAAAGTCTTTCGTAACATATTATTATGCAAGTAGTTTTTCTATCATTAACCCTATGTTTGGTTGCCGAGAAAATAAGTGAAAACATGGAAAAGAAAAGAAATTGGACAAAACACAACTAAAAATTCTATTAAAAATCTAAAATTTCCTTTTATTTTCCATGTTTTCACCTATTTTCTCTACAACCAAACATGGCCAAGTGTTCTCTTCAATTCTCTTGTTCTGCTCTCTAGGTCTGCTCAATTCTCTCAAACCTATCATTGCTCCTTTCTTTTTTAACCCCCAGTGACTGCAAATGTTCCAAACCATGTGCCGCCAGTATCCCAAGGATGGCCCTTCTGTCTCTTTGTTGCAATTTAAAAAGGGAACTTAATTCTTATGTTTTGGGATTTAGAAGTTTCTCTAAAGTTAGAGATAATTTAGGGAGGATTGGGTATTTGGAGGAGATGAATTTTCTCTACTTTCGTTTTTAATTTTTTCTTCACAAAGGCTTGAAATCAAAATAACTCTTTATTATTTCTTTAACTTCCGTAGGCTTAATCCTAGGAGTTAATACACATATGTCATTCTTGAAATCAAAACTATACTTTCTTCTTTCTTTTACTTTTCTAGGGGTTAATTTTGACCAATTAGGATTAATAAAGGACATTTATGTTATCCCATCGAATGGTCTAAACATCTTCAATTGTCCATTTTTTACCATGTGTCAGGGAAGGGAGACCTACAACATAGAAAGATTGTCATGCGGGGTTGCTCAAAATACATGACAAATAGACAAGCTTACCTATGCGTCAAACACATACTACCAATGTTTTGAGAAAAATGTGAAAAGAAATGAATATGTTTATCTCATGACTTTTGGTGTTTATCCAAGAAAACATGTAACTAAGGTATGTGCCTCCATGATTGGAGAAGAGGACAGCTAGCCCCATTCCCAAATTGAAAAAACAAATCTACATTCGCATCAATAAAGCAACACGTGTCATTGTTTTGCTGATTACTTTTACAACCGATTAGAGCAATAATTTCCCTTTTCTTTTAAAGTTGTTTCTTTAATCTATTACAAAATCAATCGGTTAAAGAATCAACACGTTTTGATTTAAGGTAAGTTTGGTAGTGAAGAAAATAGGTGAAAAGAAGGACAAGAAAAGAAAATTTAGGATTTCTAATATAATTTGTAGTTGTATTTTGTTCAATTTTCTTTTTCCTTTTTTTTTTCCCCATGTTTTCACTTATTTTCTCAGCAACCAAACATAGTGTTAGTGTTCAGAGTGTGAAACTGTGCAAATGAGCCTAGCATTCCTATTCATCTAAAGAGAAATGGTAATGGAATCTTACGGTTATAGCGTAACCCGTAACCATTCCCGAGAAGACGTGATCTTAGGGCATCAAAATCATGGGACGTCCTAGAGTCTCCATTACCTTTTCACGCCGTCAAAGATTTTTAAAGTTATTTTACTTGAAATAGGTTAGTTTAATTGAACCATACAATTCTAGTGATTCAAGTAACATTACTTGAATTCAAGTATTTTAGTTGACGAATTCACGACAGGTGAAGAAAGATCAGTGGAGTGAAGCGGTATGCGCACTTTTTATTGCCTCCAAGCTGTGAAGGAGCGCTAAGAGCTGGGAAGTGGGAGGGCATGGTAAACTGCAGTAAGAGCCTCGTTCATTGTGCACACTCTAGCCTCTCGTACATAGCACTCTTTTGCGCAATTGCTTTGTTTTCTTTCCCTGCTAATTAGCAAGCTAGATAGTGAGTTCTATCGGGCTTCAACTCAATCACTTGGATAGAGGGATTTGGCCTAACAATGGAAAGAGAGAGAATGGAAGAAACTCGACCAAGTCATCGTTCTTTCGATCAAGCAAGGTAGGGGCTTATTCTTTCCTTACAAGAAAGGCAACCTAGGAGTGCACTGCACCCTAGAGAGGTGGGCCCTTACTCCATTCCTTACAGAAATGGTGGACCAAAAAACAACAAGTAACAGGGCTTCAGCTGCAGAAAGGGCAAGCAACAACTATTGGATTCGCAAGCCGCCGAGAGCGTCCTTTATTATAGTTCTACCCTAAAGTTGGGTACCACTTTCCTTAGTTTTATTAGCAAGAGCCAAGAGCAGCATTTTCTCTGCCCTATGCTCCTTACTCGTAGTCTTGGTAGCTACCTTCCTACTAGCATGTTAATAAGTGGTCTCACTAGCATTAGCCAAAAGCAACAAGTTACTTGCAAGCCTAGGAAATTATGCAAACCAGGCTCTACAAGAAAGAGGGTTCCCCTTGATCCTTTAAATAAAGTCCTTTTTGTTTACCACAAGACAAGAAAAGGCAGCTTTCAAGTCGTATCCCTTCCCTATTCCTTTCTCTCGTTCAGTTCCGCAAAAAGATTGACATTATATGCTACAGACAAAAGCACCTGAAGTACTAAAAAGAATAGGTATAAGTTTGAAACTAGTTAGAGAAGCAAACTCGGATTCGGCAAGAATCTCATTTTTGTGTAGTTCAATCTTATTGGAGATACTGCCCAAGGAAAGGAAAAAGTTACTTCCGGATTAGAGATAATAAATAAAATAGAAACCAGAGAAAATCGTATATTGAATTGACTTTTGGCATCATCGGAAGGATAGAACCACATTCATGGGCTGGATTTTTTCTGGATAGGCCGAACTTTTGGAAGCAAATGGAAAAGGCACAAATCTTCTAGAATTTGCTATCCCATATGTGAGCGCGGGTTTCGGGGGAACCCTGGGGTGCATCTCACGGGTTGAGTTAAGAGTCGCCACCTATTCATTCGGAAGGGATAAGTCCCCGGGATTTGGATAAGGTCTTGGTCTGTGATCAGAGATCAGGGTAAGAGGTTCGGTTAAGTCCGGGGAAGGGGTTAGGCACCCCGGCACTTCCACTTTCAGTGGTTCCCTACTTGCTAGGATTAAGCCAAACTAATCTCAATTTTAATCAAATGCTTTAAGTATTTAAGAAAATGCTAATCTAAGAAGGAGAAAATCCTAGACTAGGGTCGAACCCGGGTTGGGCTGCCTACGTACTCACATAGGGGTGAGATCAGACCGAGCGTAGTTCTGGCACATGAGCCCGTGCCAAGGCTAGGGGTGTGTGTGTGTGTGCACCAAGGGTGGCTTAGGGTCTAGCCGGGAGGCTAGGGGTGGTTGACCGGGTTGGTCAAGTGCTTGGTATTGGGCCCGGTAGGCCTAAGGTAAGTCTGATAGGGTAGGGTTGGGCCCGGTAGGCCGAGGGTGAAGCCCGGTAGGCTAGTTTGGGCCCGGTAGGCCGAGATTGGGCCCGGTAGGCCAAGAGTGAGCCCGGTAGGCTAGGGTTTGGCCCGGTAGGCCGAGGAGTGAGGCCCGGTAGGCCCAGGGTGTCTTAACCAAGGGTTAGAGTTGCTAACCGAGGTTAAGAAAGGTGTTTAACCTTGGTTAGGGGTGCTAACCATGGTTAAAAAAGTCCAATATCAGATTTTTTGGTCTTTTTGAATTTTTATGATTTTTTTGGGATTTTCTCAGATTTTTTCCCAACGGTCAAAGGTGCTTAACCGCGGTTAAGGAGGGGAGGTCACCATGGTTAAGGGTCTTACCCATGGTTAAATGGTCAAAAGAGACCATTTTTAGGTTTCTCCTAATATTTTGGATTTTTTGAACATTTTTCCAGATTTTTTCCGGGTCAGGATTTTTTACCCGTGGTTAAGGGTCCAAAATGGGGTCGACTCTGATTAAGTGTCTTAACCACAGTAAAAAATACAATTGAAGACATTTATGGATTCCATGTAATATTTATGATTTTTTGATGATTTTTCCAGAATTTTTGCTAGGTCATGGGCCACTTAACCATGGTTAAATGTTAACCACGGGTGAGTTAAACCATGGTTAAGGGACCGGCTGAAGCAAAAGTGGGCCCGGGGTCCATGGCAGGGCCTAGACTGGCCTCCTACCCGGCCTGGGCCCCCACAAAGTCTAGCAAATGCGAAAAAAAACCCAAAATTTTATCCAAATTCTAACCATGGTTAACGAGAATTTAACCATGGTTAAAGGTGAATCCCGGGAATCCGAAAATACCAGAGGGTAACCTGAAGAGTAATGGACAATTTGAGCCCTTGTGGGGCCCAAGAGGAGGTCGTGGGTGGGCCCCACATGGGTTCAAAGTCGGCCCAAAAACGGCCACATAAAATGATAGATTTTAACAAAAGGACCCGAACAGTTTTTTTTCTCAAACTTTGCGGCGACTTTGCCGTTGATTGGCTCAATCCCCGGGGGATCCGAGACCATGGTCGCGAAGCCTCCTGTGAGGGGAACAATTTGGGCCCTTGTGGGGCCCAAGAAGAGGCTGTATGTGGGCCCTACAGAGGCCCAAAGTCGGCTATTTCACCATTTTTGCACACTGTCGACCCCACTTTGGGGTCGATTTAACTATGGTTAGATTGCGAATTAGGGGCTGAAATTGTACAAGGGGATAGCCTGGAGTGTGGTGAGTCTAACCATGGCCTCGGTTTTCACCAAGGCCTAGCCTAACCATGGTTAAACCATGGTTACAGGGGGCTGCCTGGAACAGAATTTTTTTTGCAAAAAAACTTTTTTAAAAAAACTTTTGGACTGTGGTACTATACCCATGAAGGTCCAGGGGGATTCCTCATGGATTGAGGGCCCCCCAGACCTCTAGGGAGTGCTGGATACGCTGAAAAGAAAGGAAAAAAAATGATAAGAAAGGGGAGGGGTGTATACCCTCGTGTTGTTGGCAGCCGCGCAAGGGATCCTGGCCAGTGGTTGCTGTGGGTGTTAGGGTGGTTGCAAGGGCCGTGTAGGAGGCTGTTGGGGAAGACGGAATGGCCTGAGGGGGGGTGTGTAAGGCTAGAACGATTTGGGACAGCAAGAAAAAAATCTGCAGAATTTTTTTTTCTCCAAAATCCTCCCTTGAACCGTGTCTTTGGTGGAGGTTTTAAAGGTAAGAAAATGAGGATTGGGGCAAGGGATAAGGATGAGGACGAGATGGCCTAGGCGTGGGAGACAAAGGCTGGAAGGGCAGAGGAGAGCAGGAGAGCCAGCACTGTTCACTCGTCCCTTTGACAGGGACGATGAACAGTGTCCTTTTGAAAAAATTTTTTTTTTTTTTTTTTTACTTTGGGCCGGTTGGTTTGGTTACGTGGGTTGGGCCCAACCCGCATATGGGCCCTGCCACATGGGGTTGGTGCCCAACCACACCCCTCCAAAATTTTTATTTTTTTATTTTTTTTGCTTTTCTTTGGTAAAAAAATTTTTTTTTTTTTTTTTATTATTATTTTTTTTTTTTTTTTTAAAAAAATCTTCTTTTTTTTTTTTTTTTTTTTTTTATTTGTTTTGCTTTGTTTGTTTTTTTTTGTGTGATCTTTTATTTGGTTTAGGATGGGTCCCACCCCCTACTACCCTAAAAAAATCATGGTTTTTTTTTTTTCTTTTTATTATTATTATTATTTTTTGAATTTCAAACTTTTGTTTTATTTCCTTTTTGGGCTAAACCCCCACACATGTGGGGAAAGCAAAAAGTACTTTAATCTAAAACAAAAATTTGAATTTTAAAAAGGGGTAGTGTGGGTCCTACCTTAGATTTGGCTTAATGGGCCCATGCTTGGGACTTGAAAAGGGGCCTTGAGTCCATGGGACTTTGCCTAGGGCTTGGGCTAGGGCTAGGCTTGGGCTAGACCTAGGTTTAGGTGAGCAGGGTGTAAAAATTGGGTGCTTACACCATACAACCTTTTGTTGATTACAATATTAATTTCACTGCTGCTCACCGTGTTTTTCCTACTATCATATCAACTATTAAGGAACCCGAGTCCTTTGTTAAAGCCTCCTCATAGCCTTGTTGAAAATTTGTCATGGAGGGCATAGGTTAACATAGCTTTTGCCGAAAAAGACGGGTGGATTATATAGTTAGGGATTCCCTTGGCCCAGAGTCTTTGTTCCGCTTGACTTAAAAGTAATGAGAGTTCTTTTATCTTTTCAAACGTAAAAGAATCTTTGCGTTATTTTTCTTGAAACATGTTACTTTAATTGAACCTTAAAATTCTAGTGAATCAAGTAATATTACTTGAATTAAATTGTTTTAGGCCTTCCTTTTTTGTTTTTAAAAATAAAAATTTAGTAATTTTTACGCAAAACACATTTTGTAAACATGTTTTTGTTTTTTAAAATTAGTAACAAAATTTTTGAAAATCAAAGTAATATCTTTTACCTCTATTTTTAGAAATATAAAATAAAAACATAAACATGAAGTGCCACACCATGCCACTAAAACCACTCACTACTACCACTACCCACCACCACCATCACCACCCACCCACCACACCACCAATACAATACTACCACACAACCAGAACCACAACCACCATCCCCACCCACACCCACACCCACCATTCACCACCACAATACTACCACCACCCACCACTCCACCACCACCACCACCAAACATCCACCACCCACAACCCACCATTACCACCACCGACAACCCACCACCACCACCACCACCAACCAGCACTACCTGTTACCACCACAACACCACCCCCACCCACCAACACACAACCACCACTAACATGCACCATCACCACCATAGATTGGAATTGTTTATCCATTATGTTCATCATATTTATCAAACGTGTTTATTTTTAATCTTTTTTTGTAAAACAAGTGACAATTAGTAATACCAAACGTGTTTCCTGTTTAAAATTTTTGAAAACAAAAAGTCGTTTTCAGTTTTTAAAAACAGAAAAATGACAGGTATCCAAACGACTCTTAGTTGACAACGGAAAAATGTTTATGGGATGAATAAGCAATGGGACTCTAATACATCCTTTTATTTTTTTACGCCCTAAAGTTGCATATTCTTCAGAAAGGGTCTTGAGTTGCCCTATTAGAGTGTGTTTAGTGTAGTGACCCTAATTAATTATTTGCATTCAAGTGGTAAATTGGTAATTTTACACCCTGAGGGTAATCTAGTAATTAATGTTGGATGTTTGGTCTTGGTGGCTAACCTTAGTGGGTAAGGCTAAACCAATGATTTAATTTAATGAATTAAATTGGTTTAATCTTTGTCAAAACCAAACAGACCTTAGTGGGGATATCTTTGTAATTTACTAATTTAAGTGTTTGTATAAATAGATCATGTTTAACCTAGTAGCCGTCTTTTGCTAAACCTGAATTAGGAGAAATGAGATACATACGTTTGGGGAATGAGAGGAGAACGACCGTAGAGTTTTGGAGATCAATGAATGCTTGTAGAGAACCGGATTTCGAAGCATTAGATCATCCAAGGTAGCATCAAAACTCATCTAGCGATCATCCTCTTTGCCGTCTTCTTGAGATATGGAATTAAAGGCAAGTGGATACCTCTATTGTTTAGAATATGTAGTGTGTGTTATGATTACACAATAGTTTTAATGTCTTTTCTTCTTGTGTTAATGATTGTGTGTGTATGAAAATATAATAGATCTGAGAGATATTTAATACAGGTATTATTCTGATTTATTAGTGATGTTATGTGTGATTTTAATAAATAATAGAATAACATATTAGATTTTAGGGATGAAAATATGAGAGATCTAATAGATTATAGTTGTTTAGTTTTGTGAATTTTCATAATTAAGTTTAATTTAAAGAATTTATCCAGTTACGGTAGACGATTCATAACTTTATGACCTTAAGTCCGATTTTGGTCCAATAGTATATCGTTTCGAAGAGCTCGAAAACATCTATAACTTTGGTGAAGAAAGTTTTTCAAAATCAATAATTTTGTGGGTCAAAACCTGGATCGAAAATCAAAAAGGGGAAAATGAGTATTTTTCATATATTGTTTTAGATTCCTTTATATCTCATTAGTTAAGTTGTTAGATGGTTGAAAGATAGCTCTAACAAACTTAACTATTTAGTTACTAAATAATTTTTTAGTAACTTGACATATATCTTATTAGTTAGTTTGTTATATAGTTGAAAGATACATCTAATAAACTTAACTAATTAGTTGCCAACTAATTAATTAGTAACTTGGCTCATTTTTGCTAGTATAAGAGTTTTACAAAACTCACCAGCATAAAAAGAGTTTTACAAAACCCATTAAGCCCTTTGGAGTTTGGAAAACCCTGAACCCCATTATCTTAGAAGAGATTGAAAATTTGTAGGGTTATAAATATTTGATGTTTATAACTAAGGTTTTAGTTGTAGCAACACAACTGAAACTCATTTTGTAATAAAGCATCTTATGTCTGCCTAGATTTTAATTGTGAATTATAGCATACTAGATTTTAATTGTGAATTATGATCTTGTCTATTATAACTATATCATTTAATGTTTTACTATGTTTTTATGATGATAAGGAATTCATCTTCTAAAATAATGGTTGTAAGCATCCCATTTTTGCACCCCCTATCCTTCTTCCCCCTTTTTCAAAGGCTTCAATGTTCACCCAAAGCCCAAGCCCATTTGGCCAAACTTATACCAAAATAACTCAATCAAGTCTAATTATCAAATTTCATTACCCCAAACCCAAATAGTCGAGCCCAATTACCCAATTACTTAATTGCCAAAGCCTATTTACCATAGCCCAAACCCAAATGTCTTAGTCAAAGTCCAATAACCATAACCCATGACTCATCTACTAATAACTCATGATCCATAAGATCTAGTCCACATATACATATGCACCTAACCTATATCCTACAACTCATACTCATACTCATAGTTCACTCAACCCATCAACTCTCTTACACCCTTTACAACACTCAACTCATCAACTCTCTTACACTCCTTACAACACTCAACCTATCAACTCACCTTACAATACTCAACTTACTAACTCCTTTTATCCACCATGTAAAAGACACAACTCAACCTCTTGGTTTTCCTATAAATATCAATCTCTTAGCCCCTTATATCCATCCCTCATGACCCTTTGAAGGCTCCCACTCACTTGTGTTTTTCTTGAGTTTGAAGAAGTGAGAAGAAACTAAAGTTTAGAGTTTTGAGAGAATTCTACGACTAAAAATATAGAGTTCTTCACTAACTCTCCTCTTTTATAGACTCTAAACAAAACCATACCTCTTGGAGCTTGAAGAAGAATTCTTGGAAGAGTAGCCACTCCTTTCATCATCTTCTCTTCTTTTTTTATCTCATTTTTATTTGGTTCTCTCTCCTTAGTCTCTTATTTCTCAAGCATAGTTGGGCCCCTCTACACCAATCTAATGGGGTAGAGGAACCTCATCTCAAAAGCAATGAGAGATCTCCATTATCCTTTTTATGTACATATATTTTTTTTTTCTCTTTATGTACCCACAAATGTGGATATGGGTAGGCCCATAGAGAGTGATTGCTAAAGCTATACCTCTCTTTTCATTTTGTTTCTTTTTGAAATTCTAGTATTCTTGCTAGAATTCTTTGTTAAAGCTCATCCCCTTTCTAATATTCATTAGAGCAACATTACATCATTTATAATAGTGTAAATGAACCACTTTAAAAGGGGGAGGATAAGTTTTCAATTTCTATACTTGTCTCTTCCTTTATTTTTTTTCTTATTGTTCATGTTTTATTTTGAATGGGTAAAAGACAGTTTAAGGACTTAAAAGAGGATGTTGTCTAAGATGCCTCATACTAAGACAATTGTATTTGATTTATCATCAACACAAATCCAACAAAATAGGTGTTGGTTAGACCATCTACTATGCATAATGCAAATATCTCTCTTTATATCCTAAATACGATCTTTTAGCCTAACCTCTCCTTACAATTCTTTTGGGTTAAATTTGACTTTAGTTAAGTTTGCTAAAACCTTACTTATATGAAAATCCAAAAAAACATGATAAAATCTCAAAATACCAAAAACATTCAAATATAACCAAAATACCAAAAACATTCAAATATCCTCAAAAATATTTAAAAATATATAAAAAAATACAAAAAGAATAAAAAGAGACTTGTAGGATCTCCTTAGCTTTGGTTAGCTCACCTAACCATGGTTAAATCCCCTAACACTTGTGCACTTAACCTCACCGGTCAATCAACCGTAGCCCCCGGGCTAACCCCTAAGCCACCCTTATGCATACACACACCTCCTAGCCTTGGCACGGACCCATGTGCCAGAACTACGCTCAGTCTGATCTCACCTTGTGAGTACGTAGGCAACCCTATCCGGGTTCGACCCTAGCTAGTTTTCTCTGTTTTTTGGATTAGCATACTTTAAATACTTAGGCATTTTCATTAATATTGACTTTAATTTTGCTTAAATTTAGGGAGTAGGTAACCATTGTAAAATGGGGGTCTTAGGGTGCTTAACACCTTGCCCGGGACTTAATCGAACTGCTTACCCTAACTCTAATCGAGATCATTACACTTAAATCTAATCTCGGGACCTATCCCTAAGAATGAATAGGTGCCGACTCTCAGTCAAACCAAGTGGGTAAAAATTTATGCTCACAATGGTGATGCAACAAAAACATGTGATAACCTTAGTTAAGGGTCATACAATGAGTAAGTTGTGTAGACCTCCTTAAATAGATCATAGGGTGATGTTATGTATTACCTAATGATGGTTTCAAGGTGGTGTAGAGTGTCTACCTAGAAACAGATGATTGAGCTGAGTTGTGTAAGACACTCAATTCTTAGAAAGGTGAACTGTGTGAGACCCAATTGGGATAGGGTAAGCTATGTAAAACCCCAAAGATTCCCTTGATCAATAGAATAAGTTGTGTAAGACCCCTATTGACCAAACTGAAACATAAGTAAAGACTTACTCGAATAAAATGCATAAATTTGTTAGTCATTTTATTATATAAACTGTTAATGCATTTAAGCTATAGTTGTATTCACTTGTTGAGCTGTGAGCTCACCCTTGTTGATTATGCTTTTCAGGTGGTGATTGAAAATGATAGATCGTTCTCGCTTAAGTCAGCAGGACCAATTTTAGAGTTTTCTTTATTGTTAGAGTGTGAGAAAACTGTAATGAGGTAAACAGATGGAACATTTGATACTTTATTTTGGGAGAACTCATGTTGTTGATTCTTTTAGTTGTGCTAGATATTTTGTATTTGTTTAATGGAATATTAAATGTTTTTAATTTCCATTAATATTGGAATTTGTTTCCGGTTCACGCCTTGATATCTATGCAAATATGAGTATTATTATGTATAAGTTTCGGGGCGTGACGTGTGTGTTGCATGATACCTTGAACCAAAAAAAAAAAGTCCTGAAAAGGGGGTCCGCTTCTGAGCCGACCAAGTGTCTCTTGTCCCTTTTAATCCCTATTTAACCATGGTTAGTTTAACTAAATTAAAAGAATAGTAATTTTGTTTTTTTTTTCTAAAAACTATGGTTAGATTGCTTAACGTAGGAGGTTAACCACAATTGATGGATTGTTAAAAAGGGGCTTGGACAAATGAGGTCACTGGGGTCAACTTTTAAGCCGACCCTGAATCCGTTTTCCATCTCCCAAAAAAAAAAGGCTTCGGATTTGCTCTGATGGATGCCCAAACTGGGCGCTCGGGCACCTGGCGATAAAAAGGGGGAGAAGTCATTTCATTTTCTCACCATGCTTTTGACTTCTCCACACTTGATATCTCTAATCTTTTTTATCACCAGTTGCCCGATGGGCGCTCAGCGTCCACCAAAGCAAATCCATATATATATATATATATATATATTCCCTATGAGTAAAACTGACCCTGGGTCCGTTTTCCATTTCCCAAAAAAAAAAAAAAAGTTGCCCATGAGTGTCTCAATAGCTTTTCTCTTCTTTAAAAGAGTTTTAACCAATGTTGTTAGAATCGGACCGAGCATCGAATCGATAAAGTGGTCGGTTCCCTGTTCCATCGGTTCAACCATGTACTAATAAATAAATAAATTTTTTTTTTTTTTTTTGTATTTTCCTAAATTTCCTTGTTCTGACCGGTTCTTAAAGAGTACCAATTTGAGGGTTTTGGGAACCGGTGAGGGGGCTGGTTCCACCGGTTCAACCAGCCGGTCCAATCCGGTTCTGACAAGAGTGATTTGCCCTCCCAAAGTAGTGCAACAAATGAAGACAGTGACTTTCACGTCCACACATGCGCGTGACATCTCAATAGACTTTCTTTTTCTAAAAGAATTCTAAGATTTACCCTCCCAAAGTGCAACAATTGATGAGTGTCTTTCACGTCTATACATGCGCGTGGCGTTAGCATTCTTCTTATAATATTACATATTATTACCCCGACACAACTGTAATTCACAAGATTCTAACGCCCGGCAAGAAAAACAGGTAAATATTCAAGATTCTAACGCGTGGCCTAAAAAAGATAATATACAAGATTCTAACGTGTGGCAAAAGAGTCGAGAAACCGTCCAGGAGGGAAGAGAGGAAGCTGAGTTTTGATTTGTGAACCCTTTTGAGAGGATGGATTTGGACCTCAGAAAATCGTTTGGTTGAGACCTTTTGCTTTACTTTTCTCCAATATACCTTCTTTTCATCAAAAAGTTCAATTCTTCTTTTCCGTCTCAGTCCATGAATCTCTGATTACAACTGCTAATCTTCAAATTTCTCGAATACCCACTATTCCATTTCTGATTTTCCTTTCTGGGGTTCTCTTATTTTGATCTGAATTACAGTTTCAAAGAAGAAATCTTGGAGGGGTTTTGAAGAATTTCCTTGGTTGAGTGTGTGAGAGAATGGTGAGTGCTTTATCGGTGGTCGGTTCTTCTGTCATTGACTCACATACCTGCCCATGTCTCTGTTTAGATGCTATAACTTCATCTACTGTGAATTTCAAGAGTAATGGGGATCTAGGGTTATGGAGAAATTTGATGGGTAGGAAGCATTTGCGGCGGCCGGGGTCATTGGAATTGAGCAGTTCATTTGTCGATGCGTGGCAAGAATGGCGAATTTCGGCCAAAGTGCTTTCGGGTATTGTGAATAGGTATTCGAAGAAGCAGCGTAAGGTTCGAAGTCTTGTAGTTGTCAATGAACTGGCTGGACAGTATGAAGATAGCTTTGAGGATGTTAAAAAGGTTAGGAAAATGATTTAGTACAATTGTAGTAGTTGTTGTTATTCATTTCTTGAATTTTTTTTATTTTTTGTGAATGATTATAGTTAGATTTGAAGGGTTTTGATGAATTTATGTGTTGGTGATTCATGCAAATTGACATGTTACAATCTGTGATTATTTTGAAGATATGAACTTGCAATATTGAGTTTCAAAAGCTCCTTTCTTGATTATCAGATTGCTTCGTCTTTGCAATGGTAGAAGAGGAAATGAAATTTTTAGGATTTTCAACCATTCACTTTGATGAGGATCTTATTTAGAGTTTTAATCAAACAATCATCTCTCCTAATTCCTGTATAGAAGACACAGGCATGCCAACATAAGTCATATGAAAGTTCTTGACTTGATAGAGAACAGGAAATCTCTGAAGAACCTCTGTTTGAAACCCATTCAACTCTATAGTCACAAAGTTAGGAATTATATATTCTTTGGAACAAATCGACAAAATTTGGAAATTTTGAAATAAATCAGAAAAATGTCGGGTAAGGTATGAAAATATATAAAATAAAATTACAAATTATGAATATATTTCACATATTAGATATTTGTTCGGATTTTTTCCAAAAAATTATGAATAATTCACGTATAATTTGAAATTTTTGTGACTTCTTGAAAAGTCGCAAATAGTTTGTGAATTAATCACGAAAATGTCGCTTATGATTCGAGACTTTTTGAAAAAATCGTGAAGTCTGCCATTTGATCCCCAATTATTTCATGTGCCAAGACAAACTCTCAATGGTATTTATTGTCTAATTGAGAAACCAAGAAATACAAGTCATCAAAGCCTCATGCAGACATCAACAATATGAGAGAATAGTATATTTTGGAAATAGCCAGAAGCTAATGGGAACCCATCTAATCAAAATCCCCAATCTGTATAGCATCCTCATGGAAAATTTGATGAGAATTAATTCGAACATGATTCAGTATAGTATAAAGGCGGAAAAAGTTCATATTCTGATCATCTTCTTTCAACAATTTTTAGGCAATACAGTTTTGTTCAAACTAGTTCATCAACATTTAACATTTTCTTATTGGCTTCTCTAACTTCAATCTCCTTAGTGTGAAGGTCACCTTTCATCCTTTAGTTGTTTATGCATACTTCTGACTATACTCTTAGCCATTAGATATTTTGATGAACTGATGCACAATTATTTTTTGTTCATTTCCTTTCAATCTGTCTTGGCCTTTTCAATTTGGCAATAAAATTTTGAGGAAACCAAATGTAGACACTTGAAATGGATTTCAATCAGTCTCAACCACCATATTTCCATCCACAAAATATTAAAATTATGATCTAGTCCACTACATTACCGGTCTGTGTCTCGGCATTACTAATAGTTCTTTCTACTTGGCAAAGAAAAAATATCAGGTTGGTTCCTGCAATTCTAGTTTTCCACATCTTCTGGAGGTTCCAGAATCTTACCAGTAACTGCTAGATTATTATCATTTCTGTCATTGACGTATAATGTGCTGTGTTGCTTTACATTGACCAAGAGTCTCTTGGCCTGCAGCAAATACTCAACTATTTTACCTACAAAGCAGTAAGGACTGTTCTAAATCAGCTTTACGAGATGAATCCAACACAATACAGGTGGTTTTACGAGTAAGTGGATCTCTCTTTTTATGGACATTCTCTATGGAGGCTTTACCCCACCACGATAGATTCAAAAATTGCCTTCAATCCATATTGTGCATGATTCATGCATTGCCTGAGTCAACAGACTCAGCACTGACTCGGTAGAATCATGTCAATTGTTTTATATAAGGAAATGCAATGACCAACATTACTTCTATAAATGCAAAACTAATGATTATTAAAAATATTAAGGAGATCCTTGCTTTGTCCAAGTGAGCGAGTTGACTCACCCAAGTGAATTTTTTATATTTGGGAGAGTCGATTTGAATTCATGAGTTCTCCCAGCTTGGTTTGCACGTCGTCCAATTATGTGAATTGTTGTGGTTTTGACAGTTTCATTGTATTAAACAAACCTGGCGATGGGAAGCGTTTCATTCGAACCCTTGGGAAGGTAGTCGCTTACGTAGGCCATGAATTTCTTTGAAGTACTTTATGTTTGATAGGAACAATAAAGCTTAGTAACCACCTGTATTTTTGCCAGGAAAAGCAGGACCTTGCTGAAAGAGTGATGGTAACACGCCTTCACCTGTATGGTAAATGGGTTAAGGTACGTGAGCTAGACTAGGCTATTTCACCCAAACCTTTCCATTCACAATGCTTTGCACTTAAAAACTGAGTTGGGCATTTTTCTTGTCTGCTATTATGATCTAGAAATGTGATCATGCTGAAATTTATAAAGAGATATCTGATCAGAACTTGGAGTTGATGCGGGAACGACTCTTGGAGACCGTCATATGGCCGTCCGATGACACAAACACGGAGAAGATTGGGTGACGGGTTGCACCTTAGCTTTGGCTTGATGTTCTCGTCTTCCATTATTGTTCTTACATTCTCGGTATATAATTGCTTTAAGATCAATCAGTTTAGGTTCCAAAGGCTTTCATTTATATTATTTTCCACATCCTAATAAGAAATGTTGCACTGAGTTCTTATGCATATAAATACCATGCACCATTTCTGAAAGTTTGAACTGAGCAAGACATTGGCGGTTAATCTTTGATGGATATAAAGCAGGGACTTCTCTTAGTTTAATTTTGCTGAAGCTGCAACACTGTTTGTTCAACTGGGAAGAAAATTCGATAAGTTTCATGCACACAAAATGGATGTCAGCTCGTGGTTTCTGAATGGAAAGAGCATGATCCGATCTGAAGCGATGGAGTCCGTCCTATTTCGGGCTAGACTATTTTGGGGATGGTCGAGTGGAGCTTCGATATGATCTCAACAATATTGCTTATTATTGGTGAATTTAAGATGGTCAATGCTTGCATCGGTGGAGATTGTTTGGCTTACTAATTTTACAAGCGATCACTGTCTGCTCTCATATCAAGTAGTAACAAGATCATATCTAAAAAGTCATCTCATTTCAGAAGACAATCATTCTAAGAAATCTCATCTACCTTAATTTCGTTCAACAGGAACAAGATGTAAAGTTTGTATCTCAGTTGCCATTGTCGTGAATCTCGCTCGCTCCTTCTCCCTCGAATTTTACACTCTTGCCTCTGGCTGTCTCACGATTAGCTTTTACCAACTGAATCTCGGAGACGGTAAGGCAGATAGAGCATCAAAGGATAGATAGTAAGTCTTGGGAATCCATGGACAATCTAAGGAGTATTGAGACTGAAAATTCCGGTTAAGGTTAAATCCTGTTAACTGCATCTTCGGCATGGGTTTGCGATCAACCCCAACTTCCTAGAGTCAGTCAATATGCTGGAGTCCGGTTAGGCAGATTCCCTACATTCGGTTGATCCACTTCTTTTTTTATTTGGCTCGTATTGGGTCTGAACCAACGGGCTTTTATGTATGCCCCTCATGGTTCTGGCCTCCGAGCGTCTCTAGTGTTATGAAACAAAATCTTTTTTCCTGGGCACCTAGGAGGCTCCAAAGCTGAGGTGACTGATCAGATCTGTTTGACCTGCATTCATTTGGGTTTTGTCCCCCACATTTTTTATCCCAATATAATATCATATGGGGCTTCCCTAACCGTATACTAGTTACAGGTTGCAAGGAAATTTACTCCCGAACTAGCCTTCCACTGAACAGGTCACTGCACTGTCCAGTCTGTCCTAGCTGTTGGGATTTCGGTCTTGGTGGACGTTTCTTGGCAATTGGGAATGCTACCAGACAATATTCGTGTAAGCTGCATCATTACCAACATGCGTCTCTCCTATGGTTTGACATGTGAATCGCATTGGTGGCACGCTCCAAAAAACAGGGACAAGGTTGAAGAGCTGAAGAATTCCACAACTCAAGTTTAATCTATGACAGGAAAACATAAATAGTTCATGCTATTTATGATAGAAAAACATGTATTTGTTACATTATACATATACAACGGGTTTATATTACAAGGACCAACCAATGCTTAGAAAAAAAATCCTATTTGAAATGAGATACATATCTGCGTGGGAATGAGACTTTTTAAGGATAACCTGGATGGCAGAACCCACAAGGAAAACAACCAAGTTTGGAGAGTGCTTGAAAGAAACCGAAGAATAACTTGGATGGCACAACCCGCAAGACGAGCAAGTTCCCAAAGTGCTTGAAAGAAACTGAAGCAACTTGTTTTGCCTGCAAAAGTAGTTGCAGAGATTGAATATAAAGAAATCGTTACAAATTTTGCATATTTGGAAATGAAGCATACCGTGTCCTTGTAGGCTGGCTAAAGACAGGAATCTTACTGCACAAGGTTATACCCAACCACCAACCTGCACTTAAATGTATCTTCACAACATTTTGAGATCGATGGGCTGATAAAAAAATGGATCACGCCAAGTTGTCTCCAAAATTTATAAATTTTCCAAGAGCTGTTTTGCTCGATGCTGCACCACACAAGGGATTGGGTACGGTTTAATAACCAAAAGCATTTTAAAAACCACATAAAGTGATGAACCTGTCTGAATGCAGATATTTGATAATGACCTTAACATCCAGGTAGGGATCATTGACCATATTCTTTATTTGAGGTATAATGCCAGCAGTCCGTAATTTCACAACCCGATGAAATGCATCAGCACTGCTTGGATAAGTGAGATTTACTACACACCACACAGCAGCCGTACGTAGCCGACCATCACTACTCTGCAAAAGCTTGATTATAACAGATTGGGTGCTGTCACCTTCTTGTGGAAGGAGTTGCTGCATCACCGCTTCTTTATGGAACTCATTCCCAGTCGCAACATTGCTGAGTACGTACATCCCCTAAATGAGAAGTATGCATGATCTATATCAGAAGCAAAAATACTGATTTACATATAGTAACAAAATTAGAAGAATTTATGAAAAAATCACGAATTATTCGCGAATTTTAGGTGTGCTGAATTATTCGCGAATATTAAGTTTACCACATTATTTGCGAATTTCCCGAATAATTTCAAATTTCACACATTATTTCCAAATTTCATGAATAATTCGTTTAGTTTAGCAAGTACACTGCTTATTTTGTATATTATCTTATCAAATTGTTAGAAATATTTTTATAATTATTAAGTTTTTCCAAATTTTTCCGAACTTGACCCTTTGATGAATTATTCCAAACCCCGACTTTGTCGCCTACATAAGGTTCTCCCTCTTTCAATCTGACTATAAGGGGAGAGCGAGGAGGCTGCTCTTCTCTTTACGTCTAATTTCTCAAACATGATATTTTTGCTAGAACTTAATAATCTAATCACAACAAGCATTAGCTATAGATAGCAAAAAAAGGAAACAAAATTCTAACCTGAACACAGACTTCTGAATTTGAATTCCACAATTGCTTTCCAGCAGCATTCAAAATAATACCATCTTCAGCAAACACGTATTCAATGGAACTGATAGATCCGTGGACGAGATTGCAGACGAGGGCCAGAGCTTGCTCTTGGATGGAAGGCTCGGGATCTGCAATATAAATGCAATCAAATGGTAGTTTATGTTAAGAAACACATCAACATCAAAAAGAGCACAAAATGAGCATGTTGATTACCAAAGATTAGGCTTGCCAATGTGGATGCTGTCAGCTCCAGAAAAATTCCTTCTTTGCAACTTGTGTCAGCAAGAAACACCAAGTTCCTCAAAGCCCATACGGCGTTTAACCTCAGAGTCGAATCCATCGATTTTGAGAGCTGAACAAGCTGTTTCACACCTCCGCATTGGATGAAAGTCGACCTACGTGTACTAAAATCAACCACCATGTTGCTAACAGCACCAAGGGCTGCAACCTGTAAACAGAGGATTATTAAGGATCAGATACAGAATGTTCCTCTATGGAATTCAGGAGCATGATAAGGTAAATATGACTTTGAAGTCTAGACCATTATGATGGTCTAAAAATGTCAGTCATACATATGCCGACAACACTCCCAGGAATGATCCACCAAAGAGATCTCCTAGGCAACAAATCATCTCAATTAGGCTATTGTTAAGTTTTGTTTGGACCATTCACCATACATTTTTGTTGGCATCCAAAAAAATGGGTTTTTTTGTGAAAAACCCCTCATCTTTCTAGCTATTTGTAAATACCCCCTTGTGTTTTGTGATTTTGTGTTATAGCCCACTAACTTTTAAAACTTTTGCAAATCGACTCTTCCATCCAAAAGTTAGTTAACAGATGTTAAATTTTTATGAAATGACTTTTTTAACCTTTTAATTTTAAGGAGATTTGTCAAAACTTTTCACAAGAGAAGTGCTTGGAACCCACTAACTGTGGTTAAGATTTACTCACCCCTTTTCACAAGAGAAGTGCTTGGAACCCACTAACTGTGGTTAAGATTTACTCACCTCTAGGATTCATCTATTTAATCTTTTTAGGAAAAAAAAATATTTAGGTTGATTATGCTTAACCCCAGTTAATGGAGGCTGTACAAGCTGTCATATGTCCCTTTTAACACTTACTAACTATGGTTAAGATTCATTCACCCCTAGGGTTCATGCATCTAACCTTGGTTTTTATAAGAAAAAAAATATTAACCTTAGGTTGATTATGCTTAACCATAGTTAAAGGCATAGTTCGAAAACTCAGCGAGTCACCCGAGTAACTTGGCCGAGTTACTCGACTCGGCTGAATTTCGAGTCGAGTCGCCTCAAAACTCGAAGGAGACACTATTTACCGAGTTACTCAGGTGACTCGATCGAGTCTAGCCGAGTTTTTCGACTCTCCATACTAGGTCGAGTCATAGAAGGGTATTTTTATCATTTTTAAAAACCTAAACTAAAATGTCACACTATTTTTGCATCATATTTTTTAGGGTCTACAAAAACAACTTACTATGGGTTTTGTTAAACCTAATTTTGTTGTTTGAAGCTGTAAAACCAACGTACTTTGAGTTCTTTTAACCCAAAATTTTTAAGTTATTACATGTATATTCCGAGTTGGACCGAGTCGATTTTTTTTCGAGTTTTCCGACTTACTCGACCTGGCTAACTTTCGGGTCGAGTCGAGTTTTCGGGTTTTTGAACTATGGTTAAAGGGAACTCTAATTTTAGTAATGTTTATTTTGCTATTTTCATTTTCTTTTTAGGTACCGAGAGTCTAGTTGGGTTGTGAACTCTTAATTAAGAGTTATGTAAGCGTTTTAATCGGTTTCTAGGTTTTTTCCATTTTTGGGAACTTTACTATTTCGGGTAAGTTCACTTTCAGAAGGACGTCAAGTCAAAATAGGAGTACAGGTCTTTATTTAAGCTAACGGTTGTAATGAACCACTTCAGTATATGATCAATTGAATTTCATTCCTATTTTTAAATAATTTTCTTCTCTAGTTTTCGTCGTGGATTCAAGGTTCTACTCCAAGAAAGAAGACGGCGATCTTATCCTTCTTTCTACACACTTAGTTTGTGTCAGTACAGGTGAATCAGGTGATGGATACTCTAAAGAATAGGAGGAGCTCAATACCACAAGTTCAAGAACATGAATTAAGACTTGCCGTCATATTGGATTCTAGGAAACTCCAGTTGGGATGAATCAATGTTTGCACCTGGGTTGGTTTATACTTTATAGAGGTGCTTTGAGTGATCACCTTCTAATTTATTGGCTCATTGGAAGAATTTTATATTTACCATTTCATTTCTACAAGACCGAGTTTTGGTACCTTTTACATTTTTGAGTTACGACTTGTTAATGTCCCAAAGCTGGTATTTCACTAAGTCCATAATATATTTAATGACTAATTAGATACTTGAACCACACAGATCGTGCATTGGAAGGCCCATTTTCTTAACCATACTCATTACTTCAAAACATGCAAAGATAAAAAGTGATCTTGGCAAGACAAAGAAGAAGTGAAACCCGATGATCAAGGGAAAGTCTCTTCTTCCATCTCTTTCCTCTAACTGTGAACAAAGGAGGATGATATGCAAGCCTGTTTAAACTCTCCTTTTATTTTTTTTACTTCGTCAGCAAAAAAAACTTGAGACCTTTTTCCGCTCTAAAGGCTGCTTCACAACACCAACAATAACAAATTTCAAAAAGGGAGGAAGAACTTAAATGATCAGTGCTTCAGAATATCTTCTAACCATGTTTATATATTGATGCAAGGCTTAGAAGTCACCAATGAGCCATCTCGTGAAGTTTGGTCGAACCCAGGCATTAGAAAAAGGAAAAAAAAAAAAACTAATAAAATAAAAAGGATCTTGATGGACGAACATTTAGTTGGTGCCAGGTGCTGTTTTCCAGAGTTCTTATCTGATGCAGATTAAAAAAAAATCAAATTCCAAAATTCAGACACTTTAAGGAAAATAATTATGAACACAACATGCTTTCAATCATTTCCAGCTTTTGGTTCACATATCTTGGAAACTAGGCATATGCACAGCCAACTGATTGAAGGTCTATGGGCCAAGAAAGTGAGGAGATACAATCTAGAGATAAAATCGGGCAAATCAAATAGGCAATATGATCATCGTTACGAGAAGTAAGCACACACCTGGACTGAAGTAGAAGGATCATGTAAAAGCTGAACCAAAGGAGTGACCATCATTTCATTCATAAAACGACCTGCACTCAGATTCTGAATAACATCATATTAACAAAATCTCTAGAGGATCAAATCAGATTTTAATTCATTAAATTAGTAATCTTCAATGCGAACCTTAA
Organism: Tetracentron sinense; assembly: GCA_015143295.1. Lineage (NCBI taxonomy): Eukaryota > Viridiplantae > Streptophyta > Magnoliopsida > Trochodendrales > Trochodendraceae > Tetracentron > Tetracentron sinense. Next base: position 40,334,636 of record CM026563.1, read on the forward strand.
CCGATCGAGAAACACTTCTTATACAGATGCAAGCCGCAGAACGCACATCAGCACTATCATGACTTAGTGAATCAGTTACCAAGTTCAACACCTATAACATTCACAGGAAATAAGTTAGGAGTTGCACGTAAGTTAGCCATTCACGCATCTGAATTTATTCAAACTGCAAGCCTTGAATCATCTTAAACGTGAGTGTAAGTTACCTATTCAGTCACAGCTAATAGTGCTTTGGTTTCTTCATATAACAGACCATTTAACTAATTAATTTTCCATAACCAATGCAAAAAGATAAAGACTAGAAAACTCGTGAACGATTGTTCCCATGCTAGTTATATTATCCCTAATACACGTCCTTACTCCTTAATGATGCCGATGTAACTCTCTGAACTCTTTTCTTCCGCAATTTCCACCAAAATTAATTCTTTAGGAACTATCATATGTTTCTTCAAAGTAAATGAAGACCACATGGAAATTCTTCCTCATCTCTCAACTTATTAGCAACTCGGAGAAATCTTCAATTAACAAACTAGAATCCAAATTGGGTTTAAATAGCTTACAAGATAAGCTAAAAACAGAAACCAAATCAAACTAAGAATTTATACTAGGTCTAATCTAATCATAAACTAAAACAAATATCTAATACTATCTAATCCTAACTAAATATATATATAGTCACACCTTCATACTTCATATTTTCTCCAAAACTCCCCCTCAATTTCATGGGGATTAAACAATCTTTATGAGCTCCACAACAATAGTCAAAGTTTAAATCAGTGTCAGTGTAAACTTCAGCCGCTAAGAAAATGAAAACATTTCGAGAAAATTTAAGGAAGCTTAAAGAAACAATGTACAAATTAAGGAAATATAGGAAACATTAGGTAACCGATGGAAATTTAAGATAAAACTTAAGAAAATGATAAATTAAGGATGAATACACACTCAAAACTCTTTATATATATAATAATTTAGAGAGGAAAAGTGAAATAAATTACAAGTGACAAACTGTCACCCATGATTGAAACTTTATGTCAAAGTTACACATAATTAGTCTACAGCCATGGTCGTGAAGTAATACTGTAATACATCCAAAAAAGAAAAATCTATATATTAAGAGCACACCATAACCTATATCCACATAGCTATGTTGCACAGACACGTTCATGGGTGTTAGTGTCGAACTTAAATACGTGGTATTGGACACGGACCCAAAAAAAAAAAGATTCGAGACACAAGAGGATATTTTAACTTTTTATTTTAAAATTTATTATAATTTAAATGTTATTTGAATAATACTATATAAGGTAGTGTAGTCAAGGCGTTTAGGCGATGCGATGTAGCCCAGAATGGGGATCCTTTGTTTTGTATTTAAGAACGGAATTTAGCAAAAATTCAAGTTCTCTCTTGCAATTAATAATCTAGGGTTCAAAAGTGGGGAATAAACCCTTAAATTGTCAATTCCAATACTCAAACTCCACTTCAAAGTATCGAATCTATCCCAAAATTCTCAATTTCAATCAAAGACCAAATAACTCAATGTAGGGTTTTCTATAGATTTGGGAAACTCTTGGAATATCAAACAAGTAAATCAAAACAACTCAAATCCCCTATTTAATATATATTTCGAAATCAACCCTAAGCTTTAAAGTTTCCAAATTTGATTTATATTAACAATTATCAATTTCGGTTGAAGAAGAAATTGATCTTCTTGAAAAATCAGCAATAGAACAAACTAACAATTCAATAAGATCAACTAGTAGGCTATGATTAACCAAACTAGAGTGATAGATATGGAAAAGGTGAAGTAAAATTACCTTGATTAATGGATGGAGTGAAGAACAATGACTATTGTTCTAGGAGAAATCAAAGATCTCTTCCTAAAGATAATAAGAAGTAACTTCTCTTCTAATTCAGCATTAGAAAAATTATTCTAATTCAGCATTAGAAAGCTTGGATGAGAATTATCTGCATAAATTTCTTCAATAATCATAAACTTAAACTCTCTCTCCTCAATGAGTTACATAACTATTTATAGAGAAAGAAACCCTAATTAGAAATAGCTAGAATAAGGAAATTATTAATCCTAATAGTAATAGAATAAGTCAACATGACTTGTTTCTATTAACTCTCTAACTCTAATTGAAAAGTAAATTAATTACTAATTGCAGGAAATTTTGAAAATTCTATAAATAAATAAAAATTAGAATTTATCAAAATACCCCTAAGAAGGAGATTTGGCATATCTTCATAACTAATGACCTCAGTGGAGCCATAGGGGTATCGTACAACTTGGGAAGTGGCCCCCTAGCTTGCGGTTGGGCTGGTTAGACTAGGGTGGGTCAATGTGGGCCTCACTTGCATTTCTTTAGTTTGATTTTTCACCTTCCCGGGTCTTTGGACTCTTATAGAACTTCAATAAGGTTTCTTCTTTTCATTTTTCCTCTATTGGATTCACCTGGAGGTTGATATGAAGGCCAAGCCCAATAGATGTGGGTTGGTTGGAATGCAGAACCATTGTATTAAGGGTCCAAATTATTTCAAGCCCTATTTTTGAATAATCAAGAATAATCAAAAGGTCTGAATTATTTTTCCTCTTGGCTTACTTTTGCTCTGCATTACGATGCCTAGGCTATTAGGCTTGGATAGGCGATGCATTACCTAGGCGATAAAAATAATTTTATATATATATATTTTTTAATATACATATATGTATGATATTAATATATACAGATAGCTATTCAAACCTCCTAGGGTTGACAATAATCTAGGCAAATTAACATTTAATAGCCCACCTCATTTCCAATTTATCTCAGCAGCAAGCTTCTTTTCTTGTCCAATTGTGGCTCTAGTATGTAAGTCTTTTTCTGCTAAATTGTTAATTAACTTTTTGACCATCTAGATGAAAATATTTTAAAAGACTAAAATATGAGACTTTTCCTACCGGACTTCTGAGTTTTAGTAATGTTTTGATATAGTAAAATTTATGAAATTTTAAGATTTGAGAAATACATTAACATTTGCAAGTTGAAATTTTGACCTAATTCCTAAAATGCAGATTTTGTTCTTTAACTGAAAATTTGACTTTTTATTCTTCCGGAATTTAGATCTAAAATATTTTTTATTGAATTAAATGGGGGTATAAGCTTATCTTAAATAAATGGAAGTAAAATTTGTTCATATAAATAAGTTGTCAATAGGCTTACAATTAAGAGAGCTAGGTGACTTTCGCCCACCTAAAGAAACACCCAGGCGATGATGGTCCAAAACACCTAGGCGACACCTTGACTACATTGATACAAGGTTAAAAAATATGAAAGCAAAATTATTGCAAACAACACTAAGTAATGTATTACAAACTACAACTCATCAACTAATATAAATAAGGCACGAATTGAAGCAAATGAACTCTTGAACATATATGTATCATAAATGTTAATGCTAATCTCAAAGAGGAAAAATTTAAAAGAGGTTTTGGAGCCCGAATTTAGCCCATTGATGTCCCTATTCCTCTCTTTCTCCCCTTTTTTTCCTATTACAGGCATTTGTAATTCCTCATATTCTGTTTTTCTATTTTTCTGTTGAAAACAAATAAATCATGGTTTTTCCCCTCTTTCCCTACTAGCTTATCTTTCCAGTAATAAGAGTTAGAAAGAATTTTCTAAAATTTATGCTAATTATTTGCAGTTGTATGCCTTTTGGTATAATAAACACCAAAAGTTTATGGGTATCAGGTAGGCATGTCAACAGAGCAAATATAAAGCAGTTATTGTGATATCTGAATTCAGTTCAATTAATAATACCTAATATCTAAATCTGCTCCGATATCCGATGGATACTATATTAAGGAAACTTAATTCGAATTCATTTAAATACTCAAATTCGGATATCATCTAAATTCGTCTAAATATCGTAATCGAATTCGGATTATATCCAAATTTGACCGATTACTGAACTAAATTCCAAATGTTGTCCAATAACTGATTTCAGATATCACAAGTCAAAAACCACAAGTCACAACTAAATTTCAAGCAACCGCTAATAAAGGAAACCCAGAGAACATGAGGAGCGACAAATGATGAAATGACAATGAGAGGAAAACACTATATCCCTAAATTTCAAGCAACCGCTAATAAAGGAGACCCAGAGAACATGAGGAGTGACAAATGATGAAATGACAATGAGAGGAAAACACTATATCCCTACATAGAGGCATCAAAAAATTTTGAAAAATTAAACAAAAATCAATGCAAAATTGGATGAATATTAGGTCAAAGAGGTTAGTATCCCAATAATAAATTCACCAATACAACCAAGCCCTTATTAAGCACATGGAGGAATATATCAAAGAAATAAATATAATAAAAATATTCCCACCGTGGGCGCATCAAATCCAAACCCATGAGACATCATCAGCCCTGGCCTTGGCATAGACCCCCCCCCCCCCCCCCCCCTCCCGGTTCTGTGCCTCCCACTCCAATTCATGCAACCCCACAAAAGCTCTTTCTACTGCATCCATCGTCCTGCAAACTGCATCAACGACTATAAAGCAGCCACCACCGCTACAGCTCTCAGGTTTAACCCAGGCAAAACTAGGTATGACAGATTCTGCTGTTACCCAACCCCTTGCGGTTAATAATCATTTTTTTTTAATAATGTTTTTTTCCTTGCCCTTGTCCTAGTACTGACATGGCAGTCAAGGGTTGAGACAATTGGGGTTGAATTGAAATGCAGGAAGGTTGTATCGGCGTTGACTCCAGCTGAGAGGAGAGGATCGAGGAGAGGAGAAGAAGGCGACGCAAAGAGACACCAAAGTCCGAACCGAACGGCCGAGGAGTTGAAGTGTCAAAGACGTAGAATAGGGTTTGTTGTAACTTGTAAGAAGGTATTTATATTAAGTTGTATAATTACATTACTATTCTCATATAGGTAAAGGAATTAGAGTATTACCTAAAATTTTGTTAAAGGTTTCTAATAATAGTATAAAGGGCATATTGTCATATAAAATATATTATATACTACTAGTCAATTGGATAATTAATTGAGATAGTGGACTATTTTGATCCCATCTAAAAGATAGTTAAACGGAAAAATACTGCATAACTGGATTCAGATACAATCTGACTCCGTTGACAAGCCTAGTCTTCAGGCGTGTCCATGTCGTCTAAGTCCAAAATCATGAATTCTTGTTGATATGAGTCACATTAGGAATGTTTGTGTCTGAATCCATGCCCACACATTTCGACACGGGATACACTTGTTATCTTAAAAATCCCCGTAACATAACCAGAGAGTTATTAGGTAGTTGATAGCTCCGAGTTAAATTATAAAATATGATAATAACCATCCAACAAATTTATACTAAGTAATATTTTTTTAAATATATATATATAATAAAACACAAGGTTTCATATTATTTTCCACATTTTAGTTTATTTTCTAACTTTTCAAAATTTTAATTAAATACCATTTTTAACTAAAACTTAAGCCATCAATTATTTTTTTATACTAATCAGTATGTAAGATATAATATATCATACTCGCATCATTTCATGAGATTTCTTAATTTACTTTTTATATCTTATATATTAAATATTTTTTTATAAATTAAAAAAATTGGGATATTATGGTCTGAATACATCAATAAACATTGGTCAATCCAATGATCTTCATTTTGGTTGTTTTTTGTGTTTTTATTTTTGAATTGCAATAATAATTTATTAATATAGTAATATATATTATATAATGAGTTTAAATGCGAAAATAGGTTAATAACGCATTCCATGTCTAATATATCCCTAAAAGCTACCTTCTCAATATATTTTAACATGAATTTTCCTGGAAAAATAAGTATTGATTGAAATATTTCCATATTTAGAACGGAATTTTGTAATTTTTGAACTACAAAATTGACATTTTGGTCGAAGTTAACCGAAATGATTTGAAGTTGACCAAAGTTTATCAAAATACTTCCCAAAACCATATAGTTTTATAACTAGATGTTGATTTCTTCTCAAGGACCATGGAAATCGACACAACCGAAATTGACTGTAATGTGTCCGACATTGTAAACCATCATTCGAGATTTTTCCAGACAACATTTCTATACATATTGACTGAAACATTGGATCTAAAATAATATGAAAGTAATGTCAGGAATGGGAGAAAATAAATATATCGAAACATTAGGAAGTGGGTTGAAAATATTGTAATTCTTAAATCGCAAGTAGTTTTATATCAATAACTGGAGAAATAGACACATTTCGTAGGAAACATTATGAAATGTGTCAATTTTTAAAACCATGACATCATTGTCATGGTTGTTGATTGATATGACGTCGAAGACGTCCATTGGCCTGACGCTAAAATTTGTGTGATGAAAGAGAACTGCCAATACATGGACCTTTGTGGGCCGAAGATACGAGCCTTGATAGGAAGTAACAATGGTGAAGGCACGAATTCCGGCAGCTTTAGTAACTTAAGCAAAATAAGAAAATTAATACAAATAAAGAAGGGATACAAAAGAAACTTCAGACCTAATGGGTGGTGGCAACACCACTACCAAAAGAACGAAATCTATTGAGGTTTCCACAAGAACTAAGTTGTATTCTTTGATACCATGTTAACTCAGAGATAGCTTCAATTAATTAACCGGTACCCAAATTGGGTTTAAATAGATTACAAGATAAGTTAAAAATAAAAATCAAATCAAACTAGGAATTTATAGTAGATTAAATCTAGCAAATCTAAAGTAATTACCTAATACTATTAATCCTAACTGAACACCTAATACTTAGTATTTTCTTTAACACTCATCAATATTTTCAAGTACAAGGATAGCCTCAACGGTTGAGTGCCCCTGCACAAAAACAAATTGGTTCCGGATATATTAGTTTCTTGTCTTAATCTTTGCTCCATCATTGTCTACTACATTTCATAGTATTGACAAATAAGTTTGATCCCATAATAAGTGCTACAAAGCTAATTTTTTGACATTGCCGGGAATGAGTGGTTTTGTATCAGAATTGATAGTTTTTTAATCCAGATTGGACTACACAACCCAAGAACCAGGGCCTTTGGCAATTTGGTTCAACCCTTAAAGCGGATGTACAAGCAAAACCCACTAAAACCAATAACAGTTAAACCATCAAACCACTTGACCTGCATAGTTTGCATTAAACTGGCTGGATTGTGCAGAAAGAGAGAGGGAGAGGGACGAAGTCATTTCCACAACTGAATACGATAATAAGAGATGCTGCTAGTCGAGGTTGTCATCGTGTCTCATAGAAAGAGAGTTAAAAGATCAATCGAGTGGAGTTGTTGTCACTGTTGGGGAGAGAAATGTAGAAAGAGAGGGAGAGGAGATGCACCTGTTTCCTTCATTGTCAGAGAAAGTTCTACATAGATAGAGAGAGAGAGAGAGAGAGAGAGAGAATTTATTGGTATCAGATAAGGGAAGTTGGTGGAGAAAGGAAGAAGGATATGGAGTCAGAAATAAAGGATTTTCCCTTTAATTTTTCCGACTTTAATATTTAAGCCTTTATCTATAATGTAAGGTGTTGAGGCCTGAGGGTTAGGGTTAGCTGGAATCTTTATGGCTTAACTGGCCTATATCTACTAAACTAGACTGTTCCAGTAGCCTGGTCCTATTACAAAAGAGAACAATAGAGCACAAAAGGGGAAGTGAAAGGCTAACGAAGAGGTAAAGGCAGAAGAGCTAAGGAATAGATGTGGCGGTACTCATTTTCATGTATCAACATAAGGTAATGTCAATGAGTCAACCACGGTAAAACTGTCACTCTGACTGGGTTGACCTAACCTATCCCCTGGCTGGTTTGATCATCAAGCTAGGTTTCAAAACATTGGTGCAACAAAGCAAACTTCCAATTACCAAGGAGTGACACCACATATGGTCAAGTCTGATTAGACAGAACCACCATCCAATTTTTCTTTTGTATCAATGAGAAAACTTTACTAAAAGGTAACAAGGTAGAGAATACAAAGGTTGGGTGTTCAAAACAAGTGATGAAGAGACAATTCCTACAAATCATGTTTTAGCCCAACTATTAGCCCTAGTTGGATGGACTTCCATCATCGTCTATATTTCTTTCAATTGAATCTACAAAAACATAAAGAAAATGAATATCTAAATTGAATCAACTAATGGCTTCTCCAAGAGATACATAATATTTTGGTTATTTCAACCACATTCAATAGGAGTAATGTTTCCCAGTGCTTTATTAATCATCATGCAAAAATATAACATGGCAAATACAAGAGGTGAGTTTGCTAATTTGGTAAATTGTATGAGCGTTGATACCAAAGACCTTTTTGAAGAAAGGAAAGATAGGATTAAAAAAAGAACAGACATTCGAGCATAATTACAACCCCCAGCATCCTCAGAGATAATCTGACTGAGGGCCCTAGGGAAGGCAGAGGGGTCCAAAATAAGCTCGCCTGGAGAGGCTATAACTCTAGACAAAAAATCTGCCGCCCTATTACATTCCAGGTACTGAAAGATAAAGGAGAGGGAATCAAACAACGAGCGTGAGTCTTCAATCTAGGACAGGCAAGGGATACATTCCCATGGCCATGATACTTTGCCGTTAAGAATATCAATAGCAAAACAAGATTCTGAACAAACCAGAAGATTCCTATATTCACATTGCATTGCCTCACAAATTCCGCGAGCAAGGGCCTCCATCTCGGCAAGGATCATAGACGAGGGGGGCATACCACCGGCAATAGCTACCAAGGGCTCACCATTTAATTCACGAAAAATGCAACCAATGCCAGCCAAATTGCTCCTAAGAGAGCCATCAGTATTAAGACAGACAGTTCCCGCATCGGGGGGCCGCCAGCTGCACCAATGCGGGACCCGAGGCTTAAACTAAACATCAATTGCCCAAGAGCTGAAGAAAGATCTTGACAACTCTGAATCAAGCACCTCATAGGTCCCACCCAAAAACCGGTGTCTAGTGCCTGAGATAGTAGCAGCTGTGATATCTAATGCCGGTTTATAGGCATTTTTAAAGATCCGACGGCTGCGCTCGACCCACATATGATATATCATAGTGATGATGGACACCCGTTTCACATGACTCTGAAGCTCGGACCCAGCCATGTCTCGCGCTAACCAAGCCAACTCAAAGTGCCAAAGTCTAAGCGTACGACGCACAACCCCAGATCAACGGAGGACAGCACCCCAAACCTGCCTCAAATATGTGCATCCAAAGAATAAATGGTTTAAGTCTTCAAGCCGCCTACGACACAATACACAGCCAGATACATTGATAACCCCCCACCTCAACAACCAGTCTTGAGTAAGAAGGGGCGCCACAACAGGCCAACTAGGCTATAAAAGCATACCTCGGAATAGAGTAAGGGAACCACAACAGCTTAGCCCAAGCAATCCGGAGATTTGCCACACGCAGGCAGTGCCAAGCAGAGGAGACCGAAAACATACCATTCGAGGTGGCGGTCCAGATTATGCGGTCTCGAGCTCTATTACCAATCCTTTGCACCGCTAGGATATCAACCCAAACCTGAGTGATAGAGGCGGCATGGGGACGTTGAGTGCACCACGAACCATTAGAGATAATAGAGGAGATAGGGGCCATTCTATTTATGTCAACGCTATGACTAAGGTTGACATGGGGTGCTAGGGCAAGGACACCAGAAGGGTGCCATGGGTCCAGCCATAGGAGGGTGTCTCGACCATCCCCAATAAGGTGCCGAAAGTGGCTCAATACAAGGCCCCTCACTTTGAGAATACTCCAAAGAGACCAAGAGCAAGAAGAGGGAGTCCGGAGGATCCATATACAGTCGGACTTCAAATACTGCTTTTCAAACCAGCTCGACCAAAGAGAAGACTTCTTAGAGGCCAGGCACCAGATGTGCTTCATCAAGAAAGTTTTATTCCAGTCGGCAACATGCCTTAGCCCAAGGCCCCCCTCTTGCTTAGGGGTACAAACTGCCTTCCAAGCAACATTATGAATCGTCTTCCCCTCACCATAGCCACCCCATAAGAAAGAAGCAAACATACTCTCAATACGACTAATAGTACCACGAGGGAGAGCGAACACACTACACCAAAAAAGGTACGCTCCTTGGAGAATAGAGCGAAGGAACTCCAGCCACCTGGCAAAAGAAAGTTTACGGCTCTGCCAGGATCTAGTGCGCTGGGAGATCGAGTCAATAAGGGCCTGACAATGGACTTGATTTAGCCGAGAGGTGATCAAGGGAGCCCCAAGGTATTTGACTGGGAGGGTGCCCATATCAAATCCCAGAGTATTTACAATTTCAGTCGCAACCAAATGAGGAGTATGGCAAAAGTAGATCTTGGACTTCATCAGATTAGCATGGATGCCAGATAAATTAGCAAAGCGGCCAAGGGTGGCTAAGATACTTCTTGAGGAGCCTGCATTTGCTCCTGCAAAAATGAAAAGATCGTCTGCAAAAGAGATATGGGTGATGAGAGGGTGCTTACAATGAGGGTGGGTAGTCATTTGCTTGTTAATAGCGGCAAGATCCAATGAGTCCGAAAGGAATTTCATAACAAGAAAGAACAAATACGGAGCCATGAGGTCTCCCTGCCTAAGGCCCCTTGTGCCTCGAAAGTAGCCAACTTGGCTACCGTTGATCTTAATAGAGAAATGGGGATTTGTGATGCAGGCTCTTATCCGTCCAATGGAACGGGAAGGAAACTCAATCTTTGACAGAATAGCGAACAGAAAATCCCAACTAATAGTGTCATATGCTTTGCGGAGATCAATCTTCAATGCCATCCTAGGAGGCCCCCGGTGTATATGGTAGTTGTGCACAAGCTCTTGACAAAGGAGGATATTCTCAAAGATTTGCCTTCCACAAAGAAAAGCATATTGGTTAGGCCCAACAAGGTGAGGCATAACAAACTTCAACCGGTTAGTAATGATCTTGGAAATAAATCGATACATGATGGTGCACACTGAAATAGGCCGGTAGTTGGCAAACGAGCTTGGATTTGGGGCCTTAGGGATAAGCGTGATAACTGTTAAATTGATCTCACTGAGTAGCTCTCCAGACGCAAAGAAGTCATTTATAGGAAGAAAAACATCAACCTTGATAATATACCAACACTTCTGGAAGAAGAGAGCTGTAAACCCATTAGAGCCTTCTCCCCATTAGCAGAAAGAATAACATCCTCAATCTCTTCAGCTGAGACAATACACCGAAGCGCCTCGGCATGGCAGGCCTCCAAAGCACGAGGAATAGGCAGCTCAAAGGGACTGCATCGAGGTGGCACAAGGGGCCAAGGATATCAGAGAAAAACCGAATGGCTTCAGCTTGGACTACCTCTTGATCAAAAGATCTAGATCAATCAGACAAAACCACATAAGAAATTTTGTTCTAGCTAACCCGTGAGGCTACAGTCTTAAAGAAGAATGGAGTATTATTGTCGCCCAATTTGAGCCGAAGGACTCGAGAGCGCTAGCGCATCTTAGACTCCTCCCAATTAAGCAAACGGGCTAAGTTCACAGAGGCATTCCTTTCAGCAACATGAAGCTTTACATCTTGAGGGGACACTTAAGGGCGAGACTGGATAGAGGCAAGATCATCTCGAGCACACTTCAAGCTAACATCCAGGTCACCAAGGACCGATATAGACCACGCCTTCAGCTTCCTCTTAACTTCTTTCAAACGCTGGGCAACAATAAACATTGGGTGGCCATCCACTTAAAGGTCCCAAGCTTCCTGCACTATGGGAAGAAAGGACGGATGCTCAGTCCAAAAATTCAGAAATTTAAAGGGTTTGGATCCACTAACCTTGATAGGCTCAGCCAACACGACAATTGGGGAATGGTCTGAAAAACCCGGATGGAGAATTAACGATTCAGCATTATTGAATTGTTGCACCCATTCCATGTTAACAAGAGCACGAATTTGTTTAGAGTAGATGCACCCCCCCCCCCCCCCCCCCAACCTATGTTGGTCCACGTGACCAGATTCCCCTTATAATGAAGGTCAAACAAACCAGCATCCTGCAAGCTACGGGAGAAATGTTCAACCACATTTGGGTGAACAGGACGGCCCCCCAACTTCTCACTATTAGAGAGCATGGAGTTAAAGTCGCCCACCACAAGCCAGGGGCCAACCCAAGAGCGTGAGAAGCGGCGGATAGACTCCCAGAGACTACGATGCTCGACTTCAAAGTTGCTGCCATACACCACAGAGACGGCCAAAGAAACCCCACTACTAATCACATTGACCAAGCAATGCACCACTTGCTCTGAGGAGGATAATATATCAACATGAGTGGTCCCTCTATTCCACAAAACTCAAATCCTGCCATTAAGAGCCGTAGAATAGTTATCTATGTGTCCCCACCCAGGGAATAAGGATTAAGCTATAGAAGAAGCATTAGGGCTATTAACGCGAGTCCCAATCACACCAACCATGGCTAACTTATTCTTATTAACAAAAGCCTTAACCTCAGCCTGCTTTGTCGGGGAATTTAACCCTCTAATGTTCCAAGATCCGACACTAACCATTAAAACTACGATGTCGTGACGGCCACAGAGCAATTGCTCTGCTTTCCTTAACCATTCTTGCTCTTTCAAGATGAGCCATGCTTCGCATCTGGCACAAGCACCTTCGAGGCAAGAGGACTGGACCTACTATATAAAACAGGGCCGGAAGGGTCCTCAACAACAAGGTTTAAAGCATTGAATCTGTTCACATGGCCTGCAGGGCCAAGAGATTGACCAGGAGAGGAGGGATCCTCTGTAACGACCCAGAATTTTAATATAATAAAATTATGCGTTCATGGGTTCTTAATGGAGGTTAATTAGTTAATTATTTGTTAAATTGGTAAAAAGTGGGCTTTATTCGGGATTGGATTGTACTGGTAAAACTTCAATGTTTTTCCTCGAAAATCGTACACAATATGCGGGTCGACTATTTAGACGATCACTTATCGTTCCAGTTCCGTCGCGTATCGATTCGCGAAACTGCAGGAGTCTTAAATGTAAGAAAATTGAGAAAACCAGGAAATTCCAGATTTTTCCGGATTTAATGGAACTCCATAATTGTTGGGGATTCTAATAGAAATCCGTGCGGTTGGTACCACAACATGCCAGTCGGTCGTGAGGACGACCGTCTGTCGTTTCAACAGTTAATTATCTCATATGAAGAAACGATAGCGTGTTTTGTGTCCGAAATCAGAAAATTAGTGGGTTTTGCAATTTTCTTCCGGACTAAAGTGCAGTTGTCAAAATTCAGTATTTTTCCCCGAAATTTTTATAGTAGGTGTCGGACTGCCCCAAGTTCGTCACTTGAAGTTTTGTCACGATCGGGTATCATATAGCAGGATTTCGGAGGGCACATGCGTGAAAAAGTGGGAAAATCCGGTCAAAGTAGTTGACTTAGTCAACTACCACTTTCCACACCAAATGGGTCATGTGCTTTTGCACATGATCTAAACCCCTTTAAAGCCTATATAAATGGGGGGCCAGCCCCCTCATTGCTCACGGTTTACCAATAGTGCCACAGAAATTTTAGAGAGAGAAAGTGAGGAGAGAGAAAGGAAGAGAGAAAGAGGAGAGAGAAAGGAAGAAGAGAGAGGAAAAGGGAGGTCATCTTTGGGTTTTTCAACATCCCCGACGCGTTGGCGGCGTCTAATTTCTTTCCCGGCCCCTCGATTTGAGTGTAGAGAGAGAAAAAGGTAGAGAGAGAAAGTGAAAGTTAGAGAGAGAGGTTGGGAACATTTGTGGGTTGTGGCCAGTTAATAGAGTCTCGGGACTCGAAATGAAACATGATTGATGATTGAAATGATAACTTGGTAATATGAATACATTCATAACTGAACCCCATAATTGGAAAGTAATGTGAGATTGGGAACCTCGGTTAGGGTGATGGAACCCTAAGTGACATTGGGTCACAATTTATTATATACTGTTCTATTTTACAATAACATGCAAATTAAACTGCTTATTATATCATTATTGATGCGTGTTATTATGTGGAAAATAGTTTAGAAAGGCTGTGGTTTTTTGAGCTTCATAGCTCACTGACTTTTTATGTCAGCAGATCTCGGAGCTGCTGACTAGTAAGTGAAAAGTCCAACTGGACATTTTCGAAGATTGTACATACTGTACCCGGTGTGATAGAGGCGCCTACTTTTGTAGAACAGACTTGATGTAAATAATACAGGTATATGGTTTGTATGATGGCTGTTCTGATGACAGGTATTATTTGCTTTTTGGAAGCATCTGATAAATGTTTAAATTTCCCGTATTTTCACAGGTAAAGTCTTCCGCTTGCGTGATTTGACGATTGGGCGCACATCTTGGAACTTGATTCCCTAGGCACGGGTTCGGGGCGTCACATCCTCAACCTCGCAAGCCGGAAATCCAGTGTACGATTCAGGCTGACCAGGGGACGTGTGAGTCTGGTGGGAGGGAGCCACATTGACCCAACGATCAGACAAAGAGGGCAGCTCCCCAGGAAGAGGGCCTGGGTCTAGATGTTCCACAACAGGGTCGAAAGGGGATGATTCGAGTAGGGAGTCAACCATTGCATTACCGTATTCGGGAGCATCCACCATTGTGGCATTAAGACAAGCATCCAGCGGTTCCGTAAGATGATTTACAAAGGTAGGCGGTTTTGCAACACCTTGCACCCAAATCTGCTTAACAGTTCAGTGGCACTTGGAGGTGACATGGCCAAACACACCACAAGTATCACACGCTGCGGCTTCCAATCATACTCAAGACGGAGCTTATAGTTCTCAATGCCATTCATCTCAATGAAGAGCTTATCCTTCAGGTCAGCATCCGCTTTCACCTCCACACAAACCTTAGCATAGGATATACGAGACTTGGCTAGAGTCTGTTGATCTGCATACATGGGAATCTGCATACATGGGAACTCCAATGCCACTAGCAATTGCACCCAAAAAACGTGGAGTCCAAAACACAAGGGGGAGGTTATAGATTTTGACCCAGATGGGAATCTAGGAGAACTCAATCTTCTCCATATTGAATCTACGGTCCCAGTCACGCAGAACCAGGAGTTTATTACGGACGAACCAGAGTCCCCCCCTTCCAGGACCTTAATCCTATCTTCAACACAGGTAAACTTACATATGAAGCAACCATTATCAATCATTAGAACCTCAACCTCACCCTTCAAACCTCATATACGTCGAACATAATTTTTGATAACTTGAAAGGGGGGTTTTGGGCCTATGAAGTAACCGATGAGCGAATCTTTCCAATCGGCTTCGCCCTCTGCTAAATCCTCTTTGGAAGCCTCGATTACAAGTTTGTCATTCGAGAACACAGGCTCCAAAGACCTTGGTTAAAAATATGTCTTCATGAGTTAAACCACAAACTCTAACCTGCTTGCCCACAATGAACATGGTTCCAAATATTGGTATCAGTCGCCATATCGGTAAGTCCAACATAGGATACGTATCGGCGTATCGGTTGGATACGGCAGAAAAATTCAAGATACGTTAAAAAAAGCAGGATACACAAGGAAAAACTTGGATACCTTGCATAAAACCTCTTTTAATGCAAATATAAGCTTAAAAAAAACTAAATGAAGGCCTTCAACTACATTTATAATCATACATGAGTTCATAAATTTATAAGTTAAAAAAGGCGTGCACACTGATAAATATGTATGAAAATACGAACCATAATTACTTAACCGAGTGATAGAATCTCACTTGCATTCATAAATCAAAAATATGAAAATAGATAGACCCTTATATTCACAAATCAAGTTATATACATGATAGAAGCTCAATACAACATTGAGCTTCGTGTCGGCTCATACTCTATCATTGTGGGATCAGGAATTGAGTAGAGTGATACATTATAAGTGGTCCAGACATGATGACACCACAGTGTCCAAGTCATCATTGTGCGGTACATGCCTACGTACATTTGTACATATGCCTGTTACCGAGTTGTGATTTGTTCATAACTGTCAGTCAAAGACTGTGACTGAGCATCATAACCAGTGGCTCCTACTGATAAGTAGGGTTGGGCTAGGGCATTATAACCAGTGGCTCCTGATAAGTAGGGCTGGGCTGGGGCATCATAACCAGGGAGATAACCTTATTTACATATTAATATATAAAATAAATGAAAGTAAAATCAAGTTAAAATCATTTACTTAAATAATATATTATGTAAATAAGTTGTGTGTATCAAGTTTGTATTGTGGATCCTAATGTAAATGGAAAGAGAAAAAAAATTAACTGAAAAATCTCTGTGTCAAGTGTATCAGGCCTGCATCGGCCTGATACAGTGGAGTTTTTTTTTCCAGCGTACCAGTGTATCGGATAGCTCCAAATAGGATACGTATCGGCCCGTATCAGTCGATACGTATCGATATTTTAAACCATGACTATGAAAAAAAAGGAATATAATTATAGATAAACTATTAATTAGGAGGAACAGGCATGCAAGAAGAGATCATTCATCATGTGTGAATCCAGGGATTCGGACTATGATTTCGTTTTCCTGTGGACAGCAACCTTGGATAAGATTCTAACCTTAGATCACTTGAAACATAGAGGGTGGGGAATCAAAAATAGATGTTATATGTGTCTATAAGATATGGTAATAAATCTTGGCGAAACCATTACCAAACGGCCCCGAACCAATACGAGCCATCTTAGTTTTACTTAATGATCGTTACTTAACGTTTGACATTGAAATATTGTATTACATACTATGAATTTTAGAAACTCATCATATCTCACGTCTTTTAAAATTTTAACCTTCTTCTCCCTCCTAAGCCAAATATAACCACTCCATCTTTTTTTCTTTTCTTTTTTTTATCAAAAACTAGATCTCCAAATCGACAATTTGAATCTCAACAACCCAATTTTAGTTTTAAATAAAAACAATTTGGGCTTTTTAATTGGGTAAGAGAACTTTTTTTAATAGTTGTTTGTTAGTTTTAATGCATGTTAGCAAATTTTGAATAAATTCATGGATTTCAAATAAAATCTATGATGATTTGGGTTATGCATTTTAATTTGTATCTCATTATTTATTAATTGAACTTGATAAATAAGTAATTCCATGAATAATTTGCAATTACTGTCAATGTTTTTGTTTGTTTATTAAATGCAAATATTTTTCTTTAATTCTACATTTTTTATTTTTTATCTACAGAATGGTAGTGGCAATACGGGTTCCAACCATAACGGCCGAAACCGTTACGTTACAACCATACGTAAAGGTTTCAGCCAAACCCATTCAAATCAAAACCGTTAATGTAAAAAACCTTGCTATCAGAGGAGGAATAGATCACTTGTCGCTTCATTGTCCTTTAGTAGATTTGCGGTCAATCCCTATCCCTATGAGGGGTGTTATGGGGTTTTCTCATCCATGCATAGACTTCTTATCTAGCTAGGTCACATGTGCTGAATAGGGAGGTCTGCAGAGTATTGTGTGTAGATATTGTCCAGAACTATTTGCTAGGTCATTTAGTAAGAGAGAAATTTAAGGGTTTTTGGAAATCAAGCTCTTCCAAAGAAAGATTATGGTTTCTCCTCTCTAAGTTTTCTCTCTCTTCGTCTTCTATTAGGAGGGACTAGGGAGAGTGACAAACTGGAACTCTTCCTTCTAGGGTTCGGTTATATATCTTGATGGTTTCATGAGCTTCGTTTGTCTTGCTTAGTGTTTTGTGGCTACTCCTGTATAACCACTCTTCCGTTCATATCTTTTTCGATTAATATATTTCCCAAGTAACTAATCAAATAAAGACAACAAAGGAGATTATTCAACATAAAACTAATTAGAGAGCTAGCAATCAATAGCATGCAAGTTAATGTATCCTATGAAACAACAAACCTGCAATGATAGGAGCCTAGACCTGCAGTTTTCCAATTTTGAGCAGAGTTCAGCTAATGCCAGCAATATTCCCTGGAACCGTTTGACCTGTGCAGGAACTTTTTGTAATAAGTTGCAAAGTTTATCAACAGCATTGACCTCAAATGCTAGTTTATGTAGATCCTCCTTTTCTGCAATTAGATTCACCAATGCAAATGGAGCATCATCGCCAACTTGACCAGGCTCTTCAAGAAGCTCAAGCAATATCAATATCAATTTGGTTTTTATTCCTATGTCTTGCAGATAGCAAGGAGAAGTATTCCTTATAACAATCAAGCACATGCAGGCAAGTAGTCTTGTCCGAGGACACCTATCCTTCGTTAACTCAGTTATAGCACTCAAAGCTCTTCTGCTCTCAGATCCCACAAACTTTGAGATTACTTCAGGGTTATTCTTGACAACCACAGCTAGAGAGTCTAAACTAGCATCTTTCTGATTTAGAGAACCTTCGAGCAGACTACCAAGCCTCCTTAAAACCCCAGCATCACACAACGCCTTCTGCTCTGCATTTGTCTCACAAGAGTGTGTTATGATGCTTGCACCAAGTCCTGTAACATTTTCATTCTCACTATTCAGGAGTAAATGAAGGAACTCCATCTTTTCTTTTTGAAGGAAATCATATTTCGGAGCCAGTTTTGATTGAAAAATCATTCTTAGGGAACGGGCACCAGCATCCACAACCTGAAAGAACAAACAAATCCATCCCAATGGCATTAAGCAATTCAAATAAGCACAAGGATACTGATAAAAGAAACAGGGTAATTCGGATATTTAAGAATTCCAAGGTTAATCCAAAAAAACTGAATTTCAGAATACTGTGTAATTAAGTTTATAATAATTAAACTAAAGTACCAACAGATGCATCTAATAGAGCAGAAAGAAGCTGCAAAATTTAAAACTTCCAAAGACTCGAACAAATTAAACATTTGAAAACATTGTAAATGGCTAAAATTTCAAAAGCAACCAATGCCAAATATGGAGCTAGCAATAACTATGAATACACGATATCCAACTTCTGAACATGTGAGGTGAACAATAATCTTTGCATGGCCTTAAAATTCAACACATTTTCTAATGTTTACTATGAAATGTGTGCATTTCCATGGGTATCAATATAAAACCTACATGCAACATGAAAATTAGAATATTTTCTGACACATTTCTTAATGCTTCATACATTTCTTGTCGTTCATTCCAAAACATTACTTTCTAATTAATAATTTTATATAAATACAATTCTCCAATCAACATATATGGAAATGCTGACTGGACAATAATATTTTGAATCATGGTTTTAAGTGTCGGCACATTTCATTCAATTTCAATTGAACTGTATCAACTTCCATTAGTCCCAAACGAAATCAACATTTAGTTATGAAACTACATGTTTCAGGAAGTATTTATGTCCACTTCGTATTATTTACGTAATTTCAGCCAAAATGTTTGTTTCGTAGTACAAAATATTACAAAACTTCTGTTGAAAGTTGAAACATAGAAATATTCTACCAAAGCTCATTTTCAATGAAAAACTATTTTTTTTAATATTTGAAAAAGTGATTGTTAGTTATAAATTAGATATTTAATGAGTTTTTAACCTAGTTTTTGGAGAATTATGGCTAGTAGTAGTATATGGCTCTCCTCTCTCAATGTTGCAGGAGGTCGAATCCTCTCTCGTTGTTTTTTTTTTCTCTTTGGCAGTAAGCCGCTAAACTGTTTGTTTTTCATCTTTATTTGACAGTCATTACTTCACTACTTGGTAGTATGATATGGTCTTTATATTTTGCAATGATATTCTAGTCTTACGCATTACTTACAATTTCTAATCTTTATGGTGATTGGTTGGAAAGACCCTTTGAGAAGCAGTAAGTGATCAAGGATTTGGATGAGAGTAGGGACAAAGCTCCTGGATCAAATGGCTTTACATTTACCATGGCTTTCCCTATTGTTTTTTAAATCAGTGCTTTTCATAAAAGGTGTTGGAACTTGGAAAGTAATCAAAGATGATGTGATGCTTGATATGGTTAAATTTCACTAGAATGTGTCCTTAGAAGTTTCAATAGCACTTTCATTGCCCTAATTCAGAAGAAAGGAAGAGTTGAACATCTTAAAAAAATTGAAGGATTAGTCTAATTCGGAGCTTATACAAAAATCTTAACCAAGATTCTTACAGCTAAGATAAAAGTGGTGATGAGGTCAGCAACATCCCCTTCTTTGTTCATGGTAGACAGATTTTGGATGGTAAGTTAATTGCCAACGAATGCATTGATTAAGGGATAAAGAGTGGTATGCACAGTTTGAAAATTTTATATGAAGAAGGCCTATGATCACATGAATTTTTTTTTAAACACCTCCCAGGGGGGGCAGGGGGGTTTGGCGGACCCCTACCCGTTTATTAAATTAAAACATGAAAATTACAAGGAGGGGACATAAACCTAACCCCAAAGAAGCTCATATTCTAATGTTAAACAAACTAGACTTATCAATTCTGATAATGCCTTTTAGACCTACTGGAATATCATCCATGCTTCTGAAAATTTTGCTGATAGCATTCAAGCCTCATTAGCTAGGAAATCAGCACAATTATTATTCTCTCTGAAAACATGAAAAGTCATGTTGCATTTAGCCTTAATCCGGACAATTTCCACTTTCCAATACCAAGCTTGCCAAGGCGCTTCAATAAGACCATTTATAACGTCTATCTAGTCTTAGAGTCACTTTCCACCTTTATATTCTGAATCCCCAAAGAATCACATAAGTTGCAACCGTCGAATATGGCTCTCAGCTTAGCAATGTTATTGGATCCAACCCCGTAGAACGATTGGAACGCCCTCACCATGTTCCCCTTGTTATCTCTAATAATACCTCCACGGCTCCACCACCACTTGTGCTAGCATTAGCTTTGGAAGCTCCATCTGTGTAAAGCTTCAACCAACCAGGAGAAGGAGCTAACCATTTAATAATGATGGGTCGAGCGACCTGATGATAGGGCACAGAATGATAATTTGCTTACCTTTCAAAAACACATTATAATTTATATAAAGCATGGGCTTTGGGATCCACTTGAGAGAATAGATGAGAGTATATGTCTCTATTTCCTCTTGTCGGTTCCTTTCATACCTTAGGGGCCTAAGACAGGATGACCCTTTGACCCCATTTCTTTACATTCTAGTGATCCTAAGCAAATGTTTAAAAGAACTGAGGAAGGATGAGAGTCGGAAGGGTACACTAAAGGGACAGGCCATCCAACCATATCACACCCTCAGTTTGCTAATGTGACATCCTTTGGAGAAAAATAATGAAATTATTAAATTTCAAATAGCCCATTCTCCATACTTGCACACAAAAAGCATTCTAACATGGAAATTTTGGATTTGTCATCAATCATTGAGCTTAGGTGTAATTGGTCGCCAAGAAAAAAAATTTAGAAACATGACTCAATTCGTGAAACCATAAAGAATTATAAGTAAGTGAGTTTAGTTATGAATTTAGTATAGTGCTAGGCACCCCAATACATCTGTCCAAAGGACGGTAACTTATACTTTCATAGTTTCTTTAAAATTTATCCATTTGATATACCGAATTTTTAAAACTGAATGAAATGATGAATGCAAGGATGATTTGAACTAAAGGACGATTCTAGACTTGAGCTTTACAAAAATATGAGAGAGGGAGAAACATGGTGCAAAGTATTTACTATAGGCACAAAGAGATCTCCTATAATTCTTAGGCCCAACATTACATTAGAAACCTATTCTAAAGCCAAAAATGAGGAGCTAATATGGTTAAGATGGCATAAAGAGACTAGAATAAAGATTGACAAATATGGGCAAAAGAGAAAGGGACTCAAATGGGGGCAAGGGCTTCATGAGCTTGAAGGAACAACCCAAAATGACCTTCCTTGCTAAGATAGCAATCCAATATGATGACTTCAATTCTAGAGCCTAAGTAGACTCCATTTAAAACTAGCCAAAGATGAGAAGGATGGATGTATGCAATTATGCGTGAAAACCCGGGTATCTTTTTATTTTAAAAACCATGAACAAAGTCTAAAACCAAAGGTTCTAAACCTAGAGGTACTTTCCTCTCCCCATTTTCATAAGGAGGCCCTATTCAGTGAAATACTTCCAAGGGGTCCAAACTACATTAGGAAAGAGGTTGATTTTCTAACTTAGTCTAAGGCCCATTACAAAAGAAAATAAACAAAAAAGGGGTTCTAAGCCTAAAGGTTCTTTCCCTTCCTCCTTTTCATAAGGAGCCTAATTCAGCGAAAGGCATCATCGGGGTTCAAAGTCCAAACTACATCGGGAAAAGGGTTGGTTTTCTATCCTAAGTCCTAACTAAAGGCTCATTACAAAAGAAAGAAAAAAAATGAGTAGAAGTAGATAGCGCTAGAATTTTTTTTATCGGTAAATCAGAGGTTATATTAAAGGGGAACAGAAAAGAAATACAAAAGCAACAAAAGAGATCATAAGAAAGTGAACTCGGGAACTGGAGCGAAGGAAACAAAAATAAAAAAGCAAGACAGTATAAGGAAAATAAGCTACAAAGAGAAATGAATAGCAGACTAAGCTACATGAACTAGCTAAATGGGGCCCACGACCTTGAAGCAAACCAAAAGTTTCCAAACCACCATCACCACACCGCTGAAAGATCCATGTCCTCAAGGTCTCTACTAATGAGCATAAGTCCACGAGAAGGCGACAAGCACCCTCACATATCCGTTGGGGGGAGACAGCTAAATATCAAAGACTACAATTTGGCTCCTTCCAAATCGACCAAGCCACCGTTCCCGATAGAAAACCCCAAATGGAAGAGAGGGGTTGTTCAAACTCACTAAAAGCCAACAGGATAAGAAGCTCCTAAGGGACTTCGGAAAGACACAGGCCACACCCAATCGCTCAAGGAAATGGCTCCAAACCTCTTATGCAAAAGAACAATGCATCAACAAGTGGTCTGCGCAACACAGAAAGCAATGATTTGCTAAAATCCATCCTCTTATTTTAGATGGTCGCAAGTGATCATCTTGTCCAAAGCAGCTTCCCAAAGAAAGAATGTGACCTTGGAAGGAACGCCCAAGTTCGACACAGCTATATGCGGAAAAGGAAGCAGTATATCCCCCACAAAGCATAGCAAAGGATTTGACTATGAAAAGACCTTTAGGATTCAATGACCAAACATGCTTGTCCCTAATAAGGGGGAAAATAACAAAGTTCTTGAGTCTACCCATCAGACTTAAGAAGTTCTCAAACTCCCACTCATTGAGACTACGTCTCAAATTAAGACTACAGTCTACACTCTACACACCTCCCTCCCACCCAAGCACTTGAAAAAAAACGCCACTGAAGCGTTCTTTCTCCAGGTTAGCAATTACAAAGTGTCTAAGTTAGATGAGCTCACCTAGTGTTGGTGGAGATCTCCTCTTGGTGGAGATCTCCTCTTGGCTCCTTCTTTCTCCTTCTCCTTCTTCCAAGGCCTGAGATTGGGAGAGGGGAATCTAATAAAAGGTTTGTTCTTCCTTGTATCTACCTTTCTTTTTTAATAAAATCTGCTTTACCGATCAAAAATAAATAAATAAAAGGTTTGTTCTAAAGGGATTCCTAGTTTCCTACCAGTCTAAGGGCTTATGGTAGCTAAGGCAAAAGCAAGAGAGCTAAAAGGAGAGTAAAGGAGGCTACAAGGGAGGCTAAAGATGGATTTCAAGAGAGATGCCTACCAAAATGCCTAGCTCTTTCAACGTTCTTGGGTATTGGTTGATTGTCGAAATGGGTAGAATACGGGGATATTCATAGGTGGCGAATGGGAGGGAGATTTCTCTCCTTTCCCATGTGGGACTAAACCAAATGGGTTCATCAAGGTCATTATCCAAATTGATGGGGATGGCCTTCCATGTCAGGAATAAAGGTTCTTTTTGTAGTTGCTTGTAGGAACTCCCGAAAATTATCTGAATTGTTGAAGGCTAATCCTGTCCACAAGCAACTCCCAAAAATTTCCTAAATTGTTGAAGGCTAATCCTGTCCAAAGTGCATGAGTATTCTAGAAGAATTTTGGACCAAAGTTAGGGCAAAGGTTTAGTCGTTTATACCGGGGTCATTTCAATTGAAAAAAGCATGGTCCTTTTTACTATAAATGACCCTAGTGGACCCCCCATAACTACTTCAAATCTTCCTCACATGGTTAATTGCGCTTCTAACAGATTTTTCAGAGGCCAGACAAGGGTCTAAATGACCAGCTCAAAATAGAGTAAAATAAGCAACTCGTTTATACCATAAACGACCAACTTACAATAAGCTAAATTGAGTGGGTCGATAATACTATAAATGACCACATGGAATATATATATATATATATATATATAAATTCACTAACATATATATAGAAATAACGACCTCCAAATTACGGGGATGCCACTCTAGTCATTTATACTATAAACGACTAAAAAAAGTTAGCCAAAATTAACAAATGCCATTATCAACTTAAAAACAGATGTCCCAATGCACCCACACACTTTGGATAGACTTTTGGTGCTTTTTCAAGAGTTTTAAAGGTTCAAAAGCACACTTTTAAGGTATATGAAAGGTCTGTATGGAAAGCTCGACATGAGAATGAATGCAAAAACCAAATACTCCTATACCTTAAATTAGGGTTTTTATGATTTCGGGAAAAAAAAATTATAGATAAACAAAGATATAATATAGAAGAGTTAGCGAATCCATGTCCCGCTATGGATTTCCCCTGCCAGATTGTGTGGTTCAATGGGGTGCCTTCTAAGGTATCTTTTTTTCATTTGGTCAGCATTCTTAGGTAAGATCCTGACTTTGGACAATTTGAAAAGAAGAAGTTGGAGCATCCCCAACAGATGTTACTAGTGTTTGACGGAGGAGGAATCGATTGATCATCTATTACTACATTGCATGTTCGCGAGGAGTCTTTGGGGGTACATTTTGTCCCAACTCGGGACGGCTTGGGTCTTTCCTTCTTCTTTACAGGGCCTGCTATCTAGTTGGCTATCAGCTCATTTAGTGTGTAGGGGGGGCTTCTTATGGGAATTCCTCCCAGGTGGTCATTGTGGAAAGAGCGGAATGGGAGGATATTCGAGAATTCTTCATCGTTGATCAAGAAAGTTTGTTCCCGTTCGCGAGCATTGTTGCGAGATTGGGTTTCCATTAAAGCAGACGTGGTGGAGATGGGATTCGATGAGGTTATATTATAGTATTAGTAGGGGAGAATAGTGCTGATTTTCTGGGGTTGGGATATTGTATGTTTGTTTGTTAGCTTTTTGTTTTGCTTCGCTGCTTTGTATTCACTCTCCGTTAATTTTCTCCTTCTTATTTATGATATTGCTCTTTAACGATCCAAAAAAAAAATTAACAAGATGCAAATCCAGGTTCACAAAAAGTAAACCGAGACATTGCGCAAAAGGGAAATGAAAAGCAACACATCGAAAAAACAACTATATCAAAAAGAAACTACAAAGCGAAGAGATTCCCCTAAGGATCTGCACCCACACCCCCAACCGAGCACCAAGCTGAGACTAAGGGACTAAACTTGAGACTGAATCCTAGGGACAGTCGAGGAGGAGTCCTCAAAGACTCTTTGATTCCTCTCCTTCCATAGGACCACAGGATTTCAGAAGGTTTTAAAAAGGGTAAAAGAATTTTTAAAGATTTTCCTAAATGTAATGAAGGTTCTAAAGGTGGTTCCTAAGTGGTGGGTCCCACCTTACAAAAAGAATGATCTTAAAAAAAATTTAAGGTTGTTTGACTAGACTAAGAGCACTTGACCGTGAAAATAGGGAGTCTAGAGCTGACGACAAAATTCTCTTCGCAAGGCCAGTTATAAATAGTTAAAGTGTGATACATGTACTCTCTGATTTTTTAAGTGATGTCAGGGGTCCAAATTTACCTCAGCAAAATGAAGCATACAGGGTGGATAAAGTTAATAACATTGCGGAGTTAGTAGCACCTTGGAATGGCAAGACTAGGACTTTCCCTTCTACTTACTTGGGTTTACCCTTTAGTGCTAGCTACCTGGCCAAAAGTTTATGGGATTCGGTAGAGGAATGCTTTGAGAGGATGCTTGCCCCATGAAAGAAAGGGAAACTATTAAAGGTACGGAAAGTTACACTGATAAAGAGTAGAATCTCCAATTTGCCTACTTATGTCCTCTCAGTTCGCTATTTCGGCATCAATAGCCATGAAGGTTTAACTGTATTTTTTTTTCAAAAAGGGACTTTTTTGGAATGACAAGAAAGATACCTGCATATAGCAGCTATATAGACCAGAATAAGTTGGAGGCTTGGGACTCCGACCTTCGAGGTTGATTAATAAAAAGCTTCTGTGAAAGTGGCTTTAAAAATTTGGAGAAGATGTGGGTAGCCTATGGAGATTCTTGATAGTTGGTAAACATGGGAGAGGAAGGGGAGGATGGGGAACTCTGAACTCACAAGTAGTTATGTCGTGAGCATGTGGAAGGCATATCCAAGGTTTACAATGATTTTTTTAAAGGCATTTTTTTCAAAATGGACCAGGGCGATGGAGCTTATTTTTAGGAAGATGTTTGGTGTGGTGAGACTTCTTTTGCAACTACCTTCCCGGATATTTATGATATTGTAGCTAAAAAACACATATTGTGTGTAGACTAAATTTTTTGCTTAGTTTCTGCATTTGGCTCTCTCCAAATTATGCTCTCTATTTTTTGTTATGACATTCTGATCTTATCAATGCTTTATTTCCATTTTGAATCCTATATTCAACACCATATGAATATTTTATTTAATAAATAAAAAAATTAATTGCCTAACCAACGTCTAGATGACGCTTCATCAAAGAACCCCTATGGTACAAGTGTTGCCTAGACAGTGATACAAAGCATCCCTCAAGAACCCTAGTCTTCGCCAAATCATTTGCTGACCCTAGAACAAGATGTTCAAAGATGGAACCAATGCCATGATTCCTTTGACAATGTGGAAAAGTCTCTAAGACTCTTTTTCAAGCCTTTTTACTCATGGACTAAAATACCGATGTGTATCATGCTATGTCATATGAGACATATTAATATAAAATACTGGTATCATATGCATTGGGAACAAAAAGTTTGCAGTTATAGATATCGTACTGTGTGTATCATACGGATACACACAATATGATCTCAATACATTCTAATACTTAAGGAATTCTTTCATTTTGTAACGATACAAACATTAATGTTCGATATATTACAGGGTTTCGTATGATATCTCAACCCAAGCCTGTCTAGATTTTGTTTTTAAAAAGACCTCATTTCCCCATATGTGCTTTAAAAACAGTTTCAATCTTGATTTTCATGAAAAAATGACAGCTCCATTGTAGTTTTTTTTACTGAAAATTTCTTTTGTTTTTCGAATCCAGACCGAACCAACTACATCCAATTTTGCAAGGTATGCTTATTTTATTTTATTCTTCATATTTTTGTAATGATTTCTTGTAATAAAGCATGTAACATTAATGTGAGTGTAGATTGATGGGATATCATGAGAAATCCATTGATCTATAACTCTTTTTCATGATTTTTGAAAAAAATTTAATGTATTTTGGGGAAAAAATACAAAACCTTATCTTTTTTCCAAAGAAAAATCGATTCTATGAAATTGTAAATAATAAGTAATTAGATATCAATTATATCACACATCCAATGACTAATCATAATTTTAGGGAAAAAAATGTTAATTCCTGTAATTTTAAATTTGGAGAATAATTATCCAAAAATAAAATAAAATAAATTATTTTCTCATTAATAATCCTATAAAACCTGAAAATATATGTGATTAGTATATGAATGATCTATCATATCCATAGACTTAACTTAATTTTTGAAAAAAAATTAATTTAAAATTTTAAGAATTATGTTGGGGAATCACATTCTACTTTTTTAAGCAATTCGTCGTTCTTTCATGTGATGGGTTATATATAACTCTATTGTTTCGATATATCTCGAAGACCAAAAGGAAAGGCAGCTGATATTGGATGATCGCATAGAGACCCCATTGATGGAAACGGATTGGGGATGAAGTGCAAATGGTAGGGTCCAATTATTGGTTGGTGGGTTAACTCCGTTGAAAATTTAGCCAGTGGGAATTCCAATGTGGGCAGTTGGGAGCTGTCCTCAAGAAGTTGGCAACATAAGTAGAGAATATCTCAATCATCAACCGCATACATGTAAGCAAACAACAGAAGGTTTGGAGGGTCAAGTAATGATGTTAAAAGCTACTCTAAATTTCCCTGTTATTAATGAATTATCCTTGTACTTCTTTATAAATGTGCTATTTGGTTTATATATAATATGTATGTATGTGTGTGTAGCATATTCATATAGTTATATCTCAAATGAGTGGTTGTAATAATAGTTGTAAGACCTTATCTATTTTAGCTCACTTTGTATTAAAACAAGTTGTGTCTAAAGTTTCCGTGTGTTTCCATTTGTTTCTTAGCTTCCACCGTTTCCATGCATATCCACAATATGTTTCTTAAAATTAGCTTACAATTAGGCACAATGATACCAATATTTTGAATCATTCTTTCGCTCAATTGATCACTTTAGTTAATGTACAACTGTGTAAAACAATTATAGGATTAAGTTTAATTCATCCAAAATATGTTATTTCTTCCATTTCAAATTCTACCAACCTTACCACAAGTCCACGACATGTTTGTTTTTGGAACCTACCATCTTGTTACGTGATTCACTATAGAAACAACTTTCTAACGAAATTTTTACAAATTATTATCTAATATGATAGTTCGTGTGCTATTAAGTGGTGTTCATTGTTACATCCTTAAAGGCTCAAACCAAACAATTTTTTTTCTTTTTGAATTTTTACAAAGTGTTCAATGGGCCAAACACATAGGTTCACATTTTCCGAGGGACTCCATTGTTCCATAAATGCCCCTTGCACTTGACTTCTTCTTCTCCACTTAGTGCTGCCATTTGCCGAGGTCAGATTGTCAAAGTATCCAAGAAACTAGAAATCAAAGCAAAAAGTTTACTAACCTTCGAATACACCCAACAGAGAACACCGGTATTTGTTAAAAGGAAACGGAATTCGAATAACTTTTCTATGAGTCCCATGAAATCAGCTACCCTACATTTACTTGAGGCCTTCCAAAACATTCCTTAAATCATAGCCAAGAAACTTAATAAACCATAAACAATAACTTTTGGTCTTTTACCATTCTCTATTAACTCATAAACGTGTCTCCTTCATAAACCCATTCTAAATTTTTCTAATGCATGCATTGAGTAAACATTTTCACAGTGTGTATCACGACTACATCCCCATTCTTTACATTCTTCTTGGAGATGTCAAGAAAGACCTAAGGAATTGATACGTAACTAATTGTAGTAATAAGTAGTTATTTGGGTTAGGTAACTAAGTGGGTCTAGGTAGTGATTGAGAGAATCTTTACATGGGTAGTTATAGGAAGTCGGTAGGTATTTAGTTATTATAACTAAGTCTATGTGTATTTAAACCCATTGAATAATGAAGAAGGATATCTATTGAATCCAAACAAACAAATACTCTGTGGAGGTTGGCTAACCCTCTTAGAATAGCTATTGGAGGCCAGTTGTTAGGACTAAATTGGCCTTCTTTGACGAGAGAAAAGGCGGATCTCAACCCACTTGAACAAGAGAAAGGGTGATCTTGTCGTGCAAAGCACAATTTGGTTTAAACAAAAGCGTCTACTTATTTATTCCTTGAAGAGTAAATTATATAGGCTTACATTCCCCCTTCTTGCAGAAATAGAAAATAAACAAAACTAGGAAACTGACTCTAGAATCAATTTAAGATTCTCTAAAATAGCAACCCATACTAAACTAAGAAAGCAACTTCTACTGACAAGGAAAGCAACTCTTACTAATCAAATAACATACTAAATACGATGGTAGGTCCCTAACACCGGTTCCCCTCAAAAGAACCCCTTTTCTCTTTTTTTTGCAGGAAAAGCTTCAAAGCACTTTACAAAATACAATCACAAGATGCAAAAGCCTGCATTTGCTTCTTCCCTGCTCCTCTAGATATTTTCCCTCTAAAGCCCCATCAAATTAAAGCTAATTTCAAACAACTCTTCAAAAGCATTGAACCTTAACTCCACAATCAATCAAAACATAAAAATTTCCTCTTGTTCGACCTATTACTCAAAGAAACTGGAGAAATCACATAATACAGAAATCTGACTTTCAACCAGTACCACAAGAACCGTTAATTTAGACAATTGGCCCAATTTATATCTAAAATTAAAGCACTATAACTAATCAAATCTACAAAAAAGATGAATTGAATGAATCACAATACCTTATCATCTGGATTGGATAGAATACGGAAGAGGTGAGGGAATGCTCCGCTGTCGAGAACGGCCTTGACACCTGAATCAACGCCGCAGGCGAAGCTTCCGATGACGGCGGCGGATTGGATGAGGAGAGAGGCGTCTGAGTCGCCGGCGGAGGCGAGGATTCCGGCGACGGTGGGGACGGCGCCGATCTTGATGTAGGAAAGCTTTTTGGTTCTGTTGCCGATTATTTGGTTCTTGACCTCTTTTAGGGCTTTTAGCTTTGCCTCGCCCTCGCTGGATCTCAGGCGAGTGATCAGATCCTCCGGCCGATTGGTCGACGCTGACGCAGGCATTCTCGCCGGGAAAATGACACACCACGTGTATGTAGGCGCAATGAGATAGAGATTTAACATGAGCCTAATGAATTCCTGGTAATCTGCGCCTGGTGCGTGTTGCGCGCTTTGGATCTGAGGAAGATTCATACAGGCTCGACCCATTTATCATAATTTTTCAGCCCAAGCCCAAGCCCAAGCCCAAGGGGGGTTTGATAAAATTTATCTGTGCTATCTATTATTTAAGCTCTAAAAACCTAAGAGGTATGAGTTCAGAAATATGATATTATTCCTATAAGTAAAATAAGTTTTTTTTCAAAAAGTAGTTTTAGATTGCTTGTCGTATAAGTGGTAAAATCATTTATTACTAAAACTAGTGGAATGCACGTGCGATGCACATGTGTACAGTCATAATGAGTTCAACATAGTACACAAAATGATAAATTAATTTTAGATGAACTCTCTTTAAAAATTAAGTATCATTAAATCCTAGAACATAACATCAACTACGGCTTTAAAAGAAGCACCAGCTTCTTTCTTGAGTAATCCCAATTTTTGTATTCAGTTTCTTATTAATCTTTTCCACCGGCTTAAAAAACAGAATATTGCTCTCTTCAAGGAGTCAAATATTAACGGGAAATGATTAAAACTCTCTATATTAGTTACTATCAAAGCTAGATTGCTGGACCGTTGGATTTTCAATGGTATCAAGATTAAGTGGGTCCATCATTTAAAGCATGTGCAGACATGGAGTTATTTAATTTTCAATTCAACTGTCCAACTCTTGACCGTACCTATTATTGAGATTTTTATCACTTTCCAATAATAACAGGATTACTTGAGCAAAAATCATTCCATTTGAAATGCAATTTTGGGAGTGGAACCACTTTGAAATACAGAAGCAAATCATCAACTCTCAGTGTAACCCGTCAATCTGAGATTCTTTTTCCTCGGCATTTATATTTCAATGATGGAACATTGTTTTCAGTTCACTCCACATTCATAATCCAAAACCCGAATTTATATCCCAAAATCCAATAAATCCCAAAAATCCGCAAAAAGAGGAACTAAAAAATAATCAAAATATCTCTAAAATTCTTCCAGTACTCTAAACTCATTTTCCAACAAAACCCATTACCCAAGTATAGGTTTAAAAAAACCAACAAATGAAGAACTAACAACTATCCAAACTATCTCTAATATTCCTCTAAACTGATTTTCTAATAAAACCCACTTCCATAAACCCTTAACCTAAAGAATGAAAAATAAAATGGTTTTAAAACCAACCCAAAATATCAAAAACTTCATCTAAATATCCTAATCCAACATCCTGATTAGGAAATCCAGAAAGTAAATGAAAGAAAATTTGAAACCAAACATATGCATGGCGATGAATGGAATTATGGAATGGTCAATAACTCTTTTAGAAAGATTCAACCTGCATTAATAAATAGAGACAAAAATAAAGAGTACGAAAGGGAATGGAATGGAGTGGAATTAAGCTACTACTTAGGGGTAAGGAAGAGAAGATTGTTAAATCAGGAGAAGAGCCATATAAAAAAAGAGAAACATTATTTCTTTTTTCTTTCTCTATTGAAGAGATCAAGGAGATGGGGATACATGAAGTATCGTCGAGCCCTCTACGTAACCCATCAATCCGAGATTCTCTCTTTTCTACATTTGGAAGAGAATAATTGAAAAAGTAAAAAAAAATATAAATTAGAAGGATTTGAAATAAGAGAGTGACAACAACATGTAAATTTAAGAAGACAGAAGTAAGACGATAATTGTCACATTTTTAGGCAATTACTTTATTAAATTTGTATTAATTTCAGTAATTTCTTTCTTTATCATGTAAAATAGGATTGATGATGTTAATATAAAAATGATTAAAAAATTTTAAAAATTGAAGTTTGGTTGTTATATACAAAATTATTTAAAAGAAAAAAGCATAAATTTAGTGCTAGTGTGTATCTTTGATAATACACAATAAACACATGAGATATAGTTCCCATCTGTTAGCTTTATGAAACTTAAAAATTGACATTTGGTTGTTATGTACAAAAGTATTTAATAGAAAAGCATAAATTTGGTATTGGTGTGTATCTTTGATGATACACAATAAACACATGAGATATAATTCTCATCTGTTAGCTAAATTTATTGTGTTATCTTTATTTCTCAACAAAGCTAATAGATAGAGGGTTTTGTGAACTTAAAGAGGGTAGAAGTTTTTGTAGACCTCAGTTGACCAATTGAAGAGCCTTTACAGGGCAATGTCAGGGGGAACCAGAGAATGGATAGAAAGAAGAATATCAACCCCACAAATAGTCGGTTGTGGCAAGATGAAGATGATAATGCACATTTTTAAAGCAAGATGCAAGGAGTTTTTGATGTATGATGGGCTTGCATTTATGCAGGGAGGTCGTCGGCCAGGCCAAGGGTGGTGGGGCTGGTAGTGAATCGATCCAGAGAGAGAGAGAGGTTTTTGTAGACCCCAATAGAAGGGCCTGTATAGAGCAAGGTAATGGGGAATCGCCTGCCAATTGTTTGTGAAATGGTGGAGATGAGAATGCATGGATTTGAAGTAAGATGCCGGGATATTTTGAAGTAAGGTGGAGTGATAGTGCATCGATCCGGTCAGGGTACTTTAGTGGAAAAAGGTGGGGTGCCGTTTATAGCAACCACATAAGAGGAAATATTCAAATTTGGCAAAGAAAGCATGAGTTACAGAGAAGATTAAAAATACACATCAGATGTCAGATGAAGAACTTGCCACCAGAACGCCAAGCATACACATAAGATCAAAGGACTTACCAAATACCACCAAAACGCAAAACAAATATCAGCATATAAGCCGAACAGAAGATCTAAATTAGAAATAGTTAAAATTAATGTATTAGAGATGTACCAAAATAGCGGTAAAAGGAATTTTCAACACGAAGCAAGGGTGAGGAGCAATAGAGAAAAATGTAGAAACCAAAATCAAAATCGTGTTGATAGCGGTTTTAAGAGCGAGAGGGCGTGGAGAGAAGATGGAAACTAGCAAAATGAGGGAATGGTTATAAACGGTTTGTAGGTAGTTTTATATATGAGTTTACTTTAATACCCTTGGCCTCATGTAAAATAGAATACTGTAATAGTGGGTTTTATGGTCTTCAAAGAGAAAATCAACCTACTCCTCCTTCTCTCATTATAGTAGAGATATTTAGACATCACTAAAATATTATCAAACGGTCTTATTACTAAATAAGAGATTAATTTAGTAGAATATAAGTCAATAAGCACTTTAGACATAGGCCCAAGCCCAAGTGGCTAACCTTTTTTATTGGGGGGAGCAATAGTTTGCTCCACGGGCGAGGAGCGAACTATTGCTCCTCGCTCTCACAAAGCCCCTTCAACTACCATGAACTTTGCTTAAATATTTTTAACCCTTGTGTTTAAATTTATTTTATTTTATTTTATTTTTCTAAAAACCAAGGGTAGTTGGGTGAACCCTAAAAGGGTAAGTGATTAATCTCCTTTTTTTGTATAGCAAACTCATTTTAGAAGCTTGGGAGTCCGAATCACAATCAATTGTGATTTCAATCATACCCATAGGTCAACCCATGTCCCTTTTAACCCTTGTTTACTGTGGTTGAAATTTACTAAAGAGTTAAAAAAAATAACTAGAGTTAAAATAATTTTTTAAACAAAAACAAGGTTATATTGTTGAACCCCAAGAATTAGTGAATCTTAATAATATAGTTAATAGGGGTTAAAAGGAACACGTATTGACTTGTGGTTGCGATTGAACTATGGTAGAGTTCAAAAGGCAATTGATTGTGATTTGATCTCATTTCGAGGTGGGTTGAGTTCGTGTCATGCAAAAACCCTCAACCCATAGCTAGGCCGTTTTTACAAATGAGGTTGGAAAGACAACCCCAAACCCACCTGCCTAATCAGTTTAAAATAAGTGAATAGTGCTCAAAAAATAAATTATATATATTTTATTTATAGTAACATCAATTGTAAACTTCATATTTGTTAATTATATTTTAAAAAAACATAATTATATATTTATTAATAATTTAACTAGTGTAAGGTCTAAATTTGGTATTGGGTCATTCTTGTGACTAAACTTAGTTGAGTCATGTATCTTGAGTCATTGCCTGCAAGCATCCAAGACAAGTGAACATGAAGACCGAAGAGGATCAACTGAAGGCATTCCGATCACCGTCTTCATTTCACTCCATATGATGGTAAGTGACCTAGATACCTAGTTTATACCTTAGGTGGATTGACCTAGAAAATTTTATTTACCTTAGGTGGTTAGTCGCTTGCCATTCGATTCAAAATAGACGAAATTGCCTATCTATCATTAGAGGGGTATTTTGGTCATTTATAATGATCCAAAATTTATGAAACTTTTTGGGTAAATTCTAGATGACCTAAAGTAGCTATGGTTCAAATTTGAGCTTAATCCAATAATAATTTAGCTCTCTAGAATTATTCAAAGTTCAATGACAAAACTATAAATAGGGTCAATAGTACCCCATGTAAATAGTATTTTTAGAAGTTCTAAACACTTTCCAACATTGTTATTGCTTATATAAGTGAGGTTTGATCCTCATTCAACCCTAAGAGAGTCGAGAGAGTTTCTATTGAGATATTTTGGGTTTTCCAAACTCATTCTCCTATCTTCTTCCCCCCTAGAGTATCCAAGACATTGTTTGATCTTTCTTGCTTTATTATTCTCATTTATTGGAATCCATCTAAGGTTTGTTTATTGAACAACCATCAACCCGTTTTGTAAAGAACAACTTGGTCAGAGTAATCCAAAGCCTTTGCGAAGGAGATCGATCCGAGAGAATCATGGTAATTTGGTCGGAGGAATTCAAAGCCGTCATTGATGGAGATTAATCGGAAGATCGTGGCTGTAGAGACACAAAGAGAAGAACAGGCTACTGCGGTAAATTGCGAATCTTGCAAGATCGTGATTGATTTCTAAGGCGTGGAGGATTGAGTACTGAAGATCGTAGTGTCGAGTCTGGTTGAGTATAGTTCGAATCTTGTAAGTATTTGTTACTTTTTCTTAATGATATTTATTACTGAACTAGATCCCGTGGTTTTTCCTTAAAGGGTTTTCACGCAAAAACCTTTGTGTTGTGGTTTGTTTGTCTTTCTTATTTTCACACTTTATTGTTCATCCTCCCTTAGTTAATAATTTAATTGTTAAATCATAAAAAATGTAGATAGACTTTTAGAGAGACTTGCCGCCCCCTTGGATTTGTGAGTTCTTGACCCAAACATAGATTTGGGATTCACTAGATTTTTTCAATTGGTATCCAAGCGGGTTCACTAATTTATTAGTGCGATCTCTTTCTTATATTTGGCGAATATGAATTCCATTAGAGATGAAGACTTCGATGCAGTCTATAATGAGCTGTTTATGGAATGCCTAAAGCTAAAAAATGTTCAGATTTCCTTGATCAAAAAGGTAAAATCTATTTGAATGGAAAGAGATGTCTTAGACCAAGTGATTTCAGGGTTGAAAACTCTTGGGTCGCAGCTTGAGGAAGATAAGATTTCTCTCCTTGTCAAGACTCAGCTTCTTGAATCTGATTTACATATTTGTCTTGATCAAAAGACAAGTCCTGAAATCAAGTTAGTTGATCTTAAGCAAGATCAGAGGTGTGGAGATGAGAAGGGAACTCCATCAACTTCAAACACTGAGTCTGGTGCTAAAAGGCACCCTCCTAAGAATAGGAAAAATATTTCTACTTAGAAATTCATTCATACATACCATAAATGTGGAGCGAAGATTCATATTAGGCCTCGATGTCCTAAATTTCGAAGAATGCCCAATCATAATTCTAGGAACGAAAATAATTTTAATGAGAGTCTTCAAATGAGAGTTAAAGTCATAGTGGATATGTCTAGGAAGTTAAATGATGATATATTGAATATCTATAATTACTATAGACAATGGCATGGCCGGGACACTCCTTATGCTAGATATAGAGGAGGAAATAGGAAGAGCCATAATGTCTGCCAAAATTTTAGGACTTAATCTTGGAATATGAGGAACAAGAGAAAGAGACAAAAGGTCTTGTCTAAAACCTCATCTAAAACGGTTAATGACCAAAGTGTCAATAAAACTATTAAAGCCATTTGGGTGAGAAAAGAAGACCGAAAGGGTTTCACTTAGCCCGTGTCTGTCATAGCCTAGGGTGTGCTTTTATTGTTATATCTTGTCCTAGTGCTATGCTTTTTAGGTATATTAGTACTTTTTTTTATCAGTTATTATTTGTTTTTGTATTTTTTTCTGTTTTATTTATTTTGAAAAATTCAAAAACATTGAAAAACTGTAAATTCCAAAAATATTTGTGTCATGTTGCTCTTGTTTGAATTGCATAATTTGCATTCATTGTGTGATCTTTATTTTCATATTTGTCCAAGGTTGAACATGTTTTATGTTGATGATTGAGGATATAGCACATTCATAGTCTCGATTAAATTAAAAATTAGACTAGTTTTATCTTGCAAAGTTAAAGACTGATTCATTCATGTGTGTATGTTTTGTACTATCACATGCACTCTAACTGATTCTATTGAGAGATCTAATTTTCAATCTGTAGGTGTATGTCTTATCCCAAAGTATGACCTAGGATGATCAATCTAGAATGACTATATTGTTAATCCTTCCCATTTTGTGTATCCTCCATGAGCAAAAATTATTGTAATGAAAATGGCTACCTATTAGGTTAGTGTGAAAACTACTATTTGGTGCAAATAGTAGTAATGGCTACCTCTATCAATAAGTTAGGTATCTTTCTGAGTTGTTAGAGTGAAAGTCCCTACTACCAATAAAGAAGAGCTACCTACCATGTTAGTGTGAATGACATCATTATATGAAAAGAAATATTCAGTAAAAGAACATCAAAAGAATTCTTATAAAGTTAAGAGGCATTTGACCAAAAGTAAAAAAAAATTATTGAGTTAAATAAAAATTGATATAGGTGCACCGAAATGTAAAAAATCAGCATAACTGGATCTAACTAGGTTTGACTTCTTAGATTTGAGTCTGCAGGAGTCCCCTTAGTGGTTATTGTCATATCATTAGAAAGAGAAAAAAACTTTGATTTAGTATCTAGTCAGACCACCACTACACACAAAGCTTTACTTTTGAACTGTTCACTAAATGTGACTAAGTGAATTGACTATGATTTAACATTCAATGAGATTTAGTTAGATGTTTATCCTTAGGCGGACTACCTAATCATGTTATTTATTTGATTTGTAATTTTAAATTATTATTACTTGGAATGCTTATGCTGCATGTTTGAGTGGCACATGATATTTTTAGTTTAGTATTATCTGTTTTCTTTTTTAGTTGGCATGGACCTTTCTAGCCTTAGTTGCACTGTCCTTAGGTGGTGTCCTTGATCTTAGGTGGAGAAGATCAAGTTGAGATGTTGAGGGAGAGTTTTTACTTTATATTGTTATATTGTGTTCCTCCCTCGATAGTCCCCGTATTGTTTGCATTGGCTCGATTGTATTGTGGTTGTCTTGATATTACTTATGCTTTATATTGCTTTTTTTTTTTTTGGTGATATTAGCTTCCTACCTACCTTTGGTTATTCGTGCCAAAAATGGGGAAAATGTTAGGGTATTATTTCCCTAGTTCAATACATTCCTTGCAATACCTGTGTTTATCTATTTTCATATTCCATGCATGCTTCATGGGGTTTTTTTAGCATGTGCAGGTGTAGGTGCAGGTTTGTAGCAGACAGATCTTGCATGACAAGAGCTTCAGTATCTACAATTTAAGCTGTATTTCATTTTGTGTCATGTAATTTGTTGAAGTCATGTAATGACCTAATTCATCGTTTGATGTGTTTGGGTGTGTTTGTGTTGCGTCATAAACTTCAGTTAGTGTTTTGTCACACAATTTCCAAAGGGGGAGATTGTAAGATCTAAATTTGGTATTGGGTTATTCCTATGACTAAACTTAGTTGAGTCATGTATCTTGAGTCATTGCCTAGAGGCATCCAAGACAAGTGAAGATGAAGACCGAAGAAGATCAACGACAACTAATCTGGGGTTTTATAAAACACGCAAGATTACGTATGACCAAATAAAAGAGTTGCACATAATCAAAACTCTTACAGTCTCCCACTTAGTTCAAGCAATCTTAAGCGAATAAATAAAGAAAAGACTCCCCAGATTGAAACCTTTAAAATCACAAGTGACCACTCTATTTTATTTTGAAAAACTGTTGTTCCCAAGAATTACATGTTCTTAAACTTTCACTCCAAAACAAGAGTACCACTACTGGTGATCATGGAAGCACACAACATCTGAAGAAGTCGATTTATGGTTTGAAGCAGGCCTCCAAGCAATGGTACTTGAAGTTTGACCAAATTGTTGTTCAACACATTTTCCAGAAAAATCCGATGGATCGGTGCATATACCTTAAGGTGAGTGGGAGTAGGTTTGTCATACTTGTGTTGTATACTGATGACATTCATATGCTACATGATACCAAACTATTCTTGTCAAGGAATTTTGACATGAAATATATGGGGAGAGGCAAGCTATGTTTTGGGTGTCAAGATCACTAGAAATCGCAGTTCAGGTTGTTTGGGGTTATCCCAAAGGGCTTACATTGACAAAGTGTTTGCCAGATTCAAGATACAGAATTGTGCTCTTGAAAATGCTCTTGAAAATGCTCTAATTGTTAAGGGAGATATCTTCAATAATCGTCAATGTCCTAAGAATGAAGTTGAGAGACTTCAAGTGGATTCAATTGAACATGCTTCCGCAGTTGGCAGTCTTATATATGTCACGATTTGCATCCGGTCTGACCTGAGTTTCATTGTGGGGATATTGGAAAGATATCAGAAGAATCCTGGAGCTGTTCACTAGATTGCAGTGAAAAAAGTACTTCGGTACCTTCAAAGGACTAAAGACTTCATCCTAGTTTACAAGAGATGTGATGAACTTGAAGTTGTTGGTTATTCAAATTCTGACTTTGTTGGATGTCATGATAGTTTGAAGTCGACGTCAGGGTATGTATTCTTGTTGGCTCAAGGTGTTGTTTTATGGAGAAGTGCCAAGCAATCCTTGCTAGCATCTTCTATCATGGAAGCAGAATATGTTGCTTGTTACGAGGCAACAAAGCAGTCGATTTGGATGAAGAACTTTATCAGTAAGGTCAAGATAGTGGACTCCATTGAGCGACCGATTAAAGTTCATTGTGACAATGAAACTGTCGTTTGATATGTTAAGAACGATCATGTTATAAGTAGGAACAAACACATAGAAATTAAGTATCTGTATGTACGGGAGAAGTTTCAAGCTAGTTTGATCGTTATTCCCCATTTATCCACTTTGATTATGATTGTTGATTAGAATTTTTAAGGCACATGTAACCTGTATGAGAGTTTTAGAGTCTTTTGATTCTTTTGTTTAGTAGGAGTATTTGTTGATGTTTTATTTCCAGTCATCTTATGATATACATGTTATGATGTTACACTCTCATTTTAAATTGTTATGGTTATGCAAATAAATTTGATGCATCTTTTGATTATACATATGTTTGAATGTATGTACAAAAGGATAGACATCAAGTGATGGTATTCACATGGCAGATGCCATTGATGTCAAATTGGCCCGAGAGCATGCACAAAGCTATCAAGTCGCTTGGGCTGAACATGGTTGGACACCATGTTTGAGGCCTTCATTCTGAATACAAGGTGATGGACTTCACATGACGGATGTCATAAAGTATCATAATGACATGCATATGCTTAAATATATGCATGTAGTGTGAACATTTATGGACTTACACATATTTTATCACATAAGGTTAAGTGTATTTTTCATGTCACATCACAATAGGCACCATAAAGTTCATCTTTAAAACATTAGTGTTACTAACTGTTTGATCATGGAGTGGCTTGCATCATAGTATTGAACATTAGTAGATGTTGTGTGCTTCCATGATCACCGTTACTGGTACTTTTATTTTGGAGTGAAAGTATAAGGACATGTAATTCTTAGAAACAACAGTTTTTCAAAATAAAATATAGTGACCACTAGTGATTTTAAAGGTTTTGATTCGGGGAGTCTTTTCTTTATTTATTCTCTAAAGATTTCTTAGACCAAGTAGGAGATTGTAAGAGTTTTGATTTTGTGCAACTCTTTTATTTGGCCCTTCGCAATCTTACGTGTTTTATAAAACCCGAAATTAGTTGTCGCCAAAAGAGAGAATTTTGGTTAATGACAGGTCCCACTAAAGAAGTGGTCAACATGGGACCTGTGCATGTCCTTTAAATAAGGAAATCGGTTGGGGTTGGCTGTCGTTAGATTTTGGTGTGGCTTCTCATATCTCTTGGATCTGTGATGGGTGGTTACAAGAGTTATTTAAAGATTTGGGATAGTCCATCTTCTTACTCACGTTAGTGCATGCAAGCCCCATTGATTGAAACCTGAGCAGAGAAGAGAAGACACCCAAGTTGCAAGTTGTTGTTTTTTACTTGGAAAGCGATTCCTAGATTTATTATTATTATATTCAAACCTTCCGTCCATTAAAGGTATATAAATTATCCATGTGTTGTTTCAATTAGTAGAATAATGTAAATGACATGGTCTAGATTCTGTATTTGCTATTCTATTTTAGATTAGTAATTATTGGACAATTTTTTCCAACAATTGAATCTCGTTGCACCAAAGAATTAGTCATCTAAGAACTAGAGTCAGCTTTTAATAGCCTGTCAAAATTAGCAACGCTTGATTCTCTGCCATCTAGAAGCGTTTTTCCTGAGCAAGAGAATTACATGGAGGTTAAGGCAGGAAAGTCACTTAGCTTGGGTGATGCTACAATTCGACTTGAGTTCTTACTGTAAGCACTCAATTTTTACACCCCTCCTAACCATGGTTAAGGGTTCTTAATCATGGTTAAACCCCCAGTTGAGTCCCTTAACCTTAGGAAAAATCCTATTCAAACCTTAGGTGTCACCCACTCAAACCCTAGCAAGCCCTAGATAAAGCCCTAGCAAACCCTAGGCTAAAATCCCTATTCAAACCCTAGGTTTCAACCCTAGTTAAACCCTAACCCTAGGTAAACTTTAACCCTAGTTAGACTCTAGGTAAACCCTAGTCTAAGCCCTAGCCGTAGCCGTAGCCTAGCCTAGCCCTAGCCCTAATTAAACCAAGCCCTAAGCCCTTAGAGCTTAAACCCTAGGTCCATAAGCCCTAGAAAACCCAAGCAAGGGCCCAAAAATTCAAAACCTTAGCCCCATACCGCGTGCCTGCCTAGGCCAGGAGCCTCGTGGGCAAAAACCAACAGTGGCGGTAATGTCTTCACCAACATTACCAAAATGCAAAGGTTTGGTAATGACGGTAAAGACATTACCGCTATTACCCAATTCGTGTTTTCCAGACCTACAACTTCCCCCCTGCACACTCCACCTACTTCCCCTGTGCCACCCACTCCCTCAGGCCATCATACATCCTCCCGAGCCCACTCCCCTCCACAACGACCTTCTCCCTTAATCCCCATTGAGTCCTCATGTCCTCCCCTATAAGAAGGCAACACCCCCATGGCCAAAACCACGGCAAAAACTCCCCACTCCGAACCCCTGTTCGGTTCTGAAGCCCCAAGACTTCTTCTCAAACCTCTAGGTCCCTCCAGTATCTCCCAAGCAAACTCCAATAGTCTCCAAAGCTCTCCCCTGCGTTTGTGCAGCACCACCACGTGCCACCCACCACCACCACAGTCTCATCTCGGCAAGGAGAAGCAGCAGTAGGGTAGGGCTTCCCCCTACCCTCTTTTTTTTTGTTTCAATACTATTGTGAGCCTCTAGTCCATTCTAGAGGACTTTTTCATCTCGATTTTGCAGTGAAACCCACTATGGGGGATCTCTCCCACCTTCTTCATGGTGTGGAGAACCCCCCTACGGGTATAACATATTCCAAGTATCATCAAAGACCCCTTGGGGTCCCTCAAGTCCTGAGGGAACCCCTGGGTCCATCTTGGTAGCAACCCTTAAGGCAATTTTAATTTTCTAAAAATTTTGCAGGGTGTCGGTAAACACAGTGATGACACCCATTGAGCTTTTTGTTTGAGCACCTGTGGGCCCCACCTGAGCATGCCCTGGTCCATTCCAGGGCCTAAAATGGGTCCCCAGGCCTTCCCTTAACCTATCCTGAGCTTTGTAGGTCACCCCCAGTTACCTAACCATG
This sequence comes from Tetracentron sinense, assembly GCA_015143295.1. Classification (NCBI taxonomy): domain Eukaryota; kingdom Viridiplantae; phylum Streptophyta; class Magnoliopsida; order Trochodendrales; family Trochodendraceae; genus Tetracentron; species Tetracentron sinense. The sequence goes on from CM026563.1 coordinate 40,377,392, forward strand.
GTTAGTTTGTTGTAAATTGGAAACTGTCAAAATTTCAGTAATCCTATTATCGACATTTCATCATTTCATGTAACAGTGACTTTGGGCCCATACAGGGCATCCCCTGAGGCCCACAATAAGCCCTTGTCCTTCTCCCGAGTCTGAGCTTCAAAACCAGGGGTCGTGGACCCTAGGGGCCAACCCCTAACCTGAGTTATGGCTCCTCAAACTATGCTTAAAAGTTGCTGGAATTGGCGGTAAAGTATTCACTGCCAATATAGTTCTGTGAAAAATCCTAATTGGCGATAATGCATTTACTGCCAATTCCAGTTTACAATTTTCTTGGGCCTTGCAATGGCCCACAGCCCATGGGGGCCCTCCACTAGACTTGACCTGACCCCTGGGGCCCATCCCAGGCATGCCGAGGCCCTGCCTTACCTTAACTCATGGTTAACTCAACCATGGTTAAGGAGTTAACCATGGTTAGTTGATCAAATTCCGTGAAATTTTTTTATAAAAAATCCAAAATATTCTGAAACTTTGGAAAATGTAACTCTTGGGCTGTGTGCTCATGCCTAACCATGGTTAGATGAGCTTAACCATGATTAACACTTGGTTTAACCATGGTTAAGCTCATTTAAACCTTGAAAAATATCAAAAAATCATAAAAGTTCTCAAAGGGCATTCTAATCTCAAATCTAACTTTGTAGAATGCCTAACCATGATTATCCGAACTAACCATGGTTAAACTCATGTTTTAACCATGGTTAGCCCCATTCAACTTGGGAAATAGGGAAAAATCCTCTAAAATCATTAATAAATACTTAAAGCCCAAAAACATATCTTGAACCTTGCTCAACCCAGGTTAGCAACCCTAACCACGGTTAAACCCCTCTTGGCCTACCGGGCCTAACCTTAAACCTACCGGGCCTAACCCTAAGCCTACCGGGCTCACCCTTGGCCTACCGGGCCCAACTCGAAGCCTATCAGGCCTAATCTTGGCCCATCGGGCCCAACCCTAGTCTACCGGACTAAACCCTAGTCTCTGAGCTTACATCCAAGGCATACCGGGCCTAATCTTGGCTTACCGGGCCCAAACCCTAATCTACTAGACTATCCTTTGGCCTACCAGGTACAATCAAACATAGTCAAGCACTTGACCAACCCGTTCAATCACCCCTAGCCTCCTGGCTAGATCCTAAGCTACCCTTGGTACACACACAACACTCCCCTAGCCTTGGCATAGGCTCATGTGCTAGAACTATGCTCAGTCTAATCTCATCCCGGATGTGAGTACGTAGGCAACCCAACCCGGGTTCGACCCTAGTTTAGTTTTTCCCTTCGTAGATTAGTATAAACTAAACCTAAGACATTTGACTAAACATTGACCTTAATTTGGCTTAAACCTAATAAATAGGGAACCATTGTAAAACGCAAGTGCCGGGGTGCCTAACACCTTTCCCAAGCTTAACCGAACATCTTACTTAAAACTCTAAGCAGGCCAAGACCTTATCCATTATCTGGGACTTATCCCTACCGAATTAATAAGTGATGACTCTGTACATTAACAACAAATGTGGGTAACCAGATTCCGTGCTCAAACTTACAGTGACCCGGAGTCTCCGTGAAAGTGTCTGTTGAGACAGTTTGAAAAGGATGCCCTTGCTTGGTTGTGATGCCTACAACTAGGTCTGACCGTCTAAATGGGGGTAACTTTTTTGAGGATTTTGAACTATCATTGCTTGTTCAAGCGATTGAGAGAGTGACTGAGGCAATGTGAAGTAAAATGAGGGCCTAAATGCTGGGAGACTTGGAGAATGAAGCTTTAATGCAAGAGTGGGGCTTGAATGAGACAGAAGCTTTAATACGAGAGTGGAGCTTGACGAGAAGGCCTTTCAGAGTTCTCCACGTAACACCTCTAGTTGATTTGGAAGTCAATTGATCTTCCCTAGGAAGAGCCACTTGAGTTACCTACTCTTGGGGAAGGTTTGGATCCATTTGTTTAGACAAAGGATGGAGGATTTTTGTGGTCGATCTATGAACCCCTCGCTTTTCAGGAGTGCTTTTTTTGTCGGGAGCTTGATAGTGGAGGTTCCTGGTCCAGTTGTGGTGCGTGCAGAAATATCTTCTGGTATAATGGGGATATTACAGCGTTTGGCCTCAGTTGAAATTGAAAAGCTCTCTATGCAAGCAAATAAGTTGATGTCGTAGCAAGATATCACCGGGATGACGATGCAACAAGAGTAGTATAGTAACCCGTCTTGTAATTAATAACCTTGGTGGAAAGAAATAATATTAATTATAAGAGAATATTATATATAAGAATCACTATATTGATCCATCAAAATTTTCTTTGCATAATTTTTTTTTGCACAGTCTAGTTAGTGGGCTAGTATCTACTCTAGCAAAGTGTGGAGAAATCACAACACCCACCTGCATCTCCCTCCTAATGAAGGGATACATTACCACTAGACTATTTCCACGTGTGTCATAATTTTGAATGTATTGTATTTTGCATATAAGCTTCATGTAGATACAAATTTATAAGGCTAGTATATGGCAATTTTAGTTTGGAAAAATTAACTTATTTTTCAAAGAAAAGAAGAAACATCATTTATTTTAGTAAGAGATAAAATTATTTTTGAATTCTGCTTTTTGTGAGATTCTCCCTTTAACTTTGTTAATTATTTTTGATGTCTTCATATAACGGTTTTTTTTAATTCTTTCTTTCTAAAATATCTAAAACTGTATACCATGTATATGATAATTTACTATACATAACCAAAATATCTCAAATTATTTTATCTCTTGCTCTTCTTGATACCTAAACCATCATAAAGTGCTTATAAAATTCATATAATTATGTATTAATATAGTATTAAAAACTTCTCTTATAATTAATAATATACTAGAACTTTCTTTAAAAAATTATCAAATAGCAAGTATAAGAGATTATTAATTATACACTATAGAACCAAGTTGGTTCCTTACAAATTTATTAATTATTAGAGATTATTAAGTTATAAAATATTAATTATAAGAGGGCTGTATGTGCTATGTGGATCTTGCTGAAATCAACAAGGGTGATGGCACAGTCCTCTCTATCCTGGGCTTGGGCTTGGGATTTTGTGATTTTTGAATAGGCCCAGCCTGAGTCCAGTTGGTTAACAAGAAGTTTTTGGGGCCTGGATTTTGCCCATTGACACATCCGGGACTGGAGGGATCCGTGAGGTTTTGTGAGTTAACTTTTAGCTTTCCGTCCAGAGTTTGTAGTGCTATTCCTTTTTCTTTAGAGCATCTCCAACGCAATACTCTAAATTTCTTCTCTATTTCGACAGGCCTCAGATTGTCTCTGGCGAAACCAGAAAGCCCTCTCGGGCAACCATAGAATAGGTGACATGTGACGTTAAAAAGGAGAGAAGTCATTTCATTTTCTCCCCATGATTTTGACTTCTCCCCACTTGATATCTCTCCCCTTTATCTCAACACCTTATCGCCATGTGTCATATAGTGTGTGGAGTAGTCAAAATCATAGGCCCCATGATTGTGACTTCTCCACCACTTGTCCCCTATTCTATGGTTGCCCCAAACAAGGGCTTTCTGGCTTCGCCAGAGATAATCTGAGGCCATTTCGACATCTCTTCTAAATATAGAGGGTCACTATAGCATTACAGAGGGTCAACTCCAAAATATGGAGTAGGGTTGATGTGCTCTTTTCCAGCCAATACTCTATATTTAAAGTTATAGAGGACGGTTGGAGATGCTCTTAGTTTGAGTCTTGAGATGCTAACTTTTATTGTTTTATTTTTCCCTTGCTTGTAGCAGGCAGGTTTTGTTTTGTTGCCAGATTGAATCAGAGATTGGGCAAGATGCATTCAGGGGGAGAAAGAAAAATAAAGGAGATTCATCTGGCCATAAATCTTATAGCTTGAATTCAAGCTTAGGCAGAGAAACGGGCTCTGTCTGGCCATAAATCTTATAGCTTGAATTCAAGCTTAGGCAGAGAAAAGGGCTCTGAATACGTATCTATTGGGCAATGGATAAGATCGAAGCCCACTCTATAGAAGGTTTAAGAATACAATCTGGCATGTTGGACAAGGATTCATCTTCAAACATTAGCCCCCAAAAACTATAGTGATGAATCTTCATGTGGAGCTTTCCCTTGTATTTATTTATTTTAAATACAGTCAATCAGTATTGACTATCCATGCAATAAAAGGTAAATGCTACATGGTTTTCCTTCCTTGATTTTGCTTGTAAATCGAATCTGTTGAGAAGCATACATGTAGTCATTTGTAATCTTTGTCCTTTTAAGTAACAGTATTTCATTTTGCTATCAGCTAGTTTCCTTGTGAATTGAGTGTATGACTTTCTCTGTCTGTTTCAATTTGCAAACAGTGCTTCAAATTATTTCTGAGTGATTTAAGGCTCTGTTATTTGCTGTATTTCTTAAATGTGACTTAAGGAATGGTTATGCTATCAGTAATACAAACGTGGTTTATTTTTTCTCTCTCACTAATAAACAGATCTTTTCATGCCTTCCTTTTCCTATTTTCTTATTTTATTTTAAAATGGTTTTATGTGATTTTAAGATTGTGGCTGGAAGATATGGTCTCTTTCAAACTGATTCTAACAGTAATTGTGGTGGAAGTTGGAGTAGGACCCAGGTTTGATAATTGCACCAAGGAGATTTTCCTTGTAAAATAAGCATGTTCAATAGTTGCCTAATGAGATTTTCCTAGAAGAAAATTGATTTGTCATATGTTGGTAACATCTGATCTTTAGACTTTATTTTGGATATTTATTCATGCTAGGCAATTTTTTTCTCATTGACTTCATGTTAATGTGGTAGTGCGGTTTCAGTTATCTACAAGCATCCATTTGCAGAGTAAATAAACAGGGGTAAAAGTGTGATCAATTTAAATTAGCAACTACATTTAGGGAATCACATTTGCTGGAGAAGAACAGGATTTATGCTCTGCTTGTGCAGTGTGAATTTTAGTACTTTTTAGTCACAGTGGTGTCTCTCTTGATGATTCTTGACAGCAATCATTTTTTATTTTTGGTTGGTAAGCAGAGATTGAATTGCGACCTCATGGTTGCGATGCTACAGGCTTGAGCCCACTCCTTGATATTCGTTTTATAGCTGCTATTGCAGGTAAGAATTTGGCATTGTCATTGTAGACACCCCATTTTTGCAAGGTCAAGTTTCTTTTTGGGCTCAAGCGCTATAAGATCTGTAAGATAGCTTCACTAAACCTCTATAAAAGGCATCTACCCCCATGTTCAATTCATCTTGGAACTTTGGGAAAAACCCTAAAAACTTTTCAACTTTTGAAAGCCTAGGAACACTTTTCCTCTGCTTTTCAACCTCGAAGCTTAGAAACCCTAGAACTCATGAACTGATGAAAGCCTCTCCACTTTGGAAGATTTTGTGTTTCTTTTGCATCCACCTTGGGGAAAAAAACCTAGATCTCATATGAGTCACCTTAATGCTATGTTTGGTTGTCAAGAAAATAGGTGAAAACATGGAAAATAAAAGAAAAATTTTGATTTCTAATACAATTTTTAATTATGGTTTGTCCAATTTTCTTTTCTTTTCCATTTTTTTACTTATTTCTTGGCAACCAAACATATGGTAAAGGAGCTATGGAGAAAATCCATTGGAGAGCCATCACAACAAGGTTTGCAACAAAGTTTGTTGAACTTTTAATCTCTAGCCATTTTCTCAAGGCTTTTTCTTTCATCATTTTGTTATTAGTTTTGGGATCACTTTCGTCCTCCATATGTAGGTGGGGCTCCCTTGAATCGGTCGAGGAAAGGATTGCCTTCATGGAGAGTGGAGAGATCTTGATCCTCTTGTAGAGAGAATCACCCAAATTAGGCCGAGGAGGGGTGTATATTAATTTCGAAAAAGTGTAGATAGAATCATCCGAATCAATTGAGGAGGGGTGTATTCCGATCTCGAAATAAAAATAATAATAAAAAATAGTAGAGGGAGAATCACTTGATTCGGTCAAGGAGGGATGCATTCCGATCTCAAAAATTAAAAGAAAAAAAATTAATTTTTGGCAATCTTTAAAAAAAAAAGTCTGATTTATAGAAGAGTTTAGAGTTTAGAGAAAAATTAAAAAGGTAACCGTCATTTGACAGATGAGTTGGGATGCTTAACACCTTTCCTGATTCATAACGGAACCCTCAAATCCCAACTTTTGGTTCTCGGACCAAGATGTTATTATTTGGCGAACAATCACACCTTAACTCTTTGATTGGTGGCAACTCTATAATTCTCATCTTCTCACTAGGGTGAATGAGCTAGTGTGGGGTAGAGATCCACGGGGCGGCCCGGCTATCGCACAGGTGATGACTCTGCAAGGGACTAGCAACATTCTTCAATGGACCACACCCACCCTGAAATCATATTGATATGATGATCATAACTCTTCAATGTATCTGATCTGCTCAACTCAGATGCAAGACATTACTAACACAATATGAAGGGGTGGAGATTGAGGCTGACCGACTGTCAGATGAATGCCCCCCATAGTATTTTTACACATAAAAAGGCTGTGATATGAGTTCATGGTATACAGATAACTAGAGAGTGATTACAGACTTTTTCTTACTGAAGTTAGTAGTGCAGCAACAAGAGTACTCAGATTCACTTAACATTAATGGTGTCCCCTCCAGTCAAGAATCAGCTTTATATTCATTCGTTACAGTGCAGAACTTCGCCATAAGAAGAAGAACCAAAAGAAGCTCTTAGATAGAAGGGCTATGGTGGGTATGGACGCCTTCATATGTTGTTATGACGTAACCTGGATCTTCTACATCTCTTTCTACTCTCTTCTTCACAGGACATCCTTGAACTGAACACCTATAGTAGTTCCTGAGATTATATACAGTAAGAGTTAGCCAATCACATCATGTACAACACAACAACGCTGTTTACACCATGCATCTGACCCCACAAACTCATTATGATGAACAATCAGTGGTGGGCACTCTTAGATGGCCAAAGGTGTTTTGTATTCAGTTTGAGTTAGACTCAGTACTGTTATCACACATACTGTTTTTTTGTTGTTATTGAGGGATTTCTTTTTTTACTGTTAACATATGTTTTGGGTACTGGGCCATATATATAGTTAGATGGTTCCTTTGGGCAGAGGTACTGTCTTGTGTTCAGTTTGAGTTAGACCTCAGTATTGTTATCAATTCACTGTTGTCAGAACCGGAACAGATCGGCCGGTCGAACCGGTGGAACCGGAACCGACCCCCTCGCCTGTTCCCAAAACCCTCAAAACCGGTACTCTTTAAGAAATGGACATAACCGGTCAAAACCAGCCGGAACCGATCAGAATCGGGAAAAATTAGGAAAAAATGAAAAATAAAAAAGGTTTTTTTTATAAAAAGTACACAGTCGAACCCGACCAGTTGAACCGGGAACTGGCCACTCTACCAGTTCGATGCCCAATCCATTTCTAACAACACTAGTTATCACTCAAAACTCTATTTGTGGGGGGAATTTTGTATTTACTGTCGGTATTTTGGATACTGGGCCAATATATATATATAAGTTGTATTTGGCCTTATGTTGATGATAGTCTCGGTGGACGTAGGGTGAACCATGTAAAATCTTGTATGTTTTCCATGCGTTTGATTTTACATGTGTCTTTATTATCTAACAGGGTCATGCTCCAAAATTCCAAAGGGGGAATTTGTGGTATTATACCAATCATATCATCGATCGAGCAAAAGCAAACCTCCTGTTGCCAATATGGGAATTTGCGCTCCATCTTGCTTGGAGATCGACATGCCATCGATCGGATTGTGATTTTCTGCACCATCCGATCATTGGCAGATCTTGCAATGATTGACAGTCTCACCTCTTACTATAGTTTTTGTTTCCTAATTTGCATAGTGGGCATGTGTGTTTGTGAGTTATGCTCTGTTTGTTTTGATGTAAAAGAGGGGAAAACAAATGAAATTTTATAAAAAATGTCATTTGTCCTATAAAAAATACACACGAAAAATGACATTTTCCATTGAATTCTTTTGTTTTCCTCTATTTTACATCAAAACAATATCAAAAGAAGAAAAATCCCGCATCGGAGGGTTATTTTGTGCTCGGCGTCCTTAAAGCCCCACCTCCCTCTCGTTTTGAGAGGGTGTGTGTGTGCTGTGGCTTGTGCCATGGGTCGTGTGTGTGTTGGGGTTAATGTGTGTGTGAGTTAATTACTATGAAAAAAAAATGTTCTCTTTTTCTCACCTTGGATTTGGGCTGTTCTTCACCATCTTCTTCCCATACTTCCTCCATCTGAACCCATCGTCCAAAATCTCAAGCTCGGATTTCGTTTTAAATGCAACTTTAGCTCCAACCTCCTTCTTCTTCTCTGGACCATTTCCACGTCTCCTACTATAATAAACAGACACCCAACTTCAGAATTTATTAAAAAAAAAAGAAGAAGAAGTAAAAATCTACAATTTCTCAATTCATAAGCTAAAGTACTATACAAAACTAAAACCCATAACTTGCCTGTTGCTACTAATGATCTCTTCATGGTGACTGCTACTTTTGCCGGAGTCATCAATGTCCATTGCTGGAGATATCGGATTCGGAGAAGACCCAGAAGCCATGAACGTTGGATCTTCCTCTGGCAACTCATCAAGGACTAGGAAGTCTGAAAATTCAAAGTTGGAGTGATCGGCGTAATCGCTTTCTAGCGAATTCATCAATCGAAAACCCAGATCAGACATTCTGGTGGGAGAGTTTTGAAGCTAAGTGTAATATCCTGAGTTTGGAGTCTAAGGTATAGCTTGTTCTTCTGGGTTGCTCGGGTGGTTTCTTGAGTCCTTCGTGTGAGAATAGATATGGAAGGAAGTTTCTTACCTAGTTCTGAATGCAGAGTCGCATGGGGGGGTCAGATGTTGTCCCCATTCCCCAGTCATCAAGCCAATACCAAGGTGGTGGTCGAGATGAGAGTGGGACATATAAAGAAGACTTAGGAAGACTTGGGCTTGTATACGTTTGGTCTGGTGCTTAGACTAACCTTTGGAACGACTCGAAGTCAATATTTCAAGGACCTAGGATGGCAACGGGTCGGGTTAATCGGGTAACCTGTCCCACCCCAGGTTCAGTCAGGGATGGATTAAGTCACGTCACCTGCCCGCGCATTTATTAGTTAAATACCTATTTTATCCTAAAATTACCTTAATATCTTACATATAATATGAAGGAAAATGTTTAGCTTACCGCAAGTTGCATTTTTTTAATGAAATGGCCGTCCTCATTGGTCTATGCCCCAATGAGGACATGTCATTTTGTTACATAAATGCAAGTACCGGTAGGCTAAGCTTTTTCCTTCCTAGACAGTGATCTCTACTTAAGTTACTGTTGTGTCCCCATGTCCTTTTTAACCCTAATTTAACCACGATTAAGCTTAACTAAATTAAATTTAAGATTTTTATTTTTTTTTAAATCCAAGTTTGGATTGCTTAACCCTAGGGGTGAGTGAGTCTTAACCAGAATTGGTGAGTGTTAAAAAGTGGTGGGATGAGACAAGGTTAAGAAATACCGACCCGCGCAACTAATGCTTAATGGGACGGGACGGGATAGGGCTAAGAAGGGTTTTTATAACCTATTCCGGGTTTGGGATGTGAACAAGTCTTTCCATTAGGTGCAGGGTAGGGTTGGGGAAGCCCCGGCCCAAACCCGCCCCATTGCCAACCCTAGAGAGACCCTCCACAATTTCCATTTAATGGGCCCATAATAGATAATAACCTATCCCTCCATGTCAATGTCTCCAAACTTTATTTTTAAAAAAAAACTCTAGTTAAGGGGCCATTTAATTGCATACATTTTCGTTTTTCTGTTTTTTTTTTTTAAAAAAAAAATTGGAAATGACTTTTTGTTTTCAAAATTTTAAAGTAAGAAACACGTTTCACATTACTAACTGTTACTTGTTTTTTAAAAAAAAAAAACAAAAACAAAAAAACGCGTTTGATAAATATGATTAAATAATTTCAATTCATGGTGGTGGTGGTGTGTGGTGGTGGAGGTGGTGGGTGGTAGTGTGTGGAGGTGCTTAGTGGGTGGTGTAGTGTGGTAGTGGTGTGGAGGTGCGTAGTGGGTGGTGGTGGTGGTGGTGTGGCGATGTTATTGTGGTTATGGGTGGTGGTGGTGCCATGATGGTGGTGAGTGGTGGGTAGTAGTTGTTAGAAGTTTAGATAAACTAGGACTCTATTTAGTTTTAAAAAGTGATGATATTTATCATATTTTATTTTATCTCTTTCTAGATTAGGTTCATCTTGTATTCCCTATATATTGGATGGTTATATATGAATAGATGAGAAGAAATATGTAGAATTTTCAGAGCTATATTTCTCAATTTTCTTCAAGTTAATTTAAGGCTAACAAGTGGTATCAGAGCCTCTACGTTCACTTGATTCAATTAAGTTCTTGAGATTTGTTTGATATATCGTAGTTTACTGTTTTGGAAGAGAATCAAGGCTATGAATGCAATGATTCAACCACAACTCTCAAGGCTTTGTGGAACAAACTACGATCATTGGAGCATCCAGATGAAGGTGTTTTTTCGCTCTCAAGAGTTATAAGATCTCGTAGAGATGGGATATATCGACGTAGCAGACCAACAAGCGTTTGATAATCTCTCATAAGCATGAAATGATACATTATGGGATGCACAAAAGAAAGATCAAAAGGCATTGTATTTCATCTTTCAAGCTGTAGATGAAAAGATATTTGATAGAGTATCAAGGGCGCCACTTCAGCAAAGAATGCATGAGATTTGTTAAAGAAAAGCTACAAGGGTGCAGAAAGAGTAAAAAAATGTGCAAATTCAAACTCTCAAGAGTGATTTTGAAGCCTTGAAGATGGGTGATACAGAGTTTATTACCGATTATTTCGGTAAAGTAGTGACCACTGAAAATCAAATGAGGGCGAATAGAAAGGAGATGGATGATATAGAGATTGCCGAAAAAATTATGCGATCACTTACTTCAAAGTTTGAGCATGTTGTGTGTGCTATAGAGGAAGCAAAAGACACATCTGTTATGTCGATTGAAGAACTCATGGGTTTGTTGGAAACCCACGAATAATGAATGAAGCAAAGATCATCGTCCTCATCTTTAGAACAAGCACTCAAAACCCAACTTTTGATGGATAATACATCCAATTGAGGAATGAAATATGGAGGTCGAGGCCGTGGCCGTGGTAGAGGATTCTACAACAATGATGATGAAAAGAATAAGAGTTTTGACTCTTCAAGAGGCTGTGGAAGAGGTAGATCTCATAATAGCACTCATAGGTATGACAAATCTAAAATTCAATGTCATTATTGCAATAAATATGGTCATTAATCTGAGTGTCGAAAGAGGTTAGCCGATGAAGGCGAAGACAACCATAATTTTGTTGATCAAGATGAAGATCCAAGTGTTCCTATTCTGTTAGTTTGCAATACTACTGAAGATGGTAATACCAGTCAATAGTATTCGGTTATGGGCTGTAGCAACCACATGTGTAGAAGAAAAGAGATGTTTGCAATCTGAATGAAAACATTACTTCTACGGTCAAATTTGGAAACAACAGGAAGATACAAGTAAAAGGAAAAAGTAAAATTCTAATATCTGCAAGGAATGGTGATTATCTTCATATTTCAGATATGTTTTATGTTCCTGGATTAGAATGCAACTTGCTAAGTGTAGGTCAACTTCAAGAGCAATGTCATATCTTGCATATTGAGAATGGTATCTGTGACCTTAAAGATGTTAATAATCAATTAAATGCTAGGGTGCCTTTGACAAAGAATCGGATGTTCCATTTGCAAATCAAGATTGATATTTCTGCCTACTATAAAACTATTATGCATAATGATTCTTGGTTATGACATCTTCGGTTTGGCCATTTGAGTTTTGACAGTTTGAAAAAACTTGCTTCAAAGAAGATGGTGATAGAGATACTTTTTATAAATCACCCGAATCAGATTTGTGAAGGTTGCATTATTGGAAAACAACGTAGAGATCCATTTCCAGTGGAGCAGTCACAAAGATCTACAAGACCACTTCAGCTTGTTCATTCAGATTTGTGTGAGATAAGTTGTACCTCTAATGGCAATAAAAGTATTTTGCACTTTTTGTAGAGACCCCGGATTTATTCTCCTCTTAATACCTTTTTTAACAGGGTTTAAATAGTCCATAATACTTGTTTTTAGTGTTCTTAAGCTTAACTAAGAGTGTAGGGTGTTTAAAATACGAAAAAAGGTAAAAAGAGAGAAAAAACAATGTTGGGCGATCGATCCCTCATTTGGGCGATTGATCCCCTCGCACTGATAGCATTTTAAAATATTGCATTTTTTGGGTTTTAACCCCCTCCCCTATAAATAGGACCCCCAAATTCGAGGGTTTTGAGGGGAGAAAGAGGAGAAAACTTAGGATTCTAAGTGGATTCTTGCTAGGAGAAGAAGGATTTGCTTGAATGGAGATTTAAGCTTGAAGATTTCTCTGAGGAGGGGTTTCAAGTATTTGGGTCAAGAAGGAAAACTCTAACAAGGTAAATATGGTTTCCTCACTATCAATATCACGAATCATTGATGTTTTAAGTTTTAAAAATGAGAATCTATGATAGAATGAGGTTAAGTATGATTTAATGAAGAAATGTTTCTCTATTCAAGTATTTATTATAATGGTAATATATTGTGGTAAAGGTGTTTGATTAAATGTGAAGGAAGGAAATGATTTGTAGTTGTGTGGATGAAATAAGGAGGATGTGATATATGTTGAAGTTTTGGAGGATTGATGTAATTGTTTTATCTTTGAATGATGAGTTTTTGGATGCAAATGATAATGTTAGACTACCATTTTTGTGTTGATACATATGAATATGACTTGTGTTGATCTATAATGATGTTTCGCATTTTATATCGAGACACAATAATTATGCATGTTCTATTGTTGATTTTATCAAAATAATATGCTATGATTATTGAAAATGATGTATATTAATGTTATAACATGTGAAAATGAGGTATGTTAAATGCTAGAAATGTTAAGAATTTCTTATTGAGACATCATGATTATGCATGTTCTATTGATGATTTCATGAAAATAATATGTTATGATTATTAAAGCATGATATTAATTTGTGTGTAGTGATTTATTGTCGGGTAAATAGACCTTGAATTGCGATCTTGTGGCCTGAGTCTTTTATCATAATGGTGTACAACACTATGATGGATTACCGGGGTACTTGGTTGATAATCCGAGGTATTATTTAACCGAGGGCTTGTCACTCTTCACTCTTGACTTGATGAATAATATATGATGTTGGCCTTACTCGTAGTGATGTATTTTTGGGAAATAAACTTTGAAAATTCAATCTCATGAGCCTAAGTCTTTTATCATGATGGTTATGGGACACATGATGAATCACCTAAGGTACTGGGTTGATGATTCAAGGGTTATTGAGTCACGATTCATCACTCTTCACTAACGATATGACCTAAGCACAAACATGAAAATATCAAGATAATAAGGGTATAAATGTAAGTACTATACAAGCCTCACTGCATGATTGAGTTTTGCACTTGACTGGAACCAATAAGTATAAGATCAAGGCATGCGTGTCAAGTCAAGTAATCATAAGTGAATCCGAGAGCACCGGAAAAAGTGTAAAGGTTGGTATACGGGAAGTAAAGTATAGTAATCTCTTTCACCTATATAGTGAAGAGTTATTTTAAGTTACTACGCATATCGACAATGTTCATATAAAAGCAAGTTAATGATGACTAATGAAAGGAAAGAAGAAAAGAAGATAAGGATGACTCATGAAAGGAAAGAATGAAATAAGAAAAAGACTGATGTTTCGTGAAAGAAAAGAAAGCAAGGAACGATAAGAAAAGAAAAAAACAAGATAAGATAAGATAAGAAAAATGATGAAATAATTGTGATGCTTCTGCACTTTGTGTCCAACTATCATTATAAATCTGTTCATATGATTAATGTTATGAAATGCTATTATGAACCTGCTCATATGATTAATGTTATGAAATGCTATTATGAACTTGTTCGTATAAAAATGTTATGAAATGTCATCATGAACTTGCCCATGTTGATGAATGTGTATCTATAATGAATATGTTATATTGATGTTCTGATATTGTTAGTCGGGATTTCATATACGCCGAGCCGCTTGTTGCTAAGCCGATATGTTTTTGCATGTCGGCAGGTTTAGGTTCTGGGATAGCAGTGGTGACCTTCCCGACAAGGGAATAAGAGATTTTGATCGCTTTCTATACTATTAGGTTCTAAGACTTTCATTTAATTAAATGTTGTAATACATGTTGAAGAACCATGTTTAGTTGAAGTTGATTATAGACTCAGTTGTAGATAGATTTGTCATATTGGTTTACTGTTGTTTAAGAGAAATTTTCAAGTTCATATTTTAGTATTGTCTTGCTTATGTTAAGGTTAATTCAAGATAAGCAGTGTAATAGGTCCAAAGCTCCATCTTTAGCCAAGATGAGATTTTGGGGCGTTACACTTTTATTGATGATTACAATAGAAAAACATGGATTTATTTTTTAAAAGAAATTTTTCATTGCTTTTCGTGATGATCTATTGTTAGTCTCACTATATGTAGATGATCTTATCTTCACAGGTAATAATCTTGCTATGTTTGATGAGTTCAAGAGAACTATGATTTATGAATTTAAGATGACAGATATGGGTCTGATGTGTTATTACCTTGGGATCGAGGTAAATCAGATGAGCAATGAAATTTTTCTTTCCCAGAAGAAGTATACAAGTGAGATTCTCAAAAGGTTTAGGATGAAAAATTCTAAACTTGTTAAGACTCCTACAGAAACCGGTTTGAAATTGTCCAAGACAAAGAAGGAAAATTTGGTTGATTCTACATATTTTAAGTGCTTAATTGGGAGCTTAAGGTATTTAACTACTACAAGGCTGGACATTATGTATGGAGTCGGACTACTTAGCCGTTACATGAAGTGCTGAAGTCAGATTTACCTACAAGCAGCTAAAAGAATTTTGCAATACATAAAAGGTACACTTGATGAAGGTCTTTTTTATAAATGTACTGATGATCCTAGACTTATTGGGTACACAAATAGTGATTGGGCTAATGATGTTGATGATAGAAAGAGTACATCCCGGTATGTGTTCTTTATCGGAGATTATGCTTTTACTTGGTCATCAAAGAAACAAGATGTTGTTGCACTTTCAACTGCCGAAGCGGAGTACATAGCATTGACATCATGTGTAACTCAAGCTATATGACTTAGAAGAATATTGGAGGAGATGCACCATCCTCAAGCAGGTCCTAATACGATTTTTTTGTGACAATAGCTCGGTTATTTCACTCACGAAAAATCCAATTTTTCATGGTCGAAGTAAACACATTGATATACGATTTCAGTTCATTCGAGAGCTTGTGAAGAATGAAGATGTGAAGATTGAGTATTGCAAAAGCGAATAACAGATTGCTAACATTTTTACAAAGTCACTCAAATCTGAAATATTTAACAAGTTGAAGATGAAACTTGGCATGACGATTTGTAAATCCTAGTTTAAGGGAGGCTGTTAGAAGTTAAGATAAACTAGGACTCTATTTAGTTTTAAAAAGTAGTGATGTTTATCATGTTTTATCTTATCTCTTTCTAGATTAGGTTTATCTTGTATTCTTTATATATTTGATAGTTACATATGAACAAATGAGAAGAAATACGCAGAATTTTTAGAGTCATATTTCTCAATTTTCTTCAAGTTAATTCAAGGCTAACAGTAGTGTGATAGTGGTTGTGGGAGGTGGTTGTGTGT
The DNA here is from genome assembly GCA_015143295.1 of Tetracentron sinense. Lineage (NCBI taxonomy): Eukaryota > Viridiplantae > Streptophyta > Magnoliopsida > Trochodendrales > Trochodendraceae > Tetracentron > Tetracentron sinense. Next base: position 40,393,223 of record CM026563.1, read on the forward strand.
GGATGGTGGTGGGTCCATGTTTTTCATTTTTGTTTTTTGTTTTAAAAAACAGAGGTAATAGAAAATTTATATTACCTTCATTTTCAAAAAATTTGTTGCTAAATTTTAAAAACACAAAGCAAAAACATGTTTTGTATAAAAATTTTCAAAATTTTGTTTTAAAAAATAGAAAAGGGAAGTGCAACCAATCTTAAAGATCAACGTGCACTTAACTAGAATTTAGAATTGAAAAAAACAATTATCTTTAGTTAATGTGGGCCTATGGTAGATGATGGAGGAGCCCATTTAGAGGACTTGCCTCAATTTTATTTAGGTGGACATTCTGGAATTGACCCGCGAGAGGGACTCCAATTTCTTGAATTCATTGACTTCCAACTTTTTTTGTTTTTTACAAACATTTACCTAAACCTAAGTGAGTTAAGAATTGAAAAAAGATGATGGAGTCGTTTCCTTTCAGACCATTTGCTCTCAAATTTTATGTAGGGGTGGCCATTATTGATGACAACCAGCTGGCTCCAATTTCCTGATTTCATTATGATTTTTGACTTATCTAGTTTGATTAAACTTGGTTAATCACTTTTTTTTTTTTTTTATAAACATCATTTATCTTCCTTAGTGGTTAAAACCAGTGTTTTCATAATGAAACCGAAGGTCGAACCGATTGAGTCTCTAGTTTGATCGGCCTGTGACCTTTATTTTTAAAAATAAAATATTTTTAATTGGTTCTTACGGTTTTTCCTAGTTATATCATCGGTTATTCGGTTGAACAGACTAGTTCTTCCTATTTCCTATTTTAAGAGTAGTTAAAAAAAACCCCCCAATTTTGTTGGTTTTAGTGATCAGTTGATTAGATAGTGTCTAATTTTACCCGTTCAATCGGTCAGTCCGACTTGTTTTCAAAACACTGGTTAGTATCGTCCAAGAAAATAGCTATCAATCTATTGGGAGTAGTGTTGTCAAAACCGGACCGGCCAGTCAAACCGAAAAAACTGGGAACCAGTTACCTCATCAGTTCCCAAAACCCTCAAAATCGGAACTCTTTAAGAACCGGTCAAAACCGGCTAGAACCAGTAAAACCAATTGGGAACCGGCCAGAACCGGGGAAATTGGGGAAAAAATGGGAAAAAAAAGTAGTTTTTTTTTTTACAAAAATTATACGGACGAATCGGACCGGTTGAACCGGTGGAACCGGGAACCGGCCACTCTACCAGTTCGATGCCCGGTTCGGTTATGAAAACAATGATTGGGAGTCGTCTCACCCTAAGAGTTGATCATTGGATCTATTGGGAGCCTTCTCACCCGATTTGATCCCAAGGCCTCTCTTGGTCTCTCCTGGTGTTATTATGGAGAATGCCTTTGTAGATTTTGGACCGTAGAGGATTCTTAAAGGCAATGGATTCGGATCCACTCAAATTCGATTCCTTTAACGTCCAACACAACTAGCATTGAAGGATTTCAGGACTGAAATTTCCATGCAATTAGCATTCAAGGGAAATCGCTTTAATAAATGTACATAATCTTGTGTGTTTTTCAGTTCCCAGTATATCAAAATAAATTCCATTAAATATTATTTTATTCATTTTTATTTTAAATATTGACATAACCTCAATTATTGTATTGAGATATTAGAAGAAATTAATAAGGAGTCAAGATGTACAAAATTTATTTTATTTTTTAGTTTAAAAGCCCAAAATTTAAATCACTCTAAGAAGACTTCCAATGATCTTCCTCCATGTCTATCCCATAGATGACATGGAACAACTGCTAGAAAAATTGTTGGCTTATTGCCACTCAAAAGGAGTGAGAGGTTTGACAATAATAAAAAAGAAATGGGGGACATAACCTTACCCCCACAGGACACCCAAAAAACCAAAACCCAAACAAAATAAAACACAACATATACTAACCACTCTAACATTGCCTAATCTAACCTTATCTAAGAAAATAAGAGAATTAGAAGGACAATCTTGATTTGAGTAAAATATTCCAGAGTTGACCATATCACACTCATAGTTAGCAAGAGAATTTGCAACCAATTTTGCATCTCTAAAAATATAGCAAATAGAGGAATAAATGTTTTTTAATCCACTAATTTGTTTGTTGCAATAACAGACTTTCCATGAGTGAGAAACTTTGTCATTCTAAGCATCAACAAGAGTTTTTGAATCCGATTCCGCATCCACTATAAGACCTCAAAGGCTTTTGCAAAGCCGAAAACCATCGATGAGAGCACGAGATTCTGCAATATAATTGGAGCATATATACTCCATACGAAGAGAAAAAAACCAACAATCATATTTCATCTGTGATAATTCTACCACCATGCAAGTTCAATTAAATTTTAATTAATTTAGCTAAGAGGCACATCAAAGTGCTACTTGAATATAGTTGGAGCCTCCCATTTGTGTAAGGGAACACAACAACTATATTCCCGAGATTAAACGTAGCCTAAAATCGATTTGTTCCATTATAGATTTGCACTATATGGCAAAAAGTGTATCTTTACTAATATTTTCATAGTCGAACCAGTTGAGCCTCTGTTCCCGGTTTAATTCTTTTTCTATCTTCATATATATATAAATATATAGTATTTCTTTTTTTATTGGTTCTTACGGTTATCCTGATTCAACCACCGCTTCTCAAGTTGAACCAGTTGACCAGCCAGTTTTCGATTTTACCAGTTCAACCAATCAGTCTGGTCCAATTTTCAAAACATTGATTAAGGGTGCACACAAGCCGAGCTAGCTCGATTACTAGGCTCAATCAATCTGAGCTCAAGCTTAAAAATTTGGCTCGATCGAGCCAAGCTGAGTTTTCAAGCTTGAAATGTGTTCAAGCTGAGCTTGAGCCAAGACATATGTTTGATTCGAATGTGTTCAAGCTGAGCTTGAGCCAAGACATATGTTTGATTAGGCTCGAAGCTCGACTCGAGCTCGGCTTGACTTGAATATTATATAAAATATATATATATTATTTATATATATCATTGTTATATATAAATAATATAAAATTTTATTATTTTTATTTAAAAATATATTTATTTAAATAAATCAAGTCGAGCTTCAATATAGAAATCTCTAATCAACGATAGAACGAGATCTATTTTGCATCTTATCTAAGGGTTTCCTTGGTTCGGACCGAATAAACAATGTCACTCGATTATCAAACTGACTGCAATCTTTTTCTGTCCGTGAGGATCCCACGAGCTAGATCGTCTTCTACTTCTAATAGGTCATGAACTAGATTAGAATCATTCTCAATGAGTCCATAAAAAAGTGATCCCATTTTTTTCATCAAGTCTGAGTAGAGACCAAAGATCTTGAGTGACCGATCCGACAGAACACCTCAAAAGATAAAGAAGTATCGTTAATTTCTTGATGCTCGTTTCAAGTTCGAAGTACCATTTGTACAAATAAGAATCCTCGAGCCAAGCTATTTGAATTCAAGCTAAGTTTCGAGCGGATTTTTCGAGCACCATTTAAGCCGAGCCGAGCTGAGCTCAAGCCTAGATTAAACCCATTTCAAGCCGAGTCGAGCCGGGCCAAGCTCAGCTTGAAGTCACCCCTAACATTGATCTTTATTTCTTTTAGGAGGTTCAGGTGAAATTATCCTATTTGACTTTTAGTTGTTACAACAACTATGATTTTTTTTTTGGATAACACTAAACAAACACACACAATCAGACATAAGGGAACTGCCAAGGTGTCACAAGGATAAACCTACGCACTCACTCCAAAAGGGCCTGACTAATGGAGGAATTGTGGATCCATATACACCTTTGCGAAATCTAGAACCTAGCTGATGTAGGACTAAAGTGGGCATTAATACCGCAAGCGATTTTTTTTTTGGTTAATAGGTAAAATAATACTAAACACATGCAATATTTTCACTTGAAATATCTTGATGGCTGTAAGAATTAATTTCGTTTGAAACCTTTGGAAGTAGATCAAATTTCCCAACAACTATCATGACACCGTACGGAGTACCAAGCTTTATAAATCTCCCTCATACTTTTTAGGGGACCTGGGTACGTGCACTTGAGGATTTGAGCCTGCCCAATAGATGGGTCCCCAAAGAAAACCCCCTCCGCACCAAAATTCAACATGATTATACGACTCTTCTGTTTATTTTCCAATGGAGGAGGACTGACTGCTTTATGTTTGGGTCCCAGTTCTCCATGAACCCTGATTTCCCTTTCAATATTGGGCTTGAACATTTAGAGCCCAAGCCATTTTTACCTTGAACCCCTTTGACATTTAGTGCTGAAAAACGATAGAAAGAACATGGGGATGAAGAAGAACCTGCAGGGTCTATAGCTTCTACCGGCCATAATTCTATGGTGCTGGTACCACTTTTTATTCCTTTATTTTTAATCTATTTTCAAACAAACAGTAGTTGAGAGTATTTGGAGACCAATGAAAACTGGATCCAATCAGGTTGTGAATTCCCCATACTCAAGGTGGTAGCAATACGTGGCATTGCTATCCATTGAACAAGTTGAAAAGCAAAAAAGTCAAATAAGGAATTTTTTTTCACCCTTTCCCAAGGTAACAGGTTGATGACACTTGTTGCTACCACCGTGAGACTTTAGAAATCTGAGACTGGGCTAGCAATTATCTTATAGGAAACATCAAACTGATTTTTATATTGTATATTTTTTAAAAAATTATTGAAGGAATTGACAAATTGGATGTTATCATAACTCAAATGGAATCTGGATATGAAGAGCACTACGTATACTTTTCAAGATTCGTTAGTGTCGAGATTGGATAGTCTGGATAACGTAATTGAATTGAATTGGGATATTATATCAATATCCACTTCGAATTTGATCCCTTTACAGCCCTAAATTCACCTCGTTGCCACAAAAGTGACATCTAAATGCATGCGTACCTAAATTGCATAATTGCAGTTTATGCAAATAGTGCTAAATGCTTTTTTGTGTTGCATCCAGAAACGGACCTAAATCATTCTTTTATGCCATTTCTTTCTTTAGTTCCTTGTGGTTCACCTGTCAACTAAACTTTTTTCCTTCAATCAAAAGACTCCAAATTCTCTCAAATTGTAACAAAGTCCCACGGATCAACACATGTCACTTTTAATACCCTTTAACTGTGATTAAGATTTACTAACCCTTATTAGGGTTCAACCATCTAATCTTGGTTTTTTGGAAAAAAAAATATTAATTCTAATTAAAGGTTAAAGTTGTTCACTAGAGTTAAAAGAACAATTAAACAACTTGGTTAGAACTTGAAAGAATTCTCAAAATACCCTTGCAAAAGCATTTTTTTTCCTTCCTCTGGTTATCTCTTCAAGCTCCCAACTCTTGAAGAGGAGCTCTTAGCGACCCAAAATATGTCTTATGGCAAGGATAATTTGGTAATTTTAAATATAAAAGAAGGATATTTCCATCAACAATTTTTTTTTTTTTGTAATTCCTAAAAGAGAACAACTATCAACAGGAGATCTAGTTGAACAGTCAATCGGAGTAACCCAAAATTGCCTTGGGTGGGGGTATTTATGGGAAAATGTACTATTACAAAAAACACTTCTTTGTGTTTATAACTACCAAACTACCACTTTCCTAGGCAATTTTTGGATTGCGGTTGAGCTCCTTTTATAGTTAACCTCTTCCTAAAAGAGAATAACTATCAATAGAAGTTTCGGTTGACTGGTCAAGCGGAGCAACCCAAAAATTGCCTTGAGAATGAATATTTATGGGAAAAATATACTATTAAAAAACGGATTTTTTTTCAATACCCATAAGGTATCTAAACATTCAATACCTTCAGATATGAACCGTCCAATCTAAAGATGGACGGTTTGGATGTGTTCGTATGAAGACACACTTATCCCTTCATTTTTGCACGGTTCTTAGGTTTTTCACGCTGTTCTTGTGACCTGCTACTGCCAGTAACCAATTAGAATCGTGGCCAAATGAACGACCACGATTCTAAGGTACTTAAGCTTTCCATACACTAGGGGTATTGAAGTCATGTTACTCTTAAAAAACACCCTTCTTTGTGTTCATAATTACCAGAGCAATATTTGGGTTGTTCCGGTTGATTGTTAAACCCGAACTCCAGTTTATAGTTAATCTCTTCCTAAAATATCGACATTTGATCCTCCGGTTATTTCTTCAACCCGGGCTCCTCTTCTTAGTTAATCTCTTTAAGAAAATGCAAGATAGTGGAACATGGCCTTTGCTTTTGAAGGGGAGTGCCTAATTCCGGCATATTGCACTCTCCCCTTTTAGGGGTGGGTGTGAAGCAGTTGTGGCCCATCACAAATCTCTGTCTTCAGAGTGAGAGGCTAGCCAAAATCCTATGATGAAGGTTATTAGAAGTACCTTTGTACTCTCTCTATATTCATACTTCAAACACACGTATGAATGTACATATGAAAGAATATTATGTGAAGTGGAAGCAAATAGCTTACTTGGTTATGAAACAAGTTCTGAATTTCAGAGCTGTCTCATATGATGATGATTACCTTGTGAGTGAAGAAAAATGCATCGAAAAAGACAATATATGGAGTCAAAGATAAGAAGATCATCCATCCTTCTCACTTCTCTCAGGTCCCCCTCCAAACCGTTCTCCACTCTACCCATTAACCAACACAGTACTCTCTCTCTCTAGATCCCTCTCTCTCTAGATCCCTCTCTCTCTCTCTCCTCATATTCTAAGCAAACCCTACAACCATATCACCATCATCATTGTCAGCATTTGCCTCTCCAAGAAGCCTTCTTTCTCCCTCCACCCCTCTATATCTTTCCCTAGCTCTCTTTGCCCATCTGTTGTGTTTGGCTATAAAGTCTTTTCTTCTCTGCAGTAAACAAGTTGGGAGAAGAAAGACTTCAGGGATAGGATAAGAAAAATTCAAAATGTGGAATCCTGATGATCTGCCGGGGAAGAACATTAGTCATGTTAGCAATGGTAATTATAGGCTAAGGAAAGGCTTATGGTCACCAGAAGAAGATGAAAAACTCATGAAATACATGTTGAGCAATGGGCAAGGCTGTTGGAGTGAGGTCGCTCGGAATGCCGGTTTGCAGCGGTGCGGTAAGAGCTGTCGTCTTCGTTGGATTAACTACTTGAGGCCTGACCTTAAGAGAGGTGCATTCTCACCTCAGGAAGAAGAGCTCATAATCCATTTGCATTCCATCCTTGGCAACAGGTCCCTCTCTCTCTCTCTCTCTCTCTCTCTCTTAGATGGTCATGAAGCTAAATGCATACATGTTTGATCATGTCAATGCAGACACACACACATACATATAAGTTTTTATTAATTTTTTTTTTATATATATATGCTTTGTTGTAGGCATCATTTATCTAAATTAGTAAGTTAGAAGTTAATATTTATTATCTGGTCAAATGGTGGATCTTTCACATACACTGTTACTGAGGCTAATGTGAAGGTATACATAAATATAATTCAACACCAAGGTGTTTGCTGAAATTTGAAAGACAAGGCAACAGTGATAATTTTGGGTAGTTGGGTACTCTTTATGGATAACTATAAGCTGAAAAGGACATTGGCATGATAGTCATAGCTATAATATATTTACCCTTTGAGTTGAAGGCACTACACCCATAATTACACTTTTAGATCTTAAGCATCCATGCAAAACATGCATAAAAAGTCATCTTGTTGCTGATTTAATGTTCATTATGTGTATTTTATATAATCAGGTGGTCTCAGATCGCGGCCATGCATCAAGAGTCATTTTGTTGCTGATTTAATGTTCATTATGTGTGTTTTAAATAATCAGGTGGTCTCAGATTGCGGTCATGCATAAAGAGTCATCTTCTTGTTAATTTAATGTTCATTGTGTGTATTTTAAATAATCAGGTGGTCTCAGATTGCGGCGCACCTGCCGGGACGGACGGACAATGAAATTAAGAATTTTTGGAATTCCACAATAAAGAAAAGGCTGAAAAATTCATCGTCTACACACTCACCAAACAACAGTGATTCATCAGAACCTAGAGATGCCATGGAAGGGTTCATATCCATGCATGAACATGACACCATGTGCATGTACATGGACTCCTCTTCATCGTCGCCGTCATCCATGCAAGCAATGGCTATTAGCAACCGGTTCGGCTCATCGGGCGCTGCCGGATACTTCAATGTGTCCACATGCTTAACACAGGTTGGTATGGGAGATGGGTTCTATGGGGATCATGGGGTCTTGGGGGCTGGTGATTTTGGGGTAGAAGGGGAGCTATTCGTTCCTCCTTTAGAGAGTATAAGCATTGATGAGAATGCTACAAGTGACAAAACCATGGAAGAGAACACCAATAATAAAAACAACACCATCAACAACAACAATTACAAATTAGAGAATAATATGGATGGGGTTGGCAATTATAATTGGGAAGGAGAAAACTTAAGAATGGGGGAGTGGGAGTTGGGGGATTTGATGGAAGATGCCTCCTCTTTTCCTTTCCTTGATTTCCAAGTTGAATAATGGGTCACTCGCCCATGGTCCTTTACTTTCTTTTGGCAACTAGAAAAGACATGGAAACCCCTTTGCTTCTCCTAAAACTACTCAAACCCATGTCATTGGGAAAATTGAGAGGAAACATGTTTTTGAAAAATACCCAACTTCCTTCAGACCCCTGGTTTGCTAGGTCTATACTAGGTTTCTTAAACCTCTTATAGTCTCTTTTAGCCATAAAACCCACACACCAATACTTTGATAATTAATGTGGGAAAAAGGGTCTGCAATAAAGGTCACACACAATGTGTATCTTGGTGACTATATTATTCTTGTATGTATGTAGCTTGTTTTCCTGCAAGTGAGGGTATTTTGGTCATTTAGCAAGCATATGGAGTTGGTGCAATAATCATCATACTTGTGAAGAGAAATGTGAATAGTCATACCAAAGTAGAGAGGGCAATCAAAATTAGTTGGTAAATTGCATGTAGTGATTATAATTAGATGTACAAAGGAACAATATATATGGAGGTGGAAGTTGTTATTAATGGGAGATTAGTAGTATGTATTACACATTGATGAAGATACTCTCTCTCTCTCTATCTATATATATATATATGCATTGTACAAAAAATAAAGTAGTTGTTATCATGGATTTGTGGAGGACCATTGTTTCTTCAAATGGGGTTTAATCACTTAGATGAGAGGTCCACTTGGAATCAAATTCACCATTCAAGACTTTTGGTCAGTCTGCTCTCATTGTGATATGGATTTCTCATAATTTTGGTTGTTGACACCAATGGTTGGATTCTACTAGTAATTATAACTCTCTTTTCCTTTCATTGGTAAGTAGAAATTAAAGACGTGACCTGTGGTTATTACAATGATGAACTTGGGCATAAGAAATATGGTCCTTTTTTTTTCTTTTCTTTTTTGAGGGATTGTGACATGGATTTCTCATAATTCTGGTTGTAACCTCAACGAGTAATAATAACTCTCTTTTCCTTTTATTGGTAAGTAGAAAATATCTGACCTATGGTTTGTATGACGAATAACTTGTGCATAAGAAATATGATCATTTTTGGATTTCTGATAATTCTGGTTGTTAACCTCAACGAGTAATAATAACTCTCTTTTCCTTTCATTGGTAAGTAGAAAATATCTGACCTATGGTTTGTATAACAAATAACTTGTGCATAAGAAATATGATCATTTTTATTTGGGGGGGGGGTGTACAATGCATCTTTTATGGGGTACTATGCATCATATTTCTACTGTTAATTGTTAGGGTTAGTGGATTAGTAACCGGCCCGTGAGTGGACCCTGCTTTACATATTCTTCCCTAGGACTTGATCTCAGGACTACCCTCTTCAGAGAGACACACCTCACCATCTGAGCTAGATGGCCAAATGCATAGAAATATGGTCATTACAAAGAAGGATTTGGTGCAGATAGTGAAGAAAAAGAGAACACCAAAATGGCCTCATATAGTTAGTTATCTAGAAGACAACATGATCATGACCAATGGAATGGAAGATGTAGAAGTGTTTCTTGAAATCATTTCCTCTTTAGATTTTAACTTGCCATAGCTAACTTTATGTAAATTGAGAAACTATCTGACAGTCCCCCTTCCCCCCCCCCCCCCCCCCCCAATCGTTCTTTAAAATATTAGTGGCAATTAAACGTACTCTTTTTCTCATGGACGGGTAAGCTATGTTTAGAGAGACCTTGATCATGTATGTGTGACAACAAAATTTCGAGTCTAAAATCAAGGACAAGAAAAGTGTAACAAATCATTAATTTTGTTAAGTTTTGGTGATTGTACAAAATCTTTGAAAGAGAGAAACCTCTTATTCGATCTTCTTCAGATCGATCTTTAATCTGAGAGCTAGATTAGCCTATTTTAAGATGGGGCTTCAAGATCTTTGATGAGCTTTGATAGACACCAACAAAGTTTATGCAAATTTCGGCCTTCACATGCAGGAGTTGCACAAGAACTCTCTTCAACTTGAATTTGTTGGCTTTTTGTGGGTGTTAAAGATCTTCAGAGATTTTGTGTGCTTTTAACAATCCATTCCTATATATTTTGGGGATTTATATTAATGGAGTTGTTGAGCTTCAAAGCTTGGTCAGGAACTCATGCTAGCTTTAACCTTCAAGTTTTTGACCTTAATATCAGAGTTTGTAGGTCTCTTGTCTTTTAGTTTCTTTCTTCTTCCTTTGTGATGGAGAAAAGCTACTCTCTTTATAGACTTTTAGTCATGGAATCATCATTTTATTACAAATTATTAAAGTTGTTGACAAGTTTAATTAATATGAGGGTCCCATTTGACATAAATGTCCTTTGTGGTCGCCATTCAGTAAACAATACGTAATTTCTCTTAAGAGTTAAAATTCTACATATTTAGATAATTTTAACTTTAATTGAACCCCGCCTTCTAAGATTGTGTCATGAGTAGTTTTGATCTTAATAATAATAATAAAGCGGGGAACCGAAAAGTTGGGGTTAGGCAGGCCCCTACAAGATTAAATAAAACAGGAAGAAAGTTACAACTGAATATATCTACATTCCCGAGCATCAGCTGAAACAATTCTAACTAACAGGGGTGGAAAGAAGGGAGGACAAAAAACAATTTCTCTTGAAGAAGAGAAAAGTTTTGAAAGGAAATCAAGAGCCTGATTTGCTTCCTAAGGGGTATAACTGATTTCAAACCTTTCAAGACTCGCAACCAAATCAACAATTTTAGAAAGAAGGAAACTATCACATGATGTCATCGTTACCTCTTATTATCACCATTTAATCAATATGAATAGACCTTTCTCGGGATCATTTGCTAGAATTATTCTCGGACATCGAGAAGAATGGACGACATCAGATGTTGAGATCACCCAATCAAATTCATTTTGGACAAGTAGATCTCGTGAGTTTAGTTGGGCTATATGATAGGTGTGAACAAATTCTTTGCAGCAGTATATTTTATGTTGTGGGAACATAGAAAATTTTCTATTTTGCAAGTGTGTTTGATAATACTTATCTAATGATTGCTTTATAATCAAGCTCAAAAAACTAAGAGCTATTTACACAAAGAAATGCCTCTCTTATAGAAGAGGACCTTGCGATCCTCTAATCAGAACTCTATTGTGAATATCTATGAATAATTTAATATTTTTTGCTCGAAAAAAGTGATGAATCTAGACTAGCATATTCCTTTACAATGAAAGGAGTTAAGAAGAAGTTGTTATAATAGATCTTAAGGTTTAAAATCCTGTTGGGGATTTCGCAAAATCTTGGTTTTGTCCAACCCCAATCATATCAATACATGATGGATTTCGGAAAACACAATTTCGGTATGGGTTTCGGAAGTTTCAAGTCAAATTTCAAAATGATAGGATTTTAGAATTTCAGCGATATTTGGGAAATTTATTTTTAAATAGTTTTTTTAAATAAAATTCTGAAATATTCTAAAATATTCCGAAATATTTCGATATTTTTATCAAAATTTCACAAAATTTCAGAAATTTTTATATTTATTTTAAAATAAAATAATAATATTTATATAAATTTTAATAAAATATTATTTTTTAACATATATATTTAATAAGATATATATAAATCGGAATCCAAAATCCCGTCGAGATACAAAAAAAATTGGGATTTTGGTCAGCGATAATCTCGGGATTTCAAACTTTGATAGATCTTGCTACCCCTTTAACAAATTTAAAAGTAAGTGATCAAGTACTCCAATGGTGCCTAGTGGGGCCCACCATACAATGCATGTAAAGCTTGACACCTTGGCATCGTTGGATTTTCGATCAAGCAACCTAGCTCTCGCCATTGAACTTTTTATTGGGTGGCCTAGCCCTCACCATTGGATTTTTAATTGGGCGGCTCAACTCTCGATAGCACATGCTATGGAGAGCATTCAATCACTTTCATTACAAAAAAAAATAGTCCCGAGTCCCCTTCTCTTCCCATGTCCCTTTTAACCTTTTTAAAAAAAAAATTATAATTAAGCTTAAAATTATGATTAATATTTTCTTTTATTTTTCTAAAACCCAAGGTTGGATGGATGAACCTTGGGGTGAGTTAATCTTAACCACAATTAGTATGTGTTAAAAAGGAAGTGATGGACGAAGGAGATCGCCCGATCAGCTTGCAAGCTGACTGGGCAATCTGTTCCCCATTTCCCTGGAAAAAACACAATATCATTTGAGAAAGATCTAAAGATTTATACATGTTCTAAAGATAACAACAAAAATAATGAATCAAACTATCAAAGGCTCAAACCTTTATTAAAAAAAAATTTGTGAGTGTAACCCGGTGGCCAAAGGACGAACTCTTGAGGTTGATTCCTACGCTCCCCTCAATATCGGTTGTATGGGGAGGGGATATTATGAGTCTTTAAGGCTCAGAATATTCATGTTTATCCAAAAAAAAAAAAATTATTGCCAAAGTAATAAGAGGAATGCGTTAACCTGAGGTTTATTGTGTGTGTTAAGGTATTACTTTACATCCGTAACAAAAAACAAAAGAAAAAAGTAATTAGAGGAATGTTAGCCCTACTCTCAACCAAACCATACCCTCACCATCCAGGTATCCACCAACTAATTAATACGTCCATTGCAAAATTAAAGCACTCTCTCGCCAAAAAAACAAACATGAACGTGATCGAGAGTAGCTCCTCAAGTAATAAACCATCAAACCCTATGCTTTCGGAAGGTTCTTGTGGGTTCCTTTGTAAATGTCGGTCCTGTGGGCCACAGGACAAAAAAAGCATTATTTTTACGTCGCCTGAGAGATTCGAACTCTCGCGGGGAAACCCCATGTACTTAGCAGGCACACGCCTTAACCACTCGGCCAAAGCGACGCTTCTTTGTTAGGATTATGTTTTTACGGATAATAATGCTGTAATTGCCTCATTCGTCCGCTTTAAACCTATGGGCTAACAAACCAGCCATGTCATCAGATTCTCTTGTTGCGAAAACGAGACTTGATTCTAATGCGTCTTTGGGGAGTTTGATAGTCCACATGTATGCGAGCGGAGAAATAAAAGATACCCGGATATGTTTGATGAAATGCCCGAGAGAAATATAATTTCTTGATGTATGCCAATACCCAAAAAAACAAAAACAAAAAATGTGAAATGATATTAGCAAAGTACGGAGAAATTAAAGATGCCCGGTTATGAGTGAAGAAATGTCCGAGAGAAATGTAGTTTATGCGGAAAGTGCAGAGAAATTAAAGATGCCCGGCTATGTTTGTTGAAATGCCCGAGAGAAATATAATTTCTCGGAGTGCAATGATATATGGATTTCCCCAATTGGAGGAGGATGGAGAGGCTTTGGGGTTCTCTTTAAGCAAGTCTTCGTGGATAATTTGGACGTTACTGATTTCACTCTTTATCTTGTTATCTGGGTTTGTGGCAATTCAATGCTTCTCGAAATTGGGAAAGCATGTGGGCTATGTTTGAAAACAAGTTTCAATTTGTAAAGCTCCGTGGGTTGTTTTTTCGGTTTCATTTGTAATCTATAGTGGCATTTGGTAACACTAATCAAAATAGGTAAAGCTTATTTGAAAATTATGTTTAGTTGCACTTTAGATTATTAAGTTAAAGGTTAATTTGATGTCTATATCTTCATGAAGTAGGAGTTTTACCTTTTATTGAAAAAGTAGCTATGAGATACTTTTTTAATAAGAGGTAAAACCCCTACTTCAAAAAGATGTAAACCTCCGGTTAACCTTCAATTTAACAATCTAAAGTCAAACTAAGCACAATGTCAAATAAGCTCTACCTATTTGATCAGTTTTACTAAACGTCACCTAGTGTGGTGTTAAAAAGGCAATTATCAGGGTGTTTTTTATTAGATACTTGTTAGAAAACACCGCAAGCAGGAATGGAGCCACATGGGTTCTGGGCGGCACTGTAACCTTTACCGCACTTGAACTTTTGAAAAATAAAAAATTTCCCTTAATGTTATAGGGGTGTATAGCCCGGGGGCGGAGGCGAAGCCGCCCGGGGGGAACAATTGCCCCCTAGGGGGCGAATCAGAAACAATTTATGAGACCCAACTATCCTAATTCTTTTTCAATGTTTACATAAGAGTCTAGATCCCTCCATGACACATAGTAACAAAGTTCTCTATTTTTTCTAAAACTCTAGTATAAGACGTGACTTTTTTGTCAAACAATTAAAATAATATGTGACTTTTTTGTCAAACGATTAATTCACGAATATTCATAACTTTTTTTTTAAATGTAATAATTTTTTCCCAAAATTCCGTGAATTTCTCGAATTAAACATGAATTATTGCTGACTTTTTTTTAAAAAAAATGCCTAAATAATAATCTAATATATTTATTTATAATTTTCATAATTAGTAATATTATTTTAAATTTTTATATTTTGGTTGACAATTTTTTGATTTATTTATGAATATTCCAAATTTTATTGAATTTTTCAAAATTTTGCGGAAACAAATAATTTTCCAACCCCAGCTCGATAACTATCTATGTGTGTACTTGCATTCACAGGAGCACGATACATGTAGAGTTCGGAAAAAAAAAATCAAATGTGTATTTGGGGCAAGCATTCCTGATACATGTATGGGTTTTTCATTTTCTTTTAGTCTTTCATAAAATTCTCTTGAGGTTAATGCTAACTAATTTGGTTAATGGGACACTGTTACATTGAGGATTAGGGCTCTTTTCAAAAATAAAAAAACAAATTGGTGTTAGGTATCCACCCTCCCAAACCTTGTGTGTCGGTCCCAACACACACGTCAGCATTAAATCTTTGGGGTTCATAAATCCTACTTAAGTTTCTTAAAAGGGTTTTCTTAAAAATGCTAACTGGAATCTGGATAGGATTGACGCTCGGGCATAATGGGGATGCTAGCTAGGATTTGGGAGCTCATTAGCAAAGCTCTGTCAATAATGTCAAGGAGCTATAAAAACTATTGTTAGACATATATGCCCGCGAAAGCCATTCCGGAATTATATTAGTCTACTTAATCAATAAAAGCATATTTTACATTCACACATTATCTTCTACATCGAGTAATATATTAAAGTATCTCATTAGATGAGACTACTTTATCCCTTAGGTAACATTGTAGGAAAATCATCCAATTGGTTAATAACTAATTGTTAAGGAGATATGGTTTTTCCGGTTCCTTATAGACCTAAAATTGTTCTAAGTTAATCAGGATACATCTGGACAATGTATTTCTGATAACTTACACATTATTAGTTCCATATGATGGAGTGATGAATCTCAATCACTGAGAGAAGGGTCTCCTGACTAAGATGTGGATATAAGTAAGAAGTACTTATATTGCAACTGGATCGCTCAGTGGATACCCTTAGAAATATACTGTATTTATATTTAGGGTAGTCCATTTGACAGATTGTCCTTAACCTGAGAGGTCGACATCTTCTCTAGTATTTGCCTATATAGTTTTGATGTAGTCAATCGTCAATGTCCAACATACAGGACTAAATACGGGCTCGTTGAGTTATGTACGCTATATTAGAATAAGTGTGTGTACACTCAACAAGGATTCCACAACTCTTATAGAATAAATAATATTGAGTTGATACTTGTCAAAACCGGACTTGAAAAACCCAGCGTTGGTATTTATCGATGAAATGGTTTTATCAAAGAGTTTATTTTCTATATAAAAGAAATGTAATTAATATTATTATTTCTTTTAAGAATTTCAAAAATGTTTTGAAAGTCTAAGTTTGACTAAAAGTATCAAAAAGAATGAGTTCTCAATATAAGTCAGAGATTAAAGACAGTATTAGATATTGTCCCGTAAGCTTATAACAATATTGGATGTTGAGGGACATATCTGAAAATAAATCTTGAGATAAAAATACCTACAGTTAATTCTCTATTTTTTTAGGGTTAATCACATTGTGTTAATAGACCTTAACTGTGATTGGTGGAAGTCCAGGGATATAGATGACCTTCTATAATCCTAATGGAGTGATATGAAAAGTGTTTCCTAGTAACAGTGCTTTAACCAAAAGATTGAGTACTTGGTCCCACAACCGAAAATAGGAAAGCCCACACATAAGGACTTTCTTAAAGTATTTAATTTAATTATTAATTAAATTAATTAATTTCTCTAAGTAATCACTATATGGTATAGTGAAACTCTAAAAGGTGGAATCACATTAGATGTGAAAAACCAAATGGGTAGGACCCATTGGGGATTTTGTAAGAAGATCAAGAGTGACCTAAGGGTTTTGGAAACCCATGATGTGGCTTGTAGGAGTGGGGCCCACCTAGGGTGGGACTCTCACTTCAAGAAAGATTGAATTGTTTAATTAGTTTCTAATTAACTAAACTACTTATTGGATAAGGTTAGTTAGTTAGTTAGTTAATTAGTTACTAATTAAAGATTCCCTAATTGTTAGGGATTCTATTAGTTTGTTACTAATCATTAATTAGTTGTTAACTAATTAAGATTCCTTATTGGATAAGGATAAGATTATTTAGTTACTAATAGATAAGGATAATGATTTGAGGAATCCTTATTAGATAAGGATTAGGAAACTTGGGTTGTAAGCAACCAAGTAAAGCCTATATATAGAAGGTGTGCGGTCACTTTGGTGATTACATTAAAAATTTCCAGATTTTTGGAATCCCTCTCCTCCCTCAATCTCACACCCAACCTTCTCTCTCTGTAGAGGTGTACGGTCAACACTCCCCCCTTTTCTCTCTTCTCTTGTGTTCTTAGTTTTGAATATCAAGAAGAAGAACAAGAAGCAATCTTGATTATAAAGATTGGATCTTTATTTCAAGATCCTAGAGCTGGAATTTTTGGAAGGGTCATTAGCTTCCATTAGAGAAAGATTTAAAGAAAAAGAAGATCTGTGTGGATTGCGAAGGAGACTTGATACTTCTGAAGTTTTGCCGGTCTAGCATTCTATCGTAGAATTGACTTAAAAATTTCAAAGTCGCAAAGGTGATAGTGATTTTAACTCTCATTGAATAAAATCAATTAGAATCTTAGTCAGATCTTGGGATTCGATGTATGCCCGCCAAAAACTGTTTTTCTAAAATTAAAAAGAGGCATACTTTCAACTACGGTGGTGTTTGATATTACTAATCTAAATAGGTAGAGCTTATTTGAAAATTGTGTTTAATTATACTTTAGATTGTTAAGTTGAAGGTTAATTGTAAGTCTACATCTTTTTGAAGTAGAGATTTTAGAGGTAAAAACTTCTACTTTAAAAAGTAGCTACTATGGGGGGTTTTACCTCTAAAGTAAAAAGTAGTTATGAACTACTTTTTAAAGTAGAGGTTTTTACCTCTAAAATCTCTAATTCAAAAAGATGTAGACATGCAATTAACCTTCAACTTAACAATCTAAAGTTTAACTAAGCAAAATTTCCAAATAAGCTCTACCTATTTAGATTAGTGTTACCAATTGTTACATACACTTCCATACACTAAATCATCTTATAGAAGACTGAAAACAAAGGTATTGATAGTTATTGTTTTAAAATAGATTTCATTATTGACCTAACAAATTTTGTTAACATCCAAAATTATGGATGTTGAATAACGAATAATACAAGCTCGATTAGAATGTTCAATTTAGTCAACAACGTATAGACTATTTCTCATATTACTCTAGATCTCATATCACTTCCAATCCTCTACGGTTCTAAGCCATCTACTTCCATCTAATAACTCTATAAAGAAACATGTGTCATACAAGCTGCACAGCCAAATAGTTTTTTTTTCATGTTTATACCCCTTTTTCTAAAACCTATCGGGATGGCCACCTAATCCTATTAATGAAATAGCGACCAAATGTTATCGTTACCAATCTAAAGCTACTCATCCTACCAATATAGGTTCAAATTCATGGCTGCCTCCAAATTACCAAACTTGGCGTGTATGGCGAGTGGTAGCTGAAAATCAGGGCGATTTCCTCGATATTGATAGTTCAGGGAATGGGCTCAATAGAGGCAAATAGTTGCGTATCAAATTAAACTCTCATCGATATTTCAAATCCCCTCTGGCCTTACACCATCCTCAATCTTCTCTCTAATATTCCGGTAATTTTTTCGATCACCTACGAAAGATTACCGATGTGCTGCTATCTTTTTGGAAGGATTGGACACAATGAGAAACATTGCAAGGAAACAAGACCTCCGGATTCTCAAGGAGCAGACCACCGGTCTCCACCCCAGATGACAAATCTTTATGGTCCTTTGGCTATGAGATGAGTTGTTCTATTTTGATTCATGGCCATTGTCAAAAGTTGTCGATCAGGCCGGAAATTTGAATCCCAACTTAATTAGGTGCTTCAACTTAGGGAGCCATGGTGGACCTTCCTCCTTTCTAGAGAAACAATATAGATCCTGGGAAAACGTCTCTTCGTCCTAGCACGCCGATGACAAATACAGACAAGTATAGGCATGAATACCTTGGGTATTGATTAACCTCAGTCCATCCTTCTCAAATCCCAGCAAACCTCGAAATCCCCACATGAACCCAGTACTCAACCAAATCAGAAGCCCATTATCCCTAACAACCAAGCCCAATAGCCCAATAGCCCAATACCCCAACCCATCTTATGTCCTCTTCTTCTAACAATTAAGCCCAGGCCTTTGGACTTCATAGAAGCCCCCAAGCCAGCCCACCCATATCATAACCCAACCAAAAAGTATGTTACCCAAACTACGTACAGGGGGAAAACCGAACCAAGTCCCAAGACGCAAACCCCTAAAACTATCATCTTCCAGAATGCACAAACTCTGTTGACCCAGCTATGGCATCAGAGAACCTGAACCAAGAAATGAGCTACCAAACGCAAGGATCATCATTTTTTGATAAACCGTGTGGGATGGTTGCCAAGGAGCAAGCACCCCGATCCATCACTTTGGCCTAGAACTATCAGGGATTGGGTCGACCTAGGACGGTTCGATTTGTTAAGGTACCATGTCCTCTTTCGACCTGACATCATCTTTCTCATGGAAACAAAAAATAAAAGTCAAAAGATTCACCAAGTGGATTAGCTCCTACACATGGATAACATATTCATAGTGGACTCAATTAGGAAATCTGGGATCTAGCACTAATGTGGCCCACTACTCTTCGGTTAACATTATCTCTACCGGGCAACATCTCATAAAAGCTACTCATTTATAATCAATACCTCTTAAATGCACTAATTCCGGAGAATAGTGACAAGTATTAGGGTGTCGATGGTCTTGTTGCCTTATTTTCAATATTTATATCTAAATCAATGGTGAACAAAGGTTGAATTGGGTTTGTTTAACAAAATCCAAAATTAACTTAATGACTTTAATTAACGGAAATAACTAAGTAGCTTTGCTGATATTTAAGAGAGAAGATATAGGGGATTTGAATCTACCACTAACCTCCTAACATTCATCTCATGCATTCACTTAAAACTTTACACCATGTAAACACTTCGATTGAGTGTGTCGACACGTCTCAGTTCAATTCAAGGGGATAAAACAAGTAACCAAACCCTATGAGTAATCTATCTTCAGTTAGCACTAAGAGTCCACACTAAACTAGGGTTGTGGAACTATTCGTCTTCCCTTAGCATAGATCATCCTACTGTTCAATCCTTGAACACTAAATACCATTACACAATATCCATATAGACAATCACATAAAATCACTACAAATGATCTCAATTACAATAATATAAAACCTAAGACAAGGATGATCATTATTAAGATTGAATATAAAATCTATTAAATATGGTTGATAAACAACTCTCTTATTGTGCAATCATTATTTACAAATATAAAAACCTTAAATAAAATACAAAGATACACGGTAATTACTTGGCTAGTGTTTCATCTAAACCATAGAAAATGGAATTAGTTCATGAAAGAGGAAGAGAATATCATCGTTGATGAAGAACTCATCATCAAACTTTCACAGATCTCTAGAGAGCCTCATTTCTTCAGTTTCACAAAAATTCATAACCCTCGCCATGGCCTTAGGGTTTTCTATATATAGGGGCTTCAAAGACTTCTAATTATGGTCAAATTCAAAATTATGTGCATGCATCCCGAGGCTCAAAAATGACGATCAATTAGAACTTTCTAATTTGCTGCAATCGATCGGACTGTGCAGTGTGATTTTGAAAATTCATTATTCTCTATTGATCGATCGGTCTATTTGCTACGATATATTGGATTCCGATTGATCGGAGCCTGTCTGCAATCAATCGGACTGTGCAGTAAATCATGGTTTTCTTCCTTCATCTTTGTTATCTGGTTGTTCTAAGTCTTCACATCTCATAAAGCTTTAGATTTGATGTCTTTTATTCACATGAATCTGAAATCGATAAAAAAGACAAAGTGGAATAAAATAATACCAAAAAGAACTCTAAAGAATTAACATGGTCTTAGGGTTTTCTATATATAGGGGCTTCAGAAACTTCTAATTAGGGTCAAATTCAAAATTATGCGCATGCATCCCGAAGCTCAAAAATGACGATCACTGATCAATCGGAACATTCTGATTTGCTGCAATCGATTGGACTGTGCTGTGTGATTTTGGAAATTCTCTATCGATCGATCGGTCTATCTGTTGTGATCTATCGGATTCCGATCGATCGGACCCTGTTTGCGATCAATCGGCCTTTGTAGTGAATCTTGGTTTTCTTCCTTCATCTTTGTTATACGGTTCTTCTAAGTCTTCAGATCTTATAAAGCTTTAGATTTGATGTCTTTTTTTCGCATGAATCTGAAATCGATAAAACAATCAAGTGGAATAAAATAACACCAAAAAGAACTTTATATATTAATAAGTGTAGTTTAAGGTACATAAATGTGAAACAATTAGCACCGATCACAACCTCAAAAACTTGTGGGTTATTTAACCGTTTTTGCTTAAAAAATTATTGCTGCCTTTTAAATTCATATATGAAAGTTTGGAACCGGGTACCTGTTTCTTCTTCCACTAAGGTTAGCACGCTTACCAGACCTGCAAAATCTGGATCTTATAGAGAAACTCGAGACAAGGTAACTTTAGAATTTCTTTCCTTCTTTACCTTCTAATGCTTTTGTTATGTTCCAGTAGATATCTTTGTTGATTGCTTAGACTACTTTATGTTTACCACACACTTGGGATGCTATTTATAGGCACAAATTAGTGAGACCATACTTACCAACTGTGATGAGATTTCTTGGATTGTCCACACGTCACTCGCTCCTTAGCTTCTGGTTGATTGGTATAAGGAAAGGTAGGTTCACAACACATCTTTGTTGATGCAGGTGGGGGTCCCTCCTGTCAAAGTCCTCCGATGATCAAATCAGTATATATTGAAGATGAAGTACAAAGAACAAACTTTGAAAAAGAGAGAGCTCAGGGGTTTTGCAATAGTGTTTCACTAATTTTTTCTTAGTCCCCCTCACTTATGGGAGGTCTAGGGGTATTTATAGGCTTGAGTTCAAATGCCTCTTTATGCCCATACATGGTCATGCAACTTGCTTTATGATCATTACCAAATATGTCAGACAGATCTTCATGCACACATGTCACACATGTGAGCCTACTATTTCTAAGGTCGGTCTTGGGTCGAAAGCAGGTTGAGATGACCAGCATTAAATGCATTAAATGCTAAGACAGTGCTTTTAACCTAACAGCAGAGTGAATAGATCGCCTCTTGGTTATTTCGTCCTACAAGGCGGTTTCATCCTCAATATGAGTATAAGCCCGTCCTTATCATGACCACGATTCTTGAAACCATCCTACTGACGACGATATTTGAAATCTTCCATCAGATGACAGTATCTGAAATCATCATGAAGAGCACAAGCTCGTACCATAAATAGAGTCCGGAAACCTCATTCATCTTTCCCAAGGACGAAAATTCTGCTCACTCTTACAACACTTGCTCAATTATGAATTTTATCCATTATAATTTGCTCATTTACGATGCTTTGAACGTAGTCCAAAGTATCGTAAACCAACCGATGATGAAAAAATACATGTCACTCCATAGAAGATGGAACGTTTGAACAAACTTATGCGCATATGGATCGTTGTGACAACTGTATACAGACGTTTCACACGTGTGATGAACCGTCGCGTCTCATTAATGATGGCAGGATGTTATTATTGCTTTTTGCAAGACTCGAGGCACGTAGAAACATGCAACGGTTAGCTTTGCGTTTGAGGATGACGATCATACCCTTGAGCTTGCATACGTGTACTACGGAGATGAGGGCTAATTTCATCCTGCTGAGATTTCTTTCTGACATACCGATTTGAACTCTTTAAATGACCATCGTGCCCTTGTGCATGTGTCCGTGAACGGCGAAGATGAAGGTCCTTTCCGTCCTGGCAAACTTTGATTGTCTTATAAATAGGGAGAGATAGGCTTCATCTTCTTCACTTTGATTCTCACTTCTACTGTTACTCTGCTGAAATCAAGACTCAAGTTCAGCCATTTTGTGCGATCTTGTCTTCTTTAGCATCCAGAATTCCTCAAGAACTGGGTAAGTTCTTGATTTTTCTCTTTATTTGTACTACGTCTGTCTTTTGTTCTGTTCTTCTCTTTTTTTTAATTCTTCTGTCTGTCATCCCATCCTTTAAAAACTCCCAAAACCAATTGTCATGAACCCTAATAAAGGACCTAGTACCTCAAGTACCATCCCTCCAGGGGCGTAATTGCCTCTTCCCCTAAGTTCAGAAATTTTCAAACCCATGCCCTAGCTCAGTACCGAGTCCAATTTGGTATTCCTCTCCAAGTCCATATCCATTTTATGGTAGATACATATATTATTAGCCGTAAATCTGAACAGACTAAAGTCCTCATTACTCAGCTGGAGGCCGGACTCTGGTTTCCTCTTAAACCAATCATCAAGGAGGTGCTTACCGCCGTCCAACTTGCTTCGGGGCAGATGCACCCCAATTTCTATAAGTACATGTCCTTGGTGATCAAGTTCATCAAGGACGGATACGTCATAGAACCCTGCCACCTCTTTCATTTCAAACTTCTCGTCCTATGCCCAGGGACGAAGGAAGAAGGGCCCTACTATACGTGGGCCTCCAAAGCCAGAACCTTCAATTTCATAAACGATCTTCCATATGTGGATCGGAGGTGGAGGTCGAGAGCCTTCATTATCTCTGGCAGATGGTGGATGAAGAGTGCTCATCCCGTCCCCAATATCTTCCAGCCAGGTAGATTTCTCATAATGATTTCCCATCCTCCATCTTCCATCCTCTACATTCTTGTATTTATTTCGTTTACTCAATTTTTTCAATCTTTTGTTACAGAACCGTCGAAGGTGCACTACAAGCGCCTGTCTTTGGAGGAAGTCCGTCGTCTGAAATCCATCAGAGCCGACAAGGGGGACGAGTACGTGACCTGGAGGTCTCGAAGCAAGGTAAAAGCTTTGCTCGCTGAAGATCTCGAGTTTGAGATTGACGAGGCAACTGCAATACAAGCTTCCACAGTAGAAGCTGACATAGTGATATCTCCTGCTGCTAGCGAAGAGCTCGAGGAAGAAATGACAGAGGATAACCTTATCCCGTTGATCCAGCCTGCTCTTGCTTCAAGACGGTCAAGTTGTCAGCACGACTTCAGTTCGGCTGCCATACCTGAAGTAACTGTTGTTAATGACGCTACTAGTGAGGCCTCCGCGGTTGAGGCGCAATCAAGGAAACGGCTGGCAACTTTGGCCGAACTGGAGGTCAACAAGAAGAGAAAGGAGAATGCCCAAGACAAGGGCAAGGCAACCATGGATCCTTCGGTTCAGCAGGTAACTGTCCGAGAACTAGCCACAGAGACACAACAACCTGAGGTTGCTCAACCGATGGTGCACATGACTGTTCCATCTTCATCAGCTCCACCCCCGCCTCCTCTTTAGGAGTGCATAAGGTTTGAGGGCATGGATCGAATCTGGATCCCCTCCTTTAGATCTAAGGTGGGTCCACAGCCATTGACACATGCCGTTATGGCCATGGAGAGCATACAGACGGTTGTTGTGTGGAGTTGAGAGGTTAGACTTCCCGTAGAAGAGGCGTTGGCCAGGAAGGTGAACAAGTCGGCGCTGGACCTTTAACACGCAATGGCGGTCGCAATGGTAAACTTTTCTTATGTTGTTTATATATCTCTTTCTTTCTCATTTTGTTGCACCACTGATCCTCATTTTCCTTCTTTTGTTAGATCAACACGACATTTTTGGAGCTGTCAGATCGTTGCGACCATTTAGGCAATGCCGCTGAGTTTTACAAAGCTCAAATGGTGAAGGTGGAGGCAAAGGCGACGACAATGCTTAAGGATGTCGAAGAAACCCGAGCTCGAGTAGAGGAGACCAAGGCTGAAGCTAAAAAAAGCAAGGCCGAGACTGAAAAGAGCAAGGTCGAGGCCAAGAAATGCAGAGCCGATGTGGACCACTGCAAGAAGTAGTGCGATGATACCCAGAAAAGTCTTCGTATAACTACGAAGACCCTCAGGTTGTCTAAAGCGGACCTTAAAACAGCTAAGGCTCGCATTGGCGAACTGGAAGACAAAGCCAAAGTTTTGAAGGGACAAGTCAAAGAAGAGAAGCGCAAGCGGGAGGTTATAAAGGTTCGCTTTCAAGAATACTATCAGACTGAGGTTAAGAAGATGATCAAGGCCGAGCAAAAGGAATTAGAGAAGGAATTTGAAAACCAACTTAGGGCTCTTCGAGACTCAGGATGTCTGGCGAGGATTCCATATCCTCCACAGGACGAGGATATTCCGCCTGTCCATGCTCCTGAGGACATCATCATCCTTGAGGAAGAGGGAGAGGTTGCCCAAGACGGGGATCAAACCGTGCATAATCCCTCTCTTCCTCAAGAGCCCGCGCCACTACGACCTGAGCCTCCCGTCGAGCCTGCCGAGCCTACCGGGCCTGCCGGTTTTGCTCAAGAACTTGAATAGTTTCTTATGGCACATCCTTTTGTCTGCCGCGTGAAAATTCTTGCAAATGAGTAAAGATCTGCTCTCACAGCAAACTTGATCACCGTGGTTGTCTCCTAATGTAATAAGCATACTCAGCTCGGATAAAACTTTGTAAATTTTTTTCTTTCTCTTGTAATCGGGTCGTCCAACCATTTGGACGCCTTTTGAATAGAAATGTCTTTTTTGCATATCGTCTTTACTTTGTTCAATTCTTTTTCCAAGTATGTAGAGCACTAGAGTGTATATAGACCATGAAAATAATATGCAATAAATTAGTATTATTTCTAACCAAAAACGAATCAATCTTTTATGTCTAATGTTGTAGAGTACGAAATCAGTACGAGATAACAGAAACTGAGCACAGAAACAGACTAATGTAAAATATCTTAAATGTAATCTCATAAGTTGAATCTCAGGTTCCTCGTTACGAAGTCACTTGCTCAAGTGACATTTCATTAGTATAAGTCATCCGTACCCCGTGGTGGGTACATTTTCTCAGATGACAATTCATTTGGTCGAGTCATACGTGCCCCGTGGTGAGTACCGTGCTCATATGATAAATCATTTGGCATTTCATTGAAGACATTTCATTAGACAATCATTTTGATAATTCATCGAACATTAATTGATCATTCATCAGATGTTGCATCAGATATTTCATTCGATCATTCATTAAACACTTCATAGGACGGAGCCTTCCGTCCTTGAGGATGATTACATGATAGTGCACATTTTCTATTGAAAGAATTGCCTTGAATTCATTATATTCCAACTTTTGGATGATGTTACCTTTTAGGTCTTTGATATAGCATACTCCGGGGCTCCCGAGTCGATCCGCGATATAAGGTCCTTCCCATGTTGATCCAAGTTTCCCACCATTGACTTCTCGCGTGTTATGAAAGACTTGTCGTAGAACACAGTCTTCTACGTGGGGAATTCTCTTTCGTACCTTCCTATTGTAAGCCTTCTTGAGTTGTTGCTGATAACGCTCTACTTGTATGCTAGCTTTTTCACGTCGTTCTTCTATTAAATCCAAATGAACAGCCATCAGCTCGAGCTGCTTGTCTTTTTCTTTCTCATCTATGCTGACCTTCCGTCAAGAATGAATTGTGGACAAGCTGATCTCCGTGAGAATTACGGCCTTCATCTAGTAAGCCAGAGAGAACGGAATTTTATTTGTAAGACTCCAGGGTGTAGTTCGATTACCCCACAAGACGTTATGAAGCTCAACTGTCCACTTCCCCTTGGACTCTCTCAATCTCTTCTTCATTGCACTTAGCAAACTCTTATTGGTTACCTCGATAAGTCCATTTCCTTGAGGATAATAGGGAGACGAGAAGATAGGCTTGATCTTGAGCTCTTTGCAAAATTCAGCAATGACTTTACCTGTAAACTGCTTCTCGTTGTCAGAAATTATAGACTGAGCGATGTCAAACTTGCAAATGATATGCTCCCATAGAAACTTCTTCACTTATTGCTCACGGATCCTCGCAAGAGGGACAGCCACAATCCATCGAGTAAAATAATCAGTTGCTACCAGGAGAAAGGTCATGTTCTCAGGGGCTTTAGGAAGTCGTCACTCGATGTCCAGACCCCATCGTGCAAATGGCCAAGGCTGAGAGATGGTATTGAGCTCTTGAGCTGGAGCGTGGATCATCTTAGCATGACGTTGGCACTGGCTACATATCAGCATGTATTTCTTTGCATCAGCTTGCATGTACGACCAAAAATAGCCCTGCCCTAGAGCACGGTGAGCTATCGTCCGTACTCCAGAATGAATTCCACAAATTCCTTCGTGAAGCTTGGCCAAGATTCTTTCTACATCAACAGGATGAACGCACTTCTGAAGAGGTCGCCCAAGCGACTTCTTATAGAGTTCTCCATTTAAGAGGACGTATCGAGGTCTCTTGTACTGTATCGATCGAGATTCTCGAGTGTCAATAGGGAGAACTCCATCTCTTAAAGAAGCTACTAACCCCGTTATCCAGCTTGACATCGTGTTGATGAGAAAATTCTCTCATTCTAATTGTAGTTCGATAGAAGGATGCTCCTTATATTCCATAATGACTGTTTGTGGCTCACTAGATTGCAACATTGAAGCAATATAGGCCAATTTTTCGGCATGCCTATTCTCGTCTCGCCTGATATGCTTGACCTCTATGATGTCGAATGCTTCGCATACCACGAAGGAATGCAGCATAACAACGCATTTGATCATCTTGACATTCATAGACACCATTCATCTGGTTCACAATGAGCTGAGAATCATAGAACACTCGCAGCTTTAATATGGCCAACTCCTTTGCACCTTGGAGGCCAAGTATCAACACTTCATACTCGGATTCATTATTTGAGCCAGAGAAGCCTAACCTTACCACCATCTTTACTTTGATATTTTCTGGACTAATGAGCACGGCACCGAGCCCTGCCCTACTCGTATTAGATGATCCATCCATATACAAACACCAATTGCTCTATACAGGCATCCCATCTTCTTCATTTCCCTTATCTTCTACTTTGTCTAAGAGTTCGTGACGATCTTGATGTACTTCCAGCCCAGCATCATCCATAGAAAAGTCAGATAAAATCCTCGTCATGGCCTGCCCTTTCTCAGATATATATGCTCAATATTGAATATCAAACTCACTTAATTCGATAACTCATTTTGACATTTGTCCCGCTAGCTCAGGTTTTCCCAACAAAACTTTGAGTGGATACGTCGTGATAAAGATGATAGAATGTGCTTGAAAGTAAGGACATAATTTTTCAGTAGAAAATACCAAAGCGAGGCATACCTTTTCGAGCTTGCTATAGTGAGACTCTGCCTTGAGAAAGGATTTACTGGTGAAGTATATTGGCTTTTTCGTGCCTTCGTAACTTCGGATCAACACGGAACCGATTACTTGCTCCAAGATGGAGAGGTAGAGATAGAGCACTTCGTCAGGATCAGGTACAGAAAGAATAGGAGCAGAACCCAGATATTCCTTCAAGGCAGTAAAATCTTGAGAGCAATCCTTCGTCAATCGAAAGACAGAATCTTTGTGCAATAACTCAAAGAGGGGCTTGCACCGATCAGAAGACTTTGAAATGAACCTGTTGAGGGTAGCAATCCATCCTGTCAACCTCTGAATTTCCTCGCCTGGGCTCCAGCATGTCGAGGAGAGCACAGATCTAAGCTGGATTAGCCTCAATCCCTCGCTAGCTAACCAGATAATCCAAGGATTTGCCTGAGGTGACACCGAATATGCACTTCTCAGGATTCAGTTTCAGATTGAAAACTCGAATGATAGAAGAAGGCTCGATTAAATCGGTTACATGGGTCCTCTGTGCTGGACTCTTCACCACGATATTATCAATGTATACTTCCACCGTCTTACTAAGCAATGGTCTAAACATTGTTGTCATCAACCTTTGATAAGTGGCACCAGCATTCTTGAGACCAAAGGGCATCACTTGATAACATAACAAGCCACGCTCTGTGATGAAAGCAATCTTCTCTTGATCTTCATCAATAAGGAGAATCTGATTATACCCTGAATACCCATCCATGAAGGACAACATTTCGTGGCCAGTAGTAGCATTGATAAGTCTATCAATCCTAGGTAAAGAAAAAGAGTCTTTTGGATAAGCTTTATTAAGATTGGTGAAATCTATACAAACTCTGACCTTTCTACTCTTCTTAGGAACTGCCACAACATTTGCTATCCACTCCGGATATTGAACTTCATGGATGAATCCGTTGTAGATGAGCTTGTCAATCTCCTCATTGACGACATCTTGATAAGCAGGAATAAGTCTCCGTGGCTTCTGCTTGATAAGACAGAGAGTGGGATCAACATTCAAGTGATGACAAATGACTTCCGAGCTGATCCCTGTCAAGTCTTTGTCCGACTAAGCAAAGACATCAAGATTCGTTTTCAAAAAGCACAATAGTTCGACCTCTTCTTCCGTTGTCAGGCTCGTCCCTATCAGCAGCACCCGTGGCTCTACATCTATCCCATGTTTACAACTTTCGTGGGCTCAACAGATGGTCTTTCAACTACTTCAACCACGTCTTCTTTTTCGGCCACCCCGCACTGTAATTTCTATTTCGAAGTGATTGGAATGGTGAAGTGACACTTCTGGGAGGCTACCTGATCTCCCCTGATCATAGGCCCATCCTGTGTCGGGAACTTCAGAACTTGATAATAAGATGAGGGGACAGATTTCATCTAATGCGTCTACCATCGACCAAGAATGGCATTGTAAGGGGACAAAGCATCAAGGACGGAAAACGTTGTCTACGGGATGATCGGTTCAGCTTAAACAGGTAAGATGACATCTCTGAGGGGCTGCATTGAGCTTCCATCGAATCCAACCAAAGAAGTCGAAGTTGAAATTAATAAGGATTGATCTAACTTCATCTGGGTGAAGGCCGGGAGATACAAAATGTCCACCGAGCTTCTTGAATTAACAAGCACCCTCTTGATATCATATTATCATGTTCTCATCTTAAGGACGAGAGTATCATAATGAGGCCAGACCACGGTTGTCATATCACAGTCGATGAAGGTGAGAGTTTGCTC
The DNA here is from genome assembly GCA_015143295.1 of Tetracentron sinense. Classification (NCBI taxonomy): domain Eukaryota; kingdom Viridiplantae; phylum Streptophyta; class Magnoliopsida; order Trochodendrales; family Trochodendraceae; genus Tetracentron; species Tetracentron sinense. The sequence goes on from CM026563.1 coordinate 40,423,178, forward strand.
GATACCCTTTGATATTGGCTGCAGTTGACATACCTCAGCCATATGGGACAACTTCATGATCCTTTCATAGAAGTCCTGCTCCAAATTCGCCACTAGACAACGAGCACGATGAATGATATCGTACCAATCGGTGCTCCTCCTCCTCTCCTTTGATCTGCATTTGGATTTAGGGCCCTTCCACCTGTGGAAGGTTTGACGGAATTTGACTCTGTGCCTGCCCTACAGCTATATCAGGGACCACATACTCTCTCAGATATCCTTCTCAAACGATTCGCTCCAGATACTCTCTTAGGATTCTACATCAATTGGTCAGATGACCACAACACTTATGGTAATGGCAGTACTCTTGAGCTCGGGACCCTTTAGTGGTGTTAGTGACAACTCGGGCTAGCCACTCATAATAAGGCTCGTTCACTATGGTCTGCATTATCGTCGATGAACTAATTGAAAAATGGACTTGGTCAGCCCTACTCTAATATGGAAGCCTCTTCGTCGTCTGACTGCTCTGCTCTCTAGGACCTTGCACTGATCTGGACTAATTTTGGTTGGGATGATAAGGATGTATGTCTGGTCATCCTTGCTACTACTGTGCTGATTGGACTTAGTGGGTCGCCGATCTGACTATTGCTGCTGCTGGTTTTGATTCTGATTCACTTCATATGGGCGCCGAACCGGCTGATCCCGTTGACTTACATAAACAATCCTCTCCCTTGGTTTATACTATTTTGATCCCTCATTATCAGAAGAATCATACCTCGGCCTCTTTCCCTTTTTCGAGGTGGATGCTCCATCCACCCTCTCTACGGCTTCCACTCCTGCTCCTCTCAACCTTGGTCGTGCTACAACCGTGGTGTCATCCTCAAACCTCCCAAATTTAATTGAACGGACCAACATATCATCAGGTTTGGTGGGACAATCGAAAGCAAAAGACTCGTATATCTTGGAGTTCTTCGACAATACATTCTTGAATGTAGCTATGATGCCGCTGCTTTCCACCTTGTCAATGCTCGAGACTTCATCGCTGAATTGCTGAATGAAGTCTCGAAGAGACTCTGAGGGCTTCATTCTCAAGACGAAAAGGGAATCCGCGCTTACCTTCTTCTTCTTATTGATAATAAACTGGTCAATAAAGGCAGATCTCAGTCCAGTCATATTCTTTATTGATCCAGAGGTGAGGGTTACAAAACCACCTCACAGTTGCTCCTGTCAGACTGTTCAGAAAAGCCTTGTAGAGGAGGTTATCATCATGATTGCGGAGAGTCATAGCATGTTTGAAGTTGAATAGATGGTCAACTGGATCCGTCTTTCCATCAAACATGATGAAGTTAGGCGTCATGAACTTCGAAGGGTTGTACGACTGGTTGATCTCCTCTGAGAAGGGAGAAGTTTCAACATCTAACTTTGTTTGCCAGGCAAACTGGTCCAGAGTACTACCGCCCGTGCCTCCGACATAAGCGTTGATCATAGCTTCTACGTCCTTGGGGCTCATCCATGCCCTCTAGGAAGTCTCGACCATCACGAGCATACAACTCTCGTAGCTCGGCACAGGCATAATGATTTTGTGGTTCAATATGGACATATTCAATCTCTCGTGGTTCAGCACGAGCAAACTGAAAAAGAGGAGTCCGCCTTAATGCACCACGGGGAGGAGAGAGAGGTACGAACCTTTCATCAAGGTTGTCATGCAATGGTAGGGATACTTTTCGTGCCCCTGGGACTCTTGGAGGGGATGGGAAGAGTTGGTGTCGTACATCCTATTCGGACATCACGACGCAGAGATTTTGGTCGTCTGGCTCCACCTTGAGGATCATCTCGGTTAGGTGGCTGCAAAGCCGGGTACCGAGGAGAGTAAACATTGATTCTCGAGTGTAAGTGAAGCTCGAGCTAGGACTTGAAGATATCATTCTCATAAGCATCCAACCTTTCTTGAAACATTTGTTGGTTGCTTACTAATTGGTCTAATGTCGATTGTTGTTGCTGCAACAGAGCAATGATATGGTTGGCCTGAGACATGTCCCCTTCAAGAGCCAATCTTGACATTTGCCCAACTTCTAAGACAGTTGGCCATGCCACGTCCTCAGTAAGAGGGATCTGAACTCTATCTGATATGATAAACAAAGGTGATGGGGTCATTTATGAGTTTTCCACAGACGATGCCAAATTTTGTGATGTGATTTCTTGGATTGTCTACGCGTCACTCGCTCCTTAGTTTCTGGTTGATTGGTATAAGGAAGAAGGTTGGTTCACAACATGTCTTTGTTGATGCAGGTGGGGGGCCCCTCCTGTCAAAATTCTCTGATGATCAAGTCAATATACATTGAAGATGAAGTAAAAAAAACAAACTTTGAAAAAGAGAGAGCTCAAGGGTTTTGCAATGGTGTTTCAATAATTTTTTCTTAGTCCCCCCCCCCTCACTTATAGGAGGTCTGGGGGTATTTATAGGCTTGAGTTCAGATGCCTCTTCATGCCCATGCATGGCCATGCAACTTGCTTTATAATCATTACCAAATATGTCAAACAGATCTTCATGCATACGTCACACGTGTGAGCCTACTATTTCTAAGGTCGGTCTTGGGTCGAAAGCAGGTTGAGATGACTAGCATTAAATGCATTAAATGCTAAGACAATGTTTTTCCCCTAATAGCAGAGCGAATATATCGCCTCCTGGTTATTTCTTCCTACAAGGCGGTTCCATCCTCAATATGGGTATAAGCTTGTCCTTATCATGACCATGATGCCTGAAACCGTCCTACTGATGATAATATTTAAAATCGTCCATCAGACGATGATATCTGAAATTGTCCTAAAGAGCACGAGCTCGTACCATAAATGGAGTATGGAAACCTCATTCATCCTTCCCAAAGACGAAGATTCTACTCGCCTTTGCAACACTTGCTCAATTACGAATTTTATCCATTACACCTACCAAAGTGACAACACGACACATGATCATATGGTGCGGATTGCATTCTTCTTTTCTTTTAGTGTGTCTTGTATTCGATTGATTTAGGATGGGATTCACCATTAATTATCTTCTCCATGGAGGTTACTCTCCCATCTCGATGGCCAAACAAAAACAACGGGTAAAAACAAGTGAGTCCAAAGGGGCTCTCTGCGTTGGAGGGCAAAGATGACCCGGTAGATTATTTTCAAAAAATTACCTTTCCTAAGAGGTATGGATAAATGAAAATTTTGTCCATCCCTGTAGGGTAAGGGTAAATCAAGTAATAAATCATAAAATACGTAAGGTGACCCTAATTGGACTAGAAAAAAAAAATCTATTTTTTAGATTAAAATACGAATTACTTAAAAGGGACAAAACCATTGAAATTCGGTAACTACTTTAAATTCTTAATGAATATACTTTCTTTTATAAACTTATATATAATTTTCAAAAAAAAATTACAACAAATTTTCCGTGCAACGCACATACATTTTTTTCTAGTATATATATAAGGAGTCTGGATCGATCTTGTCCAATTGTGATTGAACTCTGACGAGTTCAATCGCACTCACCGAGCCTCTTTAACTGCCCATTTAACTCTAGTTAAGATGTTTTAACCCTTGGAGTTTTTTCAATGTTTGTTTCCTAAAAACCAAGGTTAGATGGTTGAACACTAAGGTTTAGTAATCTTAACTACAATTAATGGGGTTAAAAGGGACAATGTTGACTTGTAGGTGCGATTGAACTCTCCCTAGTTCAACCGCGATTGAATATGATAACAACTCGTTTAAGGTGGTTAGTAAACCCACCTACTATAAATTATAGTCAATTCCATATTAGTTGGGGATATGTAACATGTTTTTCAAATTTGATCGTTGGATGTCAAATTGAGTCCCTTGAAATACATGTGGCAAAAGATTAGTTCGATTGGAGGTATCTAAACTATACGATTAGATGTCAAAAATTAGTGATTTCTATAACTTAGGTCAAATTGAGTCCCTTGAAATACATGTGGCAAAAGATTAGTTCGATAGGAGGCATCTAAACTATACAATTAGATGTCAAAAATTAGCGATTTCTATAGCTTAGGTAGGGTTTAGTGAATCCTAAGGGGTTAATGCTAACCAACTATTGTATAATCAGATAGTCTAGATATATCTAATCATGCTAATTTTTTTCTTTTTCGTGTCAACTAGAGGATTCACCTTAGAGTTAGACGATCAGATTGGGAAAAAAAAATACACATTGTCATTCAATCGACATTAACCCATAAAATTAATATGACCTAACACAGTCTCTGTTATCCAATCAAAGGGGCAAGACATCTCTTGTTAAGTAAATTAGCTACTTGTCAAGGAAGGGAGACCTATATCACGAGTTATATTAGTCCAAAGAGTGCCATGTTTCGTCAAACGGTTGAAGTATAGGCAAGGTTGCTTATGTGGTAAGCATATGCTACCCGACCTCATATATAATTTTCATACGCTTCAGACATGGGGCCTCTCAAGTTTGGGATTGTTCCCCAAATACCAAAGTTTTACAAACCTTTCCCTAAATAGGATTATAAGCATTTTTTATAATTCAATATTTATGAAAAGTCTTAAAAAACCCTCCACTGCCACCAACACTTTAAAGAAGAGTTTCTTCTAGTTAAGAATAATATGAAAAGAAGGGTTTACGTAAGTGTATGAAATGTTGGAAGCTCCTCACTCCCCTAGTCTTTCCCTCTCATGAAGCTCCTCACTCCTTTTTTGTGTGAAAATATTCTTAATTGTTCATGATTTACATTACCCTAACTTTAACCAGATATGTTTGTTTGATTTCCTTCACCTCCATTATTCATATATCATCTTATAATATAAAGCAACGGTTAATGGGTGTTTTAGGACAAATTTAAATAGAGTGTTCTTAAAAAAGATAACAAAATTGTAAAATTTTGAGTTTTGATGGAGTTTTTGAGCCCAGGATCGACCAAGTCAATACACCTAGTTGATACACCAGGGAGATACATATCGATACTGGTTGATACATCAAGTCGATACTATTGTCCATACATGTATCGGCATATCAACTTCAACCTTGGAACACAACCAGTATCAACCTGTATTGCTCCTTTTTCTTAGTATCAATCGTACACTGTAAACCATAAAAATGAAAAAACAAAAAAACCTATAAAACAATCTAACATGAAATTTAAGGTTTAAAATCATATATGCAATGGTTATAATTTTTTTTCTTTGGGTTAATCATACATGTAAACTATTTCATTTCAAAAAAAGCACAAGAAAACCGAGAATGAGTATTTTAACTTGAGAATGAATGTTTTTCTTCGATTAATGGCGTTCTCTCACGATCGTGGTTATTGGTTTAACAGAACAAAGCTCTCTTGTTGAAAATCTCAGTCGCAACAGTAGCTAATGATATGTTAGGAGACTCTTCTTGATCGATGAAGGGACTATTTTATCCAAACCATTTGAAGGAAAGACATTTGTTTCCCCTCCATTCCTTATCAACCATGGAGAGCTCCCTTAGTTCTTTATCAACAATGGAGCATTTTTGTTGATCAAGAAGAGTTCTCAAACATTTCATTACCTATTGTTTCGACTGGGATTTTCATAAGAGATATTCGATATGCTAAACTACTGACCACGATTGTGAGAAAACATCATTAACAGATGATAAACACTCATATTTTGGGTTTCTGGTATTTTTTAAGTGAATTTGTTTAACTTAAGGCTCTGTTTGTTTGAGAGGAAAATAGGTGTAGAAAATCATTTCCAAGGGAAAAGTCTTCTTTCAAGTGTTTGGTATCCTAGAAAATACACTTTATTGTAGAAAACTTTTCTCACGAGTTAGTATTTTCCATGGAAAATTTTTTCCTCAAATATTGAGGGAAGTTAATTCCTTGGAGAGACCCTTTACTAAGGCGGTGTATACAATGCCGTTATAGATTGCATATACAACGGCGGTTTAAATGTGCCGTTATATATCATGTTATTACGACGGTGTATAAGGTGCCGTTATAAGTTTACGATATGGCGGCGAAAATCAGAAACGCCGCTATAAGCCCTATATATAGCTGCGCAACTAATAACCGCCGTTAGAAAACGCCATAATATCCATTGCGACAAGAATTATGACGACACTTCGAGAAACCGTCGTTACAGTCGTGTAATGACTGTTTAGTTAGGTATTACGGCGGATTTTAGCCGCCGCAATAAACCTTGAATTTTGTAGTGGGTCTTCAAATAAAAATACGAACTCTCCCAAAAATTTTATTTTTAAAATTTTAATTTATTGTTTTAATATTTATATTTTTTCCTGATAATTCTTATTTGATTTTCTGAATTTTTTTTCCCTTCTAGCTAAACAGTAGAAAAGTGAATATTAGGAAAAAAAATCTGGAAAATAGTTCTCTTGGAAATTTTTTATTTTCCATCCTATTTTTCGTGCAAACAAACATAGTCTAAAGGAAAATAATTATGATAATTGCATTTATGATTTTAAACCTTAATTCTCATGTTAGATGGTTTTACATGTGTTTTCTTTACATTTTTTTAATGGTTTACAGTGTACTGTCGATATTCAACAAGTTGGGTTAATACTTCGTATCGATACTGGTTGTGATCCAAGGTTGAAGACAATCTGTATCAATATAGGGTAACCACGTGGTGTATTGATATGAGTATCAATATGGTTATCGATATATATCGATAATGGATACAAAAATTACAAAAATGCCATTGGAACTGAAAAATTGTTTAGAAAACCCTCAAAATGAAAATATTAGCATTGAAGAATCACATAGTTATTCAACCTGAATCTGTCACGTCGAACTATTCTAAATTCATATATTATAATAGTTAATCGGACTTCTAGATCAAAAGTTATAGCTAAAACAAGTTTTACTGTTGGGTATCAATATGGGCAGTAATATAGGTATTGAGAAGGTGTATCGATCACGTATGTCAATCAGTATTGATATGAATCAACCCTGTGAGCAAAAAACTTCGTTAAAACCTAGATGTTTACAGATTTTTTCAAGAACACTTCTATTAAATTTGTACTAAAACACCCATTAAAGGAGAAAGGAATGAAGAGCTTCGTGAGATGGGACTATGAAGAGAGTGAAATTTCTCCTATCTCATACGCTCTTTTCCTCTTTTTCTTTCAAAACTATTATTTGAAATGTTGATGATAGTGTTTCACACTTTTCATAAATAATGAATTATGAGAAAATACTCATAAGCCTCTTGTGAGAAGGATTTTTAAAACGTGAGTAGTTTGAGAACAAACCCATTTTTGAGGGGTAATCAGGGAAAAACCCCTTCAAAAAAACATCATAGATAGTGGGATTTACGGTGTTGGAGCGTGAGATACAACTTAACTATGTACCCCGTGATGCAGTGTATGTATTCTACTTGCAACGTTCGAAAGCTCGTCAAGAAGAGAGGGAACGTTTCCCGCCAATTTTCTCCCTCTAACACTTGCTTGCCGTCACAATGCAAAGGCCACAAACCCTAGCAGCTCATCTGCAGGGCAATGGGCCGAACTCCGAAGAAAGCGTTACAATCCCCTCCGAAATCGAATCCAGTCTCTCCTCTGGATCCGAAACCCTCCCATTCTTCGGCCGTTTCGATTCCTCCGACGCCGGAAACCCTAGCTCCTCGTCGATCCTCACGACGGATCAATTTCGGATCTAATCAAAACACTCCTTTGAGGTCACCTGATCATGTCAAAGAAATCGTCATCGATGCTGTAAAAACTCCAAAATCTGCTAAGAATGGTGGAAGATCGAAACGTGGAGCAGAGAAAGGGTCAGTTGAAGGATCGTTTTCTCCGGTCTCTCCCGATCTTCGAGAGCCGAAGAAGAGGAAAAAGGCCAATGAAAAAACCACGGTTAAAACAGGATCTAGGGTTTCAAGAAATGTGAGGTTCAAGAAGAAGATCAAGAATGCTGATGCGCCAAAGAGACGGCGTGTGTATTACAAGAAGGTTGTATATGATGGCGGTGAATTTGAGGTTGGGGACGATGTTTATGTGAAGAGGAGAGAGAATGCAAGCTCTGATGATGAAGATCCAGAGGTGGAAGAGTGCCGGGTCTGCTTCAAATCTGGAAAAGCTTTGATGATTGAATGCGACGATTGTTTGGGTGGGTTTCATCTCAAATGTATCAAACCTCCGATGAAGGAAGTTCCGGAAGGGGACTGGATTTGTGGATTATGTGATGCGCGAAAAACGGGGAAGAAGGTTGAGCTTCCTGCACCTCCAAAAGGGAAGAAGCGAATTAGGACAGCGAGGGAGAAGCTTCTATCGAGCGATTTATGGGCTGCACATATTGAAAGGTAGACAATTTCTCGTAGAAAGCATTACTTATTTCTGTTCCAGTGGCAATGTACTCAAGAATGTACTTATTTGTTGGAATTTACCAGTATATGGAAAGAACTGGATGGTAGCTATTGGTTTCGCGGCTGTTGGTATATAATTCCTGAAGAGACTGCAGCAGGAAGGCAGCTACATAATCTAAAAAGGGAGCTTTATCGCACAAATGATTTTGCTGACATTGAGGTGACATTTAATTCTAAGTTTTAATTTATATATTGGAACTTAATGTTAAACTAACATGATTTATATTTCTGGATATTATTGACTGTTGGAATTTAGAACTGGAATTCTTTGCAATAGACCCATATTTCTTTTTTGTGATAAATTTCTGTTATTCTGCTTCGAACAGAATGTATCATGCTGTGATAAAATATAAGGAGATCAGTTCTCTCTTCTTGTTACATTTAGCTTGCTTTGTGTGGCTGGTTTTCCTCCTGCTGAAGATCTACTATTGCCCTCTCTTTTGTCTGGTTAATATATTTTCTTTGTTAGCAACCAAGAAAAAAAAAATGGAGATCGGTTGCTTATTTATGTGAAACTGTGGTTGAATTTTCTACAAAGTGACAAATGAATGAAACATTTGGTGATGCAGAGTCACTTGAGAGAAGTGTGGTATTTGCTTAAGTGACATTCCTTGAATTCAGTGCTCAGTACAAACACCACCAAATCAAAGTTGAATTGAAGGCACATTTTCAAGCATTGATGCAATATAAGTGGAAATATATTGGGCATATTACATACCCATGGCCAAGTTAGGATTTTCATCTTGAGATACAGACACACATTTTAAAAATAGGATTCGAGGACTCAGGAGATATTGACAATTTTTTAGTGCATTGATTAATAGGGTATCTTGTGATGTATGCCATATACTTACGAATAAGGGGATAGATGAATGTAATAGTAATGTATTCACCATCTATAAACCTTCTAAAGGACGAATTAGAATACCTATCTATAGTGCATTTCAATTTATGTTGTGCAAGCAAATAATGGAAGACAAAAAAAAATCCAAAACTGTCCAACAAGAATCCGAAATGTGTCGGAGTCAGATACACCACCCATTTAGATGAGTTCGTGCAACATAGAATGTAATGATTTAGCACCTAGTCTTGAAAAAAATGAAAAACACCACCAGGCTCCATGTTTTCACTTCTTCTCACATACATGGCCTTTTGAACTTCAGGCCATTCATTCTACTAGAAGAATGTATTGCTAAATAATGTCCCACATAAATTGGTTCCTGGTTTAATCGAGTATACAATTGATTATCTGCAAAATTTATGTGTTCAAAATGCAAGTGCCTCCATTTCTTTAGTTTATTGGATTTGTGAAAAAAGAAATAAATCTCTGTAGAGTGTAGTCTGTAAAAAAATTCTTATCTTCTTTTAAATTTTTATTGGTATAAAACTGTTTATGTTCTTGATTTTGAATTTACAATTAGTGGAACTTCTCATCTTTGACTCTGGTAGTGTGTGTGTCTGGAAGATGGAATCTGTCCTTAGGCATTGTTATGCTATGAAACCAAAAGAATTTTCTAAAGCTGACACTGAGGGAGATGATGTTTTTCTCTGCGAATATGAATATGACATCCGTTGGCACAGTTTCAAGCGTCTTGCAGAGATTGACAATGAAGAGGTAGGTCTTTCAGAAAACTGAAAGCAACATTTGGGCTATGATTTGATGTCATATTGGAGTTGGTGTTCTGGAAATCCCATCATGAAGTTCAAATTTTATGGGCTGACTCTAGTACGTGCCAGGATGATAGAGAAGCTGACACTGATGAAGATTGGAATTCTTGTGAGGATCCAGGCTCTGATACAGAAGAATACTTGGAACATGAAGTGAAGAATGTGAAGGGTTTACCTGCTGGACCATCCCCAGCTCATGAATTGCCCGCGGTATGATCACTAGTCTTTATTGTATTTATGTTGCTTGCAGCGTGTTGATTATTCAGGGATTAATACTTATCAATTATGTAAGTCATACAGAACTCACGGAAGGGGCGGATCTTTGGCCTTCAAAAAATAGGGACAAAGAAAATTCCCGAGCATGTGAGGTGTCACAAGCAGACTGCACTTGAAAGAGCAAAAACAACTCTTTTGTTGGCAACTTTACCCAAGTCTATGCCTGGCAGGAATAAGTATGTGCCAGTTGGAATTTTTTTGTTTCATTGAATGTGCATTAGGGTTCATGCAGGAAATATGCTTATATGCAGAGAAATGGAGGAGATAACTGCATTTATAAAAGGCGCTGTTTGTGAAGATCAATGTCTAGGGCGCTGCCTGTACATCCATGGTGTTCCTGGAACTGGAAAGGTAGGGTCTATCATTTTTAATACTATAATGCATAGGTGCTATCTCAAAAAGGATGCTGGTTTTGTTTCTTATCTTTCTTTCTTTTTTCTTTTTTTTTTCCTTTCTTTTTTAATGCTTGAACAAGTGTTTACTTATTTGCATCAAACTGCAGACAATGAGTGTACTTGCAGTGATGAGGAATCTAAGGTCTGAAGTTGACGCAGGAGGTATAAAACCCTACTGTTTTATAGAGACTAATGGTCTAAAGTTGGCTTCTCCAGAGAATATTTACAGGGTAAGGAGTCATGTGAATTACATTTTCTGTTTGCCTTGTCTCCTCGTGATATCTGAACCCGAAGTTCTTGCAGGTTATATATGAAGCACTAAGTGGGCATAGGGTTAGTTGGAAAAAGGCTTTCCACTTGCTGAATGAGCGATTTTCAGATGGAAATAAAGTTGGCAAAGAGGACAATCAGCCCTGCATTCTACTCATTGATGAGCTTGATCTTCTTGTAACCAGAAATCAGTCGGTAAGTCTTGCGGTTTATGATGTTTATAATTTATCATTATCACCATTTATATTTTACTCCTATAGAATATATAAGCTTTTATTTTGTAACCATTTCTTGTGATCACAGGTTCTATATAACATTCTTGATTGGCCTACTAAGCCTAATTCTAAATTGGTTGTAATAGGTAACACTTTATTATTAACAGTGCTTCTTTCTAGCTGAACCATCTCTTGTTATGCAAATTACCAAAATTGTTATCCACTTACCAAAACTTTGTTCTTGTCTTTGCTATATAAAAAAAATGTAGGGATAGCAAATACTATGGATCTTCCAGAGAAGTTGCTTCCACGTATTTCAAGCCGTATGGGAATTCAAAGGCTTTGCTTTGGCCCCTATAATTATCAACAGCTGCAAGAAATCATTTCAAGTCGTCTTAAAGGAATCGATGCATTTGAAAAACAAGCTATAGAATTTGCTTCCAGAAAGGTTGTTCCTTTTGGTACATCTGCTATCATAAAATCCTGGATTTAAACATGCATTTTTATACACTTTTCCCAGAACTGGGTCATCAAGTTTCCATCTATTTCATTTTCACAGTATTGTACATATATTCAGGTAGCAGCTATATCAGGAGATGCACGCCGTGCCCTGGAAATATGTAGGCGGGCAGCAGAACTGAAGGATTATCGGATTAAGAGATCATCCTCTCTGCCCAATTCTGCTTCTGCAGGTACACAAACTTTCTGAATTACGAGATTATAGACTTTACAGATTGGATTAAGAAAGAAGCTACGCATTAGTAAGGGAAGAATCCATTGAATCTTGCTTCCAGTTACTAATTAAAGGCTGAGTGTGCGCTAGCCGCTATACTCCTAATACCTATGTACTTTAATTTTTAGGAAATTATACCCATTTAATATGTATCAGTTTGAGGAGCTTACTTCTAGTTCACCATATCTCGAAAGCATTATTACCCATTTGGCCATACCAATGTCTAACATGCATTGGAACCGGTAGCCTTAGGAAATGCTGTATCGAACCAAGGAGGATAACGTTTTCAATCACTACATTTTACTTATGACTTTGACAATTATGGCTTCTACCCGCACCTTCAGCTACTCCCTAGTAACCAAGTATGAAGTACCTTTCTTTTTTGTTTGAAGTCTGAACTGATGGCTTATATTCTGGTTTGTATTAATCTATTAACGGCTTATGGGGCTATACCTTTATCATCTCTCATTCGCCTATCAGATTATATGAATTGTTTAGTAGTTACATTATGTATTATTACTATATTTTTTAAAATATGTCCTTCGTAATAAATCATTCAAAAACATTTGTCGAGAACTTCTCATCAGGTTCTAAAAATTTCAGTTTCATGGTAGATTTCACAACTTTGGGAGTGGGAAATTCTGTGAAAAAGTTCTGATTTGGTGTACATTGCAGTCTTTTGGAAATTAGGAAACATTTGTCAAATGTGGAAGTATACACTTTTATTTCCCATGAATGTTGTGTAGAATACTTCCCTTGTGTCTTTATTTCATGTCTTATACACAATATAAGCTTATAGGTCCTTAAGTATGAATGCCCAATTCGAATAACAGTATCTTCATCCACATTAATTCACACACTCCATAAGCCATGAACTTGAACTTTGCTTTTGCATTCGATCTCGCAACTATAGTTTGTTTCTTACTTCTCCAAGCTACAAAATTCCTTCAACAAATGTACAGTCGCCAGAGGTAGACCTGTGACTAGTGATAGAACCAAGCCAATTTGCATTCGTAAATGCCTTTATCCTCATATGTCAATGTCTTATCTCCAAACAAGAGACCTTTGCTAGGTGTTGTCTTGACGTACTGAAGAACTCTATGAACTGCTTCTAGATGTGGTGTCCTTGATCAAACTTACAACATAGGCAATATCTAAAAAAGTAAGGGAAGATAGATTAATCTCCAACCAACCTCGAGACCTTCCAGCGTCAACAAGTGGATCCTCATCTTCTTCATCAAGCTGATGATTTTGCTCAATAGGTGTATCAACCAAGTTAGCTTTGTGTTTCTTTGTTTTCTTGAGAAGAACGGGAACATATTTCCCTTGGAGATAAAGATTCTGTATTTTTTTATTGAGCTACTTTGATTCCAAGAATATATTTCAAAGGACTAAGATCTTTTCTTTCAAATCCCTTTCTAAAATACTCGTTCAAGGAGTGTACTTCTCCTTTGTTAATCACTATGACATCAATGTACACAATCAATACCGTAATTTTTCCACCACAGTTCTTAATGAACGAGGTGTGATCTCCTTAACTTTGTACCCAACCTCCATTTTTCCAGTGAGCTTTTCAAACTCAGATCTTTTCTGATCTATAATTAGAGCTATATATTAATCAAAGAGAGCTACAAAGAAAAGAGATTACAAGAGTGTAAACCCAAGAAAACAAAGTATGACTCAACAAAGCAAGAAAACAATCACACCATAGGATTCCTTTGTATTGAGAGAGGCACCCTACCAACCCAACAAGACTCTCAGATCCATCCTCTCCTGTCGAAGGACTGCCCAATTGTAAGACTAGTAAGCAAGTATGAGAGCAAATACAATTAAGAGAAGGACAATCCTCGAAAACTTTCATGTTTCTCTCTTTCCATATCACCCACAAAAAAGCCCCAGGAAGGACTACCTAAATTGCCGTCCGCGCACTTTCCTCATTAACCAAACTATCTTGGAGATTGTTTCAGCCATATAGCCCCTCTTTAACTTGCAAACTTTCTATTTGTTATTGGGAAACCGAAAACCTAGAGGAATCACCATATACACCTCATGTAGGTCGCCGTGAAGGAACACAGTCTTCGCATCTAACTGATGTAGAGGCCATGATAACTTTGCTGCCTAGGATAGAAGAAATGAAGAATACATATGGAATTCATCTTTTCAACATGTGCAAAGGTCTCCGAATAATCAATTCCATAGGTTCATTAATGCTGGTGTGACAACATTATAGATGGCATTAAGACCCTTTGTATTCCAGCTACAACTATCAAAATCCTCCCTAGTCAATTCATTGGAAGGTTTGACGACGGTATGATATTTTATGGTCTTTGTGGGATGGGTCCAACCCTCTTCAATGGTCATTCATACTATCTCGTCCATAGATATGAGAAATGCTATCATTCCAACTTTTCAATAGGCATAATTACTCTAATCAAATAATGGGGGACAAGTGATGGATCCACCTTCTCTAATGTAATTCATATTCACCGAAAAAAAGATCACACTAATAAATTAGTGAACTTGCTCTGATACCAATTGAAAATTCGAGTGAACCAAAAAAATTATTTTTTAGGTTGAGAACTCACAAATCTAAGGGGGCTAGATCTTCTGAAGGTCTATCTAACAAATTTTAATTTATGCAATGAAATTATTAATTAAGGGAAGATAAATATAAAGCACAACACAGAGATTTTTACGTGAAAATCCTTTCGAGGAAAAACCATGAGACCTTGTCCAGCAAATGGGATATCACTAAGAGTAAATCAAACAAATACTTACAAGACTTGAATTGCACTCAATCGGATTCAACACAACAATCCTCAGTACCCAGTCCTCCATGCCTCACTAAGAAATCACGAACCCGCAGTTTGAAATCTACCACAGCAGCCTGTGCTTCTCTTAGAACTTCACAACCATGATCTCTCGATCGATCCCCGTCAATGATGACTCCGGATTCCTCCGACTTACCATAGATAGATTCCAAACAATTGGAATAACCAAACAATTAAGGATAAATAATGACTTTCAAACTCTAGGGTGAAAGGCAAGAAGAGGTAAGGTTTAGGAAACCCTAATATTTTCAATGAAGCTCTCTCAAAAATCTCAAAACCCTTTGATTTGTTTTGGGAACAAACCTATATATTAGTAGGCAAAAAATCAGAATTTTAAACAAAGTATAACTCTGATTTCGTGCAAACCGTTCAGCCGGTTTTGATGGGCAGTCGATTGGTTTGGCTCCGATGACTAATGTATTTGTGAAAAAAAGAAAATTGCCAATAGCTATCGACCGGTTTGAAAATCTGGTTGACCAGTTTTCTAGAATTAGCCCAGAAATTGAATTCTGAAAGCTAAGAGCCTTCCAAGGCTAGAATTTAGTCACCTAGGGTATTTAAAAGTTTTCTAAGACAATTTCATGTAAGGTAACATGGTATCTAGGTCACTTACCTAACTATTTAGTGAGATGAAGTTTTCAGAATGTCTTCAATTGATCTTCATCGTCTTCATTATCACGAGCATGACTCTTGCAGGCAAGGACTCAAGATACTACTAGACATTGTTTTGACACTGAAATAAGCCAATACCAAATATGGACCTTACACTAAAGATCTCCCTCTTCTTCTTGTCTGTTGATCTTGACAATCTTTGCATGGAATTCTTTCATCCAAAACCTCAAATTATGCAAATATATTGCGGCGGCCAAATTTTCACTAATATTTGGGGATATCTTTGAAAATTATGAAATTTGGGCAAATTTCCCAAAACAATTATAAATCTTAAGTTATCTTGGAGATATGTTTTCTTCACTAGAAATTAGAGATTGCAACGAGAATATTTGAATTTCGCAGATATTGAAATCCATGCTTGTCAAACACATGCTGCACAAGAACTAGTTCAATGACTGGGACAAATCTCAGATGATATTTTTTTGGATTATTAAGGAGTTTTTATAATTTTAAAAAAAAGAGAATTAATCATTTATTCAAGGCTGTAGAGTTTGAGATCTCCCTTTTACAAAGATTCTCTTGCCCCACTTCAAGGAAAGGAGTTAGGTAATGTATTGGCACTCCTAGTGTTTGCATGTTTGGACAATTAAGATAGATGACCAAGTGATACCTTAAAGCGACTATTTCTGATATCTCGGTTCAATTGTTTGCAAGGACGAACAAAATGAAGAGGATGTTGAGCAGAATTAGGCTTGGGTGGCTAAAGTGAAGATCTGATTCCAGAGTGCTATGTGAACAATGCATTCCGATCAATCTAGAAGGAAAATTTCATACGAGTGATGAGACAACCTATGGTCTATGGAGGCATAATGTTGGATTACTAAGAAGCAACATCATAGTTGTCAAGGCGACCAGGCGACTTGAGGCGAGAAACCCCATGGATGCTTGAGTCGGTAGCCTGAGGCACCCGAGGCGTCGCCTGATGAACTTTTTGTTGCAGAAATTCCCCTTAATATGAAATCTATGTATGATGCATTTTCTTTTATAAGAGGCCTTGCATTCATATAAATTACATCATTGTCAAGACGTACTTTGATAGAACTATCGCTAGAGACAGTTCTAAGAATAATAAAGGGGGATTTCAAGTGTTGGAAAAAAATAGAATAAAAATTAAGTTTACAATGACTACTGAAAGAGGGGAAAGAGAGATTGTGAGTGATAAAAAATAAACAGTCCAACAGGAAAGAGAGAAGGGAGAATATAAGACTGAATAAAAAGCAGAAAATAGCCCAATAGTCAAATGTGACGCTGAATAGGGGAGAAAGAAGAGAGGGGGGAGAGGGAGATGTCATACCGCTTACTCTCATTTATTTCTTTTTATCGATTATACTCAAGATAAGTAATAAAAATAATATTGGTAAGTAAAATATATAATTATAGAGCCTGCAATTGTTTAAATTATAAAAGACTCCTTTAAATATGAGTTGAACAGAGTTTGAGGGGGGGGGAGTAAGAAAGAATTTTAGGCATTTAAAGGCTCTTAATTTTTTATTGGGCCACCTGAGCTAGCTGTAATTTAACAACCATGGAATAAAACAAATGAGGACTATATGGTCCACCCATAAACAGAGGGAGAGAGACCATTTGGTCCACCCATTGAGAGAGAGAACAAGTTAACATGATAAAAACATACTTGACACTGTTCATCTTTTTTTTTCTTCTTCTATCTGCAAACGTTTTTTGTTAGATATACAAAGACTAACATATTATATTGTAAAAGACATGGGAAGTATATAAAATAATATATTTTTTTGTTACCGAACAATTATATTCAAATAAAATAAATTTTTATATCCTTAAATAATAATAATATTATATATATTATATTTTTAATAATGACCGCCTGAGGCGGCCAGTCGCCTGAGCCTAGCAAAGCGCCTGATCGCTTAGGCGACTGCCTGAGGCGACGCCTTTAACAACTATGAGCAACATATTAATTAAAGTTAGTCTAGCTATGAGGATGTTGAGATGGATGAGTGGAAAAACAATAAAAGAAAAAGTCAAAAATGAGCGCATTCAAGAAAATCTAGGAGTAGCTCCAATGGGTGATAAAATAAGGGAGAATCGATTGAGATGGTTTAGACACTTTCAAAGAAGACTACTAACGACTCTAATGAGGAGTTAATTAGTGTAAGTAGAAGGCTCTAAAAGGGTAAGAGAAAGACAATAATGACATGGATGGAGATAATGAAGAAAGATTTGATAACAGTATTTAGGTAAGTTATGGCCCAATAAAGTAGAATGTCAGAACATGATTTGTGTTGCCAACCCCAAGTATTTTAGGATAAGGCGTTGATGATGATGATGATGAGCATTTGGATGATGAGCTTAAATGCGTTAAGCGCAAATTGCATCACAATTAGTGTCGCCTGGAGCTAGTTGCTGCCATTAGCATGTTTATTGAAAACACACAAATAAACAAAGTCATAAGAAACTCAAGAAACGTTTTTCATTCTATTGTGTCGTCCCTCTCTCAAACCCCATTTAGAATGGGTACTCATAGGCATAGTCATAAAGTCGGGGTTCGGGAATAATTCGGCAAGGGTCGAGTACGGAAAAATTCAGGAAAAAAACGGAGAAAAAAAAAATAATTATAAAAATTAGAAACGATGCTAATTAATATATCTAACAATTTGGTGAGATAAAATACAATAATCAACAATAATAAGTTCACAACATCATTTTAACACCCAATTCATTCCATCAAGGCATCACAATTCATTAAAACATCAACTATCAAGATTAAAAACAAGACTATAACGTGTATTAATATGATCACTAATTCCTATTCATTAATCATTCAAAAGCGTCATCAAAGTCATCAATATTTGTAATCTTCATTCCCAAAAATTTTCCAAGATTATCCGGTTTTTTCTTTCTTCGTATTATTCGTTTTAAACTATAATAAACTTTTTTTCAAGAAAAAGGTTTTTAAACACCGTTTTCTATGGTAGGGTATTATTACGCGTTTTAAACGGGTTTTTTTTAAAAAAAAAACGCAGTTTTTTGTGACTATGCTTATAGGGCATTTAAGTTATTCAAACAAAAGTTTGTGTTTCAAATGACACTTTTTCCAACAAGTCGTGTATTTAATGTGCCAAAAACAATGCATGTACAACACTCCCAAGAGCATTGGAAAAGACAGATTTGGTATGTTCTTTTTGTTGGGTTTTCCATATTCATAATTACCAATCAATATGCACAGTTTTAAGATTTGATCATATCTAGAGACACTCTCTCTTTGAAACTATAATGCTTTGATTTGTATTTTCTCCACTTTTACCGCAATTTCTATATTTTGCCCATGCTTAAGTCTGTACCATTGATTACATAGATTGTATAGATGCATCAGTCGACTCTGTAGATTTTTTTGATTCTGTTTCTTCTGCCTTTAGTCAAATGACTCAAATCATGGGTGGCCCCGAAACGAGATGCCCATGGCTCTAGCTGTTTCTCTCTCACTGCCCTATATTTAGTCTAGTTGGATGCTGTCATCATAATTAGCTTTCAAAATAAGCATTCGTTAGTTTGAGAGGTATTTTACCTAATGTGAAAGTTTTGCCTAGTAAACGGATCTGTATTTTCTTGCCTTCTCAGGAAAAGCCACTGTTGGTATGGCTGAGGTTGAAGCAGCCATACAGGAAATGTTCCAAGCACCACATATTCAAGTGAGTAGCTAACTGTATCTGTCAATCATGAATTCTGAGTTTTCTTTTTCCTCTTAACACTTATGTTCCAAGGCTCCAAAGGGGCCCTGCTGGTAAAATAAAAATAGAAAATAAAAAAATCCAAAGTGGCCCTTGAAAACTTTAATCAAATCATTATAGGGATGAAAAGCCACCATGAATATCGGAGTTAGAAACAACAAAATTTCATCCTTGTGAAAAGAATTGGTATCATATCAGAGTCTACTCATAGGGGGGAGAAATATCATAAAGTGCAAAAGTTGTGGATCCATTGATGTTGGTGGCATGACTATTGCTACTATATTTGTGCCTAAATATAATTAAAACTCAGACAAATACTTCGATTAGTTGCTAGCTGAAGTCTTTGCCTTCTTTATTTTATTAAAAATGGTTATTTGGTCCACTTCTTGGAACACCAACAACAATGTTTTCATCTCTTTTATTTTTCTAAGAAAATATTATATGCATTTTTCTTCTTGCAGATAATGAAAAGTTGTTCCAAACTCAGTCAAATTTTCCTGGTGGCTATGGTGCATGAGCTCTACAAAACAGGAATGGGTGAAACCACTTTTGAAAAGGTTGATTTCTCAATCTTCCCTTAAATCTTTTCCTGTTCATGATTATTGGTCAGGCGACCTTTAGGACAGTCATTTTCATGTTCAATTTTTGACACTCAAGGTATTTTGCCAATTTCCTCAGTAAGAAATCGCTGTGATCCATAACCTTTCATCACACACTCACCGATAAGAACTTGATCTTTGACAATTTATATTTGGCTCGCTATAATTTGGTCTGCTTCTCACCCAAAGGATAAGTTAGGGCACACTATTATGGAAGAACAAATATGAAGTGGAGAACTTAACAGGAGTCACATCAAAGCTGGTATCATCGTTTCCCAACCATGGCTCAACTAGAATTGGGTCAGCCCAGTCCTGAGTTTTAGAAAAACCTTGTCCTTTTATGCACCTACTGTGTGGAGGATTAATTTTGTAGATATGATTCTAAGTGCTGGAAACTGAAGGTTAATAATTTTCATGAAATTTTCATTTCTTTCCTGTATTACAGTTGGCAATCACTGTTTCGTGTCTCTGTGCAAGCAACGGGGAGGCATTTCCTGGATGGGATACACTCTTGAGAATTGGGTAAGCCATGTTAAATTATTATCTCATTGTCACTTTAGATACGTGAAACAGGGGTGGTGGTCCCAATTTATTATTCTATAATTCAGCTATCATAGGATAAGAAATGAAGCTTGGGAGCTTCAAGTATATTAAAGGTGTTGAAATATTCATCATATGGCAAATAAAAATATCACAACTTTCTGGTTTTCTTATTTTGCAGCTGTAAGCTTGGTGAATGCAGAATCATTCTATGTGAAGCAGGAGGAAGGCATAGGTTGCAAAAGTTACAGCTCAACTTTCCAAGGTGAGTTCCCTTTACTGAAACATTCAAAATAATCCTCCACTTCATTAAGCCATCAGTCACCTTGATAATATATGCTTGGCTGCTTTGGTGAGTTGGACTTCTAGTTTTAGTTTAATGGAACATGTCAGTTTCTAGCGTTAGAAAACCATTGCCCACAACTTACTGGACAGAGTTGACTTTGAAGATCCCAACTGCAATTATCTAATAATAAAATTCAATTTAAAATTTAAAATTTGAAATTTGAAATTTGAAATTTGCAAAATAATGGATAGTTCTTCCATTTTAAGGCACTTGAGATTCTAATATTTGCATCAGGCTACTTAGCAGCACTGATTTGATTGCTTTCATGTTCTGTCATGGCAGTGATGATGTGGCATTTGCACTTAAAGACAACAAGGAGCTACCTTGGTTGGCTAAGTACCTGTAATTGAAGACATTGGAGGAAATGCATTTAATTCTTCATTTTTTAGATTTATTTTTATTTTTATGTTCATCTTTTCCTTATCTCATCGAAGTCTACTTTTTATTATTCCATCAACTTATTCTGAATTTATTTTATTTTATTTTTGTTTCTTTAAACATTAGACCAATTTTTATCTAGAGAAACTGAGGCACATTTGAGGATTCTATATCCCTTTTCCATATTCCTCCTATCCGTTCTTGCTCAGACACACCCACTCATTATTTGCCTTGTTTCTGTTGGGATATATTTTGGATGGGGTTCAATTTTTATTCATTTATTATCAAATCTGAGACAATGCTCTTAAAGAGTTTGGACTTGTACAGGAAGTGGATGCAAAAAGAACTGTGCTGAAGACCACTCACTGAGAAATTGACTTTGTCAGTTGCAATAGTGGATACCTCAAGAAATGGGCTGAAAAAAGTTGATAAGAAAAGGTTGCCTTTTGCTAAGTTTGAACCTTTGGATGGGTTTTTAAGGGCATCTCTCACCAGGGGCAGGTCTTGTGTTCGAAACCCTTCATGGTACAGGATGGCAAGAATATCCCATTATGAAATCAAACCAGAAATTAAGGAACAAGGATATGGTTTATAATATAGAAATGACTAATTTGGTATCTGGGAATTGGTGAATGTCTTGAATTATTCTTGTGAAATTGCATGCTCATGACAATGGTCAGGGGGGGATCAAGTTAGCTTTATCGTTTGTTACAGAGTGCTCTATGGATATATAATGGGAACTGATGTATGTAATACAAAAACTGCTGCTTTCTTTGGTGGAGGAAATATATAATTAACAGTCAAGTCGAATCGACTATAATTGTCTAGTTGGAAGATTTCTCCTTACTCGAACAGTATGAAACAGTATGAAGGAGAAGGCAATCCAACCTGTGAACTTTAAAACTTTGAACATGCTTTTAAAGTCAAATAGCAAATTGGCAGTGAATTGAAATAAAGCTTCTTTTTTTTTTACATTATTTCCGAAACTCAAGGCAAGAAGAACTCTACATATGTAAAACATACAAGATTTCCAATCCTAGCAGAAAAGGTCATTGATGTAACTATTACAAACATCCCGATATGTCCATGCGTTAGTTTGTATGAGGCGTGCTAGACCTACTCTCAGCATTCCCTATTCTAGAGAAAAACAAACAACAGTAAAAGTAAAGACCATGCATTAGTTTGTATGAGGCCTGCTAGCCCTACTCTCAGCATTCCCTATTCTAGAGAAAAACAAACAACAGTAAAAGTAAAGACAAATGTTGGTTTTTGACCGAAAGTAATGATATGTTGTAACAGATATGGTGGAATATGATTTAATAGAAGGATAAACTGAGTGAAAGAATTGAGAATGAATGAGAGATATTGTATTGAAAAGGAAAGAATTACAGTAGGCTTATTCGAGGTGCCAAACCTCCATGAAAGAACTCAAGAATGATCTTTGATACCCTCCTCTTCTACTGGACTTTACTTATACAAAATGGATACACCTATTCTGTTACAGTAACTACCCAGCTCATTACGGTTATACAACAAACACACCATTTTCTATTTAATGCACATGCCTTCTAGAAGCTATAATGCATTACAGCTGATTTGCACTTATCCTATCCTTCACACCATTAACGTCACGTGTCCTTTGATATTTGAGCTTCTATCAGACCAAGTCCACACTTGTTCCTTTCTTCCTTCACTTGTTTCTTGTATAGAACTCACTGTAACTATGCTATGCTGAATGTTCCATTGCTTCTCACCCTTTCAATCTTTTGTGCGCATGTGACAATATCCCTCCCTTTAAAACACCTTACTCACAAGGTGCGGGTAAGATTGTTTTAAGGAATGGAATTCCTCCCAAGTTGCATCGTCATCAGTTTGGCCAGCCCACTTGATGAGAAGGTCGACAACAGCGTGTTTGCTACTACGCCTAGCCAAAACTGCTACGGGTTCCGGCTGAATGATGCCGTTAATGTCAACTGGTGGTAATTTCGGCAAAGGGGAAACTGATTTCCCAATTTTAGGCTTCAATTGGGACACATGAAAGACGGGGTGAATCCTAGTGTCAACAGGAAGATCTAGCTCATAAGCAACTTCACCAACTCTCCGAAGAAGTGTAAAGGGCCCATAAAATCTTGGAGAAAGCTTAAGATGTTTCCGGGTGGCTACCGAAATTTGGACCCAGATCGAGTGTCCTTTCATGTCGTTTTAAATTTCATCCTCTGCTAGGCTTGTTGCAGGTTAGACGTAAAAGTGGGAGGAGTTGAGCTCGATTGCGAAGAACTTCATCTACCACATCCACCTCTGTAGTCCCTGGGACGTATGTGAGCCATAGACTGCTTCAAAAGGAGTCATCTTAATAGAAGAATGCCAAGTAGTATTATACCACTAGGGTAACCACATAGCACATTGTTTGGGTCTGTCTTGCACAAAACTCCTCAAATAGTTTTCCAAACATTTATTGACCACTTTTGTCTGACCATCAGTTTGAGGATGGTAACTAGTGCTGAACTTGAGAGTTGTGCCTTGCATGCGAAATAATTCATTCCAGAAAGTAGTACTAGTGAAAGTAGAATCTCTGTCGGAGACAATAGATTTAGGCATGCCGTGTAATTTAAACATGTGGAAAATGAACAATTGAGCCACTTTAGCTACAGTGAATGGATGAGCTAAGGACACAAAGTAACTATATTTAGAAAGTCCATCAACAGCCACAAAAATGACTGAGTGGCCCTGTGATAAGGGCAATCCCTCCACAAAATCCATACCGATATACCCGAGTAGGAGTTGGAAGGGGTTGGACTAACCTGGCAGGATGGGTGTTCTCAGCTTTGGTTCTTTGGCAGATGTCACATTCTCTTATGAACTGCTTGAGATCCTTTCGCATGCCTTTCCAAAAGAAATCTCTTTTGGCTCGGTGCAGACTTTTCTCATAGCCAGAATGGCCAGCAATAGGGTCACTATGGACAAACTATAGAATATTTTGCTTCAACTATGGGCAGGAGCCAATGTAGATTTTGCCCTTATACAGTAGGAGTCCATTGTGCATAGAGTACTTTTGACTGTCCAACTCTCCTGTAGTTCACTTTGCCATAAGATTCTTGAGATCGTCATCTAAGAGATACTGATTTTTTAAGTCCTGTACCCAACTGGCTGTAGGGATGGACAAAAGAGATAAGGTGACCTCTGAAGATAGAATTTCCTTTCTAGAAAGTGCATCAGCCACTTTATTCTCGCAGCCTTTCTTGTACTCCACTGTAAAATCATACCCTAACAATTTAGTAATCCATTTCTGTTGCAAAGGTGTGCCAACCTTTTGCTCTAACAGAAATTTTAAGCTTTGTTGGTCTGTTCTTACAACAAAGGATTGGCCTAATAAGTACGGTCTCCATTTCTGGATGGCAGTAACTAAGGCAAATAACACCTTTTTGTAAGTTGACATGTGTAAAGCTTGACCCTTTAGGGCTTTACTCAAGTAGGCAATAGGCTGTTTGAGTTGCATCAAGACAGCTCCAATTCCAACTCCACTAGCATCGCATTCAATCACAAAGGGTTGTGAGAAGTTAAGTAAGGCTAACACTGGAGCCTCTGTCACTGCAGTTTTGAGGCGCTGAAATGCCTCCAGGGCTGAATCCTCCCATCTAAAGGCATTCTTTCGCAACATAGCTGTTAAAGGAGCCGCAATAAGACCATAGTTCTTAATGAACTTACGGTAATATCCAGTTAATCCTAGAAAACCTCTCAATGCTTTGAGATTTTTAGGAATTGGCCAATCCAACATAGCTTGGATTTTTCCGAGATCAGCTTTAACACCTTGGGTAGAGATAATATGGCCCAAATAATCCACCTCCCCACACCCAAATCTACACTATGACATCTTAGCAAAAAGCTGATTTTGTCTCAAAATCTCTAAGGTCTTCTGAAGATGGATTTTATGAGTCCCCAAATCTTTGCTAAATACCAATATATCATCAAAAAATTCTAGGATGAATTTCCTCAAATAAGGTTTGAAAACCCTATTCAATAAGCTTTGAAATGTAGAAGGGGCATTTGCTAAACCAAAGGGCATTCTAAGAAATTCGTAATGGCCTTCATGCGTGTGAAACGCTGTCTTAGGAATATCAGCTTCTACCATACGAATCTGGTGATATCCAGATCGTAAGTCCAATTTAGAAAAAAATTCCCCCCCCCCCCCCCCCAGCTCATCAAGCAACTCATCTACCACAGGTATAGGAAATTTATCTTTTACTGTACCTGATTTAAAGCTCGTAGTCGATGCACATGCGCCAAGTGCCATCCGCTTTCCTTACCAAGAGCACAAGGGATGAGAAGGGGCTGTGGCTGCTCCTGATTACTCCAGACTGTAAAAGCTCCCTTACTATCTTCTCAATTTCTTCCTTTTGGTAAAAGGGTATCGATAGGGACGTATCGAAACCGGCTATGCTCCCTCCTTTAAAACATTAGCATGATCGAAAGACCTTTTTGGAGGTAAGCATTTTGGCTCAAGGAAGACATCTTCATAACTCTTCAATAATTCTGCTAAAGGACCTCCCAAGGCTTGCTGGTTCTGCCTTGATTTTTCAGCAACAGTGTATTGTTGTACAGTCTCTGAGCTTTGAATGATTATTAGATTGAAATGAATTCCAAACAAGTTTGTTATTCCTTCTACTATTTAAGAGATGTTCTTCTTGAATCTTAGCCAAAGAGTATGCATCAACCAACCCTTTAGGACTAAACATTCGAATAGGTAACCTGATTTCATCTTTTAATCCTCCAAGAAAACAACTCAATTTATGCATAGCAGATAATCCATAGACTCGGTTAGCTAAAGTTTCAAACTGAGTTTTATAATCTTCCAACAACCCAACTTGTTTTAGCTTAGTCAATGTTTCCATAGGATCATCATAAGACCCTAAACCAAATCTAATCTGAATTGCTTTAACAAACTCATCCCATGTATGAAAACAATTATTAGCATGCATTTCTTGAAACCATACTAATGCCTTACCTTCCATGTGAAATGAGGCAATTGTGAGTCTTTGAGCATCTGGGGTAGAGTAGTAATCAAAAAACTGGGTTGCCTTGTAACACCAACCCACTGGGACTTCTCCTTCAAACTTTGGAAAATCCAACCGGATCCAAAATTGTTGAAGTTCTGGTGATTTACTGCTTGATTGACTTGATTTCCTTGAGTAATGGCAATGAATAGATCTTTCATCTGTTGCAGCATTTCGGCTTGACCTTTCTGCATTGCTTCTTGCAGGTCTGCTCGAGTCACCATCTCCAATTGAACTTTCGTCAATGAATCAGTGAGCTGTGAAACACGTGAATCTTCAGACATTGTTGATCGAGTTTTCATGTATTCTTGATCAGTGGGCTCTGATACCACTTGTAACAGATAGAATATTTGTAGTGGAATATGATTTAATAGAAGGATAAACTGAGTGAAAGAATTGAGAATGAATGAGAGAATTTGTATTGAAAGGAAAGAATTACAGTAGGCTTATTCGAGGTGCCAAACCTCCATGAAAGAACTCAAGAATGATCTTTGATACCCTCCTCTTCTATTGGGCTTTGGGCTTTGCTTATACAAAATGGATACACCAAATTCTGTTACAATAACTACCCAGTTATACAACAAACACACCATTTTCTATTTAATGCACATGCCTTCTAGAAGTTATAATGCATTACAGCTAGTTTGCACTTATCCTATCCTTCACACAATTAACACCACGTTTCCTTTGATATTTGAGCTTCTATCATACCAAGTCCACACTTCTTCCTTTCTTTCTTCTCCAGAACTCATTGTAACTATGCTAAATGTTCCGCTGCTTCTCACCCTTTCAATCTTTTGTGCACATGTGACACATGTATTGGTTTTGGGCTGAAAGTATGGACAAATTGAGACTAGAGCTAACACGACTCTTAGTTAGGGGTGGTTATCAAACAAATATGTTTGCAAACAGTCCGAGCTCGTTCGTTTATTTATTAAACTAAGTCATGCTCAAGCTTGATTTTTGAGCTCGTTTAGTTAACAAGCCAAGCTTGAGCACACCCTTACTCAGTTCGTTAATAACTCGACTCGATTATATATATAATTAACTATATATATTTCCTTTAAATTCTAAAATTAAGTATATTTATTATATATTAGTAAAGATTGATAATATATAATGTGTTTTACATAATAAGAATATCTTTTATACAATTATGAAAATTTCCTAAAAGTTTAGGTAACACTGTAATTTTTTTTACCTGTACGAGGACAATAAAGTAAAATTTAAACTTAATAATTAGCTATATCTTGCGAACTATTTGAGCTCGGCTCGAACTCATGTGCCAAAGTTCGGGCACATTATTTAATAAACAAGCCAAGCTCAAACTTGATTTTCGAGTTCGTTTAGTTAATAAACAAGCTTGAACATATCTCACTTCTGCTCGATAGCACCCCTAGTCTTCCTTATATATGTCTAAGGGGTGTTAAAGGATGTCCCGTTAAATCAAAGGATGAAAATGGAATATAAAAATAGTCAAGGATCATCTATTGATCTGATTTTGTTCGATTGTTTGCTAAGTTGATACATGCCACGTAAACTCTTTTTCAACAAATATTAATCCTGAGGTTGCATTTGTTTGGACGGAGAATAGGTGCACTTAATTATTTTCAAAATAAAACTATTTTTTGTGTTTGACATGCTGCACAATATCTTATAATTGCATATAATTTTGTAGTTCTACTTTAGGTTTGAGAGAAAATGTTGTCTAAAAAATGAAGAGAAAATCCTAAGGGTATGTTTGGCGAGAAAGTGAAGGAATGAACAAGAAAAATGAGTTTTCTTGCGTTTGGTGTACAAGAAATACACTTACATTTTCTTGCACTTCTCAAAAGTGACAAACTTTCTCCCAAAAGCCTTCTCTATTTTTTTATGGTTATTTTGAGAGAAAAATTAAGGCCTCGTTTGGTTGCACTTTTGTTTTTTGTTTTTCATTTTTAAAAACAAAATTTTAGAAATTTATCCAAATCATGTTTATGTTTGGTAAACATGTTTTTGTTTTCATTTGGTTGCACTTTCGTTTTCTATTTTTTTATTTTTAAAAACAAAATTTTAGAAATTTTTATCGAAAACATGTTTATGTTTTCTGTTTTTAAAAATTAATAATAAAATTTTTAAAAATCAAGGTAACAGAAAATTTCTGTTACCTCTATTTTTGGAAACACAAAACAAAAACAGAACCACCACCACACCACCACCACCATACCACTCACCACCACCATCACAACCACACCAACACCACTACTTCATCACTCACCACCACCACCACCCAATACCACCACTTCACTACCACCACCACCCACCACCACAACCAAACCACCACCATTCACCACCAAACCAAACCACTACCACTACCACTACCATCACTATAGATTGAAATTGTTTACTAATTATTATGTTCATCATATTTATCAAATACGTTTTTCTATTTTCTTTTTTTTTAAACAAGTAACAGTTAATAATGTCAAAACGCATTTCTATTTAAAAAATTCGAAAACAGAAATTCATTTTCAGTTTTAAAAAACAGAAAATAAAAACATAAAAATTGAAGTGCATCCAAACGCCCCTAAGTTTTTTTTTTTTTTCTTTAGCCCACTTTCGCAAGGTCGGATTGAGGCCGGCCAGGGTCGATTAATAAATAGGTTGGGCCCGCCTACTTATTAATCGAGCCGGGCTCGCCTAAGAAACAGCATCGGATAAATATATTGTTTCGGGTTTGTAAATAAGGATCCGGACTCGGGTTTGGAAGACTCCCGAACTACCCAACCCACCCTACCTGTGGCTGGCTTTTCACTCACCTCTTCTGTTCGTACCCTTAAAACGCCCAGGCACCACTCACACTTTCCCCATTTCTTTCCTTTTTCGTGCTGAGGAATGCTAACCCTACTCTCAGTGGTTTACGGAGGGTGAGAGTATGGTTAGCACTCCTCGTTTCGTGTTTGTTTCCCTCTGCCTCTTCGTTCGAACCAGTAACCAGTAACCACCCTGTTCAAATACACTACACGCCCCTGCTGCTGCACTGGACCAGCCGACGAATCAGGTGAGTCCTCACTGTTAGAGGAAGCATCCCATTGGACACCCGTACCCGAGAGATTTCTTGCTCTTCAAAGACCTGAAGAATAACCAGAAGGCAAACCCTAAAAATATGGAGATAGACGAATCTTGCCTACAATCTCAAGATGTCTGCAATTCCATTCCTCGAGGCGGTCCAATCTACGTTCCTGATCTGGTCAGCCCGCTCACCAGAACTTCCCAGTTTGAAATCTTAATCTTCCAAGAACTTCAGGTTTATTTCTTATGTTCAAGCTTTTCAGATTCTTCTTTTATTATTACACAATCTTCTTTAATGCTCAATCCGTGTAAATTAAAGAACCTTAGTGATTTAGAACTTTTAATGCTACTTTTAAACCCTAATCTACTCATATTCTCATTGAAATTTTAACCACTTTCTTTGATTTTCTTCCCTTCCGTTTTTATGCAGAGTTTAAACGCAGAGCTATGCGTGGATTCATCTCAAGTATGTGAAGATGATCTTTCGTAAGTTAGTGGACTTTTTGTACTTGCATCCTTAAATTTTTCTCTGTATATGTTCAGGTTTTTCAAGCAATGGCATGCCCCTTCTTGAGGGAAAAAAAAAATAGAATTTTTTTTTTTTTTGGGAAGGCATTCTTCAAAAAAAATTTAAAAAATAGATTAGTGGTGTTTGTTATCCGAAAATTGATAAATAATGAATCACATTGTTGATTTTGTTGGCTCAAGTATAGGGACACTTTTGTTGTCTATACTTTAACTTGTTTCTATCCAAAAAAATTCTCCTATTCTCACTTCGAAACTTTCGGTGGTTTAGGGTTTTTGCTTCTTTTGGGAGATGGGAGTGATTTTAGGAGAGTGGTGTAATTTCTGCTGCTACACCACATATGGCCTTAGCAATTAAGTTATGTAGCTTAATCTCGTGTTTTGTCAAATATACATAGAAGCAGCCAGTGTGGAATTTCCTGGACTTCCATCTATATTGAGGACAGAAGAAACGCATTTTGATACATCTAAGGAATGGCTTGCAATCAATTTTAGTTTGTACTTGTTTAGGAAATCACACATCTTTGTTGGTTTTCACTTCCGTAGAAGTGGACTAGCTCATTTATAAAATAAATTTGTTACTAGGTATTATTCATATTAAAATTTTAATTATAGGCTATGAGCATTTTGGTTATCTTCTGTAGCTATATTTCTATTATAGTTATTTTTGTTTTCTAAAGATATATGCATGCTTTATAGACTACAGAATTTGGCTATTTATTTCTTTGACGGGTATCCTTTAATTTTACTAATGTAAATCTTAAACCACATGATATTGATGCCTTTATAGGGTTGATGAGCTCAAAATTCTTTCTGAAGAGGAATTGGTAGACAAAGCTTTTAAGGAAGCATTTAAGGTGTTCTGCTCGACATTTCTTATATATAAGAATATCACCTAGAACCATAGATTTTTTCTTCCTCCTTACTATGAATTCAATTTGGTGATTGCAGGGTGATGAGGACAATGGAAATTATTCACACTTTTCAGACGAGCACTCGAATGGAGTGTGAGTTAATATCAACTTCCCTTTGTTATACGACTAATGTTAAGTATTTTGGGATTAAAACATTGGAAATTTATCCCCTTGGAATTCATTTCTACCATCATAATTCATTATGAATTTGTCACTATCTATGTTGCACATACACGGATTTTGGTTTTCGGTGTTGGATACGGGGTGTTAGACACGGTGGGCAAAAGAAAAAGATTCAGGGACATGAGAGGATATTTTAAATTTGTTATACTCTGAAATTGCCAATATACAGTGACAAGTGAATTCAATGGGTTAGTTACCGTTATTTGACTATTTTGGCCATGCCTCTCGTTTAATATAGTTCTTCAAAAGGAGCAATTCTTGATCTTTGCAACAACTCTCGTAGATGCTTCTGAGCCATATTTAAACGCATGCGTTGGTGTATGTAATTGGAGCTTTTTTCACAAGAACATACGAATGTGTGCCCCAATTTCACTTCTAGGTTTTATCTGTTTGCTTATTTCTCATCAGCCTTTTATTATATCCAATGAATGATTATTGCAGAATTAACCCTTATTGAAATAATTTCCATGCTAATAGTTGTTACCTTAAATCCAGTAACCAAAACTGTCGATCAATGCACCTCACGTGTCTTTGGGTTTCGTCATCAAGGATAACCATTCCACAATCGTAAACTTAATTGATCCACCTAGATAGGAAAGTAGGCCCAACCCTCACTTATGAGGTGAGGCCCTAGTCCAGTTCTAGCCCTCAGAGGGCCTGAACTGACTATGCCCTAGAGAGAGAGAGAGAGAGAGAGAGAAGGAGGACGTAAAAGGGAGAAGAGAGAAGAAGTCGGGAATAATGAAAACCACGATCTCTTCTTATTTACTAATAAAATGACATTTGAAGTACGGTCATGATTCAAAGTATCACTAGTAAGGCGATTTTAGGATATGTATTGGGTATATGCTTGGATACGCCTGGAAAAATTAAGATACACTTTGATATGCAAAGAAAAACTTTAATACCTTGCATAAAACTTATTTTAACGCAAATATAAGCTAAAAAAAAACTAAATAAATTCCCTCAACTATATTTTCAACCATTCATATGAGAGTTAGGAATTCTATAAGTTAAAAAGGTGAGCATGTAGATAACCAGGTATACCATAATCACTTAGCTAAGTATAGACAATACAATCTAAATACAAAATCTTTACATTTAATGAATACATAAGAAAATATTGACTTTACAACCATAAAATAAATGATATAGATGATACAACCTTATTACCACATTGAATTATGTGCTGACTCAAACACTATAGGGTCAGGAAATGAATAGAGTAGTACATGATAAGTGTGCCCTACCTGATTACAATACTGACCAACTCATGTAAATGTGATATATGGTCTAGTACATCTATATGTACATCTATTGACTGGCATATGGAGCATACAACACTATCCTAATCAGGTGCAAACCTGAGAACTGTGGAATATGTCCATAACTTTTACTTGATGCTTGAGACTGAGCATCATGCCCATAAGCTCCAGATGTGTGGGACTAGGCATCTTGACCTTTTGAATCCGAAATCAAATGCTTAGATCTTCGTTTTTTAACATAAAATCGACAACAGAGTTCTTTTAATCTTACAAATTGACTAGTGAAGAAAAAATGTTGAAATAAAGGGTTCAATGGGTGTTTTCCGACACCGAAATGGATACCCCCTTTTGTTTTAGTCTTATCGAGCGTATTGGTAATAGTATTGGGAGTATCGAAGCCTATTGGTAACAATATTGATGGTATCTAAGTGTATCGATAACTGTATCCATTGCATATTGGTAACAATATCAGTCTAATGAGCACGATACTACTGCTTGATACCCTTTTGATACTCAGGATTCTTATTTATTTTTAAACAAAGAAAAGAAAATGTTTGGAAGAGTGTGATATGAATATTGAATAGTATCGTACCTATTGGTCCGATACCCATGATTCACATTAATACTCATATGATACTCAATATTTTTTATAAGTACCCATGCCAATGTATCAGTTCCCTAAAAAATCGATTCATATCTGCCCGATTCACCTGATACGTATCGATACTTGAAAACGTACAATTCAATAGTGTTATTGTTTGAATTTAAAAAAATACGGATTTGTTTATAAAAAACAAATCAAGGAACATATATTCCATATTCAAACAATTTCTATATTGATAATTAATATTTTGAGTCACATTGTAACATATGTGGATATAACTTATAAGTCATACGGATTTCAGCTGGTTACTTTTTGTGTATTTTCTTTCTACTAGTCTAAAGCTAGATTATATTTCTCTGTATTTTTTTCCTTCTTTTTGTTTACTTTCTTGTGAATTGTATATATAACATCTCTTGCTCTTTCTATATATTTATTAGTTATTATTCTGTTTATCGATAAAAAAAAAAGGTCTTATGAGTCATGTGATACACATTGTATGAAGTTACATATTGTATTCTTGTTGAGGTGTATTACTTTGTGACCATGACTGTAAATCATCTATTAAATGTAACTTCAAATTTTTTTGTTGTTGATTGGTAATGTAACTTTGAACTATGAAACAGGAACATATAACTCATGTCTAAATGTAACTTCAATTTTTTTTTGTTATTGATTGGTAATGTAACTTTGAACTATGAAACAGGAACATATAACTCATGTCTAAATGTAACTTCACATTTTTTTGTTGTTGATTGGTAATGTAACTTTGAACTATGAAAGAGGAACATATAACTCATGTCACCTGGTATTTATCTCACTTCTCCTATTCCAAATGGTTGTCCTTTTTGTTATACAATGAGTTTTGAGTTATTTTATCATGTCCTAAAAGACCAATGAATTTCCATGATTTTCATATTGCTTAAATGGTTTCCAAAATTTTCAAAGTTTAAAATCTTAGATTTGGCAAAGAAGGGGAAATTTGGGTGCAAAGATGTTTGGGAGAGAACACAAGCTATGAGGTGGGTATGTGGAAAGGGATTAAGTTAATTGGGAATTTCCAAACATATTTGTTACCGTGTAAGGAGACCGAGATTAGATTTTTGGAAGATGTGTGGAGTGGACTTTTTTTTATCTAAAGCATGATTTTATAAATATCGATGCGGTGGTCAAAGGAAAAAAGGCTACTATTGTTAGCTATTTCTATAGAGTAGCTGGCAACGTAGTGTGGGAGCTGGAGTTGAGAAGGAATGCTAATGATTGGAAGATATCCTCTATCTTGAGCCTCTTGCAACGTATAATTGGAATTTATTCTCCCTTTGCTTACCTAGTGATTTGGAAGGTGGACGTCCCCAAAAAAAATCTTTTCTCCTTTCGACTGCACTGTTTGACCACCTGATCAGTAAAGGTTTGAGACTCATTAAAGGATATATCTTATGCAAAGTGGATGGGGATTTGGTTAATCATATGCTACTTCATTAACAATTTGCTCGGAGGATCGAGAGGATGCTTAGTATCTTCAGAATTCAATGGGTGTTCCCGAAGATCTTGATGGAGTGTATGGAGGCGGTGGCATTTGAGCTCTCTTAGTCATCATAAAGCTATTCTGTGGAGATGACTGCCGGAGCTATATGTTGGAGTATTTAGGAAGAGAAAGATAGGCAAGGTTTTGATGATTTCGCTATCTTGGAACTTGGAAGTTGTTTGATTCCATAAAAAAGGCCTTGCCTTTTGGCGTTCTCTGCTCAAGGTCTTTAATAATGGGGTCGATGAGGCATATTTATTCCCTTGTGATGATGTCAGCTAAAAATTTGATTAATCTTTTTGTTAGTGATCATTTTCTTTTTAGGGCTAGCGGTCTTTTCTTACCTAGCTTTCTCTGTATCATGTTCCTTCTTCATTAATACACTTCTGTTATACATGTAAAAAAACACG
This sequence comes from Tetracentron sinense, assembly GCA_015143295.1. Taxonomy (NCBI): domain Eukaryota; kingdom Viridiplantae; phylum Streptophyta; class Magnoliopsida; order Trochodendrales; family Trochodendraceae; genus Tetracentron; species Tetracentron sinense. The sequence goes on from CM026563.1 coordinate 40,457,685, forward strand.
TGTTAGTTTTCGTGCCGAAGAAGAGATTGTTGATCATCTCTTACTCAATTCTCTTTAGCTGAGGCGATATATATATATATATATAAAGAATCATCATTTTGCTAATAAATGATTGTTGGTTTGCTGGAGATGTTAGATGATTTGGGTCAATGTGTGACTGTCTAAATCTGCAGGAGAATCTTTGAGGTGTGATTTCCATGAGTTGATTAATATGTGTCAACTGGTCTTTGATAATGATTCAGGGTGGCTCCCTCAAATTTTCTTTTTCCCCTCTTTTTCACTAGGTCTAAGTGGGGCCATAACCCATGAAGTCCTTTCATGGAGAATCAGTTCTGTTTTGATGAAATCATGCTTGTTTTCCGAATTTGAGTGCTTTAGGCGCTCCTACTCACAGAAGCGGGTGATATGTTTCATTTCTAAAGGATATTTCTACATTACATAATGGGGTATATGTTTCATTTTTACGTGACACTGTCTTCTCGTGTATATTCTCTTATGTTTTACCAAGAACAAAGTATCCTGTGGGGCTGAGCCCGCTGATAAATTGAGGTAACGGGTCGGAACCCACCATCCAGCTTCCTTACTCCCATAATTGCAGGGAAGCTATGTACAAGGTGGGAAGCTCGCTTCCGCTCACTTCCGCTCGCTTCCATTAGGTCCCATTTAGTAGTCAAAGCCAAAGGGGAATTTATATCTAGGAAGTAATGGGATAGACTTGAGTCTAAAGCCTATGACATAGATCCTAAGTAAGTATCGTAAGATTGAAACCTAAGGCTGAATGATTCCTATTTCTCCACAAATATCTCATGTAAGATTAAATTTTAAGGTATGATTGGTCATCCTAATATAATGGGAAGAGACACGTATATCTATTTCTCGCTTTCCATTTCCTAAGGATCTTTTGAGCCTCATTTCCTGCTTCTCGCTTCTCGGTTTGGTAACTATGCTTACTCCCCAACTTATTTACTATGAGCTTTCCATAATTAGTATTTCCATCCGTAAATCAAGTGCTCTTTGCTCCTTTAAATATTAGGGTTCGTATTTGGTTTATGAGTGATAAAGTATCAAGTATGTGTTTATCTCTTTTCTTCATCAATCTGGTTTTGACATATTTTTTTTCAGGAGAAAAAATGATTGTAGAATCTCAAGCCATGAAAATGCATGTTTAGAAAGCTCAGAGAAAGAATTAAGCACTTCAGCTTCATATGAGTCCTTGAATGGCTCTCTTGTTGAAGTAGGTAATGGTGGAAGACTGGATAAAAACAACTCAAAGAAGAGGAAGAAACGGGGAAGAATCTTTGACAGAAATAGTCGTGCTGGCGAACTGGAAGTATGTATATCTCTCTGCTTCAATTTGTATCCTATACCTCTGTCTATGCCGAGGTTTGAAATCTTGGAAATATAAAAAAAATTATTCCCCCAACCGAAACTGAAACTTCGAAAATTGCAGTTACCTCAGCAAAATTTTTGAAATATTTTATTTTTGATAATATATATTATTAATATGAAATATTTTCACGATATATGCCGATATTTCACAAAATTTGGAATTTTAATTAAAATAAATAGTCTTTTTTTAATATAAATTTTTATCAAATTTATTCACATTTTTAGTTTTTAAAAAAATTAAAAATTTGGAAATTTGGATAAATATGTTAAATTTTATTTTGATAAATATGAGTATTTTATTTAAAAATAAATCTGCAAATTTTTGGCTAAAATTCCAAAATTCCGGCCAAAATCACGATACCCGAGATAAAATTCATTTCGGCTTCGGAGGGGGAGAATGATTCCGAAATTTTGCGATATGAATCCGAAATTTCAAACATTGGTCTGTGCTGCTAGCCTTGCTAATTTGTATCTTTCAATCGACATTAAGATATACAATGTATCAAATTTTCCAGTAAATTGAGACAGTGAAACCTTTGATGCCCAGACGACTAAATAAAATGGTAGATTACGGCGTCTTATGTTAATTTTGCATATTTTGGTATACTAGTTTCTTGGCGAGTTTAATCTGCAGTATAGTGTCTCCTCAACTTACAATTAAGCTGAGAGAAGTAGATAACTTGAATACCTAGTAATTTCCATTTGTGTTTCTCTATGTTGAATGAAATAAACTACAATTATGTAATGTTTGTAACAGGAGGCTGCATGGCATGAATTTTTCAGTCTTATCACTTACGTAGTGAAATATACCACACACACATGCGCACACGCGTGCGCACACACACACACATTCATGTACTAGTAAAGGTGCACGTGCTTTGCACATATAATTTTTCCATTATTAATTAAACATCAATTTTTTAAGATTTAAAATATATTTTATTAGCCGTTACTCTCATAATATATTATTATATTTTATATAATATATTTTAGTAATTAAATTTAAATTTTATTATACAAGTTTAAATTTAATATTAGAAAAAAACCAAGGACTTTCTAATAGAGTCCTTATTCTTAGGGAGTACTTCTTACATTATATTAGAAAAGAGTTACTGATAACTTCTTTCTACATAGGGAAGTGATTGGAAACTCTCGATAGTACATACTATCGAGAGCTAGGCCGTTTGATTAACAATCCAATGGAGTTAAGAATTAAATGGGGCCTATCATTTCATGCAGGGGCACCTTTGAGCTCTTGGATTTTATATTGGACGGCGCAGCTCTCGATAGTATGTACTATGGAGAGTTTTCAATCACTTTCCTTCTACATATAAAGAGACTAAAGAGTCCTCATTAACTTCTTTCTATACATAGTAAAAAAAAGACTTGCAAAACCAAGGTCTCCAAACTTGTAAAGTGTCGAGCTGGACGATAAAACAATTGCTTGCATTCTAATTCTTTTTGCCCACATTGTAATATTAGCTCCACTGGAGGATCATAAAAACCAAATGGGGAATTTGTAGTATAACATATATAGGGAATAGTCTTCTTTATCTTTCATTGCTTGCTACACATTTTTGTAAGAAGAATTCATATATACGTGGGGATATATTTCTTACTGCACATTTAGTGTGAACTCATGATCACATACATATGAACAATTACTGCATTATAGCTGAATGATTGCCCATTGATTTGATCTCAGAGATGTCAAAGGAAGGTTCTCTATCATTGTATGAAGAATCACAAGTCTGCATTATTTGATCGATAGAAGCATTTGTCCAATTATCTAATTTTACTTTCCTCCCATATTTGATTGTTGGTGAAGATCACTGACTTCTGGGTGTAAAAAGACGAACTTCTTCAGATGTCTCTCATCATCGGCTTACTTCAAGAATCAAGCTCAACGGCTTGCCTTTCTTTTAGTCAGTGAAACTGAGGCAGCGATTCAGTGAATGTGAATGATATGAGGTTGGCGCTGAAGTTGTTGCTCGTTTTCTTCTTCAGATGTGTTAAGGAAGAAGTTATGAGGCTTCTTTGATCTCATATGCAGGGAAGTATTCCAAATCAGTATACTTTTCTTAAAAAACAACATACAAGCTAGAAAGCTCGAACAGTTAGATAAACCAGAGCAGATTCACAACCTGCATGTCCGATGTCCACAAAGTGAGGTTATCACATTTATGGAGAACGAGAAACGCAGCTCCGAATGCTCCTCTCCCAATCTGCTCTATCACTTCGTAGTCTTCCTTCTTTGATTCTTTGACTGTAAAGGAGAGGGTGGAGACTGCAGCATGAGAGAGAACTGAGTTGGGAGAGAGTGAGAAGACCCGAGAGCTTCCGAAAATAATCCTCCAAAAATTATTCTCTTCGTTTGATCTTCTTGCCTCTTTAAGGATTAGAGTCTCTCCAATATTAAAGGAGACATCTAGAAAAAGAGGGAAAGAAAGAGTCCCCAAAAACTTTTTAAAAAAACATAGAAACGGCCAAGGGGAGAGGTCTAGAGAAAGAGGGAAAGAAAGACACCCAAAAATATTGAAAAACCTAGAAACGTGTGGTTTTGGAGGAAAAGAAAAGGATATACATGAAATTCATATTAAATTGGTAAAATAAGATTATGTGTAATTAGTTCTATTAATATTTTTAATGGATACCATAGGTTAATAAGTTAATATATTTGATTGAAGGGTATTTATGTCTAAGTAAAGTTTAGTATACTCCTTGGACTTTTATTAGTAGAATGATATATATATATATACTTCTAGTCTTGTGTAATCTAAATTGCTTGTAATGAAAAGATTTTCTTCAGATTTTAGTTTATATTGAATATTCTATCTACCCATTACTGTATTCAATAATACTTTCCCTCTCCCATGGTCAGGGTAATTATATTGCAAAAGTGGAGCAACTTGCAAAAATAAAGCAAAAACAGGATGAAGACAAAGCAACAGCAAGATTACATTCATTCAAGTATGTCTTCTGATGTATTTGTGCAAGTCATACATGGCACATATCTACCCTGTTTTTGACTCTGTTTGAATGTTTTATATTTTGTCTCAGCGGTAGTTGCAAGATCGATGAAGGCGCAACTCCATCCTCAGAGAAAAATGAAAGGATGATATCCCTTAGGTCAATAACTTCTGCAACGAAGGTCGGCATGAGAAATTTCTCTTAACTGAATATTGATTGTATATTCTTTTTCTGTATATGTATCTTGAAGTACATGGGAAACAGTACTCTAATTTTTGAAATCCAGCTAGTCAGTGTTTCCCGATCTTCTTGATGTCGATTAGGTGATAGTTATTATATAGCATAGACATTTTTCCTTTGGACATCTATTCTGTATTCTAGCTTTTTTCTTTTTCAACTTGTCATCGAAATTTCTCTTTTGCTCTATTGTCAATTTGTCATTAAAAGAGATTGACTGCACCCTAATGCTATTGATTTCTGGAATTAGTGATACTCCAGAAGGCTTGACCATGTCCTAGTGTGATATTAATTGGCCTTCAGAACTGATGAATAATATTAATGTCATTTTGTATTTGATAAGCAACAATCAAGGTAGAATTTTAGCATTTACAGGGGTAAACCATTTGAACTTGCACCTAGAGATCCATTGGCTGAGCCCATGCTTAGTTTAGGCCCATAATGTGGTGTTTATGTCCAGTATCACTTATTTTTCATTTTCTTAAGCTAAGGCTATTACTAAAACAATGTGCAGAAAACTTTAAGATCTTTATTTTTTTTCTATTTTATGTGCTGCAGCACACTGTCTTATGTACTGCAGCACACACTAAAAGGAAAGATAATAGTTTGTACGGGTTCTCACTTTTTTTTTTGTAAGTAAGGTTCTAGACGAATAGATTGATGACACAACTGCAAAATTAAAATTTAGAGGAAGTTAAGGGCTTGCAAAACAATGATCACGCACAGAAGTTGTGCTAACACGTTTGGAAGATAAAGATGAAATTGTTCTTTATTGAATCAAAACCTTTTGATAACATAGAGGAAGATGGAAGGAACGGTATGGCGTCAAGAATCATTCAATTTTTTTTTTTGGGGGGGGGGGTTATGCAGCTGAGATTGATAGAGGAGGAAGCTTTTTGTGGTAACATGCATCAAATAACCTTCGATGAGCTAGTCGACAAATTGAGGTTCAGATCAAGTGTGGTTGTGGTGGAAATGAGGACCAACTCCTCGGGAGTCTTCATCTTCATCAACGTGTTACTGCAACCTAGAGGTAGGAGATGGTGGGTGATCTTTCTGCAAGGCCATAGTAATTGGTATTGGAGGGGGAGTGGAAGGGATTGAGATTTTTCATACCATGGAGGCCATTATCGTACCAAATATCAATTGATAGGAAACTTGTAAGGCTGGCGGGAAGCAATGGAGGTGGGGTTACCAAAGATGGAGGGGAAAACAGGGAGATGAAATCCCATGCATACATCTTGTGAGCAATTGCAATATGGTAATTGGGAAAGGGCAATAATATGTCTCTTCATAAACCCTAGTTTGAAAACTTGGCGAGTCACCCGTGTAACTCGGTCGAGTTACACGACTTGATTGAAGTTTGAGTCGAGTTGCCACTTGCCTCAAAACTCGAAGAAGGCACTATTTGTTGAGTTATTCGGATGACTTGGTTGAATCGAGCCGAGTTTTTCGACTCGCCGGACTAGTTCGAGTCATAAAAGGATAATGTTACCAATTTTTAAACCTGAATTCAAATGTCGTACTATTTTTGCATTATATTTTTTTGGGTCTATAAAGGCAACCTACTATGGTTTTGTTAAACCTAGTTTATAGGTTCGAGACTGTAAAACCAACAACATACTTATTACATATATATTCCGAGTTGGACCAAGTCGAGTTTTTTTTCGACTTTTCTAAGTTACTCGACCCGGTTAACTTTTGAGTCAAGTCGAGTTTTCGGGTTTTTGAACCATGTCATAAACTATCAAATTGAGTAGAATGGTTTAGAGAGGTGCATCGTTTTCTCTCACTAGATGAAAGATCTACCCTTATTCCGTTTCACCCAGGGAAAGGGATAATCGTGTTAAAACGTGAGGAAACAGTGTGATGGTTATGTCATAGTGACCCCTTCCCATTGTAGTTGGGAGGTATGGTCCTCATTAATTGTTGGTTGCCAAGTGCGAATGTTGGTGTAACTCACGAGCTATCGTCTTCCTCCTGGTTATGTATTAAAGGAATCCCTTCTATTTGTAGGGTTCAACAATATTCTCTAAAATAGGTGATCTCTGTGGGGGTTTACTAGAGATTGATTCGAGGATGAGTGATCAATCTTACTTGGGAGAGGATCATATCAAAGTTCAACAAGTGAGTCATGCGTTGATACCTTGTGTAGACAATATACAAAATAAAATCAAAATTGCGTTATTCAGTGACTCATGATTGTGGAAGGAGAACGAGTCGAACAGAAGGAATCGGTAAGGTCAACAGAGGAGAGGTTGAATATGAAGATCGAAAACAGTGTGTTGTTAAGGGGCCATTGGTTGGGTGTCCCCGCAGTGGGTCTAGGTCAAGATTTAAAACTACAGTTTCGGGGGATGTATTGGTCTCAACCGAAACCTATACGTATTTGGTTTCGGGCTATACATATAATTTATTTCTTAAAAAATTCAAATTAATTTTTAAAAAATCAAATGAGTCATAGGAACCAATTTTACCAAATATAAAGTCATGAGAAGTGACTCAAAGACAAAGTAGCAAACAAAATTACAATTTTACAATGAATTAAAACATCCATAAGTAATAAACGATACGTATCGCCAGTTTCGTATTAGTATAAATATCGTATCGGGAGCTACCGATACCTATACGTATCGCCCGTTTCATATCGGTTTCGGCGATTTATATTTCCATGGTCTAGGTTGGTTAGCGATTGAAAGCATGAAGAAGGAAATAATAGAGGTTGCGTGGCTATTTGGAAGTTGTAGACCTGCATCATGTGGTACAACAAGATTGGAGGTGGGAGGCAGATGGAAGACGCAGGAGGCTTCCTCGAGGAGGTTTCGTAAGAGTTTTGAAAGGGTAGACACAACTGTCGAGCACGGAGCAACGTGAAGAGAGGTAGGGGTAGGTGGCATAAGGGGTAAGTGATAACATGCAACAGGATGGGGGGTGACGTGCAACAGAAGATAGTGAGAGTCAAGATCAGTGCTAGAAGTGGACTTTTGTTGAGGGGGTGAGGGGCCTGGGGGGCTTTACTTAAGTGGGTAGGCCCAGAGCCCATCTTTGATGGGCCTCGGTCCACATATGGAATTGAGATAGGCCCAAAAGCAAGGGGGGTTCCTATGGGGCCTGACAGGTAAAGGGCAGGGGAGGCTTTAAACCAAACTGGCTTGTCAGATGGGCCGACCAACATTCGTCCTTACGAGCAAGGGAGAGAGGACCAGCTCGAAGCTAAGAAGGTATCCCTTCACCCTTTCCTAGATCTCGACAGGCTATTAGTGGGAGAGAAATTCCTTCCATTTTGTCCAGCTGATAGTGAGGATCCATTTACTATTCTATCCATGATTCTCAATTCTTCTCTCCATGTTAGACATAAGGATGGTGATGTGGAGCAGTTCTCTCAAGTGAGTAGCAAAGGAAGAAAAAGAGAGGAAGCAAACATCTTGGAGTACAGTGATTTGATGGGGTTCAGACCGATCGAAATGGTTTGGTTTTAATTCAGGGGGATCGAGTGCGCCGTTATTCATTATTTGAATGATGTGGCACTTAGTGCAGCATCTCATCATGCGTCTAGTGGTGGTAATAGTGATGGGAAGATGGGGGTGGAACTATCGAAGGGCAGCATGTTGGATGGGGGTGCGAAGAGGCATCAACTAGATGAGTCTGGGTAGAGGGTATTTGAGGTAAGTCAATTGGGTGATGGATTATCATCTACCTAGATCATCCTTGACTAACAGGCTCAGAGGGCAGTTCAAATTTTGGACCCAAGCAGTGTGACAGAGGAATCTAACAATAAGCACTACTGGTGAAGTGGACTTGTATAGGTGCTTTATTCCATGAGGGGTAGAGCAAACAGGGGAGTATCAGGATGTTGAACCTTTGGGAGTGCTACAAAGAACATCAGAGGGTGGTTTGGGGTACTAGAGCTGTCGCCAAGAGGGGTCAGTGTCCGCGATTCAATTGTAGGAAGATGTGGGGACATTGGCTCAACAGAGATGCAGATATCACAGGCAGAATATAGACACATGTGGGTACTGATTAATAGCTCAATTGGGCAGAATCAACTTGTAGATGCGCCCCCTTGTTTTGAGGAAGCTAAGTTGGTAAGAAATGGCAAGAACCAGCCTGGTGTGGGGCAGGAGAGTTCCTTGAGTCCAAGGCAGCCAAGGAGCGTGGTTGAGGTCAGCCTTTAATCAATTGTATCAACCTATTGATGGAATATTGACTAACCGACCTTTTTCTTTGCCCTCCTCTTGACGTTCCCCCAACGGGTGGACATGACAAGTCAAGACGAATGGCTAAGACCAGGCCACTAACTCACAAGTCAAACACTCTCCTGTCTGGAAACTTAGTAGGGAAAGAAAGTATTCATTGTGTTCCAATTGTGAGGATCCTATTATGGGTTTACTGTTGAAAGGAGCTATAATACCATAGATGAATGTGCAAGGTTCGGTCCAGGTTGTAGGTGCAGATAATCTCACTGTAAATGAGGACAGACACCAGCATCAGTCCTTTGAAACAAGTCCTAGTAGACACAGATTGTTGGGGGGGGCGCTAGGGATTTCTCATTCTAGTGTGGAGAAGGGATATCCAAAGGGGTACTACTAAGCATGGTGGAGTATCTTGGGAAATTCCTGAGGTTGTCTTTCAAGGCCATGAGGGTGAGGTGAGAGCTTTATTCCAAAGTGTGGAGAGAGTCCTATTGTCGAAGTCTTGTCCTGTTCCAGGCATGCACACATAGGATCAAAGAACGAACTTCGTAGGTTGGAGTGTAGTGTGAACTATGAGAGAATGAGTTGTTCTGTCACAAGTGGTAGTTGTAGCCTATAAGAGGTTGAGGGGTGGTCAGTGGTAAATGACGTGACTGCATATCATTTGTTGGAATATTAGAGGCATAGGTTTAACTTTAAAGAGGGTGGCTATTAAACAAAATTTCAAAATGAAGAAACTGTCCATCTTTGTATTCAGGAAACCAAGTAAGAATGTATTGAGGAGTATCATGTAAGGAATCTGTGAGGTACGTCTTGTTCAGAGTGTGTATTGATTCCTTCTATGAGGTTTTTAGGAGGTATCCTTGCCGTTTAGGATAGAAATAAGGTTGAAGTTTTGGATTTGGAAGTGGTGTATTTTATTTCTATTATGTATTGGTCAGTGGAGGATGGGTTTGAATGGGTATTTACAAGGGTTTATGGGCCATCAGGTGGAGCCGATACTGAGGATGTTTTGCAAGAACTTGAGGATGTGAGTGTTAGGTGGGATGCCCCGTGGTGTCTAGGGGAATGGGTATTTTCAATCACGTAAGGAGGTCCTATTACAGTAAGATGTGTTAATTTGGGAAATGTATCTCTTATCATGGATTGATGGGCTACGCTACCCTTTTAGGGGGAACAATTTATTTTGTCGAAATCAAATGGATCTCTAGTGGAAAGCAAGTTGGTTAGATTTCTATTTTGTAATGAGCAGAAGCAACATTTCTCATATTGCATTCATACCTCTAGGGGTGGTTAATGAACCAAGGTGCTCGCAAACAATTTGAGCTCGTTCGTTTATTAAGTAAGCAAGCCAAGCTCGAGCCTGGTTTTCGAGCTCGTTTAGTTAACTTGCTGAGCCTAAACACACCACTACTCGGCTGGACAAAAGCTCGACTTGTATAATTATGCGTATAAAATGTCATAAAAATGAAATATGGGATGAAAGTGTTAATAGAAAGGTAAAATCAGTCAATGGCATGAAAGGTAAATATTTCAAACTAAGTGAGTAGAATGGAAAGAAGAAAAAGTTAGGAGAAATTTTCTTTATGCTTTTGACCAAACCAAAGGCCGTAGCTTTCTTCCATCCCATTCCTCCATCTTCTTCCAACACCTGTGAGCTTTTTTCGGCCTCCATCGAGCTTGCTCCTCCCTCGATGAATATGCCTCAAGCTTCGAATCCTGGCAAAGGAAATGGGAAGACATGGAAAAGAAGACATTCGAACCATATTTCCGCTAGATTTTTCATACATCACACCCTTGTTTCGAATCCATTTGTTTTTTTTTTTTCAGGTATTTATTTTTTGCATTCTTTGAAAATCTATATTCTTTAGTTGATCAATCTTCGTAGAAAATGGATTTTGATTAATTTTCCTAGATCATATGATCTGGTTTTAGAAAGATAGGTTTGTGGGATTTTTTTTTTTTGATTCTATGGTTTGATGTGGGAAATACCATTCGTAATTTAGGATTCCTTTGTATAGCCGAGTTGAGCTCGAGCTTGAAGTGTGTTCTACGAGCCAAGCTTTAACGTAATCTGTGAAGCTTGAGCGAGCTCATGCTGAGCTTGAACATAGATGTCTTGCAACGAGCCGAGCCTAAACACCCACTACTCGGCTTGGTATCACCCTTACATACCTCCCTACCTAGACCTAAGTTTCCTTCTTTAGATTCGAGAATATCTAGCTGGAGGATCCGGGCTTTAAAGGGGTGATGGAAGAAGTTTGGAGAAGTCATTCGGCCTAGGGAATGACCAATACAGTGTTTGACCTAATGTTGAAGGCTCCCAAAGCTAGACTAAAGGTTTGGAATAGGGAGGAATTTGGAAACATTCAGGTGAGGAAGGCATAATTTTAGGCAAAATCGATAGATTGGACAAGAAGGAAGAAAATGAGTCGTCGAGGGGTGAGGCTGATATGAAGGATGCAAGAAAATTGAAGTACAAAAAAAATTAATTTTGGAGGAAATTATTTGGAAATAGAAGACTAGGATTTGGTGACTTAAGGAGGAAGATTGCAAAACACAAGTTTTCTATAAGGTTGCAAATTTCCGTAGGAAGAAGAATTTCATTGCCAAACTAAAGGTAGAGGGTCTGCAGAAGGAAAATGAGGCCAAAATTAAGGAGAGTGTGATGTCGTATTATAAGTTGTATAGGGAGAGTCAAGAATGGAGGCATAAATTTAATGGATTACCTTTTGATGGATTGTCTGATGAGCATAGAGAGAACTTGGAGAGACCCTTTGGTGAGGAGGATGTGTTGGCTGTGTTACGAGTGATGGAGGGCGAGTTGGGATATTATGGGAAACGACTTTTTAGGCGTTCAGTAGTTCCACGACAATTTAAAGTTTTACATGGTCCTTAATATCAGATTTGTGGTGTTGATCCCAAAAAGGTTGGGGCATATAATTTGAAAGAATTTCGTTCGATCAATTTGGTAGGCAGTTTGTATAAGATATTGGCCAAGATTATGGATGAAAGGCTTAAGGTCATAATAGGGACACTCATTTTCCCAGTCCAAAGTGCCATTGTGAGGGGGATACATATTCGAAATGGTATAATTATAGCCAATGAGTGTAATGATGCACGAATCAGGTCAAAAGTTGCAAGGATTCTATGCAAATTGGATATGGAAAAGGCTTACAACCATTTTAGTTGGGCCTTTTTGGATTATTTGATGGCGAGGATAGGGTTTGGTTTCTGAAATGGAGAGGTTGGATGAGAGTGATTTGCATTTGCTTCATTTTCAATTTTAATTAATGGGAGTCCAGTCAGGTCTGGTCCTTTTGGAGCTCGAGGAGATTGAGCCAATGGGAACCCTTATCTCCGTTCCTCTTTATCTTAGTTATGGAGTGATTTAGTAGAATTTCCAGGTTGGAAGGTGCCTAGATTGAAGGCTTCTCAATAGGTAAGGAGGGCCTGGATATCTCACATTTTTAGTTTGCAGATGATACACTAATCTTGTGCAATGCATCGTACAAATAGTTGGTTTATCTCTGATGCTTGCTAAGGTGTTTTAAAGCAAGAGGGCCTAAGAATAAACTTGAGGAAGAGCGAGTTTTGCGGGAGTTGGAGAGCTACCAAATTAAAGGCATTAGCATCCAGTTTAGGATGTAAAAAGCGGAGCCTGCCTTCGAGATATCTAGTAATGCCTCTTAGTTCTAATTTTAAGTCTAGGTAGGTGCAGGCCACAGTGATAGATTATCGAGTAGGTTTTCAAGGTGGAAATCATCTTTTGTATCTAAAGGATGGAAACTAGCCCTTATTAAAAGTACCCTTAGTAGTCGCCCAACATTTCATGTCAGTTCTAATCATTTTGAGCTCGGTGGCAGAGGAGCTAAAAGAGTTGCAAAGGGATTTTTGTGGAATGAAAAGGTCGAGTAGAGGAAATATCAACTGGTGGCTTGGGAACAAATGTGTCACCACCCTGTGAGGGTAGGAGGCCTCAATCTGAAATCATTGGTAGACGTGAATCAGGCATTGTTAGGGAAATGGTTGTAGAGGTATGGGGAGGAAAGGGATAGCCATTGGAGACAGGTCATCATGGCTGGTATGGAGCAAGGTCATGTTGAGAATCTAAAGAGGTGAAGGGCTCCCATGGTCTGGAGTAATGGAAAGGTATTATGAGGATGTCCAAGTTGTTTTTAAGCAATAATATGTATAAGGTAGGTAATGGGACGGATGATAGGTCTTGTTACGATCTAGTGTGGATCCTCACGTCTTAAGGATGACTTCCGAGTATATCTTTCTTCTAATCCAAGATAGAACTATATCAGTTGCTGATGGTTTGGAGAGGGCAATTGACAGGGTAATGCGGTGTCCTAAAATGAGACGGGTTGAACGATTGGGAGCTGGAGGATGTGCTTCACCTCATAAGGCATCTGAATGACTTTCCTCCTGACATCCAAAAGAGGGATGTTAGGATTTGGGCTAAAGTAAAAAACAGTTGATATACACTGAGATCTTGGTCAAGTCCTTGCTTCCCATTTCCACATCAAGCTGTGTGGGATCCTGGTATTATGACCAAGTAATTATTCTTTGTTGGACGATAGCTATGAATAAGATCCTCACATGTCACATGTGACTATTCGAAAAATAGAGGGCGGATGATGGCTAATCTTTGTTTCATGTGCCTCCATGCATAGAAATCGGTGGATCACCTGATTGTGCATTGTCCCATTGCCTTTGGTATTTGGGGAAACTTTCTGTCTAGACTGATGGTGTGTTGGGTGACTTGGGTCTTCCCTTCAGGACTAATTATCTTGTTGGTTCTCAGTGATTTTGGAGGTCTCTCATGCGATTATTTGGTCATTCCTTCTAGGGCCATCTCATGGAATAAGAGGAATAATACTGTTTGAGGATACCTCGGTCCTTTGCACTCTCTTGCATCGACAGGTTAGGCTTTTGATTCAGTTACGGTGTTCTATTCATAGAGAGGTTGAGGACAGGGTTGATCTACTTTTGTGAATCTATAGGAGGAGACAATTCATGTATATCGTGACATGTAGTTGGTAAACAGATTTTTGTCTTCGTGTAGGTCTTTTTGCATTTACTTTCTGGTGAACTCCTTTTGTTTTGCATGTTCATCCTTCATTGCTTAATAGAAGATGCCTCTTTGATTGCGATAAAAAAAAATCAAATATTTGGACCCTATATGCTGATTATTTTTTCATGCTTTCATTTTAATACCCTTGCAGGTAAAGTCATCGAGTCTCCATCAATATGTGCCACTGTCTTATCCAGAAGTTGTTCTCTGTGTTGAGGTTTACCATAACAAAAGAACCTGGGTAAAGGTATTTGCATTTTATCTTTTGTTACCTCTGTGCAGTCATAAATGAAGTTATCTGTTTGTTATTTTTGGTACTATTAACTAATAGGAAAATAATCACCTCCTCGGCCCTCGCTGGTGGAGCGTAGGAAGGCATTTCATCCCCTTTTCTTGCCACATGTCTCCTTTTAACTCCATCTAACTGTAGTTAAGATTCACTAACCCTTAGGGTTAAAGCATCTAACTTTTTTTTGGAAGGTATCTAACCTTGGTTTTTAGAAAAGAAGAAAAAAAATAACCATAGGAGTTAAAACTTGTTAACCATAGTTCAAGGCAGTTAAAGGGGCTTTGTGAGGGCGAGGAGCAATAGTCTGCTCCTCGCCCAAGGAAAGGACTATTGCTCTAGCTAAGACCAGCTTGATTCAATAGGATTTACTATGTCTTTGGTACTAAAAGGAAAATCTTCTGACCCACACAAGTTTAAGATTTCCATTTTAGCTCTTTCTTTTTGAAATCAACTTTAAGCAATTAAACCGTTTCCTTTTCTGTTAGCCAGTTTGTTCCTATCTTAAAAAGAAGGAAAGGAACTATCAGGTGTTAGAGGGAGTATCCTCCTCCCTATCTAGAGTATGCTACGGGATTGGACAGATTCTGATTCGGTGGTGTGCTATCCGAGAGGGTTCTAATGTTGCAAACTTATACTTTGTTCTGTAATTCACTAGGGTGGATACTGACCGCTTTCCTCTGTTGTTTGTAGTTTAGTTACGGGCTCACTCTCTTGTGCCCCCTTTGTGTATTTGCTGCTATATATATATATATTTACAATGTAGTTTTCATTACAGAAAATTGAAGGATTGGGAAGGAGGTTATTGTTGTATGGCAAAATATTGCCTCAGGGTTAAAAGTACAAGGTGGCTGATTTGTTATTTTATTTTTTTATTTTTGTGGGGCCCAGGTCTCTTGGTATTCCACAATGACTCCTTACCAAATGAACAAGTGCCCATTGGTTGTGATCCTGTGGATCATGCCATGGGAATCAATGCTGGAAGTGTTGAGGATGTGACAATATTTATTTTGTCCCAAATGTTGTCTGTAACTATTTATGTGAATTTTCTTCAGTTGTTTCTTTTGAAAAAAAAATTTGGAACCTCTTTTGGAAATGGATGAACCAAATAGATAAACACATTTTTCAGAAAGGGAAATGCGAGGGTGTTTAGTGCTTCATCTTCCTCTCAACTATGAGAGAAAGGGATATTCTTGATTATTTTTATCTTATTTACCAATCTGATATTCTTAATTTTTTGTATCTTATTTACTGATCCCAAAATAGAAAATAGAAGATAATGAGAGAGAGAGCTTAGTGTTGACTTAAAAAATAGATATATAATGTGAGGGATTTTTAAAGATTTTGGTGAAGGATAGGAGGTGCATCAGGAGCCATAACTCCATCTTTGAGGACAAGCAGTTTAAATATATTTGGGGTTCCAGAGTACTTTCCAAATTTGAGATAAGCGAACAGAAAACGAGAAGGATGGTTTCTTTTCAATCAAGCTAAGTTGATTGAGGTCACTTATTCTTTGTTATTTATTTCAATTAGGGTCGTAACTATTTAGGCATCGGGGGAATCAGTGCTACCTGCTTTAGCAGGGAAGTACAGTTTCAAATGGGCCCTTTCGCTGATCTTTAGAATTTCTTCCGATCACTGTTCCTATAATAGCGGAAGCAACTTTTACTTCTTGCATCTCCTATGGTATTCTGTGGAGTCCACTGAACATTGTGGAAGAGATCCATGACCTTTGCCTTCCGAGTCTCATTTCTCCAGTTTTTCTTGGAAGGAGTTGTCTTATTTTAACTGTAGCTCTTTTCGGTAAAGTACTGTCTTAGGTATATAAATAAATAAAAGCTGTTCCAGTGAACTATTCTTCTTGTGATTTATTGTTTTGTTTTCCTCGTGTTTCTATGCTATCTGTGCTCCGCTGCTAACATTGATGTGTCTATGATATTGTTTGTAGATGCAAGAGTTCTTGGTCCTAGCACGGCAAAATCTGACTGAGCTGAGGGATAGTATTTATTGCTTAACGGACGATGTGATGCACAAAGCAGGGCAGTACGATCCTTCTGGATATTTCCTTATAGAAGTAAACAACTTAATTTACTCATTTGTTATTCGTATTGATAATCTATAACTAGATGTAAAAGAATGCTAACTTTCTGTAGGATGTATTTTGCAACGATTTGAGGAATCCCTCGGCTATAGACTATAGCAAACCCATATTTGATTGGCTCAGAAACTCCAAGTATGAAGCACTTGAAAAATGGGAATGCATCATATCTGGCGATATAAAACAGAAGAAAAAAGCTTTCTTAGGCGATGTCAAAATCTCCCACTTGCCTTACTTCAAAGCTGTTGACATGCACAAGACTCGCTTTTGTGACTTAGAATTTCGACTTGGTGCTGGGTATCTCTATTGTCACCAGGTACATGCTTGTATTGCCTTCTTTTCCTGCTTTATTTCATATGTTTATCTCCGGATATGGGAATATTGAGCTCAGGAAAAAAGGTGGAGGGCATCATTATTCCCATAAACAGATGGCATTGAAGTGGTATTACATTAACTTTGGATATGTTTGTAAGGACTGTAGATGGAGCGGACAGTGAACTAGCCAAATCTGCTTCGATTGCGCTATCCGAATCTGATTAGATATTCGGCGGGTAGTGAAATAGAATATTTGTGTTCAACTTCAATTGAAATATTCGAATTCGGTTATTATTCGAATTATCCGGTTACTTAAATAAAAAGTTTAAAAAACAAAAAATAGTATCACATTAGGGTTAGGGTCATTTGCAAATTTGATATTTGTTTCCTGGTAGAGTACAATTGTGAAGGTTTCATAAACAAAGGCATTGATGTTAGTATAAATGATGATGGATGATTTATTTACCACAAAAGAGGTAGATTATATTTCTTTCTTTAAAAACAAAATAATATTTTTTGTTGATGCAGTTGTTAAAGCCTGGATTTAAATATCATGTCTAGTATTTTAGGTTGTATGTTGCATCAAGTAAATTGTTATTTTGATTTTAACTAGGCATGATGTTATAATTAGTGTTTTAAAAGCTTGTGAGGCTTACGCCGCGAGGCTCGCCTCGGGGCGAAGCTTGAAGAAAATGCCTTGAGGCTTAAACCCTATTAGGCTCACATGAGTAACACGCCTAATGACTTGAACCTCGCTTTATGTTTATAACGTACATCTCATATATTAACTAAAGTTAGGTTTCTATCCAAAATTGAGACTTAAATATCGTTTTTTTTAATTTATTATTTGTTTCAACTAATATATATAGTATTTCCTATGTCGACGCGTGCGTCCACATGAACACAAACATTGTACACGAATACAACTATATATATAAATGTATCTCTCTCTTTCTCTCTATATATATATATATATATATATATAATTTGTCATTAACTTTTGAACCTCTTTCTTATATTTTATTTATTTGATAAATTAAAGAGCATGAAGCTTTCTTGTGAGGCTTATGCTTCACGCCTTGAGTCTTATACCTCACGCATCTTGAGGACCTAACGCCTCGCCTCATGCCTTAACGTTTTAAAATATTTATAATAACATTTTGTAGGTCTCATGTATGCTATTTCATAGCGGAAATGATGCCCATTCGTTTCAAACATGAGCTCAGCATGCTTAAGTTCTACTGTTTTCTTTGTTTTAAAAATCCCCTCATCTATTTCTACCTGCCAACAAAAATAAATCCTAGCTTTTATCTTCAATATTTTAGTGGGCAGTGAAGTTGATAACCCATATTGCCCATTTTTTGTGGATTGCTTTTTTGCTAATTTGTTGTGTCGCATTGTTGGTACAGGGGGACTGCAAGCATGTCATTGTGATTAGAGACATGAGGTTGATTCACCCAGAGGATGTACAAAATCGGGCAGCTTATCCAGTACTCGCATTTCAGATGAAAACCCGTGTACATAAATGCCATGCCTGCAAGATCTATCGAGCGACGAAGGTAACGATGGATGACAAGTGGGCCCAGGAGAATCCATGCTATTTCTGTGATAACTGCTATTACCTTCTTCACTACAATGAAGATGGGTCCCTGCTGTATCATGATTTCACAGTGTATGATTATCACCCCGAATAATTATAGTGATGCCTAGACACATAAAGTGTAAAGAAAAGGGAAAAGTGGCTTCCCTGGGTATAATTAGGAAGAATGCATATTTATTTTCTTGAAATATATAGAAAGGGGATTGGATTATTCCTTAACTAAAGGCGCAAACTATCCCCAAATATGCTTATTTCATGAGTTTTCAACATCTTTCATTTGAGGAGAGAGAGTCTTCTTTTGGCCCTCTTTTTTTTTTATATTATTTTGATGAATGCTTTCAATTGACGTGGGATCAAGTAACTATTGGTTCGTGCAAGTGCTTCTTGACACCCTGCTGCTTGCGCCAATGGTGGGGTGTGGCCTCTCTCAATAGAGAGGTCTTGGGATCCAGTCTCCTCCCGGGTGATGAGTAGCAAGAACTCCAATCCCCAATGCTAACCACTACACAAAAAAAGTGCTTCTTGGCTTCTTGTCACAGCCCTTTCATAGACAAAAGCAATATTAAGAGCTTTCTCCTAAGCTATTTAAACACAAGAATGCAAGAAGAGAACACAAAAGAAAAAATAGACAGATTATAAGGAAGAATATTTTGTAGTAGACAGATTGTAAGGAAGAATATGTTGTATTAGCCAAAAGAATGCTTACTGACAAGTAACTAGAGAGGTTACTTGGTCTTGAGAGATGATTTACAAATAGTGGTATCAAAAGGCCTAATTTGGGCCACAAAAAGGGAGGTCAGACTCAAGCTGAATTTATTCAAAATGGAAAAATGCAGGCTCAAGGCTTGGCCCATTGGCACCCCTATTAATATGTGAAAGATCCAGCCAAAAAGAAATAAGAAATACATTTCATTAAATCCATGCCAAAAAAATAAACAAACAAAGAGAAGGGAAAATAAGCAGAACATGTGTTATTAGTTCAGCAATCCATTGAAATGGTTTTGAGTACAACAGTGCCCTTTACTTTATTATTCTTTCCTATCCACCAAATGAATCAAGACAGAGAACAAAGACAAAAAGGGATAACAATCATAAATGAAATTAAATTTCTAAAAAAAAAAAGGAAAGAATGACTGTTGTTGATTTATATATGTAACTGTTTAGCTAGAAAGCGTGCAAGGCTTCAAGAACCAAAACACATCCAAAGATCTTCCTTCTGTAGCAGCACCACCATCAATGACAGAAACACTTCTATTGCTTCTATCTCCAGATTCCTCCTCCTTTCCTATCACTTTGTTGCTCTGCTCCACTTCTCGAAGGATTCCCCTCCCCTAATCAGCCCATTCATTAAACACGATAATTATATAACACATAGCTTATCATATATCTTATTGTTAGAATCATCATTTCATGTCTATATTTTTAAAAGAGAGGATCTCTTGGGTTAGAGCTAGTTAGACCCATTGATCCCATATTCCCCACCTAAGAGCAGATCGTTGAGTATCTAGATAAAGGAAGGTGAGTGAGTACATACCGTAGTAGGCCTGGACCTGGAAGGCTTGAGAGGAGTGATTTTGGTGGGACAGTGTGGAGGCCCATCACGAGGAGCAGAAAAGCATTGAGGTGAGGGAGGACATGTTCGAATTTGCAGCAAGCTCTCCTGCTCTCCACGCCTCTTCAAATCCACACTTAATGGAATGTTCTCCATCTCACCAGCTCTTCTGTAATTCATATCAACATCACAATTCTAATTTCAATTTCGCATCAAATAAAAATGAAATCCTCGACGCTTGTAACGAGACTCAATGGAATCCGGTTATGCCCCTGAGGTCACCAAGTGTCATTTGACACCCCTTAACTGTGGGGTTAAGATTCACCTACTTATCATTGGTTTTTAGAAGAAAAAAAATATTTAAAAATTTTAATATTTACCCCTAACAAAAAAAAATTCAAATCAAAATCCAAAGAATGAACATGCCTATCAGCTTCTCCCTTACAAAAAAAAGGTTCACCTGAACATAATTATTCTCGTGAGGCTAATAGGAGAAACATGACAGAGAATCTATGCTACTAAGACCCCCTTAGAGCCGAGATCACCGAGACCATGCTCTAATAAGAGCATGGTATTTCAGGTGGGGCCCATTTCACATGGTAGGCCCCACATGAAATCCCATGCTCTTATTAGAGCATGGTCTCGGTGGTCTTGGCTCCTAAGGGGGGGCCTCATAAGCTTTATCCTTTAATTTTTACCTTCTAAAAAACAAATTCATATTTACGTTTCTTAAGTGTATTATATTTAGTAGGGTATTATAAGTAGTACAATAAACTTAATTTAGCTGATCCGAGCCAAGCCTTTTCTTGCTTCCTTTTTTAGCTTGGGTTGAGCTTGATGAACAAACTAGCTCAACATTTAGCTCAGCTCGGCTCGGCTCAACAAGCTCAAATACCCAACTCAAGCTCCGCTCATTTCGAGACGAATCGAGCCGGCTCATGAGCTGGTTCGGCTACTAAGAGAGACCCTACATCCAACGGGTCTTATAGCTCCTCCTCATGTAAATCACTTGTACTATTGCTAAGGTTTACCAGATTGGAGAATGAATCCAATCAGGTGATCATAACCATCCATTTTGTAGACTTCTCAGATCCTTGAGATTAGCTCATGGTGGGGTCATCAGGTGGTTTCCCCACCATCTTGACCATCCACTCTGGTAAGCCATACCAATGGTGGTTTACCAGCTTGGAGAATGAGTCCAATCATCAGGTGATCATAACCATCCGATCCGAGGGAAGGGAGGGTTTTGTTTCCAATGATTGGATGGCCAGGATCATCTGATCAAGTCAATTTTTGACTTGATATAGCTCATTGGTGGGTCCATGACCATCAAATGGTTTACCCACAAATTTTTAACAAAAAAAAAACTTACTTCTTCCTCCTCAGCTTCTCCTTCCCATTAGTCTTGTCCATTGCCTCAGAATTTTCTTTCTCTACCTCAAGCAATGGCTTCTTCTCTTTCTCTTTTTCAATCAAATCACCCGAAATCTCGCTGGAGAATTCCTGATTCTCTGCACCCATTGGAGTCTTCTTCACATTCAGCTTCACTGAATTCTCTCTCTCCTTCGCCCTCATCGCCAATTTCTTCAATTCATTGCAAAATTCTGTTATTCGATTCAAAATATCCCGTCCCCCGAAGAGGTTTTGCGCCGAGAGAGTGCTCTTTAGCTGAGGTTGTCGATCATTTTGTGATGAATTGGAAGGTGAATTATCCAAATGTTTCTTCTTCTCTGTGCTCGATTTGATTGCAGATTTCATGGATTTGCTTTGATGATTGGGAGGTGGAGTAGATAAGTTTGGATTCTCGTTCTCGCTATTTTCATGGAATTTGTTGGGAGGCTTTGATGTTGTGGTTTTCTCAGGTTTCAGATCCTGAATCAATGATGGGTTGAGTCCTCTCCTTTTCAGGTTTGCATCTCTGAAACAAAAATTGGAGCCAAGATTAGCCGATTTACAGGAACTTGAATACTGATACTGTTGAATCAATTTGAACCACGAGCAATTGAAATTCAGGGTTTCCAAAGAGTACCTGCGATTCCGATCTCCTAGTGGAGGGATCTCAGAAACACTAGCTGATCCAAGAAGCTTCACCTGATAAAGAAAATCAAAATAAATCAGATTTTTTTTAATTGATTAAGAAAATAGAGAAAATTTTATATGTGATTTAAACAAATTCTCGAGATTAGAACCTTTGAAGCAGATTGCGATCTAAGAAAATCTTCAACACTCTTCGGATGCCGGCAATCTGTAAAGGAAAAAATGGAGCATTTTGTTAAAGAAAAGCAGATTTCAGCTGACTTGTTCTTAAGAAATCTGAAAAAAAATCTTACCAGGTTTGCAGAACCAGGCTTCATCGTTGACAGATTCTTCAGGAGCAGAGAAATCGACCCATTTAGGTGCATTAATGTGCTCGAACAAATCGTCTTGGACGAATCTGGACTCGATGTTATTCCAATCAATCTTTGCTGGCTCCATTCCTTTGAAGAATCCACAAACACGAAAACAAAAACAAAAACCCTAAAGAAAAGAAAAGAAAAACCCTAAAGAGAAGAGTGCAGGAAGCAGTAGAAGAACAGAAGAGTTAGATCGAGCAAGCTGTTCTTAAAAGTCCTGAGATCTTTCAGAGCTTTAGATCCTGCAAAACCCTAGATACAAATTTACAAATTGCAGAGAGAGAGAGAGAGAGAAACAGAGTATAGTGATTTTTTTAACGTTAATGTGTAGAGAAGTGAACGTTGGAGAGAAGTGTTTATGATTTTTTCGACCGTTGGAGACTTCTCTCATTTTTCTCTTTTTCTTTGTTTTTTTTTTGCTCTTTTGGGTTTTTGTGTCCAAGAAGCGACTCCTCCGCAAACCCGGTCTCCCAAAGTCCGTTTACTTTTGAGAAGTGATTAGCGTATCCGTCGGTACGTTATGCTTGTGTTTGGTTAAATTTTTGGGGCTATTTCTACTATCATCGTGTCTCTTTTAATACTCCTTTCACCCCAGTTATGTTTAACTAAATTAAAGTTAAGATTTTTATTAATTTTTTTTTTTTTTCTAAAAACCAATGCTAGATTTGATTAATCCTATGGGCAAATGAATCTTAACCATAATTGGTGAATGTTAAAAATTGGGCCGTAAACTAATGAAGATGGGCTATTTCGTTACATAATGGAAACCACGGATAAGTTAAGCATTTTCCTTAACTTTTCGAGCAATGCTAGTGAAAGAAAATTAGAGCAACCTACTTGATCCACACCTAATAGTTAGGGGTGGTTAACAAATCACAATGCTCACGAACTACTCGAGCTTGGCTCGTTAAGAATTCAAGCTCGTTTATTTAGTAAACAAGTCAAGCTTGAACATGATTTTTGAGCCCGTTTAGTCAACCAGCCAAGCTTTAACACATCTACTTGGCTCGTTAAAAGCTTGGCTCGATTACATGTAAATATTAACCTATTAAAATATTAAAAATATACTTATTTCATATAAATATTAAAATTATGTATATGTATTATATACTAAGTAAATATTAATATTATTTCATATAAATATTAAAATTATGAGGTACCCCTACTTTTTAAAATAATGGCACTTACACTCCTTCCATCAGTTGACCATTAGTCAACTACCGGAATAGTGATGTCATGTGATAAAGTGATATAAACTACCAAAAATGACCTCGCTTTCCACTTTTCTCATATATGAAATTGCCCCCTCGTTTTTAAATAAAGCCAAATCCTCTACGGTGATAACCGGATTCGAAAAATCCAGTTATCACCCCTTGAAGTAGCCACGTGTCCCTTTTGACACCCCTTAACTGTGGTTAAGATTCATCCACCCCTAGGTTCATTCACCCATCCACGTGTCCCTTTTCTATCATATTAATTCTCTTTTTAAAATTCAAAAACTGTTTTTAAGGCTTTTTTAATATTAACATATTTTTAAAAAGAATTAATATTTTTTTAAAAAAAACAAGGATGGGCGGGTGAACCCTAGGGGTGGGTGAATCTAACCCCATTTAAGGACCGTCAAAAATGACACGTGGCTACCTCAAGGGATGATATCCTTAAGAGGATTTGAGTTCTTTATAAATTCTCAAATCGTCTAATGTTTTCACCCCTTGAGGTAGCTACGTGTTTTTTTTTTAATTTTATTTTATAATATGGTTAGTAGGTTAGTGCGGTTGTGGATATCTCAACTTAAGCACACTCCAGGGACTGGGGCTTGGAAGGACCGTGTGGTCAAAGGACGCACACACCAATGTGACAAGCCTTGCTTTCCGCCACATGTCCTTTTTGACACCCTTTAACTAGGGTTAGATTCACCCACCCCTAGGGTTCACTCGCCCATCCTTGGTTGTTTTGAAAAAAAATATTGATTCTTTTTAAAAATATTTTAATACTAAAAAAGCCTTAACAACCAATTTTTTAATTTAAAAAAGAATTAATATGGTAGAAAAGGGACACGTGGATGGGTGAGTGAACCCTAGGCGTGAGTGAATCTTAACCATAGTTAAGGGGTGTCAAAAGAGATGCGTGGATACTTCAAGGGGTGATAACCGGATTTGTCAAATCTGGTTATTACCGAGAGGATTTGGCTTAATTTAAAAATGAGGAGGTAATTTTGTATATGAGAAAAGTGGAAAATGAGGGTATTTTTGGTAGTTATATCACTTCACTTTATCACATGACATCATTATTCTAACGGTCAACTGATGTAAGGGGTGTAAGTGTCATTATTTTGAAAAATACGGGTACCTAATGTATTTTCTGAAACCTGAGAGGGTCTATGTGTATTTTCGTCAAACCTCAGGAGGTGTAAATGTATTTTCTCTGAAAGATTAATAGTGTATAATGTATTTTATATGATAACAATACCCTTTATATAATTATAATCGTATACTAAATTTTTAGTTAACACCGTGATTTCTTTGCCTAGGATAATAAAGTGAATTTTTTACCTAATATAAATAGTTACCAAGCTACTAGTGAACTACTCGAGCTCGGCTAGTAAAGCTTGAGCTCATTTATTTAATAAACGAGTCAAGCTTGAACATGATTTTTAAGCTCGTTTAATAAACGAACAAGCTTGACCACACTACTACTCGGCTCGGCTCGGCTCGGCTCGATATCACTCCTACCAGTAGTGTGTATCCATGGGATCCATTCTCATGGTGATATGATCTATGTAATGACAGTGCAGAGAGAGAGCAACAGTAGGAGTGGGAGTGCGAGTGCGAGTGCGAGAGTGTCAAATGTTAATGTAGAATAGGGTCGAGAGCGCATTCGGAGCACTGGTATATATATATATATATATATATATATATATATATATATATATATATATATATATATATATATTGATGGTTCTTGAAAATTACTCAAATATATCATTTTTACTTTTTAAATTATTATTTAAAAAAATTGATAAAATCATTCATCATATAAATTTGTAGTCATAATAAATAAATAAGATAAGTATTGATATATTAAATATATCATTCCAAATTCAATTACATCACCAATAATTAACAAATCTTACAAGAATCTTATATCCTACAAAGAAAAATGATAAATAACATAAAAAAATTAAGATATACAATAAAATTTACAACAGAAAAAAAAAAGGCACTCTCTAAGCATGTAATCTTTATAAACCATAAATTGCGCTCCCTATAAACCATAAACTCCTCTACAAAAGTTGAAACGCGCTCCCAAGGTAATTTCGTTATCAAACTGTGAGAGGTTTGAGAGCAAAGGTGAGTAGAAAGTTGAGAGGTTTGGGTCTTAGTAACCCAAACCTCCCAACCTGTTACTCACTCCTGCTGTCAAACCTCGCTCTCACTTAGAGAGTGCGGTTTTTTAGTAAAGTTTCATTTTTATCCCAACTTTTTATGTTAAATGGGGTGTGTTTTTTTTTTCTTTTGTAGGATACAAGATTCATGTACGATATGTTAATTATATATTATTGATCTTTAAATTGAATTTAGAATGATACATTTAATGTATCAATAGTCATCTTGTTTGTTGTGACTACAAATGAAAATGAATGATGAATGATTTCATTAATTTCTTCTTATAATTTAGAAAGTAGAGAAGATATGTCTACATCTACAAGTAATTTTTAAGAACATCAAGTATACATATATCTACGTGGGACTAGTATGAGTCTTTAAGGATCAAGATATCAACGTTTATCCAAATAAAAAGTATATATATATATATATATATATATATAGGCATTCCAAAAGCGCTTTCAACCCTATCCTAAATTGAAATTTGGCACTCTCATGCTCTCGCTCTGGTTACTTAGGTTTGGGTTACTAGGGTGTGATAATGATATGTGTGGCCAACTTAAAAATGCTAGGCTCTCTATAACCCACAATCCCATTAACAACTGGGTTACAACATAACCGTATTTGCGGTATCTAAAAAACCCTAATTGATCAAAGTGATGGACATGTGTCCAAGATAGTAGTTTGATAATTCTCTAAGTATTTTGCTAAAAAAAATTATTTCCCTTATAACTCATTGTTCGAAGGCATCATCTATCTAGGTCAGCTAGGGGCTTTGGATTACCTCTAGTGCATGCCCAAGGCTAGGCCTTGGCCGCCCATTCATCACTTGACATGTAATGATAAAAAGGGGAGAAAAAGGGGGAGAGATATCAATGCGGGAGAAGTCAAAAAATAGGGGAGAAAATTAAATGACTTCTCCCATTTTTAGCGCCAAATGTCAGATAATGAATGGACGCCCATGGCCGGTCTCAAACGTGCACTAGAGGTAATCCAATGCCCCAGCTAAGGGTGTGATCGCCATATACTACAACCAATAGGGGGGGGGGGGGGTGGTACCATTGCGATGTACTTCCCCAATGAGGGAAGAGCTTAGGATTTTCTCTGGCGAAGCCAAAAAGGTGGTCTCGGGCATCCATGCATCATGCAACAGGTGGCGTGAAAAAGGGGAGAAGTCAATTCATTTTCTCCCCCATGATTTTGGCTTCTCCTCACTTGATATCTCTCCCCCTTTTTCTCACCCATTTATCATCACAAGTCCTTTAGTGCATGGAGAAGTCAAAATCATGGGACCCATGATTTTGACTTCTCCACCACTTGTCCCCTATTTTGTGGACACCTGAGAGGAGCCTTTCTGGCTTGGCAAGAGAGAATCCGAGGCTTGAAGGGCTTCTAGGTACCTACGAGAATTTGTGTTTTAAGTCTCCCTACAACAAAAAAACGTACCCCATGTTAAGGTTAAGATTAAGGTTACTTTCGAAACTGTTCCCAAATGTAAATACTCTATGTGTTGGATTACCTACAACAAGACACGTATGGCGTACCTCATTTTAAGGAAATTGTCCGAAACGTAATTATCCTTCTTTTATGTGACAAAAATACCCTTATGTGTTTCCCATTGTACCTGAGTCACCTGACACGGGATGGGAAATTTTTGGGAGTGTAGAAAAAATACAAAAACTAAAAGATATGTCTCATGATTTCGAGCGTTTTCCCGAGCACTCAAATGAAAATCATCGGTAATTGCAACAAAAACCAAAAATACTATCATGTCTCACTAACCCTAATTGACTCAGTATTAACCTTTTAAGATTCATGATCAATACAAAATACACGAATACGATTATCACTTTTTATGAGATTTAAAATCATTCCCATTTGAAGTTTCCAAGAATTTTAACTTACAAGATAAAAAACACCATACATCTAGTTCTCAAAAAAAAAAAAAAAAAAGACAAAAGACAACTTGCAAAGTGCGGTCTTTATGTCTCGGTTTCATAAATCAAACAAATGGCCAGTATTTTTATTTTGTTTTTGGCTTGGCCTAATCATTTATTCACCCTAGGTTAAGTGGTTAAGGGGTTGGCAGGGTTAACACTCATGGTGGGCATCAACAGCCACACCAAGACACCAAGACTCGAACACAAGTCACACCTCCCCAAGGGAAGATATACTACCACTGGGACAAACCCATAGTGTGTAACAAATGGCCAAATTGAATGCAGGGGAATTAGATTCACAAGCCAGCCTGTGAATCAAGAAGAGTTATCCAAGTGATAGATATTAACCTATTTTGCAACCTTTTGATATGGATATTTCTGACATTTTCTAGAATGCTTGTTCATAATCAACCATTACCTGCACACTAAGCCATAAGGCAATACGGTAGCCAATCATAAATCCCTTCGGAATTGAAATTTCAATTCAAGGGTTTAGGCATAGCTCCAGTATTTGGTAATTTCTTCAATGACAAATAAACATTAGAAGGTAAAAAGAAGAAATGCTCCGTTTGTTTTGATGTAAAATAGGGGAAAACAAATGAAATTCATGGAAAATCTAAAGAAAATACCCATGAAAAATGACATTTTCCATGGAATTCTTTTGTTTTCCTCTATTTTACATCAAACAAACAGAGCAAAAGAAGAAAACAACAAGATCAAGCGTAAATCTAATACAATAGAATTGCTCAAACAAGATATACCAGTGCAATATAATGGTTAAAGATGGAATTAAAGACATCCTTTTTACAAAAGGAACAAGCCCACTTCAAGCAGTGGTCCCTGCAATGCTCTCGGTGGTCGGGATATGAAGTTTATTTATTTCAGAATTGCACCAGAAGTTTTCTTATAAAAGAAGCATATATGATATACCTTATGTTATAACAGGAAATTAACAAGAATCAAAACCACTAACTGCATTCAAATCAAGCTACTTAAAATTGGGGCAATGAACCTTCTGTCCTTTCATGGATATGTAAATGCCGATACATTGAAAATGGCAGAATATATAGGAGCTATAATCTGGCGAGTAACACAAAATGTTTCTACTATAGTGAAAAAACATAGCTATCCCAATGGATGGAAGTATTGAATCTAAGAGTTGGATAATCAGCTCCCCATTCATTGAGTACTCAAAACTCGGGGGAGAGTAGGGGGTAGAGCCTAGATTCCCAAGCTTTGTTGCCCATGCGGCATTATATACCAAATTGAGACAAGTTGTGTTCTTTTCTCCTCCAGTCTGGTATCTTGCTAGGCTCTACTTCTGCACATACCCGGTCTGCTTTTTTCTTAATACTGGCAAAAGCAACAAAAAGAAAGCACCGAAATATAACCAGGTACTGAAGTACGAAGTTACGCTTGTTCCGAGAGTGCTGAAGTTCTCATCCATAAGGACCGGCCCAACATGGTGTTCCCATGTACAGCAAGGTAAGCCGCATTTAACCTAGTGATAAAAAATCAAACATAAACAGGGAATACTGACAGATCAAAACACATCTTTAGTGTCGCATATAGAAAATGATGAAAGCCTAGAAACGAGAGAAACTTACTTATCAACATCGGGTGTAGCCAAAGGATCATAGAATTCCTCCCTTTGTTCCACAGCTGGGACAGCACCAGTCATAGCTGCCATTTCTTGAACGCCTTCAACCTGAAAAGCCACCAGACAAGAGGTTTGGTTAACTGGATATTCATTCTAGTGATTACGGATTCTATAAACTCACGACCCAATCACAAGCTTCATGATCCTTAATACACAAACTATTAATAGATGGGAATAGGATTTTCAGCAACAATGACAAGCAGATATGTAAATTACATTTAAACGCCAATTTCTGTGGAGCTCAATTGGCCTTCACTAGGAATTCCTCCTTTAGCAGTGGTAATTTCTGACCTGACACAAAATATTATTTTTCACGGTATTAAGGTTGAGTTTTAGGACCACTAGTAGGGTATAGATTGTTTTTTCCAACCCAATTTCTGTGGAGCTCACTTGGCACCCTTCTTTAATCTCAACCGTTAACTCTCTCTCCCTCTCTCACACATCTCCCTCTCAATTCACAAACTATTGGAGGGATTTTAGGTGATTGTTCCCTCCACGGCTCTATCTCTACTCTCAACAGTTAACTCTCTCTATCTCACACACATCTCCCTCACAATTCAAAAATCATTGGAGAGATTTTTGGAGATTGTAATAAGAGAGATAAAGTTAAGAAGGATAGAGAATGTAGAGAGATTTTAGGGGATTGTGATGAGAGGAATAAAGAGAGATGAGAAGTATAGATACAGAATGTAGAGAGAGATTTTAGGGGATCGTGATAAGAGGGATAGAGAGTGTTGAGAATTATCTTTTATTTTTTTATTCACACATGTGCATCGCACGGGGTCTGTCTCTACTAGTATCTATATATGTTAACTATTAATTTAACATGTTATTGTAATTTAAAATGTAACTAAGTTATTTATATTAAACAGGTTACGCGGGCAAATTAGGGTTGAGCGATTCCTTCTTTGGTTGGATTTGGGTTTGCCTTTTTTAGCTTGTTTGTAAACAGGTCCAGATTTGGTTGAGAGTCTGCTCCTATCCCTCTTTGTCAATCGTGGATTAGCATCAGACAAGATTGGTTAATACTACATTATGATTAGATGAGATCATGTTTCTATCTTCAGACCATTATCATCTTCATCTAGATCCTGATATGAGTGCTCACAATTCAGCCTGTTGTTAGAAATGAACTTTGTTTTTCTACATGGTATAAGATCCAAAGATTCACCTAATGGCTTCTTTTCAAAAATTTCTGACAGGTGACATTACCACCTACCTGTCAGGACTGAATTTTCTTTCTCTTATTTTTCCTCTATTTTTTTATTTCTCATCTACACTTGGTTCTGAACTGATTTGGTGTTGATTCAGTCTCATTTGTTTTTGTTACTAGTTCCTTTTTAACCAAGTCCACTAAGCCCGACGAAGTTAACGAGATGGTTTCCCACTCCCGTGTCTTCCTCTCATCTCATGTCTATATTACCATGACCTCGATGCAGCCTTCCACCACACTTTACTCATAACCGGGCGGATACAGCCGCTGCCATTGTTCACTCACCCCACCTTTATTTGTACCACTCACCAAAGCCTTAATCACCATCACCAGAGCTGCAATCAATTCATCACTGTAGCCATTTAATGAGTCTGTCAGGAGAACATCTTGCTGGTACCCATGCCAATAATTCACTACCTTCCAGAAACACCCAACGGCAGTAGACACTATTGAGTAGCAGTCCAACCACACTCCTATCTCCACCCATAGTTGCCGCCAAGAGTTCCACTATCCACTTCCTGCAACCCATGGGCACACTGCTGACACTGGAAATCTCTCTCTCATGTAACCCAAGATGTCCACTATCCACTTCCTGCAACCAATGGATTTAAACTGCTGAAACTGGAAATCGTTCTCTCATGTAACCCAAGAAGTCCACAATCCACTTCCTGCAACCCACGGATTCACATTGCTGACACTGGAAATCATTCTCTCACGTAACCCAAATCACACACTAGCTAGATCTCATGGCGCCCCCATCACCATAACCACTGTGGCTGTGGCCACTTAACTCTCCTAACCATCCAACCCTGTATAATGATGACTTACTTCGCCATCATTGCAACTCTACCCCCACAGAAAGCATAAATTATTGCAAACAACACCAAATAAATAATCTATAATTGAAGAAACTATATACAAAATCCATATAGAACATATACTAAGTTTTAACAATTAACTACAATGATTAATCTATTACACGATTAATCTGTCAAGTACTAATCAAGTGATGTCACAAACAAGCACAACAGTGTATTGTATGTAAACACTTACTGTTATGTATCACTCCATGTAACATGCCCTTTTTGGGGTAGAATGCGTAACATGTGTAAAGATAAGTATATATAATACAATATAACATGCACATATTTTCAAAGTACATGATGTGGATGTCATACATGTGGCCGCATGCTTACTGATCAAGATCTGTGGAATCTAAGGCCGTTCCTTCGATTAAATAATATCCTAAAATCAGATTGCTACTATTGATTTTAACCATCCGGTCAAAAGGGCTCTATTTGGACGTTAAAGAATAATTACTTGGGCAATGATCTCTGTAAGTATTGGATAAATTCATACGGTTAAACTTGTCTGATTGTCTAATAACTGTAGGTTTTGTGCTTGTCAAATCTGAGTGGTGGTTTAACAATTAGATTGTCAAATTAATTGGCATGTGTGTATGTGTGTCACACACAAGGATATACACTGTAATGTATATATACATAGTTTAAGTGATTGCAAGAGAGTTCATGTCCAAATCCGAGTACGAATCCGAGTCCAGATGCGAGATGTTACAACAGACAATAGCCAAGTTCATGTCTGAACTTGTGTCCACACGTATGAACACGCGACTCTCTTGCAGACTAGAAGAGTCCGCACAATATAGATTATCATTCCTAGTATGAGGATAGTTTCTTTTTAAATGAACTATTAACTCTTCACGAAACAACATCATCTTGCCCATTATTTTCAAATTCTATAACCATTTGGTCAATGCCGGAATGATCGATCTTATCTAATAATGTTATGAAAAACAAGGACCAGCTGTATAATATTGATTATTTTGAAATGTATTACATAATAAATGATCTAAATATGCGAGATCAATGCTATAGATATCTTGCCTGTTGAGGGTACTGTCCATATCCAGCGTATGCACCATATGCATATAAAGATGGATCCTGTGTAGCTCCATAAGCATAGGCATCATAGCCTTGTCCATAACCATAATAAGCGCTGCTCCATTGATTAGGATCTGCTTGCTGACCCCAGCTACCAGGCTGGTCCTGCAACATGGTTGGCACAGAGATTTTGTCTAGTGTAAATAAATAGACTGAAAATTCTTGTAAGATATTGGCAATAAACAATAACTTTACAAAAGGCTGAACTGAGAAATTGTTTTGAATTGACCTATCAACCACATGTACCACGAAATGTGTGACAATTGCAAAGCATGAACATACTAATCAATTGTGGTTCACAAAGGAACTTAGGCCCCTAAAATAACTTATTTTGTATTCTCAGTCAACGACCTCCTATATCAATTTGCATTTGTTCCCATAACTTAGATGAGATGGTCGATAGCTAAGATCCCATCTTTTGTCTTGAATTGTGCAGACTTAAATTATCCATTCAGGTAATAATGGCTTTCAAAAGAACCTGCATAAAGGGAATGAGCTGATGATTCACCCCCTGAAGGTGGTTATTCTTGGTCAGAGATTGTGAGAAAGGGGAGGAGCTGATGATCCGGACGGTTCAAAAGGAAATTTTCGATGAGGATCCCTCATACAAATCGTCCCAAAGCAAGCATTTGGAAAAAATAAGTAGTATTACAGATGGACTTACTGGTCTAGTCGTTGGGCTTCTACCCCAAGAAAGGCGGACAATTTGCTGACCAATCATAGTTCCATGCAACCTTTGGATTGCTTCTTCAGCGGATGCCCTATGCAGAACATAAAACCATGGTTCAAAAACTCGACTCAACTCGAAAGTTAGCTGGGTCGAGTAACTCGACCGACTCAGAAGTATATATATATATATATATGTAATCAAACATAGATAAAAAAAAATTCTTATTGCAAAATAATTTCTACTTTATACAATTTCACTGCAAATTTAAAACAGTCATAATGTAATTGTAATGCTAGAAGTCTAAAATTAATCTTAATTTCGGAAATTAGAATCTTCCTCTTCTTTTCCTCGTATGAGACCTTGATATAGGTTGAACAAGATTTTAAAAAAGTCATCTATGTCCTAGAATGACTTGGCTGAGTCTTTTTGAGTAGAGTAACTCGGCCCAACTCGACTGAGTTACTCGGGCAAAAGGGAGCTATCGAGTTTTTTTGGCAAGTCGACCAGAAACTCTATCGATTCGACTCAGCCAAATTTTTGAACTATGCATAAAACTAACTAGATAGTACAAATAACATGGTTGATGACAGCAAAGAGGAAGATAACAAAACTAAGATATACAACAAATAAGTGATAATGTGAACAGAAGACGGTTTATAAGTTTAACATTCTAGTCCAACTACCAAGTGGTTAATACTAAACAGCTATCAGTACTTCTACTAATATATACCTGCCAGCAAAAAGAATTATATCCAATTTCCAAGAAACAAACAAATGTGATGACAGCAGGCATGTTTGACATTTTCATTTTAAATCTGTTTAGAGAATGATGACAATGAAGTGAAGTAGATATTTCATTGCATGTTCGAAAATACCTTGTTCCAAACTGTACAAAACCACACCCTTTACCCAGAGGAATCTTAACATAGACAAGCTCCCCAAATTGTGCAAAGATTTGCCTCAGTTCCTCATCTGTGACATTGGGATCCAAACCACCAATGAATATCTGCAATAGAAAAATTAATTTGTAAGGGAAAGATATCCAAAAGACAAGGTACATGGAGGGCCTTAAGGGACTCATGTATTTTTCACTTACAGTTGTGTTATTTATATCATTGTCTACTGGAAATGCTTGCACGGCTGGTGTGGTGTAAGCTGGAGCTGGGAATATGCCTGTCAAAAGAAAGTGAAGTGCAGCTATAAGTTTATCCAAAATAATGTATCAAAGTACCTCATTTAGGGCATGAGTATTATGCATTTGGCTGCTAGGCCTATCTGTTATATGCAAGATATTAACAACTAGAAGCATACGAAAAGCAAGTCAACATTAAGTTAATTGGGACTTTATTTAGCTATTCTAACTTCTAAGTATGGTAACACAGTTCGGGTTTGAGAATCATTCTGCGGGGCTGAAGTTCGGAAAAAATTGGTAAATTCGAGATAAGTTCGGGGAAAGAAAAAATAATAAATTATAATTATAAAACAAAATGAGATACCAACAAAGCCATCTACCAATCTGGATGGATTGGCATCTCTTACTACGTCAGACACTTATCCTAATTCCTAAAAAAACAAGCACTATGTAAGCAAGCATACTCAATATAATGCTTAAGCAAGCCTTATGTAACTTAAGAAAGAAGAAAAATCTAGATTACATGTTTGTATATGTAATTCAAATTACATAAGCAATTCAGTGATGTATAGAATCGGGAAAAAATAACAATCTAAAAAAAAAAAAAAAATCAAAGAAACAATACCTGAGTGTATTTATTTGGCATAACATATTTAGAACAATATAGAAATAGCTCAGAGTAAATAGCACAAATCATTTTTTTTTCTCTCAGTTTGATTGAAGTTTGACAGACTAATCAACGTACGAAATCATCTCTCTCAGTCAATCGAATGGATATCAAAATCCTTTAAAAAAAAATCTCGAATGGAGATTTCTCCTTCTCAGTTGGTCACTTTCAGTCAAATGAGGATTTCTCCGTGCGAAATAAGTCTCGGGCTATTGTAATAACCCTACTGGCTTTTTGATGGAACTTTATAGGTCTTGTTGGGACATTGAAGAGAAAGATTTCCTAGAAGTCATGCAAGAATTCCTACGAAACATGCCAATTTTATAAGGTGATGAATAGTACTTTTGTGGTGTTGATTCCAAAGAAGCCAAGTGCCCAAAGATCTTAAGGATTTCCGACCAATTAGTCTAGTGGGTAGTATGTATAAGAACCTCGCTAAAGTGTTAGCCTCTCAATTGAATGAGGCTGTGGATTCAATGATCTCCCCAGCAACGAGCCTTTGCAGGGGGTTGATATATTATGGCTGACATTCTGATTGCCAGTGAGATTATTGATGAGAAGATAAGATCGAAAGCGACAGGTGTTCTTTGTAAAATTGACATGGAAAAAAATATGACCATGTCAATTGAGATTTTGAGAATATGTAATGGCAATAATGGGTTTCAGTCTAAAGTGGCGGAGTTGAATGAGAATGTGCATTTCCTCAGTTTTCTTCTCCATTCTCATTACGAGAATTTCAGGGGATCCAGGGGTTTGAGACAAAGAGGTCCCCTTTCTCCGTTTCGGTTCATTATAGTGGCAGAAGCCTTGGATAGGATATTATTCAGAGCGGATGGTGTTGCATTCAAAAGTTTCTCTATATCTTAGAAGAACCTGAGGATAACCCACTTACAATTTGTTGATGATACCCCTAGCTTTTTGTGAGGCTTCATGTAGTCAATTAGTCCACCTGAGATGTCCATTCAATGTTTTGAAGCGGTGTCGGCTCAAAAGGTCAATTAGGATTCCTAATTTGGATATTTTAGTAGCTTGTCTAGGTTGCAAGAATGGTTCCCTGTCCTCTGTATATCTAGGTATGCCCCTAGGGTCCAGCTTTAAGTTTAAGGCATCTTGGTCCCTAGATATCAAAAGATTCGCTTGTAAGTTAGCTGGATAGAAATCGAATTCTCTCTAAGGAAGGTGGACACTC
Source organism: Tetracentron sinense (assembly GCA_015143295.1). Classification (NCBI taxonomy): domain Eukaryota; kingdom Viridiplantae; phylum Streptophyta; class Magnoliopsida; order Trochodendrales; family Trochodendraceae; genus Tetracentron; species Tetracentron sinense. Next base: position 40,493,616 of record CM026563.1, read on the forward strand.
ATCAAAAGCACCCTTAGGGTGTGTTTGTTTGAAAGGAATTTGAGGGAAAGTAGGTGAAAGTGGGAGAAACTCCCACTTTCACCCTATCCGATTTGAAGGATTTTGAGGGAAAGTGAAACCTCAACTTTCTCAATAGTGCACCACTTTCTCTCACTTTCACCCAAACCTTATTCCACCCAAATGCTGGAATTGTGAAAGAAAGTGAAGTAAAAACTTCACTATTCCAAATCTACTCTTTTGAATGATTATATTTTTAAAGAGAGCAAAGGGTAATTTTGGAAAAATTTATACTTTCCCCTAATATTTTTCTCTCAAACCAAACACACGAGAAATTATACAATTCTTTTACTTTACTTTACTTCACTTTACTTTCTTTTCTCCCACCCATTTACCCCTCAACCGAACACACCCTTAGGTGAATCCCAACCTACTTTTTATCAGATATCACTATCCCGATCTCGATTGCTAAGTCCTTGGAACAAACACAGTGAGATTTCCTGTGGAATGAGAAAGGAGATAAATCCGATTATCATTTGGTAAACGGGATCGGGTTTGTAGTCTGATGACTGATGAGGGGGGGGGGGGCTGAATCTAAATCATCTAGAGACATAAATAAGGCTTTATTAGGAAAATGAGTGTGGAGATTTGGGGAAGAGAGGGACATCTTATGGCGAACGGTGATAGTTTCTAAATATGGTGCGTCTTCTTGTTGAGATTCTAGGGAGGTTAGGGGCCCACACGGGATGGGTCTTTGGAAAGGTATTATGGAAATAGCACAATTGTTGGTCCTTTCAGTAGATTCAAGGTGGGTAATGGGTCAAAGGTCCAATTCTGGAACGATATATGGTGTGTTGTAGAGAGAATCAAGGAAGTTCGGTGTCCCAGAATGAGATGGGGTCTAAACGATTGGGAACAAGGTTATCAAATTCGCTCCCTACTATATCAAACCGCGAACTGGATCGTGGTATGGTTCGTCTCAATTCGTGAAAATGAGCGAACCTCGTATTCGTATCTAACAACTTTGGTTCGGCAATTTTTTGGTATGATGGTTTTTTTTTGGGTTCGACGAATTTGTATTGAGTTTGGTGATCTTTTGTTTTTTGTTCACAAATCGCTCATAAAAAGAATCATGAAATTCAAGTTGCTAGAGCCTATTCATACATAAACGTGATGAATGTATAGTCATAATTTATTTACATGCTATATATATATATATAAGCGAACCAAACTAAAGAACCTAAGAGTACCTAAAATGAATTATCTCATCCAACACCTAGCAAATTGGGCTCGTTCTAAAGTGGCAAATTGCAAACTGTGAAGCCGAATTCGAACCAATGAACCAATAAAATGATTAGGAACTAGAAGATATGTGAAAAGATAAGATAAGAAATTGGTGCATTTAAGAGGATCTAAAAGTGGCTCCAGTAGGTAATAAAATAAGAAGGTAATTTGAGATGAATGAAGACGTTCAGAAAAGACCACTAACAACTCTAGTAAGAAGTGAATTGATGCAAATTGAAGGCTCTAAAAAAGGAGAGGGAAACGCCAAAAATGACATGAAATAAGTAAATGAGAAAAGATTTGATAACACAACTTAATTGAACTCTTGCCTTCTAATAAAGTGGAATGACCGAGCAGGATTCGTGTTGTCAAACCCCGAATATTTGGGATAAGACATTGATGATGACAATGACCTACAAATTCAATCGATTCATGTATATCCTCATAAAAATAATAAATTTTAAAAAAAAATTGGCTGTTCCTCTCCTTCCAAATGACCAGCATAGATCTTGTTTTACGTCTTTGTTTCCCTTAAATCCAAAGGCGGTCCTGTATCTTCATTTACTTTGGTAAAATCTATCAGACATATTCTCCTGTCTATTCTGGTAGGTTGTTCAGACAAACTTTTCTAATTTTAGGAGTTTGGAGATTGGATTTCCTAATTTCAAAGATCAATCATATATCAGGCACCTAACAAAACAAGTTCTAATGAATTCTTAACAACCTCTTGTATATTTGTCAAAAACATAACCAAATGGCAATTTAGATTGATGCCAGTCCAATTAACCATGGGGATCAAGATAGTTCATATAAAGAAAGAGTTGAACGCTAGTCAGAAATGCCCTCCCTGTATTCCATCCAAGCCCATCAAGAGAAAAGCAAACTTTATCTTAAGCTGTCAAGCAAACTTTCAATGTAGCAACTAGGAAATTCAGATACAAAGGATATATGAGATATAAAATTGTGTTGTTTGTATGCTTGTTACTTGGTTGCGTATAATGTACCACATAGTTAATAAAACTAACCCAAATATTGAGCCATGTAATTTCAATTAAATGGCCCGGCTAAACAATTTGCCCTGATCATGTAAAATATATATTCTATTTCTTTTATTGATTTATCGATTTTGAATGTTCTCCCAGGTTGGCATGCAAACCAAGCCAGTAAGATGGCCAGATCCTGGTTTCCGGTCCAAAAGTCCGGGGTGGTCTAGGTCTGATGACTATGGTGGTAGCAATTACATAATTAGCATACATTTCAATATATCAAAGGATTTATCAGAACTTAAGCTTTCCGCAGTCATATTGTAGGAGAAAGATCATTGGGTCTCATCAACAACTCTTGTCACCAATTTCCCACTCATGGAAAGCATCCAAAAGAATGTTGGCGACTTGTTGGGCAAATAAAGGATCTATGAACCCTACAAGGTGCTAAAATATTTGTCTTGATAGATTTGGCTCAACAATAGAAACCATACAAACGAGAGGAAAAATCAACAAATCCAATGGGAGAAAACAAGTAAATTATTGGATTCTGCAAAAGTACTTCATTTCTTTCAGATAGAGAATTATGATACCTTTAGTTGCTGTATATTGCTGTTGAAAACCAGTGGTCTTCTTTGGCGTTGCTGCGCTGATACGCATTGGCCTGGTTGAACAATACACCCCATTCATCTCTGTCATGGCACGGTTTCTTTCCATCTCATCAGAAAACTTAACAAACCCATAACCCTTCGAGCGCCCAGTATTCGGATCAGTCACAACCTTGGCACCTCTTACTGATGGATATTGAGATCGAAAGGTCTCTTGCAACAAATAATCCGTAACATCTGGAGCTAAATCCCCAACAAAAATGGAATGCTCAGGCCCAGCATCAGGGCGCCTCTCTCCGATCCCAAAAGAAGCCCAATTCAACCTAAAAGTTTGCTCAGTTCCAGGCATCTGTGTTCCATTGTATGTTTGCAAAACCCGCTCAGCTGCAACATGCGAAACAAACTCCACAAAGCCATAACCTTCGGGCTGGCCTGTGATCTTGTTACGTATAATTTTTATGGAAACCACCTGAATGAAGCAAAAAAGTGCATTTAACTTGAGATTCCCAATCACATGCAGCAAGAACTCATCAACACTTCTAGACTACAAACTAATCATTGGCAAGAGAACCTACTTCTAATGTTACATTCCAAATTCAAGAAATCAAAATAAATTGTCGAAAGCGAAGAACTTCTATTTCCACTTATTTCAAGAAATAAATGTAAATATACAAGCTCTGCTACAACAAACTAAATACTTCAAAGTCCCATACTGCATCGAAGCCAAAAAAAAAAAAATTATTGACCGATAATCAAGAAAGGATATTAATCAAAGAGACTGTACAAGCAGGAACTATAGTACAAAAGAAAAGCAGCATAAACTAAAAGAACTAAAATATCATCATCCCAAAACAGCATTCAGATCCACTCCTCCATTTTGATTTGAGACCCATTCGAAGATCAAGAGGTGGATTCGAGCTTGAATAATAGAAGAGGTGGAGTTGTTAAAGACTCCTATTTCTTTCATGCCATATTGACCATGATATGTCCCCAGGAAGCACCTTTAATATCACTCTCTTGGCACTATCCGCACTTGCTAAAGACCAACAAAATAAGAAGTTCTGAAAGGAGGAAAAGAAGACTCAAACCACACCTACTCAGGAAAGAAAGTATCCTCAGATGACACCCACATTAAAGCAATGCATCAGAAAGTGATCCACCGTCTCTTCCGCTTGGAGGCACAAGAAACAGCGACTCGCCATGTATTAATTGGATACATGATTTAAAAGATCAACTTGTATTGGTGGATTCCGGCCAAAATTTGTCGCTTTCTAGCTCCCTAAACGAAAAGCTATATGAAGTTTTAAAACTACATGGTGTCACCGACATTTCCGAAATGTATCAACAGTATGGGTGACTTCCCGGCTGAAATGTTAAACTTGCATGTCATACAAGAATTTGGTCGACATTCACCTTAGAGCTTCTTAGTTTCTCTAAGTTCTTCCTCTAAAGGCCCTTGTCTCCCCATTTCCTTGAATCTCATTCCATTTTGGGGGATTCTAGACACTTGTGGTGATTCTGCTCTATAACCATGAATAGTAGATTTGATGGGTATTCCCTTCTTTTCTTAATATTATATGCACTCTGACTTACCGATCAAAAAGAAAGATCGAGCAAGTTTCGTCGAATTGAGGTAATTCACTAATCTCTCACCCTAATTTTATTTTATTTATAGAAATAGGTTAAATTTGCTAAAATCATGCGTAGATGCATAAAATCGTGCATCTAAATATGATTTTAGATATGCAAATACAATTTGGGGATGAAAATTGGGGGAAATTCCCAAAGAGGGTGGGGGGCATATTTTCCTAAATTCAAACTTCAATTTTTTTTATTTGAATCTTTTATATATTAAGTATATGTGCCCGATCTGCAACTTGATCGGATTAATTTTTTCAGGAACAAATATATTACTGTAAATTTTTCTTTCAAAAACTATATAAAAAATATTCATATCATTCATATTACACTAATTTAGAAATATATATAGGTAAGATCAATAGGTTACCACATAGGTTAATTGTTTATTAATAAAATTAACTTGATCTACTAATTGCATAAATCAAATATTTTTTTTTAAATATATACTAATAGTTGTTATTAACCTAACCTACTACGAAATGATCTTAATTAATTATCATATGAATGGGTTAATAACAACTACTAATATATATAGTAGAAAATTAGGAATAGTAAACTAGGGTTTATAGAAGAGAGAAAGAAGAAGATTAAGGGAAAAACTAGATTAGAAAGCATCTCTCTCTAATCTCTTTGTATTTATAATAACCCTAATAAAAAAATTACAAGTATACCCCTTGAGGGGTGATTCGGTGTAACACACCTACAAAATAGATCATATCTCAACACTCCCCCTCAAGTTGAGCATAGATATTCAACATGCCCAACTTATTAAGAACATCTTCTAAGCTAGCCTTAGTAATCCCCTTTGTAAGAACATCAGCTAGTTGATTTCCCGTTGTAAAAAACAAGCAAAGATTTCCCAAAGCAACTTGTTCTCTGCTAAAGTGTCTTATCAATTTCAATATGTTTAGTCTGATCATGTAGAATGGATTTTGGGCAATATTGATGGCCGCCTTGTTATCACAAAACAACTTCATAGGAACATCCACCTCCATCCCCAAATCTCGTAGTAAAATCTTAAGCCATAATAATTCTGCTACCCCATGAGTCATGGCCCTATATTCTACTTCAGCACTTGACTTAGCCACTACAATTTGCTTCTTGCTTCTCCAAGTGATGAAGTTACCACCAAGAAATGTACAATACCCTGTGGTCCTATCATCTATGCTTCCAGCCCAATCAGCATCAGTGTAAGCTTCTAGTCGAAAATGATCATGGTTAGCAAATAGAAGGCTCTTCCTTAGATTAGCCTTCAAATATCTCAAAATTCTCTCAACTGCCTCATAATAAGCAATCCGAGGTTCATGCATATGCGATGTTAGGTCTAGTGAGAGATAAATATGACAACCAATCAATCTTTGGTACATCTCTTTGTCTTCTAGTAATGGGTCCTCACTCGATCTCAACTTATAATTCTGCTCACTGGAGTGTCTACGGGCCGAGAACTCAACTTCCTCGTATCCTTAAGTAAGTCTAAGGTATACTCGATATGAAGATGTCCTTCTTTGATCGAGCTACCTTAATACCCAAAAAGCATTTCAAACTGCCCGAATCCTTGATCTCAAATTTCGTAGATAGGAATTTCTTCAAGTGTTGAATCTCTGAAGAGTCATTTCCAGTCACCACAATATCGACAATCAATGTTGTAACTAATTGTCCTTTCCTCCTGACAAAGAGTGTGATTAGTATGGCTCTGTGAGTAACTCATCCTCTTCACGGCTTGATTGAACCTCTCAAACCAAGCTTGGGGGGACAGTTTCAGTCCATAGATATATTTCTTCAGCCTGCAGACCCTTCCTTCACTACTAGGAAGCTTGAATCCTGGAGGAGACAAATACACTTCTTCTCGTAGGTCTCCATAATAAATCTTCTAAATGATAAACTTGAAAGCCTATCTATGGTGCATGTAAATTTAAGTTGTGTAAGTAATGAATTAAACAACCATCAGGAAGGATTTCGAAGAGAATGGTCCACTATGATTTGAACATGCTAGAAAGCAAGTTTTTATCCCCTCTCCCTCATCTCGTTTGTGTTAGTTTTAGTCTTCTTGTTCTTGGTTCATATTCTTTGTGAACCTTTTTTTTTATCTTTGTATTGTACTATATTGCTTTGCTATATATATATATATATATTCTTTTACAAATCAAAAAATAAATAAACAACCATTACAATCCAAAATGTGTCTACACGTCACCAGTTAAGAAGAGTCCACCCAACATAGATCACGGTAGAATGATGTCTTTGATTAAAGTGACCTTTATTAACCTCAAAAGAATAGTAAATTACATGGACAGTATCTGGGGCGGTGAGGAGGGTTAAGGAGATAGTATTCAGATCCAGTTTCAAAGATGATAAGCGTGTGATGATCAGTCAACATCTTAGAGATGTTAATGAATGTGTTGAGGATGGTGGACTGTGGACAGCAATAAGAAGACTATTTTTTGGGTTTTTGTATGACGCTATCAGACTGACGAAGGAAGCAATCATTGTCGCCGCTCCTCGCCCTTATGTTGGCAACCTTAACATCATAGACGAGAGATGGACAACCCAGCTCCTCTACCCTCTTCATGCAGTTGCTAAGAGATGATATTAAAATCTATGCTTCCATTTGCGATATTTTTATTTTAGAATTGTGCTTTTTAGACATTGACTTATTCAACTGTGATTGGATACAGCTTATTACTTGAACCCTAAGCTCTAGTACAAGCAAGCCCTCGGTATAATGGTTGATTTATTGACGTCGTTACAAAAGTTTATCAATAATGTGGAACACAATGCAGTATTGCAAGCAGATGCACTTATCAAGAATTTGGGAGAGCCATTGATGGAAGAGGCAAGGGGATGGCCATGGATCAAATTATCGTCAATATATATATATATATATATATATATATATATATACACGATATAGACGATAATTTCCGATATCGCACGTGAGCGATACATCTTTAGGACTATTTCATTTTCTTACAAAATGTTGTGTGACATCGACGATATATCGCATATATCATGCGAGATATGCAATATTTTGGTAAAATGATTTACTTTTCGGTTCTTAAGCTATAAAAGGGTCAAATCCTATTTACAGCTTATATTACATAAAATACCATTTATCTTTTATTTAAGATATTTATATGTTAATAACATTATAACCCTCATTTGAATTCAATTTAAATTATCCTAAATTCAAATTCTTGGATAATAAAAGGTCAACTTTCCAATTAAGAACAAAATCCGTTTTTTTGAGATTAGGTCAAAATTTCAACTTTCATATGCTAAGATATTTCCCAAATCTTAAAATTTCATAAATTCTACTAAAACTCAAAAGACCGATGAGAAAAGTCTTATATTTTAGTCTTTAAAAATATTTTTATCTGCAGGGTCAAAAAATTCAACAAACAATTCAACGAAAATTACTTGCATTCAAGCTTTACTAAAAATTTCTAAACATGCATTGGGTACCCCCAACCCCTATCAATCTTTTCCTCCCTTCTCATTGCATCTCTTATGTCATTGTTGTTTTAAAAATTATTTTTAAATATGTATTAACACCTATTTTAACATTTCCAGAAATTTTCACTATAAAATTCTATGTTTTGCTTATTTTTTCCCATTTTTCCCTGTGATATAATCCCCACGAAACGATGTATCCCTGATATATCTTTTTTCTATCAGTGCGACATATCCTGCAATATCAGTATTTAGATCCTTGGGGATGCCTAGTTCCCAAATTGCACAATAAATGGGGGTTGGGGTCGTTGATATATAACCACTCAATCACAAACTGGAGCTAGAGCTGATGGTTGGACGACCTCATTGTCAAAGATGGCATCACCAAGCAGGAGTGACGTGGGGCGAGGGAAGAGATGATGGAGCAAGGGGCAATGGGGGCAACGAAGGCACACAACCAACTAGTGGTGCAGTATGCAAGAAGTATAGGTAGAGGTAGTGTAGGGTCAAACAAGCAGGGACCCATGAGTCCATTTATAGTGGAGCAAGGTTTCGAAAGTGCTACCCCGAAGTCGATCAAGCTTCGCGCCCAATACATTACAGCCAAACATAGCGACCAGGAGGTACTTGCTTGTGGGGGGTAGATGAGGATGGTTGTCCTACCCACAACGGTATCAATGATGTAGATTTTGTGGCTACATGACTACATCCATGGATAGTTTGAGCTTAGATCGGGGATATGCTAGTTCGAGTGCTTTGAATGGGTATGGGTATAGGTATGGATACCCAGGCAACAATTACAAAACCTAGGAAACATAGTTACAATTATCTAGATGAGCCAGGATTGGCTATAGTTACTCAGAGCTGGTATAAGCACCATAATTATGCCTAAGGATCTTATAACGATAGCACTACCGATAGTGCTGCCATTGTAGGCCATTAAACACTTCCAAAAAGTATATTAGGATGGGGAGGGGTCGGACATATTGGTTTTGAACACCGCAGACTTGATTTTCATACTCATTTTGAAAAGAAAAAAAAAAAAAGACAACTTGCTTTGTTATGATATAGGAATGACCCTTGTACTTCTTCGAAACTTCGGGGTCCTGCCAAGTTGGGGATTCCCTTAATAAAAGTCATTGATGTAATCCTGTAAAGGCCTACTCCATTCACTATACTAACAACGTGGCGGATTATCTGAACTCCCGGTGCGGCCACTTCGGCTCAAAATCTCCTCTGAGTTGGTCCATATATCCATGCCAAAAATAGAGTATGATATATTGAAGTGGCAAGGCTAGGGGTAAGCTTATATAAATGCAGGTGCAGCTTCGACGACTTAGCACCCAAACTACCCATTGTTAGGGATACTTGTAGTTATTGATGCCCGACAATACGTGCAATTTATTCAGTAGTGTATCAACCGGTACAACAGTTACATGTATTGAGTTCTGTACTGTCATTACCTAGTGTGTAGGGGTGGTTAACGAACCAAGGTGCTCGAGCTCGTTTGTTTATTTAATAAATGAGCCAAGCTTGAACAAATTTTTTGAGCCCATTTAGTTAACGAGTCAAGTTTGACCACACCCGTACTCGACTAGACAAAAGCTCGGTTCGGTAAGGATGAATACATGTTGCCTAATGGCATGTAAAGTAAATAATTGGGATTAAAAGGTTAATATGGAAAGGAAAATGTCTCAATGGCATCAGTAGTAAATATAGTGAAAATGATTAATTAAAAGGTAAATCAGTAAAGAGCTCTCGTTACTTTTTTATGGGGCAAACTCCCTCACCTCCTTTCGTATATAACCGATGTGGGACTAAAAGTGTGAAGTGTTTTATTTATTCCAATGTGAAGTGTGTTGTGACTTGTGAGTGTGTTCCATTGCCGAAATATAGTCTCACATCGGTTAGAAATGAAAATACTTCAAGAGAGTTGGCTATAAAAAAAGTAGTCGAAGAGATAGAAGGCCTAAACCAGTTGGCAACTAAGCTAGAGCCCTCCATCCCAAGCCAAGCCAAGCCGAGCTTGAGCTTGTCTTATATTTAACGAGCCGAGCTTGAACCAAATTTCTAAAGCTCGAGTCATGTTCGAGCCGAGCTTGAACATATATATAGAGTAACGAGCCGAGCTTGAGTTGGTTCAAAACCCCGAAAACTCGACTCGATTCAAAAGTTAGCCAAATCAAATAACTCGAAACACTCGACTCGGTCCCACTCGGAATATATATGTAATAACTTGAAAAACCTGGGTCCAGCTCTTTTTATTTTAGCTGAAGAAGTTCTTAGTGGGGGTTTAAAATCGAATTCTAAGAGGCTAACTTTGAATTATAAATTGGGAGGGTTTGGAGTTCCGATCTCCCATCTTCTTTTTGTTGATGATACTCAAATCTTTTGCAATTGTAGAAAAAAGAATATCAAAACAATTTTCGATTTTATTTCTTATGAGTCTTCTTCAGGTCAACTGATTAATTAAGCAAGCTCCCTAGGGCGAGAAGTGCCTCTATCTTCAATTGGGTGGGTATCCCTAATAAGAATTTTCCTTTCACTTATTTTGGTGTCCTTTTATACAAAGGTCGTCTTAAAGAATGTTTATTTAACACTTTAGTGGATAAAATTCTTAATAAGATTGAGGGTTGGAAAGGTAAATTCTTATCAATGGGTGGTAGATTAACCCTTATTAAACATGTTCTCTCATCTATTCCTACTTATCTTTTAGCTGAGATTCATGTTCCTAAAGGTATTACTAACCTTATTGATAGATCTTTGGCTAAATTTTTTTGGAACAATAAGACAGAATTCAAAAGGCGGCATTGGATTTATTGGAAAATTTGCTCTCTCCCCCATCTGGAAGGTGATATGGGTATTAGGAAAATATATGAGTTTTCTACTGCTGTTAGAATGAAGCAGGCCTAGAAGCTTTATCAATCTGATAATCTTGGGCAAAGATTTTTAAGGCTAAATTCCAATTTAATCATATTTGGTTTGCTTCTTCTTGTCATGACTCTTTTAAATCTTGGATAAAAATTAGTCAAATTTGCAAGGATGTGGTGTGTAAAACGACTTCTTTAATTGGTGATGATTCCAAAATTAATTTTTGGCTTGATTGTTGGTTTAGGGATGTCTCTCTTATTGTTAATGCTACTAACATCCCTAAGGTTTTTCCCTTTATTTCGGACATGCTTGATGGTAATGGTAATGGTAGAAGCAAGGATTAAAAATATGGTTTCGGATGATGTATCGGTCCCAATCAAAACCTATATGTATCGGTTTCGGTATCGGGCGACACATATAAAATTTTCTTTTGAAGAAAAAAATTGAATTAAATTTAAAAAATATCAAATGAGTTATAAGAACTAAATATAAAGTCATGGGAAGCGACTCAAAAACAAAGTAGCAAACAAAATTACAATTACACAATAAATTAAAACATGAATAACTAATAAACGATACGTATCGCTCGTTTTGTATCAGTATAAATATCGTATAAGGGACTACTGATACCTATACGTATCGCCTATTTCGTATCGGTTTCGGCGACTTTTATTTACATGGGTAGATGGGATTTTAGCCTCGTTTCTGACTATTTACCTGATTATCTTAAGTTAGATATTAGATTTGCAGATTAATTCACTTCCGACTCCGAAGATGCTATCATTTGGAATCTCAGCTCTAAAGGAAAATTTTCAGTTAAATCAACTTGGGAATCTATTAGATATTCCATTTACCAGAAAAATTGGACCAGGTATGTTTGGAATTCCATAACTCCCAAGAAAATTCAAATCTTTGGCTGGAAGGTAATGTATGGTATTGTGCCTATTGATACTAATGTTCAATCTGTTGGCATTCCATTGGCTACTTATTGTTCCTGTTGTAATCATAATATTGAATCTTTATCTCACCTTCTTTTACAAAGTGATCTTGCAGGTGTGATAGGGAGATATTTTGGTAGTCTTTGTTCTGTTTTTTCACAACCCAATGATAATACTCAATATTTTCTAATGAGATGGTTTAGGGCTTCTGATAGGCGTCATATTGAGGTTTTAATTTTTCTTCCTCTTATTATTATTTGGGAGATCCAGAAAGAACGATGTTCTTGTCGTTTCAAAGCGGTGAACAAGCCCTCTGGTCTCATCATTGACAAAATTATGAGATGGATGACTAATATAGGAGCCTTAGCTAATAGAAATAGCATGGATTTTTCAATTATTAACATTCAGATCCCTCTTTTGCATCGTCAAAACATTATTTCTCATTTCAATGGCTCCGGCCCTCTCAGGGCAGAATAAAACTAAAAGTGGATGGTGCTTCAGGTAATCCAGGTTTAGCAGGTGGAGGAGGTATTATTCGAGATCATTCTGGAGAGATGATTGCTTGCTTCTATGCTTTTTATGGTCATTGTACTAACTATATTGCTGAATCTAGAGCTCTTTTTAATGGTCTTTTACTTTGTCAAAGGCTTGGCTTTCCTTAGGAGGATGTAGAATCTGATGCTAAATCTCTCATAGAAGCTTAGAAGAGTTTTTCTAGTCACCCTTGGAATGTGTGGTATTGGAACAAAAAGATCAACCAAGTGATAAATATCTGCTCTAATATTACTCACATTTTTAGAGAAGCTAATTCGGCTACTGACTTTCTTGCTAATCATGGTTGTGACACTCAGCATTCAAGTTCTATTTTTTCTAGATAGGATAACCCGCATAGGCTCAGATCTCTTATCTTTCTTGACAAAGTTGGATTGGGCTATGTTAGATTGAGTAGTAATGATTGATATTTGGTGCTTTTTGTTAGGTTGTTTTGCTGTAATATGGGTAAGGTTTTATGTCCCCCCCCCCCCTCTTTTTTGTGTCTTTGTAAGGGTAAGGCTCTATGTCCCCCCCTCTTAAGTCCTTGTAGGGGTAAGGTTTTATGTCCTCCTCCCCCCCCCCCCCCCCCCCCCCCCCCCCCCCCCAAATTTTCTTTATTAATAAACTGGTAGGGGTCCGCCAAACCCCCCACTCCTCTTGAGTGGCTTTTCTAAATTTAAAAAAAAATGTTTAACAAAACTCATAGTAGGTTGTCTTTGTAGACCAAAAAAAAATATTATGCAAAAATACAGTGATATTTGAGTTTAGGTTTAAAAAAATTATAAAAATACTTTTTTATGACTTGACCTAATCTAGCGAGTCGAAAAACTCGGCTCAACTCAACTGAGTCACCCGAGTAACTCGGCAAATAATGTCTCCTTCAAGTTTTGAGGCGACTCAGACTCGTAATTCAGTCAAGTCGAGTTACTCGGGTGACTCACCAAGTTTTCGAACTATGAGCTTGACCACACCTAGACTCGGCTCAATAACACCCCTACTAGTGTGGCGACGTTGGCCTCCTCGTAGAGACAATGTTGATGACTTCAAGCCACAACAGAGCTCTATGTGATTATGAGTCATTAGTTGAGATTTGAGAGAATATGTGTGTTATATTGTAAATCTTCACTTGATTGGGATGCATATTTGTATAAAACAATACAGTTTCGGTATATCACTTGACACGATTCTCATATACAATACTCTACATGCTTTTGTATTTTGTTATGTAATGAATTGTATCTAAAGTTTGGTCTAAGATTTTCAACATTGTGCGAGTTATACGGGGTTGGTTTTTCGGTGGATGAGTTAAAACTAGTAACCAAACACTCCTTGAACAAACAAAATGATCCTCACTAGACGATCAAAGCGCACACCACTAATTTGACAAAAGAGCAATAAAAAAAACACAACTTTCAAAAACCAAAACCCTATAAATCAATGAACGCTATCACAATAACAACAATAGAAGGCGCAATCAAAGACTCAAGCGTTCCTTCGAGATAGACAAACCCTAGAAACGAACGAAAACCCTAAAAATCAAAGATACAGAGAGAGAATGTGTGAGAGCTGACCTCTCCAGTGTGAGCGAAGCAGCTATGGAGGTAGCTTTCGTCGACCCAGAACTGTAAATCGCCAATCCAGAGAGTTCTGACATCCTCGGCAGAGGTGGGTTGGTGGTAGGATTGAGAGGGAGCGGCCCATGTTGTTGGTTGATGGGGCTGAGGCTGCGCAGCCATTACCCATTGCTGTTGCTGCGCTTGCGAATCCATCTCACCCTCTCTCAATTTGGTTTTAGTTTTGGCTGTCAACTTCTCCGTGTGATGTCGCGGGTATATATAATGGCCATGGAATGAAATTCTCTAAGGTTATAACCCCACTTGGGAGTCTCTTTTGACACCCTTTTTAACTGTGGTTTAGATTCTCCCCCGTTAGGTTCACCCACCTCTCCTTAGTTTTTCGAAATAAGATTTTTAAAAATTAACCCTAGTTAAAATTTCCTAACTCCTAGATTTAAAAAATTTTAATGTTTTTTTTCTAAAAATCAAGATATGTGGGTGAACCCTAGGGGTGGCTGAATCTTAACCACAGTTAAAGGGTGGCAAAGGGGACATGTGACGACCTTAGGGGCATAACTAGATTCCCGGAGTCTAGTTATAACCGTAGAGGATTTCATTCCAAATGTCATACAATACACCCCACCTCTTGCTCCAATGGTGGGGTGTGGCCTCTCTCAATAAAGAGGTCCCATCTATCACCCCGTGTGCGGGGATGAGTAGCTAAAGCTCCAATCTCTGATGCTAACCACTAACAATTGTTATTAACAATAGGTTAAAGAGGAAAGTACGGATATAGGCTCCGTATTATGAAAAAACCCGAATATAGGTTCCGTTTTGAAAATTTTACTTATGTAGGCTCCAACAGTGATTTTAGTGGAGCACGTGCTTTCCACTATTTTTTTTTCTTCAAAATACCCCTACCCCCATCTCTGTTGGCTGCAACATTCTGCGACAGAGGTTGCGATTCCCTTTCCTTGAAGCGTTCATCTGAAACCAAGCTTTCCCCTTCGTTGCAACGAGCTAAACCCTTTTGCTTCCTCTGAAACCCTTCAACACAAACTGAGCTAAACTTTTCTGCTTCATCTGAAACCCTTTTGAAGAAGAAGAAGTTGAAGAACAAGAAGAAGAACAAGAAGAAAAAGAAGAACAAGAAGAACAAGAACATAGGGTAAGTGTTTGATACGTTTTTGATCCATTTTGCGATGGTTACAGTGGTCATATTCGGTATTTGCTAGGGTTATATGCTCATTTTCGGGATTTTCTGTTATTAGAGTTCATTTGCGATGGTTACAGTGACGAAGTTCGATGTTTTTTTGCTCATTTTCGGTGGTTATCTTTGATCACAGTGCATTTTCGATATTACAGTGTTCATTTTCGGCGGTTTTGAGCTCATTTTCGGCGGTTTTGTGGTCATTTTCGGGGGTTTGATGTTATTGCATTTTCGATATCACAGTGTTTTTTCGATGGTTTTATGCTCATTTTCGGTGGTTTTGTCCATATTACAGTGCATTTTCGATGATTTTATGCTCATTTTCGGTGGTTTTCTGTTTTTACAGTGCTATTTCAATGGTTACAATGCTCATTTTCAGTGGTTTTCTGTTATTACATTTTCGATATTACAGTATATTTTCGATGCTTTGATGCTCATTTTCGGTGGTTTTATGTTTTTACATTGCTTTTCGATGGTTACGGTGCTTATTTTTGGGATTTTTCTGTTATTGCATTTTCGATATTACAGTGTATTTTCGATGCTTTTATCCTCATTTTCGGTGGTTTTCTGTTTTGACAGTGCTTTTCGATGGTTACAGTGCTCATTTTCGGGGGTTTGCTGTTATTGCAATTTCGATATGACAGTGCTTTTTCGATGGTTTTATGATCTTTTTCGACAGTTTTCGTTATTACAGTACATTTTCAATGGTTACAACGCTCATTTTCAAAATTTTCCAGATTACTTTAACGGATTGAGTGTTTTCCCGATATTGCAGATAATGCCGATATCAGTAGTTTGTTGCTATAACGGTGAGTGGAACATTGACGACCCTGTTCGAGGGTACGTATACAGTGGTGGAAAATCAAAGTTGTTGCAATTATCTTCGAAAATGACATATGACAAACTATTGGATAAAGTTTATCAATTGATTAACACTCGACTGGAAGAGTATGAGATTATAGTGAGGTGTTTGATTCCTACACCAGCGCCAATCCCTCCCAGTGATATTACAGACGATGAAGAGTTGCGGGCATTTCTTTCACATGTGAAGAAAGTAGAAAATAAATACTTGCCGCCATTATATATATCGAAGGTGAAAAAATCTGTACCACAGCCACAGTTTGATTTGAATGATGTGAGTTGTGAATATCAGCGTATTCAGGAGGTTGTTGATCCTCATATTCAGGAGACTGCCATTCATTTCCATAAGGGGACTCATATTCAGGTTTACAAAGTATAGACTCAAGCTCAACTGATGAAGATGAGCATGATTTTTATAGTGATTTTAATCAAGATGAAGATGTAGCAACATACGGTGTCTGCAATAAGCTTGAAGACTTTTTACATAGGGAGGCAATAGTAGAGCGGGACACAAGGACTATACACTCTCATACCCCGCATGCTGATATTTCTAGTTCCTCAGCGTCTGCTTTTCGTCGAGTAAGACAAGTAGATACAGAAGCTCATCTAGAACTATCACCACAAGCTCCTCCACAAGCTTGTGTAGAATCGTCAGCACAAGCTCCATCATCACCACAAGCTCCAGTACAATCACTGGCAAATGTTGGGATCCAACTAAATGACTATGTAGATGACTATGTAAATTGGGAAGCATCAGAGTTTGAAACTGGAGTGGAAGCTGGTGAAATATCGCTTGGGCAATTATTTAAGGACAAAAGACGTCTACAAAATGTACTGTCTAGATATGCGATGCGAAAAAATTTTCAATTGAAGGTTATGGATTCAAATAAACAAAAGTACACAGTTAGATGTCTTATAGATAATTGCAGCTGGAGATTGCGTGCATCGAAAGTGAATGAGGTTGGTGTCTTCAAAATAAAGACTTATAATTCACATCACTCTTGTGGATATCCCTTAGGTGGTACCGATCATCGACAAGCAACCAGTTTAGTTGTGAGTGACATGGTTGTGGGACGTATTGAGGCAAATGTCTCGTATAAGCCCAAAGAGATTATTCATGATGTGTGGGAAGAATATGAAGTTAGAATGAGTTACAGGAAAGCTAAGGAGATTGCCATTGAAACAGTTAGAGGTTCATACGACCACTCTTATGCTGAACTCTCTGCCTATTTTCATGAACTTAAAAGGACTAATCCGGGCACAGTAACAGTAATAGTGGCTGACCCTGAAAATGAGGCATTTGAAAGATGTTTTATGGCTCTTGGACCGTGTATTCGAAGTTTTCAGACGACTTTACGGAAAGTGATAGCCATTGATGGGACACATTTAAAGGGAAAATACAAAGGAATACTAATCGCCGCAACAGCTCTAGATGGAGACAATCACATATTTCCAGTTGCCCTTGGGATAGCGGAGTTGGAGAATAATGTTACTTACAATTTTTTCTTAACTCAATTATCAAGAGCACTTGGACACATAGATGATCTAGTGATTGTTACAGATCGACATGTCAGTTTGATAAGCCAAGTCCCTGTTGTATTCCCACATGCAATTCATGGCTACTGCGCATTCCACATTAGCCAAAATATGTACGCAACATTCAAGGATAAGCAATTATTTTCGTATTTCTGGAAAGCCGTGAAGACATGTAGAGAAAGCGAGTTTCATGAGATAATGGCAGAACTCGCAGCTGCAAACCCTCTCGTTGTGCAATGGTTGGATGCAATACCGAAAGAGAAATGGGCCCGAGCCTTTTATAGTGCGAAGAGGTATAATGTGCTAGCTACGAACATAACCGAGAGTTTGAATAGTTTGCTGAAAGAAGCAAGAGAATATCCAGTCACTAGGCTTTTGGAGAATGTGCGACTCAAGATACAAAATATGTTCTACAACCGAAAAATCAGCGCTATGGAAATGAATGGCAGGCTGACAACATGGGCCGAAGAGCAAATACAAAAGGGACAATCAAAGGCACGTTATTTAGATTCTCATGGAATTGCTATGTATCAGTATTACGTGGTTGGGAAAAACAATCGAGATACTGTAAAGCTTCTTGATGGGAATTGCACTTGTGGGAAATTCTATAAAATAGGGTTGCCTTGTGAACATGCGTTGGCTGGATGTAGAAAGTATCGGGTAGATCCATACAACTATTGTTCGTCATTCTACACATCATTGACGTACCAAGCCACCTACCAAGAGTCAATATATCCACTGCTTGACAAAAAATCATGGGACCTCCCACTTGAAATCATGGTAGAGATGGAGAGGATTAAACCACCGGTGGGAAGAAGACGTTCAGGAAGGCCGAAGAAGAATAGAATTCTCTCACAGGGTGAGGAAAGGTCCACTATAAGATGTGGAAGATGTAAACAAACTGGGCACAATAGGCAAACATGTAATAATCTTATCTCCCATGGTGGTTGAGGGTAATCTCTACTGTTGAATGTAATTAAAAACATGTAATGCTTAATGAATGGTTGGTTTCAAGGTTCTCTATTATTTATCCAATATTAGAGAATCTCCAAAAAGATGGAAAATGACTGACAAATGCCGAAAATTGATCTGGTAATGCCGAAAATGACAGGAAAAGTACCAAAAATGGCTATAAAATGGCGAAAATGGCTACTGGAAATGGCAGAAATGCCTACTGGAATGCAATAGAAAATTACCGAAAATGATAGGAAAATACAGAAAATGGCTACTGGAATTGACGAAAATGCCGAAAATCTGCACTAGAATGCAACCAAAAAATGCCGAAAATTGCTATAAGTTGCTGAAAATGCCGAAAATTGCTACTGGAATGCAAAAGCAAAATGACGAAAATGCCAGAAAACTAACGAAATTGGCTACAAAATGCCGAAAATGGCTACTGAAAATGCCGAAAATCTGCACTGGAATGCAACAGAAAAATGCCGAAAATACAGTACTGCAGAATACCGAAATTGGAGTGTAAAATGCCGAAAATGAGCCCTGTTATGCCGAAAATGGCTACTGGACAGTGTAAAATGTCGAAAATGAGCCCTGTTATGCCGAAAATGGCTACTGGACAGTGACAAATGCCGAAAATTAGCTCTGTTATGCCGAAAATGGCTACTGGACAGTGTAAAATGCCGAAAATTAGCCCTATAATGCCGAAAATGGCTACTGGGACAGTGTAAAATGCCGAAATTGAGCCCTGTTATGCCAAAAATAATGTGTAACATGGCGAAAATACCAAAAATCCACACTAGTTATTGTAATAAATGACAAAAATCATCACTCTAAATACACAACATTACAGGACTGTACACAAATAATCCATAACAAGTCAATATTACAACATTACAACATCATTGTAATAATCCATAAAAGTCCATAACAATCCATAATAGTCCATCAATAAACTGCACCCCGGCCTATCTTCTCCCTCCTTTTCATCATGGGACCTCAGCATCCAACATCGGGACGTTATCACAGCCCATCACGCCTTCACTGACCCCGTCATAACATCGAAAGCTATTCGCTTCCGCATTGAAGATATATTATCCTACAAAAATAGTTAGACAAAGTCAATATGCTACAGATGATTGATGATATTCACCAATGTGAGTACAAATACCTGAGTGAACCTAATGGGTAAGTCGGCGCATAAGAAGTCAATATATTTCATAACGAATACTTCACAGTCCCGACTGAATATGCAAAACAAACAGTTATAGTTGCTTAGGATGAGTCATGTTAGTGTATTGGTAAATATAAGATTAAATGTTTTGGAAGACTTACATATTCTTCTGTTTTGGTATATTTTTGACTTCTACGACTTCCCATTTTTGACCTACGAAGGCTGAGTTGTCACCACACATGTGAAACAGTGCAGGCATCCTCACTGTGATAGCTGAGATATGATCTCCATGTTGTAATGCCGGGTGTGGGAAGAATGAGTCCAGTAGGAGGATACGCCTTGTGGAGGGTTCAAGCACAACCAACAGCCAGTGACTACCGGGGTTCAAAGGAAAGTATACCCTTTCACATTCCCACATGGGGGTCCCTCCTCGAACCCCCATGATAGCGGCCTTCATATCTGGTCCCACCGGGCTAGTCATGTCCTCAGTCAGCTTCTTGGAATTCAACGTTGAATGGTAGGTGTCCAAAAAGTGACACTCCTTGAATAACGAATACTGAAACATAACGAACATTAATACATTCTAGAAATTGCGTATATACATTGGATAAACTAAAACATAACGA
Source organism: Tetracentron sinense (assembly GCA_015143295.1). Lineage (NCBI taxonomy): Eukaryota > Viridiplantae > Streptophyta > Magnoliopsida > Trochodendrales > Trochodendraceae > Tetracentron > Tetracentron sinense. Next base: position 40,513,839 of record CM026563.1, read on the forward strand.
AAGTCTTATGAGTTACCGTAAACCAAGTTTTCCCAAAAGCGCAGACTTGATTGTATTTCGAGGAGTATTGCTCCTGTCTTCGAGCCAATAACTCCGTATACATGTTAATTTGCTGTCATATTTATCCAATGTTAGATAATCTCACAAAAGAATAACGAAAATAACGATAATGGATTCATCATTAAAACAACTGAAGTACCGAAAATGGCACAGACAAATACCAAAAATGGCTCTGAAATATCGAAAATGGCTACTGCATTCATCATTAAAAGCACTGAAATACCGAAAATGACTCTGAAATACCGAAAATGGCTACTGGATTCATCAACAAAACTGAAGTACCGAAAATGGCAAAGACAAAGACCGAAAATGGCTCTGAAATACCGAAAATGGCTACTGGATTCATCAATTAAACCACAGAAATACCGAAAACTACACTGAAATACCGAAAATGGCTACTGGATTCATCATTAAAACTACTGAAATACCAAAAATGGGTTCTGAAATACCGAAAATGATGCTGAAATACCGAAAATGGCTATTGGATTCATCAATACAAGTACTGGGTTTACCATTGACTCAATCCACCTAGCTGAGTGAGCAATCTCTCCCACAATATCCCCTGTGACCATCATCTTTTCAATAAAAATTGAAGTTGCTCCCGACTTTATGAAATCGCGCAGTTGCTTCGACTCCTCTTTTGATAAAGGATTTTTCGGGTTAGCAGCTTCAATTGTCATTTTCCTTCTTTTCATTTGAATGAAAGGGGATCGCAGATATTGAGACTTCACTACCGGTCTCTTTGACACCTGCATATATTGCCAAATATAAGTTCCGGCTTGATGAAAACCCATTTCACAGACTCTCATTACACTTCTTAGGAATGTAAACACACACCTCTAGAGGGTCTTCAACCCCCTTCGAATCTGGACCCCCCTTAGAGTCTACGGGAGTCAACTCAATTATGGGATCCATTTCCTCATCAATGAAAGAATGTCCCTGTGTCGTCGCAGCTTCAGGAGTAAAGATGGGATCCATCTTCTCATCAACAAAAGAATGTCTCTGTATCGGCGCTGCTTTGGGACTCAATATGAGATCCATCTTATTATCACTGAAAGAATTTTGATGACCAGAAAATTTTTCATCTTTTTTCTGTTACGCTGCCCATTGCTCAAACAAGCTTTTTATTTGTGGGGATACTCGCTCAACAACTCAGTCGACAACTTGGTCGACAACTCGGTCAAAACAACAGTCTAAAACTCTCTCCATTGCTCGCTCAACAGAGGAATTGATATCATGAGCCTGAAAATATTGAACATCAAACAACTAGTAAGTAAAAATCCCGAAAATGAGAAAATTCAATTCATATGTCAAAATCTTGAAAATAAAAAAAAAATAATCACTATCAATATTCGTACCGTTTTTGACCTCTGCTCAAACTTTCTCTTCTTCGCCGGAGATGGGGCTGGACTGACATCATCATCATCATCACCCCCATTACCCCCATCGCTATCACCACCATCACCCCCATCACCACCATCACTATCACTATCACCATCACCATCATCATCATCATCATCATCATCCGCCTCCTCCTCCTCCTCATCATCATCCTCCTCCCCCTCCTCATCATCATCACCCTCACCCTCAACACTCAATCGTGCGAACACATCCTTCACAACCTGCTGCTCCTTCTCTACAGGAGTAGGCTTTATATTGCTCAGCTTGATTTATAAAACAACAAATGATATGTTATAAAACAACAAAGGATCTGTAAAACAACAAAGGATATTGTTAATGAAAAGTTACAAGTTGAATATTGTAAAACAGCAAGTCCAATTACATACTTTACTTAAATTGAATATGGCATTTGCGAGTGACTTGTAGCTGAGATAGGATGTATTCGCCCACCGCAGAACGCGTGGGAATGTCATCGCACCTAGAGGTGCATTACAAGAACACAGTCTCCCAAGTGCTGGGATGCACTCATAAGCCCAAATCTGACATCAGTAAAAATTTTTACTATTAGTTCAAGTAGAAGTAAACACAAATTAGCTAACACGGAAAATTTACAAAATTTAGGTAATCATATGTTTACCTGGAAGGCAAGAGCACATCCGTTGATATTGTACTGCTTCTTCGTATAAAAAGCAGTTTCTAGGCCAACCTTGCACAACTCAAAACCCAAAGTCCCCCATGGGTATTTGTTGAAGGCCTCCCAATCATCCACTAGGCACAAATGGCCTGTGTTAACACCCACATGCGTCCCGGTGCCTACGAGCAACAACTCAATAAAGAGGACCAGTGATAGCTTCACCGCATCCATATGATCATCACATCCCTTCAACTCCTCAAGAAGCTTCGCCTTTTTAATCACGGCCAACTTTTGAAACTTCCGATACTTGAGAGAGGTTGGTGGCGCTTCATGTTTAAGAACCGGAGCCTCAGACACTTGGGCATTAAGGCCCATGATCAGTGTAAAGTCCAACACTGTGAACTCTACACTCTTCCCGCATACTTCGAAGCGTAACCCTCCTTTACGCCTCTGTAGAAAACGGTGGATTGTTTGGCCACACAGTGGTATTTTAGGTATGTTGTAAAGGTGGGCAAAGCAACTCTCCATCCAAATTCTTTTTCTCTCTGGATTGGCCTCTAGTAATGGTTTTATCTCGTCAAACCATATTGTTTGGGAGCATTTAATCGAAGGAAAATATTTATCTTCTTTATCTTTTCTCTTTTTCTTTTCCCTACCGGCTTTTCTCTTTATACGAGGCATCTTGTCGCTGCAAAATTGTAAAACAATAAGCACTATCATAACAATAACCATCGAAAGTACTGACAATAACCAGTCATAGGAAAAAAAATATCAAAAATACCCACTGGGATAACAGAATAATACCGAAAATAGGCACTGGGATAACAGAAAAATACCGAAAATAGGCACTGTCATGACAGAAAAATACCGAAAATAGGCACTGGGATAACAGAAAAATATCGAAAATAGGCACTGTCATGACAGAAAAATACCGAAAATAGGTACTGTCATGACAGAAAAACACCGAAAATAGGCACTATCATTATAGAAAAATATCGAAAATTTACTGTCAGGACAGAAAAATACCGAAATATCGAAATTGCAATGTATTTTTCCCGAAATTAAGCACAAATCCATCGAAAAATGCAGTATAACATAACCATTGAAAATCATGAAAATGAGCTCAAAATCAACAATAATACCGAAAAAATAATGTCATAATTGAATAATACCGAAAATAAGCAAAAACATAACTATACCGAAAATAACCATTGATATCTGAAAATACCGAAAATGAGTAAAAATACAGCGAAAATGGTCGCAAGAACCATTGAAATTGCACTGTATTTTTGACGAAAATATACCCAAAAGGTCCAAAATGCACTTTAACTTACAATTGAAAATCACGAAAAATAAGCAAAAATCAACAATAATACCGAAAAACCACTGTCATAACCATCGAAAATGGTTACTTGAAAGCATCGGAAATCAAGTCGTTAACTGTGGGGCCCATTTTTAGGTTTGGAATTTTTTTTTAAAACCGCAAAAACTTACAGGGTTCTTCTTCTTCTTCAGGGTTGTTCTTCTTCTTCTTCTTCTTTGACTTCTTCTTCTTCTTCTTCTTCTTCTTCAATACGAAGCCCGTAGAGTTCCGGATGTCAAGGGTAACCAAGGGTTTTACTTTGGGGAAGGATTTGCAGGTTTCAAGGATTTCGAGAACTGAGGGTAACCGAGGGCTTCAGTTGGGGAAGACAGCAAGGGCAAGGGCTTCAGTTGGGGAAGACAGCAAGGGTTCGTAACCGAGCTTCAGCTTGAGAAGAAGGTAAGCAAGACAGGGGTATTTTGGGGAGAAAATGAGAAGGGGCAACACGTGCACTTGGCTCCCACGCGTGGGAGCCTACAAAAATATGTTTTGAAACCTGGAGCCCATATTCGGGTTTTTTCAAAATACGGAGCTTATATCCGTATTTTTCTCTAGGTTAAAGGTATCTACGACTTAAAAAAAAGGTCATATAATAGAATGTTATTTAATACATACATGTAAAAAAATATTGCCAAGGATAACCATTTTCGTTAAAATGGAGAAGAGACCCTAATGAAATCCAAGACACATCTCAGCAAGTTCAATTAATCGTGAAGGATAGTCATTTTCGTTAAAACCGAAACGACACCCTACTGAAATTTACATTATGCACGTGTGTTATAGGGAGAGAAATGTGAAAAATATATGAAAAGAGAGATGTGTAGAGTGGAGAGATAATTTATAAGAAATATATTCTCTCGAGTCCGCAAGAGCTCCAATCTCCCAAGCTAACCTCTAACCATTGCTCTAACCCCTAACCGTAGTTAAATGTAACCCCTAACCGTAGTTAAATGATATCCTAAGCAAATAATATATAGAGATACAGAGGATACAAGTATAATGGTGATTTTGACATTCTCTTTATAGTAGTAGAGAAACAATTTTGTCAATAATGATTATAATAGTAAAGATAGAGAAAATATTAGTGAAAGACACTTTTGTCATTCAATTTATAATACTAGAGAAGATAAGTGTAATTGGATACAAATAATTAAAACACCCATTAAGAATTCTAATACATAAACATTGTAATATTCATAGAAAGACATCAGAATCCCTTGGGAAAAAAAGATTTGCTAAAACGGAAATAAAGATATCAAATTCTTGCCAAGATAAGTGGAAGTTCCAACCAATAAGAACCCTAGTGAACCAAAAAAAAAAAGCTAAAGGTCCGGCATAAATTACTTGTTTTTCGAGACCCCATTATAAGTTCTACCCATATTCGTTCGATTGGTAAGAGAGTTCTTACTTCCCAAACAAATCCTCCTACATCTATATATAAACGCTAGTTCATCAAGAATACACAAGAAAAACATTTTAAATTATTGATTCATCGCCAGAGATGACTTAAAACCAATAGTTCATTACCTAATGGATCTTTCCATTCTAATACCATATCCGAGAGTAATCAATTTTTATCAAATCAATTTTTATTTTCAAATCTATTTTTATCCAATGAAACGCTATTGGATCAAATGACAAAGGCATTGTTGAGAAAGAGATGGTTTTGCCCTAATGAAATTATAATTGGATTCATGTAACTGAAGAAAAATTTCTCATTCCTTAGTCGGAAAGATATGTGGCATGAAAGAGGAATTAAGTGAAATAAAATTGACCGGATGGTAAAGTCGTGGAAACACTTCTAATATCTATGAATTAGAAAATCTATATATTAGAATTTTATTGTTTGGTTGAAATTTACAGAAAATATGACATAAATTTCAATTTACATATATGAGATAAATAGTTATTTTTTAGATATTCATACAAATAGGTTGTGCCAAATAACATATCCTTATTCTCAATATAAATCTATAAAATAAAGGATTCTAATAATTCTTACTAAGATTTAAGAAATTCGTATTATATTATAGACTTTAGTTACATAAAATATTATAAACTTTATATATTAACAAAAAAATTATTGATAAAAACGTTTTTATTTTTTAAAATATCATATTTTTTATTTCGATAATCAACTCTGAGAATTTATAACCATTATAAATTTTATTTAAAACATAAATTTAAGTTCAGATAAATATTCACTAAATTTTCTAAAAAACTATACTTATTTTTTAAAAACACTTTAATTTTTTTAAAATTATTTATTTAATTAAATATGCAAAATATTTAATTAGAAGTTACTTAATTAAATATAAATAATTTTATTTAAATAATAATTATTTGAAAATTATTTAATAAAAATATTTATATTTAAATAAATTATTATTTTATAAGAGTTAATATATGAAATAATTTTAGAAGGTTGAGAAATAATGTTAGTAAAATTACAGAAACTTTGTAGGTTCCAACTGGTTTAGTTGGTAAAGTCTCTTGGCGTCATACTAGAGACCAGAAATCGAATCCCACCTACATAAGGGTTAGGGGTTTATGGGAGGGGGAGTGCTACCCCTCATTGTGTAGCCTCCAATGAACCAAAAAAAAAAGAATTTATAGAAACTTTGGGCCAATTTTCAAAAACAAGATAATTGCAATTTCCGCCTTTGACAAAATGTGAGAATTGACATTTTTCCAACTCCCATGCAAATTGGAATTTTCAGGAATTAACACCAAATTTTGAATTCTTATTCTATAATTCCAATTCTCACCCTCAATTCATGAGATCTAAACGGGTTCTAATGATAATTTTTCAATAGTGACAAAACTCAATAAATGTTTTTATGGGTCATATTCTGGGTAATATTCTCTTTCTATATATGTGTATTGTAATACTAATTGAACTTAGTATTTAATGAGTTGTGTACATGTATATTGTTGATGCTAATGGCTTGCACAGCATGAGTAAAGTCAATATTTCTCTTCTTTCCAAAATGGGATGGAGGTTTATGAAAAAACCGGAAACTCTTTGGATTTCAGTTTTAAAAGGCAAGTATTTAAATCAAGCCAATATGCTAGACAGCAAGGCCAATCCTCACTCTTCTTATACATAGAAGAGCATCTTAAAGGGTCAAGCGTTACTTAGAAGAGGTCCCTGATGATGCTTTGTACAAGTCAGTTTCAGATTTTGTTAATGCTAATGACAACTGGAAACTAGGAGAATTTGAAAATCTTATTCCTAAAAGCATAGTCTTTCAAATTAGAGCTATTCAAATTTTCCAGGGTGAGAGAATCACAGAAGCTATGTCTTGGAGGGATTCGAGCAATGGAAAGTTTAATACCAAGACAACTTACAACATCATTGATAACCAACAAATCCCAGGGGAAGAAGAGGAGTGGAAAACCCTTTGGAAGTGTAAAGGTTCACCTCGAATGAAATACTTTATGTGGCTTGCTCAACAGGATAAATTATTCACAAACAAGGTTAGAGTCGCCAGAAAATTAACAGAGGATGAAACTTGTGGTGCATGTGGAGCTCATTTGGAGGACTCATTGCATGTCCTTAGGGATTGTCATCTTGCCAAATCTATTTGGAGTAAACTCATTTCGAGAGATTTTCTTCAGCAACTCTTTACTATGAGGTTAAAAGATTGGATAGATTCCAATTTAATTGGCAAAATGGGGGTGCTTCTGAAAAGGATTCCTTGGCAGGTATGTTTTGGGTATATTTATTCGACGCTATGGAATTGGCGCAACAAGCTTCTCTTTGATTAAGGGTTCTCCATCCCAAGGGATCCTATTTGCACTATTTTGGCTAAGGCTCTAGAATATGTGGAGAGTTGTTGTATGATGAACAATGTGCAATTCAAGCAACAAAGATTTATTTGACGACATTTCCCGCCTGCAGGGTGGGTTAAACTAAATACTGATGGCAGTTTGAGAGGTAACTCAGGGAAGGCTGCGGGTGGGGGCTTTATAAGAGATGATACAGGACGGTGGTTGACAGGATTTGGAGTGAATATTGGTATATGCACAGTTACAGTGGTGGAACCTTTGGCCATCTTTCATGGGCTCTCTCTGGCATGAGAGGAAGGCTTTAGAAAGATTTTTGTTGAATCAGATTCTATTGTTGCGGTAAATTTGTTGTCCAAGAGCCCAGAGAGGTTCGATCCTAATGGTCCCCTTATCAAAGCATGTAGAGCGTTGCTACTTAGGCCTTGGGATTGCATGTTACAACACTCATTTCGAGAAGGGAATTCTGCAGCCGATTGGTTGGCAAACTTTAGTCATTACGGACAACTCAGACTTACTGTTATGAGGGATCCTCCTACGGGGTTGATTCCCATCATCCAAAATGATATCATTAGGGTTTCCTTGCCCCGGGCTTGTAGTAAGTTTTGTGGGTTCTCCCACCCTTGAATACCAAAAAAAAGAAAAATTCAGTTTATTGACCGAACGAGCACAAAAATCAAGCTCAATCTCAGCTCGTTTAATAGATAAACAAGCTCCAACGAGCTCTTAAAGAGCCAAGAGGATACACACTACCACTATCAGGTTTAGTGCACCGTTCCTGTTTTATTTTGTAGTGAGAATTAATCAATTATTGCAAACCAAAACTTGTCATAGAGGCCTCTATGCCATGGTGAAATTGTCTAGCATAATATCTCTTACAGCCTTGTTGTTGAGATATCATAATGTGTGATGGAGGAGAATCAAGAGCAGGGGTGTCAATCTGGCCCTCCGAAGCTTGCAAAAAAGAGGTCTTTTTTATTCTTAGAGCAAGACCAGCATGATTATGAAAGGCCCTTTGACTTGAGGATCGGGCCTGATAAGACCTAAGCCTTTCCCTCCCCGCCCTCACTTATCTAATGTCTATATAACCTTTTATAAAAGAGCACAGTTTCAATTCGTTCAACCAAGACTTTATTCTCATTATATCCTTTATTGTTTAGTTCATTCCCCATAATACTTTTATTCCCACCAACTTCCTTAAGAGATCAAATCACAACCAATTGTGATTGAACTTAGGGAGAGTTCCATCCCCACAATCACAAAATACCAAATATGGTTACCGGACCGGTCTTCGAACCGGCTAAGCCTCCAGTTCCCGGTTCGTCCAGTTCAACCGGCCGATTCGACCGGTCCAACAGTGGAACCCTCAAAACCACTCATTCAGAGCACCCTTGTCTTGCTTCACCATTGGATCATCCTAATAAGAGATCTAAGGGTCTAAAATCACTCTTAACATGTGCAGAGAAAAGGACTTGAATTGACATATTTGGATTTGAAAGGATTTTGAGTTTTGACAAGAGAGAAGGGTGGACAGCTAGCTCTCTGTCTCTCTTGATATTTTTTGGTTTTGACCTTTTGGATTGTCTCTCTTAAGATTTTTTGGTTTTTGCCTTTTGGTTCTTTTGGCTTGTTTGATCTCTAAAGAAGAGAGGAGAGGAAAGGATGCTCAAGAATCAAAGACTCGAGCACTTCTCCTGGGTTGCAACTTCCATCCAGTAAATTCTTTTTTGTTTTGGACCTTTGGTTCGTTTGAACTGAAGAGAGGAGAGAAGAGGATGCTCAAGACTCAAGCATTTCTTTGGGTTGTCAACTTCCATTCGTGTATATATATTTTTTTTTTTGGCTTTTACCTTGTGGTTTGTTTGAGCTGTAGAAAAGAGAGGAGAGGATGCCTCAAGACTCAAGAACATGCTTCTAGGTTGTCACCCTTCTACTCTTTATCATGTAAGCTTTTTATGTTTTTTATGTATTAAATGATTTCAATTTGTTTTTTTCCCCCTTTTTTTGGTGATCTGTTTCTTGGATTTTTATGTGGAGAGGGGTTGGAGTATTGTTTTTAGATTTTCCGGCATTATGACTGGAAATATTGCTTGAAAATGGAGCTAGAGTTCACACACGAACGGTTAATGGAACCGGTGTCCGGTTCCCGGTTCAACCGACCGGTTCTCACGGTTCGACGGCAAATGGCCGGTTTGAATTTCAGCCGGTTTTGAGGGTTTTGGGAACCGGCGAGGGGGGGTTCCCTGTTCCACCAGTTCTACCGGTCGGTCCGGTCCGGTTCTGACAACACTCGTTCAACCAAGAGTTAGATACACCCTTATGGTTAGTTTTCTTCCAAACACATCCCCTTCCAAAATTTAATACCGAAAATACCCCTTATAATTTGTTTTATTTCCAGCGCATCCTTAACAAGAATTTGATACCAAAAATACCCCCACATATATTTTTGTATTCCCAACATGTCTCATAACAAGAATTTGATACTCAAAAACACCCATCATGATTTTTTTATTTCCCATAATACTCCTCATAATTTATTATTCTCAATTTAATTCCGAAATTATCTCTATGATTTATCTTTATTCTCAACATGTCTCGTATGATTTTTTATTTATTCCCAACATGTAATGTAACAAGAATTTGATGAAAGCACGCCCCTCATGATTTTTTAATTCCAAATTTTGATATCCAAAATATCCCTCATTAAAATACCTTTTATAATTTATTTTATTCCGAACACATCCTTACTAAGAATTTGATATTAAGATATACTCTCATAATTTTGTTTGATATTGAAAATACCTCCTTGATTTTTTTTATTCCCAATACGTCCTGTAATAATAATTTGATACCAAAAATATCATCTTAATCAATAATCTTGCACGTGCACAACCAACTAGTATTATATAATAAATAATTGGGCATGATTCTCTACGCTTACATGTTTCGTTGAGTGGGATGTGCACGCTCCTCCAAGCCGCTATGTGTCCTTTCACTCCATCATTAACCTTAGTTAAGCTTCATTAATTAGGGGTTAATGTAATTTTTTCTTCAAAATATCAAGGTTAGATTCATTAACCCTAGGGGTTAGTGAATCTTAACCACAATTAATGGGGGTTAAATGGGACACATGGCGGCCTGAAGGGGTGTGCGCGTTCTACGAATTTCTTCCAACTGACTTAACACATTAACCACACATACTAAACATATTATGAGGGATAATGTCTCTTCTTCAAGTTTCTAAACCAAATTCAACTAAGTAAAGTTTGGGGTATGGTGGTAATTTTTGCTAACTCCCTTTATAAAATATCTTGGAGCTCCCTACTAAGTGGACCTTGGAAGTATCTAACATTGGGGGACATGGAAGTATAATACGAATACATCATGGCTCATGAAATAAAAACAGAGGAAAAAGAAGATATAGTTTCTTAATGATTACAATTTTTAAACACTAATATTGGGGAGAGAATATCAATAAAATACGACTCTTGAGATGATATAAACAAGTAATGCAATTAATTAAAAAGATAATAAATACACATTCAACAATGTCTTATTCACACCCCCGCCTCATGCCTGAGTGGTAGGGGTTTGGCCTTCAATGGAGGGAGGTCGGGGGATCCAATCCCCCCAAGGGGTATGAGTTGCAAGAGCTCCAATGCCGTAGATAAATGATGCCTACACCAAAAAAAAAAAAATCTTATTCATGGCATAACCAACTAAAGGACTTGGTTTTAGGGTTCAAGGGAAAGTATTAAATCCCATTAGAGAAAACTTAAGCAAGAATTGCTTTCAAGTTCTAAAGCAATCTAATCCACTAGATAAATAACCATAATAAGTTCAAATGAATTCAAAGGTTCAAATCAATACTGTTTGAAGTTTGAGCATTTTCAAGCCAGACAGAATAACCAAAACCGTTTTCCTAGAGGTTTTGAAACATTTTATTCACAAAGCAGACGGAATAGTCTAAAACTTAAACCACCAAAAGAACACCTAATCCACCAACTTAAACTCAGCTTCAAATATATAAAATTCCACATAAATTTGACCATCTTTTATTTTTCTAGAATCAAATAGAGTTAAGACTTAAGAACTGTGAGCCATTAAGATAAATCTGAAACCCAATACAATATAGCACATTTAACAAAGAGAACCCAAATGCCAAATCTCCAAAACCTATAAAAAGACATTTCAATGCATCCAAGAAGTACAAATTTAAACCATTAATCTCTCAAAACTGATACCAAGTCCCCTGAACCAACAATATATATTTCGAGATGTATTACAGTAAATTCCAATAAGTACAAATAAAAACCATTAATCTCTCAAAACTGATACCAAGTCCCCTGAACCAACAATATATATTTCGAGATGTATTACAGTAAATTCCAATAAGTACAAATAAAAACCATTAATCTCTCAAAACTGATACTAAGTCCCCTGAACCAACAATATATATTTCGAGAAATATCACTGTACATTCACAATAAATTTTATATCTTGGAAAGACTATCCAACCACAAAAATCATGTTCTTGGATGATCCTAACCATCTACCAGTTTCTTGGATTGGGAGTCATGTCGATGATCCTAACAGTTTCTTGGATTTTACCATATATTGGTTATATATGGTAAAACAACGAATTTTCAGAACAAAAAATAATTAAGAATAAATTGAAGAGTACAAATAGTGGTTTGTAAGGGAAGGTCCTGTAAAGCCGCCCCCAGTGTGTAGTAAAATCCCCATAATCCTAATAATTGTAAGTAGTAATATATTTTTATTAAGAAAATATAGAGAAATGTTGGAATATATATTAGATACGGAATTTTAGTGACGGAATTTGTTTCCGTGTCTATAAGTGAGGTATTAGAGACGGAAATATTTCTGTCTCTAGTATTCCGTTGCTAGTCGATAGTTTTGTTTGTAGTGTTTGAAACATTTAATTGATCACAATAGATAGCCCTGCTGCAAATGGGGATGCGGAAACTTACTTTAGTAGTCGGCAATAAGCATTATGAGGACTTCGAAAAACTTTATATCCCCTAACCCCCCATATACCCCTGCCCAATAAAGAAAAAGAAACAAAACATAATCCTCCACTCTCATTTGCTGTGTCCCAAGTGCACTAACATTGGATAGTGGGCTCAATCTTGTATTAACCTGCACATTAGTCTTTTGATCCCTTCTTCTTTGATTGTTTCATTTTATTTCCAGTATATTTGTGCAGTTAAAAGCCATATCAAACATTTCCCTGTAGAAGCTATACCTTCTAAGAAAGATGTTATCAAGGGTTTCTGAACCACCAGCCAAGAAGTCATTACATAAAGAGTAGAGCAACTCAAAGCAAAATGGGTAAGGAAGGGAATAACAATAGGCATTTAGGAATAAATAGCATGTGAATCATCATGCATTCATCATCTGGATGAGTTCCATTCCTTTTTCTCTTCTCCTCAGAGCAAAGAAGCATCCAAAGGAGCTACAGTAGCAGAAGGATAAAACTTACAAGATCCGAACCCAAAAAATGAAAAATCACAAAGCCATCCTCTCTCTTGAAATCCATAACACAGTTAACACCTGAACGATTATCCATAATCGGAGGACAAACAGTAGTTACTTCAAAGTTTATAAACTGTAATTACTAACATTAGGGGACATGGAAGTATACGAATACATCATGGGTCATGAAACAAAAACACGTAATGAGAGGAAATAGATGGTGAAATCAGAGAACAATCTATAGTTTCTTCAAAGATCACAAATTTTAAATAATAATATTAGGGAGGGAATATGAATACATTATGGCTCATGGCTCATGACTCATGACTCATGACTCATGAGATATAAACAAGTAATGCAATGAAATAGATGATAAATATACATTCCAAGCTTCCTGCATTGAGCATCTTCTCACAAACAGACCAGGCCAAATCGAAGATCGAACGCTTACAAAGTGCTTCAATAGCATAATAGTAAGAATCTGCATTCGGTTCACAACCGAATTCCTCAAACTTGTTAAAAACTTCTAGTCCAGCCTTACCTTTGCCCAGCTTCCAAAATAGAGATATTGACTCATTGAGAATTTCAGTGTTTAATACACCTCTTTCTTTCACGCCAATTTCCTTAACCAAGTCCCACAAAGAATATGCTTCCTTCTTCCTAAGACCGGTACTGATGGCCCCAACAATGGGATCTAAAACTCGATTAGTTAGCAAAAAATTTGGACCCATTTGAAAAAACAAATTAAATTCTCACCTGGAACAAGTGGGGTTTGGATTACTCTCAGTACAAATTCCTCATTTACAGTCAAATCCATCTTATCAAGGCTCGATTCTAAAGACCCATCTAAACTACTCTGAAGAAGAGATAAGACATTCTCTACTTGCTCGTTATCAATCTCGGCAAGTTCAACTGATGTTTCTTCAACAAATTCTTCGGAGACAAAACTACCCATCTGATCATCCACGTTGTTCCTCTCCTTATCCGTATCATCTTCGAAGTTCGTTGACGACGAATCCAGCTCTTGCGAAATAAAACTGCGATTTTAATCAAAGATTACTGAAGAAGGTTCGGATTCTTCTGAAACAAAGCTGTCGTTTGCATCAAAAACACCATTTCCACCAGTAGAAGAAGAATGTGATTCAGTTTGAGCTTGGTTACTAGAATCACGAGCATTAGGGATTGAATCGAGAGAGAAGAATCTAGGGTTTTCGTAAACGGTTTGTTTCCTGAGACCCATATAGAGAAATGTGAAGATGGAGATCGAATCAATGTAAGGGTTTTACAAGGTACCTGGTTTTGAATTCAAGCAGTGGTTTGTTGCAGCTGAGATCCGAAAGCCTTTTTCGGGTCGGGTGGAAGTAAAACATCATTCGACCCATCTCTATTTTCATGGATTTCTCGAGATACGGCTTCGGATTTTCTCTAGCGGAAGCCCGATGTGGGCACTCGGGTGTCCACGCATCATTGAACATGTGGCGATAAAATATAAAATAGAAAGCTATATCAAGTAGGAAGAAATCAAAATCAGGAGAAGAAAATAAAATGACTTAGTTTTTATTTTATTGCCGCATGTCCAATGATGTATGGACACCTGAACACCCACCTCAGGCATGTCAAAGAAAGTCCGAAGCCTTCTAGGTTTTGTTACAGTATCCATAAAATCGACATGGATAGGAATTAGTATCTGGGATGCTTGTGCCCATACGGAGCCACCCAGTAATTTTTATTTGTTTATATTTGGTGGGCCCTACAATACCAGATATCATTTACCTATGTCAATAGAGTCAACTGGTCAGAAATTAGCTGGGTAATGGAACAGTTGCAACTCTTACCCCTGGGGGATTAGATCCCCAGACCTCCCCCTTAAGAGGCCACAACCCTTACCACTCACGCAACAGACAGAGCCACCCATTAATAATAATAATAATAATAATGGAACTTTGTGCAAAGTTTCCTCATTCCTCCTGGCTCCTGTTATATGAGTTACCACCCCTTGTCCACTTATACTATCTTAAACATTGGACTGCATTATCCAATTGAAATAAAATAGTACAGTCGAAATTGCATTGTACATCTAAGAATAAATTTAAGAAAGACATGATCCCAATGATACTTGACATGTCCCTCCTCTTCAAGGTCCATCACAAAGGAAACAAAAACCAAGATTTACTTTACCAGGAATAAAACGGGAGCTACACGAGTGCAGTCAGGCACAACCAATAGGGCAAGTGTTGCTTCCCTTAGTTTTATTTGGGATGTTATCATGTTTTATAAGTGAAATGTTTAGTGTTAAAACTATTTTTAAATGTGGATAGGTTCCAAGTAGGCAATCTATCACCACCCCCCGCAAAAAAAAAGTTCAAAAAGAAGTCACCTCCACACAAGGGTGGCAATGGGCTGCGGGTTTGGGCTTGAATTTTGATAATATTTTAAAATATGTCTAGTTACCTGACATATGGACAAAGCTTGAAGCCCGAACTCGGCTCCATTGCCACCCCTACCTACGGCTGTAAACGGATGTGAATATTATCCGTATCCGATTTGCATCTGAATCCATTTAGTTGAATAATTATCTGAATAGGTATCCGGTGGAGCAAAATCGGATAGTAAATTTACTATCCGTTTATAATCAGATACTAGTATATCCGACCAATTATAATATATATAATTTTAAATTCATAAAACTAATGTAACCTTTAAAATATATGTTTAAAACAAAATTATATATTTTTAATTTTTTAAATATTAATTTACATTTTTTTAAAAGTAATCGCATAATTAAGATATTATCTTAATTTGAATATTTTAATCAAAGTCGAACACAGGATATCATATTTCACTATCGGTCAGATATTTATTCGGATTCAGATATTCAAATATATAATCAGATACGAATTCGGATATACCACAATCCAGGCGCGGAGCCAGGGGGTGGGGGGGAGACCATGGTGCCCCCCCCCCCCCCCTAAGCCTCCCCCTGACCTCCCCAATTTTTATTTTTTATTTGTAAATCCTTAGTGTTGTAGTATGAATAGTGGGCCCCTCTGTAAGCACCCCATTTTTACATCCCCCCCATTTAACCATGGTTTGCTCCCCCAAACCCTAGGTCAAGTGATCGTCAGTCAATCTTAAATTATTCCTTCTTAGTAATAATTCCGTAGAATAGTACTAGTAAGGGTATCGTTCCTCTGAGGACTGCGCTGGTTTCGTTGCTTTTTATTCAGATTAATTTTAAACTAATAATTGAGGCAATTGAATTTTGATTTGATTAAACTAAAACAATGAATTAAACTAATTTAAATGAAATTTCTAAATTAAACTAAAAACAATTGGATTTTTAAATCCTTTTAGAGAAAAAATCTAGGGTTTTCAAATCCACCACTAACCTAATAACTAATCCCTATTTTAAATTTATTATAACCTCTTAAATTGTAAACATTCCAGTTAGAGTGACAGCACGTCCCCTCTCAACTGCTCAAGAAAAGTTCAAGGGATTATATCCTTAGAATATCGTATCTTCGGTTAGCACGAATGATACACACTAATCTACGGTTGTGTAATCACTCGTCTTCCCTTAGCATAAAATATCTTCAGATTTAATCTCTCGATATTTTAAAACCATTGCATAAAACCTATGTTTAAATTCTAACGAAAATTATCACAAGTGATTTTAATCCCAATTTCATTATACCTAAGACAAGGTTGAGAATTCCATTGAAATTAAATATAATTCAAATAAATCCGGTTGTTTGAAAACAACTCTCTCATTATACAATCAATGTCTTACAATGCAGAGAATTAAAATAAAAATAAAATAAATGACACAGTTACTTGACTAGGGTTTCATCGAAACCCTAGAGTGGAAATTAGTTCATCGCGAGGGAGGTATGCAACATCTTCATAGACAAAGCTGCAGCACTTCTCTTCATGACTTCCTTGATCTCCAGAGCTTCTCTTCTTCAGATCCAAAATCTCTACAAATTTCTCTCTCTCTCTAATGATAATGGCTAAGAATTCTCCTTTTTATAGAGAAAGATAGAAAGATAGAGTCCTTCTAGAATAAGGAGTTTTAATTGAGGTACAACTCTTCTTTTTCTCTCTCTAAACTCTCTTAGGGTTGAATGAGGATTAAACCATCATTTAGGAAGACAATAATAGAGTTGGAAAGTGTTTAGAAGTACTAAAACACTATTCACGAAACACTATTCACGGAATATTATTTCACCCTATTTACAGTTTTGCCACTGAACTTCAAATAATTCTAGAGAGCTCAATTTTAATCGGATTGACCCGAAATTTTAAACATAGCTCATTTAGGTCATCTAGAATCTACCCAAAAAGTTTCATAAACTTTGGATAAATAAAAATTACCAAACTACCCCTCTATTGATAGAAGTGCGATTTTGGCCAATCGATTTATCAGGGTAGATTTCTGCGATTTCGCTCTCTTTTCTTCTTCTTTCTTTTACTCTTCTTTTTTCTGAGATTTTTGGAGTCTTTGAAGCTTGTAAATCTTCCATTTTATCTTCTTTTCCTCGTATGAACCTGAAATAAGAATAAACAACCAAGTAGCATAAAATAATATAAATAATTACTCTAAATGATTAGCAAGTTAAGTTTGAGGTGCTTTTATGTATAACATTTAGCACCGATCATCAAGCACAAGCCCTAAATTTCAAGTTTAAGCCCTAGGTCAAGCTCCATGGGCTCAAAGCCCGTTTACAAAGTCCAAGCCAAAAAACCATGAGCCAAGGCCTTGGGTGGGCCCAAACTTGGGCCCACAACCCTTAGGGGACCAGTTGGGTGGGTCCCACATTTAAAGTTCCAATATCAGGCGACAAACACCCCAAAACAGTAACCCAATTTAAGCGTTCGGCTCGCATGTGCGAGGGATTAGCCCAAAATAGCTAAATCTCTGTTTGGCGGTAATTAGATTACCGCCACTCCTGATATAGCCTTCATCAGGAATGGTGGTAATCCGATTACCGCCACCCTGAAACTCTTGCAATTTGCCTATCAGCAGCTCCTCCACCACCTTGGGTCTGCTCCCATTGGTCCCCCACGCCATCCTAAATGCCCATACTGCCCCCGAGGCCTTCCCTTCTATCCTATAAAGCCACCCCCCCTCCACAGCTTCTCCCACTCTGAAATCACACTACCCAAACCCTGTCAAAACTCAACCAAGTTGATCTCAGCCTTCCATAGCCCCATCTCAGGAGTACCTTAGGACATCCCAGGAGTTGTCTCAGCTTGTCTCCATCCCCTGTTGCTCATCACTACTGCATCCCCCACTGCTTAGCCACTGTTGGAGTGCAGGCCGAGGGGTAGGACCCCTCATCCATTGTGTTCTCTTTGGTCAAGCATTGTAAACCCTTGGTCCTATTCCAGGGTTTTTTACTTTTTGTTTTATAGCTCCTTGCATCCTGGGATAGAGGTCCCCCTTCCTCACTATAGGTATGGGGGATCCTCTAAAGGGTTGATAACTTGGGTGCACACCCTCCACAGCGTGGCTATTTCCTTATAACATCTGGGGGACCTTCAGTCTATGAGGGATCCCCTAGCATGGCCCTGGTTCATTCTCAGGAAGCAAAAATTTGATTTCAAGCGTTTTCTAGTAATGGCGGTAAACTGATTACCGCCATTAGTGGACCATATTTTACAGTAATTTTATCTCGCTTTTTGGTGTGCCCTGGTCCAATCCAGGGCCATGGTTGGCTTCCCTGACCTCCCTTCTACCTATCCTGAGCTTTACAGGAGCCCTAGACCCCTTAACCATGGTTAAAATACCCTTGGTTTGCAAGCTGTCTAAATGGCGGTAGATGGACTACCTCCATTTTGTGATTTTTTGTAGCAGGTTATTCCAGGCCCTATTGGGCCCATCCCAGACCAGTTCAGGGCCCACCATGAGGCTCAGGACATCTTGAATATTCCCCTAACTTGCCCTAAGGGTCTTTAACCTGACCATATCCCCTTGCAAACTCAATGCAAAAAAGCCAGTTAATGGCGGTAGTACGTCTACCGCCATTCCAAACAGTGTTATGTTTGGAATGACGGTAAACATTTTACTGCCACTCCTTGTGTATTTTGATTTTGGGCCCAAAACTGGTAAGAGGCCAATCTAGGCCCTGCCACGTGTTCTGGGCCCCACTTTTGACCTGACAACCTGCTTAACTAGGGTTAACCAAACCCTAGTTACATTTTAACCATTGTTAAGTTCCTTAACCCTTATGAAAAATCCCGTAAAATACCAAAAAAATCAAAAGGATATAAAAAGACCAAAACATACCCGGGTTCGACCAAAACATGCTTTTTAGGATTTCTTAACCATGATTAGCCCTTAATCATAGTTAACTCCCTTCTAACCGTGGTTAGACTTGACTTTGCACTTGACCAACCCGGTTAACTAAATCCTATCCTTCGGACTAGACCCTTGACCACCCTATGCACACACACACATACTCTAGCCTTGACACGGGCTCATGTGCCAGAACTACGCTCGATCTGATCTCACCCCAATGTGAGTACGTAGGCAACTCAACCCGGGTTCGACCCTAGCCATCTAACTTTCTCTCTTTCTTGGATTAGCATTGTAAGCACCCCAATTTTGCACCCCTTTATCTCCTTACATACCTCTAAAATCCCTTTAAAAAAATCATTTTTTAAAACCCTCTTTCCACGTGCTTCGATTTCCGAGAAATGCCCCTTAGGTAAAACATTGACCAAAATGCCCCTAGGGTGAAAAATGACCAAAATACCCCTGAAAAAGTGCTAAAAAGTTTTCATTTTGTTTAAAATGATTTCATAAAATTTTTGGTAAATTTTGGCTATTTTTGGAGTTAAATTAAACTTAAAACGGTTGAAATTGATTGAAATGCCCCTGGAGTGTAAATTGACCAAAACGCCCCTGAAAAGTTCTGAAAAATCCACGTTTTATCTGAAATATTATTCTGGATTTTACCAGTTCAATTTAGACTATTTTTGGGCTCAAAATGTGCTTAAGATGATAAAAACAGTTTTTCGGAAAATAGGAGTATAAACAAAAAACCCAAAAAATCAGTTTTTTGAAGGGCCAAACAGGCCCTAAGGGGCAAGCTCGCCCTTTTAAAAGGCGCGGGACCATGTCGGCACCTCTTCCATGGCAAACTTCATTTTTTATTATTATTTTTGTTCACAATTAAATATATTAAAATCTCGCCGTTTAAAAAGGCGCGGATTTAAAAATATCCCGTCGACGCGTTGCCGACTCACTGTTCGCACCGCTTTACTATTCATTAAAATATAATAAATCGCACCCTTTAAAAAGGCACGGGCACTACTCCGAGACCCTATAAATACCCCTCCTCCCTTCCTTCAAAAATCATCCATTTTTCACTCCTCTCCTTGGTTTTTCGAGTTCCACTTCCGAAACACCAAATTTTTTTAGTTTTTTTGGAGAATCCTTCTTTGTCCGAAAGTTCGCCGTACTTTCGGGCAGGTAATCCCTCTATCCCTAATCTTGCTTTCAAGTTTTTTTGCTTTATTAAATTGCTTAGTTTCTAGTTTTTCTTTAATATCTAGTTTAGACTGCTTGCCTGTCGAACCTCTGTCCAAATTCCGGTTCAAATATAGCCTCGCCTAGTCGAACCTCTGCCCAAATTCCGGTTCAAATATAGCTTCGCCTAGTCGAACCTCTGCCCAAATTCCGGTTCAAATATAGCCTCGCCTAGTCGAACCTCTGCCCAAATTCCGGTTCAAATATAGTCTCGCCTAGTCAAACCCCTGCCCAAATCCCGGTTCAAATATAGTCTCGCCTAGTCAAACCTCTGCCCAAATCCCGGTTAAAAACTAGCCTCGCCTAGTCAAACCTCTGCCTAAATCCCGGTTAAAAACTAGCGTTGCCTAGTCGAACCTCTGCCCAAAATCCCAGTTCAAAGCTTGCCTTGCCTAGCGAAACCTCTGTCCGATTAAAGCCCTAGTTAAACCCAATTAATCCCAGTCAATTCTAGTTAAATCCTAGTTAATCCCAGTTAAACCCAGTTAACCCTAGTTAACCCCAGTTAAACCCAGTTAAACCCAGTTAATCCCAGTTAAACCCAGTTAATCCCAGTTAAACCCAGTTAACCCTAGTTAACTCCAGTTAATCCCAGTTAAACCCAGTAACCCTAGTTAATTCCAGTTAACTGTAGTTAAACCCTGATTAAGCCCTAATTAACCCTAGGTAAACCCTAGTTAAATTCTAGTTAAACCCAATCTATTCAAACCCTCGTCAGAGCCTCAGTTCAAAACTTGTTCAAATCCCTACCTCGCCAGGCTCCTCAGCACGAGCTTAAAAGGCCACATCGCTCCTCAGCACGAGCTTAAAAGGCCACCTCGCTCCTCAAATAGGAGCAACAACCCTCAAACCTTTCAATTACCCACAAACCAGTCCAATCAAATCAAACCATCAACTCCTTTCCGGAACTACGTGTGGCTTGATTCCACTAACTGTGGATACGTAGGCAACCCTGATCGGGTTCAGCTCCCCTAAGATAGAATCCTTTTCCATTTCTACCCTATCACTCTCAATTCATTTATTTCAGTCAATATTACATTGCTCAGCATATAGATCGAATTGCAAGTTTCTTATACGGTTTCCTTTATTTGATTCAGACTTAGAGAGTAGGTAACCATCTCCGGATGGGAGTTTAGGGGTTCCTAACACCTTCCCCTAACTCAAATGAATCCCTTATCCTGACCTCTGATTTCTAGACCATGCCTTATTCAACAAATTCAGGGACCTATTTCCCTCAGAATTAGATAGGTGGCGACTCACAACTCAATTACAATTTATCACTATTCCTTATTGGGATTTATCCTGATCGGGAAGGGAGGGTAAAATCCAGGTACTCACAAGCACTTGATTAAACAACTTAGACATTTTAATTAATATTGAGATTAAAATTGACTTAAATTTAGAGAGTAGGTAACCATTGTAAAATGGGGGTCCTTAGGTGCCTAACACCTTCCACGAGACTTAACCGAACCACTTACCCTAATATTTAATAGACCATTTACCTTATCCAAAACAAACTCGGGACCTATCCCATTGAATGAATAGGTGACGACTCTAAAGTCAAACCATTTAGTGAGTAAAATCTTCGTACTCACAGCTCTAGCGACTAAGCTAGGGACTTTTGGTTCAAGTCGGAACCTATACTTAAGCCAAATTAATCTCAACACTAATCAAAATGCTTAAGTGCTTAGTCAAACACTAATCCTTCTTATCTTTTGGGTGTTCATTGTAAATATGCATCTCATTCATACTATAATAGTATAATCAACCCAATACATTTTAGACAGACTTATTACGCTAACGGCTGCTGGATGATGATCCTCAGTGTCAGTGGCTTAAACGTCTTGGAGGTCTGCGGAATTACGCCAAGTGGGTGATGACCCTCAGGAAATGATTCTGAACGCTCTCGTTTACACCAATCATCCCTTTTCAGGTATGTTCTATACCGGGAAGTAGCATATACGGTGTTAAGTGACCCTCATCCTTTTAGGAACACACCTGCATTACACCATCATACATACATCTAAACTAGGCTTTGGTATTGTCTAAAAGTAGCCATCCTGGAGAGAATTCTAAACTTTAACCTGTTTGCACCCTATAAATGACCTCAATTACGGTTGACTATCCGGGTACATTCTACCCTGATAACCACCCACCCGGGGGCATGTACTGAGCCTCTTTGTTGTGCTTGTAATAAAGCACACCCTACCCTACTTCCCGACATAGCATATAGGATTCAAATCTCAGATAGATAGGTCTTCATCGGACCTACCTCTACCATTGACCTGATGGGCCCTCGGTTCCCATCAACCCAGGTAAAGCATATCAGACCTCCGTTCGTCTGCCCTATCGGATCACATGTGTCTTGTCACATCCAATAAAAAATATATATATATATATCTCTCTTGCATGTCATTCCAAGCTTCCAGACTAGGGGCATTGCCCCTATGTCATTTAGACTGTGTTGGGTCATTTGCATGTTTTCCAACTCTCCCGCTCATATCTATTCCGGCTCTTATTCCATACCATTCCATCTTTTGAGAAGAAGACCCTAAGTCACAGAAAGCGTGTATCTATCAACGAACTACAGTATGGAGCAAATAGATGACCATGAAATCGATCCGGATACCCAACATCACAGCAACAGGCCTCAGATCTTGAAGCTAGAACATCCCAGAATACCTAGAACATTGAAGTGCTGAAGAACATCTTGCAGGACTTTATGCAGGCCATGACCCATGCTTACTCCTCCTCCAACCCTCGACTGGCCGATGTGCCAAACTCATCACAGTCCAATCCTCCATATATCATCAATCTTATCCCACCACCACCTGCTATTAACACCCTACCACCCGTTCAACCCTAATAGCTACATACCCTCAACATCACCCCACCACCTACCTAACTGCGATTCGACTTTACTTTTAACAATCCACCTCTACCTATTCAACCACAACCCATTCCCCACATCACACCACCCATCATAGAGCAATTTGAGGAGGAAGAAGTCAGGGCTGACAATGAACCTTATGCTGGGTTTGCTCACATATCTTCCAGTTCGTAACAGATCCCTGATGCCTACAAAGAAAGAATTAAGAAACTGGATGAGTTGGTGAGAATGTCTCAGGGAACCCACAAACCAAATGATTTCAGAGACATATGCATGAACCTAGGGATTCAATTGCCTAAGGATTTCAAGATACCTGATTTTGAAAAGTACAATGGGAAGGGATGTGCTGAGATGCACTTAAGAGTTTACCGCAGAGAGCTTTTCCAGCTGGAACATGAAAACAAGCTCTTGGTAGAGTTATTCCAGAATATTCTGAAAGGGGCAGCCCTCTAGTGGTTCACTAAGGTGGATCCGAACAAAGTCCGAACTTGAGAGGGTCTCTGTGAGACGTTTCTGACTAAATATTCTTACAATGTTGATCTAGTCCCTCAGATGGTAGATTTGAAAAAGATATCCTAGAGGGACAATGAGACCTTCATCAAATACTCTGTTCAGTGGAGAGAAATAGATGGAAAAATGAGCACCCCTCTGCCGGAAGTTGAGCAAGTGATCACTTTCCTCCGCACTCTCAAGCATCCACTTAAGACCCTTTTGACAGTACAACCTATTTCAGATTTCAGTACCATGGCCAAGTGCGATGCCCAAATTGAGGTGACAATGGACAATATAGGGGCATTCGACATGTTCCAAGGATCAAAGGGTGCATCCTCTTCTCGTGCCCCCTACCTCCAAGAAGGGATAACAGAAGGAAAGAGAATGACGGATAAATGGTCGCGGCCATTCGAGTCCCCAACTTACCTCAACAACCTCGGCAGCCTTGGCAACCCTAGCAAGCTCCTCAGAATCAAGGAAGACTCTTCTGTCACCAGATGACATTTGAACAGAGAAGAAACCGGGCTTTCACACTAATCCCATACTCTTTGACAACACTCCTCCCTTTCCTGTTGGACAAGAAATTGATCACCCTAAATGAGCCACAACCTCTACCGGCAATTCTCCCAAAGGATTACAGGTTGGATCAGTACTGCAGATATCACCAGTCACCAGGGCATCCTACAGATCGATGCTTTGATTTCAAACATGTTGTCCAGGACCTATTGGAGACATATGCAATCTGCTTTGCACCAGGGAATGCCAACATCACTCAAGTCCTTCTACCCAACCATGCTACGCCTAGAAATTAAGGTGCTTCAGCTGGAATCTTTACAGTCTAATTTTGAGCAATTATCTTTTTTGGTCAAATATCAGTGTTTTTGTCTATCTCTTCTTTGGTCCTGCAGTCGGCCACAGTGACCCATGTCAGTCCCTATCCCCAGTCTAATCATTCAATAGCTAGAGGCCCTTACTTCAGTTACTTTGTATTCAGGTCAGTGGCCAATGACATTTGTCTTAATTGTCTTTTGTCGAGTCTAGTCTGTTCACCCGATGATATCTTAATGTAATGACTCTTTTAAATCAAATTCTCTTTGTGCTTCGAGATGCCTAATTTGGGAACTGAACTAGCTTCTAGTGCCTGTAAGGAACAATTTGATAAAGCTTGATCACTCAAATCAACGGATATTCTTTTAGGATTGAACATCCAAGACAAGAACAACATGAGAACTGAATACCTCTCTGAGCCATCAAATGTCAATCAACTGAAATATAGATGATGCAATGACCATATATGCTCTTGACCAATCAAGGAAATGATAGGAGACCATCTTTTGATACCCCTCTCAACACCTCGTTTACTCATGCTATATACATCCGCTAGTTTGACCGTTGAGCCTGATAGTCTTTCTTTCAAGTTCCACACAGGGCACCCTATGAAAGTCAAGGAACAATGCAAAAGAACAAACCCGCAAAGAGCAACAACATCAAAGTGGATTTTTAGCCGAACTATGTTTTGACCTGATACCTATTTGGGTACGTAGGCAGCCTAAAATCAGGTTTGGTCATAACACAGCAAATGTTCACAATACAGGGCAACCATGTGTAAAAAAAAAAACGAAGGAAAAAGAAGAAAAAAAAAGAAAAGTACTTGGTCGAAAAGAGAAACAAAGCTTCACCAAAGGACAAGATACAGAAGCTGGTTCTATGCCAACAATGAGCAAGTATCATAGGGTGCCCTATCCTTGCTGAAACAGTAAATTTGAGCCTTATGTCGTTTCTAGCCAACCCACGTTTCGTCCAAGAAATTAAGCTCTCCTTGATCTTCGAAAGGACTTGAGCATCAATGGTCAAAAGTATTTGTCTCCGTTGCCTGACATGCAGTAATGAGAGAAGAATGAAGCATTATCAGAGACAAATTCGAGAGCAGAAAATATGAAAAGCAAAGCTTGTATACCCAGTCCTGGTGAACCCGCAATGGTCCAGGAGCAAAAAAGGGATAAATCCATTTTTAAATTTCACGGGCATAGTAAAGAATCATCAATCCTGCTATTGCGCAAAAAGGACGTGAACCCAGTTCTGGTGAAAACCTTAAAAGGCCCAGGGGCAAAAAATGGACAAAGATCAAAATATACAATCCAATCCTGGTAAAAACCCGCAAGGGAAAGGGAAAGAGAAACCAATACAGGCTTCGCTATCCGGTAATCAAACATCATGATCAATCATAGCTTAATCATCTTTACCTGAAGGCTAAGGAACCTAGCTAAGCCTCCTATTACAAGCAATCTTAGGCGCATTTTTCAAAGTACAAACAGTCAATTTCATTGTATACAACCCACTGGTCGATTGTCAGTCCACCATCAAACCACTTGTCAGTCAGTTCATCTGTCTTTATAACAAGTCGTTCATGTCATCTTGTTAGTCAATCCATCGGTATTTTTAGCGATTCATTCGCATTTTCTTAAACAAAATTTCAACCCCAGTAGGGTCAGTTCAAAGTCGACTATACATTCCCGTTGGAGCAAAGAAAGCATTGAGACCAAGGCAAAGTGAAGTCAAGCAGACCATTTTGGATGACACAGATATTTGAAGAGAATCAGTACGTCCCAAGGGGCAAGTACCAACAGTCAGATCACCCGAGTTAGGGGTTCATTCAGGTCTGTCAGATTCTATATGTGCAGAAAGGAGAAGATGCATGTAATTGCTCAGGGTCATGGCTCTCATCCCTCACATTCAATTTATCTTGCTTCACCAAGTCATCTTCATTCCTACCGGCTATCAATTCAAAAAGGCAATCAGGCGGTTGCCTAATACATTGCATTTTTTTTTTCTGGTAAAGCAGTCGGGTGACTATCTTTACTCTACCACCTTGTAACCTCCAGTGAGACAATTGAGCGATTGTCTGCACTATCTTGCATCCTACCCCTATAAGAGAATCGGGCGAATGTCTATACTAGCTTTGCTTCTTATCTCAGATGAAGCAGCTGTCTTTACCCTCATCATCTTGCCACCATTACAGACAATCGGGCGGCTGTCTACAACCTTTACATCCCTCTAGGTGAAGTAGTCGGGCGGCTGTCTTTACCCTTATCATCTTGCTATCCTAGCAGACAATCGAGCGGTTGTCTACAACGTTACACCTCTCCAAGTGAAGCAGTCGGGGGGCTGTCTTTACACCTCTTATCTTTCTTGCTTGCTTCCGGGTAAAGCAGTTGGGCGACTGTCTTTACCCTCTTTATCATTCTCTTCTTCCAAGTAAAACAGTCTGGCGGCTGTCTTTACCCTTCTCGTCTATCTTGCTTACTTTTAGGTAAAATAGTCGGGCAGTTGTCTTTACCATCATTTTATTTCTTTCTTGCTCTCTAGGTAACACAATCAGGCGGCTGTCTTTACCCTCCTTTTATCTTCACAGTCAGGCAACCGGGCGGTTGTCTGCAGCTGCGCTTCCTCCTTCACTAATCAAAGAGTATACGGGCACGGTCGTGTGACCGGATGTCAGTTGCGGCCTTTAGTGAAGTTCTTGTTACTTTGCTAGCTCACTAATCAAGGAGTATACTGACATGGTCATGTGACCGGATGCCAGTTACAGTCTCCAGTGATATTAGTCTTGCATTCAATTTATCATCTTTCATCTTACCCTACAAGGTCACTAATCAAGCAGTATATTGACACGGTCGTGTGACCGGATGCCAATTACGGCCTCCAGTGATGTTAGTCGTGTACCCCTCATTTGTTTCTTTCTCTACTAGCTCACTAATCAAGGAGTATACTGACACGGTCGTGTAACTGGATGTCAGTTACGGCCTCCAGAGATGCTAATCTTGCATCCATTATTGTTTTGCTTATAAATCCCGGTGAAATGGTTGTGTGTGCAACCCTCACCCCATCTTTGTTGGAGCCGGCGTGTGTTCACTCCCATTGTCCATCATGCTTATCACTCATCCTCATCCATCATGTTTATCCGCTATGCATGCTTCCAAGGTGTAAAAATTGGATGATTTCAGTTTTTGTCATTCAATTGTCGATCCGGCACTCTCCGACAAAGAGAGGCAGCTGTAAGCATCCCATTTTTACACCTCAATTTAACCATGGGTTTCTCCCCCAAACCCTAGGTCAAGACCAAGCCCTAAATCTCAAGTTTAAGTCCTAGGTCAAGCTCCACGGGCTCAAGGCCCATTTACAAAGTCCAAGCCAAAAAACCATGAGCCAAGGCCTTGGGTGGGCCCAAACTTGGACCCATAACCTTTAGGGGACCACTTGGGTGGGTCCCATCTTTAAAGTTCAATATTAGGTGGCAAACACCCCAAAACAGCAACCCCATTTAAGCTTTCAGCCCACATGTGTGAGGGCTTAGCCCAAAATAGCTAAATCTCTATTTGGTGGTAATTAAATTACTGCCACCCCTAATATAGCCTTCAACAGGAATGACAATAATCCGATTACTACCACCCTGATACTCTTGCAGTTTACATATCAGCAGCTCCTGCACCACCTTGGGTCTGCTCCCATTGGTCCTCCATGCCATCCTAAATGCACATACTGCCCCTGAGGCCTTCCCTTCCATCCTATAAAGCCACCCCCCCCCCTCTACAACTTCTCCCACTCCGAAATCACCCTACCCAAACCCTGTCAAAACTCAGCCGGGTTGACTCTAGCCTTCCTCAGCCACTGCCCCCATCTCAGAAGTACCTTAGGACATCCCAAGAATTGTCTCAGCCTGTCTCCACTCCCTATTGCTCATCACTACCGCATCCCCCACTGCTCAGCCACTGTTGGAGTGCAGGTCGAGGGGTAGGACCCCTCCTCTATTGTGTTCTCTTTGGTCAAGCATTGTAAACCCCTAGTCCTATTCTAGAGGTATTTACTTTCTGTTTTATAGCTTCTTGCACCTTGGGACAGAGGTCCTCCTACCTCACCATGGGTATGGGGGACCCTCTAAAGAGTTGATAACTTGGGTGCATACCTCCCACAGCATGGCTATCTCCCTATAACATTTAGGGGACTCTCAGTTTATGAGAGATCCCTTAGCATGGCCCTTGTTCATTCCCAGGAGAGAAAAATTCGATTTTAGGCATTTTCCAGTAATGGCAGTAAACTGATTACCGCCATTACTGGACCATATTTTATAATAATTTTATCTCGCTTTTTAGCGGGCCCTGGTCCAATCCAGGGCCATGGTTGACTTCTCTGACCTCCCTTCTACCTATCTTGAGCTTTACAGGAGCCACAGACCCCTTAACCATGGTTAAAATGACATTGGTTTGCAAACTGTCTAAATGACGGTAGATGGACTACCGCCATTTTGTGATTTTTTGTAGCAGGTTATTCCAGACCTTGTTGGGCCCATCCCAGACCAGTTCAGGGCCCACCATGAGGCCCAGGACATCTTGGATATTCCCCGGACTTGCCCTAAGGGTCCTTAACCCCAGGGGTTATTCCTTAACTCGACCATATCCCCCTGCAAACTCAATGCAAAAAATCCAGTTAATGGCGGTGGTATGTGTAAGCACATAAATTTACCGCATTACCTCCCCTCTCAACTCTAAGTGTCGAGACAAGGTCCGAGAGTAGAGGAATAACGCTAAATGTATTCTAAGAGTCGCCACCTACTTAGGGGAAGTAGGATCCCAAGATAAATCCAAAAATAGGGGGTCTACGGTCCAGAGTTGTCTAGGTAAGAGATCCATTTAGGTCCTGGGGAAGGGATTAGGCACCCCAGGACCTCCATCCAATGATGGTAACCTACTCATTAGGTCTAAGCCAAACATTTAAAATCACTTAAAATTTTCTAAACAATTATTAATTTTGCTAATCAAACATAAATCCATATGGGTGTAAAAATTTTATCTTTGGTTGGGGTCGAACCCTGGTTTGGGCTGCCTACTTATCCGGTTAGTCGGAATCAGACCATAATAGTAGTTCGGGGTGGGTGACTGTTTTTATACTCGTTTCGGAGTGTGGTAGCTTCCAACTCGTGCTTGAATTGGGGGAATTGGAATTGAGATTTATGAATCTCATTCCGGGAGATGGTTGCGTATCTAGGTGCTCGTGGGGGAGCTCTAGGGGGCGTTCATTTATTAGGGTAAGTCTTTATTTGAATTTTGTGGGTTTTTAAATGTTTTTGTTGTTTTGTATTTTTTGATTTTTTTGTATTTTTTAAATTTTGGCAAGTTTAACTAGTCAAAACTAACCTAAGTGCCAAAGGTATGCAAAAAGAAAAATAAGGTCTAACTGACTTAATTAACTTAAAGGCAAAGAGCAGGGCGGATCGAGCCGCCTTAAACCAAAAGAGGTTATGGTTTAAATACAGACCCTGTTCTAGGTCCCACGGGGAGATAGACCAGTACCTTTAATTTATTTTGATCTTTTTTTATATATTTTTTTTTGATTTTTTTTGGTCAGACTAACTAACGGGGTAGGCCAATTATTTAGGGTTAGAGATCTACCTAAATGCCCCATGTAGGCAAAAAATAAAAAAGAATATAGGGCCTAATCCTATCACGCACATACACACATGAATAATACAGACATGAGATATAAAAATAATGAGGCTCAAAGAGGAAGTTAATGGGCCAAGGCCCGTTGACCACTAACGGTCAATTGGCTTTGGTCTCCTATCATTCTAAGGCCTCAAGAGGTAAACCCAAAAAATTCGAGAATGATTCTACGGGGGCTTCCAATCACCTGAGAAACAATAAGACAAAACAAAAAAAGAAAAGAACTTAAACATAGAGGAGTATACCTGCCTGGCGTGGAGAAGGTTGAAGATGATGAGAGGCTGCTGGTTCGGTGATGAAGAACGCTATCTCAGACCGAAAAAAATAGAGAAGATATACAGCCCAAAATAAAATACAATAAAATAAAATGGGAATAGGGACATGGGATGCAGGCAGTGGCTGGAGAAATGCTTGGCGCTGGCCTGAGCAACTACTTGGATTTGAACCAGAGGCGAAACGAAGGTGAGGTGATGGTCATTACGGACGCAGCAACTGGCCGAGACTAACCAAAGCTCACTGGAGAAGATGGTTGATGCAATCGAGATGACCCGACTGATCGAGCTCGCCGGAGACACAGATGATCGGAGCTAGGTCAAACGGAAGAGATGAAGAGAGGCGAAATTATCTTCCCTGCCATAGATTAGATCTCAGAAAAATCAAAAGAAGATAAATAATGAGAAAGAAAATAGAACTGAAAATAAAGAAAATAAGATAAAAAAATCGGATCAAATAGATCTAGATCTCGATCTAGAAATTCTAGATCTAGATCTAGAAATTGTTGATCAGGAAATAAAACCGGTAGAAATAAAACCAAAATGAAGGAGGAGGAAAAATGAGAGGTTTACCTTGGGCGCAACTCACAGCTCGCCGGGGAAATTGGTTCGCCGGAGATGGAGACGCTGGTCGGAGGAGGCTTTCTACTGCGGGTAAGATTCGAAAGAAAATGAGATGACAGAGAATAGAAATTCTAGATTCAGATCTAGAAACTCTTGGTCTAGATCTAAGAATTCTAAAATGAGAAGGAATTAGAGCAGAACACAAGAGATGAGGGTCAGTTACCTGATGAACAAGAGGGTAAAGAGTTGGCCGGAGGAGATGGTGTAGAGCCCCGGACCTTTTTCACAGCTAATACATGACACTCTCGTTGTCATGTTTGCCTTTTTAAGAGGTATGATTAATAAATGAGGAAGAATTTGGAAATTTTGAAATGCCAGAATTGTTCCTCTTCGAAGTACGAACACAACGCAAGTTGAATCGTCAAAATCGGACGAACGAGTCAAAAGATATGGCCAATACAGTCTGTAGCTGTAGGAAAACGTATACTGTGTGCATCCGTTGTACAACTCACCACGGGCACGTTGTGCAGCTCACCACGGGTACGTTGTACAACTCACCACGGGCACGTTGTACAACTCACCACGGGCACGCTGTACATGAGACAACGTGACAACGGGTTCGTCACCCTTGATGACGCCACCACGAGTTGGCACTATTCAAGCCACCACGAGTTGGCACTATTCATGGCACCACGAGTTGCACTATTCACGGCACCACGAGTTGGCACTATTCACGCCACCACGAGTTGCACTATTCACGCCACCACGAGTTGGCACTATTCACGCCACCACGAGTTGGCACTATTCACAGCCACCAAGAGTTGGCACTATTCACAGCCACCACGAGTTGCACTATTCACGGCACCACGAGTTGGCACTATTCACGGCACCACGAGTTGCACTATTCACGCCACCACGAGTTGCACTATTCACGCCACCACGAGTTGCACTATTCACAGCCACCACGAGTTGGCACTATTCACAGCCACCACGAGTTGCACTATTCACGCCACCACGAGTTGGCACTATTCACGGCACCACGAGTTGGCACTATTCACGGCACCACGAGTTGGCACTATTCACAGCACAATGTGTTCAGCACTATTCACGGTCCTCGCGTCATTGCAGAAATCCCAGTAAGGGTATTACGGTCTTTTAGTCAGTTCACTGTTACCTTAAGAGTTTAACCCGAGCCTTTAGGGCTTCATTCGACACTTAGAGAGTTTGAGAGAATAGGAGAAAGGGGAGAAGGCGATTCCAACCTAGGGTTTCCATTTTGGAGAGAAATCAAAGGGTTTTGAAACCCTAGATCAACCTCCAGCCCATTTTTCTTCAAGATCAAGGCACAAACTCGTGAGGAGCATCTCCTCAAACTAGGGCAGCAGCTACACAGTCGTTTTGGAAAGGGGTTTCTTCCTCATTTCTTCAAAGTCGGTACTTTTTACTACCCTCCTAGTTATAGTTCTTCTTTCCCCTTCCTTTCTTTTGATTTTCTTTCATCTACACATGTGTCATGAGATGGATGAATGGTGAATGGAGAATGGTGAATGGTGAATGGTGAATGGTGAATGGTGAATGGTGAATGGAGATGGAATGGGCGATTGGATGCCAATGGTTGTGTGTGATGAACAAATGGGGAAGGGCATTGTTTCAATAATGAACCTACATGTATGATTTGAGAAAAACCCATTTAGAAAAGCATGTTGTAGGGTAATCCATAATGAACACACCATGTTTGATGAAATGCCAAGGTGAATAAAGTGAGCTGTAAATTAGTAAATTCATGCCTAATAAATTCTGAATATTGCTAGGGCCCATGATAGTGTGTTTTCTGCTTTCCCTAAATGCTATGAATATTGAATGTCTCAATCTTTAATGTTATGTGTGTTGTGAAATTTCCCAAATGTCATGTTTAAATTTAAATGCAAGTATGTACACGGTTCCCACGAGCACGGCATGCATGACATGATTTATCGAGGTTTTCAAGAACATGGTTAGAGGTGGGACATATCCTACGATATGTTTTACCTCGCTACTGGCAAGGACAAGTCAATCATACATTATCATAAGAAGGGTCCCCCATCCCCTCGCATGACACGCATAGCATCGCATGACACGCATAGCATAGCATTCACATGACACGCATAACTCTGCATGGCATTACATGGATGGATGCTAGTTGCGACGGGCTATGAACGGCAACTAGGCATTCACATTCCGCATGGATGCTAGTTGCGACGGGCTATGAACGGCAACTAGGCATACCTATCTGCATATAGGGTACTAGTTGCGACGGACTATGAACGGCAACTAGGCATGTGAACATGTTTAAATTATGAACAAACAAGCATGATACTCGCATGACACGCATGACATGACATGGCACGCATGATGCAAGCATGACAAGCATGACACGGTTAACAGGTTCACAATCACGCAAAGGGTATTTCAAGTCAAGTCAAGTGCACGATGTTTTCAAGGGTTTTATCAGTCTTTCTGAATGCAAGCATGAATATAAATTGCTTTACTTCCTTGTATGATATAAATTGTTTATGTTCTATATATGCAAATTTGTTTCCTACTTTATGTATGCTATCTGTATACTATGACTGTTGGTTAGTATTTAGTACCCGCTGAGTATTCCATGCTCAGCCGTACTTCTTATGTCGGCAGGTTCCGAGGGAGCTGGTGCTCCAGTTGATGTTTGTGCTCCTGGTCCATGGGTGGTAGAGGAGTACGTCGAGGAGCCTTTGGAGGAACCTCCCGTAGAGGGTTACCATTAGGCGGTTGTAGATTCTGAGTGAATAGCTGTGGGTGAGATGAGAGATTATATCCACGTATTTTTGCGGGTCTGTCCATACTTTCTTATGGATTGCTTTTGTATAAAACTTGAATTTAAGTATGTATATACATAAAGGGTTGTTAGTCTTCCGCTGTGTCATGATAGAGTATGTTTCCGCTGATAATGTCCTCTATTGTATATGCTCTGTGGGTTTTTGCAGGATGGTTTGTCAAGCAAGTCATGCAAGTCATGTTTTGTCGTCCAAAGTTCACTCTAACTCCTAGGGTGGGTTTTGGGGCGCTACAGAAGGGTTGAACTCAATTGATATGCTGTAGCCGGGACTGGAACTCGAAGACGACGAGATTAGAATGGAACTCGCCGTTGATTTCCATGAGAAGAACAAGCATTCGCCGGCGACGATGGTGGTTGACGTTGAAGCTGCTGCCGGCGGGAAGAGAGAAGAAAGGGAGTAGGAGAAATATTTCTCAATAAAAACTGAGCCCGAGTGAAAAATAGGGTTTTAATCCTATACTCTTGGTTTTTATAAGGAGCATAAGGGCTTTGGGCCTGAAGACAAGTTTGGGTTCTGGTCTTGGATTCCGAAAGGGCTTGAGTTTGGAGCTTGGACTTTCAACAATGAAAAAAAAAAGGTTTTGGATCTCGCTTGGGCCATAGGCTTTAAAGTTCTATCCCTTAGAGGATTTAGCTTAAGTAAACTTGGGCTTGGGGTTTTGACTCGGATTTTGTTTTGGAAATGAATATGAGTTGCGGGTTTTGCAATTGGGTCGTGGATCACATGATTGCCCATGGGCTCTGAACACGGGATATTCTCTTTCTCTCTCTCCCTAATAAAATAAAAAAGAAAAATAAGTAAAGTTAAAATAACTAATAAGAAATAATAATAATAAATGATAAAATAAAATAAAAGGTAAATAAGATTTTAGGGGTGTAAAAATGAGGTGTTTACAGTTGCCCCTCTTTGTTGGAAAGTGCTGGCAATTGAACGACAAAGACTGAAACACTATCATTTTTACACACGTAAAACCCGAGAAGCTTATGAAAATCAAAGATAAAAGAAAAGGAAACTAAACAATTAGTCCTGGTAAACTTGCCAAAACCAATAGATGGAGTGATGGGCGGTAGTTTATGGCCTCACTACGGAGGACTGCTGGAAAAAAAAACAATATAAATGAGATATGGAGTGAAGGATTGCTGGGGAAAATGAATGTAAGGGAAACATGGATTGAAGGGAACTCGAAAACAAAAATGATTGTTGAGTGTGTGACAACACATTCAATTGTCAAACAGTGGGAGATGAGATGGAGGACAACGCATTCCGATGTCAAGCAAACAAGATGAAATGGATGACAAAACAATCCGTTGTCAACCTAACCGAACTGAATGACAACACATTCTGATGTCAAACATGAGAGATAAGATGAATGACAACACATTCCGATGTCACATTCCGATGTCAAACAAGAGAGAAAAGATGGATGACAACACATTCCGATGTCAACCAAACCGAATTGAATGACAACACATTCTGATGTCAAACAGGAGAAATAAGATGGAGGACAACACATTCCGATGTCAACCCAACCGAATTGAATGACAACACATTCCGATGTCCACCAAACCGAACTGAATGACAACACATTCCGATGTCAAGCAGGAGAGAAAAGGTGGATGACAACACATTCCGATGTCAACCATACCAAACTGAATGACAACACATTCCGATGTCAAACAGGAGAAATAAGATGGATGATAACATATTCCGATGTCAACCAAACCGAATTGAATGACAACACATTCCGATGTCAAACATGAGAGAAAAGATGGATGACAACACATTCCGATGTCAACCAAACCAAACTGAATGACAACACATTCCGATGTCAACCAAACCAAACTAAATGACAATATATTCCGATGTCAAATAGGAGAAATAAGATGGATGACAACATATTCCGATGTCAACCAAACCGAATTGAATGACAACACATTCCGATGTCAAACATGAGAGAAAAGATGGATGACAACACATTCCAATGTCAACCAAACCGAACTGAATGACACACATTCCGATGTCAAGCAGGAGAGAAAAGGTGGATGACAACACATTCCGATGTCAACCCAACCGAATTGAATGACAACACATTCCGATGTCAAACAGGAGAAATAAGATGGATGACAACATATTCCGATGTCAACCAAACCGAATTGAATGACAACACATTCCGATGTCAAACATGAGAGAAAAGATGGATGACAACACATTCCGATGTCAACCAAACCGAACTGAATGACAACACATTCCGATGTCAGACAAGAGAGAAAAGGTGGATGACAACACATTCCGATGTCAACCAAACCGAACTGAATGACAACACATTCCGATGTCAACCATGGGAGAAAAGGGTGGATGACAACATATTCTGATGTCAACCAAACCGAATTGAATGACAACACATTCCGATGTCAAACATGAGAGAAAAGATGGATGACAACACATTCCGATGTCAACCAAACCGAACTGAATGACAACACATTCCGATGTCAGACAGGAGAGAAAAGGTGGATGACAACAAATTCTGATGTCAACCAAACTGAACTGAATGACAACACATTCCGATGTCAACCAGGGGAGAAAAGGGTGGATGACAACACATTCCGATGTCAACCAACCGAACTGAATGACAACACATTCCGATGTTAAACAGGGGAGATGAACCGAATGACAACATCCAGAGTTATCCCTGTAGAGGAAGATGATACTCCTGCATTTTTTTCATCATCTCTTTCAACTGACGAATTTCTTCTTGTTGGTTTTTGAGAGACATCAACAACTCAGAATCTTGTGGCGCCTTTGATTATGATGATCACAGTGCACAGCCTCACCAGTTTTCCATCAACCGAGTGTAGTCAAAATCACCATCCTCACCTGGTTGATCATGAAGGGGGTTGATAAAGGTAAAATTCGGGACGGGAATCTCAACCCTAGGTTGATCCGGTTGAAAAGGTCTAAACCCTGACTGATCTGGTTGATGCCGAAAGGTTCCAATTCCAGGTTGGTCCGGCTGAAAATTTTCTGGTTGGAATACAGTTCTAGGCTGTTCTGGTTGAAATGGTTCGGTTTCTGGTTGGTGTGCAGGTTTATTAAGTTGCAAAGCCATCAGAGCCTGCAAGGTTTCCTGAATATTGTCCAATTGGGTTTTCATCCCATGTATCTCCTGATCGTGTGCTTGTACAAGCTGGTCTGTACTTGAATCCAAACGATTGTTGGGAGCAGCCATGTCTGCTGAACTTTGAGATGACCAATCTGCGACTTCAGGACTGTCCAGATCTAGTATTACAGCTTGAGCAAGAGCACGAGATACAGAACGAGTGACAATTCGCTGTTTCATGCAACACTGAGAAAGATGTAGCGATTAAACATGAATGCATGATTTGACAGCAAAAAGATGAAAATCACTTCTTATATATGCATGTGTTTGTGTGATTCTAAGACAAGATACACTGAACCAAAAGAAAAATAATGAAAACAACAAAAGACAAACAGAAAGACAAAAGGGAAATGACTCAACC
Source organism: Tetracentron sinense (assembly GCA_015143295.1). NCBI lineage: Eukaryota > Viridiplantae > Streptophyta > Magnoliopsida > Trochodendrales > Trochodendraceae > Tetracentron > Tetracentron sinense. Next base: position 40,551,204 of record CM026563.1, read on the forward strand.
CTATACAGGTCTCTCAGGAATAATAAAGTCGGGAGGTAAGGGTTTGCCCCCAAGGTCTATCACTTGTTGACGAAGAATAGTAATCTCACTTTCTAGCCTATCTACCACGCCCGACGCACTTTGAATCCTGTAGTCGAACTCTAGAGCCTCGACTTGAGCATGGTGTCTGACTGCTTTCAAGTGTTCTTGATTCTGACGGAATTGGACTTCAAACTGGAATGACTCTTCAGCATCATCTCTTTTCCGCTTTTGAAACTCTCGGAGTGCTTGTTCTAACTGATGTTCTTTATCACGGCCAACTGACGTCGACTCCTCAAGTCATCTTCCTGTTGTCGGAGGGTCTGTTGCGCTGTCTCCAACTCTTCCATATCTCTCAGAATCTTGACTTGGATCTGCTCCAACTGTTCCTCCTTCTTGCGGGCTTCCTGACATTCCCTCTTCAACTCAGCTTCTTGTTGCCGGTGCGCCTGTTGCACGACTTGAGCTTCTTACTATCCCTTAATATCTTAAGACGATTACCAAGGAAAGTATCTTTCCACGGCACCACCACCTCAGAAAGGGAAGGCTTCCCCTGGACGGTGCTGTAACTGGGTGAGCAATTCTGCTGGCTTTAGCATTTCTGATTGTATGTCAGGGTTCTCCAACCACAAATCATACTCTTCTTCAGTCGACCGTTCCCCTGGTCCATGTTCTACTATATCGTCTGGAATTTTTCTCTTTTAGATCGTCTCCATTCATTTTGGAAACGTCTCTCTAGAAGTTCAGATGTAGTAGGGAAAACACAATAGTCTTTCGCCAAATCATCGATTACTGGGATAAACTGTCGGTATCCAAACTGTCGGAGTACTCTGAGTGGAATGTAGGGTGACGAACTAGTTAGGCCAGCAAGAACTATACATCTTCTTCCAAAGTAGTTAAAGAGGAAGCCTTTGCTTGTTGATTACGAGCCAACGACATTCCAAATTATCTCGTCCTCTGATAACTGCTGGAGCTTTCTGTAACAATCTTCCATTTTTTTGAAAGCAAGCTTGGATTGGGTCTGGCTGAATTTTCGCATTATGTTCCGAGCATCATAAGCAAATTCTGAGGGCACAGTAACCATTGATGGTAAATGCTCGACCAACCATAAATGTAAAAGAGATAAACTGGCGTTGAATGTCCATTTCCTGTTCTCACTGCTATATTTAAGACCCTTAAGAAGCTCTCCCAGGATCATTGGGACGACTGACACTCTACTACGCATGTCTTTGACTACCCCCACCAATACAGATTCAGCGAAACTGAGGTTTTTTGGGAAGATAAGCTGAGCTAGAACAATCCATGTAAGAACATTGAGTGTTGACTCAGATTCAGCTTAAGTGTGCTAGGGTCCCATGAAGGTCTATACATATCCCATAGTTTGTTCATTTCAACCCTTGAGTAAGTACATTTGGCATTGTTGGGTAATCGGTCAGGCTTGATGTGTAAGAACTGTGCGAGCTCAAACTGGTAATTTGTTCTGTAATGGGGTAGAATAGCAGGACCATCAATATCAAGCCCTAAGATGCGTTTAACTTCTTCGATTGTCGGACACATTTCGTTTTTTCCAAAACGGAAAACTACACTTTTAAGATCCCAACAAAGAATCGCCACCTTGACTAAACGCCAATCAGGATCGATCAAAGCAAGGTCTAAAATATTTCCCACATGGTATCTCTGTATCTAAACTAGGCGACGGGCAGAGTTAAGGCCTGAGCTGAACTAAAGATTGTAGCTGTGTCTCTGAGTTGGGCATCGTAGGCAGCACGCATCTCCAATTTGAGTGAAGGACCTAGGCCTCCCGACTTAATTATTCCTGAAGGGCCTGCCATCTAAACAATAGTGCACAAGTGAGACTCTATACAGGTGCTACATGATGATGCAAAACTTTTGAGAATGTTTTTTTTTTCTCTTAAAATTTCCTAAACAATTATTAATTTTGCTAATCAAACATAAATCCATATGGGTGTAAAATTTTTATCTTAGGTTGGGGTCGAACCCTGGTTTGGCCTGCCTACTTATCCAGTTAGTCGGATCGGACCATAATAGTAGTTCGGGGTGGGTGACTGTTTTTATACTTGTTTCGGAGTGTGGTAGCTTCTAACTCGTGCTTGAATTGGGGGAATTGGAATTGAGATTTATGAATCTCATTCCGGGAGATGGTTGCGTATCTAGGTGCTCGTGGGGGAGCTCTAGGGGGCGTTCATTTAGAGTTGGCACTATTCACGCCACCACGAGTTGCACTATTCACGCCACCACGAGTTGGCACTATTCACGCCACCACGAGTTGGCACTATTCACAGCCACCACGAGTTGGCACTATTCACAGCACCACGAGTTGCACTATTCACGGCACCACGAGTTGGCACTATTCACGCCACCACGAGTTGCACTATTCACGCCACCACGAGTTGGCACTATTCACGCCACCACGAGTTGGCACTATTCACAGCCACCACGAGTTGGCACTATTCACAGCCACCACGAGTTGCACTATTCACGCCACCACGAGTTGGCACTATTCACGGCACCACGAGTTGCACTATTCACGGCACCACGAGTTGGCACTATTCACGGCACCACGAGTTGGCACTATTCACAGCACAATGTGTTCAGCACTATTCACGGTCCTCGCGTCATTGCAGAAATCCCAGTAAGGGTATTACGGTCATTTAGTCAGTTCACTCTTACCTTAAGAGTTTAACCCGAGCCTTTAGGGCTTCATTCGACATTTAGAGAGTTTGAGAGAATAGGAGAAAGGGGAGAAGGCGATTCCAACCTAGGGTTTCCATTTTGGAGAGAAATCAAAGGGTTTTGAAACCCTAGATCAACCTCCAGCCCATTTTTCTTCAAGATCAAGGCACAAACTCGTGAGGAGCATCTCCTCAAACTAGGGCAGTAGCTACACAGTCGTTTTGGAAAGGGGTTTCTTCCTCATTTCTTCAAAGTCGGTACTTTTTACTACCCTCCTAGTTATAGTTCTTCTTTCCCCTTCCTTTCTTTTGATTTTCTTTCATTTACACATGTGTCATGAGATGGATGAATGGTGAATGGAGAATGGTGAATGGTGAATGGTGAATGGTAAATGGTGAATGGTGAATGGAGATGGAATGGGCGATTGGATGCCAATGGTTGTGTGTGATGAACAAATGGGGAAGGGCATTGTTTCAATAATGAACCTACATGTATGATTTGAGAAAAACCCATTTAGAAAAGCATGTTGTAGGGTAATCCATAATGAACACACCATGTTTGATGAAATGCCAAGGTGAATAAAGTGAACTGTAAATTAGTAAATTCATGCCTAATAAATTCTGAATATTGCTAGGGCCCATGATAGTGTGTTTTCTGCTTTCCCTAAATGCTATGAATATTGAATGTCTCAATCTTGAATGTTATGTGTGTTGTGAAATTTCCCAAATGTCATGTTTAAATTTAAATGCAAGTATGTACACGGTTCCCACGAGCACGGCATGCATGACATGATTTATCGAGGTTTTCAAGAACATGGTTAGAGGTGGGACATATCCTACGATATGTTTTACCTCGCTACTGGCAAGGACAAGTCAATCATAAATTATCATAAGAAGGGTCCCCCATCCCCTCGCATGACATGCATAGCATCGCATGACACGCATAGCATAGCATTCACATGACACGCATAACTCTGCATGGCATTACATGGATGGATGCTAGTTGCGACGGGCTATGAACGGCAACTAGGCATTCACATTCCGCATGGATGCTAGTTGCGACGGGCTATGAACGGCAACTAGGCATACCTATCTGCATATAGGGTACTAGTTGCGACGGACTATGAACGGCAACTAGGCATGTGAACATGTTTAAATTATGAACAAACAAGCATGATACTCGCATGACACGCATGACATGACATGGCACGCATGATGCAAGCATGACAAGCATGACACGGTTAACAGGTTCACAATCACGCAAAGGGTATTTCAAGTCAAGTCAAGTGCACGATGTTTTCAAGGGTTTTATCAGTCTTTCTGAATGCAAGCATGAATATAAATTGCTTTACTTCCTTGTATGATATAAATTGTTCATGTTCTATATATGCAAATTTGTTTCCTACTTTATGTATGCTATCTGTATACTATGACTGTTGGTTAGTATTTAGTACCCGCTGAGTATTCCATGCTCAGCCGTACTTCTTATGTCGGCAGGTTCCGAGGGAGCTGCTGCTCCAGTTGATGTTTGTGCTCCTGGTCCATGGGTGGTGGAGGAGTACGTCGAGGAGCCTTTGGAGGAACCTCCCGTAGAGGGTTACCATTAGGCGGTTGTAGATTCTGAGTGAATAGCTGTGGGTGAGATGAGAGATTATATCCACGTATTTTTGCGGGTCTGTCCATACTTTCTTATGGATTGCTTTTGTATAAAACTTGAATTTAAGTATGTATATACATAAAGGGTTGTTAGTCTTCCGCTGTGTCATGATAGAGTATGTTTCCGCTGATAATGTCCTCTATTGTATATGCTCTGTGGGTTTTTGCAGGATGGTTTGTCAAGCAAGTCATGCAAGTCATGTTTTGTCGTCCAAAGTTCACTCTAACTCCTAGGGTGGGTTTTGGGGCGCTACAGAAGGGTTGAACTCAATTGATATGCTGTAGCCGGGACTGGAACTCGAAGACGACGAGATTAGAATGGAACTCGCCGTTGATTTCCATGAGAAGAACAAGCATTCGCCGGCGACGATGGTGGTTGACGTTGAAGCTGCTGCCGGCGGGAAGAGAGAAGAAAGGGAGTAGGAGAAATATTTCTCAATAAAAACTGAGCCCGAGTGAAAAATAGGGTTTTAATCCTATACTCTTGGTTTTTATAAGGAGCATAAGGGCTTTGGGCCTGAAGACAAGTTTGGGTTCTGGTCTTGGATTCCGAAAGGGCTTGAGTTTGGAGCTTGGACTTTCAACAATGAAAAAAAAAAGGTTTTGGATCTCGCTTGGGCCATAGGCTTTAAAGTTCTATCCCTTAGAGGATTTAGCTTAAGTAAACTTGGGCTTGGGGTTTTGACTCGGATTTTGTTTTGGAAATGAATATGAGTTGCGGGTTTTGCAATTGGGTCGTGGATCACATGATTGCCCATGGGCTCTGAACACGGGATATTCTCTTTCTCTCTCTCCCTAATAAAATAAAAAAGAAAAATAAGTAAAGTTAAAATAACTAATAAGAAATAATAATAATAAATGATAAAATAAAATAAAAGGTAAATAAGATTTTAGGGGTGTAAAAATGAGGTGTTTACAGTTGCCCCTCTTTGTTGGAAAGTGCTGGCAATTGAACGACAAAGACTGAAACACTATCATTTTTACACACGTAAAACCCGAGAAGCTTATGAAAATCAAAGATAAAAGAAAAGGAAACTAAACAATTAGTCCTGGTAAACTTGCCAAAACCAATAGATGGAGTGATGGGCGGTAGTTTATGGCCTCACTACGGAGGACTGCTGGAAAAAAAAAACAATATAAATGAGATATGGAGTGAAGGATTGCTGGGGAAAATGAATGTAAGGGAAACATGGATTGAAGGGAACTCGAAAACAAAAATGATTGTTGAGTGTGTGACAACACATTCAATTGTCAAACAGTGGGAGATGAGATGGAGGACAACGCATTCCGATGTCAAGCAAACAAGATGAAATGGATGACAAAACAATCCGTTGTCAACCTAACCGAACTGAATGACAACACATTCTGATGTCAAACATGAGAGATAAGATGAATGACAACACATTCCGATGTCACATTCCGATGTCAAACAAGAGAGAAAAGATGGATGACAACACATTCCGATGTCAACCAAACCGAATTGAATGACAACACATTCTGATGTCAAACAGGAGAAATAAGATGGATGACAACACATTCCGATGTCAACCCAACCGAATTGAATGACAACACATTCCGATGTCAAACATGAGAGAAAAGATGGATGACAACACATTCCGATGTCAACCAAACCGAACTGAATGACAACACATTCCGATGTCAAGCAGGAGAGAAAAGGTGGATGACAACACATTCCGATGTCAACCATACCAAACTGAATGACAACACATTCCGATGTCAAACAGGAGAAATAAGATGGATGATAACATATTCCGATGTCAACCAAACCGAATTGAATGACAACACATTCCGATGTCAAACATGAGAGAAAAGATGGATGACAACACATTCCGATGTCAACCAAACCAAACTGAATGACAACACATTCCGATATCAAGCAGGAGAGAAAAGGTGGATGACAACACATTCCGATGTCAACCAAACCAAACTAAATGACAACATATTCTGATGTCAAATAGGAGAAATAAGATGGATGACAACATATTCCGATGTCAACCAAACCGAATTGAATGACAACACATTCCGATGTCAAACATGAGAGAAAAGATGGATGACAACACATTCCGATGTCAACCAAACCGAACTGAATGACACACATTCCGATGTCAAGCAGGAGAGAAAAGGTGGATGACAACACATTCCGATGTCAACCCAACCGAATTGAATGACAACACATTCCGATGTCAAACAGGAGAAATAAGATGGATGACAACATATTCCGATGTCAACCAAACCGAATTGAATGACAACACATTCCGATGTCAAACATGAGAGAAAAGATGGATGACAACACATTCCGATGTCAACCAAACCGAACTGAATGACAACACATTCCGATGTCAGACAAGAGAGAAAAGGTGGATGACAACACATTCCGATGTCAACCAAACCGAACTGAATGACAACACATTCCGATGTCAACCATGGGAGAAAAGGGTGGATGACAACATATTCTGATGTCAACCAAACCGAATTGAATGACAACACATTCCGATGTCAAACATGAGAGAAAAGATGGATGACAACACATTCCGATGTCAACCAAACCGAACTGAATGACAACACATTCCGATGTCAGACAGGAGAGAAAAGGTGGATGACAACACATTCTGATGTCAACCAAACTGAACTGAATGACAACACATTCCGATGTCAACCAGGGGAGAAAAGGGTGGATGACAACACATTCCGATGTCAACCAACCGAACTGAATGACAACACATTCCGATGTTAAACAGGGGAGATGAACCGAATGACAACATATTCTGATGTCAACAGGTCGAGATGAGATGAATGACAACACTTTCCGATGTCAACCAAATCGAATCGAATGACTACACATTCCGATGTCAGACAGGAGAGAAAAGGTGGATGACAACACATTCCGATGTCAACCAAACCGAACTGAATGACAACACATTCCGATGTCAACCAAGGGAGATAAGATAATTTGCTGGAGATGTACTTGCTTCCTTGCTAATCCATGATCGCAAGAGACGTTGCTTGTCATGATGATTGCTGGCGAGAGAAATCCGCCGTAGTCAGACCATGAGACCCCAAATGTGCACAAAAATTAAAATTTTTATTTTTTTTTATTTTTTTAAATTATTTTTTAAGAAATCAAAGAATTTTAAATTTTATTTTGAAAGATGGCTTTTGAAATCATGCGAAAATTATACTCTGCTTCCGAGTTTGCAAGGGAATTGCTTTTTGGATGTAGCATTTGGAGATCATGAAAACATTTGGTGTTTTCAGACAGTACAGTATGACCAAGAGAAATCATGACTTTATTGATCGTTATTGTTCAGGATAAGTAAAACTAAGTTTGGTTTCACCCTGTGCTATATTGGCAATACACAGAGTCTTGTGAACAAATGGATTGTTAAGACAAATTTGACTGCTTGAGAAGTGAAGCACGAATGGTCTCCTACAAATTTTGCTGTTGAACTGTTTTTCAACTCTTTTCCTTTTTTACCCTTGGAATGACCAAGTCATGGGTTTGCATAATTTTTGCGCGATGAGGCCGTTGTCGGTTTTCACTCATGCCTACGAAGTTGATCAGATCCTCTTTTTTTCCCTTTTTTGCCCCTAGTCACAAGACTAAGACTAGGGTTCGTGTAATTTTTGTGAGGCCGTTTCCAGTTTTCATTCATGCCCGCGATTCATTCCATATGACTCGACTCTTAATATCTGCAGCTGATTGCTTGAAGGGCCGAGGCTCAAGTAGACTTCATCAGATCCGCTGTTGAACCACTTTCAACGTTTTCCCTTTTTTACCCTTGGAATAACCAAGTCACGGGTTCGCATAATTTTTGCGCGATGAGGCCGTTTCCGGTTTTCACTCATGCCTGCGAAATTGATCAGATATTCTTTCTTTTTCCTTTTTTTGCCCCTAGTCACAAGACTAGGACTGGGGTTCGCGTAATTTTTGCGCAATGAGGCCGTTTCCGGTTTTCACTCATGCCCGCGATTTATTCCGATTGAGGCTTTACTCCCTTCATTGCCTTGAGTGTCAGTGTTCTACCTCAGATACTATTCTGATAATTGCTTGTTCTCTTAGTCTCTAAGGGATCTAGGAGGACTTGAGATAGGATGAAATGTTGGCTGAGGGGACTGAAAGTTTGGGACACCCTTTCTGCTTACCGGAATTCCTTCTTTTCTTGAGCGCCTCTTGATCTAATTTTTTTTATTTATTTTATTTTTTATTTTATTTTATTATTATTATTATTATTATTATTATTTTTGGGCTCTTTTCGATCAACTCTTTTTTTCTTTGCTGGATGACTTTTTTTTTGTTTTGTTTTTTTTTTGAATTGAGGCTACTTTGTTCGAATGGTTTCAAAATTTGACCGCACCTGGCTTCCAGGTTGCCTACGTACCCTTTTCAGGATCAGGTCATGACGTAGTTCATAGCAGACTAAGTGCAAGGTGTCCCGATCCCGATAAAAAGTTTTTGAAAGAGTGGTTATTAGGCTCGAAGGGTTAACTAACGAACTTTATTGATATATTGTAGGTTATACACGATTTATAGGAAGAACAGGTGCCAAAAACGGCCTCCTATCATGTCCCAAAGAAGCTAAGAGTACAAGCAATTATCAGATAGGATCCTAAGCATAATACTTCTTAACTTTATCTATATTGATTGGCTCAGGAAGATCCTCATCATCCATACGTCTAAGTCGAAGGGCGCCTCCAGAGAACTTTTCCCGGACAATGTATGGGCCTTCGTAGTTTGGTGTAAATTTCCCTCTCGGATCTGGACGATTTGGCAACAATTTCCGGAGAACAAGGTCACCAACTTCAATATCTCTGTGCTTGACTTTCTTATTGAACGCCCTAGCCATACGCCTCTGATAGGCTTGAGAGTGATCTATGGCTTTCAGTCGTTTTTCTTCAATCAGATGCAACTGTTCATATCTGGCTTGTGCCCATTCTGATTCTTCAATTTCTGCTTCCATTAGCACTCGTAATGACGGAATTTCTACCTCAATAGGCAAGACAGCTTCCATACCGTATGCTAAGGAGAATGGTGTCGCATCAGTCGAAGTGTGAATCGATGTTCTGTAGGCCATGAGTGCATAGGGGAGCATTTCATGCCAGGCAGAATACCTAATTGCCATCTTCTCGATAATTCGCTTCATATTTTTGTTTGCAGCTTCAATTGCACCATTGGCCTGAGGTCTGTATGGTGTAGAATTATGATGCTGGATTTTGAATCTTTGGCAGAGTTCAGTCATACCTTTGTTGCAGAAATTAAGAGCGTTATCTGTGACAATCTCATAAGGAACACCATATCTGCAGATGATATCTTTTTTGAAAAACCGCTGAACAACTGAGGCCGTGACATTAGCAAAAGAAGCTGCTTCGACCCATTTTGTGAAATAATCAATTGCAACAAGAATAAATCGATGACCGTTTGATGCTCTCGGCGTGATGGGCCCAATGACATCTATACCCCAGGCTGAGAAAGGCCAAGGTGCGGTAAGATTGTGCAGTGTAACAGGCGATGCATTGATTCGGTCTGCATAAATCTGGCATTGATGGCATTTCTGAACATGGCGACAGCAGTCAGATTCCATAGTAGTCCAATAGTACCCCAATCTAAGAATCTTCTTTGACAGCATTAATCCGTTCATGTGGGGACCACAAACCCCTCCGTGAACTTCTTCAACCACCTGTGCTGCTTCCTTTTTATCAAGGCATCTCAACCAAATCAAGTTTGGTGACCTCTTGTATAATACTCCTCCTAAGAGAACAAACTGAATAGAGAGTCTTCTGATTGCTCGACGATCTGTTTTGGTGGCTTCCAGAGGAAAAGTGCCATCATCCAAGTATTGCTTGATATCTGTGTACCATGGCTTGTCATCTGGGCACTCTTCTATAACTAGACAATAAGCTGGTTGGTCTTGTTGCTGAATCTCAATAGGTCAAATCAGATTTCCTTTAGGAAATTTCACCATCGCAGCTAGGGTTGCAAGAGCATCGGCGAATCTGTTATGCGTCCTGCACCTGTGATTGAAAGTGATTCTCCTGAACTTGGTGATCAAAACATTAAGGCATGCCAGATACGGAATCAACTTTTCTTCCTTGATTGCCCATGACTCATTAGCTTGACAAATTACCAGTGATGAATCACCATAAACATCAATCTCTTCTATGCCAATACAATGTGCTTCTCTGAGTCCAGCTATACATGCCTCGTATTCTGCAGCATTATTTGAACATTTGAACTTTAGCTTGACTGAGATAGGAAGATGAGCTCCTCTTGGCGAGATTAAGACTGCTCCTGCCCCATTCCCATGTTGGTTTGTGGCTCCATCAAAGTACATTTTCCATCCAATGTAATCAGGATTTTCTGGTTCTAAACTTAGAATAGCTTCATCCAGAAACTGGTCATGCACTGAAACATAATCGGATGATGGGTTATATGCCAAATGATCTGCAATTGCTTGCCCCTTGATCGATTTCTGCGTCATGTATGTGATGTCAAATTCTGATAACATCATGAGCCACCGAGCTGTTCTTCCTGACGTAGCGGGCTTTTCTAGTAAGTACTTGAGCGGATCCATTCTTGATATTAAAATCACAGGGTAGGACAATAAATAATGTCGTAAACGCTGGGTGGCCCAAACCAATGCTAGACAAGTCCTCTCTAACGCATTGTACTTCTCTTCGTACTCATGCAAACGCTTACTAATGTAGTAAATGGCATGTTCTTTCCTGCCTGATTCATCATGCTGAGCTAGCACACAACCCATTGAAGTCTTTTGGATGGAGATGTACATTAAAAGTGGTCATCCGGGTGTTGGAGGGACAAGTACGGGTGGATTGAGAAGGTACTGCTTGATCTTATCAAATGCCTGTTGACATTCATCTGACCAGACTGTAGGCACATTCTTTCTAAATAATTTGAATATCGGCTCACAAATCGGAGTAAGCTGTGCAATAAAACGACTGATATACTGAATCCTGCCCAGAAATCCTCGAATTTCCTTTTCTGTCTGAGGTGCAGGCATCTCGATGATAGCTCTTGCTTTAGTTGGATCAACTTCAATTCCTCTTTTGCTAACAATGAAACCAAGGAGTTTCCCTGAAGTTGTTCCGAAAATACATTTTGCTGGATTTAGCCTTAAACCAAAGACTCTGAGCCTGTCGCATAATTTTCTCAAATCTTCAGGGTGATCTTTAGCCAACGGAGATTTGACAATCATGTCGTCTACGTAGACCTCTGTGCTCTTGTGCATCATATCGTGAAATAATGCTGTCATCGCCCTTTGATAAGTTGCCCCCGCATTCTTGAGCCTAAATGACATGACCTTGTAACAAAAGGTGCTCCACGGGGTAATGAACGAGGTCTTTTCTATATCCTCTTTAGCCATTTTAATCTGATTGTATCCAGAAAACTCATCCATGAAAGATAGGGTTTCATGTCCAGCTGTGTTATCGACAAGGATATCTATGTGAGGAAGTGGAAAATTATCTTTTGGACTAGCCTTGTTCAAGTTTCTATAGTCGATGCACATTCTAACATTGCCATCTTTCTTAGGCACCGGTACGATATTGGCCAGCCATTCTGGGTAAGTTGCCATTGCTAGAAAACCCGCACTTATTTGCTTTTCGATCTCCTCTTTAACTTTCTGAGACCATTCTGGCCTTAACCGTCTGAGCTTCTGCTTAACTGGTTTCATCCTTGGGTTTAAAGGTAATCTGTGGACTACTAATTCTGGATCAAGGCCGGCATGTCTGCGTATGACCAAGCAAATACATCAATGTAACTTCTGAGGAAGTCAATCATAACGCTCCTTTGCTCAGGACTCATTGTAGTGCCAATCTTTACACACTTAGGATCGTCTTCAGATCCGAGATTTATAGTCTCAGTGTCCTCATCATTAGGTTTACATATCCCTTCGTAATGTTCAAGGAGGTCGAGGATCTCTTGTGGAGGTTCCTCTTCTTGCTCTTCGTCATACTCTACTTCCAAAAGTTCAAGATTGATTTCATGTTTAGAATTAGCTTTGTCCTGGGCAATTCCCTGGCAAACCAGTAAGCTCGGTCTTAGTATTTGAGTTTAGTTTTTTTTTTTGCCATTTTTATTTTATTTTTTATAGTGACTTCAGATCACTAAGCCTCTTTTAGAAACCTAGATCATACCATCATGAGCCAAGATTTTATGTATATACAAAAATAAACTAGTCTTGAGACAAAGAAAATAAATTTCATTGACTTTCTGATGCTTTGCAATATTTACAAAGATGCATAAAGCGAAAAGACTATCGACTATTTTGAAATGACCTACAAAGCCGCCTGGAAAACAAAAAATTTTTGGTTTTTTTTTCTCTCTTTTTGACCTAAAGATGAAGAGAACAACTAAAGAAAAGAAACTGGATCATGGTCTGACTAATTCGACCTTCTTTCTCTGCCTTCCTCGGGTTGCCTCGACTGTGATGGGATCGGTCCACCATACGAGCGGAGAAGAATTGGCTCGTATGAGCGGAACAGAGCTGGGTGATGCTTGCGAAGCACTAGAAAGGGTGCAAACCTGTGCCTCTGCCACGTGATCAATCTGGACTGCATCTTCAACAGCAAGTTCTTCAAACAATTGAGCAACCTCGAACATTTCATGAAACCTTGCAGGATCGTCCTTTGGCTGAGGTTTGGGTGCTGGGTTGACAGTTGACTCTTGGTCTGTTTCCTCAAAAGGAAGGTTTTTATAGATTTCAAAATCAGAGGGTCTGGGAGTACTGGTAGGAAAGGTAACAGATAGGGGAGGTGGGGGCACCGACTTTACTGATGATTTTCCTTTAGTCAACTTGTTCAAGAAATCTTTCAACTCTGGTTTGTACCCTATTCCGAAACGAGGTGTGTAGCGAGATGCTACATACCGCTTCTTCATTCCTTGATGGTGGGCTCCCAAACCCAAACCAGGTTTGTACTTCATTTTTGCCATGATCCTCACTGCAGCTGGTATATATTCATCTTTTTTACTTTCAAGCTGAGCAATACAAGTAACCTCCTCAAATTGATAAGTCATAAAAGCTGCCCCTTGTCCCAATTCTTGGACATCTCCAAAAGAACTCGCCAAAGACTCCGTCGGAATCACAATCAATTGGTCGCCTTGAACTAACTTAATTCTCTGATGAAGTGATGAAGGGATGGCTCTAGCCATGTGAATCCACGGCCTTCCAAGAAGAAGAGTAAAAGAAGCTGGTACATTAACCACTTGAAAATTGGTCAAAAATTCTGATGGCCCAATAGAGATGTTTAAGTCAACGTCTCCCAAATTTTGACGAGTTGAATTGTCGAAAGCTGTAATTGTCATAGGTCTTTTCTTAACATGACTGATATCCATTCTCAAACCTTCCAAAGTAGTTAATGTACAGACATTCAAACCAGACCCATTATCTACCAAAACTGCTGAAAGTGTTTTACCCCTGCACTGCATTGAGATGTAAAGAGCTCTGGTATGTTCCTTATCATTGTCCGGGATTTCCTCTTCACTGAAGGTAATGGTCTTTGGTTCAAGAATCTGACCTACCAGTTGCCCCAAACGCTCGGGCGTTATATCCTTTGTGACATGAGCATTGTTAAACACCCTAAGCAATTGCTCCCGATGGTGCTCTGAAATTAAGAGTAGTCCCATCACTGAAATTTGAGCTGGGAGCCTTGTGAGTTGATGGGCAATATTATATTCCTTCGCTTTCTCCAAAATTTTCAACAATGCAGCATCTTCCTCTTTTTGTTGCTCAGGACTCAGACATTGCTCTTTGCCCTTGGACTTAGGCAGCTCAACTTCTGGTTGCTGGTAAACTCTTCCTGACCTGGTTATTGCAGTGATGTTTTCATTGTCTAGAATGAGAGATGGAGGGGCCGGTAAACGATTAAGGGGATGGATTGGTGCTGGAATGTATGGAATCTGGACTGGAACTTTACCAAGGGGTCGTAGAGATGATATAACTGGGGTTGTAGGCCAACCAGCAGGGCAAGGGATGGTATAAACAATCATCTCTTCTTCAACAGGAATAAAAGGGATTTGTATAGGACACCGAATGGGTTGAATAGTAGATGAGTGGACTGGTGACATGCGAGGTGTTTGGATGGGTTCAATAACCGGGGATTCGGGAGATGACAAAGACTGAGGATAAGGGATTCGAACAGGGACTCGGTACGAAGGACAGATAGCATCATCTGTCTCTGACAGTCCACCAATCTCCACCATACTAACATCAGATCCGTCCCTGCTTAGAAAATTAATCTGTCCTTAATGTGGGGGAAGAGGAGCTTGAATGATGCTAGTATTTCCAGGTGTAAATTCCACTTTACCTTGCTCTAAGAGATCTTGAATATCATGTCGAAGAGTGTAACATACATCTGTAGCATGACCCGGGCCTCGATGATATGCACAATAATGATCTGCATGATAATTTCGATTTTGCTTATCAACTGGGATGAGAGGAGTCGGCCCCTTTAGAGTTACAAGATCCCACTTGAGGAGGAAAGTCAGAAGCTGGCTTAAAGAGTAAGGTAAGGGAGTGAAATTTCTCTGTGGGTTTCTCACTGGCTGACGCGCCTGTTGATACTGATTTTGCCTTACCGGCTGAGGATTTTGAGGTTGAGGATGTTGTCGAATCGGTGGAGCAGGCAACATTAAGGGTGCACTGGGTGCAATCCAATTAACTTCTTCTCTTTTTCTGGTATCCTTTTGCCCACTATTCCTGTTAAATGGAGCACTTGACTTCGGAGATGTATTGCTAAGACTGGCATGTATAGTACCATTTTTAACAGCCGTTTCAATTCTTGCTCCTGTCTCGACAATTACCTTGAAATCTGTTGCCGGTAAAGTTATCATTAGTGTCGAATATGGTTACTTTAAGGTTCCCAAGAAAGTTGAGGCCATTTCTTCCTTTGATAATTGCACTGATAATCTTGATGCCACCTCTCTCCATCTAGCGGCATATTCAATTAATGATTCATTATTCCTCTGAGACAGCTGCTCTAGGTCGCTCTTTTGCGGGAGCACCTCCAAGTTAAAAGAGAATTGATCAATGAAGAGATTGATCACATCCTGCCAACTGGTAATCCGCTTCTTATCAATTGAAAGCCACCACCTTAGAGCGGCATCTTTCAGACTTTTCTGGAAATATTGGATAAGATATGATGGTTTATCTCTGTAAGCCATCATGTCTCCCACATACAATTGTAGATGCTCTTTCAGGCACCCTTTGCCCCCATATTTGGTGAATTCTGGAACTCGAAAATAAGAGGGAACCAAAGTGTCAGAGGAGAAAACTAGATCATCCAGAGTTATCCCTGTAGAGGAAGATGATACTCCCTGCATTTTTTTCATCATCTCTTTCAACTGACGAATTTCTTCTTGTTGGTTTTTGAGAGACATCAACAACTCAGAATCTTGTGGCGCCTTTGAATTATGATGATCACAGTGCACAGCCTCACCAGTTTTTCCATCAAACCGAGTGTAGTCAAAATCACCATCCTCACCTGGTTGATCATGAAGGGGGTTGATAAAGGTAAAATTCGGGACGGGAATCTCAACCCTAGGTTGATCCGGTTGAAAAGGTCTAAACCCTGACTGATCTGGTTGATGCCGAAAGGTTCCAATTCCAGGTTGGTCCGGCTGAAAATTTTCTGGTTGGAATACAGTTCTAGGCTGTTCTGGTTGAAATGGTTCGGTTTCTGGTTGGTGTGCAGGTTTATTAAGTTGCAAAGCCATCAGAGCCTGCAAGGTTTCCTGAATATTGTCCAATTGAGTTTTTATCCCATGTATCTCCTGATCGTGTGCTTGTACAAGCTGGTCTGTACTTGAATCCAAACGATTGTTGGGAGCAGCCATGTCTACTGAACTTTGAGATGACCAATCTGCGACTTCAGGACTGTCCAGATCTAGTATTACAGCTTGAGCAAGAGCACGAGATACAGAACGAGTGACAATTCGCTGTTTCATGCAACACTGAGAAAGATGTAGCGATTAAACATGAATGCATGATTTGACAGCAAAAAGATGAAAATCACTTCTTTATATATGCATGTGTTTGTGTGATTCTAAGACAAGATAACACTGAACCAAAAGAAAAATAATGAAAAACAACAAAAGACAAACAGAAAGACAAAAGGGAAATGACTCAACCCTATACAGGTCTCTCAGGAATAATAAAGTCGGGAGGTAAGGGGTTGCCCCCAAGGTCTATCACTTGTTGACGAAGAATAGTAATCTCACTTTCTAGCCTATCTACCACGCCCGACGCACTTTGAATCCTGTAGTCGAACTCTAGAGCCTCGACTTGAGCATGGTGTCTGACTGCTTTCAAGTGTTCTTGATTCTGACGGAATTGGACTTCAAACTGGAATGACTCTTCAGCATCATCTCTTTTCCGCTTTTGAAACTCTCGGAGTGCTTGTTCTAACTGATGTTCTTTATCACGGCCAACTGACGTCGACTCCTCAAGTCATCTTCCTGTTGTCGGAGGGTCTGTTGCGCTGTCTCCAACTCTTCCATATCTCTCAGAATCTTGACTTGGATCTGCTCCAACTGTTCCTCCTTCTTGCGGGCTTCCTGACATTCCCTCTTCAACTCAGCTTCTTGTTGCCGGTGCGCCTGTTGCACGACTTGAGCTTCTTACTATCCCTTAATATCTTAAGACGATTACCAAGGAAAGTATCTTTCCACGGCACCACCACCTCAGAAAAGGGAAGGCTTCCCCTGGACGGTGCTGTAACTGGGGTGAGCAATTCTGCTGGCTTTAGCATTTCTGATTGTATGTCAGGGTTCTCCAACCACAAATCATACTCTTCTTCAGTCGACCGTTCCCCTGGTCCATGTTCTACTATATCGTCTGGAAATTTTTCTCTTTTAGATCGTCTCCATTCATTTTGGAAACGTCTCTCTAGAAGTTCAGATGTAGTAGGGAAAACACAATAGTCTTTCGCCAAATCATCGATTACTGGGATAAACTGTCGGTATCCAAACTGTCGGAGTACTCTGAGTGGAATGTAGGGTGACGAACTAGTTAGGCCAGCAAGAACTATACATCTTCTTCCAAAAGTAGTTAAAAGAGGAAGCCTTTGCTTGTTGATTACGAGCCAACGACATTTCCAAATTATCTCGTCCTCTGATAACTGCTGGAGCTTTCTGTAACAATCTTCCATTTTTTTGAAAGCAAGCTTGGATTGGGTCTGGCTGAATTTTCGCATTATGTTCCGAGCATCATAAGCAAATTCTGAGGGCACAGTAACCATTGATGGTAAATGCTCGACCAACCATAAATGTAAAAGAGATAAACTGGCGTTGAATGTCCATTTCCTGTTCTCACTGCTATATTTAAGACCCTTAAGAAGCTCTCCCAGGATCATTGGGACGACTGACACTCTACTACGCATGTCTTTGACTACCCCCACCAATACAGATTCAGCGAAACTGAGGTTTTTTGGGAAGATAAGCTGAGCTAGAACAATCCATGTAAGAACATTGAGTGTTGACTCAGATTCAGCTTAAGGTGTGCTAGGGTCCCATGAAGGTCTATACATATCCCATAGTTTGTTCATTTCAACCCTTGAGTAAGTACATTTGGCATTGTTGGGTAATCGGTCAGACTTGATGTGTAAGAACTGTGCGAGCTCAAACTGGTAATTTGTTCTGTAATGGGGTAGAATAGCAGGACCATCAATGTCAAGCCCTAAGATGCGTTTAACTTCTTCGATTGTCGGACACATTTCGTTTTCTCCAAAACGGAAAACTACACTTTTAAGATCCCAACAAAGAATCGCCACCTTGACTAAACGCCAATCAGGATCGATCAAAGCAAGGTCTAAAATATTTCCCACATGGTATCTCTGTATCTAAACTAGGCGACGGGCAGAGTTAAGGCCTTGAGCTGAACTAAAGATTGTAGCTGTGTCTCTGAGTTGGGCATCGTAGGCAGCACGCATCTCCAATTTGAGTGAAGGACCTAGGCCTCCCGACTTAATTATTCCTGAAGGGCCTGCCATCTAAACAATAGTGCACAAGTGAGACTCTATACAGGTGCTACATGATGATGCAAAACTTTTGAGAATGTTTTTTTTTTCTCTTAAAATTTCCTAAACAATTATTAATTTTGCTAATCAAACATAAATCCATATGGGTGTAAAATTTTTATCTTAGGTTGGGGTCGAACCCTGGTTTGGCCTGCCTACTTATCCAGTTAGTCGGAATCGGACCATAATAGTAGTTCGGGGTGGGTGACTGTTTTTATACATGTTTCGGAGTGTGGTAGCTTCTAACTCGTGCTTGAATTGGGGGAATTGGAATTGAGATTTATGAATCTCATTCCGGGAGATGGTTGCGTATCTAGGTGCTCGTGGGGGAGCTCTAGGGGGCGTTCATTTATTAGGGTAAGTCTTATTTGAATTTTGTGGGTTTTAAAATGTTTTTGTTGTTTTGTATTTTTTGATTTTTTTGTATTGTTTTAATTTTGGAAAGTTTAACTAGTCAAAACTAACCTAAGTGCCCAAGGTAGGCAAAAAGAAAAATAAGGTCTAACTGACTTAATTAACTTAAAGGCAAAGAGCAGGGTGGATCGAGCTGCCTTAAACCAAAAGAGGTTATGGTTTAAATACGGACCCTGTTCTAGGTCCCAAGGGGAGATAGACCAGTACCTTTAATTTATTTTGATCTTTTTTTTAATATTTTTTTTTGATTTTTTTTGGTCAGACTAACTAACGGGGTAGGCCAATTATTTAGGGTTAGAGATCTACCTAAATGTTCCATGTAGGCAAAAAATAAAAAAGAATATAGGGCCTAATCCTATCACGCACATACACACATGAATAATACAGACATGAGATATAAAAATAATGAGGCTCAAAGAGGAAGTTAATGGGCCAAGGCCCGTTGACCACTAACGGTCAATTGGCTTTGGTCCCCTATCATTCTAAGGCCTCAAGAGGTAAACCCAAAAAATTCGAGAATGATTCTACGGGGGCTTCCAATCACCTGAGAAACAATAAGACAAAACAAAAAATGAAAAGAACTTAAACAGAGAGGAGTATACCTGCCTGGCGTGGAGACGGTTGAAGATAATGAGAGGCTGCTGGTTCGGTGATGAAGAACGCTATCTCAGACCGAAAAAAATAGAGAAGATATACAGCCCAAAATAAAATACAATAAAATAAAATGGGAATAGGGACATGGGATGCAGGCAGTGGCCGGAGAAATGCTTGGCGCTGGCCTGAGCAACTACTTGGATTTGAACCAGAGGTGAAACGAAGGTGAGGTGATGGTCATTACGGTCGCAGCAACTGGCCGAGACTAACCAAAGCTCACTGGAGAAGATGGTTGATGCAATCGAGATGACCCAACTGATCGAGCTCGTCGGAGACACAGATGATCGGAGCTAGGTCAAACGGAAGAGATGAACAGAGGCGAAATTATCTTCCCTGCCATAGATTAGATCTCAGAAAAATCAAAAGAAGATAAATAATGAGAAAGAAAATAGAACTGAAAATAAAGAAAATAAGATAAAAAAATCGGATCAAATAGATCTAGATCTCGATCTAGAAATTCTAAATCTAGATCTAGAAATTGTTGATCAGGAAATAAAACCGGTAGAAATAAAACCAAAATGAAGGAGGAGGAAAAATGAGAGGTTTACCTTGGGCGCAACTCACAGCTCGCCGGGGAAATTGGTTCGCCGGAGATGGAGACGCTGGTCGGAGGAGGCTTTCTACTGCGGGTAAGATTCGAAAGAAAATGAGACGACAGAGAATAGAAATTCTAGATTCAGATCTAGAAACTCTAGGTCTAGATCTAAGAATTCTAAAATGAGAAGGAATTAGAGCAGAACACAAGAGATGAGGGTCAGTTACCTGATGAACAAGAGGGCAAAGAGTTGGCCGGAGGAGATGGGTTGAACTCAATTGATATGCTGTAGCTGGGACTGGAACTCGAAGACGACGAGATTAGAATGGAACTCGCCGTTGATTTCCATGAGAAGAACAAGCATTCACCGGCGACAATGGTGGTTGATGTTGAAGCTGCTGCCGGCGGGAAGAGAGAAGAAAGGGAGTAGGAGAAATATTTCTCAATAAAAACTGAGCTCGAGTGAAAAATAGGGTTTAATTTTAATCCTATACTCTTGGTTTTTATAAGGAGCATATGGGCTTTGGGCCTGAAGACAAGTTTGGGTTCTGGTCTTGGATTCCGAAAGGGCTTGAGTTTGGATCTTGGACTTTCAACAATGAAAAAAAAAAAAGGTTTTGGATCTCGCTTGGGCCATAGGCTTTAAAGTTCTATCCCTTAGAGGATTTAGCTTAAGTAAACTTGGGCTTGGGGTTTTGACTCGGATTTTGTTTTGGAAATGAATATGAGTTGCGGGTTTTGCAATTGGGTCGTGGATCACATGATTGCCCATGGGCTCTGAACACGGGATATTCTCTTTCTCTCTCTCCCTAATAAAATAAAAAATAAAAATAAGTAAAGTTAAAATAACTAATAAGAAATAATAATAATAAATGATAAAATAAAATAAAAGGTAAATAAGATTTTAGGGGTGTAAAAATGAGGTGTTCACGGTATGTCTACCGTCATTCCAAACAATGTTATGTTTGGAATGGCGGCAAACATTTTATCGCCACTCCCTATGTATTTTGATTTTGGGCTTTGCTTTGGGCTCAAAACTGGTAGGAGGTCGGTCTAGGCCCTGCCACGTGTTATGGGTCCTACTTCTGACATGATCGCCTACTTGATTAGGGTTAACTAAACCCTAGTTACATTTTAACCATGGTTAAGTTCCTTAACCCTTATGAAAAACTCCATAAAATACCAAAAAAATCAAAAGATATAAAAAGACCAAAAAAGACCAAAAACATGCTATTTAGGACTTCTTAACCTTGATTAGCCCTTAATCATAATTAATTATCTTCTAACCGTGGTTAGACTTGACCAACCCGATCAACTAAACCCTAGCCTCCGAATTAGACCATTGACCACCCTATGCACACACACACATAGCCCTAGCCTTGGCACAGACTCATGTATCAGAACTACGCTCGGTCTGATCTCACCTCAATGTGAGTACGTAGGCAACTCAACCCTGGTTCGACCCTAGCCATCTAACTTTTTTTTTTTTTTGATTAGCATTTGATTACGCAACTTAGGCATTCTAATTAATATTGAAATTAAAATTGGCTTAAATTTAGGGAGTTGATAACCATTGTAAAATGGGGGTCCTGGGGTGTCTAACACCTTCCCTGAGACTTAACCGAATCACTTGCCCTAATCTCTAATAGACCATTTGTCTTATCTAAAACAAACCCGGGACCTATCCCTTAGAATGAATAAGTGGCAACTCTAAAGTCAAACCATTTAGTGAGTAAAATCTCCGTGCTCACACCCTCAATTTTTTTAATTTTTTGTAGTATACTTGCTCCCCGCCCCCATTTTTTTTGTCCTATATAATATAGTGGTCCCCCCAAATTTTTTTATCATATATATAGCGGGGCCCCCAATGGAGTCCCCCTTATGCCCTTGAGGTTGCCACATGTCCCTATTGACACCCCTTAACTATGGTTAAAATTCACCAATCTCAGGATTCACCTACTTATCCTTGGTTTTTAGAAAAAAATATTTAAATAATTTTAACCTTAGGGGTTAGTAAATTTTAAACTAGGGTCGAAAAGAAATTTGCTATTTAAAAAAAAAAACCAAGGATAGGTGGGTGAATCTTAACCACAATTAAGGGGTATTAATAGGGACACATAGTGACCTCAAAGGCATTACTGGGAAAAAAAAAGTTCTCAAAATAAAAAAACTTCTAAAAAAAATAAATTTTCAGGGGCTACGTCCCCAAACCCCCAAATTACATACCCTCTAAATCAATTTTTTTTTATACATGTATTTTGCCCCCCTCGAGGCTCCGCCCCTGCCACTATACAAAGGGCAGAGCCACATGGGGCCCGGGGGGGACTGAAGCCCCCCCACCCCCCGAAATTTTGAAAAGAACTTGGCACTCAAACAAAAATTCGGGGGCTCTGCCCCGAACCCCCATTGTTAGCCCCCCTACAAGAGATTCCTGGCTCCGCCCTGCAATATACCCCTACCCAACTACCTCCATGGGCTTGTCCTAGTGTTCTGTTTCCCCCCTTTGGATGTAGGTTTTGGGATTGAGTCCCCATGCATGCGATGGTTGTAATATCCATCATCTGCCAAGATTCAAATACTAGGGATTAACTCACCAACCTAAACAAATACTAACACTACTAATCTCGTTACCGCCTAACCATACGACTTAGTACTAAAAAAAAGTCAGCTGCTGGGCCACACATTCCTCATGGGATATTCCGTCTTTGCTGTTACTAACAAAGGTTCTTGAAAGACGCCAAAATGAAGGGACCTAAATGATTTATAATCCAAGGAGTCACCTCATAAGGTGGTCCGGGGATGCCCTATCAAAACATAAAGAAGATTTTAAAACAAAAAAAGCTTTATGAGCCTTGTTTGTTTGAAAAATGTTGATAGATAGGGACCTGTTCTCCTCAATAATTTTCTCTCTTTGGATTATGCGTTTGTCTTTTACATTATTCAGTTTCTCTTTTTTATACTTCTCTCTCTTGTTTTATTTAGATTCTCTCCAAATTTCCCTTTAGGCATTAAAGCTAAAAACAATCAATGCAACTTTAAGAGGATGAAAATATCTAGGACACTCTTGTCCGCTCTTGCTATGCAAAATATATGTTTAGGGCTCTCAAAGGGTTGGGTCAGATCAGATCGAAAGATAAAAAAATAATTATCATGTTTTCGTGATTTTTTCTACATTGGTTGTCAACCGAGTTCAAAAAAAAACCAAACAAACATAAAAAAAAAAATTATAGAAAGAGACTACATAATTAGTATGTTACACATACATACAGTCAGGGCGGAGCCACATGGGGCCTAAGGGGGGGCCATGGCCCCCCTCATCAAAGGGCCCCGATTGAAAGCCCATACTCTACTCAATTTAATCCAACACCATTGGCTTGAATTTTAGTTCATTTCATACCTTAGCAATCGATCCGAAACAGAAATCACGTACCGGACTCAGACCCAACATTTATACCAATATTCTTTAAATATTCTAAAATTTTATACATTTTTTTATTGATCCCTTTTATTTTGGTACAGTTTATGGTTTGATAGTTAGTAGTTAGTTAGTGCCATTTTAGACTGCTACATTGGGCGTGAAATGAGTGGGCTACTTATCACATCTTCTTTATCTTTACTATTATAATGCGAGAGGCTTGCGGAGATGAATTTTCAGAAATTTCTAAACTACCCTTATATAAAAACAAAATATTGATTTAATGTTTTACTTTAATTCCCAAACTACCCTTGCATTTGATTGAATATTTTACTTTAATTCCTAAACTATCCCTTGCGCATCTATCTATTTAGAATCACAGCCAATCGTGATTGAACTTAGGGAGAGTTCAATCAAACCCGCGAGTTAACACGTGTCCCTTTTAACTCCTATTAACTGTGGTTAACTCCTTCCTCTCACACTCACGTACATTGCACGTGCCACTAGCGAGTTCAATCGCACCCGCGGGTTAACACGTGTCCCTTTTAACTCCTATTAATTGTGGTTAACTCCTTCCCTTCGTTTTTACGTGCATCACACGTGCCACCCGCTAGTCATTAAGAAAAAACTTTGTATTAATTTATAGAGAATTTCTTACTTTGTGACTTAGTCCGAGAACTACCCTCAATTTAGAGGTACACATTCTCCATCTTAGCTCCTACACGGATTTTCATGTATTTGAACCTTGACATCAACATTTTTTTTCCTTTTTTTATATACACGTGCTCCTCAAAAAGGGATGGTAAAGAGTCCCATCGTACAAAGTTGGTCTTGGGATCGGTCATATCGACTCCTTATGGTGGGCCACTAAAATATTTGTTTTTCTTACGTTTCTTTTGACTGCTACTACAAAGAATACTGCACCTTTGATACGGCAAATACCAATTGGTTTCTTTGCTTGTCTCTGTACCTTAATTCAATGTCAATTATAAAAAAGAGTGTCTAATAAGCAACCCATGACCTCATAAAAATATGCTGCTGAGTCATTATTGCACCACAATCAAATAGAAAAGTTGTGAAATAAATATGATATCTGAATCTATGTACCCGCCCCTGTGACCATCTTATGAGATTGTCCCCAAATCATTACAATCTATCACTCTTCGAAATCATATGTATCCCTAACTAGACAAAGCTCAAGTAACGAAGAATTGCTGAAGCCACTACTTTTTTCTTTTGAGCATCACTGAACCTACTACTAGGGCGAAACAATAGGTTGACGACTTGTGCATTACAAGTACGCACGCCAATCAAATCTTACACATACATTAATTGCCATGCACAAGATTACGTGCCGGTTGAGGAGAGAATGTTGGCAGCCTCTTCGGTAGTTGCTACAAGTAGGGTTGTCAAAGGGCAGGGTCGGGATAGGACACCGAATGCCAACCCAATAAACCATTCAGTTGAAACAATCAAAATAAATATAAAAGTAAGTAAAACAAGTATAATAATAAAACTATATAAATAGATCCTATGTTTATAATAAATTAAGACTTTAATTAAAGTGTTAAGGATGATCACAGTGTTAGGATTAGAGTTTGAACGGATTATGATTAGAATCTTAAGAGACTAGAGTTAGGATAGCCTGGTAGGGCTATCAAAGGGTGGGGCTAGTTAGGGCATAGTTAGGGCAGGATAGTGTCAATCCTAATTCCACCCTTACTTATAAGAGCAAGACCTAACCCTTCCATAGCCCTTCAAGGGTCTAAATTGACTAGGCCCTAACCCTGTCCTAAAAGATTGCCATTTTAAAAGGTTTTTTTTAGAAAGGTTTCGCTACAAGAGAATATCTCAATCTTTTTCACGACTTGGGATCTTCTCCAATAGCAACAAGCGATGAGACCGCCAATACTAAATGTGGATGCCAAATGCTTGCCAGTCGTTATATACTCTGCGTGTCATTTTAAAAGCCGGTGCACGTCAACTAATAGTTAAGCATGAGAATTTGTTTTGTAAATAACCCCCATCTTTTTAGCTATTTGTAAATTCCCATTGCTTTTGTGATTTTGTATTTTGCCCCTATTAACTTTTAAATATTTTGTAAATCCACCCTCTCATCCATAACTTAGTTCACATATGTTAATTTTTTTTTTCTAAGAATATTATTTTAACTTTTTTTAATGGATCTAGTGGAACGCACGCCTCTATAACTATAAGCTACCACGTGTCCTATTCATCCTCTTAACTGTAACTAAACTTAATCAACCTAAGGTTAATATATATAAATCCAAAGTTAGATGGATAATCCTAAGGGTGAGTTTGAATCTTTACCACAATTGTTAAAAGGGATACACGATAACTTAGAAATAGATCCCTTTAACAGCGGTCCCTACGATTCTTTTGTAAGATTTTTACAAATCTCATTAAAAAAAAACAACATCAGTGACCTAAGTTATAGATGAAAGGGTAAATTTGTAAAAGACTTAAAAGTTAAAACCTTAAGCATGTACGGGACATACATTGATTGACGTGCAGAAATTACGTGGCTCTTGCGGAGAGAACGCTTGCGACTTGGCAGCAGGAGATCTAAATCTTTTCCCAAAGAGGCTTCATCAGCCATTTCGTAAGTTCGGTAAGTTTGCGTCAGTTTCCGGATATGACCGCCTCATAAAGGTCTCTGGATGGATACATCGTTATCATCAATCTCAGAAAAAAACAACCTAACGCTCGAACTCCTCAACCTTCTCTGTACTCTCATTCGGATTTCTTCAGATCTCCTGCAGCCGACTGTAATCTGATTCCCAGATTCTTTAGTCCGGCCTGGTGCTCTGTTTGAGAGCGTGAAAATATTTTCTCCTTTTTTTCTTTTTTTGGTTTTTTTCAAGTGTTATTCGAAGTTCATCCATGGGGTCGTTGAAGAACGACGAGCCATTAAGCGTTGAAGAGTCTAAAGAAGCGATCTTGTACATTAATGGTGTTCGTCGAGTACTGCCGGACGGATTAGCTCACTTGACGCTTCTGGAGTATCTCAGAGGTAATTTGGTTATCAAGTCGGTTATTTTGATTGAATCCATGGAGCATTTGATTTGGAAATTAGGGCATTTGTCTTTGCATTCTGTTCATTGTAGATAATTTGATGTTTTTTTAAAAAAAATCTGTAAAGATGATCCATGCATATATAGAGAAAAAGGGGTACAAAAATTTCACCGATAGGTGAAAAGAAGAGAGACACAAAATGAAATTCAACAGCCTATTTGGAAAAAGGGAGCGAAATCATGGTTTTGAAAATCTCATCTAATCGAGCACCATAAGAATAGACAGTTGATATAATACGAAGAATGTGATCCAATATGAGAGAAGTGTCATCAAATTCTCTATTGTTCCTCACCTTCCACACCCCAACAGATGGTAAGTCTCAAAAAAGTGGAAGGAAAAACCCACACCACTCCAAGTCTAGATAGAAATTGATCCCAAATCTTGCTCACTAGGAAAAACCCACACCATGCAGAGAAAGTTTTTGTTGGCTAATTTCCATCCCATGCTCTTTAAGTGGGTATTGGGTGAGGATTTTATCTCGGTATGCTGTCCAGGGGAAGAAGCCAATCATGAATGGGATACCTGGATTCCGCACTAGCTTGTAAGGAAAAGATGAGCACAAACTAATTACCAGAATTTTGTAATATGATCTCATAGTGAAATGCCCTTTACTTTCCTTGGATCAAAGCTGCCAATCCCTAGCCCCCAAGAGGGAGGGACTAGCGAGACAACAAGTACAAAGACGAAGGAAATCCTCCATTTCCCAATCAAGTAAGTTCCTCCTCAATCTGGGAAACCATGAAACAACTCCTTAATCAAAACATGAAGCCACTAAGCATTGTTTAGGTATTTTTGATGCGTGAAACTAATAAATTTAGGATTTTTTTATGCTCCCGTTAGTATTTAGGATCCAGAGCATCTGTTTTCATTGAAAATATATTTCCCAAAACTTTCCTAAGTTGGATTGTCTCAACTCAGTCATGATCCCTAGTGAATTAGAATGCAAAGATTTTTTGAAGGCAGTGTTTGGAGTTTGTAGCGAGTTCTTGCACAACTCGGGTTGAACAGTTGAAAGACATGAAAGAACATTTTGGTGATTCTGTTTTTTTTTAATTGACTTTGTTGAGGTTGTGGCAAGGTTTTCTACTCTTGGCTATAATTTTAATCACTCGTGGATTTTGAATTGTTCATGGAATGACAAGTGTGAATGAACCACTGAATTGTGAGGGGCCTATGAGTATACGACTGGCAACTGCTATGAAGCCTTTAGTTATTAATTGATTGTTGGGCTCAAAGTGTGAACTTTGAACTTTGTGATTCTTGTCTCTTTTGCGAAACGGATTGTCTGACCCCTCCGCCTGAGATGGTCCAATCATGGGACCTCATTTACATTTACATGGTTTCATAACCAATCATCGCCAGATTATTGATACAAATTATATCCAATACCCAATCTGAGTAGGAAGGTCAACCTCTTTCAATCGGTCGTAGAACCGACGGGAACAATATTTAAGTTGTCAATTTTCTGGTTGTTATGGCCAGAAAAATCCATCTGTAAGATTTATAAGAAAGTGAAAAGGAGACTTCCCATGGTATGCAACTTAATTCAGAGGGCTTATCATTCATTTTCTTTATTTTTTGGAGAGAGACCTAGACTTTGAACTTTGTGAATCGGAAAAAGAATTAATTTATTATCATATTCTCGTTTATAGTGACGTAAAAATCAACATATGTTTATTAGTAATTTAGTCTGCAAGTAAGTTACTTTTGCAATTTGTCATCTAAGTTTTTCCTCATGGATTTGCCTGAAGTTCTATGAATATGTCATAGTGTTGCACGACTTTTCCTCACTGTATCTAATTTCAATATTTCCTAAATTTTGAATTATTTTTTATAGTGTAAATTGACTTCACAAGTTGATCGATGCCAACTCGATTGTCCGAACAGTTTGACTAGACATGACTTGCTTGAGGAAATTGTTGGCTGAATGTGTATCAATTATTTAGGAAAACTAATATTATCCGTAAGAATCTATTTTTGGTGTGGTTAATAGTTGTTCTAGTACTGGATGTTTCAACTCTTTTTGTGGTATTTAGAATCATTTTTGTTACTTTTTAAGTTTCGGTATTTTGGATGATGGTTTACTTAAGAGTTCTTTTTCTTTTTCCTTACATGCTTAATTTCTGATTTTTATGAGAACAAACTCTGAATTCTTGAATTATTCAAGTACTGGATGTTTTAACTCGTTCTGTGTTATTTAAAATCATTTTCATTGTTTTTAAGCTTTGGCAATTTCGATGATGGGTTACTTTATTTCTTTCCTTTGTTCCTTACATGCTTAATTTCTGAACTTTGACTTTTATGACCGTGGTAACTCTAATTATTGAATCGTAGTGTATCAGTGATTTGGGCTTCTTGTTTATGTTATATGTTTCTTACCCTTATTGTCAACTCAACTATAAAAAGTAGAGTCTGTAAACTCAACACTCAGTTTCATGTCACCTGAGTATTGTTTTTGCAGAGCATTATACTTTTAACAGATAAACAACATTTCTTAGTATCTACTAACTAAATATATGCTCCAATGTACTGAGCTTTGTCTGTTGTTCTATCTTTTCTTCATTTTTGTAGATCTCGTAGGGGCTTCCGTTCATCTGCACAGACTAAAATTATGAAGCAAGATCTGATGTTGTTTTATGTGGTAATATAGATATAGGTCTGACAGGAACAAAGCTTGGGTGCGGCGAAGGTGGTTGTGGGGCTTGCACAGTGATGGCTTCTTACTATGATCAACAATTAAAGCGATCTGTGTGAGTCTCTTGTTCCTCCAGATGTTGTGTTTAATATTTAGTTCTTGAATATGACAAATATTTGTGGATTAGATTCGTTATCTGCACGGACAGGTTTCTGCCATTCAAGTTGAATTACTACTTACTGATTAACAAGAAAAAGTGCTCATAAAAAAATGTACAAATTCTTCATGTTATGAAGATTCTTTCATTTCTATGCTCTCTACCAAGAACACCTCAATTTCTTTCTTTCATTGCAAAATTCTTGTTCGACTAACATCTATAGATTACTTGAAGTGAAGGAAGAAGAAGAATATGTCTTAGAAAGAGTAAAAGAGGAGGACAAACCTTTGGGATGTTGAGATCTTGGGTTCTTTTTCTTGTGCCGAAAATTTAAAAGAGGTTATTTCCAAGGATTTTAAAAGTAGTTTCAATGAGCGTAACAGTCACTGCCAAAACCGTTACGTAATGACTCCGTGTCATGTATTGACCGTTATGGACCAAAACCGTAGTGGTCGCTCTTTTTTTAATTTCCAAAAAATAGAAAAAGAGCAAAAAGTACAAAAGAAAATGTAAAACTTTAGGAAAATGATTAACATAATAAGATAAACATTACCAACATTAAATGTATAAAAAATGCACGAAAAGCATAAGTTCGAAGTTTAAGTAACACAAGCTCACAAAGTCATCACTATCAAATATCAGTACATATTTACAGTTATTCTGAAATATGATGCCAATATCAGTATATCACCTTCAGACTACAAATAATTGAAATACAGAAATATAAAGTCATCTCCATTTGTTGTGAGGTCCAGTATATGGCTGTGAAGAACCTCCTAACTCAAATTGGCACCCAGACTCCTAGTAGAAGCTGATAAACGCCTGGCTTCTTCCTTCATCTGAAAAGTGTTCATACTTTGTCTTATAGCTTCTTGGAATACATCCTATAAAACAGTAAATCAGGATCTTCCTCATTTAAAGAGATGCACTCCATTTGTGCTATCTAGGGGTGCGGCCCTGCCCAACCCAACCTCGAATTGTGCATATCAATGACCGGACGGGCTAGGCTTGCTTTTAATCGGGCCCAGACGGACTGGCTCGGACCAAGCCCGCTTAATGATTCCAAGGCAAAAAAGTGTCTTTTTAATAAACACACCTTATCGGGCTGGGCCAGCTCGGGCCTAAGGCTCTAGACCCAAGCCCGCACAACTATTTAGTTGGATTGACACCCCAAGCGCTATCCCAATAGAAGCTGACAAATGTTGGGGGTTCTTCTTCCATCTGAAAAGTCTTCATACTTTGTCTTCTAGCTTCCTATAAAATCAGTCTTCCTCATTAATCTCCTGTAAATCAGGAGGGCTTCATCTATGCTATCCCATTCCACCCAGATTCGGACACATTCTTCTTCTTTTTCTTTGCCTATTTGGTTCCCACTCTTCGTAGGTGGTTCTTCGTCAATACCCTGACCTCCTTAGTCCTTAGGGACATGTAGATATCCCTTAACATCTCCTCATTTACGAGCCAGGTGTTCCTTAAGCATGTAATTCCTTTAGATATGATCCTTGCACAATATTTAGATCTATTCTTGTGTATGCCGTTATTAGTATTGTCTCCGTGTTCTCATCCAATAGCTGTTTATGTAGTTCTACTCATTCAAGTAATTCACCTAATTCCATGTCCATTCACCTGGATAGAGCACTATTCTAAGATCATGTGCCTAATTCGCTTTCATATACGATGGATTGAAGAGGGGGAGTCCTCAAATAATCTCAAGTTCCTTTCTTTCCAAATCAACAAGGAAATAGCCCCAGACAACACAGATAAGATTGCCTCTTTGGGTATTATCCAGCCCTACTGGTGACCAACTCGATAAATATTTTTGAAAGGAAGACCCAAACCACGCCTAATCGGGAAAGGATTTCCCCAAATCTAACAGAAACAAAACAATGTAATAACAAATGATCCACCCATTCTTCCTAGTGAAAGGCACAAAAAATAGCAGTTTGCTATCTTCCACCCTCTTTTTTTTCTCATCAAGTTGTTACAAGTAAGAATCTTATTTAGAGTGACAGTCCAGAGGAAGAACAGTACATTCGACAGAATATTGGGATTCCACTTATGGGGAAATGGGCGTGAGAGAGCTAACATGAACTAAGGTTCTGAATGTCAATATCGTGAGATATATTGCACTTTAGAAAAAAGATTTATCATGAGATATATCGTTTTGCGGGGGAGTATATCGCATGTCGAAGGAAAAAATATGAAATTTTTCAGTGAAACCACATAAAATACATATTTGAGAATAAAAAAAAGAAAAATGTACATAAGAAATGCAATGGAAATGGAGCAAAGATGTGAGCTTATAACAATGTATAATTGACTAATATTGATATAACTTAGATAAAATGTTTCATTCTTCCATCAACCAATCATAACAATAAAAATATACAATCAAAGTTCCATATATACATCCATGATCCAACCCACCTCCGACCCACTCCAAGAACTACAATCAGAGCAACATGTACTTAAGCTAGAAAATTTAAAATTTTATTTTCCCCCTAATTTCTTCTCCTTAAAGTAAGAAATTTGAATTTTGAACTTAGAAATCTAGTGTAAATGCATCCATTGCATTTGCACTATTTTAGGACTAATGACATACTAATTATACAAAATCTTATTCTAATTTGAAGAAAATTCTTACTTTTTAGGGAAATTTTGCCAAAGCTAGTGCAAATGAGGCAATTTCAATTTCTAATTGACAAATGTAAGTAAGGTGGATACCAAAGTGGGCGATTTTTTTTAAGAAAATAGGAAAATCACTCAAACTCCTTCAAAATCTCCAAAATCATTCCTCTTTGATCTTTCCCCATTTTATAGACTAAGAGGTGAACGAAATATCTCTAACTTATAAAAGAAATATTGTGGGATATATTAGAAATATCGGGAATATTTTGGAAAAAAAAATACTACATGTGAGGAATATTTCGTACCCCCCGCAATACCAAAAGATTTTGGGATACATTAGAAATATCAGAGATATTTCAAACAATGACACACAACTGTAGGAGTGTTTGCACTGAAAAATTGTCATTGAGGCCTCTAAACCAAATCCTAGTGTCCCTACTTTGGGTACGGGGCAAGGAAGAACCAAGACTTTACAGGAGGCGATATAAGCCATCGATCTTCCAATCATTCAAATCTCACCTTAGCTTTGGACACTATACGATCTCGTTGTTCCTGATCTAATAGTACTCTAACATAGGACCTTCCTTATTAAGGGCAAGAAGGAAGATATTTCCAAATTTGTCTTTGATGCGCGATGAACCATACCATAAATCCTTGTAAAACCTGACTTCCGACCCGTTACCCACCTGAATCTGATGAATGGTGATACCAAGTTTGCCATCGCCATAATCCCTTTCCACAATCCCACTCCATGGGAACCCCTAACCTCCCTAGGTTCCCATTCCCAAATGGAGAATTTCCATATTTGGTGGCTATCACCTCTCTCTAGAGGCTAACCCTTTCTTCCTTGAATCTCCACACCCACTTGTCTAACGATGCCTTATTATATTGACTAAAGGTTTGAGGTTTATACTGCCCCACTCAACGAACGATAGACTCAATCCCACGATACCAGATGGTATTAAATTTATCCCTTTTTCATTCCAAAGGAAATCCCATTGCAACCATTCTGAAGTCATAGTAAACGATCGTGGAATAGTTAGGGTCGATAGGTAATAGGTTGGGAGACTTTGTAGGGTGCTATTGATCAAAGTCAGTTTTCCTCCTTTTGAGAGGAAATTCATTTTCTACCGTGCTAATTTACAGGCAAACATTTCAACCATTGGGGACTACGAAGCTTTAGACTTAAAGCTAGAACCAAGAGGCAAATTTAGATAGACCGAAGGAAGGGAACAACCTTACACCCTAGACATGTAGCTAAAGACTCAATATTCAGGATCTCACCTACACTGATCATCTCGCTTTGCCCATATTAATTTTAATCCTGGAACCACTTTAAAACATCTAAATAGGCATTTAAGATGGGCTAGTTGACGTCATGAAGCCTCACAGAAAATCAAGGTATCATTAGCAAGTTGAAGGTTGAAAATCCTTATGTTCTCTTGACCCACCGAAAATCCCTCGAAGGCCACACCATCCGCTATAACATCCTACTCAATGCTTCCGAGTTCCGAGACTATGAAGCCTCACAGAAAATAGTTAGGGTGTCACCTTGTCTTAATTTCTTGGAGCTCCTGAAAGATCGCCGGACTCCCATTGATTAGAATAAGAATCTATCTATCTTGCTAGCCTAATAGCTATACAAAGATTGCGACCATGTATTTTGGATCCCTTTCTTGGGGTAGTCAATCAATATGTGGCTAGCTATGAACTCCCCAAATTTATGCATTTTAGCGGTAATAGAACAACCCCATCTCCTTTCATGAGGAAACCGAATACAATTAAAGTCCCCATCGGACGCCACGAAGCTTCCCATCTTATAATATTATATTCCAATTCCTTCCAAAAAGCCTCGTACTCCAAAGACACTGATGACCATAGATCCCTGAGAAGTGAGAACACCCAACCACAGTTTACACAAATTGATCTATATAGGATAGAGATTAAATAAGCCCCCTGTTTTGAGTCTAGACATTCTACTTTCTCCTTGTCCCAAACCATGAAATCCCTCCTAAAGCTCCTATCGGTGGGATAGATAGCCAATCTGCACGAGCGTCCCCAGATATCCTGATAAGATAATTTTGAATTTGCTTTAGTTTTGTTTCTTAAATGCAAAGAATTGACGGCCTCTTGGCTTTGACAAATTGTTTAATGGCCGAGCGTTTAGCTACCTGAACTAGCCTCTAATGTTCCAGGAAATAAGACTGGGACTTGTCACTAATGACACTGAAGGACCCTCCACTTTCGGGTGCAAGTGCAACTAGACTCTTCTTTATGACTGTGTTTATTGTAGTTGACACTTCTCTAGTCTCCTTAGCTCCATTGCTAAGCTTTTCTCGTCACCTAGGGAATGTATTGGCTTGTGGCCGCCTGTGGTTCCTACATTATTTTCTCTTTTCATCACGTAAATATCCTTAGATTTAGCCGATATTTTAAAATATCGCGAAAATACCCATTATTGCTGGTTTGATATATTTATAAATCGGTGATATTTATTCCTTTAATTTGTAATTTTAATCATTGCTGAGATTTAGGTGAGAAATACTCAGAAAAAAACCCCATACTTGAAAATCTCCCTACAAAAACTTCAGTCAATAAAAACCTGAAAACGAGATTTATAACACTGTATTTGATTCATTGCCTTCGTCCACATAGTCCAACTCCCAGTGGTATTCTGGAAGATACAAACCAGAGCTTTGGTCTAGCTTTTGGACAACTCTGATCTGGCTTGGTAAAATTAAGAAAATTGCCTTAGAGTAACCATACGGTGTTCCCTCTTGGTGATCACATCAAATTACATCAACCCAGATCGAGAATGTTGACCAGTCTATCAATCCTGCCTGATAGCTATGACACTTTTCACCCAGTATAATTGTGTTCTGTCAGTTCTCTATATCCGGCAGATGTAAGTTCTTTTGTTTTTGCCAGTAAACCTTTATTAATCGAGTTTCTATGATATCTTACATGTATCACATTTGTTATGAATACGTAGCACTTATTCTTTCTTCTTTTTCTTCTTGCTTATGGTGCTTTATTGGATGATTGTAATCTGTGATGCATTAACTCTTACATTATCATTAATTTGTAAATGATATCACTGCTTTTGTTATGTGAAATTTGTTGCAGGCATTATGCTATCAATGCATGCTTGGCTCCTCTGTATTCTGTAGAAGGGATGCACATAATTACTGTGGAGGGCATTGGGAGCCGTAGACTTGGATTGCACCCAGTCCAGGTGACATATGCTACTTCTTGCTGTTTCGTCTCCTTGTGCTTACTATTTTTCAGTGCTTCTCATTTACATATGCATTGCCGGTGCTGCTTGTTAATAATTTCAGGCACCGTACAGATTAATCCTTATATGAGCATTTTTGAGTTGTTAGACACTAGGGGTCAAACACTTGCTCCGTAACCGACCTGATTACATAGGGGGAAGAAACGGCAACCCACACCCTCCTGTCTAACCTGCTGTTTATTCCCCTATTTTTTAATTCATTTTTTGGTTCGGAAGATATGAGATATCCTTACATTGTCCCATTGTATTCCCCCAATACTCTGTGACTTTACTCTCTTGGAAAATAATCACAGAATTTTACTGTATCTAAATACCAATGTAATAAACAATTAATTAGTATAAAAATATAGCAATTGTAGTCTTAGGGACGAAAAAAACTCTCCTCACGTAGGAACCTACTATTTCACCGGTAAGATCTATCTCTCTAGTAGTCTATTACCAGAGTCCAAGGTATTAAACTTCAGTTTCGGTATAAACTTCGATCGCTAAGGAAGTTGACACGTTTCGAGGAAGTTTAAGGAAGTCTAAGGAAGTTATGTAAAAATTAAAGAAGTATAAGAAACTTTAAGGAAACATTGGAAATCTAAGATGAAACTTTAGAAATTCAATACTTAAGCATAAATACACATCTAGAATTCATTATATTACTGGTGCAAGCATGTAGTACTCAAATGTGAGAATCATATTAAGTGACATGCGTTATCTGCTTGTCTGAGTTGTAATTTTTTCTTGGTATTTCTCTGGATTGTCAATTTTTTAAAACTATATTTCATCTTCTTTGTCAAGTGAAGGGGTATGTATTTTCTTTATTTTCAATGATTATCCATGTTAATTGTTTTGGAAACCTAAAAACCTTATGAATGCACATTGAAGTTGATAAATAATTGAAATTCAATTTAGTTTGTAAACCTATTTCATTCTACAATTGATGAGCTCAATGTTTTTACAATACTGAATCAATATGTGAAGAGGAGGAAATGGACAGTTAAATAATTTTGAATTTATGAAATACTGTTAGGAAATTATTTGATTTTTTTAACATTACTAAAAAGTCATTATGGGCATAATATACTAATAACAAGATTATTAGAATAATACTAGTAAGGTTAATGCTAACCACACTCTAATAATAAAATTATAATTTATAATAAAGTTAATGCTAGCACACTCTCTTTTAAAGTTAATTATATTTATAATAAAGTTAATGCTAGGTACACATGTCTTTCCTTATGAAGCATGTAAGTTTAAAACGAGTGAAACTAGCATTACCCTTTTAAGTTAAAACCTGAAGTCCTTCAATTTACAGATATTTTCTATACACTTCGGTTAACTTCTACTGAAGTTCTACATTTTTTCAACAATTTTTTTCTATTTCCATCGAAGTTTACGGAAGTTTACTAGGAAGTCCAGTATTTTTAAAATACTAGTACATTTCACTTCGGACACCACGGAAGTCGACTCAATTCGGTCAACTTCGACGGAATTGAGTCGATTTTTGATACCATGCCCAATAGTCATTCCGGCAATTAGTGCAAGATGGAAGCTGAGGATTTGGCTTGGATTGCTGAATATGCGACTCACAAGTGAAGAAGAAGATGAAATAGTAGTCTCAAAAGTTGATAGAAAAGAGATCAGAGAGGCTTGTTCGTTAAGTCTTTTGGGCCGTTTTCTAACGATGAAATCGATCAATGTTAGAGCAGCAAAGAACATGATGAGACAGACATGGCGTATGGGAGATGATCTATCAATCTGAAGTGGGTTTTGGGATTCTCCGATTTAAGTTTTCGACAGAATTTCAACTCAGATGGGTGGAGGATCATGGCCCATGGAATTTTGATAATCATCTCTTATTACTGAAGAGATGGGAACCTGGTTTAACGGTCATCACGACAAAGTTTAACCATACACTGTTTTGGGTGCAAGTATGGGGGTGCCCTATGAATTGATCAGACGATGTTGGTGAAGATGTAGGGAAAAAATGGGTCGGTTAATTAGAGTGGAGGATCGATCTCAATCGAAAGAGAATGATAGCGACCTTCGGTTGAGGGTGGAGATTCCTATAGAAAGACCTCTACGGCGGGGAGGCTTTATCAAAGATGCAAATGGTAACTGGGCTTGGGTTGATTTCAGGTATGAAAGGTTAACAATCATCTGTTACAGGTGTGGCTGTTTGGGTCATCAAATCTCACAGTGTTCAATCAGGCCATCGGAGCAGGAGGTCGACGAACAGCTACAATATGGGGACTGGTTATGGGGAGTTACTGGTAGTAGAGATTTGATTCGTGGTCATCGGCGTGGGAGGACTCGAGAAGAAGCACCGGTGATAGTGACATCGGAACCTACCATGAATGCCGGTGAACCAATTTCCAAGCCACTGGATCTTTTGACAGCGGTTACAGTTGCACCATTGAAAATCCCGGGATTCACGCATCTTTAACTAAGGAAAGAGTTTTAGGTTTTCAAAAACCTTCAGTTACCTACCTCATCAAAATCCTTCCAAGTGGGATACGTGCGCAAGAAGATTGGAATGGAATCCGAAATACCCGGATTAGAAAGTTTAAAGTCTACTATACTGGGTGATAAGCGCGCGATGAGGGGTCTGGTAACCGAAAAGGAAGGAGCCCACGCTATTCATTCTCAAGTTGAAACCAAAAAATCCATAGAGGGGATGTCGGGTTCAATTGTTCAATTGGGAGAACCGTCAACTGGGGGGGGGGACTTGGAAAAGTTCAGGAAATAAGATATCCAATCAATAAAATTTATTACTGTTCCACAAAGCTTCCTACAGTCCCATGCATCTCATGGCTCCCAACTGGAAAATAAAAAATCAAAATACAAAGGAGATGTCCTAGTTGAAAAAGGTTGACAGATCGGAATTTATGCAATGGGAAAATGGAAAATTCGAAACACCAAAAGTGGGCTCAAAAAGAGGAATCCTATTGGAATCACAAAAGAACAAAGTGGAGGAGGGACCGAAGTGAAAGAAAGAGAAAAGAGTTGGGTCAGACAACGAATCTGATAACAGTTTGATTAAGGCGGGCGTTGCGGAGCAACCCCGCCAATCGCAATGAGGCTACTAAGTTGGAATTGCCGGGGGCTTGGGAACCCCTGTGCAATTCGAGCCCTTCTCCATCTGGTGAAGGAAAAAGATCATTTCATTCTATTTCTCATGGAAACAAAAATGGATGTCCGAGGAATGACGACAATTAAGCAAAGATTGAGTTTTCAGCATGTTTTGGTGGTACCAATCATTGGAAGAAGTGGAGGGCTAGCATTAGTATGGATGGAAAATGTTGAGGTGATGATTCAAAACTATTCCCAATACCACATTGATGCTCATATCAAGGAAGGACACAACCCGGAATTGCGATTCACCAGGTTCTATGGTAACCCGGAAGTAAGCAAAAGGAAGGAATCATGGGCGCTACTTAAGCTGTTGAACCAAATGAGTGGAATACCATGGATGTATATGGGAGACTTTAATGAAATTTTGTCTAACGAAGAAAAGCAAGGAGGTCTCGTTAGAGTTCAACAGCGAATGATGAATTTCTGGGAGGCATTGACTGAATGCCAGTTCATCGATATGGGCTACATGGGAGTTGATTTTACATGGAATAATATGAGGGAAGATGAAGAAAATATTCAAGAGCGACTGGATAGAGCTTTGGAAACAACAAGTTGGTTAGACCGGTTTAAGGGATCTGGGGTTCAACATATCCCTTCTACTACCTCTGATCATGTTTTGCTACTCATAGAAGTGAAAAATCAACTTAACCCAGATCGCCAAAGGAAGAAGATACACCGTTTTGAGGAGGTCTGGGCCTCTAAACCGGAATGTGAAGGAATAATTAGAAGTGTTTAGGAGAGTGAAGTACAAGATGGAAGTCCTATGTTTCAAGTGACGGAAAAAATAAAGCATTGTCGGAATCTTCTTGTAGCTTGGAGCCGGGTTGCATTCCGGAAAGATAAGAAGGAGCTTGAGAAAAAAAGAAATTGGTGGAGGAACTTATGAAGGGAAACAAGGAAGGGAGGCATCAGGCTTCAATCCATCGGATTAATGAGGAAATTAATGGTTTCCTTCTCAATGAGGAAATCCATTGGCGACAAAAATCGTGGGCTATATGGTTATCATCAGGGGACAAAAACACAAAATACTTTCATCAAAAAGCCTCTCAACGTAAACGGAAAAATTCTATTTTAAGGTTGTTGGATAGTAATGCCAGGTGGATAGAGGATGAAGAGGAGAAAGGGTCTGTAGCTACGGCCTATTTTCAAGATATTTTCACCTCAAGCAATCCTTCTATGATTAGCCGAACCACGGGGGCAATGAGTAGGGTGATCGATCCGGATCAGAATAGCGAACTTCTTTGTCCATTTACAACGGAAGAGATCCAAGGTGTGAAAAATCGACTCAATTCGGTCAACTTCTGCCGAATTGAGTCGACTTCGGTGATGATCGAAGTAAAATCAACCTGTATTTTAAAAATACTGGAAATCGTGTTGCACTTCGGCCAACTTCGGTAAAATTCGATGGACTTCGGCTGAACCCAAAAATTTTAGTAGAAAAATTACCTAACTTCGGTGGAAGTTCACCGAAGTCTACATAAATGTAAACAAAGGGGAAATGAGAGATTATTTGTGGCAAATTTGTAGACTGAAATCAGTCTCACTAACAAAAACAGGGTTTGATTAGCATGAACTTCAGTCCCCACTAACCAAAAGAATAAAAAAATTTCATTTTGATAGTTGGCTTGCTACAGAAAACCCCCATGAAGACTCCATTTGAGACAAGCACAACAAGATAATTGAGAAGTTTTTTGTAAAAAAAGGACAGTAGTGTTCGGCAGAGAGATTAGAGGAGGAATAGTCGAATAGGTTTAGGGTACTTACCTGGATGAATGGTAGGCGAGCTTGTTGTCTCCGTTGCCATTGCTGTCGCCGATGCCGATCGCAGAATGCCAAACCCTAGAGTTTGTTCTCCACTTCTCTCGTTCTCCCTCTCCCATTTTGTTTTTGAATGAATAAGAACCAACGAGTTTGGTTTTCAACCTAACTTATAAGTAAACCGGTAATGCTATTACCACTCCCATCTTCCATTTGTTTAGTGAGTAAGGGTAATGCTATTACCACTCCCATCTTCCCTTTCTTTAGTTAGTACCCAATAAATGGGTTTTACACTTTTACTTAACTAAAAAAAAACAGATGGATCTTATTATAAAAATATTAGAAAAAAAATATTATAAAAATATTAACCACAAGGGTTTGTAATTCTTGACTAAAGTTAAATATTTTTATAGTATTTTTTTACAAAAACCAAAGTTATATTGTTGAACCCCAAGGACTAATGAATCTTAACCACAGTTAATATAGGTTAAAAGGGACACGTGTTATCCCAGATCTCCTTTTTAAGTAAATAATTTACTAACAATATTTCAAAAGTTAATAGTATTTAACTATATAATTTCTTCGTTTTGTACATTTTATAGGTAATAAGATTATGCCCAAAAGGGCTTATTTGAAATACTAACATTTTGACTAATTAATTAGCTATAATTTATAACTTAACATGATATTTTTAGTACAAAAAATTCTAAATATGATATGTTATGTAAAAAAAATTATAACAAAAAAATTAATGTGTTAAAAATTAATATTGATTTATGTTATACACAATAAAAAATCAATAAAATTGTAGTGTAAGTTTTTCAAATTTCTAAAACAATTAACATGGATAATTATTAAAAAAATAAAGAGAATAAATTACCTTACATATTCCCTTCCCTTGATAAAGAGAACAAAATGTGGTTATAAAATTTGACAATATAAAATAATATCAAGAAGAAATTACAACATATACAAGCAGACAACGTATGTCACGCAGACAGCGTGGGTAGTCAAGTGACATCAGCTGTTCAGTTGTTTTGAAATCTGGTTATATGCTAAAAAAGATAAATTTCACTCATATTGCATTGATACCTAAGAAAAAAAGTCCTCAGCATATGCAAGACTTTAGACCTATTAGTTTATGTAATGTCATCTATAAAATAGTGTCAAAAGTCTTAGCAAACCGTATGCAAGGAGTTTTATCTAGAATCAAATCCGACTTTCAGAGTGCTTTCCTCCCGGGAAGACTTATATCTGACAATGTGGCAATAGCTTATGAACTGATGCATACTATGAAACAAAGAAGGAAGGGTAAAACTGGATGGATGGCAATGAAGCTAGATATGAGCAAGGCATATGATAGGGTGGAATGAGTTTTCTTGAAGGTCTCCTTCGCAAAAAAGGGCTTTGATAGTAGGAGGGTTGAACTCGTCATTAGCTGTGTTTCTTATATATCATACTCTGTTCAGGTGAATGGTTCTCCCAAGGGATACATTAAACCTACTCGTGGTCTATGACAAAGTGATCCTCTATCGTCATATTTATTTCTTATATGTACAGAAGGACTTTTGGCATTGTTGAGGGAGTAGGAGAGAGGTGGCTTAATCCATGGTTTTTCTGCAAGCAGGTACGGTCCAAAAATTTCTCATTTGTTATTTGCTGATGCTAGCCTCCTTATGTCTCAAGCCAATGTAAATGAGTGTAAAAATATTCTGAAGACTCTTGAGGTATATGAACAAGCTTCGAGACAGGAGATAAACAGAGAGAAGACTTCAATCTTCTTTAGCCCTAACACAATCCATAGTGGTGCAGCAGGAAATAAAAAATTTGTTGGGAGTTCAAAATGAAACACTGAATGAGAAATATTTGGGGCTTCCAATTATGGTTGGAAAATCTAAAACTCGTACTTTTAGCAGCCTTAAGGAGAGGATAATAAAAAAGATCAGTGGTTGGAAGGAAAAAACATTATCGAGAAGAGGCAGGGAAATTTTGATTAAAGTAGTGGCCCAAGCCATTTCAGCTTATACCATGTCTTGCTTTAAGCTTCCTAAATCTTGTTGTTCAGAGATTCAATCTGCTATCTCAAATTCTGGTGGGGTTAGAAGGACTCAGAGCATAAGATTCATTGGGTTAGCTGGGTAAAGATGTGCAATAAGAAGTCTAGTGGGGGGTTAGGCTTCCGAGACCTTCAAACTTTCACTTTAGCTCTCTTAGCCAAGCAATGTTGGAGGCTCCTTCAGAATCCTCAGTCCATTTTTTACCGGGTGTTCAAAGCTAAATATTTTCCATCTGGATCTTTTCTTATTGCTAGAAGGGGATCAAATCCGAGTTTCATTTGGACAAGTTTTATGGCAACGCAAAGTCTTTTTCAACAATTAATGGTGTGGAAAGTGGGAAATGGGAATGATATAAATATTTGGCAAGATAAATGGACACCGCGATCTCTATCTAACAATACAGATATTCCTTTTTTAAAAAGGGTTGGAGACTTAGTTAACCCAGAGAATGGATGGTGGAATATTCCTCTCATTGATAGCGTCTTTGATGATCATGATGTAGCCATGATTAAGGCAGTCCCGTTGAGTGAGCTATCCGGTCCTGAC
This sequence comes from Tetracentron sinense, assembly GCA_015143295.1. Lineage (NCBI taxonomy): Eukaryota > Viridiplantae > Streptophyta > Magnoliopsida > Trochodendrales > Trochodendraceae > Tetracentron > Tetracentron sinense. Next base: position 40,593,936 of record CM026563.1, read on the forward strand.
AAGATTGTTTGGCATCCAAGTAAATTTGGGGTGTTCTCAGTGAAGCCGGCTTACCATTTGCTACTTGAGGAGTGGCAAAAAATAACGAAGATGGAGCAGAAGGATCAAATGCGGCAGTTATGAGGAGATTATGGAAGCGAAGCAAATGCAAACATTTCATGTGGAGAGCTTGTACAAACTCACTCCCATCGTTGGCAAATCTATACAAGCAAGGAGTACCCACGGAAAAGTCCTGTAGTATTTGCCATTATCATTCTGAGACGGTGACTCATGCATTATGGGCTTGTCCATTAGCTCATAATGTATGAGCACTCATGAAGGGAAGGGTTCAAAAGATGGCTACCTCTGAGGATGTTCTACAAATTATGCTCGAATTGGAATCTCAAGCTTCAAAGATGGAATTGGAAATGGGGACGATGATTGCATGGGCCATTTGGGATTCGCGAAATAAGATAATCTTTGAAAAATTCTAACTTCATCCGAATCAGATCTTGTAGAAAGCCAAAAGCCTAAAACTCTCTTAGATGATTTCCAATGGTTGACTGTGTGTCGACTCCCACAATCAGGTGGTTCCAGTTCAGTCTAAAATGAGACTTTCATTTTCTTTGCTCAAGTTGTGTTGAAATGTGACCAAAACAGGGTAAACGCTGAGAATGATTCTGAATATTTGTAATTATATGTTTTACTTACTATTAATAAAATTCTCTAACCTTTCATTCAAAAATTAGTAAAAAAAAATATACTTACATAAGCTATATTTAGTTTCAAACAATTATAAGAGGGCAGGTAGTGTGACGCATATGGAGTGTTGCCTATGCCTGACACTGTTTTAAGCCGCACAAGATATCTTTGGGTTACCTTCCAAAAAAAAAAACATAACTTTGGGTCCACTGTGAATGGTTGGCCCGCCTCTTGGCGAACCCCCAAACTGAAAACCACAGTGGCAAATCCTACCCATTGGATTGGAGGGTTTTTTCATCATTGGCTTTGTGATCAGGTTTATAGAACCCATGGATAGTAAAAATGGGTTCAGGTCCATGATGGAGAACACTCAATAATTACGGCTATGATTTACCGATTAGGTTGTTTTTTAATATAGGGTTCACCAAGAGGTTGGCCAATCGTTGATGGATTCAATGGGCCCAGTGGCACGCCAAATGGCACGAAACAGTGTCACGCCTAAGCAACACTCGCTATGAGTCATGCTGTATTACCTGTCTTCCTACTATAAATATTTACTTATATATTTACATATATGTATATATTATGCCTCTATACTCAGTATTAGAAGTCAGTGAGTCTTGGGAATTCAACCTGATTAATTACGGTTTAGGAAAACCCCATCATAATACAACCAATGGGTTGGAAACATCCACCCTGATCCAGAAAAATTTGGGGCTGGTTTGGTGGGGTGGCAAGGCAGGGTCAAAGATTGCCACCCCTATTAGGAGCTAACTTTTAGATGATAATGGCATTTCTCCACGCATCTTGGTTGGGTTGGTGACAACTGACATGTTCTTGCTGCATACAGTAATTTGGTCATCTGACTTATTTGTAACTTGTGTATAGTGAGTTTGAAAGAGATTTTATTTCCTAGTCCTCTGTCTTGGCTGTGGCATTGGTTTTTTCTTCAGTATATGATAGGATTTTGTAGAAAGCTTTTAGGCCACCTTTGATATGGGCTACCATCCCTATCAGAACAAGATAAGATTGTTCAAGTTGCGAACTTGGAATGCTTAACTATATTACAATCTTAGGGTGAAACTTAAGTAAAAAATGTAAAATGCCAAATAAGCATGGATAACTTGCTCAACATATACAATGAGGATTTTTTAATATAAATTAAATTTGATAATTGGAAGGATTAAGGTACCAAATTGGAAAATGCAATCATCAGTTCAAAAACTGAGATCAAGTACAATGTGTATAGTTTTTGTTGGCCATCAGACTATACGATGTGAAGTTTTTCATTTTCTTTTTTCTTTAGTGGTAAGTTTACATTATCTGAATGGTGACCATGTGCCTAAGTAATGTAACGGACCCTGCCAAAACTGTTACGTAACGGTTTCGACGAGTTTTATTACTATGCTAATTTCAGCATTTGGAAAGAATGTAAGACTAATCCAAATGTAAGGAGCTATTTTTGTCAATTGAGACAAAACATGAAAGTTGACTTTTTTGTTATTTAACAAAACACATGTAGGAGGAATATTTTGTCCATTTGAGAAAAAGCATGTAATATATATATATATATATATATATATCATTTTAGGAAAACATGTGTAAAAGGGGGTTTTTTCATTATTTGAAAAACCATATGTAAGAGAGGCATTTAAGGGAACACACATTTTGAGTGGTAACTTTTTTATTTGAGAATAAAAGACTGAAGTTTTTTTTTGTCATTTTGAAAAGTACATACTAGACGAGGTACATTTGTCATTAAAATATATAAGAGCACCTTCTCTCCCTTGCGCATAAGCAACACCTTTCTCTCTCTCTCTCTCTTATTTATGCTGATGTAGATTTTAACATTTTTTCATATTTTATATGGTCCCACAAACTTCTTTATCAGCAAACGGGGGTATTTTTAATTTTTTTACCATTTGTAAAAACACATGTAAATGGCTATACTCATCATTTGTAAAACATAAGAGGGGACAAATATTAAAGAGCTGTTTATGCTATTTGAAAATAAATAAATTAAAAGGATGTTTTTTTCATTTTGGAAAAATGTATTTAAGTGGGGCATATTTGCAATTTGACACATGTAAGATGAAACACATGTAAGAGGGACATGTAAGAGGAGCATATAAGAGTAAATACATTAAGACGCATTTTTTTCCATTTGAGGAAAAATATAATGGTATTTTTGTCATTTGTCAAGTTTCATATTCAATTAAAACACTTCTAAAAGTGGTACATTCTTCATATGGAAAAAAAACCCTTGTGAATAAGCTGCACCCTCTCTTTAGAAAATTTCTATATTTTTTTTTTATATTTTTGTTGGCCCACTAATTCACACGCACAATATATACATGGTGGGTGATATGTGTTTGGCACTGTTGCCTATGCGTTACGTGATTTAGTGCTGCATGGAGGAGGTTTGGGTCAAAAAAACAAACAAACCGATGTTGAGGCTCCATTGTGTGCCACCTGGCAAAAAATTAGCCTGGTCGAATTACCGTAGGTCATATGATTGGCCAAATTTTTTTCAGGTGGCACATAAGGGGGACCCGCATGTCTTTTTTTTTAGTTTTCCAAAACACCCTCCAATTTTACTCAACCACGTAACACATAATTTTTGCTAGGTGGCATGCAAGGGATACCTGCACGTCGATTTTTTTGTGTGGCTCAAACACCCTTTACGTGGCACTCAACACTTGACGCATAGGAAATACTGCCTATGCATCAAGCACACACAAAGAAACATATAGTTAAATGCAGAAAAAAGATGCATGTTTGTTCCTCTCAAAATTTGGGACAGCCTCACGATTTGGTCAGATGTTGGAGACCAGGGTCAAGCTCTTTGGAAGACACTCCCTTTTGCTGCCTATAGGGTGAGAGGAATAGTTTTTTTTTTTTTTAAATTTAAAAATTTCTATTTTTATGGCATGACCAAGTCTTCCCAAGAGGTGATTGAGAAGATATTGTGGCTTCTTCATCTTTGGCCCTGTGTTCTCAAGGGCTATAAAGGAGCTAGGAGAGTCCCTTTTGGTCCTCACTGGATCTTTTTTTTCCCAGGCTTTGCCTATTTAGTGAAATTATCTAAACTTGCATGTTTTGTTTATCTAAAAATTTGAAAATAGTTTTGAACACCCTCTGATTAAGCTGCAGTAGTTCAACCTGATGCATGCTTCACAGTTCACACATGGAAAGCAAACGTTGATTTCTTCAAGTGGTATTTAAGTTAATTCTTTGCTTGAAATGAGTTAAAAAGAAAAGCACTTCACACTGGGATGCTTGAACTGACAGAGCTGCTCTTAAGTGTCTCAATTGCACTCCCGTCCATTACTTTGGCCTAACTAACATTCGTACAGTTAAAGCAGGTGTACTTAGCCCTAATATTGAATGTATAGTGTATACACCTAAATTTGAACTAAAGAGTTATTATACCCATCTATGATCTACTGGAGACCTTCAAACTTTTGAATGCATTGAAAACTGTGCTGCTTGTGATGGTCTTATTATCACCTTAAATATTCAAATATAACCTAGACACCTCATTTCTCTCATTGTGTGCAGTAAAATTTTCGGCACCTTTCGATTTTTTGTGTACTTTGTCACTTAAGAGCAGCTTTAAGTGTGCAGTAAAATTTTTGGCACGTTTAACCATTATTTCTTAAGGAGGTACTAGTGCTTAGGAAATAATGGTTATATGTGGTGTTCACAGTATTTTACTTACAATACTAGTGATTTTGATTTTCTATGTTTTAACTTCTGCATATTCTCCTGCATGTTTGAAATTTCAACATGGTCTGCAGGAATCATTAGTCCTTGCTCATGGCTCACAATGTGGATTTTGTACTCCTGGTTTTATTATGTCCATGTATGCATTATTGAGGTCAAGTCAAACACCACCAAGTGAAGAGCAGATTGAAGAAAGCCTTGCTGGAAATTTGTGTCGATGCACAGGTTACAGACCAATAATTGATGCATTTCGAGTTTTTGCCAAAACTGATGATGCTCTATATACCAATAGATCTTCACTAAGCCTTCAAGGAAGTGAGTTTGTGTGCCCTTCAACTGGAAAGCCATGCTCATGTGGATCAAAGGATGTCAACGGTCATAATACTACCAAACAGAGTACTACTTGTGGCAAAAGATACATGCCTGTCTCTTATAATGAAATAGATGGAAGCACATACTGTGAAAAAGAGCTGATTTTTCCTCCTGAGCTCTTGATGAGGAAGTTAACACCTTTGAATTTGAGCGGATTTGGAGGACTAAAGTGGCATAGACCCCTAGGACTTCATCATGTGTTAGATTTGAAAGCAAGATATCCAGATGCGAAGTTAGTTGTTGGTAATTCTGAGGTGGGAATTGAAATGAAGTTGAAGGGTATTCAATATCAGGTCTTGATTTCTATTGCACATGTTCCCGAACTTAATTTTTTTAGAGTGAAGGATGATGGGTTGGAGATCGGTGCTGCTGTAAGACTGTCAGAACTCCTTGACGTTCTTAGAAAGGTTGTAGCAGAGCGTGATGCTCATGAAACTTCATCATGTAAGGCCTTTATTGAACAGATAAAATGGTTTGCTGGGAAGCAGATAAAAAATATTGCTTCTGTTGGCGGGAATATCTGCACTGCCAGTCCAATATCAGACTTGAACCCACTCTGGATGGCTGCAGGTGCGCAGTTTCGAATAATTAACTGCAAAGGAGACATTAGAACTACCCTAGCTAGAGATTTCTTTCTGGGTTACCGCAAGGTGGATTTGGCCCGTAGTGAAATTTTACTCTCAATATTTTTGCCATGGACTAGACCTTTTGAGTATGTGAAAGAATTCAAGCAGGCTCACCGAAGGGATGATGACATTGCAATTGTAAATGCTGGAATGCGTATTTCTCTTGAAGAGAATGGTGAAAAGTGGGCAGTTGCAGATGCATTAATTGTTTATGGTGGGGTGGCTCCTGTTTCGCTTTCTGCATCAAAGACTAAAGATTTTCTTATTGGGAAGAGTTGGGATCAGGAACTGTTGCAAGGTGCTTTGAGCGTATTAGAAAAGGACATTTTTCTGAAGGAAGATGCACCAGGAGGGATGGTGGAGTTCCGCAAATCTTTAATCCTAAGTTTCTTTTTCAAATTTTTCCTGTGGGTTTGTCATCAGATGGATGGGAAACAATCATTTAAAAAAAGCCTTCCACTGTCCCATCTGTCAGCCATACAATCTTTCTGCAGGCCATCCTCTATTGGAAGCCAGGACTATGAAATTACAAAAAGTGGGACAGCTGTAGGATCTCCAGATGTTCATCTCTCATCAAAACTTCAGGTAACATGGCACATCTATAGTATTATTGGTGATAACAGTCTGCTGATTACTGGAAGTGGTTCCACAATTTACGTTTTGAATCGGTGAAGCTATTTTGATTTTGAATATTGAAATTTATAATTAGCGTAGTTTCTATTTTTTTTTGTTTGTCTATTTGATTATTTAAAGTATTTAGACTTTGATTCATATAATATAGATTTCTCTGCATGCATTATGAGCAAGATAAACATGGGTGCACTAGTTCATGCATGCATGCACTATGTGCATATGCATGTGGAGAAAAGCCAAGTAATGTCTGTGTTAACTGATTTATGAACACATTCATGCATTTTGAATGAGATAAAAGTTCCTGCCGTAACTGATGCGTGTATGTACTATGAATTCACTCCTGCCGTGGATAGTTGAACACTATCCATTTATAACCAATACTAGTGGAACGCACGTGCGATGCACGTGAGTGTATGATAAAAATTGTATAAAAGGGTAGAAAAATAATATGCTCGGTAGATTTGTTAGAGGGATAGATAGAGCGGCATCAACTGTAGATCACTAAGGAAGACATACCAATAGCCCCATAAATCTAAACCTCAAGTTGACACTTAAATCCATTAAGCCTATAAATCAACAGCAAGAACTCTAAATAGAAAATTTCAATTATCACCTTTGCAAAACCGTATACTTCAATCTTTAGAACTAAAAACTGTAAAAGTTATCCCAATAATCTGAATTTTAACAACGAACACGAAATCATGCAAGTTCTAGTCTAAAAATGAAAATTCAATCACTATTTAAAAATAAAAAATAAAATTACTCCAACAAATCCAAAACCATCCAAGCAAGTAATTTAAAGTACCATAAGAGAAAGAGATAGACATTTAAAATGATATCCCATGAAGTATTAGATATTTGAGAGTACAACAGATCCCAAAATTAAATCTAATGGTAACACAACCCATTACGGGTGTTCAGACATAAAAATAAATAAAGAAAAAAACCCAGCTCTCCTCATGGAGACTCTGTCACATCTTGCCAACCTTAAAGGCCTCTATCTTGAACCGAGTAAACTCATTCGTTGCCAACAACATTGTTGGGAAACGCTTCAAACTCGCCTAGCGAAATTCAACCTTCGGCACTGCTACGTTCTTCACCATGGCTTACATCTTCGCTGTCAACATTAGCATCCTAACCGATTTCGGCATTACATGTTCGAGTTCGACGGCGACTTGGAAAGGTCTCCAGAAAAGTGTTATCGATCTACATCTTTTTCCATATCCATGGGGCTGGCTGTCTCCAACTGCATGCCCTTCTGTAACGTCTCACCAAGGGTTGCAACTTGCAACCTTTAAAAATGTCTAAATACAAACGGTTACTATGGAGTTGGAGAGAAGGAAGAGGAATTCAACTGCTATTTAGTGGGGGGTATGGAAGCAAGGTAGTGGGGGTACGAAATTACTTTCATACCCTTACTCATTATTGTTTAATGTAATCATAACATAAGACGTTTTTATGAATAATAATAAAAAAATCAACCAACTTTTTGACCCCCTCATTCTCTTTATAATAGTAGAGATGTTAAAAATAGATCTATTCCCCACTGTATGCCTAAAGCATTTCCAAACATTGCCTTCATTTTCCAAGCAGCTGCTGATTCTTGTTGACTGCCACTATCCAGCTCGGATAGTTTTCTTGTTGCCCCATTAATGTTTCCCAGGCTAATCATTTGGTTACACTAAAGCTGGGTTAGTATAAATTGAAGGCTGAAATCTGCCAGCAGTTCGATGGGTTTTCTTAATCAGCTCATAACTACATAGGAACAGGCATACTATTTTAGTCATCACCATCTCACTACTGAGATGTTCTACATTCTCAACAGACTGGGTGTTTTTTCCCCATATTGGGGATTGTGAACTTAAATTGGGAATTTTTTATGACAAAGTCATTCCATTCTTTATTTATTTGGTTTCTCTTCAACCTACCATGATAATAATCTTTTTACAAAAAAATTGTATGCTAAGTTGTTTTCTGTCTTGCAAAAGTAGCTTCTTGACTTAAGTGTGGATGCCATAACTTTTACCAGGTTACAGGGGAGGCAGAATACGCTGATGACACACCGATGCCTCCTAACAGTTTACATGCTGCTTTAGTATTGAGTAGAAAACCTCATGCCCGTATACTCTCTATAGATGATTCAGGAGCCAAGTCTTCACCTGGGTTTGCAGGTTTGTTTCTTTCTAAAGATGTACCCGGTGGTAATAATATTGGACCAGTTGTTTACGATGAGGAACTATTTGCTTCAGAATTTGTAACTTGTGTGGGTCAGGTATAAAGATTTCTACATACTAATCATTTTTTCAGTTGTTGAACTGTTATTTGTTGCTTTTATAATGTGACAAATGCTTATTATATGTAGATTATAGGGGTGGTTGTGGCTAATACACATGAAAATGCAAAGTTCGCTGCAAGGAAGGTTCATATTGAGTATGAAGAGCTCCCAGCAATCTTATCCATAGAAGATGCCCTCAAATCCAAAAGTTTCCATCCTAATTCTGAGAGATGTATGAAAAAAGGGGATGTGGAGCTCTGTTTCCAATCAGCTGCATGTGACAAAATTATAGAAGGGGAGGTTCAAGTAGGAGGTCAGGAACACTTCTACTTGGAGCCACAGGGCAGTGTGATATGGACAATGGATGGTGGAAATGAAGTTCATATGATTTCATCTACCCAAGTAGGTTATTCATGCTTGAAATTTAGACATATTATCCTATTTCGTAAAATTTTATGAGCTCTTACATATGTTGGACTATGTGTCTAGTGTTTTATGTTGTTTCTTCTTACATATTTTCATATGGTGAATTTCTTATGTTGTTCGTTTCTAATTTATCAGTATAGCTGTAGTTATCACATGATGACACTTTGGTCATAAAATGTTGGAATCCCATGCATTTAGTTTTATATCTTTTATGTTATAGTGGCTTTTCCTTGTTGACGGGTGGTTATGGTATTCTATTTTATGTATACCGTGTGTATCTCTACTAATATAAATAGGATTCTTTTGTTCAAAACGTTGATTGATATTTTTGTTAATTCCAAAAATGCCCTTGACTTATATCTATCTATTACTCTATTAATGAGAATGCTCCCCTTAAAACGTGGGCTATTTTTTTTCTAAATTCTCAAATTATCCTTATTATAATCATGTATATAAGACAACAATTTCATTGAATGTGTGCTTAATTCCCATACTACCCCTTACTCTTCTATTGGAGACTTGAAATTCTCTATGGTTATATACTCCTTAACTGTGGTTAAGATTCACCCCCCCTAGGATTCACCCACTTATCCTTGGTTTTTAGGAAAAATTAACCCTAAGAGTTAGTAAATTTACCAGGATTTAAAAAAAATAATATTTTTTTTCTAAAAACCAAGGATAAGTGGGTGAACCCGCCCCTTTCTTTGCTATACCCAAAGTGCCCCTAAAGCTGTTTGAGTCTCAAAATGTCCCTACGTCATATTTCTATAATTAACGTGTCCCTCACAATTTATTTCATAGGGGATATCCAAAATATCCCTCAAGTTTCTATACCCAATATATTCCTTAATTTTATTTTCAAATGCACTCACTAGGGTCCCCTTTCCCATTCTCTCTCCCCTTCCCCTCTCTCTAATGTTATTCGCACGTGTTGCTCACTAGTTACGCATATACCTATTATGCGTAATACACATAAGGGTAAATGTGTAATTATTTACTTTAGTAATAATATATAAAGGATAGCATAGATATGAATCATTATCGCATTCTCTCTAATCCCTCTTTCCATCTTCTCTTCTTCTCCCTTTTTCCTCTTTCCTCTTTCTGTATTCTATATTCTTCTTCTTCTTTTTACTTTGTATTAGAGCAGGTCTTACATTCATCAAAGGAGATCTAGGAAGCAAACGAAAGAAAAAAGAGAGAAGGAGGACTGCCATACGGCAGTGGCGTCATCTCTGTTGTAGGACTGACGTCATGAGCCATACGACCCTCTTCCTTGGTCCCTTCCACTAATGGATCTGGTACACCTTGTTTTTTAGGGATCCGCGTTAATTCTTTTCTGATTTTTTGGAGTATCTTGGTTGATGTTTCCTTCTCTCTAATGATTTTAGATTTAAATCATTCTAGTTAAAGGGTTCTTGGGATTGTTGATGGACACCTAGATCTACCATGAATCATTCGATTTGGGGTTCTAAATGTGTGGATACATTGTTTTGAACAAAGAAATATTTCTTTGGAGTTTGTTTGGTGAAAGGTTTTGATTCCGGAAACCCTAAAGTTGGTTTATAGGCTGTTTGTGTGAAAAACAACCTCGTTTCACCTCAGTAAGAGGCATTGAAGGGGTTCGTTTTGGCTTTTTTTTTGCTGAAATTTTCCTAATATTGACTTAGTTGGTTAGATTTGTAAAAGGAGTGTTCCTTTTGCAGTATTGGGTATTTTTCAATTATTTTGTCAAGACTATGTCGACTTCAGAAAAATCGGATAGTTCCTCTCATGCTCCTCGAGTTTCAAATATGGGTAATTCTCCTATTGAAAACCCTAAATTTCAGATTACTACAGTAAAATTGGATGGACAAAATTACCTTTAATGGTCCTCATCGGCAAAAATGTCTATCGGAGGCCGGAGGAAATTGACATATATTAATGTTCGGATTTGTGAACCTAAGGCAGATGCTCAGGAGTATTGAGTAATGGAAGTCTGAAAATTTGTCATTGCTACTTCATTCCATGCCGCCACAAATAAGTAGGGGATTTCTCTTTCTCCGCACTACGAAAGAGATTTGGGACTCTGTGGCTTAGACATATTTCCAAATAGGGAACGTTGCTTGTGTCTATAAGGTAAGTTAGGAAGTTGCTCATCTTCGACAAGGTAAGATGATGTGGGTAGAGTATTTTGTCCATCTGCACAGTATGTGGAAGAGTTAGATCATTACTAGATTTTTCAGCCCTTATGTTCTTGGGATGGAGAACTTTACAAGAAACAGGTTGAGTGAACCAAAATTTTTAAGTTTCTTACAAGACTGAATCCGGATTTCGGGCTGACCAAGGTGCATAGCCTTAGTAAGGAATCTAAGGATGAGGTATTATCCCTTAACCATGTTTATTCGTATGTTCAAATGGAAGCAAGCGAGGGGACTATCATGACACCGTTTGTGGGTAATGAGAGGTCAGCTTTAGCTTCTTCCTTAGTGGGCCAAAGGGGTAATATAAATGGGCTCAGGAAATTGCAGAGGAATTATTTTAGCCCTGAAGATCGTGACATGTTAAAGTGTGATCACTGTAGACGAATGGGACATGCTAAGGAAAATTGTTGGGATTTGGTTGGTCGACCACAAAAGTTCAATAGGCTTGGTTCATCCACTGCTCATCATACCTCTACAGGAGATGCTACTGGTCTGAATATCTCTCCACTTTTAGTTACTTGGGCCCCTTAGGAAGCGTCACTACTTTCTCCCACAAGGATATGATCTTTATCTCTAAGGAAGAAATAGAGAATATTCGACGCTTTATAGTTTAGTTAGATGGTCCATCTGCCACTTCCACCTCTACTTTTGCCCAGTCAGGTATCGTTGGTTCTGCTCACCATGTGTCTACTTCTAGTACCTCCTGGATAATTGACTCAGGTGCTTCTGAGCATATGACTGGTATGCCTTCACTGTTTTCTACTTACTCTGTTTGTCCTGGTAGAGATAAGGTTCGAATTACTGATGGCATCCTCTCCACTTTTAACATCTCCCTTCCCACATATCTTTAGCCTTTTCTTCATGTTCCAAATTTTGCAGAAAACCTTCTATCTGTTAGTTCCCTCACCAACACTCTGAATTGTAGTGTTACTTTCTTTCCTTCTTACCTTGTTTTTCAGGACTTGGTAAATGGTAGCGAGGAGGACGATTGGTATGGGTCGTGAAGCTGCTGGCATCTATTTGTTAGATGAAACTTCCATTGATCCTCGAGCATTTCAATTTTATAGTAGTAGTGGTGTCAATAAAGAGCGTGTCTTAAAAATTATGTTTCTAGACTTATTTGCTTCTTTATCTATGTCTGTACTTCTATGTGAAGTGTGAGAACTTGCAAAGCACCATCGTGCGTCTTTTTCTCCTAGTGCTGATAAAAGTTCCGCTGTGCTTGATATCATTTATACTGATGTTTGGGCCCCTTCACCTCTTACCTCTAATTTTGCTTATCGATATTTTGTGAGTTTTGTTGATGATTATTATAAATAAACTTGGATTTATCTCATGAAGTCAAAAGATGTATATAGCATTTTTTAACAATTTCATATGTTGATTCGGACCCAATCTGAAAAATGGGTCAAGATTCTTCAATCTGATCAAGGAGGAGAATATATATATGGGGGGTTGATGGAACATTTGACTACAAATGGAATAGAGCACCAATAATCTTGTCCTTACACCCCTCAATAGAATGGTGTTTCTGAGAGAAAAAATCATCATTTGTTGGAGGTAACTTGTGCTCTTCTATTATAGTGTAATGTTCCAAAGTTTTTTTTAGGTTGACATTGTCTTAACTGCTGCGTTTCTTTATAATCACTCTCCATCTTGTGTTTTGCACTTCCAGTCTCCCTCTCAGCTCTTAAAACCCAAGAGTCCTCTATTTCTTATTCCCCCAAGGTGGTTGTTATGTGCATTTTGGGTTCCAGCCGAACTAAGTTGAATCTTAAACTCTTATTTATATTTTCCTTGGGTATTTTTCTCATTAGAAGAGATACAAATGCTATCATTCTCTTTCCCCAAAGAAATTTGTCTCCATAGATGTTACTCTTTGAGTTGGTTCCTTTCTATTCCAATCCTTTCTCTCTTGAGGGGAAGAGTGAGTGTGAAGAGGGAAGGATTCCGTTGCCGATTCATGTTCCTCCTCATTGTCTCTTGATGACTTTGTTACTACTGCTTAAAAGGAGAAGGGGGAGATTCAAGTCTACCAAAGCAGGGATAAAACAAACACGGACTCATACCAAATCATCTTATCGGATCTTGGTAAAATCCTCTCTGTAACACCTTCCTCTCTAGTGTCCATTGATGAATTTAATATTTCTATTGTACTCAGAAAGGGTAAGAGATCGTGTACTCAACATCCTATTGCTAACTTGGTGTTATACAAAGCGCTGTCTCCTTCTTACAGGTCGTTTGTGTCTTTGCTATCATCAATTTCCATTCCATTTTTTGTCACCGAAGCTCTAAAACAAGTAAACAACCAAGGTGGAGGGAAGCAATGATAGAAAGGATGATTGCTGGATAAAAATAATACTTGGGATATGGTTGACCTTCCTCAAGGAAAACACCTATGAGGTGCAAATGGGTGTTCACAGTCAAGTGGAAGACAAATGGATCAAGTGAGAGGTATATGGGAAGGTTGGTAGCCAAGGGCTACACTCAGACATATGGAATCGCCTTCTAGGAGACATTTGCTCATGTAGCAAAGATGAATTCAATTCGTGTAATCTTATCATTAGCAACTAATCAATTGTGGCCATTATAGAAACTTGATGTAAAAAATGCTTTTGTTTATGATACTTTGAAGGAAGAGGTTTATATTGCTCCTCTTCTACGATTTCATCTTGAAGGGTGTGAAAGGAAGGTGTGCAGACTGAAGAAGGTGTTATATGGCTTAATGTAGTCTTTAGAGTGGTTTAAAAGGTTCAATGCAGCAGTAAAAAGGAGGGGATATGTACAAAGTCGGGTTGATTATACATTATTCCTCAGGCGTACCAATGAGGATATTTGATGCAGGACAATGCAATAAACCTAGGATGATATGATTGCGGTAATAAGGAAAATCATAAAATTACTTAGGATTTCACAATTACGATAAAGAAAGCCCAAAAGGGAATTAGTAATATCCTAGGTCAAGTCACAATCCCGCAATAATGAATATTCAAATTTGAATTGGGTGATCGTAATGGAAGTGAGAACTTCCACTAGCTTAGGGATTTAAACCAATGGTTATTGAGAATTTCTTGTCAATCGAGGATTTCAAGAAAATCAATTTAGGCTCAATAATAGTTTATTATTTGGATCATGCATGTATGTTTCAACAATATGTAATGGAGTATCAAAGAAATCTAGCAACAAAATTGAATAGGGGTTTCAAAATTAGGATTATGAATTAGGGTTGCTGTTTTAGGGTTTTAAGATTGTACGGCTGCAAGGGAAAGTGCATAGGATGAGCTGAGATTGTAATAGGGGTGTATAGGGGCTGCGGTTACAATGGGACAAGTATGGGGAGCTGTAGCAGCACTTACACAATTCCAGAATTGCTGGAACAACAATAGAACTTAGGAATAGGGTTGGGACAGGTTAGGACAGTGTGGTAATAATGCTGGACAGGTCTAGGGATAGAGAATAGGGCTATTGGGGTTCTGTTGCAGCAGTAGGAAGGCTGCAGGGATTTGGGGCAGCAAAGGAATGGGTTGGGGAAGAGCTGTAGAACAAGGGGAATGAGTGTAGGGAAGGCTGGACAAGACAACAAGGTATTGTTGTAGTCTGTAGGAATTCTAGGGTTTTGGGAATTTGGGTTTTGCAAGGAAACAGGAAAATAGAAAATAAAATATAAAGAAAAGAAAAGAAGAAAGAAGAGAAGATTACCTTGGAATCACTTCAAGATTGGCATCACACCATTCCCATCACAGGAGATTCTAAAAGCCAAAAAAGCTCTCATACTTCATTCATAAAAATTCTCTCCCATAAAAGAGTCTTTACAACTATTTATTGGCTCTTAAAACCTCCTACGAAATCTAGACCATTAAACTAATCGATGACCAAGATTAAAACATAATAAAAACGTAATAACATGTAATAAGACTAAAGTACCCTCAATTACTTAAACTAAAATTATAACTCACTAGCACCACACATATTGCCCAATTTGGGCCTTATAAAAACCCAAATTAAACTCATAACATAAAGAGACATGCTGAATTCTTCCCATGTGCACATCATCCCAATGTGAGGTCTTCATGATGAATTTTATGTGCACATTAGGCCTTCACTGCTCCAAATCATCCATCAAAAGCTCGAATCAACCCCATGTACATGTCGTCTATCCACAAGTAAACATATGTATGAGCTCTCCTCCTCCTCCGCTCGTACATTCGCACACTAGATGCTCTGATGTTCGCATCAATATTACAGTCCTTATCGTGCATGTAAATGATATGATTGTGACATGGAGTAACAAAATAGAGATTGAACAGTTGTAGAAGTATCTAGCAAGTGAGTGAGATTAAGGATCTGGGTCTTCTTAAGTAGTTCTTGGAAATAGAGGTTGCTACTTGCTAGATTTCGTGATAGTTTCTTTATATCCCAAAGAAAGTACATCCTAGATTTGTTACGTGAAATTTGGAAGCTTGGGGGCTAAACTGGCTTACACCACAATTGAACAGAATCACAAAGTGGATGAGATGGATGGTGTTCCTCTACAAGATATTGGTTGTTTTCAATGCTTAGTGGGGAGACTAACATGAGGTCAAATATTGCTTATCCTGTGAGCAAGTTTATGCATTCTCTCAAGTCCACACACTTGGAAGCAGCATACATTATTTTGAGTATCTTAAGTCATCCCCAGGTAGGGGAATCTTATTCAAAAAACATGGGCATATGCAGATTGAGACCTTTACAGATGCAAACTTGGCTAAAGATGACATAAAGTCTACATTTGATTACTATATGGAGGCAATTTGGTTACATGACGAAGTAAAAAACAGGCGGTTGTTGCTCGCCCGAGTGCAGAGGCAGAGTTTTGATTGATGACACAAGGTATATGTGAGCTGTTGTGGTTAAAGGTCCTCATTCAGGAATGGAGATTTCCTGTTGAAGGACCTATGAGTTTATATTATGACAACAAGGCAATAATTAATATTGCTCATAATCTAGTTTCACATGATAGAATTAAACATTTCAAAATAGATCGTTACTTTATCAGGGAACAGATGATCAGACACGAAGTGTGCACTCTGTATATGAAGACTACTGATCAACTAGCTGATGATTTTACCAAAGCAATTAGTAGTACTTGGTTACTTGAAATGTTAGGCAAGATGAAGATGATAGATATCTATGCACCATCTTAATGGCATGGTTCAAAATATTGGTATAGGTTGTCGTATCAGTAAATCCAAAATAGGATATGTATCGACGTATCGGATAGATACGGCGGAAAAAATCAGGATACGCTAAGAAATGCTTGGATACGCAATGAAAAACTTAGATACCTTGAATAAATTTTCTTTTAATGTAAATAGAAGCTATTAATAAACTAAATGAAGGTCTCCAATTATGTTTATTACCATAGAGTTGAGAATTTTATAAGTTAAAAAGAGCAAGCATGTTGTGCTGTTAAGAAGATATAAAAATACAAACCATAGTCACTTAGCTAAGTATAAGAAAAATAATTTAGATATTAAAAACCTTACATTCAATGAGTTAAATAAGAATGTATTGAATTACAACCATAAATTTTAAACTTAATGTAAGTGTTTTTTTGGTGACCTATTTCACTGTTTGTTGTCTTTTTGACCCTGTAGATGAAATAATTTTTTAAGACTATAGTATGAGACTTTTTTTGCCAAACTTTTGGGTTTTGGTAATTTTTGTTGTAATAAAGTTTATGAAATTTTGATATTTGAGAAATACTTTGTCATTTGAAAGTTGAAATTTTGACCTAATCCCTAAAAGGTGTTAAAAAGAAGATTTTGTTCTTGAACTGAATGTTGAATTTTTATTCTTCAGGAATTTAGGTCAAGATAATTTTAAATTGAATTCAAATGGAGGATAACCTTATTTGCATATTAATATCTTCAGTAAATGAAAGTAATATTAATCTAAAATTATTTAATTTAAATTAAATTTTACATAAATAAGTTGTACGTATCAGGTCTGTGCTGTGGATCCTAATGTAAATGGAAGGAGAGACAAAAATTAATTGAAAAATCCTCCATATCGGGCCTGTATCGGTCTGATACGGGGGAGTTTTTTTTCTAGCGTACCAGTGTATCGGGTAGCTCCAAACAGGATATGTATCGGTCGATACGTATCGATATTTTAAACCATGCTTGATGGGGAGTGTTGACAGGGGTATTTATGGTATTCTATGTTTGTATACCATGTGTATTATGTATAAAGCCGTACCTATTACACATAATACACATAAGGGTAAATATGTAATTCCCTATTTAGTAATAATATATAAAAGAAATGAGAGATGTGAATCATTATCACATTCTCTGCAATCCTTCATTCATCTTTTTCTTCTTCTCTCTTTTCCCACTTTCTCTATTTTATAAGAGCAATAGTTCGCTCCACGGGCGAGGAGCGAACTATTGCTCCTCGCTCTCACACAGACGCCCCTTCAACTGCCTTAAACTTGGGTTATGTTTTTTTTAGCCCTATGGTTAATTTTTTTATATTTTATTTTTCTAAAAACCAAGGGTAGATGGGTGAACCGTCAAGATGAATCAAGATTAACCACGGTTAAAGGGGGTTAAAAGAGGGACACGTGGTAAGAAATGGGGAGTCGAGATGCACCTCCTCATGTCACCGACCGAGGAGGTGATTATTTTCCATATAATGGAGCCGAGACACACCTCCATCAATTCAACATTTTTTCAAACTCAATAAGAAATATCACTTGCACGGAAGTACCTTGATAATACTGCTGGATTGTGAAAACAGCAGCAAAACAAGTGATTTTGGCTTCCTTTTCACTCCGGAATATCGCTACATCAAAGGGGTTGAAGGCAGCTGGTGATCTGTATCACCATTAGAAGCTCCAACCTAGAAACCCTAGCTAAAGAGGGAAAAAGAAAAATCCATGCTATTCTGAAATTGAAGAGTCCCCCTCCCCCCAAAAAATAAAATAAATAATCCTTTCTTTTATAGCTAGCTCTTTGCATAACAAACATTTTGCGACAAATGCCCAAATAACCCACTAGGAAAAAATCTAACTTTTTTGCCATTTTGTGATTTTAACCCTTCTAGACATGTCTATATGAAAATCCCTTTACATCAATTGTTTAACCCTCACAAATGCCGCAAACAGATTCCCATACCGAAAACTTTGGCTAGATGACAAAATATCCCTAATAGATGTGAAAATACAAAATTTTCCTGTACGTCTAGTTTTATTGCAGGAACTGAGACCACACATGAAAAACTAAAAACAAATAAATAGAAGATAAGTGCAAGAATTAGGCCAACCTTTCGGGCTTCTACTTAAACTTTATTTATCAATCTTCTCCGCTAAAAAAAGTACTTTCACCCCCACCCCCAATTATCGGACTTTGCCATCTTGCATAAATCTGCATCCAACTTCATGACTCTTTTCATCTAACCAAGATTTCTACTCAGGTTTACCTATCCAGTTCACTAAATAATGTTTATATTGTATGCTTCCTGCTTCTCATTTTATTCTTATACCTTCATAGTTCATTCTATTTTGCTGTTTGAATCTTTCGGAAACTGTGCTTATGTAATTGATCCATCATTTCCCTCATCGATTCTTCCATAGTGCTCATAGAGATTAGTTATGTTGAAGGTATGACTTATTGTTGATATAATGTAGTTATGGGCCTCTCTTATGTTGTAGAGTGGCCCATACTCATGTTTTCTACTTTGCTTTCTCTTGTATGGGCCTTGGGCCCAACTATTGTATTAGCCAAGTTAATATAGCAATAGTAGAGAAGAGGAACCCTAATCTTCCTCATTCTCTCTTCTCCCATCTCTCTTCTTTCATTCTTCCTCTTCTTCTCTCAAATCCTAACTACAAATCTACTTGTTATTAGAGCATCAATGAGGGAAAGAGGAGCTTGATTAAATCAAAACTCAACTAGCCAGAAAAAAGAGGACTTACAGTCGTATGACTGCCACCAGCCGTACAACTTAAGCATCCCATGGGGTGGTTTGAAGGTACTTTCTTAGAGAAATCGTTTTAGGGAATTTTTGAACCCTATTTCTTCTGTTTTGGATCAATATTGAAGAAGCTACAATGATTTAAAGAAAAATACAGAAAAATTTCGAAAAAAAAAAACTATTTAAGGTTCAGTTTTGATTTCGTCCAAATGGGTTGTTTTTTGCACTGATTATTGGTTAAGTTTGGTGCGTTTTTTGATGGGAACATTCCAAAACAAGTTTTGGTTCATTCTGTTGAGATTTGAAGGAGTTACGAAGATTTTTTGGGCTCTAGGTGTCGATTTTTGTATATGGCCGTGGGTTCGAAGGTTGGTTGCTTATAACAGCCACTGAGTTAGCTTTTTGGATGTTCTTAAAGGTCTATGGATAGTTTGCTTGCTGTCTTTAATGTCCGTGTGCGAGTATAATCTTATTTCAGTTGGAGTTTGAGGATTAAGATTGCAGGTGTGACTCCTTTCGTGCCCTGTGACTGGAGGTGTGACTCCATTGCTTTGTGTGATTGCCTCGTGAGTGTTTGACAAGAACAAAAAGGGGGACTATGACCGACGAATCTCAATCCTCGGAGATGGAAACGAATGTAATACCCACGCGTGTTGTAATGGACCATGTGGGGTCAAGTAATGACAATCCTCACCTACAAATTACCTCAGAGAAACTTGATGGTGAGAACTATGTTTATTGGGCAAAATCTGTGGAAATGTATGTTGGTGCTAAGGGCAAGTTGGGTTACCTCCTTGGAGAGATAGTAGAGCCCGCCAAGTTGGATCCTAAACATGCTAAATGGACTCAAGACAATTTGATTGTGATGTCTTGGTTAACTAACTCTATGAAACCTTATATCAATAGAGGTTTGGTATTCTTGAAGACTGCTCCTGCTATTTGGGACACCCTCTCTCAGACCTACTTGAATGTAGGTAATTTTGCCCAGGTTTATAACATTCAACGGGATATCTCCCAAACTTGTCAAGGGGAGATGCCCTTGAATATGTACTATGCCAAGTTGAGGGAGAAATGAGAGGAATTTAATCACTACTCAGACTTTGAGCCTAGTTGTACTGCTGATGCTGTTGCCTTCAAGAAGTGAGTGGAACGAATGCGAATTTTCGAGTTCCTCACTGGTCTGAATCAAGAATATGAAAGTGCTTACTCATAGCTCTTAGGTCGAAATCCTCCTCCTGAGACACTTAGCTGTGTATATGCTCATATCCAGAATGAAGCAAGCAGACGTGATGTGATGACCTCCAGGACGGTGACTGCTCCTGAGAGGTCTGCCCTTTCCTCCACTTTCCAGTGTGGTGGAAGAGGATCTTTTAGAGGTTGTGGTACTCGTTTTGATGGTGCCCCGTATTATAAAAAGACAAGTTGAAATGCAACTACTATAGGAGGACTCGCCACACCCGTGATCAGTGTTGGCAATTACATGGATGGTATACACAGAGGGGAGGTTGCTCAGGTGAATACGGAGGTGATTCTCGTATTCCAGAAAGGTTCGGCAATCCTTCTGCCTATATTGCTACATCCACTGCGAATCCTCTGTTTACTACGGCACCGATGATATGGAGTCTCTCTGTCGCGACCTTGATGAAATGCGTAGGGCCATGCCCCAACTGGAGATCCCTTCCACTTCCTCCTTTGCTTCGTCAGGTACATTTGCCACTGCCCTAAATGTCTCAGTCTCATATGCTCCTCACTCTTAGATCATTGATTCCAGGGCCTCCGAGCACATGACTGGTATGCCCTCTCTTTTTTCATCATATCATCTTTATTGTAGGAGAGACAAAGTTCGTATTGCTGATGGTACTATGTTTCACATTGCCGGTAAGGTTACCATCCATGTCTCTCCATCTTTGCCTTTATTGACTGCTCTACATGTTCTTAACATTGCTACTAATCTTTTATTCGTTAGTAGTATTACCAAGTCCCTCAATTGAAGTGTTACCTTTTTTTTCCTTCCCAATGTGTTTTTCAAGATCTGGTGACGATGCGGATGATTGGTAGTGGTCGTGAGAAGGATGGTCTCTATCAGCTGGATTCCTCTCCTGGAATGCGTGCTTATCAATCCTCATCAGGGCCCAGTCGTAATTTTAACCAGTTGATGCGATTGCATTTTCGTTTAGGCTATCCCTCTTTTTTGCTTCTCAAGAGGATGTTTACTCAGTTATTTCGTTCTTTATCTGTTACTTCTTTTAAATGTAAAACTTGTGAATTGTCTAAAGATTGTAGGGTTTCCTTCCCTCCTAGTATATCTCAATACAATTCACCTTTTAGGCTTGTTCATTCTGATGTTTGGGGTCTTGCACCCACTCCTTCTGTGTTTGGTTATAAATATTTTGTTACTTTTGTGGATGATTTTTTTCGTGCCACTTGAGTGGATCTTCTTAAGTCCAATATTGATGTTTATGCTTCTTTAAAGCTTTTTATAAAATGGTTTGTACTCAATTTGATGCTAAGCTTAAGATGCTTCGTTCTGATAATAGTGGGGAATATCAAAATGGGGACCTGTGCACCTATTTTACTGACCATGGTATTGTTCATCAGACCACTTGTGTTCACACTCCACAGCAAAATGGTGTGGCTGAACGCAAGAATAGACACCTCCTTGATGTCAGCACCCCATTTTTACACCCCCTTGTTAACTATGGTTAATTTATTTAACCATGGTCAACTCACCCTAACCCTAACCCTAACCCTAGGATAAACCCTAGACCAGACCCCAAACCCTAACTGTGGCCCCAACCCTAGTTAAACCTTAAGGTTAAGTCCAAAACCCATGATCAGGCCCAGAACCTTCCTATGGGCCCAAACATGTGCCCACTAGTCCTTATAACCGTTGGAGTGGGGCCCACTGTGCCAAAATGCAAAAATCCCATAATTTCGGTAATGGCTTTACCGCTATTACCATGTATAGTAAAGAGTTCAGTGGTGCAGGCCAAGTGTGCACTGGTTTGGGCCCATTTAGGCAAAATCCCTTAATGGTGGTAATGTTATTACCGCCATTACCATTTTAGCCCAGTTGGGTAATGGCGGTAATGGCATTACCGCCATTACCTGAAACCTGCAAATCTGCATACAGCGACCTCCCTGAACCCACTGGCCTGCATCCGGCTGGTTACCCACGCCTATGGCTTATCCCTAAACTACCTTAACCCTTGCTTAACCTATTAATACCCCCCTCCTCAAGCTTGAGATTCAGGCAAAAACTCCCATAGTTAAACCCTGTCCACATTCGGCCACGCCTATCCACAGCCTCCTTCAGCCTTGCCCTTCACCCTAGAAGATCCACAGACACCCCAAGAGCTGTCCCAGGTCTACCCCCACCTCTGTTACCTTGTGCCATCACTGTACACTGCCACCACTACTGCTACACCCTCGTGAAGATCAAACTGAGAGGGTAGGGTCTCCCCTACCCATTCCCTTGCTGTCCAATCATTTTAAAGCCCTGGTCCTCTTCCAGGGGTGTCTATTTTTAGTTCTGTAGTAGTTCAACCCAAGGACAGAGGTCTCCCTACCTCACCATAGGTATGGGGGACCCTCTCGAGGGTTAGTATCTTGGCTCAAGGCCCCCAGGTTGCATGGCATCACCCCTCCACGTCTAGGGGATCCTCAATCCATGAAGAATCCCCTAGGTAAGCCCTGGTTCATTCCCGGGGGGGGGGGGGGGGACATTGATTTTCTGGAGTTTTCCAGTAATGGCGGTATATACCGCCATTACTGGTCCTGTGTTTGCAGACCTTATAACTTGCTTTTTGGTGGGCCCTGGTCCAATCCAGGGCCATGGTTGGCTTCCCTTAACTCTTGACTACCTACCTTAGCCTTTATAAGACCTCTAGACCTCTTAACCATGGTTAATTTTAGCTTGGTTTAGAAACTGTCTAAATGGCGGTAGATGGTCTATCGTTATTTTGACATTTTATGTAACAGACTATTTCAGGCTCTTTTGGGCCCACTTCATATCACCCTTAGGCCCAGGATATTTTGGGGAGTCCCCTTACCAAATCCTAAGGGTCTCTGACCCTGGGGTTAACCCTTAACCTGGCCTTAACCCCCTGCAAAACCAAATCTGAAAAATGCTGTAATGGCAGTAGATGATCTACCGTCATTCCAATACTCCTCTGTTTTGGAATGGCGGTAAACCATCTACCGCCATTCCCTGTAAATCTGATTTTGGGCTTTCCTTTGGGCCCAGAACTGGTAGGAGGCTAGTCTAGGCTCAACCACATGTTTTGGGCCCCACTTTTGACTTGACCAACTTGCTTAACTGAGGTTAGCCTAACCCTGGTTATATCTTAACCATGTTTAATTCATATTAACCCTTGGAAAAATCTCATAAAATACCCAAAAAAATCCAAAAAATGTGAAATGACCAAAAATGTTTGCTTCCTTTCTTAACCTTGGTTAGCCCATCTAACCACGGTTAACGCTATTCTAACCGCGGTTAGACCTAAACCCTGCATTTAACCAACTCGGTCAACTAAACCCTAGCCTCCGGGCTAGACCCTTGACCACCCTATGCAAACACACAATGTGCCAGAACTATGCTCGGTCTGATCTCACCCTTATGTGAGTACGTAGGTAATCCAACTCGGATTTGACCCTAGTTTAGCCTAGCCCATCTAGCTTTCTATTTTCCTTGAATTAGCATTTAATCAAACACTTAGGCATTTTTATTAATATTGAGATTAAATTTGGCTTAAATTTAGGGAGTAGGTAATCATTGTAAAATGGGGGTCCTGGGGTGCCTAACACCTTCCCTGGGACTTAACCCAACCACTTACCCTAATCTCTGTTCAGACCATTTGCCTTATCCAAATCAAATCCCGGGACCTATCCCTAAGAATGAATAGGTTGCGACTCTAAAGTCAAACATCTTTAGTGAGTAAAAATCTCCGTGCTCACACTTGACATCACCAGATCTCTTCTTTTTGCCATGCATGTCCTTAAATACCTTTGGTCAGAAGCCTTACTTTTCGCTGCCTTTCTTATTAAGAAAATGCCCTCACGGATCTTGGACTTCAAAGCTCCTATACCACCCAAAGTATATGGGTTTGTCTGCTTTGTGTTTGTGCCCATATCTGACTGCCCCAAATTTGATCCTCGTGCTGTCAAGTGTGTTTTCCTTGGATATTTCCCCACTCAAAAGGGCTATAAGTGCTACCATCCTCCTTCTAAGCGGAAGTTTCTATCTATGGATGTCTCTTTCTTTGAGGATGCTCCTCACTTTCCTCCCCCGAAGACTCCTCTTCAGGGGGAGAATGTTGATGTTGAGGCGTTGTCTTCTCCTATACCTCTTCCTCGTCCTATTTTTGATATTCCTGACTCTTCTGTGATTGATATTGGACATACGCAAGAGAAAGAATTGCAGGTTTACTCCAGGCGACCACGACCTATGTCTCACGCTTCCTGCCAAGATTCTCCCTCGGATCCGAATCCTTTCAACTTAGGTAATGATTCTGAAAGTATTGCAGGTTTACTCCAGGCGACCACGACCTATGTCTCACGCTCCCTGCCAAGATTTTCCCTCGGATCCGAATCCTTCCAACTCAGGTAATGATTCTGATCTACCAGTTGATGATTCCGATCTCACTATTGCCATTAGAAAGGGTGCACTCACCATCTTATCTCTAATTTTGTTTCTTTTTTCCTCTTCCTTGTCTTCAGTTTCTTTGCCTTGCAATGTTTTTGAAGCACTGGCTCATCCTAAGTGGAAGGGTACGATGTGTGAAGAAATGGGGGCTGTTGAAAAAAGTGGCACATGAGAAATTGTTGACCAACCAAGGGGAAAAAAACCAGTTGGATGCATGTGGGTTTTCACTTTTCACAATGAAATACAAGTCGGATGGTTCTCTGGAAAGATAAAAGGCTAGACTGGTTGCGAAGGGTTTCGCCCCCAAACTCATGGCATTGACTACCATGAGACCTTGCTCCTGTGGCTAAAATGAATTCCATCATTGTGATTCTGTCTCTGGCTACTAACCAAGACTGGTCTCTTCATCAATTTGATGTGAAGAACACCTTCCTTCATGGAGACTTAGTGGAGGAAGTTTATATGACTGTTCCTCCTGGTTTTAGCTTTCCCACAGCACAAGGGAAAGTTTGCAAATTAAAGAAGGCCCTATATGGGTTGAAATAGTCCCCCGTGCCTGGTTTGAAAGGTTGTCATGAAGAAATAAGGGTACACTCAAAGTCAAGCCGATCATACTCTGTTTATCAAACAATGTCAGGGTAAGACAACTGCCTTATAGTCTATGTGGATGACATAGTGTTGACAGAGTTTGATGCGAAGGAAATTAAGAGGTTAAAATCTCAACTGGCCACAGGGTTTGAGATGGACTTAGGGTAGTTAAGGTACTTCTTGGCATAGAAGTTGGCAGATCAAGGAAATGAGGGGTTTTTTTATCTCACCAAGGAAATACATCCTAGATCTTCTCAAAGAAATAGAGATGATGTGATGCAAGCCTTTGAATGCACCAATAGAGCAAAATCACAAGTTAGCAAATGATGGTGGTGAGCCTCTTGGTGATGCCGACAGATATCAGAGACTTGTTGGTTGTCTTATCTATCTCACTCTCTCACTCGCCCTGATATAGCCTATGCAGTTAGCGTGGTGAGCCAATTTATGCATGCTCTAAAAACCTCTCATCAAGAAGCAGTCTACAAGATTTTCAGGTACTTGAAATCCTCTCCTGGGAAAGGGATTCTCTTTGGCTGTCATGAGCACTTAAGAGTAGAAGCATACACTGATGTTGATTGGGCAGCAGGATCTGTCTCGGATAGAAGATCTACCTTTGGATATTGCACAATTGTTGGGAGAAATCTTGTCACTTAGAGAAGTAAGAAGCATGTCGTTGTGGCAAGGTCTAGTGCAGAGACTGAGTTCAGAGCCATGGCTCATAGAATATGTGAATTGCTATGGGTAAAGATTCTTCTAAAAGAGCTTGAATTTCCAACATACAAGCCAATGAGTCTTTACTGCAAAAACAGAGTTGCGATTAGCATTGCACACAACCTAGTCTAGAATGACAGAACCAAACATATTGAGATTGATCGTCATTTCATCAAAGAAAAAATCAGCTATGGAGAGATTTGCATTCCCTATATAAAGACTGGCGACCAACTTGCAGGTATCCTAACTAGAGGAGTCCTAAGTTATCGCTTATTTGATATACTTAGCAAGCTAGGCATGTGTGACATATATGCACCAGCTTGATGGGGAGTGTTGGTATAATGTAGTTATAGGCCTCTCTTATGTTGTAGAGTGGCCCACACTTATGTTTTGTACTTTACTTTCTCTTGTATAGGCCTTGGGCCCAACTATTGTATTAGCCAAGTTAATATAGCAATAGTAGAGAAGAGGAACCCTAATCTTCCTCATTCTCCTTTCTCCCATCTCTCTTCTTTCATTCTTCATCTTCTTCTCTCAAACCCTAACTACAAATCTACTCTTATGAGATTTGTCATAACCCAAAGGCAATTCTTCTTCATAGCCATTTTCCCACATCCCCGTAGTATTTTGCAAGGGCCAATCCTCTTATTCTTAATTTTTTTGAAAGGTTACAAACTGAAACCTCTCTCGGTGCAAGTAGACCATCACCCAATCACCCAACTTAAAATTCTTTTGGTCGATGATGCTTCTCCTTATAATCTCGACTTCAAATTTCAAGATTTTTGGCACTCTCAAGGATCTCGTTGATAGTTACAGCATATGCAGCTGCATCGTCACTCACTACATACTGCTTGGTGAAGGACATAAGGTTCACCACGTGATTAGCACACTTGCCATACAAGATCCCAAAAGAGTTATTTCCAATTGATCTATTTACCAAATTATTGTCTGTTAACTCAGATTAGGTTTAGCACTAGAGCTCACTGTTTAATCTATTCCCAGCGAAACTTATCAGTTTTCTGAGGCTTCTATTCACCACTTCAGCTTGTCCATTGGGTTGAGGATGAAATGCATTGGGCTCCTAGGTTTTGTTCTCCACAACGTTCGTAAAAAGTGGCTCAAAAGCCTAAGTAACCAGAGCACAGAGTGGGAGTGGGTGCGAGAGCATCAAATTTCAATTTAGGATAGGATCGAGAGAGCCTCTGGAGCTCTGCTTATATATATATATATATATAAACTTGTCGTTCTTGAAAATTACTTTTAGATGCAAATATATTTGTTTCACTTTCTAACCTATAAGAAAGAATTGATAAAATCATTCATCTCAAATTTGTAGTCACAACAAACAAGATGACTATTGATATATTAAATGTCTCATCCAAAAAATTAATTACCAGATCACCAATAATTAACAAAATACACCCCACTTAACATGAAAAATGGGGATAAAAATGAAACTTCACACAAAAATCAAGCAAGTGATCTCCAAAACCATAAACTGCGCTCCACAGAAGTTGAAACCGCACTCCCAAGGTGAGAGTGAGGTTTGAGAGCGGGTTAGGAGGTTTGGGTTACTATGCTCAAAAGTGTACAAGAAACTCCTATGCTTGAAGTGTCATCCTTATGTAATACCTCACATTTTTTTTTTTGTGTGTGTATATTTTTTTAATCCCCATTTATCCATGACCATTTCAATTTACTATGCGTCTATAGATTTAGATTTTGACATGCAAACTAGCCTTTATAGTCACCAAATCGGAGTTTGAGAATTATTCGGCTACAGAAAAATTCGTAAGAGAATTGGGAAAAATTGGTAAAAAGTCGGAAAAATTAGATTTAAAAATCAGATAAATAAAATGAAAAATATAATGAAATTTATTTCATACACTATACATAATTCCTACTTTCCTAGTATTTATTATTTAACATATTTTCTGAGCCACTATGTTGGAAAATTTGTGTTTAGTTCATGATATTCACGTTTAAGTTGCATAATTCATATATTAGAAATTTTTTCTGAGCCAATATTCTTAAAATTCATGTTGGATTATTATTCTGAATTTTTTAGCATGTGCATGAGCTGTAAAGTTTATTGCTTATAGTAGAAAAATAGAAACTCGAGTTTATTATGTGAAGAAAAGAGAAGACTTGTTTGGAAAGAGAATGCATAGAGAACAGGGTTTCTCTCTCTCTCTCTCTCTCTCTCTCTCTTGTTTTTATATTATTCTAAATCATTGGTAAGAACATTACCTTTACTAATGTTGACAAAAGTGTGCTAATCTGTAACATAATAGACTATGGGCTTAAGTCACAACACTTATTTAATTGCATATTTCGCATCTTCATACTTGTGTGCATGCATGTGTGCTTGTATCTCTGCATATGCGCTAGTGCACTTGCTATTTGCATCTATGCTGGTTATTTGCATGGAAAAGTGTTTGCACATGGTAGATTGCAGATTTTCATAAAAGTATGTGCCTCCATTGATGCTGATATTTTCACTGTACAATGAGGCATATTCTAATTTCTAAGACATCTATTAGTTACTGATGCGAACTTTATGTTTCAATGAAGCCCATACCATGGCTTTGTGTTCTCTTATGGAATTGTTTCCCTTGATATGCAGGCCCCTCAAAAGCATCAGAAATATGTTTCTCGTGTTCTTGGTCTCCCAATGTCAAAAGTTGTTTGCAAGGCCAAGCGCATTGGTGGTGGATTTGGTGGGAAGGAGACAAGGTCAGCTAACATTGCTGCTGCAGCTTCTGTGCCATCATATCTTTTGAATCGGCATGTGAAAATCACATTAGACAGGGATATAGACATGATGGTATCTGGGCAACGCCACAGCTTTCTTGGAAAGTACAAGGTATTGAGTTTGTTACTGAATTTAGATTATGGCACTGGACTCATATACTGTGTTACTTCGGCATACATGGCATCTCTAAGATGAAAACCTCCAAAAGGGCTTCTGCAGCATGATGTAGGCTCATTTTTTAATTGTGATTTTCATATAGTAGAGCTTTTGTGCTCAAAATAAAACAAGATAGAGAATCCTACTTTCCTGCACACCTTGAATTAATTTTCTTATTGCGGCCCAAAAAAATATATCCGGTTCTTTGTTAGGTCATCCCAAAATTGGTAAGTCAATGTTGGAGTTGCTCTTGCTTGCAATATGCTGTGCTGTTGCATGCACGCATTATCTAGCAATGTTGGTTGGAGGTATATAAGAAGTTGAAATCTCGCGAAATGGAATATCTGGTTGGTCCTTGCAAATGCTCGAGGATATTAGTTGTTACATTGGTAGGTTATTTGTCCATGTGTAACTTTTCAATGCTTTTTTTTGTTTGATTAAGTGATGCATGGACTTAAATATCTTGATTTCTCATAAAATTTCCCACTTATCTCGCTCTTAATTTCATGTTTAAGATGCCTTATGCACACTCTATCTTAAGGATCAGGGCTGGATATGTATTTTCTCAGGGCTTAAAACCCAGTCTCTTAGTAGTTAGTATTTATGTTGCAGCTCCTTATAGAAAATCCAGAGAGATATATTAGCTATGCCATAGTGCAACAACCAAGTACTGTTATTTTTATGATATCTGGAATGTTAGCTGTATCAAGATTGGTATACATGCATTCCTAAAATATTATTTTTAATTGTCAGACATACTGTATCATTCACCACTGTTAGTTACTACCATTTTCAGTGGGTAGATGTTTACCTTTTGATTTGCTACTGTTATACATGAGGGTCATACGATTTTTTTTCACTTGTTCTAGGTTGGATTCACAAACGAAGGGAAGGTGCTGGCTCTGGATCTTGAAATCTTCAATAATGCTGGAAATTCACTAGATCTCTCCATTGCAGTACTTGAGCGTGCAATGTTTCATTCAGATAATGTCTATGAAATACCAAATGTCCGAGTTATGGGTAGAGTTTGCTACACTAATTTCCCAAGTAACACTGCTTTCCGGGGATTTGGTGGACCTCAAGGCATGCTTATTGCAGAAAACTGGATCCAACGAATAGCCATGGAACTTAATAAGAGCCCAGAAGAGATAAGGGTAAATGAGTTTCTGATTGCAGATTTTGTAGTGTACTGGCAGTTTCTTGACAGTTGCTGTACTTAATATTATTAGTCATTATTATTTTTGATTCATAAAAGACTTGGAATTCTCTACGGCAAAAGCCTGTTCAAGGGCTCTTTTAACTCTAGTTAACAGCTTTAACCTTCATGACCTAATTTGCAGGAAATTAATTTTCAAAGTGAAGGATCTATATTGCATTATGGTCAACAACTTCAACAGTGTACACTGACCCAAGTCTGGGATGAACTGAAATCATCCTGTGACTTCTTAAAGGTTCGTGAGGAAGTTGACCAGTTCAATCTGCACAATCGATGGAAGAAGCGTGGAGTTGCTATGGTTCCAACAAAATTTGGTATCTCCTTTACGTTAAAGCATATGAACCAGGTAATGTTTGAACTTTGAACCCGTAATTAAATTGAACGTTTAATAAACGCTGTTATCATATTTTAATGATCAAAATCATTAAAGGGACTATTACACATAGGACATACATTTTCCGAGGGCCATCTTTGTGCCTTCTGGGCCTTGGTATTAGATTTTGGCAAAACATCGAAATTGTGGCTGAATTTTTTTGTTTGACAAGGGAATGGCTCCATAACTCCAATGCAAAAGGGCAATGTAACAACAAATGATCAAATGATTCCTCCGGCTTATAGCACATGAAACACCAATTGGCTATCCTCCCTCTATTTTTCAAATGGTCACAAGTGATTAACTTGTCCAAAGATGCTTCCCATAGAAAGAACACAATCTTGGATAGAATACAAGAATTTCACACAACCTTAAACAGAAAAGGAAGCAAGATAATAGCACAAAAATCTCATTGAGAATTGACCCTTGTTGTCTAAAGACTAAACACGATTGTCCCTTAGGATAGGGTGGATAGCTATATTCTCAAGTCTTCCTAGAAGGCAAGAAAGATTCTCTAGCTCCCAATCATTTAGGCTACGCCTAAGGCTAAGACAACAAACCTCCCTAACACCTGAACACTCAAAGTTGGATGCAATGGAAGCGTTCTTCACCCTTGCTAGGGAGAACAAGACTCTGAACTCCTCTTCAAGGGACAATTGGCCACACCAAATATCATCCCAAAATTTGATATCCTTACCACAACCAACAACATGTCAAGTATATCTAGAAAGTTGACCTCTAACCCCCAAAATTGCCTTCCAACAACTCACCCCATGTGACCCTCTAACCTCTTTCGACTCCTAAACCGATTTAGCCCCAAATTTGGTTGCAATAACTTGCCTCCAGAAACTATCCTTCTCTTCTCCAAATCTCTAGAGCCACTTACCTCGTAATGCCCGATTAAATGTAACTAGAGGTTTAACACACAAGCCCCCTGATTTGATAGAACGACAGATGGATTTCCACTTAACCAAATGATACTTGTTCGAATCAACCAACCCATTCCATATAAAATCACGTTGGATCCTTTCTATCTTTGCAACGACAACTGAAATGTGAATTTTCTCGGCCTATTTATGTCCCTTCCTGAAGTCCCATTCTTAACTCCCATAAAGGTCTATTTATCAAGCCCATAATGGCTTATATCTCAGCATATAAAGGCTATATTCAAAGACCCACCAAGGTATATCAGACAAGCCTATAGTGGCTCACATTTAAGGTCCTTAGTGGCCCACCTTTTGCCCTATAGAGGCTCCTTTTGAACCATTAGAGGCTCATCCTATTGGTCAGTCTTTATATGACCACATTTTTTTTTTGATCGATAACCAAGGAAATATTATAAAACGAAAGAGCAAGGATACAGGAGCCAAACAAAACAAGCACGAGATTACAAGAATTAAACTCAAGCACTCAAAGGGAACCCAGCCCTGACTCCAACCCCCACACCCACAAGACTGCCTCTCAACTAAGCACCTCTCGAATCTCCTCCCCACCAAACTTGAGGCCCACCCATTCCAACACAGCCATCTTCACCCGAGTACAGATATAGGATTGGGAAGACGCAACATTCTCAAAGACTCGTCGATTTCTCTCCTTCCACACCAACCAAGAGATGGCTCCCGGCAAAACCGACCAAATAGCCTCTTTAACCCCCTCCTCAATGGGACTCATCCAACCCAACAGCGCGCGAAGGACTCGGGGAATATTCAAACCAACCCCAAGCGAGAGAGGAAAAACCCCCAAATACCAAATACAAACGAGCAGTGCAGAAGTAGGTGGTCCACTGTCTCTTCCTCTTTGTGACATAAGAAGCATCGGTTGGCTATCTTCCAGCCTCTATGTTGCAGGTGATCACACGTTAAAATTTTATTCAAAGCTGCACTCCAAAGGAAGAAAGCGACTTTAGAGGGGATGCCAGGGTTCCACACTACCCGGTGGGGAAACGAATCCTGAGAGACTGAACCCATAGACTTAAATAGAGACTTAACTGAAAAACGCCCGTTTTTCTTCCCCATCCATGCCCTACTATCACTAACATCAGAACACAGAGAAAAGAAGGCTTAACCGGGCTAGCAGACATGCCACCTCATCAATCTCCCTATCAATCCCACTCCTTCTTAAAGTCGGATACCACACCACTCCCTCTCTCCTCCTCTCAAAGTAATCCCCAACCGCTGCCTCCCTGTTGGTAGCAATAGAGAAGAGATGCCCAAAGTCATCCTGGAGCTTAGAATCGCTACACCACACATCCTTCCAGAATCTCACTTCATTCCCTTGCCCCACGCGAAATCTAAATCTGGGCACTACCAAACTAACCGTCGCCATGATCCCCTTTCAGAGACCCAAACCGTGAGAAGACTTAACCTTGCTTTGGAACCCAACACGACACTGTCCCATATTTCGCCACGATCACCGCCCGCCATAAATTACCCCTTTCCTCCCTAAACCGCTAAATCCATTTACCAAGAAGTGCCTTGTTCATTACAACCAAAGACTTTAGGCTTAGACCCCCTACCTCATTCGGGAGACAGATTCTGCTCTAAGGGACCAAATGGTATTTAAATTTGTCCCCCTTGTCGTGCCAAAGGAACTCCCTCTGCATACGCTCCAAAGAATAAGCCATTGACTTGGGCATAGTTAGAGTAGACATGAAAAAAGTTGGAAGGCTACTGAGAACACTTTTGATGAGAGTTAATTTGCCTCCTTTAGAAAGATAGAACACCTTCCACCCTGCTAATCGCTTGGCACACCTCTCTAGGACTGGATTCCACACCTCTTTAACTTTGAAACCTCCCCCTAAAGGTATCCCCAAGTACCTGGAGGGAAGAGCTCCCACTTTACATCCAAAACAAACTGCCAACTGGTCCATGTTGAGAACTTCTCCTACCCAAACTATTTTTGACTTGGCTAGGTTGACCCGTAACCTAGAAACAGCTTCAAAACACCGTAGAAGACACCTAATATGTAAAAGGTTACGAGGCTCCGCATTACAGAAAATCAGGGTGTCATCCGCGAACTGGAGATGAGAAATTCGCAACTGATCTGAACCCACTGAGAATCCATCATACACGACCCCCTCCGCTCTTGCCAACATACTGCTCAAGGCTTCTGTCACTAACACAAACAGGAACGAGGATAGCGGGTCTCCCTGCCTCAACCCCCTAGAGCTGGTGAAAAACCCGACCGAGCTGCCATTAAAATGATGGAAAAAGAGACGGAAGAGATACACCGACGCACCCATCTCCTCCAACGGAATCCGAACCCTATTCTGGCGAGAACAAAATCCAAGAACTCCCAATTCACATGGTCATAAGCTTTCTCCATATCTACTTTGCAAACAATACCTGGTGCTCCGGACCTAATACGAACATCAATACACTCATTGGCAATAAGGATCCCGTCCAGAATCTGCCTACCTCCCACAAAAGCACTTTGATGAGGGGAGATGAGAGATGCCATTACTCTCTGAAGACGGTTCGTCAAAACTTTGGACAAAATCTTGTACATACTTCCCACGAGGCTGATCGGGTGAAAGTCCGTTAGGTCCTCCGCTCCCTCCTTCTTAGGAATCAACACCACAAAAGTACAATTCAACACCCGATCAAAGCACCCTGAAGAATAGAACTCCTTCATCACCTCCATCACATCTCTTCTCACTATCTCCCAACACTCTCTATAGAACTCAATGGTGAACCCATCCGGGCTGGGAGCCTTATCCCCTGCCATACCTCTTATAACTCCCAACACTTTATCCTCCTCAAAAGGCCTTTCTAGCATCTCACTTTGCTCTTGGGTTAGGCTAGAAAAAGATAGACCATCTGCCTTAGGCCGCCAACTCTCTCTTTCGTGGTACAAATCTTTATAGAAAGAGACAATGTCATCTTCTAACTCACGGCTCCCCTCCCTCCACGACCCGTTTGCCTGCAACCTGGATATGAAATTTCGCTTCCTGTTGTAATTTGCCATTCGGTGGAAAAACTTGGTATTTCGATCCCCCTCTTTTAACCACCTCATTCTAGCCTTCTGTTTCCAACTTATCTCCTCAAGCTTAAGTACTTCCAAATACTCCAACTTCTTATCCTCATGCGCCCTAGCTTCAACACCTGAAAGCTCCCGAACCTCCGCCACGCCCTCCAACTGAGCAATCTTCTTAAGAAGCCTATCAAACCTTGTATGAATATTGCCAAAGACCTCTTTATTCCACACTTTTAATCTGGACTTCAACACCTTCAATTTCCTGCTAAATCTCGAGCTAGCTGACCCCCACCCCCCGCCACTATTCCACATCTCAGTCACTACCTCTTGGAATCTCGCATCTTTCAGCCACATGTTCTCGAAACGAAACGGAGATGACCCTCCTTTGAGACACCCAGATTCTAACACAATCGGCGAATGATCCGAGATAGGCTTGGGAAGCGAAGCTTGAGAAACAATCGGAAAATGCCTTTCCCACATTGGACTTACTAAGAATCTATCATGTCTGCTAGCTCCGCCACTAGACGCCGAATGAGACCATGTAAATTGACCCCCCCGCAACGGATAATCAATAAGCTCGTGGCGATTGATGAAGTCCCCAAATCTCCTCATCTTAGCCGAGAAACAACGACCCCCTTTCTTTTCGGCCACCGCCCGGACACAATTAAAATCTCCCCCCACACACCAGGGTCTGCCTCATCGCACACTAACATCGTCTAACTCCTCCCACAATAGCCTATCCTCGGCCCCTCCCGAAGGCCCATACACCCCCGAGAAAACCCAAGAAAACTCCTCTCTCACCAGACGACACAGAATGGACAATGAATACGCCCCCTGTTCAGAATCCAAGACCTCCACCTTCGCTTTATCCCACATAATAAGAATACCTCCTGAAGCACCAAAGGATGGAGTCGCCATCCAGCCGGGGCTAACAGGACCCCAAGACTCCCGAATGATAAACTCCTTCATTACTTCCAACTTAGTTTCCTGAATACAAATAATTGCCGGCTTTTTAGAGTGCACCAAGTGTTTGATAGCCATTCGTTTCTCTGTGTGTCCTATCCCCCTTATATTCCAAGAGATAATCGACAAGGCATTCATCGGATCACTGCACGACCCTGACTCGGCTTGGGATTGCACGACCCCCCCCTAACCTTTGGTCTGTCATAATTGACCCCGCTTTCCAGCCTTCTCAGCTCCATCGCGGAGTAACCTTTTCTTCTTCCAACTGCCTTAATCCCTGACTTTACCGCCTCTCCAGCACCCCCCTTTTCGATTTTCCAGAACAACGACCTCGCCTCCTCTTCAAACCCAACTAACGACACCCAAGAATTTGCTCAACCCTTCCATGTGATAAACCACCCAGTTGGAAGCTTCTCCCGGGCCCATCGGAGCTTCCCCAAGAGACTGCCCAAGCTCACCTCCTGTTGGAATTAAAGAAGTCCTAGACAGCTCCTTATCTTTGGAAGAACCCCTGCCCTTAGAGGTCTCCTCAAGCTCAAACCTCCCCGAGCCCACCTCTGAGGTTGGAGAGCTGCCTATTGCCAATTTCAGCAAAGGGTTGCTAGACCTCGGGGATGGTAGCCTCCCAGCTCCACCACCCTTCACCCCACTGACCAAGGGGCAACTAAACTGGGAACAAGGAGAAGAGAAGAGAAGCGTGCCTGAAACGAGCTCCTGAGCCTTGGATCCCAACCTCTCCCCCACCTCCACCAACTCAGACTGACAGCAAGCCTGTATCCTATCAACCCCCACCTCCTCCATCCCGCCCCTATTGCCACCCACATGACTGGCTCCTGGGCTCCTCCGGCTGGACCCCAATAATTCCCCACCGGCTGGGCCTTGCTATGAGAATCAAAGACCATGCAACCGGTGCTTTTAATAGTGGCAGATAGTCCTAATCCTTTGTTAGCGACAACCACATGAAGACATTTCTATTTTCATGTGTTTGAGAGGTATTATTAGGGAATTAAGTTCTTACGATAATGTGAATGAGATACACTATCATTACCACGTACCAGCGTATCTAATCACTATCTTAGATGAGGTTCCATTAGGTATGATTTGATATGGATTAGATTTATTATCTTTCTATATTAGAAAATCAATAGAACATGTTTTCTAACAAATCTAACATCAAATGTTGCTACATAGTGAACTGTGACGACCACCAGATCCATGGAAGTACAATGAAATCTCATTTATTTCATCTCGTATGGAAAAATGAGAAGTATAACTAATTTACTATCAAATTTTAAGTTCCTTAGACTAAGTTTGAACTACTCGTGGTTAATATGCGTGTGTATATATATATCGACTAGATACACTGGTTGAAGTTTTCAAGGTCCATTGCACTCAGTTATTACTAGACTGAGGCTATGCACTGAAATCACTTCAACATTGGTTTTATCTTTATTTTATTAGTACATCCCTTGATTTTATGTGTTTAATTTTTTATTTTTTCTGGCTCCAAATAGTTGGGATAAGGCACTGATGGCTGTTTTGCTTATGGAAGTATTATTATTTTAGGTTTTAATAGCAATTAGGCAAATTTTTTGGGACATTCTAAAATGTGTGAACTTAAAATGCACATATCTGTAGACACCCATGCGTATTCATGATAGGTTATGTTCAGTGGCTGGTATTCCCATTGACACCAATCTCTAAATCCCTGGTCGGCACACAGTTAAGGTGTATAACTCCTCAATTAATTTCAACTGTTTTAAGCATTGGACTCATGTGTATCTATAAGTTCAAGAGTAGCATGTTTTTTCACTTCCTATAGTAGCGGCCTGGTGTTATCTAAGCATAGAAATGGTTAATGACTGTTATTTTTTGTGAGCTTATGTGGTGGGGAATTTTGACAGGGAAACAAAGCTAAATATCCTGTCTCACTTTTTACATGACTCCACATTTTAGAGATTATACTTCTGCTGATGAGATTCCAGTATATTGGTCTTTAATGATGATGTACTTTTATATGATTCTTACGCTTGGACAATATAATATTTATCATAGTTCGAAAACTCGGCGAGTCACCGGAGTAACTTGGCCGAGTTACTCAACTCAACTGAGTTTCGAGTCGCATCAAAACTCGTGGCGAGTCACTCGGGTGACTTGGTCGAGTCGAGTTTTTCGACTCGCCAAACTAGGTCAAGTCACATAAGGGTATGTTTATCATTTTCATTTTTTTTTATACCTAAACTCGAATGTCATTGTTTTGCATCATATTGTTTGCGAGCTGTAAAGCCAACCTACAATGGGTTTTGTTAAACCTGGTTTTTAGGTTTGAGGCTGCAAAACCAGCCTACTTTGGATTCCCTCCCCCCCCGACACACATATCATATATATTCCAAGTTAAACTAAGTCAAACTTTTTTCGATTTTTATGAGTTACTCGACCTGGCTAACTTTCAAGTCGAATTGAGTTCTCAGTTTTTTGAACCATGATATTTATCACTATTCAATAATAGCTATTATGGCTTTTACTTTTTGAATATGAAGTTTTTGCATTTCATGAAAGAATTTGTTTTTCTATCGGATTTGTTTCTAACTTTTGGTTATGATTCAGTTATTTTATAATGAAGAAATACTTATGTGGTTAGAACATACTCCTTATGATTTTTTTTTCTTAACAAATGTAGGCAGGTGCTCTTGTGCAAGTCTATACAGATGGAACTGTTTTAGTTACACATGGGGGTGTTGAGATGGGACAAGGTCTACACACAAAAGTTGCCCAGATTGCTGCTTCGTCCTTCAATATTCCCCTCAGTTCGGTATTTATATCAGAGACAAGTACTGACAAGGTAATCTCTAATATCAAGCTATCTGTTGTAACAACGGACAATTTTTCTTCTTATACTTTGAATGTATGGTTGACATCAATTTTAAAGACATTTTTTTTTTTTTTATCGGTAATGTTAAAGAATAATGTTACAAGTAGCTATTTAGAAATCAAGAGAATAAATAACCTAAGTATTTATGACTGACCTTAGTGGGTAATTAACTATATATGGGGTACAGGAAAAGAATGAGGACTCAATCCAGAAGCTACCCAAGCACAACACCAAGATCAAAATGATATCATCATCAATTTCAGTGTCTTATCCCAACTATATGGGATTAGCTATGTGAAGTTTTGTCAAATTTTGAGGATAGCTGAATAAGCTGTTTAATAAGTTTTGATGACAAGGAAAATGCTAGATGCATGGAAGGAGAATGTGGTACCCATGGAAATAAAAATCACCGAAACTGATACGAAATAGATGATACATATGGGTTTCAGTAGCCCCCCGTACGATATTTATACTGATACGAAATGAACAATACTTATTGTTTTTTAGTTATTTATATTTTCATTCATTGTCAAATTGTAATTGTGTTTGCTACTTTGTCTTTGAGTTGCTTCCCATGACTTTATATTTGGTAAATTTGGTTCCTATAACTTATTAATTTTTTTTTTTCAATTTAGTTTGATTTCTTTTAAAAAAATAAACATTATATGTATCGCCCGAAACCGATACGTATAGGTTTCGGTTGGGACCGATACATCCCCCGAAACCGTCTTTTTTAATCCTTGGTGGTACCTATATACTAGAACAACAGTGGTGTCCAAAATTGCATCAATAATCATGGAGATCAAACTAATGTGTCATGCATACTATGAAATTATTAGAGAGAAGATAGAAAGGAGACTGAGGAAAGTAACTAGGATATCTTCTTAGTTACAGAATTGATGGAGAAGAAGGAAATTTCCACATGGTCTCAAGTGACTTCAATAAAGCATATGATGGAGTTCATAGGGAGTTGATTTGATGGGTACATGGAGAGTTGATGTGATGACTATTTGGTAAGAAAGGAGTTCTAATATTGATATATCTAATGACATTTATGAGAGAACGATAACTACCAAGAGAACGCTTAGTAGTGAGACAAATGAGTTCTCAGTGACATTAGGTTTATATTAGGGGCCAGCTATGAGTCTTTATTTTCAAATAAATAATGGATGAATTAACAGCTCATATTCAAGATGAGGTTCATTGGTGTATGTTATTGCAGATGATGTGCTATGGGTTTACGAGATTAGAATTTGGGTAAATGTAAAACTAGAACTTTGGTGGGAGAGCTTTGAATCTAAAGGTTTTGAAATAAGTCGAATGAGACAGAACATATAGAATGCAAGGAATAGGGGTGAGGCGATGCTAAGATTTATGACCAGGTTGACCAGTAAAAATCCCAAAGCGATCTGTTATTGTATCTTGGCTTGGTTATTCATAAGTAGGGAAAGTTCGTGGAGGATGCTTCCCATAGAAGTAGAATTTAGTGGCTAAAGTGCAAATGTGCTTCTAGAGTGTTAAGTGACCAACACATAAATGCGCAATATTTTTATAAGACATTAATAAGACCAACTATGCGTTATGGAGTAGAACGTTATGCAAGTAAGAAGCAACACATTCATAGAATGAGTGTTGCGAAGATGAGGATTTTGGAATGGATGTCAAAGATTAGAGATGAGTACATT
The DNA here is from genome assembly GCA_015143295.1 of Tetracentron sinense. NCBI lineage: Eukaryota > Viridiplantae > Streptophyta > Magnoliopsida > Trochodendrales > Trochodendraceae > Tetracentron > Tetracentron sinense. Next base: position 40,633,755 of record CM026563.1, read on the forward strand.
GAGGATCTAGGAGTAGCTTCAATAGATGATCGTAAACCTAACCTTTGCCAAAACTCTAGCCAAACCCAAAACCAAACTTAAATTGCAATCCAAACCAAACCCCAAAAGTGGGTACCTCAACTCAGTTTTTGACCAGGAGGACGTCGTTTGGAACATCGACCCTTTTTTGAACAGTAATTTGGTCGTTGTTTGGAGCCGTCATACCCCCTCTTTCAATGTTTGCATTGAGACACTATTTTGAATGGCAGCCAATCAGTGTTTTACCCAAATTTAAATATCTAATTTAGCGCTAATATAGCTTAGCTCGTTGGTTCAAAATGGAAGAAAGGTTTTTTTTGATAAGTCATTATTTAAAGAATCAATCACCACTTGACACCTTTTTGGATTTAAGAATTCTGTAGTCCCACATTGGGCAGAGAGGTCATTCCTTCATTCCTACCTTTATATAAACCCCAACCCAATTTCATTCACCACACCTTGGAATCCTTGGAATACCTTGAAGATTTGGAGCCTTGAATCCTTGGGGAAGACCAGAAAATCTCAAGGTCCTTAAATACTTGGGGCTCCTTGAAGGTCTTAGTAAAGAAGATAAGTCTTTTTTTATTGATACTTTTCATGTATTTCATTAACTAAAGCAAGATACAAAAAACTAATAAGTGACAACAACAAACAAGGAAAAACAGAGTTTACGAGCACATAAACTTGTTGGAGAAAAAACACAGAAAACATAGGTGACCCTCTAAACTAAAGATGACCCAAAGAAGCCTAAAAGCACTCAGTTTCGGGTCCTCGCCTCAAAGGCCTTCTTAGGAGCATAGAGAGTTGTTGGAGGGAGTCTTGCAGAGCGGCTGAGGTGTTGGGCTTCTGCAACAAAGTATATAGTTTTTATTTTCCTTCTTTAAGTAGAGGATACATTAAAGTGTCCTTTAATCAATTGGGTTGTGACAAGGGAATTTCCATCCTGACAATTTTTTTTCCTTCTTATTTTATGATTAGAGTTTAATTTTTATTTATTTATTTTGCCGGTCTAATCGATTCAAAATAGGAAAACAAAAAAAATTGGAGCAGTCGGGGTAACCATCTCTTATAGACGTATGGACTGGGGTGCCTAACATCTTCCTTGGTTCATAATCAAACCTCCATACCTGTCTCAGTTTTCGCAGATCTAAAGAGTTATTTTCTTATTGGTGCCAACCGAATTCAATTGTCGGTAGAGACTTCATTGTTTCTATATTAGTATGCAAATACTAGTAAATGAAAATAACTCATCTCCCCACATGGACTTCAGGTCGCTATCCTACAAAGTGTATTCTTTCCATATAATTTGTCACTCAGTATCTTGCCAGACAGATTTCATAGGTTTAACCCGTGATGTTAATAAATGATCTGAAATGCCTCCAATTTTTCATGACTCTTGAAACTCTCTGCAAACCTATCAGAAACTTGTGATTGCTCCAACATAGAAAATTTTTAGTACCTTCTATGTGCAGACTTCTAAGCAGGCAATGCTGCAGACAGATTTCAGTATTACATTTTGACATCCAATCTCGATGATAAAAGTGCCAGATGATAAGTACAAAAGATACAGGAGATAGTTTAAATGTATAGAGAAGTTTGTTGCATACAGAGATTAAATTATCTTCTTTTTACTTTCTGCAGTGGTCTTAACGTTTTTTCTTCCTACTGATTTAGGTGCCTAATGCATCACCAACAGCAGCTTCTGCGAGTTCAGATATATATGGAGCTGCAGTTTTAGATGCTTGCGAGCAAATAAAGGCGCGGATGGAGCCTGTTGCCTCAAGACCAAAGCTCAGTTCTTTCGCTGAGGTAACCCTACCACTATATTTATGCAGATGAGTTACTGCATACTACTAGTTTTTTTGAGAGGAAACATAATAATATTTCTTTGTTCATATTCTACTTGAGAGAAAACAAGAAAATAAAAACAGTCAAAATGGAGGAATATATGTAAAATAGACATTTATAAGAAAAGTATGTTAAAATTTTTTACAAAAAGAAACAAAGAATACATTTTTGAATGCATCTTGAAAATTTTATTTTAGATAGCAAGAGAACAAGAATTGAACAGGTAAAAGAAATGGTAGAACAGATGGTAACAGAAGAATAATTGGAAGAATATGAAAGTTACGAAGAAAGAAATGATGTGAGAAGAATGCAAAAAAATTGAGACTGTTAAATGTTAATACGAGTAGAATCAATTTTTTTTTGCATGAACAAGGAGTTTTATGTGATGCCTTTTCACATGAATAATTTACCCAGATTTGGGGTTTCTGTGGTGAATAAGTTTCCTAGTGAAAAAATGGGATTTACTCTTTCTTTCTTATTATGTAGGCAGTGGTTTTCAGATTTTGGCTTTTATGAGGTTGGATTCATAAGAATTGGAGAGTAAGGATGACCTGTAATGTGGTGAAAAATTGATGCATTATTTTAAGCTGTAATCTAGATAATTCAGATTCCGCCAAATGAAAGAAGTCACTGAGTCTGTAGTGTGACTTCGTTAAGTTCATCTATCTCGTTAGCTTGATAAACCTTTGACCTGAGTTATCTCATCCGAATCGCAAGACAACTCATAGAGTTTGTTAGGTGCAGTGGGTTATCACTCAAATTATTTTTGTGGGATTGTTCCATGATAATTTCCTGTGTAATTTAGCATGTTCTTCATGCCAGGGAAGGCGTTTGATGGAATCCTCTGTTTTAATGATCACTTCTGTATAGAATATTTCTGATGAATGAGAGAAGTGATTGGTTTTCAATTTTTATCAGCTGGCAAGTGCATGCTACATGGAGCGAATAGACCTTTCTGCTCATGGATTTTACATTACACCTGATATTGGCTTTGATTGGAAGATCGCTAAAGGGACCCCATTCAGGTACTTCACCTATGGAGCGGCGTTTGCCGAAGTTGAAATTGACACGCTGACTGGAGATTTCCACACAAGGTCAGCAAACATCTTGTTAGATCTTGGATACTCTCTTAATCCAGCCATTGATGTCGGACAGGTATTCTCTTTTGTCCATTATCTCTAACCATATTGAATCTTTCAATCTATATCATGCACTATTTAAATGTAAGCCATGTGAGGCACCAGGTGGCACTTATATTTGATTTCAATGGCATTTCTGCATTTAAGTAAAGAGTGGCTATTTGTTTGATGCTAGAGTTGTTCATGTGGTTTCATTGTCCTAATCTTTGTAGTTTGTGGTCAGGATCAGTATTTTGTATTTGCAGTTGAATGCTGAAGTAGTTTATTTTATCTCAGTGATTGTTCCTTTTTCACGTATAATAATTGCATAAAAGTCGGAACTTTTTAAATTGCATTATATATGAAGAAGTTGCGTCTTGTGATGACATGGCGACACAATTTTCTTTTGACAGATTGAAGGAGCGTTTATACAAGGTTTGGGTTGGGTTGCCTTGGAAGAGCTAAAATGGGGAGATGCGAATCACAAATGGATCCGACCTGGCCACCTGTACACATGTGGACCTGGAAGTTACAAACTTCCTACTGTGAACGATATCCCCCTAAAATTCAATGTTTCACTTTTGAAGGTAAACACATCATCAGGTGTATTAGTTTATTATACTCTTTGAAGAAAATTGTGAGCCTGTTAGTCAATTTGAGATAAGATATTCTGATGTTGCATTCACTCTGAAATGTAGACGCTCATAATATATATTGAGATTGCCAAACAGGCCTTTAACTTTGTAACCCTCATAATCTTGGTCTGCATGCTCAGATGTCTCAATTCCCTTTTCTTCGGTCTTTTCTCACTTACTGGAAAACTTACTAACATGCTTGATTAGCGTCAAACCCACAATTGTTCCATGATCCAGCCTCTACCCACACACACAATTCTGGCCATTGAGCACCTTGCCCTTCCTGGCTGTAGTTGAACCACGAAAAGAGTTTTGTACATCCATCATCCTATCTTTCTTCAAATAAATTTTCTTTAACTTTTCAGTTTTTTTTGTCTTCTAACTAACTGAATTTGCTCACATGTCTATTTGTCCATTCCAATTTGTTTCCAAACATCCAGCAGATCTGATTCAGCATTCTTAACTTTGAATCCAGCAAACCAAACATCTTATTTTTCAATATTCTCTCTTCTGATTGTAGCCTTGAAATTTCATAAAGAAGAACCCATCGGTTTATCGAGGATATTCAAAAACTTGTTTATTCTGGGTAATTGATGTCTCATCTAGCTCGATGGTATTATATAACCAAGCAAAATTTCATGCACATGATTGATAAACCCCATTCAGAAGGCAATTGTCATTCATAACCTGTGAAATTTTCCTAAATCCGAATCTGGAAGAGCCTTCAGCCTGTTTTGTGGAGGCACAGAAAGGACCATGCGGGTCTACTACCAACAGGGTCCGGTCTTAAATGCCCCTATTGTGATACTAACTATTCTATCAGTTGGTTGTTTTTTTTATGATGGTCAGTTAACCGGCTGACAAAAATGGCCACTGATGAGATGGTTAGGATCATCAAATTGATGCGATTCTTAGACTCAGGCCCATCCAAATAGTGAACTATCCTTTGGATCAGTTTCAAAGTAGAGTTTGGTGAAGTTATATTTTTCCAATAATGCAAATGTACCAGATTCCAACATACATATATGATGGATAGTTGAAATCTAAGTGATGTTGAAATCATTCGTTTTAAAATTTTAAACTGAGTTGCAGCCAGATTTTTATTGTCTTTGGGTTTCCATGTGAATTGACAGGGTGTTCCAAACTTGAAGGCCATTCATTCATCCAAAGCTGTAGGTGAGCCTCCATTTTTTCTTGCCTCATCAGTCTTTTTTGCCATCAAAGATGCTGTTATAGCTGCCAGAGCAGAGGTGGGTTGTAATGACTGGTTTACACTTGATAATCCGGCGACTCCAGAACGGATCCGGATGGCTTGTACAGATGAATTTACCAAGCCATTTGTTAGCTCGGATTTCCGCCCCAAGCTTAGTGTGTAATGCTTTAGTTGCTACTGGTCTCTGGTTATTCAAATTTTATAGTTGGAAACTGTAAACTATGAATCCAATTTGTACATCTTTCTGTAAATATAAAAATGCTCTTTGCCATGCGGGTTCTGAAGAAAATAATGCTTGTTAGCAGATTGGATGTATAAAATCGCATGTGTAATTCATCTTATATTATCAAATGTAAGAAAGAGTAGTTTTCTTGGCATCACATTTCAAAGTGATGGTACTTGGCCTATATGCAAGTGTGATGTAATGACAGAAATGTCCCGTTTGCAGGTTCACTGAAAAACAATGACTTTGCTTCCCTCTCAGAGCTCAAGCACCATAAAATTGCAGTATGGATGTGTTGGAACATTAGTCCAATTGATGCGTTAAATTATAGACCTGTATGGACCAGGTCCCTTGTGGTAAAATCATAGCGGGGGTCATTATTTTGTCTAATTTGAAATTCATTGATATTCATCTTTGTGAGATTGTTAACCTTAAATGATAATTGGTCAATTGGTCCAAGTCTCATCATGAGATCAGATGGCCTTTTCATTGGTCTTCTTCTTTCCATTTTTTTTTAGGAGACTTGTCTGATTCTACGTTAGTTGATTTATGCCAGTGTTATGTATCGGAGTTGGGACACAGTCAATTGCGATTGAACTCTCCAGTGGTTAAGATTCACTAAACCCATAGGATTCAACAATCTAACCTTGGTTTAGGAAAAACGTATTTAAAAAAACTTAACCCAAAAGATTAAAACTTCTTAACCAGAGTTAAAAAGATAGTAATAAAATGGTCTTTGTGAGTACAATTAAACTCGGGAGAGTTCAATCGCAATTGCGATTGGATAGGATCTAGACTCTTATCAGAACGTTCAAAAGAATATGGAGCCTTCACGTGATGAGGACCCCTACCATTCTTGTGTTAGTCCCAATCCCCGACCAGCCTAGTCGTACCAGCCTATATATCATTGCTTTCCCAAAGCCAGCCTTGGCATCTAGACGTGATGAATAGCTCGGAGGAGTGAGCGATGGGGATAAAACCGTTCGGGACGAATCCCTTGAATTGCCTTCTCGTCGCTCGATCGAGCAAGTACCTATTTTTCATTTCCATCGGCCTTAGTCCGATACGACCATTTAGGTGAGTGGATCAACAGACATTAGTTCTCATTCTTGAGACTTGATCCCATGACCTCCTTCAATGAGGGCATACTTGCCATATGATCGAGTTGTTATTTAACAAGATAAGAAATTTCCCCATAAGTCGATGGGGATCTTGTTTTGGTAAGTTGAATCTCATGAATGTTTTAACCTTTGAGGTTTGTTTTGGTACAGGATTAGGTGGAGCTTGATCGAATCTATTTTAACAACTATTAGGTCTCACATTTGGTTTAAATTGGTTATTAGAAGGTTAATTAAACATGTGTCAGGATGGCCGAGTGGTCTAAGGCGCCAGACTCAAGTTCTGGTCTTCGAGAGAGGGCGTGGGTTCAAATCCCACTTCTGACATCTACATTTATTTTATTTTTTTTATATATCAATTTTAAAAAAGGAAATAGACTACCTATTCTAATGTAGAGTCCTCATTGGTGCCCTCTTTTTGCCACACATCAACTATAGTTAAAGATTCACTCCTATAGTTAAGCAATCTAAGCTTGATTTTTAAAAACCAAGAAAACCAAAATATTTATGTTAATTTTATTAAGCTTAACCATAGTTAAAGAAGTGTTAAATGGGACACGTGGTCATGACATTAGATTACCTATTCTAATGCGGGGTGTGCTAATCACTGCCCTTTTATAATACTGGTAAAAATGCACGTGTCTTGCACGTGTGTGTGTGTGTATATATATATATATATATTATCATTAATGAGAAACATAATTAAAAAAAATACAATATTTAATATATTTTCATTAGAAGTCACATTACTCTCTTTATATTAAATGATTTTTTAATATACTATTTTATTTTATATAAAAATATTTTAGTAATTAAATTTAAAATTTCTTATATTAATATTAGAAAATAATTACTAATAGTTAAATTATTTACATGTCCTATTTATAAATGTATTAAAAGCAAGGAATTATGCGTAATAATCTTCTACTAATAAAAAAAAGAAAACCCAAAAAGAAGACTTCGTTCTTTTGATGGAATTTTTTTTTTTTTTTTGGTTAAGGTAACAACACCACAAGGCAAAGCTACAGTCATGAGAAAGAAGACCACACACAGGCACACACAAACACACCACAGACCCCAACCCAAATAAGCTTCACCCAAACACTCCTTAAAATGGGTACTAACTGTTTAAGGCGTGATGAAACTTACAAGGGGATGAGAGCTCGGTTACACAACCAATGTGGGACTAAGACCATTGAAATGTTTTTTTGGTTAAGGTAACAATACCACAAGGCGAAGCTACAGTCATAAGAAAGAAGACAAACACACACACACACAAACGCACGCACACACACTCTCAACACAAATAAGCTTCACTCATACACTCCTCAAAAAGGGTACCAACTCTTTTGGCGGAACTTTTAAAAGTCCAGAATATTAATATTTTGGAAGAGGAGGCAAGACTATGGGAGGAGTGGGGAGAGGATTTCTAACTCTTTACAAAATGGTATCTCAAAGATATCATGTTCAATTTAATTAGAAGTTCCACGTATATGAAACTTTATAAATCTGAAATTTTTGTTAGAACTTGAAAGTTCTGTATTAGAACTTTTGCACTTTATGGAATAATATAACTCTAGACATTAAGTAAAATTAGGCATGAAACAATGAAAGTTCAGACTTTAAAAGTTCCACCAAAAGAACAAAGTTATTGTTATTTTTTTGCAATTTATTTTGGGACTTGGAATCCTCTACGGTTATAATCAGATTCCTTGGAGTCTGGTTACAACACAAAACCTTTTTAAGTACTCTTTTAACTCTAGTTAACAACTTTAACCTTTAGAGTTAAATTTTTTTATATTTTTTTTCTCTAAAAACCAAGGTTAGATGGTTGAACCCTAAAGGTTACTGAATCTTAATCAACTTTATCTTTTCACTTGCTATGGACCAGTCGAAGTAGAAGAGAGGTGAAAGTTTTTTTTTAAATCTTTTTTTTATCTTGTTATTATTATTATTATTGATAATAGGGTTTAGAAGGAAAACCCTATATTACTTCTTTTGCTTTAATTTGCTTTTCAAGAGAATTAGAGGGAAAACTCCCTTAAAAATTTGGCCTCAAAGTGGCATATTTTGAAGAAATTTTAAAGGGTTTTTCTTTGTTTTCGTTTCTTGTTCGTTACAAATCCTGAGATTAATAGTAACTATGCATGTTTCTTTAGCGGAAAACATTCTTGTCCAAATAATGTTGAGGATGAATAATCCACTTGTTAAAGGTCATTGTAAAAATAATAATAATAATAACAAGAAAGAAAACATGCTTACCTCCTATTTAAGCACAGGTGTAGACACAGAAGAAGGTGGCCTTCTAATAACCAAGCTCCCTTTAGTGTACGGAGCTCTACAAGACTAAGTCAAATTGAGCCTAAACTGAGGTGGGAATCCACCACTATGAGGCACTTTGAGAGGGATAAGGACTCTCTAGCCTCTGTCCAGATAAGGACTCGTTTTTTGGTTAACACTATTACGTATTAACTCTCTACTAATAATAGAGTCCTTATTCATAAAAATAGTAAAATAAAATTTTAATATGTAATGGGTCCCACATAATACCATACCTTATAATTTTATTAGTATACTCCTTGTACTTTTATTAGTAGAATGATATATATATACTAGCAAAGACCCCATGCAATGCACGGGCGGTAACATCAACAGAAAATAGAATGAGATAAATATGTTCACATATTTTAAATTTAAATATATGCTCAATTTTGTTCCCCTACACAATAAAACAAATTAGAAAATTATTAAGAAGCAAAAATATTGTAAAATGAATCAATTGAAGGATTATCTTATATTAAAATTTAATTCTTTGTACCAAAGTGATCAGCTTCATAGCAACCAGTAAAGTTGGCCATGACAAATCCGCAAACCCTTTAAATGGTGAAGGAATCATAGACACCCAGAATTTTGGTGGCCCTGATCGCAAATCTTTCAAAGACGCAACTTAGTGGCTACAAATGTCAAACATTATCTGATTTCATTTTTTTAATTGTTAAAATATCAATTTCTCCACGCATTAGGCCAAATCTTGCGTTTGTGGAAAAATTTGGAGTAAATGTGACTGGGCTAGCACTCCTCTAGACACCTATTACTGTTTGGTTGTAGAAAATCTAGGCACAACTATGCAAAGTGGTCAGGCTGCAAGAAAATCATGATGTGAAGAGGAATTAATATACCCACCATTTCAAACTATTAATATGCCCACCATTTCAAACTAATCAGAATTACACATACTTGACATAATTTGGGTGGCCAAATAACACACTATCTCATGATTTGCTTGATTATGAAATTATAATAGTTTCTCATTTTTAGAAACAAATCGTAAAGACTCTTGACCATGTTTAACAAAAAAAAAATAGTATAACAAAGGTTTATTTTCTTTAGATGGTAAATTTTTTGTTTGGGCCTTTCCCTAAGTGGGAGGTCCTGGATTCCATTTCTTACTCCCCCTTTGGAGCTAGCCCCGCACGGGTTTACCCGGACTTACCTGGTGTAGCGGGTTGCGGGCTCACATCGCACCCTCAGGGATTAGTCCTGTCCCAAAGGGTTGGGGACACCCTGAGTTCCAAAAAAAAAATTATCAAGACTATAAATCTATATGATACATATCAACTGATATGAAGGTTTAAAGAGTTTAAATGTAATTCATCATCCATATAAGATGCTTTGATGATTGTATGATGATCGCGAAGGGAATTTAAAAGAATTTGTATAAAGAACAGATTACACTTTCGGGGTTCTCTTTGAGTCCACTGACTTACCTGGGTAAACTCTCTTAGAATATAACAACTTCTAAATCAATATTCAAAATATTTTTATTATGGTTTTAGTCTCCTATATAAAACCCAATAGGTAAGCCATTGTTTATCGTCAACACAAGACTTAAGTCTCAACACCCCTAACCGAGGTATACATGTTGAGATCACGTTGGTATACATGGTTAAGTGACCTAATGATTGTTCAACATGATCACGGTGTAGCTGCTGTTGCAAAATCTACTGCTGTGAAGGAGGGAGGTTCAATAGTTGCGGAGTTAAAAATGGAACGTTGTTGTTACTTGCATAGATAAAGTCAATGATGCTTTTTACTACATATGAGGAACAAAAAACCAACTGGGGTCTCCCCTGCTGCTGTGATCGAGAGATTGGAAGGAAGAAAATAAGGCGTTGCTTCTTGATGTGAGGAGGGGCGTGGAGACTGAAATGCTGTATATGGTGCTGCAAAAGGGAGTATTGCTGGTGGAAATCGTGGAAGAGATGTGAGGTGGCTGCCTACTATGCGTGAGATAGGAGGTTTGTTGGCGCAGCTATCCTATTCTCGATGGCTATTGATACTCATTCCCTTTGCAGTAAAAAACAAAAAACTGATTAAACATGTGAAAAGATGAACAGCGAGACATCCTCTTACAAAATTCATCCTCTCAGATTTTTTTTCCTCTTTGTAACGATGGATTTGGGTAGTTATTTATAGCTGAAAAAACTGAGATGGATTGGGATGGAATGGGAAAAGAGAGAAGATGAACAATCAAAATAGGAGACGAGGAGGTGTTAGAGGGGGAGGAGTTCCATTAACCTTATTAATTCTATATTATATGAGAGCATTAAAGGAGAAGAGAGATGTAAGAGATTTGAGAAGATAGTTAAGTGTAGTGAAAAAATACGTGTAGGATCATGTGGCTACAAGCCCTTGATCGGAATAACCACGGTTGATGGATAAATCCGGATTAATAGAAAGCCTCAATCCATTGGGTAAAACTTAGTTGCATACATACATTCAAACACCTCACTTGCGCAATATCATCACTCATGTTTTAAAGCAAATAAATATCTATTATATATTAGTATTTTATCTCATGTTGTATATGCATGATCATGATATGCATGTTGACATTGTGGGACGTCTGATGATGTGGCACATCTGATCAGATTGGGTAGCTTGATCAGAGTGTACCATTAAATGGTGTAAAACCAAGTCAACAACCACAATGGCTAGTTTGACTGGAGTAAAACACATTTATAAGTTAGGTAACCGTTTTGACCAAGGGTGTGGTGAGACAATAAAGTGGTTTAATCCAGACCGTAGATCTGGTAACATTTTCTTTTGATCAAGCTATGAGAATTAATGATCCAATGGATCTATTATTCTCTATATAAAGGGTCTTCCCTTCTTTGGGAAAGACACACAAGGAAAGAAGGATAAACCATTACTTACCTATTTTGCTTTATGAAAGAAGTGTGTGAAAATCCTACAAGGAGAAATCCCCATACAACCTTGGGCATCGTCACAAAGGTTATAGCTTAGATCGGATGATCTTTATTTTGTCAAATGCTATCATAGCATTCCGTTTTTGCATTGGAGCCCATCATTGGTATTAGAGCGTATGGTTACTTTGTGACGTGCTACACCGGATCATTTCTCCAAGAATTTTGTGTTTATTTTTTGACTCCTCTCTCAAATTCGTAGAAGAGAAAAGGAAAGAGACAGATCACGTTTTCAAAAAGCTTTTTTCTATTTACAAGTGTTTTTCACTTGGAAGGAAAGCAAAAGTTTGTGATCTTTCTTACTTATTGCCTTGTACGAATAAGGAAAGAAAAAAATGTATTTCTTCCTTTAGAAGTCACATACAGAGAAGGAAAGAAAGAGAGGCTGCAATAGTGGTCGACGCTTCTCATCTATTTCACGATTTTCTCCACACCCAACATCAAGCATATCAACGGAAAGACAAGGGGTGAAACCATCATCAGCCCGGGTTCGCTATTATCAACCGATCAAATCAGGAAAATCAAACGGAGATAAAGGTAGGAAGCCTGCGATTATTTTTTCCTCCTCAAAGCTTTGGATTTGGGGCATCTCAATCAATAAACTAGGTGCACTCGTTCTAATCTGGAATTTTTTGGTCTACTGATTTATTATTAACACCCCAAAATTTGGATTACTAATATTGCATGCTTGATTAAAGAAAATACTGTAATCTGAAATTGAAAAATATAATAGTTACAGTAAACAAAAATTTCTGGGGTGATTTTTTTTCAGAAATAACATAATTTGAAATTGCATGCTTGATTAAAGAAAATACTGGAATCTGAAATTAAAAAATATATTTACAGTAAACGAAAATTTTCTGAGGTGATTTTTTAGGAAATAACATAACCTAAAATTGCATGCTCAACTGTTTTTTCTATATCTGAAATTCTGAAATTTGTTGATAATTTATTTCTGGAATTTTTGTTAGCACATTTAACTTTCTGTAATTATCATGGGATCTAAAACAGTGAGTGCTGAATTAAGTAAAATAGAAAGATTAAATGGAACCAATTATTCAACATGGAAATGAAGAATTAGGCATATTTTGTTTCAAGATAAAGTAGAATATGTTATTGATACTCCTCACCCTGCTGAACCACCTCTAAGGGCTGGTGGAGCAGCTAAGAATATTTTTGATAAATATGTTGAAGATGATAAATTGGCTAGATCTATAATGCTTACTTTTATGGAGCCAGATTTAGAAATTATATTTGAAGAAAGCACGACAACAAAAACTATGTTTGAAGCAATACAAGAATCATATGGAACTGTTTCTGAAATATATATCCAACTCCTAATTGAGAAATATAACACTAGTAGTATGAAAGAAGGAGAATCTGTTACTGAATATGTTAACAAAATGACTGTCATTGCTAAAGAATTAGCGGCTGTAGGAAATCTCATTCCTGATCAAATGCAAGTGTCAACTGTATTACACAGTTTACCAAACTCATGAGAATCGGTCGTAATAGCCATTAACTTGCCAGGACAAAATATAACCATGAAAACTCTTCCTATGTTATTGGACGTTGAAGCTCAAAGGAGAGCCAAAAAGAAGAATAGTGAGTCCCTTTTGTGGAAAACTCAACACATTTCTCTTCTAAACAAAAACCATATAAACCTTATAAGAAGAACTTCAAACGTAAGGGAAAAAATTTCCAAAAGAAATGAAAAATTTTAGATGAAAACATAATGCTAGAAATTGTTTTAAATGTGGAAAACCAGGCCACCACAAAGCAAACTGTCCTCAAAATGATAATGACAAATATAAATGACCTAAAGATTTTGTTTGTGTGGTGTCAGAATCGCTCTTAACTGACTACGACTCTCAAGCCTGGTGGGTGGACTCTGCATCATCTCGACAAGTGGCAAAGACAAAAGAAGATTTTGTAGAGATGAAGGATATCAAAGCCGGCGAACATAAGCTCTATATGGGCAATAACACTTACTGTGAAGTTCTTGGAATTGGAACTTTAAGGATTCGGTTGCCTGGAGAAATGAACCTTCTTCTTACTGATGTACTCTATCATCTTACGATGAGAGAAATCTTTTATATGTTCGACGTCTAGATGAAAAGGGATTGAAGTCCGTTTCCGTTCTTCTAAAGTATCAATTGGGGAAACATGGTCGAATTCTTGTAAAGGGAACTAAAATAAATGGCTTGTACCGGTTGAACACTTCTAATAAAATGATATCTACTTCTTCTGATTATATTGATGAGTGTTTTGTAAATGTAGATTCAGTTTTATGGACATTTGAGATTAGGCCACATAAACTATAAGAAAATGAAAAATATGGTTGATATTGGTTTAATCCCTAACCTAGACATAAACCTTAAACCATGCGAGGTCATGTATAAGTGGAAAGATGACTATGAACCTTTTGGTAAAGGTGAGAGATCCAAAGAACTTTTGGACATAATACATTCAGATATTTGTGGACCTATAAATGTTAAAACTCATAGAAGTATGTAATATTTTGTAACATTTACAGACGACTTCTCTAGATATGGTTATATATATCTTATGAAGAGTAAGTCGGATGTCTTAGATATATTCAAAGAATATAAGTTAGAAATTGAAAACCAATTAGGTAGAAAAATTAAAGTGTTTAGATCTGATAGGGGAGGAGAATATATATCTAAAGCCTTCAATAATTTTTGCAAAGAAAATGAAATAATTCATCACCTTTCAACTCCTTACACACCTCAACAAAATGGAGTAGCTGAAAGATGTAATCGAACTTTACTAGATATGGTAAGATCTATGTTAAGTCAAACTAATTTAAGTACAACTTTTTGGGGGTAAAACACTCTCTACTGCTATATACATATAAAATAGAGTGCCAACCAAAATAACCGGTTTGACCCTTTATGAACTTTGGATAGGTAGAAAACTTGACCTAACTCATTTAAGAGTTTGGGGAAATACAACTCATGTGAAAATATTAGGGCCAAACAGAAGCAAATTAAACCCAAAAACTATTAAATATACTTTTATTAGATATTGTGAAAATTATAAAGGTTATAGATTTGTTATACATCATTCTAATGGATCTGTAGGAGTAATAGAAAGTAGAGATGCTTACTTTCTTGAAGATAATCTGGAATCAGATAAACCAGACAAAATGGTAGAATTATTTGAAATAACAAAAGAAAAAGAAACAATGCATGATAAAGAACAAGTTATAGAAGAACCTCAAGTGCAAGACACTTTAACTAGAATTCAAAGGGAAAAAAAACCTCCTAGTTACTTAAAAGATTATTATGCATTACTAAATGAGGAAATTTCAGATGATCCTATAAATTATAGTGAAGCAATGAAATCTAATAATTCTTCGAAATGGAATGAAGCAATTTTAGAAGAATTAGAATCCATAGAAAAGAATAAGGTATGAGAGCTTGTAAACATACCTGAAACCAGAAAAGCTATAAGATGTAAATGGATTCTGAAAAAGAAACTAAAAGCAGATGAAACTATAAATAAATACAAAACAAGATCGAGATTAGTAGCTAAAGGCTATACTTAAAAAGATGGAATTGACTATGAGGAAACATATTCTCCTGTTGCAAAATTTACATCAATTAGAATAGTGATGTCTTTAGTAGCTCATTTAAACTTGGAATTACATCAAATTGATGTAAAAACAGCTTTCTTAAATGGTGAATTAAAAGAAGAAATTCACATGAAACAATCCGAGGGATATGAAATTAAAAGAGAAGAAAAAGTGTATAAATTAAAAAGGTCCTTATATAGACTAAAACAATCATCTAGGCAATGATATTATACATTTCTTAATGCAATATTAAATTATGGTTTTGAACCAAACAACTTTGATCACTGCATATACACTTGGGTTAGTGAGAGTTATTTTATAATTATTTCCCTTTATGTAGATGATATTTTACTAGCTAAAAATGATTTAGAGAAAATGGAAATAAAAGAATGGTTGAAAACCAAATTTGAAATGAAGGATATGGGTGAAGCTATCTATGTGTTAGGAATTAAAACTTTTAGAGATAGAAATATTAGAAAGTTAAGTCTTTCACAAAAACTATACTTAGAAAGAATTTTGAAGAAATTCAAAATGGAGTCATGCAAATCTCTAGAATCACCCATATATAAAGGGACAAAATTGTCAAAAAAGATGACACCTACAAATGAAAGTGAGATAAATGAAATGAAAAATAAACCATATGCACAAGTAGTAGGTAACTTGATGTATACGATGTTGTGCACAAGACCAGACTTGAGTTTTGTTATAAGTATCATTAGCAGGTTCCAAAGTAATCCTGGAATAGCACATTGGATAGCTATAAAGCTTATACTGAGATACATTCAAGGAACACTGGATCTTGAATTAACATACCAATAAGATGAATTGGAGGTAATAGGATACTGTGATGCAGATTTTGCAGGGGATCCAGATGATAGAAAATCAACTACTGGACTTATCTTCTTACTTGGTGGTGCGGCCATTTCATGGTCAAGTAAAAAGCAAGGATGTGTAGTTAGATACACAATGGAAGCTGAATATGTTGCTTGCAGTACAACAACTATGGAAGTTGTATGGATTAATGGATTCCTAAATGATTTAAAGATACTAGGAATTCCTAATAATCCTATACATTTTTTTTTGTGATAACGAGACTGCGATAACAACCATCAAGAATGGGGAAATTGGGCCAAAAAGCAAGCATATAGAACTGCAATATCATTACATCTTTGATGTGATACAGAAAAAGAAAATTACAGTTGGATACATTTCTACTAAAGATAGTTGCGGACCCATTGACAAAACCCATAGGGACAGATAAAAGACATGTAACCTCCATGGGTTTAAAATCATCAGGATAACATCTTGGGATTATAGTCAAGTGGGAAATGTAGGATCAAGTGGCTACAAGCCCTTGATCGGAACATAACCACGGTTGATGGATAAATCCGAATTTATAGAAAGCCTCAATCCGTTAGGTAAAACTTAGTTGCATACATACATTCATATACCTCACATGCAAAATATCATCGCTCATGTTTTAACGCAAAATATATATCTATTATATATTAGTATTTTTCTCATGTTGCATATGCATGGTCATGATATGCATGTTATCATTGTGGGACGTCTGATGATGAGGCACGTCTGATCAAATTGAGCAGCTTGATTAGAATGTACCATTAAGTGGTGTAAAATCAAGTCAACAACTATAACGGCTAGTTTGGCCGGATTAAAACACACTAATGAGTTGGGTAACCATTTTGACCAAGGGGTGTGGTGAGACACTAAAGTGATTTAATCCAGATCATAGATCTGGTAACATTTTCCTTTGATCAAGCTATGAGAATTAATGATCCAACGGATCTATTATTTTCTATATAAAGGATCTTCCTTTCTTTGGGAAAGACACATAAGGAAAGAAGGATAAACCACTACTTATCTATTTTGCTTTATGAAAGAAGCGTGTGAAAATCCTACAAGGAGAAATCCCCATACAACCTTGGGCATCGTCACAAAGGTTATAGCTTAGATTGGACAATATTTATTTTGTCAAATGTTGTCATAGCATTCCGTTTTTGCATCGCAACCCATCAATACGAAAAGTCTATATACATAATTCATAATGGGGAGAGGGGGGTTTCCTTCGGGGGGGAGTTGAATGGGGGGAGATTTGGTTTAATTGAGGAGATTAATTGAGAGAAAGGGGGGAGTTACTTGAGAGGGAAATCGTAGGAGACAAATAGGAGGGTTTCCTTAGGGAAGTCAAAGAGGAGGCAATGGGAAGACCAATGGAGAGAGAGGGGTTCGTTGGTATAAAATTGCATAACTAAGTGAGTGGGGTCCATAGTAATTAAATATGGACACTAAATCTATACAGATTTATCTCTACATGCACATATGGAGTCAAGTTATACGTTGAAAGGGGTCACCAATTTGAAGAGAATAGAGAGCAATGGAGTGTGCGACGTGGATACCATTTGGTATATAAGAGTAGTAAGATATTGGGTCTATATTGTTTTTTGTCGATCTTAAAAATGTTGCTTCTTTTGTAAAGAGTTGAATTCCCCTCGACCCTGGACAAGGTTGATCCACAAGGCTTTGGATACCAAGAACCTTGCAGCCAAACACACCATATACCATACTTAATTAGGCTTGGCCCACTGGCATGGCTTGGGGTGGAGCCCTTATTCCACTCTGGCTTTGATTACCCCCACTCGCAGCTGAGTCCTAAAATCCTTAAATTAAATTTCCAAGTGAGAAAATGAGGGTTCCAACGCCTTTAAATTTGATCTCTTCATTTGGTAGTTTGGGAAGATCATAGAATCTCAGTACACAAAGTCACAGCCTGAGAAATCCCATCTAAATTGTTCATTACATGTACTTATTATAAAGCCTAACACTAACGAAAAAGTGAAAGAAAAAAATAAAAGAAATTGCTGCTGTCCTCAATCTAGCTGGGTGTGGGAAAAAAATATTGAGCATGATTCCAACCATCCGTAACAGATTGAAGGCATCTTCTTCTTTGTGCTCGCCGATGAATATTTTAATGCCTAGATTCCTCGCCAAATACCTCAGTGTAGCAAATTGGGCATGCCTGACAAAACAAAATACGGTCAAAAGTGCGATGGAAGAACCAAGCATGCATAGATAGATCTCTGTTAAATTTAGTCTAAGACTCTCATCAGCTGACCTTGTTGATGCTAAGCCATCTGGTGCCGCAGCCGGCGTGGTAGACATGCTTGCATGGAAGAGTTATCTGCCGCTCACTTTTTTTATACTCCATCTGGCAAATCACACATCTGTTTTGCCAATAGATGGCACAATCATTAGAGATTGGTGTAGAACAAAATGAAAAAGGATAGAAAACAAACAATTTTTTGCCAAAAATCTAGATCATGTAAGATTTTCATTTTCTTTTGTATAGTATATGTGAATTATTGGCTGGTCAAATCAACTCTATGTAGGATGTTTCCATGAACTCCAATGAGTCCATCATATCAGACATGAGTCAATTGACCCGTATAAACACTTACACTTACGATTCTCAAAGAACATAATCATTGAACTTGCCACCTTACCAAATAATATCTTATATGATATTAGGGATTCTACTATAAACAACCTTAGAGATTGACCATTCACGTCTTCAAGCTCAGTCTATTGACATTTCTCATTCCTTATGCTTAGCTTTAACCTTTAACATATCTTTAATGATAGATTTATCACCATCATCCTCAAAGTGGCTAAGTCTTGGTCTAGACTACCTAAAGTAAGCTCAATCCAATACTTCCAGTTAAGAAATAATTGACCAACTAAGGGTCTCAGTGCCCATAGAGTAATAACTATTTGCAGAAGAACTCAATAGATGGATATAAACTAAAAAGCTCACTTAAAAGTTTGCATCTAAACACCTTTATGCATGAATCATTATCCTTATTTCATGCTCTTAATGATGCAAAACACATTTGACCAACTAAGGGTATCAGCTAGGCAATCAAGAGTGACTATAATATTTTGGATACGTCATCTACCGAGATAGCCATTGCATCATCACACTTCCTCCTTTGGGTCAAGAATGCAACATGCGATTGGGTTCTCTCCTTTGGACTTTGGTGAATTAATTTCACCGCAGGACAAGATGATCATGAACACTACCAATTTCGAGAACTTTAAATCTTTGGGCCTAAACCCCACTCTAGTTTGCAAAGGCACACCAACCTTGTTCCGTTCAAATTGCACAAGAGGATGAGTAACCTTTGGGCTTAATTAATCACCACCCGTAACAATCAAATGCACGCTTTGATGCCAATCCCTTCATAACATACATAGCAAGTATTCACACAATTATGCATATTCGAACACCACCCAAATCTTCATGATCGATGCCACTTAGGTGACTAACATGACCATTCCAATATGGTTGGTTCCGAATAGGGAGTTGCCTAAAAAAATCCATACTCCAAGGAATTATTGATAAACTAAATAAACATACATCTTTAAATATCATACAACCACATAATCCTCATGGGCGCCATCCAAACTTCACATGCATATATGGCCCTCTAGTTCAGTCCTCCACAAGATATAATAATAAGAGAAATAATTCAATACAATGCATAGTAAGCATAAAAGCATATCAATATAACGCAATTCATGAATTCAAAGAAAATTTGAGTCTAAGAATGAAAATAGCATGTATGTAGGGTATGGCCATCAGATAATTTATGAAATATAGTCTAGAATGCATATTGTACTAAACAACATGCCCATATAATTCTTTAGGCTCAAAATTTGTTTAAGGGATACTTTATATCCATAAAAACCCATCCAAGTGTGCAATTTATAACCATCCAAGATTTGTGTGAGTCAAAAAAATCATATTGCGTGTCATCCTGAACACATGTGTAAACTTGATGAAATCAGTGCTATAAAGTTTCATCCTTGCACATCAGCTGAAGAGCCTTATGTATAAATAGGTCTACACACATTCAGATATATCTCATACAGTTAATTATTATAGTTATGATAAATCTAGGCATTAATTAGACCATTAAGAAAGTTATAGAGTATTTGCAGAAGACTAAAGATTATTGACTCACATATGGTGGTCCTGATACCCATCAGGTTATCGGGTATTCAAGTTCGGATTGTGCTGGGATGTCCGGCATCAAGTAGTCAACATTGGGTTATATTCCTATTGGCTATGGTGTTGTTTGGTGAAAAAGCACTAAGCTCTTTGTTATGGAATCATCAACTAGGCAGGAAGAATATATGACTTGTTATAAGGTTAATGAATAAGTTATGTGATTGCGGAATTAATCTAAGGCCCTAGGTCTTCAATTCTATTACCAGACCGCTGAAGATATTTTGTGATAACTGCGCATTAGTTTTCTTCACTATGATTAATAAAAATTCAAGTTAGTTGAGACACAGACATAAAATATCTTATAATGACTTACTAGCGGGTGGCACGTGCGATGCACGTGAGAGCGAAGGGAGGGAGTTAACCACAGTTAATAGGAGTTAAAAGGGACATGTGTTAACCTACAAGGAACTCTCCCCGAGTTCAATCGCGATTGGCTGTGATTCTATTCTTTAAATAGATAGATGAGCAAGGGGTAGTTTGGGAATTAAAGTAAAACATTAAATCAAAATTTTATTTTATGAGGGTAGATTGGGAATTTTGGAAAAATCAGGCTACGCCTGGCTCTCCCATTATAATATATGAGGGTAGATTGGGAATTTCGAAAAAATCAGGCTCTATGCCTGGCTCTCCCATTATAATAGTAAAGATGAGAGAAGATTAGGGAACATAAGGTGTCGGAGCCATTAACCATAAAGTTGAATCATAAGGTATTTTTGAGCTTGTCTTGCACATGGGACTAGAAGACAACTTGGATTCATTTGGTTAGTGGGAGTATGTTGCTAGCATTTCATTTATAGACACATAGTTCTCTATTACAGTTATAAAGATTTGCCTGTTATTTCTCATCAAAATAATATAGCGACGTATCACTCAGCATTTCCATTTTGTGCTAAATGGTTAAAATGACAAAGGTAAATTTTAAGGACTGACTTTTGGGATGTGTTTGGTCAACACATCATAAGGATATAATGCTTGAAACCATGAAAAATTAGGGTAGTATGATGACCATGGAATGGTATCAGGCAATATAAAGGTAAACAACTTCGTAATCCTGAGTATGAATTCAAAGAAAAATATAAGCAAACTTGAATAAAAAATTTGGTGAACTAAGACCGTTTGGAAGAATCGTGTGGTTCGCTTAATTTCACGAACCAAGCTGAACCGAACCGTAAATTGGTTCGAGTTCGCTCCGGTTCGCGGTTCGCAATGCCAGATAGTGCACTTCATAACCCTGGTCAGTACTACCAACAAAAGGTCTAGTTTGAATTTTTTTCTTTTTCTAGTAGCAAGAATGTGATTGCATCTTTCTTCGAGGTAGAGGCAGAGAGCAGAACATTGCTTGATTGAGTTACAAGCACAAGCTCAAGTTTAGTTGGAAATGTATCTAACATGCACAAGACAATGTATCACACATGCTTCTGAGATGAGGTTGAAATAAACATCAAGACATTCCATGAAACAGAAGTGAGATAGGCATCATTATAAAACATTCATGGTATTTACAGCAACAGTTGACAAAAATGAAAAAGAGAAAGCAAAAACAGTTTCAAGAAAGCATAGTTAAGATGCCTAAATGTTACCTCTCGCCTTGTGACTTTTTTCTTGAGAAAAAGCCAGACTTGAACTTTGAGATTGGAAGTGACGAAATAAGTTCTTGGGAAAGACCTCTGCTTTGGGTTCCAACAGCCTCACCTAAATCAAGTAATTCCTGTATATGGAAAAATTTGTTATTGATCATCTGCCTCTACATGAGCTAACACCAAAACCATTAGGTCGCGTATTCAAATCCCACTCACCCACCAAAAGAGAAGGAAAAAAATACGAATGAGCTTTGCAGAAAAAGAAATCAAGAGACTTATGAAAGAACTAACCAAAGTCATAGGAGTTAATAATCTTTTCATAGTGCATTCAATGTTGACATATGAAGGTAAAGAGATTGAAAACAATCCAATTCACAATAATACCAACTACTTCCAAAGGGAAACAGTATACTCTTTATTGGAATTTTTTGGGAGATCCCACTCATTCCCAATAGTAGTTTAAATTCATTCATAACTCTGACCAAAATTTCTGCACATGTGCATTATTGAAGCAACTTCATGGCCTATACCATTGCACTCGCATACATGTGATAGAGGATGAAGCATGGAGCAAGCTGAAAGATGACCTGCATAGTTGCAGAATTTTCTTCCAGCAGAACTCAAACTGAATATCATGACCTTCTGTCTCTTTATTAACAAAAAATCTTGACCGGTGTTCCATCTAATGTTTTAGAGATCTATAAGAGGTAGAAAGGAGCAGTGCCCCGCATTGGTCTAAGCTCACAAGAGGAATGACATTAGTGAATCTGAATATCCTAACATTTGGGAGTCAGCATGGTAAAATTTAAACCCCTAAAGACAAGGGGCCGCTAAGTGCCAATGCACACTCTTCACAATGGAGAGGCCGGAAAGTCAACAATGGTTGTCCCTATGACAAACAATAGTTGCAAAGGAATCGTCACTTAGAACTGGAACCATGAGAAATATTAGGGTTTCTTAAGACTTGCACATGCTTGCTTTGGCTTAAGCTTTTATTGATGCTACTAATTATGCATATGTTAACCTCAAAAAAAAGGTCCATGTTTCAGAAAGAATTTATTTTATGAATATTGAGAAATTGAATAAAGAAAAAAATCTCACAAAGAGACTCAATATGACTCAATCTGTATAAATTAAATCAGAACTTGGGAGATACCCACAAATTCTTGAAGGGAGGCCCATCAAGTGATCAGTTGCACAGACTCCACCCAATGGACAAGCAAAGCTTAAGCAAAGAGGAATTTTACATGTTGAGGGTCCTGATGTTCCTTTCCTTCCATAGATCCTAACAAACTGCATAAAGCAACATATCCCAAAGGATGTTACCTCTGCAGCTGAAAACACTACCAGGCCAACGTAGGATGATATTGATCACCACCTTTGGGAATGCCTAGGAGATTCCAAATAAAGAGAAAGAAAACTCTAAACGCCCCAAGCCATGGAGCATCCACATCAGCAATCCTAGTTAGTGATGTGGCATGGTGTGGTGCATTCACGTGGCTTGTCTTGGTGGGGCCTACATATAGTGTCCAGCATGATGGCGTGGCATTTATGTGACATCTATTTACCCGAATAAGATGTACATGAAAAATGAGAGAATATTTGGGGAATAGAGAGAAATACTATCCCTTCCATAATGGTATCATATTACCATGCTTCTTCTATCCTTTTACACCCTAACAAACCCTTCCTTTTGCCCCTTTTTGTTGAATGTTGAATACTCAAGATCTAGGTTTTGGTTTTCGGTTAAACTCAATTCGGGATCGATTTCTACTACAGCAAACCATAAAGCGATAGCAGGAAATAGAGCTTCAAAAATATCTTGGGGACGATTCGCTGGTTAACCCGATTGCACTTATATTGAGAGGCAAATAATGTCTTGAGGAAAGATTTACCATAAGGCACTTTGAAGTTCATATTTTCCTCTTTCTCCATGTTACTTCTCAATTTTGTTGTTTTTCAGGTCATCCATCGCATTTTATCCACCATACACATGATCTTGGTTCAATTCCCATCCGATGATAAGGTATCTACAACGAATATTTCAACATTTTGCACAATCATAAAGGTCCCCACAAGTAGAATACTACTAACAAAATACAAGTTTCCGGTTACTTTTTAAACACCAAAATGGATGATTGTCGGAGAATGAGGAACAGACTCATACTAATCTTGAGTGAAACTGCAACGAAGTTTCAAGGGACTGATCATTGTTATTTGGAGGATATCAGCGAGTGATGTCTCTAAATGAAAGTTCTCTCAAGGGGATTGCTTTTAAGTTTATGTAACAAACATACTGCAATTCTGACAATAAAACTTTTTGAACATTCAATGCATTTCGGTAGAGTTAGGGGTATGATATTTTTGTTTTTTCTGTGAGCTATATAATTATAAATGCATTATTTGCATGCATTAACATTATCATATTGTCACTAATATATCCAAAAACTTTTTCAACATGTTGAGACATTAGGTTTTCCTCCATCCTTATGTAAGACTCCATGTGTCCATATCCTTTAAACAAACTCACATGTTTGAAATTGCATCCTTATGAAGCAGGTCCTCGCAAACATTATACATATATATATACACCCTGGCCTCTCATTACTTCCTTCTTTGCAAGGGAGCTAGTATTAAGGCTCCTCAAGAACAAGAATGAGTCCATGCAATTTTAAAGATCACTTTAACATAAAGCAATTCATGATAAGATTCTTCTACTTGTGGAAACATCTGAACTATCCATATCACCAGAAAAATGTTCTCTTTCACTATGTATGTTTGGCAGTTATTCATTACTTCCAAGCCTGATATCTAGGCATCAGTTACCATCGCAGATTATATCATTCAAAAGAAAAATAAACATGTAATATAGATTTGGCTCACAAAATAATGTACATGTACCACATTGTAAGAAAGAAAATAGTGAGAAATCCTATTTAGCAAACCTCATAAGTCATGTTGTCGAGATCAATGTTGTCTTGCCAAATGACCTGCAACAATCCATTCGGAAAACAGAAAGAGCTTAATGAGTTACTTTGCATAAGAGAACCATTTATGGATCCTACCTCTAACAATATACTATAGTTCAACAGCTGTATGTGTAAGCAGATGGGATGCCAAGTGACAAATTATCTCATGTGAAATCTGTAGGAAAAACAAGACAGTCATTTGACAAAAGGCAAATTAATAAACGCATGCCAGCACACACATCCGCCTGCCAGCACACACAACACATACATTTGTTTCACACTAGGTTGCAAGGTTCAAACAAATCAAGTCACACACAAGTAGAACACATATTTGTTTCACGCTAGGTTATATATATATATTAAATATATATACATATATATATATATATATATGCATCATTCAAATACATTTGTTTCACACTAGGTTGCAAGGTTCAAACGAATCAAACCTGAGAATTACTAGCATTATGATGACTCCGAATGCCTGCGTCAGTGAAGGAAAAATATATTTTAAGTATAGACAAGTTACAGAATGGAGAAATTTCCAAAAATATATAAAAATGAATAGGGACGCAATATCAAAAAATAACAGCTGTGAAAGAAAAGAAAATGAGAAAGTCATGAATGAAATTAGGATATCACATCTTGTCCTGTAACCCTAAGGCCAGGACATAAATGCTTATAATCCTTTGTTCTGCAACTGGTATCTCCTTTGCTAACCATGGCTGAAGAGTACAGTATCATACTAAAAGCAAGTTAATGAAAATATTGAGACCTACCATACATGACCGGTGGCAAGTCTATAGGATACTTCTTGATCGGTTCAGATCCAATATTATTGTTGACCAACATGATTAGACAAATGTGAAGAATTTGCAAGTGTTGGTCTCACACCCTTTAGTATTTTTTCTTAGCATATGACACACATATGCAAGGACAAGTTAGCAGTCAATGAGTTCTAATATGCTAGCAAGTGCAATTCAATTTTGTCAAAATCATACACCAAACCATGCCCACACTTATAATGCTTGATATCTTGACACTCAAAATTCTCAACATCCTGAACTTTTTGGTATCTGACATGGCATATACAGAAACACATGCCTATGTTAGAAGCTGTGGGATATCCTTGAAGACTCCCAAGTCACTTGATTGTGTAACTAACAGTGACCCGGATTACAAGGCAGAAGTGCCAAATGTTAGATGATAAAATCATGCTGAAATATGCAGATATTGTAAAAGTTAATAATGTTTTACAAATGGAGAATCGTTTCATACTTCAACTCAAACCGGATAACACCCATAGCCAACCTGGTATTGGTCAGCATCCTTTAATTAGCAGATGTAGTCCAATATTAATTGGGCCAATCAGAATTGGGGTCCTCGTGCACCAATAACCGCACGACTCCCAAATTACCTGATTAAGTTGTTTCAAGAAATCACTCCCCTTCACATTGCTTCATATTTTCCCACAGCTAATATAATTTCTTCCAACATATATTTGAGTGCCACTATCAAGTTGAGGATGATTTGGGACCATATTGATGATTACTGAAAGCATAAATTCAATTTCATATGATATCCCTGTCATAAGATGGTTACACTACAATCTAGTAATTATCCTTTTCATGATGGTTAGATTGGATAATTAGTTGTTTGTAATCTATACTTGCATCTCAAATAGCGGAAGATGTCCAAGAAACCAACTTTAGCAATAGGAAGATTTCATATAGAAATGAAGGTTTCAGCCCCAATCATAGTTACTATGAGCGCAGGTTTCGGGAAACCCTAATTAAATCTCACGGGTGAGTATAGAGTATAGAGTCGTCACCTATTCATTCAGAATAGATAAGTCCCCGAGATTTGGATTAGGTCTTTGGTCTCCAATTAAAGATTAGGGTAAGAGGTTCGGTTAAGTCCGGAGAAGGGGTTAGGCACCCCGACACTTCCACTTTTCAGTAGTTCTCTACTTGCTAGGTTTAAGCCAATTTAATGTCAATGTTAATCAAATGCTTAAGTGTTTAAGATAATGTTAATCGTAAGAAAGAAAAGCTAACTAGGGTCAAACCCGGGTTGGGTTGCCTACGTACTCACATTGGGGTGAGATCAGACCGAGCGCAGTTCGAGCACATGAGCCCGTGCCAAGGCTCGGGGGTGTGTGTGTGTGCACCAAGGGTGGCTAATGGGCCTAATCCGGTAGATCAGAGTTTTGTTTAACCGAGGTTGGTCAATGTGCAAAGTATTGGGCTCGGTAGGCCAAGGGGTAGTCCGGTAGACTAGGGTTTGGGCCCGGTAGGTTAAGGCAAAGTTTGATCATGGTTAGGATTGCTAACCGGGGTTAGGTCAAACTAAGTACGGTTAAGGTTGCTAACCATAGTCAAGGAGGGTAAGGTCAGGCCCGGTAGGCCCAAGTTAGGCCCGGTAGGCTAAGGGATGAGGTCCGGTAGGCCAAGGGTGTTTTAACCAAAGGTTAGGGTTACTAACCGGGGTTTAAAAGGTGTTTAACTGTGGTTAGGGGTGCTAACTAGGGTTAAAAAGTCCAGAGACTATTTTTGGTCTTTTATATTTTTTGATTTTTTTGGAATTTTTCCAAATTTTTGTCCCAGAGGATTGCTTAACCATGGTTAGGATTGCTAACAATGGTTAAATGACTGAAACAAAACATTTTAGGGCTTCTCAGAATATCCCTGATTTTCTGAGTATTTTTCCAAAATTTTGTGGGTTAAGAGCTGCTTAACCATAGTTAAATGTTAACCAAAAGTGGGGTTTGACCATGGTTAAGGGTCCTAACCAAGGTAAAAATGATCACAAAAGATCATTCTGGAATCCTCAGATTATTTCTGATTTTTTGATCAATTTTTAGAATTTTGTGGGTTAAGGGGTGCTTAACCATAATTAAATGTTAACTACAGGTGGATTTAACCATGGTTAAAGGTCTGGTCAGGTCAAAATTGGGCTCAGGAAGCATGGCAGGGCCTAGACTGGCATCCTACCTGGTCTGGGCCTTGTACAAAGGACAGAAGTAAAAAAAACAGAAATTTCAGTCACACTTTTAACCATGGTTTGCAGGGTGTTAACTCAAGTTAGGGGCTAAACCAGGGAAAACTGAGGCCACAGAGCTGTAGCCTGGACTACAGGGAAGACCCTAGGCCTTTGGTGGGCCCAGGGGGAGTTCAGGTGTGGGCCCCACAGTGGGCCAAAGATACCATAGTTGGAAGTCTGAAATGGAGAGTTCCAACAGTCAATTTTTTAACCAAGGTTTGTAGGGTGTTAACTCGGGTTAGGGACTGAACCAAGGGAAACTGAGACTATGGGTGTGTAGCCTGAACTACAGGGAAGACCCTGGGCCTGGTATGGGCCTAGGGGGAGGTCTGGTGTGGGCCCCACAGAGGCCTAAAGAGGCCTTGTTTGGTAGACTGAAAATGTGGTATTCCAACTAACCCTGGTTTGCAGGGTTCTAACTCGAGTTAGGGGATGGTCAGGATGATTCTAAGACCACAGGGTGGTAGCCTGGACTACAGGGAAGACCCTAGGCCTTTGGTGGGCCCAGGGGAAGGTCACATGTGGGCCCCACAATGGCCCAAAGGGGCTCTGTTTGGTTGTTCAAAATGGTGAGTTTCAACCTTTATAGCCAAAATTAACCATAGTTAAAGGGGAGTTAAGGCATGGGAAGGCCATGGGAGTTAGCCAAGGGTAAAAGGATCCTAACCATGGCCCTGGACTTGACCAGGGCCTGAGCTAACCATGGTTAAAAGGTAGCTACAGTAGAGGCAAAAAATGGCAATTTGTTTTTTGAAATTTTTTTTTTTTGCTTTGCTGGGGTGCACCAGAGGTTACCAAGGGTTCCCTCATGGCCTGAGGGACCCCCAGAACCTTGGAATGAGCACTGGTGATGTAGGGTATTATACCCAAAATGGAGACCTCAAGAGTATACCCCCATGCCTACGGTTAAGGCAAAGGGGGGGAGGAGCCTTATCCATGGTGGATGCTATTGGAGAAGAAAAAAATGTAATATGGGACCCCTGGAATGGGACTAGGGGTCCCTTACAATGCTTAGAACAGAGAGTAAAGGAAGGTGAGGAGTGGCCATACCCTATTGCCGAGTTATCACAGTGGTGCGAGGACTGTGCACGGTGGCTGGTTGAGCTCGGTTTGGGGTGAGCAGGTGAGGTTGCTAGGGTGTTTTCCTTGGGATTTCTAAGGTTTTGGAGATAAGAAATAAAAGGCCAAAGGTTGGAGAAGGCCTGAAATGGGGCGGGCAAAGTATGGACAGGGTGTTTTGCAGAGATTTTTTTTTGGATTGAAAGCATCTCCCCTAACTCGTGGTGATGGGGTGCTTATATAGAGGATGGGGCAGACCCTTAGGGGCATTTCTGGGATAACCCTAGGCATGGGGGACAAGTTGGGAGCAAGCCTGGAGCAGCAGGGGGGCTGCCTGTGCGTGTATCTCCTGGAGAAGATGATGAATAGTGTGCTGTTTTCATTTTTTTTTTCTCTCTTTTGGGCCTCACCTCACATATGTGGGCTAAAGCAAAGAAGGGTTTTGCCTTATTTGGAGTTGGCTCCCACATTCAAATTTTGAAAAGGTAAGTGGGCCCCACTAGGGTTGGGCCTTGTGGGTCCATGTTTGGGCCCAAAGATGAATTTCAGCCACGGTTTTTTGGAGTTTCCGGCCTTGAGTGGGCTTTGAGCCCATAGGGTTTTACCTAGGGTTTGCCCTAGGGTTTAGACTAGGGCTTGGCCTAGGGTTAGGTCCAGGGTTTACCTAGGGTTTAGCTAGGGTTAGCCTAAGGTTAGACTAGGGTTTAGGTTTTTTTTTTGTTGAAATGGGTCTTGAGCCCGTAAGGGCTTTAGCCTAGGGTTTAGACTAGGGCTAGGCTAAGGCTAGGCCTAGGGTTAGGTCTAGGGTTTACCTAAGGTTAGCCCTAGGGTTTAGCTAGGGTTTAGCTAGGGTTAGACTAGGGTTTAGGGTATTACCTAGGGTTAAACTAGGGTTTTGGGGTTTATGGGTTTGCTAATGGGCCTTGAGCCCGTAGGGTTTTAGGCTTAGGGTTTGATCTATGGTGTGGGGTTTATTTAAGGTATGGTCTAGGGTTTGAATTAGGGTTTGTTCTAGGATTTTCTTAGGGTTAAGCTAGGGTTTAGGATTGCACCTAGGGTTTGTCTTAAGATTGCTAGGGGTTTAACCAGTGTTTGATTAGGGTTTAGGGCTTGACTAGGGTTAGGTCTAGGATTCAGGGTTTTGATTAGGGACTCAGCAGGGGATGACCATGGTTAATGATGTTAACCATGGTTAAGACATGGTGTAAAAATTGGGTGCTTACAGTTACCAAATTGGAGTTTGAGAACTATTCGGCTAGGGGAAATTTCGGAAAAAATGGTAAAGGAAAAAAAATGACGCTCAAGTGATAAATAAACAATAAATTAGACTTTTAATCATGCACAATTTGCATTAGACATTTTTCATATATTAGATTTTTATTTGGAAAATTTTCAAATATTCGTGAATAAATTGCAACTTTTTGAAAAAGTCACTTTTTTCATGAATTTGTCGTTCAATGAAATATTCAACACTTATTTAGGATTTTTTGTAAAAATTGAACTTTGTTACTATGCTGACAAGCACAAGACATCACATTATGGTCTAGGAGCAAGTGAACAACAATGGTCAGTTTTCAATGAGATATTTTCTACACTTTTTTTGAATAGGACCGAAAATCTCATTTCCTTATAGAATTGTTTGATATCCTGTCATTCCTTCTAAGGTATCTTCCTTCCTATGGAAAGTCGCTTGGAACAAGACTCTGACTTATCCCAAGCATATGTTGCAGGAAGAGAACCACCTAGCTACGTAGAGGAATCGATTGACCACCTGTTTTGTGCATTGTCTTGTAGCAACAAGGGTTTGGGGTAGGCTCCTCTCTAGGGTAGGATTTTGTTGGGTCGTCCTACACTCTTTTCAGAACTTCCTATCTTGATGGGAGTCGGTGAGTGGATTCATCTTATGTGGTGTGGTCTCTTCTTCAAAGATTTTGAGGGAGAGGAACGGGAAAGGTTTTGATACGTATTCCTTTCCTTTGAGTGGTTGACAGCCAGAAATAGAATCAGAGGTGTTCCATTAGGTGGGATCTGATCAACTTTGGGATTTGATGGTCCTCTTGAGATAGGAGGTGGTTTTTTGGTCAGATTACTTTATTTTTCCTGTTGTATTTATTTTCTGTGGCTGTTTCTTTCTTGTTTTTGAGACCTTAGGGTTACTCTATTGTTAACTCTTTTGTATATTCTTTTTCTATGTATTGCATCCTTGCCTACTGATAAAAAAAATCCCAAGCATATGTTGCAGTAAGAGAACCATCTAGTGAGTTATAATCCTAGCAATGAGGACAAACAACATCCAAGTTAAACATTTCTAACTAATGTGAAGTGTGGACCGAGACAACATCTTCTTGCAACAAGAGGTTTCTCAGTTGTAATAGCTAATTAACACTAAATTTGGCACACCGTAAGAAATTATTTTCCGTAATTTTAAGAATCTAAACGGACTGTCTACAGTCTACACATGCATAGTCATTACATTCTGATAAAAAGTTGTATTATCATAAATCCAAACGTTAGTTGGAAATACATCAACATAATCATGAGATAATTTACATTTTCAGGGTTAAAAGGTGTTGTTGTGTTGGCATTCCCACCCAATTGCATCCTCATGGGTGTGGGTTCTTCGTAATCCACCGTTGAAGAGTTATCCCAAGCCCTCCTTGGAGAACTCTTCAACAACGGATAATATGCAAATGGGAAGGAATGCCAACATAACATCTTGCACATATACTTCTGATCAAATGTCGTATTCGTCATATCCAAACATCAGCTGGAAATACATTACCAGAAGAAAACTCAAAGTTAAATTATATTCTTCAAGGTTAGCAGGTGTAGTTGTGTTGGCATTCCTTCCCAATTACAAAAATCTACGGGTTTGGGCTCCTCGTTCTCCCAAGCCCTCCTAGGAAAACAATTCAACACTGAAATAACGACGGGCTCACACTCATAGATATGCAACTAAGAGGGAATTCCAACACATCTTGCATCCATGGTCCCGATTAATGTTGTATTTGATATTTTAACTATTTATCATATCCAAACATCAGCTGGAATCACCAGAAAAAAACTAAGAGTCGACATATGTTCTTCAGAGGTAGCATGTGTAGTTGTGATGGCATTCCATCCCAATTGAATATCTACAGGTGTGGGCTCTGCCGAGTCCTCTCAGCTCTCCTCAGAAAACTCTTCAACAATGAATAACGAAGAGCCCACACCCACATATATGCAATTGAGAGGTAATGCCAACATAACATCTTGCATACATGGTTTCGAACAAATAGTATATTTATCATATCCAAACGTTAGCTAAAAATATGTAACAAGAATAGAGTTAACTTACATCTCTCATGGTTAGCATGTTTAGTAGTGATGGCATCTCCTTCCCCTCATTATTCATTGTTGAAGAGTTCTCCCATCCACACCCTTAGATGTGCAATTGGGAAGGAATGCCAACATAAAATCT
Source organism: Tetracentron sinense (assembly GCA_015143295.1). Lineage (NCBI taxonomy): Eukaryota > Viridiplantae > Streptophyta > Magnoliopsida > Trochodendrales > Trochodendraceae > Tetracentron > Tetracentron sinense. The sequence continues at coordinate 40,665,992 of CM026563.1, forward strand.
TGCATACATGGTTATGATCAAATGTCGTATATATCAAATCCAAACATCAGCTGGAAATACGTCACCCGAACAAAACTCGAAGTTAACTTGCATTTTTAGGACTAGCAAGTGCCGATGTATTGGCATTTACCTTTTTTACTTGGTATTGCATATTTATGGGTTTGGACTCTTTGTTTTAATTTGAAGAGTTCACCCAAGCTCTCCTGCTTTAGATGGGAGAACTATTCAACAGTGCATAGCGAAGAGCCCACACCCATCTATATGCAATTGGGAGGGAATGCCAACACAATATCTTGCATCCAAAGTTCCCATCAAATGTCATATGTATCAAATCCAAACATCACCTGGAAGATATGTCACTAAACAAAACACAGAGTTAGCTTACGTTGTTCAGGGCTAGCATGTGTAATTGTGTTGCCATTTCCTTCCAATTGCATATCACTTCGTGTGGGTTCTTCGTAATTCATTGTTGCACAGTTCTCCCAATCCCTTCTGCCTCGATCCGTTCCCGATAGATGATCATTGACCTCATAAGCATGATTATGTCCATAATATGTTGTACTTCCTGGATCAGGTAATCCAAATTTGTATGCACTCATATGCATTGACCAGTAAGAACTCTCCTGCACACAAACAAGAAAAAAAATCTTTTTACGTGAAAAGAAAGCCATCATAAGGCAGCAATTTTAGGAGCTGTAATATTTCAGAAATATAGACAGCTTGAAAGAAGCATAGAGATTTATAAACGATTCTAATGAGATGATTAGAAGGAAACAAATAGTTTTCCTAAAAACTTTTGTTTTATCCTACTGTTTTTCAACATTTTTATCCTAACAAGTACTGCTTTCCTACACATCTCTGCAGGAAACACGGATAAAAGTCCTCCATATGAATCAATGAAACAACCTCAATTCATGAGCAGCATGAATTTTCGTTTCTTGGATTTTGATCATTGCCAAAAAAAAATTAAAAAATCAACTCAAAGATATTTAATCAAATTTTCATAGATCAACAAATCAGATAAAAGTACCTGATCATGCATTGCTTCTGCAAGAGTGAAATCCGCCTGAGTGTATGCAAGACCTTCAAACAAACCCATAAGGCTTTCTGTAATAGTGTACGGAAAGCCAGTATTTATGTAACGAACTTCCATTTGTTGAGTCCAGTTCATTTGAACAACTCTTCAGTCAGGAACCTGCAAACATAAACACAAACATGTAGAACATAAGAAAGCTAAAACGTACGAACAACAGAGACTGCTCGATAAATACCTGTCCTTCTCCCAAAATCACGTGTCTTGGTTCATTCAACAACAACTCAAACAATTTCGCTTGGTCACCATTACTTTCCAACAATTTGCCTTCATTTTCCTGCAATTCTTGCAAAAACAAACCAGAGCAATCAGAAGTTGACAATTACAACTCATATAACAGTATCTTTTCTTCTTCTTTTTTCGATCCGTATCATATATTACAGCATCTTTAGACAAATTTTTCAAAAATCTTGTAATTCTGGAGACGTTAAGCGAAGAAACCAGCAACGTTACAACTATCAACGGAAATTCGAGTATTCCGTTTATCCGCTCACAATTTACACTAACTAGCTGTAAAATAGACTAAACTCGCATGGATTGAACAGCGTTGATCGCTCATTTCAGTTTTCTGCAATTCTTGGACCAAAAAAAAAGCTAAAGAATGCCAAACAGAGTAACGCCATCCTTAAACGTTTCGCTAATATATTTTCAAAAGTGAAAAATAAAAATAAACGCTAAAATAATCAGATACCTCATCCAACAAAATCTCTGCAAATTACTGTCAAACTTCTCTTGAATTCGCGAGATCGCTCCACAGAAAAACTAAACAAAAAAAAATAAGAAAAAAAATAAGAATTCGACCAAAGATAAACCATAAAAAACCGCATTTCCAACAAGATATTCATCAGTCTCTTCATCTCTGCAATCTCTCGATGAAAAGAACAACAATAAGACTAAACTCTAGGATTTTAAAAAGAAAAAACATTATACCTCATTTTCCACTAATATTCATCGAATTTCTCCATAAAACCAGAAACATAAATCATTCAGTCGATCGACTAACAAACGAAAGTATATCCAACTATAAAATCAGATGGAAAAATAGATAAAACGATTGAAATCTTACTGAGGAAAGAGAGATTAAAGAACATACATTGATCGCTTTCGAGATTTAAGAAAAAGATTGAAATAAACCATTCGACTAACCGATTACGAAACGAAAACATATCAAACAACAAAATCAAAGAAAAGAAAAATCAAGAGATTGAATTACTGCTGAGGAGAGAGAGAGAGAGAGAGAGAGAGAGAGATTAAAGAACCGACATTGATGGCTTTCGAGCAGAGTCTTGAGCGGAGAAACAGACGAGAGAGCTCTCATGAACGGTGCCCTTTGAGGAGCGCATGCAAAACGAAAGGGAATGGGTTTTTGTGTCGTCTCTCTCTCTCTCTCTCTCTCTGAGTTCTGGCGCTTTTAACCAGCTGGGTTTCGGACTTGAGAGACACGCGACGTGACACTTGCACGAGAAGTGATCCGATATCTCGCAATAGGCGTACCAGCCCTACTCTCGTACTTATACACCACGAAAATTCAACACCTTCTTGCTTTAAACCAAAAACCCGTTTTTCGATTACCTCACCTCGCATTTGATTACATTATCCTATTATCTGAACTGTGATTAAGCTTAATCAATTTAAAATAATTTATTAAAAAAAAAATTGAAGTTAAATAAATAAACTTTAAGGATAAGTAAATCTTAACCATGGTTAATAAGTATTAAAAAGAGGGGCGGGGACCAATTAAGACCAAGATTGCATATGGGTAGGGCTATCAATGGATCGGATCATGAACGAGATCTGATTAGCCGGACTTTGGACAAAATATGTGATATGTTAGATTGGATCGGTGGAATCCGATTATAATCGGATCGAATCCGGATATAGGATGATCCAATTCAATTATATTAACTTTTTAAAATCATTTTAAATATATTTTTTATGGATAAAATATTAATTAAAAAAAATAACATTAATTAGAGTTAATTAAGATAAGATAAGATAAGATTTTTATATTATTAAAATAAAGTTTTTTTTTTTAAATATTAACTTTAATCGGATCGGATTCAGATCTTAGAAATATAATCGGATTCAGATCGATTAATAAATTATCCAGCGGATCTCAGATTGAATTCGGATATGTCGGATTCTTAATCGGATCGGATTCAGATCTAGGTAGATCCGGTCCAAATCTGACCCGTTGATAGCCCTACATATGGAGACATAACTGAACATCAGGATGTCAACTAAAATGATCTAAATTTCCCAGTGACTATGAAGTTGATGATTTTTTTTGAGTCAAATTCAATAATTACCTATTCCCAACGATTGATAACTATCAATTGCAGACCGAGCCTAATAGCTTCAGCCTCAGCATCCTAGCTGAACCCCAACAAGGGGATGCTTGGATGATGAGAGGATAATTCCATCAAGGTTTCTTGCAATAGCCTCTGTGCTGAAAGTTAAGCCACTTTGTAGAGTAGTTCCGTCGACATTAACCTTGACCCAGCTTAGAGGATTCCATTTGATAGATGATGCAAGTCCAAAATCTTCTTAAAACGGGTGTTGACGATGCAAAAAATGCTGTTCTTTGGATTTTGTGATTGATGGGTTGGGGTTGACTTCATTAAAAAGTACATCATTCCTCAATTTTCAAATTAGTCCACATGATTGTGTAAATATGAATTAGTAGCTCACTATTGTTTTCAACAAAGAGAGTATGTTGAGTCCACATTTTTCATCACTGAGAGAATGATAGAGGAGCTTGAGATGACATGAAGAGCGCGATTTGAGATCCAAACTAGTTGATACATGAGCAAGGATACTCAAGAAAAAGATGAGTAACAATTTCGATACCACTTTTACAGAGGCAGTAACAACTATCCATTGACACCCATTTTTATCAAAGGTTTGTTGAAATAGCTATGACATTATGGTAGGCTCGTCAAATAAAGACTTGAATTTTTGGAGGAATTGACATTTTAAAGATTCTTTCCCACATGTCTTCCTCTAAGTCCATAATGGAATAATTAGAAGATGGTTGTCTTCCATCAAGATCGTTTTGAAATGTGAAGTGGAACTAACTTTAAATTACCTAATCATGGAGAAATGCCAAATCAACTTATCTACCCCCATCACATACACTAATGGCTATCTATGGATCTCTTCAACTACTTGGTTAGGAAAATGCTAATTGTCAAACACATCCCAAACATTCTGCTACTTGGAGATTGATTAAAGTTGAACCGTTATAAATTTGTGTTAACAAATGACTGTTTAAAGGCCTTGGATTGTCTCTGGTGAAACCGAAAAGGGCTCTCGGGCAACCATAGAATAAGGGACATGTGACATTAAAAAGGAAAAAAATCATTTTATTTTTTTCTCATGATTTTGACTTTGTCTCACTTCATATCTCTTTCCTTTTATCTCAACACCTTATGGTCATGTGTCATATAATGGATGGAGAAATCAAAATCATGGGGCCCATGATTTTGACTTTTCTATCACTTGTCCCTTTTTCTATGGTTGCCCGAGATAAGCCCCGGCTTGGCCAGAGACATTCCTAGGCCCTGTTTAAAATGTCAATAGTAAAGGGACAGTAAGATGGTATTTAACCTTTGTTTTTCTTGGGATAATTTTAACTAACCACACAAAACACAAAACTACTACTTGATTCATCTCAAACAACGATAAATTCGAAAACAAGATGACAAAAATTAAGATAAACCGGGACCAGGCGTCGGGCAGATCAACAACTCTCTCTCTCTCCGCCACAAACAAACAAAACCTATCCGAGAACCGCTCCGTCAATGCGGGAAAATCACCTACGTGGCAAATACCTTTAGACTTGGGAGTTGGGATCATCTCCAGCAAGTGGAGAGCCCGCACGGGAAACACAAGAGTAAGTGGCGGCTTCTGAGTTAATGCTGGCGGGATCTACCGCCAGCAAACATTGGAGCTGATCCCAAGTCTAAAGCATCCATCAAAGAGGCTTTTTTTTTTTTACAGGGTTCTCATTAATCGTGGCCGTCCAATTCTATTGGATTAATCTAACCATTTGATTTTGATCATATTATGAAAGACAGATATCGTAGAGAATATACACCATTTTTTTGTGTGGAATATATTCATTTGGACAATATTTAAAGTCATTGTCTTTTTGGCTCAAGTTTGATTCACCTAATTATTTTGTTTAATTTAATAAAATTATTTATTAATAAATTAAAATAAAATAAATTATAAAAAATAATACCTTCATATACGGAGATAAGATTTGGGAATAGTCCTTCAATCCAAAAGACAAAGTGTAAAATTATTGTTATTGTTTTAAAATCCTTAACTTTATTATTATTATTATTATTATCTCTTAAACTTATTATAAAAAAAAAATATATAAATATTATTTTGTATCAATATAAATAACACTACCAAAAAAAATATAATATGTATATATATATATAGAGCCATGTTGAGCTCATGCTGAGAACCCCAAGGCTACAAATCACCAACATTAGATTATGTCAGAAAAGTCATGCCTTTCCTAATATGAAAAATAAATAAATGGAAGTTGTTAAAATATGGACAAAACCTCATGCAAATCATAGGGCATTTGGATTTAAGGAATTGGAATTAAGACAATAAATTGAATTTCAATCAATTAAAACTCTAATTCTAGAATTTTTGTAATGCATACCAATTAAATTGTAAAATTGTGAGATGAAATTGATAATTTTGACTGTTAATTCTACAAATTCAAATGCCCAGGCCTTATTGAAGATAGGAGAATGAGGTTCAAGCAAGAGACTCCGAGTTTTGCCTAAGGCGATAGTGAAGTAGCAATAGGGACATGTTAGCCCTACACTCAGCCAAAAACTAAGAGAAGGACAAATGTTAGTTTTTGGTTGAAAGGAAGCACACATGTATGTTTGTTTGTTTTTTTTTTTTTTTTCTACTGAGAACAAGGAATTCTTGAAAATAGAACTAACACGTCTCATATGTTCTATTTGTCCAACCATTAACACGGAATAAATACCACAAAAAAAAGAAGACCTGTTAAAGCAAGGATAAATGTTTGGTTTTTTGGTTGAAAGCAAATATTGATTTTTTGTCGGGGGTAAAATGTCCGAGAGTAGGACTATCACAACTCATATGATCTATCCGCCCCACCATTAACATCGATTAAATCCAAAAAAAAACTATCAACAGCCCTTTTGTTTTTTTGGTTGAAAAAAAAAAAATTCACCTAGATGTCTCCATGTGAAAGAAACATAACACAAAATGCTACATTAGTACATTGCACATCTTATTATTGTAGCTGGTATTACACATTTACACTTGATGGTGGAATATAGTTGAGAAATAAAGGAAGGTTGGTTGGAGAGAGATCACCAAAGCCACCTGACCCTCTAAAAAAGGAGGTTGGTGTGAAGAAAGATTCAACTCCCACACCCATTTTATGAAAGAAAGTACATCATCGCCATACCTTCCTTAATCCTTATCCCTTTCAATTCAACGAACCCCGAGGAGGGCTTGTGGGGTTGGGGTTGGGTTGGCTACAACTAAAAAAGGTAAAGCAAGTGGTTGAATACTCGGTCCTTGAGCAAGGAATCTATTCTTACCCAAAAAAGAAACGAATCTATAAACGTGTCCAGTGGCCCAAGCTCACCACTGTGTAGGTCCCACATTGGAGATTTCCTAGGGGATGATTTTTGACCATCTGATCAGCATACATTTAATATTTTTTTAAAATCTACGGAACTTTTGACTGTCCGAAGAAACAAAGTAAAATCAAACCGCTGATATTGTTGAGTCCCATTGATATTTGGCCCTTCAGATTTCTTTGGTGGGACCAAGGTTTGAAATCCCGATATTAATCGGTCCCGAGCCAAAATCTCGAAAATTTTGATTTCTCGGCAAGATTTCAGATTTTTTTATTATTAATATTAGATATATATCATTCAACTAATAAAAATATGAAGAGTATACTAAACTTTATTTGAACTAAAATATTCTTTAATTAAAAATATTAATTTATTAACCTATGGTATTACTTATAAATTTAGTACTTTTAATATGTTGGACTCACTATAAAAGTTAATAATAAAGGTGTCTCTCTTTGTTATAATTAATGGTAACGACTCTTTATTAGTAGATACTTTAAAAGACTATTAGAAAGCTGTATCTTATATTTATTGGTAAAGACTTTTTATTAGTAGAGACTTTAAAGAACTTAAAACCTTATCTTATTATAAGTTGTAATTTAATTATAATTTCATTAGATAAATAAGTTGATGATAGTCTCTACAATTATAATGAGAGAAACTGAGTTAAAAAATTGGTTGGTTTTTTTCTAATATACCTAATGAGTCCTAATTTTATGTTATCTTACTATGAACGTAGTTAATAAGGTGACTCTTTTTTAAATATTTTTCTTATTTTATCCATAAATCCATATATAAAAAAAAAGATATTATTTTATCTTATTTTATATGAGAAAAGTTAGTAAGGGTATTGAAGTAATATCAACAACTAACAATAATCTCTCTATATCTCCTCGATTTCCTCAAATCTTTAGCCTTATCTTCTCTCATGCCAACGAAGAGGCACACCCTCTCCACATGGTAACTATTTTCCAAGATAAAAAATAGGGCTTTTTGGTTCTCAAAATATCTATTTCTATACTAACGTGTCCCTTACAATTTTTTTTAATCTAAAAAGTCCCTCAAGTTTCTATACCCAATATATATATATATATATATATTTTTTTTTTTTTTCAAAATGTCTTCACTAAGATCCCTCTTCCCAGTCTCTCTCCTCTTCCCCTCTTTCTATCACGTGCATCGTACGTGCCACCCACTAGTTACCTATAAAAGAAATATGTGGTGATAGCTGATGATGATAGGGCAAATGGAACAAACATAATAGCTTTTTACTTAGTAAGGAGATACACAATTGATAATGTAAGGGTCATTCTTCTCGGAAGAAATCATGGCAAGGGAGAAGCTATTAGAAAAGTAAGTGTAACTAAATCCTTCACTATATTCATGCAACAAATGTTAGTGCCACATACGTTTAAATATTTCCATTATTATTGATGACAATTGATTGAAGCCCGTCAATTTTGCAAAAGTATTGCAAAACTGGGAAGTCCTCACACTTTTTCTTTACGGTCACCGATTGATCCTTAATTATTAGGACGCCATGAAAACCATGATGTAAACAATGAATGATCTGGTTACTTCTTAGTTAGGTATGAACTTCAGGTTTCTCCAAAGGCTAAATTTAAAGTCTAGAGCATAAATTTTAGGTTTACGTTGATTCTGAAAAACAGGATTGAAGATATAATTTTCTGTTGATCAAATGCTCTCTTTGTATTGACTATGATTATAGAAACAAACACACAAATAGATTTCATGCTCTACTTTATAAGAGGCCGGGGAGGATTAGAAAGCCAAAATGATTCACTCTGAATCAACTAATTCACGTTCCAAGTTTCCCAAGCAAGCTTTTGTACATTGGCCTGATCCAATTAAAGGGAAATACAAACACGTATAGCTACCCGAATCTCAGTGGTGTATCCCGAATTCCCTGTTAAGAATATGAACTATATTAATGAATAGAACCATTAGCGCCAAAATGGGCAATTGAAAGATGTTTTATGTTAAAGAAATTAACAAGTGAACCAACATCTACACAGATCAATTACCTCTAGAGAATTAGAGCACCTGTATATGTATGTTAAGAAGTGTGATTTTGATTTTGAGTTTGATGGAATTCACTGCAACCTTAATTCAGCCTAAATTTGTTCTCTAGACCGTTCTAAATTGAGTTATTTTGAAAGAAATGATTTAGAGAACAAAATATCATATCACAAGGAAGAAAGGGAAGAAAGAAGAAAGTGATTCAGAGGGAGAGAAAGAACAGTGAAGAATAATGGTGAAAGATGACTTTTCTTGACAAATCTCTTACTTTCTCTCTCTGCAAAAACTTGTTTCTCTGGTTAAAACAGGGGGAATTCTTTATCTGAAGAAATTCTTGTTCGAAACAGGGGGGGGGGGGGGGGGGGGTCACCTCTATTTATAGGTGATCAATAGAAATCATAACTAACTTGTACATATGTCATAACTGTTTTTGTAACCTCTATTTATAGGTGATCAACAGAAATCATAACTGACTTGTACAGCTGTCATAACTATTTTTATAATCGACTTGTAGAAAGAAAATATTGGATTTTGTCAAGAGAAATACGTCTTTCACTTTAACTCCATTAAGCTTTTATGACCAAAATTTTGGAATAGATTCTTCAAAGGTTAAAGGCGATATTCATTATACTCATCCTTTAACAAATTCTATCTAAGCCCTCCAAACCACAACTCATCATCCTCCCCAAAGCGGTTGGTAACTATATCGTGAAAGCGAGTCATACGCTTTCATGGTGTACTATCCTTTTGAGGTAGTATATAAATGTTCAGACAGCAACACTCCTCTAAATAATAATAATAATAATAATAATCATTATAGTAATCATCTCAAGTCCAGTAGGGAAAACGGAGGTGTTGGACGAAGACACCTATCCTGTCGATCCTTAAGAAAAACTGAGGAAAAATTCATCCCCAATGCTTTCTCCCTGACTGTCAGTCCAGGAAATAATCCATGCTTCACTAGAATAGGTAATGAGAGGAAACAGCCACACCCATTCCCACAGGGGGGGGGGTAACAATCCATACCATTCACCCCTGATAAAATAGATCCCCTTTCTAGTATAGGTCGTTAAAAAGGTATACGAGGAGGTACTAATCCATACCATGCCCATTATCATCAGAAAGGTAATTGAGAGCCAAAGAGGGGCACTGAAGCCATATTGATCATCAAATGCGATAAAACCCAAATCAGCATCCAAATGCGTTAGAGCCTAAATCAACATCAAAAAGCGTTACAGCATCCAAAGCATTAGAGCTCAAATCAGCCTCCAAAGGCGTAAAAGCCTATAATCAAAACCGACAACGTAAGAGGCATAATCAACCATCAAAAGCGCAAAGGCTATAATCATCATCAAGGGCATAGGGATCAAAAATATCATCAAGGAGTAGAATCTTTGGAAGAATTAAAGGCGTAAGAGTTTGAAAACATTAAATCATTTGAATCACCATCAGTAGGCATTAATGACTAGAATCTTCATTTATCTGATACATTTCATTTTCAAGGCTCTAACAATAATATGCCTATCTTAATAGCTTTATCCATACCGCTTTTCACGGAATTTTATTAACCATATCTCAAAGAAGGATTTTCAGTATTTAATGTAACATATCAGAATGCCTGTTGAGCCACGTGTCCTTATTTTATTGAATAATTTTAAATTTAAATCCCATAAATCAAGTTTTTCAATAACCATCATCAACATTTAGCTCCCTGTCTGTGAAAGCGCCTTTAAATTTGATAACACTAAAGGCGTTTGATCAAACAATCATCCCTATTAAAGAGGGTTTATTAATCATTAAGTAGTACACTATCATAAATATGGCGTCTTAATATTTCAAAATGGTCTCTTCGGTTTTTGCCCCAAAATAATGGTTTACCAAATCCTTAACCAATGGGATTACGCAGCTAGCCTGTCATAATCATCATGACCGTACCCTTTTTCAGAATTTGAGCTAAACGTGTTCCTTGAGACTTGTGTCTCATAAATGTTTAAACAATATATAAAAATAGCAAAACCAGTTTAGTATCACTTACTGTTCATCTTCTTCCGTGTGCGAGTATATTCTGAGCATTCTCCTTGTCTTCCTTTGATCGAGTTCTTGGTGATTCTTTACTGTTTACTTCAATGAATCAAGAGTTTTTATCTATATTTGGAATTTCATAACATCTTTCAAGTTTCTGGTAAGTCTTTATTCCTTTTGATTTCTCTTTTTCTTTTATCTTTTCATCTATTGTTTCCCTTTTTGCTCTTATCTGTTATTTTGATCATCTTCATATTGTATCATTTTATTCATTTCATTTTATTTTAATTTTTTACAAAAAAAGACACTGTAATCTATTTTTTTTTAAATTTCTGCAACATTTTTACGCTTTCAGCTATGGCTTCATATCTCAAAAAAATCTTTTAAATACTGAGTTTTGGGATTCAGCTATGCATCATTCTTGGGATGCCGCTGTTCCCTCAGATGGATGGGCTTTGTCATATGGCGATGTTGAGGGGTTTAAAGGACTATTGGATGCTGATTTGAACTAAAATATCATTCTACTAATAAAAGTATATATATATCATTCTACTAATAAAAGTATGAGGAGTATATTAAATTTTATTTGAACTAAAATATCATTTAATTAAAAATATTAACTTATGGTATTGCTTATAAATTTGGTGTTGACTCACTATAAAAGTTGATAATAAACGTGTCTCTCTTTGTTATTATTAATGGTAACAAGTCTTTATTAGTAGATACTTTAAAAGATTCTATTAGAAAACCTTATCTTATATTTATTGGTAAAGACTATTTATTAGTACAGACTTTAAAGAACTTAAAGCTTTATCTTATTATAAGTTGTAATTTAATTATAATTTCATTAGATAAATAAGTGATGATAGTCTCTACTATTATAATGAGAGAAGTGAGGTTAAAAAGTTGGTTGATTTTTTTTTCTAATATTCTTAATTTTATATTATCTTACTATGAACGTAGTTACTAAGGCGATTTTTAAAAAAAATATTTTTCCTATTTTATCCGTAACTCCATATAAAAAAAAAATTAAGATATTATGTTATCTTATTTTATATGAAAAAAATTAATAAGGGTATTGAAGTAATATCAACTAAAACTAATAATAATCTCTCTATATTACCACACTATCTTCAGATCTTTATCCTTATCTTCTCTCATGCTCTCTCCTTGGTAACTCAACAAGAGGCACGCCCTCTGCACGTGGTAACTATTTTCCAAGAGAAAAAATAGGGTCTTTTGTAGGGCTGTCAAAGGGCCGGGTTGGGACCGGGCTGGGGTCAGCCCTAGCCCTACCCTTCCCTATAAGAGTAGGGCCCTAGCCCTTCAAGGACCGGGATTGATTGGGCCCTAGCCCAGCCCTCAAGGGCCGGGGCCAGGGCCGGGCCAAGAAAGAGAGGGAATTTTTGTCATTTGGGATGACAATATTTTTTTTACACCGACTATCAACCTAACAAGGAAATGGATACCCTCTTCTTTTATCCGGGCTTAGGACCGGCATTACAAAAAAAAAAAAGCAATGGCAGAGTTAAAATTTTTTTTTTTCCCTTGTTATTGACAGTTAGGCATAATAATACGTAACAAAACATAATATAGATAAACAACTAGAGTAATAAAACTATATAAAGCATAATTTAAAATATGTTTAAATATTTATATCATCCATTAATATATCTAATTTTGACACTTCTATCGAGTCTAACTCACTTTGTTTAGTTGTACGAATCCAATCTTGATAACAAACTAAGGCTTCTACAGTGTCTGGTTTTAAACAACTTCTAAACTGGTCAAGTACCCTTCATCCAATGCTAAATGCAGACTCAAAAGCTACTGTTGTCACTGGAATTGCTAAAATATCACGAGCCACCATTGATAAAATTGGATACTTTTTTGAATTTAATTTCCACCAAAGTAATATATCTAACTCGTCAGATTTATCTCTTGGCTCTTCCAAATACGAATCTAATTCTGATCTTATTTCTAAATCAGTAATTTGACTCATTTCTTCTTCAAATTTCAAGAAATCTTCATTTTTTCTCTTTGAACTTTTTGCAACAATATTCCCCCTACTTGACTTCGAGACATTAGGGGTACTAAATTTAGCACTATATTCCATATACAAGTCTTTAAGATTCTTAAGGGCTCTATCCTTTCGTGTCTTCGCTATATCACTATCCCCAAATAATTTTCTCAAAACATATTCTAAATACAATTGTTTATGTTGAGGATCCAAAATTATAGCAAGTTCAAAAATCGGATTATAATCTTCCCAATATTTATCAAATTTTACTTTCATTTTGTTAGCTATATCGCGGAGGAAATGATTTTCACCATGTATTTTCTCCATTAATTCAATATGTATCTTAACCACTTCTTCCAAAAATAAATGTATAGTTGGGTATTTAGTTCCAGAAAATATATTTGTAGCTTCATAAAAATTTTGTAAAAGCTCGCATATTATCTTTGCTTGATACCATTCATCATCTAAAGGATTACATTTATAGTTTGAGTCTATTATTTCTAATCGAGCAAAAACTTCTCTAAATTCTAATGCAGCCTCTAGCATAAGATAGGTGGAGTTCCATCTCGTAGAAACATCGAGGGGTAACCCCTTAACATTATTTAACCCTAATTCACTAATAAGTTCTCGAAATTTATGTGTACGTGTTGTTGAATTTTTAATAAATTTTACTGATTCCCGAATATTTTGAATAATCGGGTTTATTTCTCTCAACCCATCTTGTACAATAAGGTTGAGGATATGTACAGAACAACGCATATGAAATAACTTACCTTCTAATGGAAGGGCTTCTTTTCTAGTAAGATTAGTTTTCATAACTCTTACAATATAATCATTGGTACTACAATTGTCTAAAACTAAATTAAATATTTTTCCAGAAATTTTCCATTTTATTAAATTTGATTTAATAGTTTTAGCGAAAGCCAACCCTATGTGGGGTGGATCAACATTAATAAAGTTAATTATTCTTTTTTTAAGGTTCCAATCAGAGTCAATATAATGGGCTGTTATAGCCATATATCCTAATGTTTGGTTGGATGTCCACATATCAGACGTGAGACTAATTCTCGATAAATTACTTTCAAAAAATGTTAACATTTTTAATTTTTCTTTTTTATAAATTTCCATACAATCAGACTTGATGGTGTTACGTGACACCATCTTAAATAGAGGTTGTAGTACACTACTGTAATAAATAAAACCTTCATGAGAAACTATATTAAATGGATACTCATGTTGAATAATCATTAATGCAAGTGCTTCTCGGCACAACTTTAGGTCAAATTTATGGGCCATAGGACCACTATCTTTATAAGACGTCATGAGTGGTTGTGTAGGGTCAAGGTTTGGCCTTTTCTTACAGGTCGATTCTAGGTGTCTTCTAATATGACCGACTCCATTTTTAACACTATTGTCCAATTCCATTTTACAATGGTGACATACAGCAACACGTACATTTTTTTTTTGTCCATCTTTTCCTTTTCTACTTACTGTCTTTTGGGTGAAATGATCCCAAATTATTGAGGCATTTTTAGATCTTTTTTTAATGGGTTGAGGATCTTCAGTCTCTGGCTGTGAGGAAGAGGGTCGGGATTTGTTATGTTCCCCTCTCTAACTTCCACAATTCTAGGGTCCTCGGTATGAGTTAAATCAACTAAAGGAGAACTGGCATTACTACTAGTACCGGGAGTTGACATTTTAGCCTAATAAAAATTAAATTAAACTTAGGATATGAACTAAGATTAACAGAATATTGACAGATTATCAAATTATCAAATCAAACTAAACTTTAAATCAGATTATCAAACTAAGATTTCAGAACAGAAAAAATTGAAACAGATTATCAAATTATCAAATCAAACAAAACTAATATTATGGATTATTCAAATCAGATTATCAGATTAACAAAATAGAAACTAAACTCAGATCAGATCAAAGTGGAATTAGATTATCAAATCAGAGTATTGGCAGATTATCAAATTATCAAATCAAACTAAACTTTAAAATCAGATTATCAAACTAAGATTTCAGAACAGAAAAAATCGAAACAGATTATCAGACGATTCAAACTAAACAATATTCAGGGGTTAGGGTTTTATAATAAATAATTATCAAACTAAATAATATTCAAGGAAAATTAGGGTTTCAGAATTTTCTAAGGGTTAGGGTTTCGAAATTAGGATTTCAGAATTTGTTAAAGGTTTAGGGTATGAACTACTTAGGTTAGGGTTTCTAAATTTTTCTAGGGTTAGGGTTTCGAAATTAGGGTTTTAGAATTTTCTAAGGGTTAGGGGGTTAGGGACTTGGAAGCCTGAACAAAAATAGAAGTGGTGGTGGTGATAGCCTAACCGATGTAGCTGTGAACTGGCCTAATTGATGGAGCCGTGGGGCGTGGCTGCAGGGTCCAGACTCCAGACTTGAGCTTGAGCCGTGGCCGTGGCCGTGAGTCCATGACAGCAGCAGAGATCTCAGAGGAGCCGTGTCCCGGTGGCCGTGAAAGTAGCAGAGATCTCAGTGGAGCCTTGGCCGTGACAGTAGCAGAAATCTCAGAGGAGCCGTGGTCGTGACAGTAGCACAGTCGAGTTCCCGTTTATTGATCAGCCAAACGGAGTTTCAGTTCCGGCATTCGCGAGATTTGGTCCGGCGAACTATGGAGGACTCAGTGATGCACAGTCGAGTTCGCAACAGGCTCTCAGATGAGCGTGAGAACTGAGAGTCGAGAGTCTGAGAGAGTAGAGGTGTAGCCTGTAGAGACTGAGAGTCTGAGATATGAGAGAGAGAGAGAGGGAGTCAGGGAGAGATGATCGGAGAGACGATCGGAGAGAGGCGATTCGTAAGAACTGAGATTTAGGGTTAGGGTTGTAATGAGTATATATATAAAATTAATTGTGATATTACGTTTTTAACCCCGGATTAAATTCGTTAAAGAAACGTTAAGAAGGGTATATATGTAAATTGTATAACATAATAAACTTAAAATTAAAACTAATACCTCCGCTTATATGCCACACTTATGGTATAGTGGCGCTCGGGATGGGCCGGGCTTGGAAGGGTCGGGCTGGGGCGTGATCAGACCCAGCCCTATTAGAGGCGGGCTGGCAAATTTTTGGCCCAACCCGGCCCAAGGGCTGAAGTAGGGCCGGGTTGGGACGGGTTTTGAAGGGCTGGGCTGGGCCGGGCCGGGCCGGGTACCCTTCCAACCGGGCTTTTTTGACAGGCCTAGTCTTTTGGTTCTCAAAATATCCCTTTTTATACTAACATGTCCCTCACATTTTATTTATTTATTTATAAAATGTCCCTCGAGTTTCTATACCCAAAATATTTTTTAAACTTTTTTTCAAAATGTCCTCACTAAGATCCCTCTTCCAGTCTCTCTCCTCTTCCCCTCTTTCTATCACGTGCATCGCACGTGCCTCCCACTAGTTACCAATAAAAAAAAATAGGTGGTCATAGTTGATAATGATATTACTAATGGAACGAGCATAATAGCTTTTTACTTAGTAAGTGATTGATAATGTAAGGGCCATTCTTCTCAGCAGAAATCATGGCAAGGACAAACTATTAGAAAAGTAAGTCTACCTAAATCCTTACTATATTCATGCAACAAATGTTAGTGCCACATACGTTTATATATTTCCATTATTATTGTTGACAATTGATTGAAGCCCTTCACCGATTGATCCTTAATTATTAGGATGCCAAGAAAACCATGACGTAAAACAATGAATGATCTGGTTACTTCTTAGTTTGGTATGATCTTCAGGTTTCCCCAGAGGATAAATTTAAAGTCTAGAGCATAAATTTTAGGTTTATGTGATTATGAAATAATGGATTGAAGATATAATTTTTTGTTGATCAAATGCTCTCCTTGTACTGACTATGATTATAGAAACAAACACACAAATAGATTTCATGCTCAACTTTATAAGAGGGCGGGGATGATTAGAAAGCCAAAATGATTCACTCTAAATCAACTAATTCATGTTCCAACTTTCCCAAGCAAGCTTTTGTACATTGGACTGATCCAATTAAAGGGAAATACAAACATGGATGGCTACCCCAATCTCAGTGGTGTATCCCGAATTCCCTGTTAAGAATATGAACTATATTAATGAACAGAACCATTAGCGCTAAAACGGGCAATTGAAAAATGTTTTATGTTAAAGAAATTAACAAGTGAACCAACATCTACACAGATCAATTACCTTTGGAGAATTAGAGCACATGTATATGTATATATGTATGTTTGTTTGTTTTTATAGTGATAAGATAACCCCAGTTGTACTGTCGCGCCTCAAAATACCCCTTATGAGTTAAGGGATACTTTAGGTGTGACTATACTTAACCTGGCAAACCATCCTGTAATGAACAAGGCATAACATGTTCTAATAGAGATATAATACAAAGTGCGGAAGCTAAAATATTGCGGAAGTGAAAATCAACTTTTTCTTTTCTTCTATAACTTTAACAAATATTCCAAGTTTGTACAATTAAGACATGTAAAGGTGGACATGCCCACCTAACAAAAGACATAATACGACTCTATCTCGCTCAATAGCCACCCCCATGGGGCCAATGGTCTAAGTCCCTCGCTCTCTCCTGAGGCTCAACTACCAATTCCTCATATGGTTCTTCCTCGCCGTAGTCCTCCTCAACCCAAGGGCCCGAAGCACAAATGTCAAAAGGGACCCGTGTACCTGCCGACATAAAAGTACGGCTGAACATGGAATACTCAGCGAGTACAAGCTCCTAGCTAACAATAGTAATAATGAACAAAACATCAATGCAAGTGCTGGAAAGAATACATCTCATAATCAATTAAAACAATATCATAAGAAAACATTTATCAGTTCATCATTCTCAGTAAAACCAAGGTCTGCGTGTCGTATGAGCCCTTATGAGTTTTCATTTCAATATTTCTTATGAGCCAGAGGTTAGCACCTGCACCACCCTGAGCTACCAACCTCCTTGACAGTACCATACTTTGAGTCGATTCTTATGAGCCAGGGGTTAGCACCTGTACAACCCTGAGCTACCAACCCCCTTGACATTTCCAATACTTTTGAGCATTCGCTTATGAGCTAGAGGTTAGCACCCTTAACCAGGGCTACCAACCTTCTTGACAGTCCAATACCTTTCTTATGAGCCAGAAGTTAGCACCCTTAACCGGGGCTACCAACCTCCTTGACATTTCCCCCATATAAGTGTGTGCTCATGCATAGCTATTTGTGAAACATGATTGTGAGCGCGGGTTTTGGTGAAACCCTGGTTTGCATCTCACGGGGTAGTATAGAGTCGCCACTTATTCATTCGGAGGGGATAAGTCCTCGGGATTTGGATAAGGTCTGCGGTCCGAGGTCAGGGTAAGAGGTTCGGTTAAGTTCGGGGAAGGGGTTAGGCACCCCGGCACTTTCACTTTTCAGTGGTTCCCTATTTGCTAGGATTAAGCCAAACTAATCTCAATTTTAATCGAATGCCTTAAGTATTTAAGAAAATGCTAATCTAAGAAGGAGAAAATCCTATACTAGGGTCGAACCCGGGTTGGGCTGCCTACGTACTCACATAAAGGTGAGATCAGACCGAGCGTAGTTCTGGCACATGAGCCGGTGCCAAGGCTAGGGGTGTGTGTGTGTGTGCACCAAGGGTGGCTTAAGGTCTAGCCGGAAGGCTAGGGGTGGTTGACCGGGTTGGTCAAGTGCTTGGTATTGGGCCCGGTAGGCCTAAAGTAAGTCCGATAGACTAGGGTTGGGCCCGGTAGGCCAAGGGTGAAGCCCGGTAGGCTAGTTTGGGCTCGGTAGGCCGAGATGAGGCCCGAGAGGCTAAGGATGAGCCCGGTAGGCTAGGGTTTGGCCCGGTAGGCCGAGATTAGGCCCGGGAGGCCCAGGGTGTCTTAACCAAGGGTTAGGGTTGCTAACCGAGGTTAAGAAATGTGATTAACCTTGATCAGGGATACTAACCATGGTTAAAAAATTCCAATCTCAGATTTTTTGGTCTTTTTAAATTTTTCTGATTTTTTGGGGTTTTCTAAGATTTTTCCGGGCGGTCAAAGGTGCTTAACCGCGGTTAAGGAGGGGAGGTCACCATGGTTAAGGGTCTTAACCATGGTTAAATGGTCAAAAGAGACCATTTTTAGGTTTCTCCTAATATTTTTGGATTTTTTGAGCATTTTTCCAGATTTGTTCCCGGTCAGGATTTTTACCCGTGGTTAAGGGTCAAAAATGGGGTCGACTCTGATTAAGTGTCTTAACCACAGTAAAAAATGAAATTGAAGACATTTCTGCATTCCATGTAATATTTATGATTTTTTGATGATTTTTCCAGAATTTTTGCTAGGTCATGGGCTGCTTAACCATGGTTAAATGTTAACCACGGGTGAGTTTAACCATGGTTAAGGGGCCGACTGAAGTAAAAGCGGTCCCAAGGTCCGTGGCAGGGCCTAGACTGGGCTCCTACCCGGTCTGGGCCCCCACAAATATCCAAAATTGCAAAAAACTTCAAATTTCCATCAAATTTTTAACCATAGTTAACATGAATTTAACTATGGTTAACGGGGGAATCGTGGGAATCCGAGACCACCATTGGGTAACCTGCTATGTGAGGAACAATTTGGGCCCTTGTGGGGCCCAAGGGGATGCCTATGTGGGCCCCACAGAGGCCCAAAGTTATCCCGAAAAACACCACATAAAATGACGATTTCCACCAAAACAGATTTTTTCTCAAACTTTGCGGCGATGTTTCTGCTGATTGGCTCAACCGCCGGGGGATCCGAGACCATGGTCGCGAAGCTTGCTATGAGGGGAACAATTTGGGCCCTTGTGGGGCCCAAGGGGAGGCCGGATGTGGGCCCCACAGAGGCCCAAAGTTGCCTCTTCGCACAGATTTTCACACTGTCGACCCCACTTTGGGGTCGATTTAACTATGGTTAACGGGGGAGTTAAGAGCCAAAAATTTACAGGGGGTTAGCCCGTAGTATGGGGAGTCTAACCATGGCCTTGGTTTTGACCAAGGCCTAGTCTAACCATGGTTTAACCATGGTTACAGGGGGCTGCCTAGAACCCTTTTTTTTGCAGAAAAACATTTTTATAAAAACTTTGGGGCTGTGGTACTAAACTCATGAAGGTCCAGGGGGATTCCTCATGGACTGAGGACCCCCCAGACCTCTAGGGAGTGCTGGACACGCTGAAAAGAAAGAAAAAAAATGATAAAAAAAAAGGAGGGTGTATAACCTCGTGTTGTTAGCAGCCGCACAAGAGGTCGTGGCTAGTGGTTGCTATGGGGATTTGGGACAGACCCTGGGGTGGTCAAGGTGGACAAAGGGAGAGGACCTTGGAGGTCTAGGGATGGAGCCAAGTAGAGTGGAGCAAGGCAGGAGCTGCTGGACAGGTTGTTTTTTTTTTTTTTTTTATATAAAAAAAACTTGGACCGAAGGTGGTGTAGTGGTGGTGGACGGTGAGGCCTTGGGTAGTTGCAAGGGTGGTGTTGGGCGTGATCTAAGACCTCACCAGGCAAAAGGATTGGCCTGGAGAAGGCGGAGCTGGGCTACTTTTTTTTTTGGAAAACTTCCCTCCTCCAAAACCGGGTCTCTTCAACCATGGGTGCAAATGGGTGTTAAATAGAGAGGTTGGGAGAGGGATAAGGATGAGAATGGATGGCTGTGATTGGATGGTTAATGCCGGTGCAGGCGCAGCTGGTTCGCACAGGGGGTAGGGGTGGCTTTACACTGAAATGGGACTGCCTCCCACCCTCTATCTTGCTGTTTTTTCTTAAAAAGAAACCCCAAATGGATTACTTTAGGAATTTGGAGGGAAATGAGGAGAGAATGGGGTCGTAGGGGAGCTGTGGGGCTGTGTGGCAGGTGCTTGGACCAATGGGGAAGACGATGAACAGTGTCTTGCCCATTTGGTTTAAAGTTTTTTTTTTTTTTTTTGTTTACTGTTTACTTACTGAATGTGGGCTTAGCTAAAATGGATATGGGCCAACCCATGTTGGCTTTGCCACATTGGGTTGGCGCCCAAATTCAAACCCCCTTTTTTTTTTTTTTTTAATAGATAAAAAAAAAATGAAAAAAAAAAAAAAAAAAAAATCCTAAAAGGCCATGGGTCTTGACCTTTTGGTTGAAATTTTTTTTGGCTTTTTTGTTTTTTTTTTTTCATTTTGGGCTTACCCTCACCTATGTAGGGTAAAACAAAAAGGGTTTTACCCTACTTGGAGTTAGCTCCCAAATTCAAATTTGAAAAATCATTGTGGGTCCCACTCAAATCGTGGGCCCTTGCTTGGGCCCAAAAATAGGATTTATCCATTTTTTTTTTTTGGACTTTGGACTTGAAAAGGGCCTTGAGCCCATGGGGTCTTGCCTAGGGTTTGGGCTAGGGCTAAGCTAGGGTTAGGCCTAGGGTTAGATTTAGGATCTACCTAGGGTTAGTTCTAGGGTTTAACTAAGGTTAGCCTAGGGTTAAACTAGGACTTAAGCTTTTGGACTTGGTTTTACTTTTGATTGAAACGGGCCTCTATCCCGTAAGGGCTTTGCTTAGGGTTTGGACTAGGGCTAGGCTAGGGTTAGACCTAGGGTTAGATCTAAGGTTTACCTAGGGTTAGTCCTAAGGTTTAGGTAGGGTTAGCCTAAGGTTAGACTAGGGTATTACCTATGGCTTAGGGATTTTACTTGAAATGAGCCTTGAACCCATTTGAATTCTAAATTTTCTTAGGGTTTAAATAAGGCTTGGATTAGGGCCTACCTAGGGCTACTAGGGCTTGAATTATGGTCTACCTAGGGCTACTAGGGTTTGGTCGAAAATAACCATGGTTAGCGACGGTTAACTATGGTTAAGCAAGGTGTAAAAATTGGGTGCTTACAATGATGACATATACGATTTGAGGAGTAGCATGTAGCATTTCAATTCTTATCACAATCATATGAGAATTCAGACAAGCATATAGAAATATGGGTCACAATCACCATTTTAGGGAAACTACATGAATCATGCTTTTCAAACTTTCATTTAATTCAAAGTACTCTCATTCATGCACTTTACCAAGCAAGTAGTGTTCCACATTTTCTTTAATCCTTTAAAACTCATAATTTCTTTCTCAAGCATTTCATCAAGCATCACATGTTCATTCATTATGTGTACAATACCCTCCTACCATTTTCCAACATTCAACACATCACAACATGGCATCTCATCGCCTCTATCCCCTCATCCATCCATGCATCCCACCATTCCTTCATATTATTTTGTATATATTTTTGGGAATTAGCATATTTCAACACAAGGGAGAAATTGGGAAGATTCAATACACCATATTCACAAGAAAATCTAGGTTATTACCAAGGTAGCTAGGAGGGTGTACTAACCTTGAAAGGAAAGAGAAGAAAACCCTTGAGAATGCCGAGGAGAATATTGCCTGAGCTTGGAGAAGGTACTCCACGCGTGCTTGAGCTTGGACTTGAGGATTCCAAGCTTTTGGAATGATTCTAGGATTCTCAAACCCTTGATTTTATCAAGTTGAAACCCCAGGAGAAAAACCCCTTTCTACTCTCTCTCTCTCTCTCAAAATACGATCTCCAAGGGTTTATGAACCCTTAAGGCTCGGGCAAGCCTTATAGGCAAGGGTTGAATACCACAAAAGATGAAAAAGCCCTTAATGAAATTTTGCAAAAACGCGAAGGACTGAGCGATTGGTGCTTATGACCGAGCAATCGGTGTTGTTGACCGAGCGATCGGTTGAAAACACCCTCTCTGGAATTTTTTCCTATACAAAAAAGTTACCCAGTCGACAGATACCGATCGATCGGTTATGGACCGATCTATCACTATATTGGACCGAGCGATTGTTAGAGATCGGTGTTCTACAATTTTGGCATGTTTTACTATTTCGGCCATAACTTTTGACTCGTTCGTCGGATTTTGACGATTCAACTTGCGTTGGATTCATCTTTCGAAAAGGAACATTTCTAACATTTCAGAATCTTCAAATTCTTCTTTATTTATTAATTATACTACATGAAAGATCAATTGACTACGAGAACACTATTCATTAGGTACGAAAAGTTCCGGGGCGCTACAGGTACGACGCGGAAGTCTAAGAAAATCCTATGATTTATAATCATAGTTTGGTTGGGTATTTGAAGTTTATTGTGATGGTGGAATATATGTTAGGGGTTTTTGCATATCAGCTGTGCTGTTCTACAAGCTTTGCAAATACACTTTTATGAGTAATAGGTTTGCAAATTAACTCATGGTTGTGCAACCGTTAGACAATCAACCTCAATCTCTAGTTTCGCTAGGCTTCTGTTTGTTTTTGTTAGGAAGATGACTATTATGCCCTATGATATTTTCTCACCTCACAAAGCCTTTAATTACCCTTGAACTATAGTTAATAAGTTTTAACTCTTGTGATTAAGACTCACACCCTTAGGGATAAAACGTTTAACCTAGGTTTTAAAAAAAAATAACGCGTCCTCTTTTAACTCTCTTTAACTTAGGTTAAGATACACTAACCCTTAGAGTTAAAGTATCAAACCTTGATTTTAAAAGAAAAAAAAATTAACATGTACCCTTTGAACTCCCTTTAATTGTGGTTAAGATTTATTAACCCTTAGGGTTAAAGCATCTAACATTAGTTTTTATAAAAAAATTAATGTGTCCCCTTTTTAACTTACTTTAACTGTGGTTAAGATTCACTCACCCTTAGGGTTAAAACATCTAACTTTGGCTTTTAGGAAAAAAAAATAATTTAAGGTGTCCCCTTTTAACTCCCTTTAATTATGGTTAAGATCAACTAACCCTTAGTGCTAAAACATCTAACTTTGGTTTTTAGAATTTTTTTTTTAAGGTGTCCCCTTTTAACTTCCTTTAACTATGGTTAAGATCAACTAACCCTTAGTATAATGACCCAAAATTTTTAAATAATAAAATGATGCATTTATTGGTCCTTAACTAGGGTTAAATACTTGAGTGTTTGTTAAATTAATAAAAAGTGAGTTTTCCTCGGGATTGGAGTGCATCGAGAAAATCTCAGTATCTTTTCTTGAAAATCGTACACAGTGTGCTGGTCGACTGCCGGGACATACCCTTATCGTATCGGTTCCGTCAGATATTATTTCGCGGGACTGCGGGATCATTATGTGTGATAAAATTGAGAAAAATGAGAAATTTCCAGATTTTCCAGAATTCAGTCGGGACTCCAAAATTATTGAGGATTCTAATAGAAATCCGTGCGGCTAGTACCACAATGTGCAGGTCGGCCGTGAGGATGACCTTTTGTCGTTTCGGTAGTTAATCATCTCAAACGAAGAAACGACAACATGTTTTGTGTCTAAAATCAGAAAATTAATGAGTTTTACAGTTTTCTTCCGGACTAAAGTACAACTACCAAAACTCAGTATTTTTCCCTGGAATTTTTATAATACATGTCGGACTACCCCATGGTCGATCACCTGAAGTTTCGTTGGAATCAGACTCGTTTAGTATGGTTACTCGGGCCGTTTCTGTGAAAAATCAGAATCCAGTCAAACCAAGTCAAACCATCAAAGTCAAATGCCACACCAAAGAGTTATAAGGACCATTGCGGATGATTTTAACCCATGATCATATATAAGGCAAATGCCTTAAGTCATTTCTCATTTGAACACAGTAGCCACCGAGAGTTTTAGAGAGAGAGAGAGAGAGATTCTAGAGAAAGGAGGAGAGAGAAAATGAGGCATGCTTTGCATGTGTGCTACCCTAGGGTTCTTCAACTTGGTGATCGCATTGGCAGCGACGGATCATCTGTGCGAACCCCCAAAACATTAGAAAAAGGTAAAATCCCTCTCTATCTCTTCTCTTTTCCTTTATTTATGCTATATTTTTATGTGGAATGATGTATTTAATTAATGACATGAATGGAAAAGGGTCTGAGACCCCGTGGATGTGTTATGGGAAGGTGCATGTACGTGGAAATTGAGTAGAGGGGTGTAACCCTTGGTCTCGGGTCTCAAAATCCCAGATTTAATTTATACTCACTGTGTAAATGACGTGGATGGAAAAAGGGTTGGAGACCCCTATGTGATGTTGTGATTTTATGTGCACCTTCGGGGAGCCCAGATCGGGTCCTAAGTAAATTGTATCGTCACCCTGGGATGTCGAAAAGTTGTTTTGTAGGTCGTATAAGGCTATGGACACATCCATTAGCCTGGAAACGTTCCCTAACGGAACGGTGTGTTACCGGATTTGGTTCACGGGCGCGAGGCCCAACTATTTAAGTAAATCAAGCAAGGCTTGGATTAACTGGGATTACTCGGTGGTTAGAAAACCTAACCAGGGTTAAGATGTAATCCTTCACGACTGATAGTCTGGAGTGGGTGGATTATTATTCATAGATCCTCTTTGACTAAGTCAAGAGTGGTGATGTTGTATAGTCCTCTGTGATTGATAGTCGAGAGTGGGTGAATTTGATATCCATAGATCCTCTTTGATTAGGTCTAGAGTGGTGGGTTATGTTAATCCTCCGTGACTGATAGTCGGGAGTGGGTAGAATAATATCCTTAAATCCTCTTTGGCGAGCTACGTGACTGATCGTCAGGAGTAGGTCGAATAATGTCCATGGATCCTTTTTGGCGAGGTACGTGACTGATCGTCGGGAGTGGGTGGAGTGTTATCCATAAATCCTCTTTGGCTAGGTTTGGAGTGGTAGTGTTATGTAATCATCTGTGACTGATAGTCGGGAGTGGATGAATTTGATATCCATAGATCCTTTTTGACTAGGTTTGGAGTGGTGGGTTATGTTAATCCTCTGTGACTGATAGTCGGGAGTGAGTGAAATAATATCCATAGATTCTCTTTGGCAAGGTACATGACTGATTGTTGGAAGTGGGTGAAGTAATGTCTATGGATTCTCTTTGGCCAGGTACGTGACTGATCGTCGGGAGTGGGTGAAGTGTTATCCATAGATCCTCTTTGGCTAGGTCTGGAGTGGTGATGTTATGTAATCCTCTGTGACTAGTAGTCGGGAGTGGGTGAATTTGATATCCATAGATCCTCTTTGGCTAGGTCTGGAGTGGTGGGTTATGTCAATCCTCCGTGACTGATAGTCAGGAGTGAGTGGAATAATATCCATAGATCCTCTTTGGTGAGGTACATGACTGATCGTCGGGAGTGGGTGGAATAATGTCCATGAATCCTCTTTGGTGAGGTACGTGACTGATCGTCGAGAGTGGGTGGAGTGTTATCCATAGATCCTCTTTGGTTAGGTCTGGAGTGGTGGTGTTATGTAATCCTCTGTGACTGATAGTCGGGAGTTAGTGGAATAATATCCATAGATCTTCTTGGGCTAGGTCTGGATTGGTGGGTTATGTTAATCATTCGTAACTGATTGTCGGGAGTGGGTGGAATAATGTCCATGGATCTTCTTTGGCGAGGTACGTGACTGATCGTCGAGAGTGAGTGGAGTTTTATCCATATATCCTCTTTGGATAGGTCTGGAGTGGTGGTGTTATGTGATCCTCTGTGACTGATAGTCAGGAGGAGTTTTATCCATAGATCCTCTTTGGATAGGTCTGGAGTGGTGGTGTTATGTGATCCTCTGTGACTGATAGTCAGGAGTGGGTGGATTTGATATCTATAGATCCTCTTTGGTTATGTCTGGAGTGGTGGGTTATGTTAATCCTCCATGACTGATAGTCGGGAGTTAGTGGAATAATATTCATAGATCCTCTTTGGCAAGGTACGTGACTGATCATCGGGAGTTGGTGGAATAATGTCCATGAATCCTCTTTGATAAGGTATGTGACTGATCGTCGGGAGTGGGTGGAGTGTTATCTATAGATCCTCTTGGCTAGGTCTGGAGTGGTGGTGTTATGTAATCCTCTGTGACTGATAGTCGGGAGTGGGTGAATTTGATATCCATAGATTCTCTTTGGTTCGGTCTGGAGTGGTGGGTTATGTTAATTCTCCGTGACTGATAGTCAGGAGTGGGTGGAATAATAACCATAGATCCTCTTTGGCGAGGTATGTGATTGATCATCGGGAGTGGGTGGAATAATGTTAATGGATCCTCTTTGGCGAGGTACGTGACTGATTGTCGGGAGTGAGTGGAGTGCTATCCATAGATCCTCTTTGGATAGGTCTGGAGTGGTGGTGTTATGTAATCCTCTGTAACTGATAGTAGGGAGTGGGTGGATTTGATATTCATAAATCCTCTTTGGCTAGGTCTAGAGTGGTGGGTTATGTTAATCCTCCGTGACTGATAGTCGGGAGTTGGTGGAATAATATCCATAGATCCTCTTTGGCGAGGTACGTGATTGATCGTCCGTAGTGGGTGGAATAATGTCCATGGATCCTCTTTGGCGAGGTACGTGACTGATCGTCAGGAGTGGGTGAAGTGTTATCCATAGATCCTCTTTTGCTAGGTCTGGAGTGGTGAGTTATGTTAGTCTTCCGTGGCTGATAGTTGGGAGTGAGTGGATTTGATGTCCATAGATCATCTTTGACTAGGTCAGGGAAATCGATGATTGTACTATTTTAAAGAGATGTCGTGAGGACAAGGTTCTCACTGTGGCCGAGTCAGATAGTTGTATGATCTTGTATTGAGTCTAAAGGCTCAAGGTATGATTTGAATGGGCATGAGCCCGATCGATTGATAGCTGAGTCTGTGAACTCAGGGACAGAAGTTGTGTACGGATGAAGGCCTGGTCGATCGAGTCTGTGGACTCAAGAATAGAGAGTGAGCGGTTATCTGGAATCGGTAACCTGGTGTTGTGAACATAGATGATATTGGATGAATTTGACAATGGAAAATATTTGGAGGTTGAGAACCTCGGTTAAAGTGAAATAACTCTGGGTGACCTCGGGTCACGATTTACGATATTATTTACTGTTGTAATATAGAAATTGAGCGGTATTATTATATCATTCTGATGTGTCTAGGTGGAAAATAGCCTAGATGGATTGTGAATTTTGCTGGGCTCTATGACTCACTCATCTCATTTGATGTTTTAGATTCTGAAGCGGGTAGCTTGATAGAGTCTGGAAAGTGTTCCGGTGCAGTTGTGGCGCCAAAAGTAAAGACTATTGTAGCCAGTGACGTATTTGCTTATGATGAGTTATTATGATGACCAGTTGTTATTGCTTATGTAAGCTCATAAGAAAAGTTGAAAATTTTTCGTAATTTTGCGGGTAAAGTCTTCTGCATGCGTGGATATGACGAACGAGCACGCGTCTCGGAACTTGTTTCCCTAGGCACGGTTTCGGAGCGTCGCACCTAGGGCTAGAACCTTTGTTTTTAGAAATTTTTTTTAAAAAATTTAACCTATCTTTTAACTTCCTTTAACCATGGTTAGGGTTCACTAACCCTTATGGAAGGGACATGTTAATTTTTTTTAAATACCAAGGACCAAGGTTAGATGCTTTAACCCTAAGGGTTAGTTGATCTTAACCACAGTTAAAGAAAGTTAAAAAGGGGACAACTTAAAATTTTAATTTTTTAAAACCAAGTTAGATGCTTTAATCCTAAGGGTTAGTGAACGTTAACCACGGTTTAAAGGAGTTAAAAGACATGTTTTTTTTTCTTTCTAAAAATCAAGGTTAGATGCTTTAACCCTAAGGGTTAATGAACCTTAACCACAATTAAAGGGAGTTCAAAAGGGACATGTTAATTTTTTTCTTTTAAAAACAAGATTGGATGCTTTAACTCTAAGAGTTAGTGTATCTTAACCTAAGGTAAAGGGAGTTAAAAGGGGACATGATAATTTCTTTCTTAAACCAAGGTTAGATGCTTTATCCCAAAGGGTGTGAATCTTAATTGTCAGCACCCTATTTTTACTCCCCCTTTAACCATAGTTAATTAATTTAACCACGGTTAGTTCAAACCTAAACCTTAGGTCAACCTTAGTTAAACCCTAGGTCAACCATAGGTCCTAAACCATAGGTAAACCCTAAACCATAGTTAGTCTAGGCCTAAACCCTAAGTTCAAAAACTTGAAGCCCAAACCCATGGTTCAAGTCCAACAATCTAGGGTTTAAGACTTAAGATGTGTCAAGGCCAAAGCTTAAACTCAGGCCAGGCCCACAATTTGGCCCAACTCATTTTATCTTTTGCGTAATACCCAGCAAAGCACATTTTCGTGAAAGTGCCAGACCTTGCAAGAGCCACCAAAGCTGCCCATATCCCTTTTGATGTAAAATTTTGAAATTCAAATAGCATGCACAATATAGTACCACCAGAAGCCTACTTGCAATGATCAGGTTGACCGGCCAATGACCCTTAATCCATCCACCTACCACCCTCTAAATTACACCCATACCCCCAACTTCTCTTGGTCCTTTAAAGACCCACAACTCGTAGCCATGAGAAGAGGGCCTTCTTCCCTAAAAAAAAAAAAAAACATCGCTCTACTGTAACCAGCCACACCCTTAGTTTCTTCAGCCTCTACCTATGTCTCAATACCCTTAGGACCATACTGTAGAACCCCACTGAGTCCCCCTTAACTCCCCTTTGCTCCATCATCAACCACCATGGTATAAAGGAATCCATACCCAGCCACTGTGTGTGCACCCCATAGCTAAACCAACCCTTCATTAGTCTTTTGCTCACCCCTGTAAGTGACCCTTAGACATCCTAGGAGCTTGATCAGGCCTCTCCTAAACTTCCCTCAGCTCTACACTAACTGCACCACCATATCCATTGCTCAGTCACTGTTGAAGGCGAAACTGGACGGTAGGGGTCTGACCCTGCCCATTCTCCCTTTTGTTTAAGCACCGTAAACCCCTGGTCATCTTCCAGGGGTATTTTATTTTATTTTATTATTATTATTTTTTTATCTTGCTTATCATTTGCTCTTACAGTTTTGCTTTGAAAGAGCTCAGGGACAGTGGTCCCCCTATCTCACAGTGGGTATGGGGGACCCTTGAGGGTAGTGGCTTAATCCAAAGGCCTTTAGCATGCTTAGATTAGGTCCTTAAGCTTCTAGGGACCCCTCACACAATGAGGGATTTCCTGGAGAGTGGCTTTGATCAAGCCTTCGAAGGCAAAATCTTTGTTTCCGCCAATATTGAGCTTCTCTGTTGTAGCTTGGTTAACCGTGGTTAGTTAACCCCTGGTCCACATCCAGGGGTATGGTTAGCTCCCCCTATCAGTTCTCTCTCTCTTCCCTGAAAGTTTCAAACCTTAACTCATCGATTAACTAGGGTTAAAGACCCCTGGTTTGCAAACTATTGTAGCTGGCAGTAATCTGACTATTGCCAACTAACATTTTATGCACTGTTGGGCCTGTTCCAAGCCCATTTCAGATCACCTCAGCCCACGTCAAGGCCCACTATGAGGCCCAGGCCCCTCTCGACTGTCCCCTGACCGAATCTCAAGGTCATAGATCCTAGGTTAACCCCTTAACTGGAGTTAAAACCCCCTGTAAACCTGCTGTGCAAAGCTAGCTAATGGGTGGCGGTGAACATATTACCGCCATCCCTTGTAATCTGGTTTTTGGGCTTTGCTTTGGACCCAGCACTGGTGGGAGGCCAGTCTAGGCCCTGCCACGTGTACTAGGCCCCACCTCATACCTAACCTTAGCTTTACTAGGGTTTTCTTAACCCTAGTTACTTTGTTAACCATGGTTAACTTGCTTAACCCTTGATAAAAATCCCAGAAAATACCAAAAAAAAATCTACAAAATCAAAAAGACAAAAAAAGGACCATATCCTTGCTTGCTTGCTTTCTTAATTGTGGTTAGGCTCCCTAATCACAGTTAATACCTTTCTAACTGCGGTTAGATTCTACCTTGCACTTGACCAACCCGGTCAGTCAACCCTGGCCCCCGGGCTAGACCCTTGACCACCATATGCACACACACACCCCCCCTAGCCTTGGCACGGGCTCATGTGCCAGAACTACGCTCGGTCTGATCTCACCCCTTTGTGAGTACGTAGGCAACCCAGCTCGGGTCTGACCCTAGACATTTAGCTTTATATTTTTTGGATTAGCATTTACTTAAATACCTTGGATTTTTTAATTGAAATTTGAGATTAAAATTGGCTTAAGTTTAGGGAGTAGGTAACCGTTATGAAACGGGGGTCCTAGGGTGCCTAACACCTTCCCCAGGGCTTAATTGAACCGCTTACCCTAGTTCTGATTAGACCATTTGCCTTATCCAAAACGCGAACACCTGGGACCTATCCCTTAGAATGAATAGGTGGCGACTCACAGTCAAATCATATAATGTGAAATTGGGTCGGAAATTCCCATGCTCACAGCTCTGGCGACTCTGCTGGGGATGATGTTCAAGCCGGAACTTAAACTTAAGCCAAATAATCTCAAATTTAATTAAAATACTCAGGTATTTAATTAAATGCTGATTCTTTATTTCTTTTTTGATGTTTCTTGCACAGTGTATTTCATGCATAACATACTAGTGTAACAACCCAATACCTATTAGATAGGCTTATTACGCTCACGGCTGCTGGATGACTATCCTCGGTGACAGGGGCTTAACAGTATTGGAGGTCTGCGGAACTAGCCTGCTGGGTGACTATCCTCAGGAAACGGTTCTGAACGCTCCCGCTTACACCAATCGGCCCTTTTCAGGGAGTAGCATATACGGTGTAAGTGATCCCCCCACCCTTAGGAACACAATATTGCATACCCCAGCATGCATACATATAGTCTAAGGTAGGGTATAGTCTACAAGCAGCCTCACCTGGAGGGATATTATAAACTCTAACCTGCTTGCACCCTATACCCGTCCCCAATTAGGGTTAACTACCCGGGTACACCTTACCCGGATAAACACCCTCTCAGGGGCATGTGATGAGCCAAATTCGTGTTTGTAATAAAACACATCCTACCCTGCTTCCTGCCATAGCACATGAGGTTCAAATCCCCAGCATATAGGTCTTCACTTAGACCTATCTCCCGCCTTGTCCTTATAGGCCCCTGGTTCCTTACAACCCAGGTAAAGCATACCGGACACCTGTCCGATTGCCCTATTAGAATACATGTGCCATGTCACACCCTAATAAAAAAATAAAAAATAAAAAATATTGCATCATTTGCATTTCATACACAGTGCACTTACACATAGTCTGTATATTTTGCCCAGGGTAGATGGCAGGTCCGTCAGGGATTGTTCCGCCAAATGGTCAGCCTCCAAGGCCCATGCACCTGACCTCCCAGGGGGCATGTGATCCGACCCTCCGTGAGAAAATTGAGGCACTAAGTCAGGATCAGTGTCTCACTTGGGCCCAGTACTACAGACTGGGTAACACCCCAGACCTGTCCATGGTTAAGACAGATTGGCGCCTCATTAATGCCGTCGTCCAGTGTTGGAACCCTACTTATATGGTATTGTGTTTCGGTAAGAACGAGTTGTGTCCAACACTGGAGGAGATACAGCGCATTCTCGGCTTAAACATGGAAGGTGATGCCATAGTACCGCGCTACAAGGTAAACTTTCAGGCAGATCTCTCATGATTCTTACGAATCAGGCCTGCCTCCTTACAGTACGATCCTAGCGGCACTTACGACCGGGTGTCCATTGAATTTCTTGAGAAATTGTACCGGCCCAAGTGGGACCCTGACTCCCTAGAAACTGAGATCCCTGGTCTCAATGCCTTCACACTGATCATCATGTCACAACTGGTGCTCCCGAAAAGTCGCGCCTTCGTCGACTCAGTACTGATTGGGGTAATCGACGACATGCGGGAATTAAAGACGGTTGTCCCAGTCATTCTTGCAAGTTACTCAGGGCTCTCAACCTTGCATCAGGATGCAGAAAGGGCGTCTTCCACGCCAGTGCACCGCTTTTGCATCTGTGGATGGTCTCACACCTGCCCACCATCTTACCGGTACCGGATGCACCTCGAGATGTATACAGCCTACCCAGAATGATTTCGCAGAATCAGGGCGAGATCGTGACTTCGGATGTTAAGACTCTCTACCGGCTTCTCCAAGACTTGATAGAGGAGCAGATCACATGAGAATGCGCGTGGATGGTTCGCAGAGAACTACCACGTGTCGTCATAGCAGGAAGGTGATGCATGGTCCTAGCAGGACTCACAGGCTCGGCAGCCTATGTACCGCTTCGAGTCCTCCGCCAGTTTGGACTCCCTCAGCGCATACCAGTAATAGAGGACCTGAAGAATGATTTCGTCAATTTCACAGTGCAATCTGAGTGCCTCACCCGTCGATTCCAAGCAGATTGGCGAAGCTCCAGAAGGGACAAATGGTCAGATTTTGTGGTCACAACTGGACCAGCAACTGATTCTGCATACCGTATATGGGTAGAAACCCTGACATTCCACCCGGCATGCCAGTGCCTAGGGAACTGCCTACACCAGTTGCAGCCCCATTTCGAGGAACCATACCCATAGCTGA
Source organism: Tetracentron sinense (assembly GCA_015143295.1). Lineage (NCBI taxonomy): Eukaryota > Viridiplantae > Streptophyta > Magnoliopsida > Trochodendrales > Trochodendraceae > Tetracentron > Tetracentron sinense. The sequence continues at coordinate 40,699,164 of CM026563.1, forward strand.
CATGGCGGTTCCCTGGACAGACTTTTTCCTGGAAAGGCTACTACAGATCCAGGAGAGAGAAAAACAGCTTAGACGGGCCCAGCGCGCATTTAGGCAGCAGGGAGCGGAGCAGAACCGTGAACTCATAGCCATGCAGGAGCAGGTTGACCGCCTCGAGCACACAGTCCGATCCTTGCGGAAGAGACACAGGGGTGATATCAGAGAGAACTCCGTCCTTCGGGCCTAGTTGCACTTCCATCAGGAACAGCTTGATAGTGCGAAAGAGGAGATGACCAGTCGGATCCGTCAGTACGGATCCCATATGTACAATGCATCGGAGACAATTGAGCGCATGGATGTCAAAATCATATCCCTCCAACAACAGGTCATGGACCGTGATGGCGTGCCCCGGCCACTTGACTTTGCCATCCCCAATGGGCCTGCCTAGGGTTGAGTCCTTTTTCGCTTTTATTGAGTCAGTCCTGTATTACACTCACTCAGTCACTGCAATCAATGAAAATCTTTTCTGTATTTTCTGTCTCTCCCTCATGCATATTCATGTTTAGTCGTTACATCTTTTCAGTCTGCATAAGCCGACCCATGACTTGTTCTCTGACTGCGATTCTCGCAGAAGTCGCAGAAGCGGTTCTCACAGAAATACCAGTCACGGAGATTGTACCCTACATCTGCCCGATAGAAAACAGCTCAGAAGCAATGACAGAACCATCAGACCATCAACAGAGGATCGAGGAACTGGTACAGTCACATGACCGGGATATTGTAGCAATGCAGAACAAGTTGGACCGAGTTCTGGAATCCCTGAATATTCTTATTGGTGCCCAAACCGAAGAACCGTCTAACCGAAACCCTTCCAATGAAACCCCCGATCAGCCTCACCCAGAGCAGCCTACCCCTATCATCATTCCCAACCCTATACCCGCGACAGGCGGAGGAGGAGAGGAGTATGACCAGTATGACGAGCAGCCTAAGGCATCACATGTCAATCAGGACAGGCCATCATCTTCTGACCCTACACCGTCTCTTAGGGACCAACATGAGGAGATAAAACAGATGAAAGAGGAAATGAGAAGAATGAAAGGGGCGTCTGTCAACCCCACTCTATCATTGGAGGACCTAACTTTCTCCTCTGGAGATGCTATTCCCCCTGGATTTAAGGTACCTGACTTCGATAAATATGACGGCTCAGGCTGTCCTAAACAACATTTGCAGATGTACCTGGGGGATATGCTCCCGTATACCAAGAATCAGCCTATGCTCATACAGTATTTCCAGAAAAGTCTGAAGGGGGCAGCCCTTGCCTGGTGGATGTCGATCGATAAGCAGAGAATCAAGACATGGCAGGATGCCATGGATGCCTTTGTGGAGCAATACTCTTTTAATCAGGAGCTTCGGCCTCAGCGAAGCCAACTGGAACAGATGTACCAGCGGAACAATGAGTCGTTCCTGGAATATGCAACCCGGTGGAGAGAAATGGCAGCAAAGGTCATCACCCCTATCCCTAAGGAAGAGCTGGCAAACATATTTTTGGGCACGTTGAAGCAACCCTACTCTACACTGATGGTCACTCTACCGGTTGTGGACTTTGGCACAATAGTTAAAACAGATGCCCGTATTGAGGCAGCAATACAGAGTGGAGCCATTCATTCAAGCCTAGGGTTTGCTCCCCTAAAGCGGCAGCAGCTTCAACCAGCCGAAACAACGGTCACAGAGACCAGAAGAGAAAAGAAAATGTTAACTTGGTGGCCCCTGTAGCACCGATCAGATTAACAGCTCCGGCCGCTCGGCAACAGCCAGCACCCGAAAGCACTCGGAAGCACCCGGCCGGCTAAACAGAACCAGGGGCAAACCCGTTCCCCCAGAACCTTTACCCCTCTCTCTTACACACTCAGTCAACTTTTGGACTTCCTAACCAAGCAGGGCCTTCTCGAACTAAGAGGCCCTACCCCTCTTTTACCGCCAGATAAGAGAAACAAAAATTATGATGTCAACCAACACTGCGCCTTTCATAGAGGTCCGGGCCATGTAACCGATTACTGCATTGGTCTGAAGTGCGCTATCCAGGATCTCCTGGATACGGGTAAGGTCGAACTAGCTCCCAGCAACACCAGTATCGACCAGGTGTCATTGCCCCCATATAACAACCAAGTTAACTTTATTGAGTGGGAAGAGCCCGGGGCAGGGCAACCTAGACCCAGTGCACCCGCAGTCGATGATGGTATTATCAGGCCCTCGTACCGACCCCCAGTCATAATCCCTCTGCCACAGTCAAATGTTCAGACCATCCAGACCCCAATACAACTCCCCACTCTGGAATCAGAGAAAGAGCAAATCGTTTACACAATTCCCTGTCCTGCCAGTTGGCCCACCGCTTCAGCCAAGTCCTCAACATCCACTGGACCAGTCAAAATCCCTTACATCCCTTCCCAGCCTTTCAACCTTAATCATGTACCTGCCCCTCAATCTCTCATCCTGGAAAGTCAGTACATAGCCAACCTCACCCGATCCGGCCGGGTGTATCAACCTCCGGCAATTGAGCCGGTGAAAGAAAAGGCAAAAGAAAAAGCAGGGGTAGCAGACTCAGAAAAGGAAACAGCAGATTCGGCTCTCCTACTCAAAATATTGGAAAAAACGGAAGAATTCAATATTACCCAGCAGTTGGGCAAAACTCAGGCACAAATTTCTATCTTGGGCCTTCTCTTGACTTCAGAGCATCACAAAAAGCAACTTCTCCAGGTGTTTAACAACGCCCATGTAACACCAGACATCTCGCCTGAGAAACTGGGGCAGATGGTGGGGCAAGTGCTAGAATCACGAATCATCTCCTTTACTGAAGAGGAAATACCAGATGGAGATAGGGATCACACTCGGGCCTTATATATTGCAGGTCAGTGTATGGATAGGATATTATCCTCGGTACTCATTGACAATGGCTCCGGCCTAAATGTTTGCACACTCTCTACACTGCAAAGCCTGGGTATGAACACCAGCCAAGTTAAGAAGAGACCCATGACTATAAGGGCTTTTGATAATACCACCAGGCAGAACTTGGGAGATATTGACCTAACCATCAGGGTTTGACCGACTCAGTTCTTGACAAATTTCCAAGTTGTGAATGTACCTGCCTCATTCACCTTGCTCCTAGGGAGGCCGTGGATTCATTCGGCCGGTGCCATTCCATCATCTCTGCACCAGAGAGTCAAGTTCATACAAGACGACCACCTAGTCGTCATTCCATCTGAAGAGTTGGCAAGTTCCTTCGGGGACATCCAGGAGCTAGGTCAAGGTACAGCTTACATGACCTATCAGTTTGAGCAGGTCAGCTCCATCGCCCAAGTGGAACAGCAGAGCAAGCAAGCAGTACCTCCCTTTATCAGAATGATGGCAAAGATGAATTACCAGCCAGGTCTAGGCCTGAGTGTTAGGAATCAGGGCATGAAGAAGAGATATGTGCCTCCACGTTACACGCCTCCATTTGGATTGGGATACAAGCCCAATTACGAGGACTATCTCAACAAGCTGACAAAGAAGAATAGACAATCGGCGAAACCTGAACCCCGACCCCACATTTCAGTAACCTTCCCCATAGGAATCTTCGAAACCGACCCAGAAACCCCTCTTGCACCAGCCATCAATATCCCTAACCCTCAGCCTGGCATCGAATTTTCAGGGATTCCTGAACCGGAAATATTCAGCGTCGCCCGGATGTTTGAAGAGCTGACTGTTGAAGATGCAGAAGCAGAAGCAGAAGCAGAATATCCAGCGGGAGAGCAGGTATGCACCATCTCCAACAGCGCAGAAACATCATCCAGTCGCCAGCCACTAATCCGTTGGTGGACTGAGGCTCTCACCATTGAGGCCACACAGGGCCAGGGAAAGCGCAGTGCAGGGAAGGTTGGTCAGATCAAGCAGTGATGCAGTATCACTCCCCTCTTCTTCTTAATCTATCTCTCTTTGCTCCTGTTGCAAAAGTCCAAAATGTCGGCCAACTGTAGGCCTCTTTTTGTTTTATCGAGTCAATTTTGTAAACAGTCCACTTCTTTATCAATGAAAATCTAGATTTTTGACTCAAAAACATGTTTTTCCAAAAAAAACATTTGCATTGGGCTAATGAAGAAATCACACGGATTCTTCCCCTGGAAGGCCTAGTGTCCTGACAAAACATAAAAACATAAGCATGCTAAACTAAGCTTAATGATTTGCCATGAAATCGCCTCCGACAAGGCTACCCCTGAAACCCTCCTTGAGCTTTCAGAAGTTGAGTATGACTCAGAGCAGGAAACTAAACAGGATGACGAACCGCCTCAGGAGATCTTGGACCTGCTAGAACGCAGTGAAGGGCTACTACAGTAGAACATCGAGGATACCGAGACAGTAAACCTGGGTTCCGAAGACAACCCTCAATTGGTCCAGATTGGTACAACTATGAGCCCACAACAAAGAACAGACATGATCAGCTTCCTAAAAAGCTACAGTGATGTCTTTGCTTGGTCATATGCTGACATGCCTGGCCTAGACCCAGCATTGGTAGTACACAGACTGCCCCTGAACCCGGATGTCAGACCGGTTAAGCAAAAACTGAGACGGATGAGGCCCGAATAGTCACAGAAAGTCAAAGAAGAGGTAGAGAAGCAGATCAATGCAGGCTTCTTGGCAGTAGCAAACTATCCTGAATGGTTGGCAAACATCGTACCAGTACCCAAGAAGGATGGAAAAGTCCGGATGTGCATCGACTATCGGAATCTGAAAAAGGCTAGCCCTAAGGATAACTTCCCTCTCCCGCACATCGACATCCTAGTCGACAATACTGCGAGGCACGAAATGCTCTCATTCATGGATGGTTTCTCTGGGTATAATCAAATCAGAATGGCAGAAGAAGACATGGAGAAAACTTCATTCATTACACCTTGGGGCACATTCTGCTACAAAGTCATGCCATTCGGACTCAAGAACGCAGGGGCAACCTACCAGAGGGCCATGACGGCACTTTTTCATGACATGATCCACAAGATAGCTGAAATTTATGTGGATGACATGATCGTCAAATCACCTACTGCCAGACAACACCCTGAAGATCTGAAAAGACTCTGTGACAGACTCAGAGAATTCGGCCTAAGACTGAACCCAGCCAAATGTGTCTTTGGAGCTTCATCAGGAAAGCTCCTCGGCTTCATAGTCAGTAAAAGAGGCATTGAGGTCGATCCTGCTAAAGCCAGAGCCATCATCGAAATGCCAACACCCCAAACTGAAAGGGAGATCCATGGTTTCCTGGGCCGAATACAGTACATTAGCCGGTTCATCTCTCAGCTCACTCCGATCTGCGAACCGATCTTCAAACTTCTTCGGAAGAATACACCGACCGTTTGGACAGCCGAATGCCAAGAAGCCTTTGACAGGATAAAACAGTATCTTCTCAATCCTCCAGTACTTGTGCCTCCTTCACCAGGACGACCCCTACTACTCTATATCTCAGTGCGAGAAACTTCCATGGGATGCGTCTTGGCACAGCATGATGAGACAGGCAGAACAGAACATGTCATTTACTACATCAGTAAGCGTTTACTAGAGTACGAAGAAAAGTACAGCCCGCTGGAGAAAACATGTCTGGCACTGGTTTGGGCTACTCAGCGTCTTCGGCACTATTTGCTTTCCTACTCGGTAATCCTGATCTCCCGGATGGACCCACTCAAATATCTACTGGAAAAGCCAGCCATTACCGGAAGGACTGCCCGATGGCTTATGATGTTATCTGAATTCGACATTACGTACATGACTCAAAAGTCAATTAAGGGGCAGGCGATTGCAGATCACTTGGCCCACAGCCCAACACAAGACTATGTGTCTGTACATGATCAGTTTCCGGACGAATCCATCCTGTACGCAGAAGCAGAAGAGTAAGAATACTCCGGCTGGGAGTTATACTTTGACGGAGCTGCTAACAGTCATGGACACGGGGCAGGAGCAGTCCTAATCTCACCCAAGGGGGCACACCTCCCAATCTCTGTAAAGCTGAAATTCAGATGCTCCAACAATGAAGCAGAATACGAGGCATGCATAGCCGGACTAAAAGAAGCCCTGGGCATCGGAATTGAGGAGATAGACGTCTACGGGGACTCATCTTTGGTAATCTGTCAGGCAAATGAATCTTGGGCCATCCGAGAAGCTAAGCTAGTCCCATATTTAGCCCATCTTAATGTGCTAATCACTCAATATAGGAGAATCAGTTTCAGTCACCGATCTAGGAATCATAACAGATTTGCCGACGCATTGGCTACTCTCGCCTCTATGGTACAGATCCCCAGAGGCATCATGCTCTGGCCAATTGAAATTCAACAACAGGATCAACCTGTCTACTGCCTCGAGCTGGACACAGTGAATGACAACAAGCCTTGGTATGCAGACATCAAGCAGTACCTCGAGGACGGGACCTTCCCTCTCGATGCGACCAAAACAGACCGTCGGGCAATCCGAAGACTGGCCATCCAGTTTGTCCTATCAGGGGGCATTTTATACAAGAGATCGCCGAACTTGATATGGCTCAGATGCCTCGATACTAGTAAAGCAGCACAGGTAGTCGAAGAAGTTCATGGAGGAACTTGCGGCCCACACATGAACGGGTTGATGCTATCCAAAAAAATTCTCAGACTGGGCTACTATTGGTTTACCATGGAAGCGGATTGTTGCAAGCATGTACAGAAATGCCACCAATGCCAGATCTATGCTGACAAGATCAATGCACCCCCGACAAGGCTGCACAATCTGACTGCTCCTTGACCTTTCTCTACTTGGGGCATCGATGTCATCGGACCCATAGCTCCGAAAGCATCTAACGGACATTGTTTCATCCTGGTTGCAATCGATTATTTCACGAAATGGGTCGAGGCGGCCTCTTATGCAAATGTCATAGCCTCTGTGGTTCAGCGTTTCCTGAAGAGAGACATCATCTGCCGATATGGTGTCCCATTCGAGATTGTAACAGATAATGCTCTCAACTTCTACAATAAGGGGATGACTGATCTCTGCCAAAAATTCAAGATTCAACATCATAACTCCACACCATACAGGCCACAGACTAATGGAGCAGTGGAAGCAGCCAATAAGAATCTGAAAAAGACCATTGAGAAGATGGCAACCAATTATTCTGCTTGGCATGAGATGCTCCCATACGCTCTCATGGCCTATAGAACGTCCATCAGAACTTCAACAGGGGCAACACCATTTTCTCTTGCCTATGGTATGGAAGCAGTCCTCCCCATCGAAGTAGAGATTCCATCGCTCCGGGTGTTAATGGAAGCAGAAATATCAGAACCAGAATGGGCACAAACCCGGTATGAACAGCTGAACTTGATTGAAGAACGGCGACTGAAAGCCATGGATCACTCTCAGGCCTATCAGAGGCGTATGGCTAGGGCATTTAACAAGAAATTCAAGCCCCGCAGTATTGAGATCGGTGACCTGGTTCTCCGGAAGATATTACCAAACCGTCCTAACCCAAGGGGCAAGTTCACGCCCAACTATGAAGGCCCATACATAGTCCGAGACAAATTCTCCGGCGGGGCCCTGCGGCTCGGACGTATGGATGACGAAGACCTCCCAGAGCCCGTCAACATGGACAAAGTTAAACGATACTACGCTTAGGGTCTAGGTCTAATAGGCACTTTGTACTCATAGGATCTCCGGGAAATGACAGGAGGCCGTCATTGGCACACTCCTTACCCCCAGCAATGTCACCATTTTTTACAAAAATCAATGAAATCCGCTAGTTAGCCCTTCGAGCCTAACAACCTTTCTCTCACAAAAAAACCTTTCAGGGACACCCTCCCTCGCCAATCTGTGGCATTTGCTTGAACTACGTCATGACCTGATCTTGCAAAGGGTACGTAGGCAACCTGAAAAATCAGGTGCGGTCGTAATAAGGGACTTAACCCCTCAAAATATTTTCCCCCAAAGAGAATCCAAAACTTCATAAAACTCTCTTTTCATAGGAACAACTTCTTCCTCACAGAGTCACTCCTCAAACAGGGACAAATTCTCCCAATTTTCACGATGGAGTCGACATCAAGTTTACAAAATATTCCATCAAAGGGAACTCCAAAATAGAAGTTAAAACATTTTCCAAGTCAGGAACCCTATGAGCAAAAAAAAAAAAAAAAAAAAAAATAGGGAAGGGTCCCCAAAAACAATCAGTTTCTACCGAAGAGGACAATCCCCAGTGGAGCCCAACAAAAAATCCATCTTCAACAGAAAACCCACATGCAAGTTAGTTGCAACAAAATTTAAGGGTGTCCCAAACTTCAGTCCCCTAGCCAACGTTTCGTCCTATTCTAAGTCCTCCTAGATCCCCTAGAAACTGCAAGTACAAGTGTCATATCACGCCTATATCCCCAGTGGAGTATCAATCCCCAGCGAATGTCAATCAGGGCAGTGAAGGGAGAAGATCCGAACCCTCAAACAAATCGCGGGCATGAGTGAAAACTGGAAACGGCCTCATTGCGCAAAAGTTACGCGACTCCCAGACCTAGTCTTGCGATTAGGGGCAAAAAAGGGACGAAATTAATCAGCTTTGTAGGCATGAGGAAAACCGGCAACAGCCTCATCGCGCAAAAATTATGCGAACCCCATGACTTGGTCATCCCAAGGGTAAAAAAGGGAAGAAAAGCTGAAAATCAGTTTGACAACAAGATCTGGCGGCGATCAGTCTCACTAGACTCAAGGGATCAGTATCCCCAACAGAGATTCCATCTGGGAATATCTCCAGCAGGTGATCTACTCAAGACATTCCTCAAACAGAGAATCCTCCAGAAAGCATCTCCCCAGCAGAGGGGCATATATTGGGAAATCCCCAGCAGAGCGAAAAGCCCCAGACCCCCTCGCAGTAGTCTATAACAGAGCCCTACTCCTCAACGAATCCTCAGCATCAGGCTATAACAATTTTCCAATCCTCATTGGATTCCCCAGAAAAAGCCTCCGACAGCCTCTCAATAATGCTCATCCCCAGCAATGGTCTAGAAATCTTCCAAAAGCTTCTCCCCAACCAGGGTCCTCAGCTTGAAACTGTAGTATCCTGCTTTGGATCGTACTCAGTTCTCCAAGAATGAAAAGGAACCCACAAAAATCCCATAAGCCTTGAACAAAGGCGATTTACTGGCAAATCTAAAAAGCTGACTAAGCATGCTTTTGTAAAAATCAAAATCTTTACAAAAGTCTTCTACGCTTTTCCTGAAAAGATTTTCAAAAACAAGTAAACTCCGGGTATCAAAATCTGTTTGAACCAACCTGCATTAAGCCCCGCGGCAGGTAAAGCAGAAAAAGCCGTTTCCGCACCTCCCCAGCAAGTTGCAGTCAGTAGAGTCATGGGAAAGCATTCTTGCCTTTATCCCCTGCATGATAAAACTCTTCAGCATCATTCAAACTTGATCAAACTCAGTGCCTCACGGTCATATCAAAATCAAATCTCCAATCAATTCGACATCCCGTGTGTACCTTTACAGTATACACCACCTACATGTCCCCTCTGTGACACCCCCGTGTGTCCTTGACATCCTAGGTGAGCGTCGACATAACACACTTTGTCGACACCTCGCATGCCCGACATCCCGTGTGTACCTTTACAGTGTACACTACCTCCTGCATGTCCCCCTCTGTGACACCTCCGTGTGTCCTTGGCATCTCAGGTGAGCGTCGACATAATACATTTTGTCGACACCTCGCATGCCGGACATCCTGTGTGCTCCGTGACAATCCCGTCACACTGCAGCACTACCTCTTGCATGTCCGCCTCTGTGACACCTCCGTGTGTCCTTGGCATCCTAGGTGAGCGTCGACATAATACCTTTTGTCGACACCTCGCATGCCGGACATCCTGTGTGCTCCGTGACAATCTCGTCACACTGCGGCACTACCTCCTGCATGTCCCCCTCTGTGACACCCCGTGTGTCCTTAGCATCCCAGGTGAGCGTCGACATAACACACTTTGTCGACACCCGGAATGCCCAACACCCCCTGTGTTCTCGACACCCGGTGTGTCCTCCGATCGATCCAGCTAATATCCCCTGGGAAACGGTGTTTCGATCAATCTCCATCGCCGCTGCCGAGCGACATCTTCTTCCGGCCACGTCATCCCTACATTCATGTTCTTCCCCTGCTACTCGCTATCCTCTAGCAGTAGTATTTATCACTTCACCACACTCACCATTTACACAGCTTGCATATCATCACTCCTAACACCCATCTCGGTGTAAAAATAGGATGATTACAGTCTTTGTCGTTCAATTGCCAAATCGACAATCTCCGACAAAGAGAGGGCAGCTGTCAGCACCCTATTTTTACTCCCTCTTTAACCATAGTTAATTAATTTAACCACGGTTAGTTCAAACCTAAACCTTAGGTCAACCTTAGTTAAACCCTAGGTCAACCATAGGTCCTAAACCATAGGTAAACCCTAAACCATAGTTAGTCTAGGCCTAAACCCTAAGTTCAAAAACTTGAAACCCAAACCCATGGTTCAAGTCCAACACTCTAGGGTTTAAGACTTAAGATGTGTCAAGGCCAAAGCTTAAACTCAGGCCAGGCCCACAATTTGGCCCAACTCATTTTATCTTTTGCGTAATACCCAGCAAAGCACATTTTCGTGAAAGTGCCAGACCTTGCAAGAGCCACCAAAGCTGCCCATATCCCTTTTGATGTAAAATTTTGAAATTCAAATAGCATGCACAATATAGTACCACCAGAAGCCTACTTGCAATGATTAGGTTGACCGGCTAATGACCCTTAATCCATCCACCTACCACCCTCTAAATTACACCCATACCCCCAACTTCTCTTGGTCCTTTAAAGACCCACAACTCGTAGCCATGAGAAGAGAGCCTTCTTCCCTAAAAAAAAAAAAAAAACGCCGCTCTACTATAACCAGCCACACCCTTAGTTTCTTCAGCCTCTACCTATGTCTCAATACCCTTAGGACCATACTGTAGAACCCCACTGAGTCCCCCTTAACTCCCCTTTGCTCCATCATCAACCACCATGGTATAAAGGAATCCATACCCAGCCACTGTGTGTGCACCCCATAGCTAAACCAACCCTTCATTAGTCTTTTGCTCACCCCTGTAAGTGACCCTTAGACATCCTAGGAGCTTGATCAGGCCTCTCCTAAACTTCCCTCAGCTCTACACTAACTGCACCACCATATCCATTGCTCAGTCACTGTTGAAGGCGAAACCGGAGGGTAGGGGTCTGACCCTGCCCATTTTCCCTTTTGTTTAAGCACCGTAAACCCCTGGTCATCTTCCAGGGGTATTTTATTTTATTTTATTATTATTATTTTTTTATCTTGCTTATCATTTGCTCTTACTGTTTTGCTTTGAAAGAGCCCAGGGACAGTGGTCCCCCTATCTCACAGTGGGTATGGGGGACCCTTGAGGGTAGTGGCTTAATCCAAAGGCCTTTAGCATGCTTAGATTAGGTCCTTAAGCTTCTAGGGACCCCTCACACAATGAGGGATTTCCTGGAGAGTGGCTTTGATCAAGCCTTCGAAGGCAAAATCTTTGTTTCCGCCAATATTGAGCTTCTCTGTTGTAGCTTGGTTAACCGTGGTTAGTTAACCCCTGGTCCACATCCAGGGGTATGGTTAGCTCCCCCTATCAGTCCTCTCTCTCTTCCCTGAAAGTTTCAAACCTTAACTCATCGATTAACTAGGGTTAAAGACCCCTGGTTTGCAAACTATTGTAGCTGGCAGTAATCTGACTATTGCCAACTAACATTTTATGCACTGTTGGGCCTGTTCCAAGCCCATTTCAGATCACCTCAGCCCACGTCAAGGCCCACTATGAGGCCCAGGCCCCTCTCGACTGTCCCCTGACCGAATCTCAAGGTCATAGATCCTAGGTTAACCCCTTAACTGGAGTTAAAACCCCCTGTAAACCTGCTGTGCAAAGCTAGCTAATGGGTGGCGGTGAACATATTACCGCCATCCCTTGTAATCTGGTTTTTTGGGCTTTGCTTTGGACCCAGCACTGGTGGGAGGCCAGTCTAGGCCCTGCCACGTGTACTGGGCCCCACCTCATACCTAACCTTAGCTTTACTAGGGTTTTCTTAACCCTAGTTACTTTGTTAACCATGGTTAACTTGCTTAACCCTTGATAAAAATCCCAGAAAATACCAAAAAAAAATCTACAAAATCAAAAAGACAAAAAAAGGACCACATCCTTGCTTGCTTGCTTTCTTAACTGTGGTTAGGCTCCCTAATCACAGTTAATACCTTTCTAACTGCGGTTAGATTCTACCTTGCACTTGACCAACCCGGTCAGTCAACCCTGGCCCCCGGGCTAGACCCTTGACCACCATATGCACACACACACCCCCCCTAGCCTTGGCACGGGCTCATGTGCCAGAACTACGCTCGGTCTGATCTCACCCCTTTGTGAGTACGTAGGCAACCCAGCTCGGGTCCGACCCTAGACATTTAGCTTTATATTTTTTGGATTAGCATTTACTTAAATACCTTGGATTTTTTAATTGAAATTTGAGATTAAAATTGGCTTAAGTTTAGGGAGTAGGTAACCGTTATGAAACGGGGGTCCTGGGGTGCCTAACACCTTCCCCAGGACTTAATTGAACCGCTTACCCTAGTTCTGATTAGACCATTTGCCTTATCCAAAACGCGAACACCTGTGACCTATCCCTTAGAATGAATAGGTGGCGACTCACAGTCAAACCATATAATGTGAAATTGGGTCGGAAATTCCCATGCTCACATTAATCACAAGGGTTAAAACTTATGAACCATAATTCAAGGATAGTTAAAGGCTTTGTGAGGTTAAGTAATATCATAAGGGCATAATAGTCAATTTCCTAACAATATCAAACGAAAGCCTAATAAAATTAGGGATTGAGGTTGTTTGTCTAACATATGCAAAACCATGAGTTAATTTACAAAGCTGTTACTCTTAACAATGTATTTGCAAAGCCGATAGAACACAACAACTGATATGCAAAAACCCCTATATTTTAATGTCTTATAGGTGCTGTTTAGGTTTTTTAAAAAATATTTTTTTTTTCTAGTTTTCCTTAAAAAACCACAGCCCAAGTTTGTTGTTTATTAAAATAGATTTTTAACAAAAATATATGCTAACCAAAAAACATTGTTTTTGGCTGTGGTTTAAAGCGATTTTCACATAGTGATAACTTTTTATTTTATGTTCGAACAAACTTTTGGAAAAAAAATTCTTTCATTTTAAAACAACTATTAATAGATTGACTTTCTTGAGTAAACTTATATAGAATTTCTTATTGTTTTTTTACTTGCAACGCACGTGTATTTTTAATAGTTTTATTAAAAATATATATGTTAAAAAATAATATTTTATTAAAATTTAATATATTGATATAAATATTATTGTTTTATTCTTAAAATAAATATATAAATTTCGTTAAAAATATCAAACTATTTGAAAATATTTCAAAATTTTAATAAAAATAATTAAAAAAATATTTAAAAATGAAAATTCAGAAATTCTGAAATTTTGAAAATCCAAAATTTTACCCAAAGTTTATGATATCCTGACCGAAATCCTAACCATATTGATATTGATGGGGTTGAACGAAACCGGGATTTCAAAAAACACTCTACAAAACTTAAGTTTGATTAAGATTCACGCCCTTAGGGATAAAGCATTTAACCTAGGTTTAAAAAAATATAACGTGTCCCCTTTTAACTCCCTTTAACTTAGGTTAAGATACACTAACCCTTAGAATTAAACTACCAAACCTTGGTTTTAAAAGAAAAAAATTAACATGTACTCTTTGAACTCCCTTTAATTGTGGTTAACATTCATTAACCTTATTCATTAACCTTGAGGATTAAAGCATGTAACATTGATTTTTATAAAAAATTAACTTGTCCCTTTTTAACTCCCTTTAACTGTGGTTAAGATTAGTGACCAAAAAAAAAAAAAACTGTGGTTAAGATTCACTCATCCTTAGGGTTAAAACATCTAACTTTGGTTTTTAGGAAAAAAAATAAAAAAATTTATGGTGTCCCGTTTTAATTTCCTTTAATTGTGGTAAAGATCAACTAACCCTTAGGGTTAAAACATCTTACTTTGGAGTTTAGAAAAAAAATAAAAAAATTTAAGGTGTCCCCTTTTAACTCCCTTTAACTATGGTTAGGGTTAAAGCGTCTAACCTTGGTTTTTAGAAAAAAAAATTAAAAAAATTTAACCTATCTTTCAACTCCCTTTAACTGTGGTTAGGGTTCACTAACCCTTATGGAAGGGACATGTTAATTTTTTTTAAATACCAAGGACCAAGGTTAGATGCTTTAACCCTAAGGGTTAGTTGATCTTAACCACAATTAAAGGGAGTTAAAAAGGGGACAACTTAAATTTTTAATTTTTAAAACCAAGTTAGATGCTTTAATCCTAAGGGTTAGTGAACCTTAACCACGGTTTAAAGGAGTTAAAAGACATGTTGTTTTTTTCTAATTTTTTTTTCTAAAAATCAAGGTTAGATGCTTTAACCCTAAGGGTTAATGACTTAACCACAGTTAAAGGGAGTTCAAAGGGGACACGTTTGTGTTTTTCTTTTAAAAACAAGGTTAGATGCTTTAACTCTAAGGGTTAGTGTATCTTAACATAAGTTAAAGGGATTTAAAAGGGGACATGATAATTTCTTTCTTAAACTAGGATTAGATGCTTTATCGCTAAGGGTGTGAATCTTAATCACAAAGGTTAAAACTTATTAACCATAATTCAAGGATAGTTTAAAGGCTTCGTGAGATTAAGTAATATCATAAGGGCATAATAGTCAATTTCTTAACAATATGAAACGAAAGCCTAACAAAATTAAGGATTGGGGTTGTTTATCTAACAGATGTAAAACCATGAGTTAATTTGCAAAACTCATAACAGTGTATTTGCAAAGCCGGTTGAACACAAAAAATGATATGCAAAAACCCCTATATGTTAATGTCTTATAATTAAAGGTGTTGTTTATGTTAAATTTTGTTTTTTCTAGTTTTCCTTTAAAAAAAACACAACCCAAGATTGTTGTTTATTAAAATAGATTTTTACCAAAAACATATGCCACCCAAAAAGCATTGTTTTTGGCTGTGGTTTAAAGCGATTTTCACGTAGTGATAAATTTTTATTTTATGTTCAACTACTTTTTGGAAAAAAAAAATTCTTTCATTTAAGACAACTATTAATAGATTAACTTTCTTGAGTAAACTTATATAGAATTTCTTATTTTTTTATTACATACAACGCACGATGATTTTTACTAGTTTTATTAAAAATATATATGTTAAAAAATAATATTTTATTAAAATTTAATATATTTATATAAATATTATTGTTTTTTTTAAAAAAATAAATATATAAATTTTGTTAAAAATATCGAACTATTTCAGAATATTTCGAATTTTTAATAAAAAATAATATAAAAATCTATTTCAAATGAAGTTTTTGAAATCCCTGAAATACTGAAATTACGAAAATCCAAAATTTTACCCAAAATTTCTGAAATCCTGACCGAGATCGTGTTTTCCGAAATCCAAACCATATTGATATTGGTAGGGTTGAATGAAACCGGGATTTCAAAAAACACTCTACAAAACTTTTGTATAATGTTATGATCCTCTGCTTGCCATGCATCCACATGTCCACCATATTATTGTATAGGGGAGGAGTGCTAGCCCTACTCTCAGTCAACCCCAACTCTCATCCTCTACCAACCACTTGTCATTCTACAATGATTAAATGATTAAAGCACTCCCTCACAACAAATAAAATAAATGGACAAGTAGTTGATAGAAGACGACTGGGAGTACAAGAGCTAACATTCTTCATGTAGTGGGAACTCAAAAGTCAAGAAGTCAGGGATTCATTTTGTTTTCTGTGTGCATCGAGTTGTTAGTTGGGTTAATTAGTTAGCAGTGGGTTAGCAGTGGGTCACCAGGTAGTGGGTTAATCATTTATTTATTTTGGTAGAGGTTAAACACCACCCTCACATAGGCCAACACATTCACTCGGTCAACATGAGTCTAAACCCAAATCTTTGTTTTTTTTTTACCGTCAAATTTCAATTTAGGAAAGGATGAGAGCCTCTTCAAAGCGTCTATACATACATATACAATATCAACTCATTCCTATATAGTTTTTGCCCCCCCCAAAAAAGTCAACGATTAGTTCTCCCCCTTAACTTCTTACTTATTATTACCCACAAATTTTGATGGCATTATGATTGTAAGTATAATCATGTCTCTTTTAACATTTCCTGAAATATCAATAGATAGTGCTACATTTTCTCAAGATAGTGCTACATTTTCTCATTTTGATTTTTATTATGGAAGAATATGAATTTGTGAACTACATAGATCTAGAATTTATACAAATCTATTCTAGAATTTATACAAATCTATTGAGAGTTCTTCCCTTTGAAACTTGATCCTAGAATCTCTCCCACAACAAGGTGCTCACAGTCACCATCTAAGCTGAGGGAAAATTGTTGAACATATCTTATCAATGGTTCTTGGTCTTGGAGATATATGGTAACTCATCCTATACTTCTTCGATATTTTTGGATATGTTAGTCTTTGCTCACTTGAAAAGGTTAGGTTGTGGAATACCAATAGACCTCAGTTTGAGTCCTTGACCAATAAGTCGTGGCCCTACTTACAAGCATTTTATCCATCACACCTCTCCAAATAAATAAATTAAATCAGCATTTTATAAAACCTTCCTAGGGGAAATATTAACCCTAGGGTTAATGTCAATGTGTCCACATGAATATAGCGATGTAGGGGTTAGGTTTAGTGAGGTGAAGGGGTTAGGTTTAGGATAGGGCTGCACATTGGTCCAAATTAGGGTTTAAAAGCCTTTGTAAATGTCGCGCCCCAAAATACCCCTTAGGAGTTAAGGGATACTTTAGAGGTGACTACGTGTACCTGTCAAACCATCCTGTAATGCAAGAGGCTAAACATAATATAATACAATGATAATCAGAGCGCGGAAACTAAACATAAGTGCAGAAGCATAACCCAACTTTTTCTTTTCTTCTATAACTCCAAATAGTATTCCAAGTTAACATATACTAAATACAATCAAAGTAAAGGTGGACATGCCCACCTATCAAAATACAAAAGGAACTCTCTAACCCTCTCCTCTCAACAGTGGTCGAGGTATGGCCACACCTCCAAGTCTCCATCCTCCAGAGACTGCCATGGGATAGGTGGCTCCCTCTCCTCTACATACTCCTCCTCGACCCAAGGCTCGGGTCGAGGACATCCACAGTACCTGCCGACATTAAAGTACGGCTGAGCATGGAATACTCAGCGAGTACAAACTACTAGCTAACCATAACAATAGCGAAAACATAACAACAGTGAGCAATACAAGATATTAATTTAAAGCAATAGTGAAAGCATAAGATACATAGCCATATCTTGACATGCGTGTATGAATGCAAAAACCTCGGTAAAACTCATGTCTCGAAAACCTTTTTCGTGTCTCGGTCAAATCATGTATGTGTGTCGTGTCTTGTCTTGTATTTCATGTCTTGATTTGTTCTTGACTTGTATACTTGTGAGCCAGAGGCTAGCACCCTTCCTTAGGCTACCAACCTCCTTGTCATGTTCTTGTTCCATTTCTCTTGTGAGCCAGAGGCTAGCACCCTTCCTTGGGCTACCAACCTCCTTGTCATGTTCTTGTTCCATTTCTCTTGTGAGCCAGAGGCTAGCACCCTTCCTTGGGCTACCAACCTCCTTGTCATGTTCTTGTTCCATTTCTTGATTCAACATGTATAATACAATCTTGAAAAACCCGGTTTCATGCATGCATGTGTGCTCGTGGGCGTGCCAATAGTGACAATCATGGGGACACATGTAACAAGAGGGATATCGCATCATATTTCAATTCATAGTATAACATGTAAGCATTTAGGTGATCAACATGGCATTTGGTCAAGTCATCATTTACAAGAATAATTACATAAAGCTTACATCCATTTCCTTTATCAATTTCATTTATTCTTGGTTTAGGCATATTATCAAATATCCGGTGTGCAACATTTTAGTAGTTTTATTTCCCCTTTTTAGCGCATAAATTTCCAACACAACATCCAAGTATGTTCATTATTCATAGAGTGCCCTTCCACCATTTTCCATACCCACATTTCACCACGTCCAACGGCATCCAAGCGTCTCTACATCCACCATTCATACATACAACCCCACATTCACATTTATCTTGTTTAGGTTTAGGAAGTATAGCACATTTCAAGTAAGGGAAGATACAAGACCAACATCATAATGTCAAAGGGGAAACTAGATTATTGCTAAAGAAAGTTAGTAGAGTGTACTAACCTTAGATCAAGGCTTGATCCTTGGTAAAAACCTTGATTGAAGCTCCAACTTGAAAGAAGAACACCTTTGCTTGAAGGAGATTCGAGTTAGGGAAGAAACTCCTTTCAAAAACGTGCTTGGGTTGCTGCCCTAGCTTGGAGAATGGTTCACACACGAGCTTGAGCCTCGATTTTGAAGCAACTCGAGTTGGGGTGAGCTATGGTTCTTAAACCCCCTTTGATTTCCTTCTCAAAACCAAACCCTAGGTTAGAGCTTTCTCCTCTTCTCTCTCTATCTCTCAAAATCCCTCAATGTTGTAAGTGAGGCCTCAAAGGGTCGAGCAAACCCTTATGGGTAAGGGTTTAACACCCAAAAGACGAAAACGCCCTTACTGAAATTTCTGCAAAAACGCGAAGACCGAGCGATCGGTGATTATGACCGATCGATCGGTTGCCTACCGATCGATCGGTGTTATTGACCGATCGACCGGTCAAAAACTCACTCTCTGGAAAATTTCCCCATACAAAATTTCTGACCGTGCGATAGCTACCGATCGATCGGTTTTAGACCGATCGATCGCTCCATGGACCGAGCGATCGGTGTTCTGCTGGTCCCGACTGTTTTGGCCATATCTTTTGACTCGCTCGTCCGATTTCGACGATTCAACTTGCGTTGGATTCGTCTCTCGAAAACGCACATTTTTGACGTTTCAGAATTTCTGATTTCTCCCTTATTTATTAATTACACTACGAAACGGCCAATTAGCTACGAGAGTGCCATTCATTAAAGATAAAAAAGTCCGGGGTGCTACAGTAAATGTGTCAGACTTTGTTTTGGGCCTACTAAACAATACCAAAAGTCAAACCTAAACCAAGCCCATGTGCAGCCCTAGTTTAGGGGGATCCATCCTCATTCAATCATTGAGCCCAAGCTCGGCCCTAGCACAGGCCTTGCTTGGACTTTTAAAATAGTCAATATTTTTATCATTTTTAAAAACATGTTTAAATTAAGGGATTAAGTTTGAGCCGGAGCTCTGCTTCACCATGTTGAAGCGGAGCTCCCCTTTTTACACTATGAATGTGGCATGTTTGTAATTTTTGAAGAAGGCTGGGGCAACTTTACAATACACCATAATTACGCAATTGCCACCGGATAGAGTAAAAAGAGGAGCTCGGAGCTCCGTTCAACGTGGTGAAGCAGAGCTCCTCTTTGTATTTAAACTGTTAAATTAAAAGAAAACACAATATTAAAATAAATTTTTTTTTTTTTGGAAAATAGTTTAGTGCCTATATTTAAAGGATAAACTAATATTATTTTTAATACATTATATAGAATTAACATATATAATACATAATTATATTAATCAGCCATGCCATAGCTTGGCGCTAATTTAGGTATGGCTTCCACTTATTGATCCTGGCCATATTTCTTAGGGCTTACAAATTGGGTCATTTTCGAGCTAATTTTGGGGTTAGACTGTTGGAACACCCGGCCCATTGATGGGTTGAGGCCTGAGGGTCATTAATTGGGCCGTTTTAAGGTTTGCAGTGTTCAAGCCATTTATAAATGGCTTGGGTTGGGGTTGATACTTTTTACCCAACCCGACCCTATATGAACCCAACCCAACCCAACCCATTGGCACCCGCTAGAACCCTAGTTTACATTTTTTTTTTAAAAAAAAGAACCCTAGTTTGCGTTGCCCATGTGGCCTCCAACTTGTATGAATTGCATCCACACATGCATAAGCATTTTACTAAGAGCCCGTTTGGCATCACTGCCAGGGAACAATTCTCTATTCCCTAGGAATAGAAAGTCAAGAATAGTGTTTGTCTAGCACAGAATCCGGAACAATTCCGAGAAATGTTATCATTTTAGAGTAGGAATTGAAGAGTAAAAACATGCACCGTTACTAAGTTCCTGAAGCTCTTGTTACATTTCTACCTTCTCTGCAAGCAAAGTAGTTGGGTGATGGATTCAGGTGTGAATCATCTAACAAGCAATCCCAAATGATCTTGGCTGCCCCTGAATCGATCTGGTGGGAATACACTCTACCACCAATTGGTTTTGGGTCTCACAACTAACAAGTTGGCATCACTCCTAATGGAAAATTCTCTATTCTTTGGGAATAGAAACTCTTGCATTTTTATTCCTAGGGAATAGAGAATTGTTCATTAGGAGTGATGCCAAACGGGCCCGTGACCCAGCAATTGAACAAGATGGATCCTACCACCCTCTCTGGACTGAATCCCACCGCTAACAATAACAACCTACTATATGATCCAGTGAACAAGACAGTGAATGAAGCCATACATTTCTACACTGGATCATTCCTATTCCCTAGGGAGGTCAAGGAATTGAGTAGTCCCACGTTTCATTTCCTCCATATGTGGGTGCCTGCAGGTTGGGTTTGCGCCGGGCCAGTCCATTTATTAATCGGGCCTAGTAAGGCCGGGCTTGGTCCAGAAACAAATAGGAATCTTTTTGGGGGTTAAAAAGTCGATTCAAATGGCTTATACCTAAGTCTCTAAGCTCAAGCCTGCTCAACTAAGAAATTGGGCTGGGCCTAGAGAGGCCGTGGGCCAGCCCACACCACTACCTCTATGAACGTGCGAGAACTTTTTTTTTTTGCACATTTCACATCCTCTTTTCTTGTTACAATAACAGAGTAAACAAACAATAGAAAAAGATTGATTAAGTCCATTTGGGTTTTTGTAATTACAGAGGCAGAGATGTTTGAAAATCTCAAAACAAGACATGGACATGGAAACTCAAAGAGTTCACAGACACACTCGTGCTATCTTGGAAACACAAGGATAGAAGCATGGAGTCTAGTAAAGAAAATGGCTTTATTGAGTTGTTCTTTTAGAATGGTTTTGTATTACTTTTTTTTTGGTACGGATCTCTATGGCCTGTTAGAATCATAGCCACCTGAGATTATTATTTAAGTGATTCATTGAAATGGAATGATGTGTTTGATATTGGTAAGAGAACCCTACAAGTATAGATGCATCCCACCCATGTTTTACATGCTTTGAAAATGTGCATGATTTCGAAATTTCAAAAATGAATATACTGTTAGTGTAAGATTTTCTATATGGTTTTATTGGTTTATGGTCTTGACAATGTTCATGGTCCAAACCCGGATAAAGTTTACTCCAATTAAGGTTTTTGTTGTAGCCTAACAATGATGATTTATGCATTAATTAAGTATCTCGGGTTATAAGGATGGTCTATAGTCTCCTTGATGGGTTAGGACTCTAATGACCTAAACCCTAAGTATATATAATACTTATAGGCTATCGGTCCTAGATCCAACTCCTAAGAAAGTCTGCAGAAAAGCATCTTCCCCATCGAGAGCAAAGGAGTAATGGAATCTGAAGACCGTGTGCTTCATTGTCATCAACAACTAAAGGTTTTCCTCTCTACGTTCAATGGCCGACACAGGTATGTGATTCTTGAATCTTTGATTGGCTAGATCCAATAAAATATAACATGTGGTATTAGAGCCCAGGTTGCTCAATCAAGTCCAAGAATACATAAAATTTTTCTATTAATTTTTTAATAGGATTTACATTTATTTTTCATGCAAATCTATTCAATTTTGTAAGATTAAAGAGGGATTTCTTGGCAAAAATCATTGTCGGAGAACCATCTTGGCCATATTATTGAGGATTAAATCACTACCCTAAACTTTTCATAGTGATCCTCATCTAAGGGTTTCGGATCTGAGGACATGAAGGAATTCAAAAAAAAAAAAGGGGGAAGGAGGAGGTCCTCGGTTTTCTGGCGATTACACCAGTTATCGAAGATTAAATACCTTCAAATAATGTTGAAAAAGTTCCTAATTTAATGGATTTTAATTTGAGACCCTCCAAGATCAGATCTGAGACTGGGATTGTGAGTTATCAAAAAAAAAAAAAGGGTTTCTTTTGGCCGTTTTTAGTTGGATGGCGATTCTGCTCCGTCCATTGCCAGAGAAGGCTACCGGTGGCAGGGTCTTGATCGCCGGAGTCAGGCCATCAGTTTGGCACCGACGGCAGCCGATAAGATTGCCGGTAGGGCCCCCATCAAAAAGGAACCAGGTTAGGGTTAAAAAAAATAAATCGGGATGGGAAGACGACTTCACGAGGGTCAACCCGACCCTATGACCCGATCTGACATCGAACCCGACCCGAGCGATTCAACCCGACCCGAATGACAACCCGATTTGGATCCAGATGGGTCGTAACCGACCCAAATGAGACACCGATAGGTTAAATGGGCTAGACCGGTTCTCTCGGACCAAGCCGAGCCTGAGCCAGACTGGACCGAGCCACGTCCTGGACGGGATCGCGTGCTCGAGTTGAACCGCACGCGCGTGAGACGCAGACCGCACGTGAAACGCACCCCACACGTGAGGCGCTATTCCTGCGTGTGAAGCACATGCCTGTGCGTGATGCGCACTCTAGTGGCCTTTCCCTGCGCGTGTCAGCGTGTCCGACACGATACTTGCACGTGTCCTATGCCCCCTGGCCTAATTTTGGCTGTAGAACCTGATTTTGAGGTCTATTTTAGTTCATTTTTCCTCTGTAGAGGACTTTTATGGCATTAAGTATTCAAATAAGGCTATTTTTTAATTTGGACCTATTTTTGATGCCTAATTCAGCATTTGGGAACTCCGGAAAGCTTTTCAAGCTTAAAGTATCTTTTGGACCACCATTAAAGTATACCTAGTATATATATGGAGTTTGTTTGACATGATTGTGGTATTTATTCTAGTTTTTGGGCACTAAAGATAGCCTTCTAGACTACAAACAACCCTTGTGCCACTTATTAAGTATGTTTGGTCAATTATTTGTCATTTCAAGGTTTTTCAGGCATAAAGTAACCACTAAATGACTCTAAAGAGGTCTAAGATATCCCTATTGTATTGGGTGTAGGGGTGAGCACATGATTAAGTTTCTTTGTACATTCAGAATGACACCCAATATAGTTGTTAACTCTTACAGATTTCAGACACCTATTAATTGCACACTTTGATGTAATCTTTTGGATATAAAGTATTTTCCTAAACAAATTTTTGGGGCTAAGACATGTTTATTTGTGTTTCAACATATATGGGCATGACTACTTAGTATAATGTGCATGATATATTTTGTTCAACAAATTATTTGAAGTTTAAGACCTTAAATGTATGATGATTGCTTGTATAAAACTGAATTTTGTTTTTAAAATTCATGAATTGCATTATCGTTGTATTTTCCAATGCATGTTTTAAATTATGTTCATTTAATTTAATATTACGTGGAGGACGAGATTAGTGGGCTTAAAATGCATGTAAAATTTTGGATAATGCCCATAAGGATTTTGTAATATGTTATAATGTTCATTGATGCATGTTTATTTAAACAATCAATAATTCCTTGGGGTATGGAATTTCAGGCAACTCCCTATTTGGAACCAACCAGATTGAAATGGTCGTGTTAGTCACCAAAGTAGCTTCGATCAGGAAAATTTAGGTGGCGTTCAAATGTGCATGATTATTTCCTATATATATTGAAAATGAAGTGCCATAAGGTTTTGCATTTGATTGTTACGAGGGCGGTGATTAAGCCCAAAAGTGGGTAATCATCTTATACAATTCAAACGGAGCAGGAAGATTGGTGTGACATTACAGACTAGAGGAGTTTAGGCCCAAAAGTTTAAAGTTTTCGAAATTTGTAGTGTTCATGATCAGCAAATATGAATTCATTGGGATAATGGTCAATATAAAATTGATGTTACAGTTTAGGTTTGAATCTCTCTATGTGTACTTTAACCAATCTATAATTAACTTAAAGTACATAAAAGAAAAATGATAAAGTATAAATATTTTACCTCTATGTGGGTTAAAAGGAGAATGAACTACAGTATTGAAGTATAAAAATCTCATAAGGTGATGAGTGACTAATCCTGATATGTTTTTTAGGCATCTAGAGATGATGTTTCATATTATTCATTGTGAATTAATCCTAAAACACTGATTCACATATGTAATATCTTTGAGAAATTCATCAGAATCTAAAATATGACAGATTGAGAGAAATCATTGGTAAGGAAATATAGATTAAATGATAATACCCGCACAAGTTTATTAGATTTAAATCTGGTAAGGGGATCATTTCTTTATCAATTTGTTAATGCGTCATATTATTATAATTCATGGTTTGTAAAGTGGAAATACATTGACATTAAAATATAGTCTTTTAAGAATGAATTTAAAATAAAGTAATTTTGAAATGTAAAATTTCAATCTAAAGATTTGGTTGATAGCATTAAGTAAATAAAATTTAAAGACTTCAAAGAAATTTCTCTCTACAAATACTAATACAATGACCTATATAGATATTTGTAAATTTTTTTTCTCATTCATGAGGTATAAAGGTGTTTCATTAATTTAGATATATATAGATATCAGAAAGCCTTGAATTGGTTTAAGAACTATAAAGTTAAAGTTAGTAATTTATTCAGTAAAAGAATCTAAGTTGTGAGATATGACATAAAGTAAATATTATTCGGGTCATAATTAAAGTGATTTACTTAGTATCTTTAAGATTATGAGATAGTTAAAATACTATTCAATGCAGTCATTTAAGAACATAATGAACAATTGAAAGGGAAGACCATGTTACCTAAAGTCATGAACAATTATTCATTTATGTTAGAATTCCTATAAG
Organism: Tetracentron sinense; assembly: GCA_015143295.1. Classification (NCBI taxonomy): domain Eukaryota; kingdom Viridiplantae; phylum Streptophyta; class Magnoliopsida; order Trochodendrales; family Trochodendraceae; genus Tetracentron; species Tetracentron sinense. The sequence goes on from CM026563.1 coordinate 40,724,193, forward strand.
GAAATGCTCTAAAAACTATATTGTATATTTCAAATTAAGTTCCTCATAAGGCAATATTCAAGACACCATTAAGTTTTGAAAACGAAACTAAGTTGCTTATTTATTAGACATTCAAAGAAATTAAGGAATATATATATCATCTAGTCTCTTTCGTAGCACTCACATTATTGAGATTAAAATATGAAATGTTAAAAATGGCGATAACAGTGGGAATATAAAGTCTCTACCTATTAAGTTTAAGGATAGACATATTTCAGTCTATCAATTGGCTTAAAGAAGTGATGTTGTGTCACACCTAAAGTCCCTTATTTTAATATAGTTGATGGTCATCATATGGAGGTTTGAGGTGCTATTATATCCTATTAGGTCTATTTTGTTTCGCCTGAAGTTAAGACAAGTTTGAGGAGGTCTTAAAGAGAGGAGATACAAATCTAATGATCTTGTACATTACCTCAAAAGTTAGTACTTGATTTCGAGAATAAGGATGATATATTACTTTTCATCAGGATAGGGGAAGTATTATGTTGATTATAGCATAAAATCCATGAAGTAAAGTAATATTTTAAACTTAATAGAGTTATATCTGATAAACATTAGAAGAATGTTCCTATTCAATGTTCTTCATAAGAAGGTGCATATAAAATGATAAAAGATTCTTAGAAAGAAGATAATGAGTATTAAGTGTGTAAGCTTAGGAAGTTTGCATAAGGTTTTGAGTAGACAATCAAGTGAATACTTCTTTTGATTTTAGAGTGAACATTATAATTGAGTACATGCATCAATATTAAGGTCAATGGGAGAAAATATATTTTGATTACATATCATAAAATTGTGACATTAAGGATTTAGAGAGGTGTCATTTAGGTTCACCATTATAAATCTCTATTCGTTGGTCTCATGACCTCTTGGAATTATCACAGAAAAACTTTCATTGAGAAAGTTCTAAAGATGATTGATATTTCATATTAAACTTCTAAAGAGAAATCTGTATTATGAACTACATGTTGACTTGTCAGAGTGCCCTAAGGCTATTGTGCTATAAAGTTTCATTGTTGCACTTCGATTGAAGAGTCTTATGTATAAACAGGTCTTCACTCGTTCAAATATATCTCATGCAATTAAATAAAGTTCTCATTTTAGTTGTGATATATTTGAGTGTTAGGCCATTAAGATAGTTATAGAGTAATTGCAGAAAATTAAAGAATATTGGCTCACATATACAATGGTACTAATACCCATCAGGTTATCGGGTATTCAGGTTCAGATTGTGTTGGACGTCTGAACATCAAGTAGTCGACATTGGGTTTTATTCCTATTGGCTGTGATTGGTAGAGGCTGAAAGTAGAGGTTAACTGTGAGTAGGGCTAGCATTCCTCGAAGTTTTTTTGATAAAAAATGCTAATTTTGGTCAATTAAAGAGGAAAACATGACCTTTTACTTGCAACTGATTGTGTCTACACGAGTTTGAAGTCCATGTGTCCGAGAACCTGTACATGGGTTGATCTCTTGTATAATAGTTGGTTAATATTGTTCTTAGGCTCTTAGATGAACATAAACCATATCATTTTGTTTTTGAGCTCTTGGATAACCTTGGAAAAAATAAGTAACCTGAATTATCCATAACCTGAATTTAGGGAGATGATCTTGGTGGTCTAAGTGTTGAGCAATGAATCAGGAAACTCATCTAACCATCATGCTAGATTCTGTATGGGACAGTTCATGAGTATATTTGCTTGGATCTTCTCATTCTTCGTCAACAGGAAACCTCTTGACATGGCTTTGTCTTGAGCATGGGCGACATGGCTTTTTCTTGAGCATGGGCTTATTTGTCCCTTAGCAATGTAAGCTTGAAGTTATGGCGTAGTTTAAGAATTGAGTTTAAGCTACTCTTTGCAGACTTTGAATTTCTCCTCCTTCTATCTTTTTATGGTTTATTATAGTAATTGTGTTAGAAGGGCTTTGCTTGTTTTGCTATAGTTTTGGTTCATGTCCCGGTGAACTTTAGTTTTGTAGCCACTCTTTTCACACACATATATATTTGATTTATGGATTTAAAAAAATTGATTTTAAATATGAGGGGGAGCTTTTGTCGTGGTAAAATCGGTGACAATCTTATAATTAAGGAGAGAAACATTTTTGCAAAATTGTCACTATCAGTCTCAATAATTGCAGATTGTCACTATCTGCACATTAGAAAGGGAACTCCGCTCAAATGCCTTGAAGCAGAGCTCCGCCTCATATTTAAACTCTTAAGAATTACGCTTTTGAGGTTTTATTTATCAACTTGGCAAATGTACTTTCATTTGTGGAGCATAAGATTGTCCGACTAGGTTGATAAATCCTTGTATGATCCATCTCCCAATTATTACCCAATTTAGAGAATCCAATAGCGAGAATAGGCTACTTTTACTTCAATTTTATATAAAAAGGAGGAGTGTTAGCCCTACTCTTAGGTCTTTCCTACTCTCAACATGAACCAATCACTTGTCCAATATTACAGTTAAAATATACACTTTTTCAGTGATTGCAATGCTTTAACAGAGAATTTGGACAGGTTGTTGGTTCATGTTGAGAGTAGGAAAGACCTGAGAGTAGGGCTAGCACTCTAGAAAAAATGTGAACTGCAAGAAAAATAGGTATCAAACCGAGCTGCAAATGATCCATCTAAATTCCGAGTGGGTTGGTATAGACACCCGAAGGGACTAGTCCTTGCCTCGAAGGGTTTGGGTCTTGGTTATTACCCAACTTATTTTCTTGAATGTGCAAATCATAGCATGCGGTATTTGATGTGATTGCTAAAAGATTCACATGATCTCTTATACCCTAAAATTCTAGCTTATGTTCTTTTTTCATGTATGGAAATGTTAAGTCATTGTAGTTTAAACGAAATTTGAATGATTACATTGATTGTTGGAGTTTAAAAGGGTGTAACCCTTTGAATTTTTCTAGGTCCCACGGTATAGTAGTTGATTGCTTGATTTGTCATGGTGTATTTTATGTCTTCATGCCTCAAAAGATCTTCATTTCAAAAATCAAGAATAATTTATCAGCAATTTCAGAATTGCACTTTGAAAGAAAATGATTAAACTAATTTTTTTTTAAAGCAATTGAAAGTCATAGCAACGAAGTTCCATGTCAAAGAACAACAAAATTCAAAGTCCAAGTCTCGAGAATTACAAAAAACAATAATGTAAAATGACATAAGACTTACAAAGGCATTGGACTTGGATATTCCGGGACTTGCAAAAGTATGACCATTTATGTTTTGGTAAAATTGGACAGCCTTATAGGCATTTTGTATCTGCATTTTGATTGGTTTCCTTGAACTCAAATTCTTAAATGCGTGCATCATTGTCCGATTTCATGGTGTAGGTATCTATAACTCCTGAGGTGACATCACGAGGTGTCAACCGCACAGTAATGAGTCAATTTATCACTATGTATAGCTAATCTCACTTGGGTAAATGAAAGCCAGCTTATGATGGCAGAAAAAGTCTTTATACAGCAGAGCCATTGCCCTTTCCTTCGAAAGATTTTGTCACTGAAGGGAGTTAAAAGGCTCAGATTAATTTTTTAATACTTTTTCTAAAAACCATGGTTATATGCTTTAACCCTAAGGTTAGTGAATATTAATGGCAATTAAAGGGAGTTAAAAGGGGACACACGTTAATTTTTTAATATTTTTCTATAAAAACCATGGTTAGATGCTGTATCCAAAGGTTAGTGATTCTTAAGCACATTTAAAGGAAGTTAAAAGGGGACACATTAATTTTTTTAAAAAAAAACAAGGTAAGATGGAGGTGAAGGGTAGGTCCAATCTTTTTCTAAACACTATTTCCTCTAGCTTTTGTTCTAAGAAAACTCTTGAGATATTGAGAGTAACATGGAGAAAAAGTGAGCAGTACCACTTGGGTTTGGTCTTTACTCTCATTTCCTAATGTCTTTTATCATATGTACCTAATTCTCGTGATTTAGTTTTCGAAGTAGATTAGTGATGTAGAGAATCAAACCCCTTTATGTTTTGAGAAGACCGTGGCTTGTCTTTCATCCATATAGGTTAAAACCACTAAGAAAGCTCTCTCACCTCCACACTTCCAAGGAAAAAAGACTTACATAAACCATTTCATTTGATTAATTAATTACATTAGGTTACTTATTCTAATGCGAGGTGTGCTAATCACTGCCCTTAATGGGAAATACTTAACTTACCGCCCTAGTAGACTACCTATTCTAATGTACAGTCTTCATTGGTCAATGCCCCTTTTTTACCACACATCAATTGTAGTTAAATATTCACTCACTCCTATAGTTAAGCAATCTAAGCTTGGTTTCTTAAAATTAAAAAAAACTGAAATATTTATTTTAAATTTCTTAAGCTTAAGCATAGTTTAAGGAGTGTTAAAAGGGATACATGGCCATTGCATTAGATTACCTATTTTAATGCGGGGTGTGCTAATCACTGCCCTTAATAAGAAATACTTAACTTACCGCCCCAGTAGACAACCTATTCTAATGTATAGTCTTCATAGGTCAATGCCCTTTTTTTACCACACATCAACTGTAGTTAAAGATTCACTCACTCCTATAGTTAAGCAATCTAAGCTTGGTTTTTTAAAATAAAAAAAACCAAAATATTTATTTTAATTTTCTTAAGCTTAACCATAGTTTAAAGAGTGTTAAAAGGGACACATGACCATGGCATTAGATTACCTATTCTAATGCGGGGTATGCTAATCACTGCCCTTAATGGGAAATACAAACTTACTGCCCCAGTAGACTACCTATTCTAATGTACAGTCTTCATTGGTTAATGCCCCTTTTTTACCACACATCAACTATAGTTAAAGATTCACTCATTCCTATAGTTAAGCAATCTAAGCTTGGTTTTTTAAAATCAAAAAAACCAAAATATTTATTTAATTTTCTTAAGCTTAACCACAGTTTAAGGAGTGTTAAAAGGGACACATGACCATTGCATTAGATTATTACCTATTCTAATGTGGGGTGTGCTAATCACTACCCTTAATGGGAAATACATAACTTACCACCCCAGTAGACTACCTATTCTAATGTACAGTCTTCATTGGTCAATGCCCATTTTTTACCACACATCAACTGTAGTTAAAGATTCACTCACTCCTATAGTTAAGCAATCTAAGCTTGGTTTTTAAAAATAAAAAAAATCGAATTTTTTTTTTGTAATTTTCTTAAGCTTAACCATAGTTTAAGGAGTGTTAAAAGGGACACATGACCATTGCATTAGATTACCTATTCTAATGCAGGTTGTGCTAATCACTGCCCTTAATGGGAAATACTTAACTTACCGCCCAGTAGACTACCTATTCTTATGTACAGTCTTTATTGGTCAATGCCCCTTTTTTACCACACATCAACTGTAGTTAAAGATTCACTCACTCCTATAGTTAAGCAATCTAAGCTTGGTTTTTAAAAATCAAAAAAACCAAAATATTTATTTTAATTTTCTTAAGCTTAACCATAGTTTAAGGAGTGTTAAAAGAGACACATGGCCATTGCATTAGATTACCTATTCTAATGCGGGGTGTGCTAATCACTGCCCTTAATGGAAAATACATAACTTACCGCCCCAGTAGACTACCTATTCTAATGTAAAATCTTTATTGGTCAATACCCCTTTTTTACCACACATCAACTGTAGTTAAAGATTCACTCACTCATATAGTTAAGCAATCTAAGCTTGGTTTTTAAAAATTAAAAAAATCGAAATATTTATTTTAATTTTCTGAAGCTTAACCCTAAATTACAGAGAGAAATTACAACACCCAAAAAAAAAATTACAAAATCAGAACAGCCCCAAAACAAAATTATGGACAATACCCTAAATTTGTAAAAAGACGGAGAGAGAGTACATGCATGCATGCATTACAGAGAGAGATTACAAAGAGTGAGATTACTGTGAGGTGGAGCTGCATAGAGATGGCCGGAGGTGGTGGAGCAGTTGTGGAGGTGGTGGAGCTGCACAAAGGTGGCTAGAGCTGCATAGAGAGAGGGATTGAGAGAGATTAGAGAGAGAGAGAGAGAGAGAAAGAACCAGGGAGAGAGAGAAACCTTACCGTTGAGGGTGGTGGATCCATTGAGGGTGGTGGAGATGCACAGAGGTGGCCGTAGGTGGTCAAGCTGCATAGAGAGAGAATTTGAGAGAGATTACAGAGAGAGAGAGAAAGAACCAGGGAGAGAGAGACCTTACCGTTGAGGGTGGTCGAGCCGTTGAGGGTGGTGGCTACCGTGACGGAGGTGGTGGATATGGCCGGAGGTGGTCGAGGTGGCCGAAGAATACGAGACCAGGAGAAGGGAACAGGGGAGAGGGGAGAGGGGAGAGAAGAAGAAAATCGCGCAAGGAAAAGAGAAATGAGGAGAAACCATCGGGGCCTAAATAAAGGGATTCACCAGCAGTTTTTAAATCACCGCCGTAATATATAAATAATCTTCGGCGGCAATTACAAAACCTGTCGTTGATATAGTGCCGGGAATGGTTTGGCGGGAAACCAAAAGTGATGGTGGGAAATATTTCAACGACGGTTTCGTAAAAAACCGTCGTACAAATGTAATTTTAACGACAGTTATTTAAAAACCGTTGTTAATTTAGTGCCGAAAACAAAAATCTACGATGGTATTATAATACCGCCGTCCTAGATACTATTAAGCTGCGGTTTTCTTGAACAGCCGCTAAAGGGCAGCAGTTTTGTAGTGGCGGTTTTCTTGACACCCTCCATTACCCAGGGGAAAAAAAAAAAAGCCCCACAATTTATATCTATTACAGAATAACCGCATTTTTTTCACGAGTATGTTAAATTATGTCCTTCTCTTATTGGAGGGAAGCCACTCAACGACAACCAATTTAGGGGGTTGGTTGCAATAATCAGCTATGATAAAGAATACCATCTCTTTTAAGCTTTAATTTGGGGGACTGTAGAGTCTTCAACATGAACAGTTATGAATAGTGTTGGTTGTACTAAGTTCAGTAAATACCTTTTGTTTTAGAGAAATTGGGGAAGAGCATTAAATGAATGTCCCAGCTCTAACTGGTGACCACACTGTATAGAGATAAGCCAAGGTAAGTGAGTAAAGCCTTAGATTTACGGTGCAATCATTCTTGTCGTTACCCATTTCACTGGAAATACCAATCACCCAAATTGTCTCTACACCTTTGCCCCTTAATTTCATTCCCTATGCCTACACTGTCCTGTACCCATCATACACCTTTATCTTTTCTTTACTATTATAATGCGAAAGGCAGGTGTAGCCTATTTTTCCAAAATTTCCAAACTACCCTTATACCCTTATATAAAACAAAACTTTGATTTAATGTTTTACTTTAATTCCCAAACTACCCCTTGCTCATCCATTTATTTAAATAATAGAATCACGGCCAATCACGATTAAACTCGGGGAGAGTTCAATCACACATGTGGGTTAACACGTGTCCTTTTTAACTCTTATTAACTATGGTTAACTCCTTCCCCTCGCTCTCGCGTGCATTGCACGTGCCACTCGCTAGTATTCATAAAAGAAAGGTCAAGCCAGATCAGATCCCATCCATGTACTCATACACACCTCCCACTATGCCTGACCCTCAAATGAGGGTGCCTAGCTAGGCTCTCCAAAGCCCGGCCCTCCTAGGGCTCTATGACCGGTCAGGGCCAACAATGCAAGATCCTCTTACCCTAGGTCCGGGCCAGGGCCCAATCTTGCGCTGCTGAACCCAGCCTTCCATTACCTCTTACATATTATAGGGGGTATAGTGGTAATCTCACCAACCATAGTTAATAAATCCGTGTATTATTCGAGAATTATAAGCGAATAATATGTATAATTCGTCTGTAGTATTTAGAGATACCTAAACATTTGAATTTTGTGTAAGGCAAATCGTTCACGATTTGTTCGCAAATCAATACGTATAAGATAAAAATATATATAAATCCCATAAGGTAAGTCCCTAAACCATATTTCTTCTTTTTCACATGTGTACGTAGCTCATTTCTTTTGATTTCTTTCTCTCTCTTAATCCCTGACCTTAAGTCTCTATCTCATCGGCTACAACGTCACTAAAAGTTGTCAACCTGGTGTCCTGAGGCACTCACTGCCACCACTAATTCCCCTCATTTTTTCTTGATATCATTCACTCCCTAAATCTCTCACCGTAACTATTTCATAGTCGTCACTCATCACAATGACACTGCCAGTAGTACTATATAACTTTATCAACGCCAGCAACCACCACTTGCCAATCTCCCTTCCAAGTGCGACTCTCTATCTCTCTCTCTCACACACACACAATCTTCGACTACACTTATTCATTTTTTTCTCTTTTTATGCATTATGTGCTTAGAGATTTAACGACTTCTCTTATAAATTATATATGTTTAGTCAATTTTTTTTTAAAATTATTAAGTGTTTGCCTAATTATTATTATACCACACTTTTGACGCTCTGTGTGCTGAATTTTTAAACGAACTATTGAATAACTATTTAGAATTATACTCGAATAATCCACGTACCGATATTTTACCGTACGTCGAATTACTATGTCACCAGTACCTCCTCTTATATGAAGCCCTAAACCTAGCCCTAACTTAACTCTAATTGAATCTCTCAACTCAAATTGTTTTTCACTCTCACTTACTCTATCACACATCTTCTTAATTTCTAGTCTATCTCTCCCAATTCTCTGACCTCTCTCAAGAGTCTCGACTCCCATCTCTCTTTTAACTCGCTTATCTATTTGTTTATGTTGCATTGTCGATCCCAAGCTTGGATAAAGGGGGTGGTTTCAATTTTTACATAAGGTTGCCAGTCGTTGTAGAAAAAACCCATTAAATAATATTACAAAAATAATTTCACTCTTCTTTTCTGTCCTTGTCCTAGCACTTGAGGGCTGGGCTGGATTAGGGCCTGCCCTTATAAGTGAGGACAAGGCTAGGGCAGACCTTGCCGGGCCCGGGCCTTTAACAGCCCTATCCCTCCTCTCTCTCTCTTACACACACATTGGAGTCAAAAGGGGGACACGTAGCAAGAAAAAAAAAAAGAAGCCAAGACGCCCCTTCTCGTATCACCGACGGAGATGATTATTTTCCCCGCTGGAATATACCTTTAGCTAGTTTCAGATTAGTATACATATAAATACTAATAATAACTAGTTATATGATCGAGCCTAAACCTAGCTCGGCTGGTTAAGCTGGTTGACGGATCGGATTAGAAATTGCTATCCCAAGTGACCCATCAAGTGAACAAGGTGGATCCTACCACCCTCTCGGGACTAGATCCCACAGCTAACAAATAATAACCTACTATGTGATCCAGTGAACAAGACACTGAATGAAGCCATACATTTCTACACTGGATCATTCCTATTCTCAAGGGACGGCAAGGAATAGAGTAAGGCCACGTTTCATTTCCTCCATGTGTGGGTGCCTGCGGGCTGGGTTCAGGTCTGGACAGCCCATTTATTAATCAGGCCTAGTTAGACTGGGCTCGGGCCAGCCCTACTAAGAATCAAATAGGAATTGGGCCTTATTGGTCTGGAAACCTAATAGAAGCCTATTCTAATGGCCCATGCCTAAGCCTCTAAGCCCAAGCCTGCACAACTAAGTAATTGGGCCGGGGCCTAGAGAGGTCTGTGGCCCAGACGGACCCATTAACACCGTTACCTCCATGAACGTATGAGAACTTGCACATTTCACACCCTTCAAACCTCTTTTCTTGTTAGAATAACATAATAAACAAACAATAGAAAACAAAAATATTGATTTAGTCCATTTGGAATTTTGTAATTACAGAGGCAGAGATGTTTGGAAATCTCAAAACAAGTAGTGCTATCGAGAGTTTATGGCTTTAAGGTCTCCAAGGACATGGAAACTCAAAGAGCTCACAGACACACTCGTGCTATCTTGGAAACACAAAAGGATAGAAGCATGGAGTCTATGGCTTTATTGATTTGTTCTTTTAGAATGCGGTTTTCTTTTACTTTTTCTTTTTATATAACAGATCTCTATGGTCTCTTAGAGTCATATCCAGCTGAGATTATTATTTAAGGGATTCATTGAAATGGTACGATGTGTTTGATATTGGTAAGAGAACCGGTGTTTTTAGCGGCGATTTTCTATAGGGTACCCTACAAGTATAAATGCACCCCACCCCACCCCACCCAGGGTGGAGCCGGGGGCATGGCCACCACAAATTTTTTGAAAACCTTCTCTAAGATAGTGTTGATGTTTGATAAAAAAAAAAATTTAAATAGCCTTTTTTTATATACAGGTGGCACCCCCAACTCGTTTAAAAAGGAAAAAAGCTAAGGGCAAAGTGCCCTAACACATCACAACCACTGTTTTCATAACTGGACCAGGCATCGAACCGGTAGAGTGGCCCGTTCCTGTTCCACCGGTCGATTGGTTTAACCGGTCCTATTAGACCGTGTACTTTTTGTGAAAAAATTATTTTTTTTTTTTTTTTTTCCATTTTTCTACAGTTTTGACTGATTCTAACCAGTTCCCAACCGGTTTTACCACCAGTTCTGGCCGGTTCTTAAAGAGTTTTGGTTTTAGGGGTTTTGGAAACTGGTGAGGGGAGTAGTTCCCAGTTTTTTAGGTTCGACCGGCCAGTCCGGTCCAGTTTTGATAACAGTGGTTGTGAGCACAGATTTCGTTACTTACCGGATTGAGAGTGATTTTAGAGTCATCACCTATTTATTCAGAAGGGATAGGTCCCACGGGTATGGATAAGGTCTTGGTCTGCATTAGAGTACTTGGTAAGAGGTTCGGTTAAGTCTCAGGGAAGGTGTTAGGCACCATAGGATCCCTATTTTACAATGGTTGCCTACTCTATAGGAATAAGCCAAATTAATATCAGTATAAATTATTCAAATGACTTAGTCTTTAGGTTATACTAATCCAAGAAGGGAAAAGCTAACTAAGGTCGAACTCGGGTTGGATTGCCTACGTACTCACATGGGATGAGATCAGACCGACTCAGGGTCTGCTCTGAAATGAAGAAAAGATAGGGAGTGAGTGTCGGAGCAGATAAGAATGAGAGAAAATTTTTAGAAGGCATGCATAAGACCTAACATAGTATAGTTGATATGGAGGAATGCCCCTTGTCTGGACATTTATGATGACATGCATAAGAGAGGGTGTTTTTGATTTTTTTTATTAGCATGCTTGAACATGGTATGACATGACATATGTGGTCTCGTAGGGTAGGCAAATAGAGATCCGTTCTACTAACTTGAGTTGTTGGTGCCCAAGGCCTACTGGGCCAAAGTTGAAACGGGTTAATGGGCTAACCCATTGCAACTTAGGATTTGAACCTCACATGTGTCTTAGAGAGAGGGTCGAGTGTTTTATTAACAAACAACAAACATGACCCAAACATGCCCCTAGATGGATGGTCATCCTGGTAAGGGTGCCCTGATGCTCATCCATAGATGAGGCAGGTATAGAATGCAAGTTGGATAGGGTTAGAGATGTCCCTCCTGATAGGCTGCTTGAAGGCTATACCTCCGCCTAGCTATATGCTTATGCTGGGTTAATGCAGGTGTTTCTAAGGTGATTGGGGTTCACTTGACATCGTATATGTAACTCTCCGACATAGAACATGCCTGAAAATAGACGATTGGTGTAAACGGGAGCGTTCCGAATCCTTCCCTGAAGATAATCATCCAACATGTGTAATTTAGCTGACCTCCACGATCGGTAAGCCTCTGTCATTGATGATAATCATTCAACAATCATAAGTGTAATGGGCCGAGCTACTGGGTTTTAAGCAGGGTTATTAATCCAAATGAAATGCAAATGAAAATGCAAAAATATAAAACATACAAAGACATAAAAGAGATTTATCTTTTAATTGGCATAAAGAAATTACAAGTTAATTTTCTTTTGAATTTCTAACTTAATTGACTTAGACTTAGGTTTTGGGTTAAATCTAGCTTTTGCTTCCCTAGCAGAGTCGCCAAGCACTGAGCAAGGAAATTTATTGCATTTCCTTCCGGGTCGAGCCCTACAGAGGAACGACGCTAAACGCCAATGATAAGAGTCGCCACCTATTTAATTAAGGGAAAATAGGATCCTAAATATATAATAGATAAGGCATAAGGTCCAAAATGAGATTCTAGGTAAGTGATTCTTTTAAGCCTTGGGGAATGTGTTAGGCATCCTAGAGCCCCCATTCGGAGATGGTAACCTACTCCCTATATCTAAGCCAATTAAAGAAGAAATTCAAATGAAACTTAAGTATGTTGTTTAATTATACTAATTAAGCAAATAAAAGAAGATTAAGGGGAAAAGGGAAACTAATTATAGGTGAGCTGGACCCGTTAGGGCTGCCTACTTACCCGACTTGGCGGGATCAAGCCATAGTAGTTCTTACAAGCAAGCATGTTAAGTTGATTGATGTTTTGGGTATTTTGGTTATATTTGAATGTTTTTGAGATTTTATTATGTTTTTGGTATTTTGATATTTTATCATGTTTTTTTAAAAAATTATTTTCATATAGGTAGGGTTTTGGCAAACTTAACTAAAGTCAAATTTAACCTAAAAGAATTTTAAGGAGATGTTAGGCTAAAATATCGTATGTAGGACATAAAGAGGGATATTTGTATTATGAATATAGATGGCCTATTGCCAACACCTATTTTGTTGGATTGGTGTTGATAATAAATCAAATACAATTGTCTTAGTATGAGACATTTTGGACAATATCCTCTTTTAAATCCTTAAACCATCTTTTACCCATTCAAAATAAAATATGAAGAATAAGAAGAAAAGAAAGAAGAGACAAGTAAAGAAATTGAAAACTCATCCTCTCCCTTTTAAGATGGTTCATCTACACCATTATAAATGTTGTAATGTCGCTCTAATGAAGGTTAGAAAGGGGATGAGCTTTCACAAAGAAGTCTAGAAGGAAGACTACCCAAAAAAAGAGACAAAACGAAAATAGAGGTATAACTTTAGCTCACTCTCTATAGGCCTATCTATATCCACACTTGTCGGTACATAAAAAGAAAAAATATGTACATAAAATGGAAAAGAAAAAAAAATATCTTCTTGCTTTTGATATGGGGTCCCTCTATACCATTAGATTGGTGTAGAGAGGTCCAACTATGCTTGAGAAATGAGAGACCAAAAAGAGAGAACCAAATAAAAATGAGATTAAAAAAAATATATATATATATGATAAAAGAAGGAGTGCCTACTCCTCCAAAAATTCTTCTCCAATGCTCCAAGATGTAGGGTTTTGTTTAGAATCCACAAAGGAGGAGAGTTAATGAAGAACTCTAAGCTTTTAATCTTAGAATTCTCTAAAAACTCCAAACTTTAGTTTCTTCCCACTTCTTCAAACTCAAGAGAAACACAAGTGGATGAGAGTCTTCTAGGGGTCATGAGGGATGGTCTCTAAGGGGCTAAGAGATTGGTATTTATAAGAAGACTAAGAGGTTGAGTTGTATCTTTTACATGAGGGATAAAAAGAGTTAGTGGATAAAGAGTTGAGTGTTGTAAGGTAAGTTGATAGGTAATTGAGTGTTGTAAGAGGTATAAGAGAGTTGATGGGTTGAGTGTTGTAAGGGGTGTAAAAAGTGTAAGAGAGTTGGTGGGTTGAGTGAACTATGAGTTATATGGGCATGAGTTGTAGGATATAGGCTAGGTGGATATGGATATGTGGACTAGATCTTATAGATCATGGGTTATTAGTAGATGGGTCATGAGTTATGGTTATTGGACTTTGACTATGACATTTGAGCTTAGCTATGGTAAATAGGCTTTGGCTTAGGCAATTGGGTAATTGAGCTTGACTATTTGGGTTGGGAGTAATGAAATTTGGTAATTGGACTTGATTGAGTTATTTAGGTATAAGTTTGGCCAAATGGGCTTGGGCTTTGAGTAAACCTTAGAGCCTTTGAAGAAGCGGGAAGAGGGACATGGGGTGTAAAAATGGGGTGCTTACAGGAATAGTAGTAGAATATTTTGAGAATTCTCTCTCACTTAATGGATCTTTTTTTTTTCATTTAATGGATCTTGTAGGCCTAAATGGGTGCAAATTTTGGTGCTTACAATAATTTTCACAGTCTTAAAGGTACATAAACAGTTATGCTCCATAATAATTAATCACCCCTTGGCGAGATTATGAAATTTCCAACTATTTCCATAATCGGTTATTATATATAGGCTTTGTTTGTTTGCATGTAAATGGTTTCATAATGTAAATCACTTACGAAGAGCAATAATTGCTTATGATGAGTAGAACCAAAGTACCAAACACTATTATTAGGTTTAATCCAAATATAAGTGATTAAGCCCTAATTTAGCGAATTTAGCGAATTCTGTAGCCAGAATAGGCTACTTTTACTTCAGTTTCATAAAAAGAATGTGAACTGCGAAAAAAAAAAAAGGGATTGAGCGGCAAATGATCCATGTAACAAGCCCCACAATTTATATCTATATTAGAATCTGCGCTTTTTTTTTTTCATATGTTAGATTATGGATCCTTCTCTTACTGGAGGGAAGCCACTCAACAACCACCAATTTAGGGGGGGTGGTTGCAATAATCAGCTATAATAAAGAATCCCATCTCTGTTAGGCTTTGGAGGACTGTGGAGTCCTCAACATGAACAGTTATGAATAGTGTTGGTTGTACAAAGTATCAGTAATTCTTTAAATACCTTTTGTTTTAGAGAAATTGGGGAAGAGCATTGAATGAATGTCCCAACTCTAACTGGTGACCACACTGTATAGAGATGAGCCAAGGTAAGTGAGTAAAGCCTAGATTTATGGTGCAATCATTCTTGTAGTTACCCATTTCACTGGAAATACCAATCACCCAAATTGTCTTCATAGCTTTGCCCTTTAATTTCATTCCCTTTGCCTACACTGTCCTATACACATCTCACACTTTTATTCATAAAAGAGTGTCCAAAACTAGAATATAACATCTGATCCCATTCATGTACTCATACATACTTCCCACTATACCTATCAAAATGACCCTCAAATGAGGGTGCCTAGCTAGGCCCTCCAAAGCCCTGCCCTCCTAAGGCCGATAACTGGTCAGGTAAAATGCAAGGCCCTTTTACCTAAGGTTCGAGGTAGGGCCTTATCCTGCCCTCCTCAGCCCACAACCTTCCATTACCTTTTATGTATTTTATATAAAGTATATTGTAGATATATGATTATTAATGTATATAATAGGTTTATTATTATAATTAATATTTCAATTACCAAATATACCTTGAAAATGCTTGGATTTAGGGGTATTGTGGTACTCTAGCTCACCAACCATAGTTAGTAAATCCACGTATTATTCGTGAATAATACATATAATTCATCCATATTACTCAAAGATACTGAAAAAGTCATGAATTTTTTAAGGCAAATCGTTCACGGTTTATTCGCAAATTATTCGTGAATAATACATATAAGATTAAAATTTTTTATATATATCTAAATTAGACCCCTAAGAAAGTCTCTAAACCATATTAATTTCTTCTTTCTTGCATGTGCGTACATAGCTCCTTTCTTTTGATTTCTTTCTCTCCCTCAATCCCTAACCTTAAATCCTTATCTCATTATGGCCACAACATCACTAAAAGCCGCCAACCACTGTCCTGAAGCACTCAATGCCACTACTAATCCTCTCATTTTCTCTTTATCTCTCTGTCCCTAAATCTCTAACTTTAACTATTTCAGTCGTCACTCATCACAATGGCACTGCCAGTAGTCGACTGTATAGCCTTATCAATGCAAGAAATTAACCACCACCTTTCATTCTCCCTTCTAAGTGTTACTCTCTCTCTCTCTCTCTCTCACACAGACACAATCTTTAACTACACTTATTCTTTTTTCCACTTTTAATGCATTGTGCTGTTAGAGAAATAACGACTTCTCTTAGAACTTTTATATATACTAGTAAATGTGCACGTGCTTTGCATGTATTACTTTTTTTAAAAAAAATTAAAATATAATTATTTATTATAAAAATAATAATTATATATAAGAGTATTATGACCCTAAAAATTAAAACAAAAACAAAAGAAAAGAAAAAATATCTGTATATAGTTCATGCACCATATCATGCGACCACACCGGTCACAAGACTCCGGAATGTAGCTTAGCCTCTCCATTCTAATATCAACTTGGATTTGATCTCGTCATATTCCTAGACATTATCATGATATACAAGAGAAGAAAATACTCATAAAGGACTGCTCTCACCAAACCCTGTTATCAAATCATTAAAACCAGACACATTTTTATCTTTTTCCTTAATCTCTTCTTGCTTGAACTCTTTGATTCTGCATCTATAATACCGAAATTCCCAAGAAGTTCGTCGTACGGAGCTCTCTATTTTTGGGGCAAGGAGAACACATCATCGCGCCTGATAGAAGAGGAATTTTTAATTCCCAAAACCCTTAAAAGAAATCGTCACCATAAACATGCTTCAATAGGAGGAATATGACTTTCACTTAAGAGTCCTCCAGAGGATATGGAGATTACCTAGCTAGTTAAGAGACGTTTGTGAACAACAAACCTTCTAAACTCACATGTGTATATCTAAAGACTAAATAGAATGGAGTTTTCTCATCACATGTGTATATGTAAATAGAATTCTAATTTAAATAGGATACTGTTAATAAAATTCTAATTTAATTGGGATTCTGTTAAAGAGTAAACTTTCTTAAATTAATTTGCTCATTATTTACATAGAATGTCATTAATGAAATTCATAATGACCATACTATCCCTAAGAACCACTATAAAAATTAGTCCTAAACTTATCTCTTTATTTATTAATATAATGTTTACTTTATCAACAATAAAATAAGGAAGGTTAATTTTGTCTACATAAAGTTTAGGTTACTCCTTATACTTTTATTAGTAGAATGATATATATATATATATAAAAGTATATGTTTAGTCAATTTTTTAACAAGTTATGAGTGTTGGCCCAAATTTTTTTTGTCACACTTTTGACGTTCTTCGTTTTTTTTCGCTGAATTTATAAACGAACTATTGAATGATCGCTATTATGAATTATACTTGAATAATTCATATACCGATTTTTTACTTTACGCCAAATCACTAACTATGTCACAAGCACCTCCTCTTATATAAGCCCTAAACCTAACCCTAACTTAACTTTAATTGAATCTCTGGACTCGCCTTGTTTCTCACATGCTCTCACTCTATCACTCATCTTCTCTATGATCTCTCTCCCAATTCTCTAATCTCTCTCTAGAGTACTCTCGACTCTCATCTCTCTTTAACTCTCTAATCTGTTGTTTATGTTCATTGTCGGTCCCAAGCCGAGGGTAGTTTCAATTTTTCCATTAGGTTGGCAGTCGCTGTAGAAAAACCCATTAAATAATATTACAAAAAATTCCTCACTTTTCTTTTCCGTTCCTGTCCTATGCCTTGAGGGCTGGGCTAGGGCATGCCCTTATAAATGAGGACAAGGGTAGGGCAGACCTTGCCTGGCCCGGGCCTTTGAAAACCCTACCCCCCCCTCCTCTCTCTCTTTCTCTCCCTCTTACACACACATTGGATTAGAGAAAGGATGTAGGGACCTTTTGATGGTAAATTTTGGTGCTATTAGGTACCAAATGAGAGTGATGGGGGTAGCCATCCTGGTCAGTGTTGCAGTAAGATGTTCCCAGTATTTATGCTCTTATGTACTTGTCTTTTTGAAGTCTTTTGCTTCTCTCTCTAAAAGGCCCGAAGAACAAAACAGCTCATGTATAGCTCTTGGTGATCACTTCCCTTGCCGGCTTCACGACTAAACCTTCCTTTCGATCACTTGGCTTTTATTTGGCTTTCCTTCTCTCACTTAATTGATAATTTGCCTCCATTTGGTATTGACTTTATATTTACCTTAGCATATTTTTTTGTTTATAGTTTGAGCTCCACTTGCCAACACCAATGAAAAAAGCCTCTAGGTACTATGCTCCTCTTTTTAAATATACAAGAGATACAGATAGAGATAGAGCGAGAACCATATCCCATGTAGGATGGTTAACAAATCAAAATGCTCTCTCAGGTCAATTAATTACCCCCAACATTAATTGTTGATTATGGAGAGTAATGAATTAATCTCTGATGTCGGATCATAGTGCTTTCTTAGATCGATATTGCGCAAGAGAGACACCCATATCGGATAATTAGCTAGCGGCATTGGCTCCTTTAGTCAATTATCCGAAAACTGTCACTAAAGAAAAAAGATACATAAATCTGTAAGGTATGATTTGCAAATCATAATGATTTCTCCATTGGTCGATATGGAATTAATGATTAACGGATAATAGTGCGTGTCAATCGGGAGATACCCATCAACCTGTACGCGTTTATTCGCAAATCAGAAGTCTTGATTTGATTAATCATCCATATTTCGGATCGATTGATCAATCTATAGCTGAGACATAAAGTGATTAGCAACATAGTAATTGGGCTTAGGTACTAAGTAAATGCACCTCAAGACCCACACTACTATATAAACAAGGATAAACAGCTCATCAGTACAAAATAAAGCTAACCACCCTTGTGTTAATTTTTTTGTTTCAATTTGCAATTTGCAAAAGTAAGTAGAATTGAGTTGAAGCTGGGATGGTGCGTGTAGTGGCTGAGCCAAGCCAAAGAGATGGGTGGGTGGGGACTGGGAGTGACGACAGGAACAGTAAACTGGATGTGCATGTAAGTATGAACAGTAGGGAGTCAGTAGATAAGACAAGGATGATAAGAGAATGGGGTTTGGGGACAGTCTCTCAGCTCGTACTGAGCCGAGCCGACCAGAGCCCGCCCACCGAAGCAAATGCCCGGATGGGGTGAAACTATTTGCTTCCCTAGCAAGAGAAAAAAAAATAGGAGCTTTTTTCATCCATGTAAATTTGTATTCTCTCTCTCTCTCTCTCTCTCTCTCTCTCTTACACAGCAACACAACACATTGTCCCAATGACACAACACACTCTCTTTTGTGTGGTATGGAGACAATCCCCACTCATAATCTTTGGCCATGTCTTTGGCCTTTTTTAAAAAAAATTTAATTTGTTCCTCTATTTTGTTCTACTTTTTTCATTTCTATATCTCTTCTTGGGTTACTGGTGTTTTTTTTTTTTTTCATTTTCATTGCACACGTTCTCCAATAAGGAGCTTGTTCTTTCAAGTCCCAAGATTATTTCATTCTCCCCCATCCCCCTTTGCTTCTCCTTTGTTCTCTCTCTCTCTCTCCCCCCTTTAATTTGTTCTCTCTCTATCTCTCTCTTTTTAGTCCTTTCTCTTTTGTTTAGTCAGACTCACAGGTGATTTGTTTTTTTTTTTATTATTCAATTGGGTTTAGTTTATTACTCCTGATTTGGTATTGGTTTTTTGGTTTACCCTCCACCCCTTTTCTTCTTTCTAATTTGGTAATTGGATTTAGTTTATTAACTCTTTTTTTTTTGGGAAGGTAGAGTTTATTAACTTTATTACTCTTGATTTGGTTTTTTTTTTTGGTTTACCCTCCACCCCTTTTCTTCTTTTTAATTTGGTAATTTTATTCAGTCTCCACCCCTAGATTTGTGCTCTCTCTCTCTCTCTCATACACACACTTTTTGGGTTTTGGTGTTCTCTTTCTCACTTTCTCTATAAGAACCTACCCATTCATCCAACAGTTTTCCCCTCCCACCTTTCCACCATGACAGACCCCTACTCAAATTTCTTCAGTGGATCGATCAACTGCAATCCTCTCCACCAGTTCTCTTTCTCGACTTCTTCTTCCAACCCATCTCCCCATCCTCCTTATGCCTACAACTTGTACTCAAATCATATCAACAACAATTCCTTCATTAACTATCAATCTCCACCTCCCTCTCCTCCTCTCAGGGAAGCTCTTCCTCTCCTCAGATTAAGCCCAACAAGACATGAAGAAAATGATCCCTCATACAGTGCCATGGCAGAGGATAAGAACAAGGCTAAAGATGATCAGAGCTTCTTCTCTAGTAGTACTGCTGATGATGAAACTGTGACTGTAGCACTACATATAGGGCTTCCTAACCCTAGTGCTGCTGATCTGATCTCCAGGCTCTCCTCCTCTACAGAGATGGCAGATAATGAAGGAGTTAGTGTTGTTCCAGGGTACCTCACAAACAGACTCAACAAGGGTCAGTATTGGATCCCTACCCCTTCTCAGATTCTCATTGGTCCTACACAGTTCTCATGTCCTGTTTGCTGCAAGACCTTCAACAGATACAACAACATGCAGGTATGTTTCTTGACATGAACCATGACCCCCCAAAAGCTTTCCTTTGCCTCTCTCTCTCTCTCTCTCCTTTCTGTTTTTTATTTTTTAATTTTGAAGAAAGAGAAAACCTATTTCTTTCCTTTACCTGCACTTCCTTTCTAGCTTGATTACGATCTTTCACTTTTCTTCTAATCTTGACTGATAAATTCAAAAGAGAAGGTATATTGATCATATGGGCTTTCCTTTTTCTGTTTTTTGCATGGTTTGCGGGTCTTGGGGTTTTGAATATATCAAACTGGTCCAACTGAGACTCAGATCAGTACCTTTCTTTATGTGATTGAACTACACAAGCAATGTTCCTTATGCTTTTGGTACTTTGGAGTTTGTGTTCTACACATTGGCAGGCGTGTAAAACTGAAAATTTTCCAGTGCTTCCAGGGCTCAGATGATCTTCATCAAAGAACAGGACTTCTCAATTATTTGGAAACTCCAGTCTGAAACAAACCACCCAATACATGAAAACCCCACACATAGCTAGGATTTCATCTCTATGACTGTGGATGATCAAAACATCTCTAACACCTAGCTTAGTCCTTTAGAACTTTTTCCCTTATTTAAGCACCTATTCTGACTTCTTTTCTGTTATTCTGACCTTTTGGAGAGAGAGAATGTAGTTATCCATACCAATTGAGCGGAACGAAGAAAACCCATTGTTTCATACCATCTCTGAAGCAAATTCACTTATTTTTCAGGCTTATCTAGCTAGTTATAAAATTTTCCATGACTAGGTATATGCTTTGGGGAGGACCTGTTTTAACAAGAAATACTTGTTTTTTAACTACCAAAAGTATATACCCTAATTTGTTTCTGTACTTCAAATAGAATACCCACCCATTACATCTAGAAGATATATAAATGCTATTACTTCTCACATTGAAATCACAATCTCCATATTCTATATTTTTCTTAAATCATGTAATAAGTTCTATGGACTTCAATGCAAAGGAATACTGAACTTGTTTCAGAAATTCTACTTTAATTACTTAGATCTCATTATCTGTTAATCTGCTTTGAATTTTAGGTAAACTGGATATCAATTTTGAAGCTATGGATTAGAGGGATTTTAAAAAATATATATATATATTTTCCTCCTTTTTTTTTTCATTTTTCTGTGTGTATGTTGCTTAATTTTGTAGATGCATATGTGGGGGCATGGATCTCAGTATAGAAAAGGGCCTGAGTCTCTGAGGGGCACCCAACCAACGGCCATGCTTAGGCTCCCTTGCTATTGCTGTGCACCAGGGTGTAGGAACAACATCGATCACCCGAGATCAAAGCCGTTGAAGGATTTCAGGACCCTCCAGACCCATTACAAGAGGAAGCATGGAATCAAGCCCTTCATGTGCAGAAAATGTGGTAAGGCCTTTGCAGTGAGGGGTGATTGGAGGACCCATGAGAAGAACTGTGGGAAGCTGTGGTACTGCATTTGTGGGTCTGATTTTAAGCACAAGAGGTCTCTCAAAGACCATATCAAGGCCTTTGGGCATGGCCATGCAGCGTACGGCATTGACTGTTTTGAAGAAGAGGATGAACCTGCTTCTGATATAGATGAGTCCTCACAATGATCATATGGATGTAAAGGGGTCTTAAAGCTTAGTGAATCATCTTACCTTATGATCTGATATACTCTTATACAGTCATGGCATGAAGTAAAAACAAAGTAAGCATCAAAGTTACTGGAAAGCCATTTTTCTTCTTACTTTTCAGTTTTTTTTTTGTCTTAGTGTCATAGATTCCCAACAAATCAATGTTAGACAACTTCATGCAGATCCATTTTTCTTTCAGCTCTTGTGATGGTTTCCTGATTCTCTTCTTCTTTCAAGCTCTCCTAACTATTTTTCATTCTAGTTTCTTTGGTAAGAAAGCTCTCTTATCTTTTATAAGACTACAAAAGACTATTGCTGCCAAGTTTCACTCAAAGATTTTATTGATAGACTGCAAAACCAAAGGATTTTATTGATGAAGTTGAATGCTCAGGGGAACATACAAAACCAACCAAAAAACATATAAAAGATAAGGGTGTAAAGTAGCTCTTCAAGTTCCCATCTCTTATGAGCCTTCTCTCTCTCTCTCTCTCTATATATATATATATATATAGTACATGCATGGATTTCATGTGGGTGTTCTCAACCTTTTGTCTATGGTAATTCATGTTTTCTTCTCATAATATTGATAATTCAAATTTTTTTTTGGATGGATATAAGAGTTAACCAGTCCACAAATTCATTCAGCAAATCCACAAATGAACAGTGAAGGATATATATAAGCTCCCAGGATAACAAGAGGACCGGGTGAGTATATTTTGTTCCTAAGGGATAGGCTTTTCAACCTGCAGATACTGTACACCAGCTTTTTTGGTGCATGTTATGCCTCTTTTCCTTTGGTTATAGTGAAGGGATGTGCTTGTTGCTGGATGGAACATATGCCATTTGAGATTCACCGTAGCTCGGAAATTCAAATCAAATGATTAGCTTGGAGAGAGAGAGAAAGAGAAGAGAAAAAAACAATTATATAAATATAATTAAAAAATTATGGCAGAGTAATAAATATAAAAGGTTTATGAGCTTGGAGGGGATAGAATGGATCTTGATGGCAGCCTTGTTGAATGTCTAGAGAGAGAGAGAGATCGGTCAAAGGGCTATCGAAACGTCATTTCAAACTACAATACGTCCATCAATGGGGTATGTACTGTAGGGGGCATCATGTCGAATAAGGCTATTAACAGAACTTGGGCTCCGCACTGTTTACAGTTTCAGTCTTTCAGATGTGTCCACGTTTTCTCTCTCTCTCTCTCTCTAAACATTATCTTTGAAGTTTACTTTCTAACGAGGTATGTATGGCAGTCTAACAGTTATTAGTGAAGCACACTGTACATATAAATTCACAAAGTAACAGTAACTTTATTTTTTTCAAAGTTGAGTACGGTGAGGCTACAAGCCAATTAGGATTTGAGAAGTACACCTAAAAACATGTTAAATATGGTGTACTTATCAACCGCCTCAGATTTTCAATGAATGAATGGAACTTAACACCCGATATACATACATACTATTACTGGCACAAGCCAGCCGGTGTAACAGATAAAAATGATTAATTTTCTAATGAGTAGTCACAATAGTATTGGCTGGTGTAAAAAACCCTAGAGACTCCTCCTCATTACCAACCAAGCACATGATGATCATATCCAGGTAACTACTGATCTTGTTTGGTATTGTGCAACGAGACTAGATCAACCCAACAGTCCCAAAAAAAAAAAAACTAAGAACCAAAGATAATGGGTATTTCAGGCTTTTTGTTTGAGAGACTAAACTAACCAAAAGTCCAAAACACACAGACACAGTCTCTCCCTCTCTCACAAACACGCACAAATGCCATTGTCATGTTAACTAACAAATTTAAGGCTCATTGTTATTTGGAAGTTGGAAGTATACGAGTCTATTTTGGGTGTAATTATGAGGCCGAGCGCTCCTACTGAAAAAGTTTTGGTGGTTCGCAAAGAATTTTTTTTCTCTATAACCGTGTTTAGGCTTAAAAGGGGAGCTCCCCAAATTAGTTTCCAAGTAAGCTCCGCCCCTTATTTAAACTCTTCTATTTTACCGTGAAGGATATCCTTCGTAAATACCTAACATACATAACTACAATATGAGGGTATACCATATTTATATACTTATATGCATGCATGTATGCATTAATAAAATGTTTGAGATAAGTACCGTTTAGTCACCCTAAGTAAAAACTATCACCTAAAAGAACATGGTTTGAAAATTAAAGTTTTAAGAAATAGGGTATGTATCCCAATAATACCCTTACTAGTGTTTGGGTTTCATGTATAGCTAAGAGCATTCCTAACGGCCTCACCAAATTTTACTCACCAAAATAGCCAAAACCCACAAAAAGTTATTTTGGTGAGCCACTTTTTTAAAATACTCCCAACAACCTCACCATTTTAACAAAAAAAAAAAAGAGAAACAATATTTTATTATTTGTGTGGGAAAACGAAAAAGGGAGAGAAAAACATTATTTTATTATTTGTGTGAAACCACAATAAATGAAGGGAGAGAGAAACCTTTATTTTATTATTTGTGTGGGCCCACAAAAAAGGAAGGAAAAAGAAATTTTAGTTTTGGTGAGTGTACAGTACTCACCAAACTTGGTGAGACTTGGTGAGTACTATACACTCACCAAACCCAAATCTTTATTTTGCTGAGGATGCTGGAAAGAGTTTTAACACTTTTTAGTCGTTTGGCTCACCAATTGGTTATTTTGGTGAGGTTGCTAGGAATGCTCTACGGGGTAAATATGTCAAAAGCATGCCCTTTTAAGTAATAAAAATGAATAGAATGTCCTTTTAGGTGAAGCACCCAACTTGTTTTGAGGAAATTTTTTTTTTCCTTGGTTTATTTGTTGAGCCGTGCTAGCTCTACTTTCTGACATTCCTGACTCTTAATCAATAACCAAAATTATCCTTGCTTTCAGCTAAAAATCAACACCTGTCCCTTTTCTAACAAAGAATTTCACAGGGCTAGCACGCCTGGGAGAGGGAATAGTAAGAGTACGCCAACCTAAGGAATGGAGTCACGTACGACTAGCATTACCTATGGCATTACCTATCCCTGTACATGACATGACCCGAGTTCCAATCTTGGGATAGAGTGGGCTGTGGTCAATATACCGCACTACCACACAGTTATAACAGTCTAGTACCGCATAGACGGAATTGGGACCGAGTCTAACCGCCTTGTAAGCGCCCGTGGGGGCCAACAAAAAAAAGAAAAGAGTCCAACCCATGATCCTGTTGACATTTCTTTAATAAAGATACAGAGGGTGGGCGGAATGGGGGAGTTACAAGGGGATTGCTGACAACATAATTCATGGTCTTCCCTGCCTAGCAGTTGAGTTGAGTCCCTCCCTACTTAAAATCCCAAAGACCCCATCTTTTCTTTCTCCTTCTTTACTCCTTTTCTTTTAGTCTTATGACTATGCATGTATTGCCATGACCTTGTCAAAGGAGACCCAACATCCCTCTATGAAAGAATATATTTTATCACCTCCCTTCAATTCACATTCCAACACAAGGGGGACAACTTTGTCTCCCTGGGCTCCATTCACTAGTCTTTTCTTGCAAATATTAAAAGCTACCCATTTTCTCATTTCAAGAGATTATAAAATTCATCCAAATTATAGTGCAATTACTCCCACAAAATATGGAGATATTTTGATTTAAACCTCTCAAATCATGGAGGGTCAAATCGATCTCCTATTAAGTGCCTAACACCACTATACATTCAGGCTGCAACGCCGATTAGGTGTTAATATCTATTCAGTTAGTGGGTAGGTGGAGAGTATATACAAACTCCCACCCTCTCGGGAATGGAACCCGGTACCTCCCCCCAAAGCAGGGGATACCCTACCACCGGGACAAAGCCCTAGTGTGTTATTGGAGTTAGGTTCAACCATATCGAATAACAAAGTGTCACATACATGAATTTTTGGAAAAACACAAAAAGAAGGGTAGTTTAGTCTCATCATTTTTGGATTTTTTTTTAAAATCCTTGATTTGGCATTTTGTTAGTGGATATGGTGGAATCTAACACCAAAACTGGTGTTAAGCAACTAGCTAATAGAAGATTTGCTCTCCAAAATATCAGGTTCATTTTTAGTGAGCCTTGTGATTGGTATGAAACAACTTTGTTAATTAGAGAGACGCCAATAAGAAAAAGAGAAGGGAAAAGGCAAAACTAATCTTGGCCCATAACTACTTTTTGGAAGAAAAAAAGAAAATAATAGAAGAGGAAACAAAAATCCTTCTTTTGGACTATACCTGGAGATCTGTTCTTTTTTTTTCATTATCATCATCCATGCTATATGATCATTGCTATGATCCATTTTCTTCTGCTAAAGTTGCCCCTGCTTTGGACTTTTGGAGATTCTTCTCCAAGTTGTAGGTTATTGGGTCTCTTTGTTATGGGAATTTAGAGAGACTTGAGAGAGAAGAAAGAAAGCATACGAGAGAGAGAGTTTCTCTACCATTTTTTTTGGGCAAAAGATTAGCTGCCGATGCTTGAGTTGGGCACTTGGGCACCCACAAAACATGGGACATGTGGCGATTTAAAGGGGAAAGATATCAGTTGGGAAGAAGTCAAAATCATGGGGAGAAAGTGAAATGACTTCTCCCCCAAATTATCGCCAGGTGCTGCATGTTTTGTGGATGCCTGAGAGGTGAGGAGAAAACTTATCTTTGACATTCTTACCCATGATTCTAGCCTATCAAATCAAAGGGTTTGTCTAATTCTAAAAGGCCCATTTGAGAGATAATATCAAGGTCTATTTGCAAAAGATCCTTCTTAAGAAAAGCAAACAAATTTAATTTAACACAACCCCACATGCACCCCTATGGCCTATCCTAAAAGTAAATCATGAAATTGTCTAGAATCTAGATACAACATCTGTTAAAGCCAGCCCCCAAATTAAACCTACTGTTATTTATTTATTAAACATATATATTATTATTTGATTATGGCATTTTCACATAAATAGTTAGAATTCCATGCTAATTATTTTTTTATAATTAAAAAAATAAAAATATGTGAGGATAAAAAAATTCAAAGGGCTGCTTTTCTTCCTTATCTTCATATGTTCTTTCACAAAGAACAAAAGCCACCTTTTTACTTGAGTGGTTTATTTAGCCTTTACTCGATTAATTCAAATTAGAGAAACGTAAACTGTCAATCCCAACGGTTCAATCACGTACCATCTATTAATCTATAGCATGTTGGCATAGCTCGGAATCTGATCTGACTCTAGGATCTCTAGAGCTAGAACTTGAACCACTAGAAAGAAAGAATAAAAAAAAGCAAGTTAACGATCCTGCAAAATGGTCATACCTCAAGTTGTTAGAAATTACCAGCATGGTTCTACTAACCACCATTATAATATTGCTGAATTAAACGGTTATTGGTAATCGCTGTCACATCACAGAACATCAAATAAGGGCCTTAAAAACAAGGAGTCAAATCCTCTACGTCCGGTTATCACCCTAGAGGTCACCACGTGTCTCTTTTGACACCCCTTAACCGTGGGTAAGATTCACCCATCCCTAGGGTTCACCCACTCATCCTTGGTTTTTTTTTTTAATATTAATTCTTTTATTTAAATTAAAAAACTGTTTTTAGAGTTTTTTTGATATTAAAAACAGTTTTTTAATTTCAAAAAAAGAATTTATATATATATATATATATATATATATATATATCTTTACTATTATAATGGGAGAGGCAAGCGTAGCCTGAATTTTCCGAAATTCCTAAACTACCCTTATATAAAACAAACCATTAATTTAATGTTTTACTTTAATTTCCAAACTACCCTCATCTATCTATTTAAAGAATAGAATCTCAGTCAATTGCCATTGAACTTGGGGAGAGTTCAATCGCACCCATAGGTTAACACGTATCCCTTTTAACTCCTATTAACTGTGGTTAACTCTTTCCCCTCACTCTCACGTGCATCGCACGTGCCACCCACTAGTATATATATAAAGGAAGGATGGATGAACCCTAAGGGTGGGTGAACCTTACCCACAGTTAAGGGGTGTCAAAGGAGACACGTGGCAACCTCTAGGGGTGAGAACCGGATTTGCCAAATCCGGTTATCATGTAGATGATTTGGCTCCTAAAACAAAGGCCTGCTGTAGATCACCGTAGTCCGTAGCCCATTTTAACGGTAATTACACCGTTATCATTTTTGTTTTCTTTGCTCGCCCTCACAAAGTCTTTTAACTGTTCTTGAATTATGAGTAACAAGTTTTTAATTCTTATAGTTACTTTCTTTTTCCTAAAAATGAAGATTAGATGTTTTAATCCTAAAGATTAATTAATCTTAACCACAGTTAAAAGGAGTTTAAAAGAAGACAGTAGCGAAAAAGGGGAGACAAGACGCCTTCCTTCGTTCCACCAGCTAGGAGGTAAATATTTTCCTTCCCTAATATGGCTATATATTATGTGTAATCTGAGGCCAATGGCGATGAAAACAAAAGGGACTTGATATGATATACATATGGTATTTGGTTTTAATTTTTGTTATCCTCTTGTATAATTTTATCATTCTCCGATATATAATTACAAGAATGCCACAATACCTTTCTCTCATGGATAATGGAAAGCCATTTTGCTAATGTTGTTTTACTTAGGACATGGGTAGTCTAGCCGTTGAAATGGGATCTTTAGTTGGAGAAACCGAGTTAACTCGGCGAGTAATACCAAAGCTGTTATGCCTTTGAGTTGGAATACATCAAGTATAAGATCAAGTTTTTCAGATTCCTAATTTACCCAGTCACCCAAAACCGCAGTTTCAATTAAACCAGCTCGATAACTTTGGATTGTTTTTTGAGTACTTTAATTGAGTCCATACTTAGTTAAGTGCATATATAGTTGGAAAATGATGTAAGTCGGCTCCATGACTCGACCGAGTCTGAACATTTTTTAGGCCTCGACCGAGTCCGAGTCACCGAGTTATTCAACCTTGAAAACAAAACAAAAAATGGTCTCTTTCGACAGTCATGCTAATGGTGAAACCCTAAAACTAGTGG
Organism: Tetracentron sinense; assembly: GCA_015143295.1. Lineage (NCBI taxonomy): Eukaryota > Viridiplantae > Streptophyta > Magnoliopsida > Trochodendrales > Trochodendraceae > Tetracentron > Tetracentron sinense. Next base: position 40,753,079 of record CM026563.1, read on the forward strand.
ATTTTCTCATGTAAAATCTCACAAAAGAATGTCTTAAAGGTTAACAATGCTAGCTTATATATATAGCCATTGATGAACTTTTCGAACTTTCTGGTTTTCCACCCCTAGCTAACCCTAGGGAGAGTAATTAGGGTTAGTTAAAGAAAGTCAAAAGGTGCCATTAAAGAGAACTAAGTGAGCAACTTTTATGGGATATTTACATTCAGTAATAAATAGCTTTCTTGTGTTATATACAGATGGGGTATGCAGATGCAATGTCCCTTCCTTATAACCAGGGACTGAGGCATCCAACTTTGCTTCTTTCTGGTTGGAGTCTCGAGACAATTAGAATAAAGCATTAAAGCCCCATCTACTATACATAGACCCTACTTTAGCTGATGATGTCAAAACGAACGGTTAACATTGCTAAAAGGCACGTACACCTACCTAGCTATGTGCCCTATAGTTACATAGGATCATAGATAAACACGTGTGCCTAGACTCATTAATAGAATAGAGGAATAATGGCTTAGCCCTAGTGCTTTTTTAAAAATAATCATTCATCATGCAACTGGTTTACTAATGTTTTAAGACTTGAAATTTTCTCAAGTTGTAACTGAACTTTAAGGAATCCCGTTATGACCCACAGGTCAACATGTATCCTTTTTAATCTTTTAATTGTGATTAAGATTCACTAACTCTTACAGTTCAACCATCAAACCTTGCCTCAAAAGTGGTGTGTTACTTGTCTAATACAAGAAAATCAGATTCATCAGATTATCTTAACCACCCTTTTAAGTGGATATTTTTCTATTTTTTTCTTGTTATTTTTAATACTATATATTTAGAAGAATTCAAGTGACAGTGTGGAATGAAAAATCATAAGTTTTGTTGTCAACTCCAAATTAATATTTAGGATATAGCACTAATTATAACCATGATAACTAGGGGAGTTTAAGTCGAGTTCAAGTTGAAGTTTCCAAACTTTTATTTGAACTTGAAACTATGAACAAGCCTAGAAAGTTCAGTCACGCCCCTGTTTGATTCGGCTGACTCGTTTAAAACTCGATTCAGTTTGAAAATAATAATAACAATAATTATTATTATTATTTAATGTATCGAGCTCAAGCTTGAGCCAAGCTGAATTTGTCTCGTGCTTGAATCAACTCGAGCCAAATTTGAGCTTCGCTTTTATATATAACCCTTGATTTTCGAGCTCAAACTTGACTTGATCAAATTCAGGCCAAACTTGAATTAGGCACCGCTCGAATACACCCAGGGCCGGCCCATCCATTAAGCCATCAAAGCCTTTGCTTTAGGCCCCATTAAAAAAAATTTAAAAATAATATTAAAAATGCCCCATTTAGAATATTAAAAAAAAATAAAAGGCTTGTTTAAAATATTAAAAAGGCCCTATTTATAGTTAATTTTTTTAATAATATTTTTAAAAAAAAACCTATTTAAAATTTTCGCTTTAGGCCTCTAAATGGCTTAGGCCGGCCTTGAATACACCCCCTAAATTTGATGACTACAGTTCACAAAAACTCTCACTGTGGTGGATACATATTTCCCCACTTTTTTCTGTTACCTTTCAAATCATTACTTCCTTTGAAAAATACATTTTCTGTTGAAGGGATAGCAACTACAAGTGTCACCATCAAAATAATAAGAGTTTGGCCATTAATGAAACAGTTACGAGCATCAAATAAACGAAAAGGAGGTAGCCTATGAACTGACAGATCCAGATTGATGAGGGTTGATACAGGCAAAACATCTACTGTAACCGTTTGTTGCACCAAACTCTATTGTCTTTTATTATATTTTACACCATAATCTCTGCAAATGAATTTGAAACTTGAAACAATTTTTTAAAATATCTATTAACAAGGTTTGAACCTTTCTCAATTAAGATAATAAAGGGTTTATTTGTTGTTTTCCAAAGAAATGTGGATATATTTTTAATTTATTTATTATTTTTTAAGAAGAGTTGAAGAAAACACACACCTTTATTACATACCTGTTTTATTAAAATTTTACAGGAAATTTTTAACGTGAGCTTGAAAAATGAAGTTAATAAATGCGGGTAATTGGTACCATACACTCATTCTTTGGGGAGAGAAGTAGACATTTCAGACAGTGATAGTTGAAAGTCGTACTTGTTATCTTTTGTCGCTGCATCCAAGGGCCTGCACATTGATTTTTTCTTTTCTGTTTTTTATTGGCCAAGCGTGTCCACCTTTCCTAACATGTGAATTTTGTAACTTATATCGGAACATATTAACTCGAGTTAATGCTGTCCAACAAACAAAGATTAAAGACACGCATTTTTTATGTTCAATCGGATAGCTTAAATATCTTCTATTGAACTTTAAAAAAAAATTACCATGCACTAAGAAAATAGACTAGGGTGGCGATTGGTAATACTAGTCTAAAAAGAAGTGTTTATTTAAAAATTATGTTTAGTTAGACTTTAGATTGTTAAGTTATTACATCTCTGCATTTGGAGATTTTAGGGATAAAAATCTCTACTTTTAAAAAATAACTCCATAACTACTTTTCAACTAAGCACTTAACAATCTAAAATATTTAAAATGTAGATATATAATAAACCTTGTAACTTAATAATCTAAAGCCCAACTAAGCATAATTTTCAAATAAATACTTTTTTTTAGACTAGTGTTACCAAATGCCACCTAAGTGTGCTCTAAAGCACAATCCATGAATGTAGTTTTTTTGCGAAAATGACGGTTTATAACCGACAAGACGACCATAAAAAAGTTAGTATCTTTAATATAAACTATGGCCCATAACCGCTGGGCCTCAGATTGTCTATGGCAAAGCGAGAATGCCCCTCAAGGGCATCCATACATTGTGTGCCATGTGGTGGGAGAAAGTCAACACATGGCGATAAGTTGTGAGAAAAAAGAGAGAGACATCAAGGGTTAGAAGTCAAAAATCAAGGGAGAAATTGAAATGACTTCTCCCCTTGTTAATGCCACATGGCACACAATGTATGGATGCCCTTGAGGGGCATTCTGGTTTCGCCAGAGACAATCCAGAGCCTAACCGCTCCGTTGAATATGGAAAAAAAAAAAAAAGTTTGGACCGTAGTTTATGAGTTAATAAACGACGACCCTAGATTGTCGTTTATCCTATAATATTTTTAACAGTAAATAAATCTTTTTATCATAAACAGCGGTCTTGGACTATTGTTTTATTTTAAAAAATCAAAATAAAAATATATCTATTTTTTCACCCAAACAACATCTAGAAGACATTACAATTCGTTCAACAGCACCTGTAAAACATTACAATATATTCAACCATCACAATATACTTCAAACACCAAACCATCACTTCAAACACCCCCTAAAAGCATACATTGAGCTTTTTCTCCACCCAAAATAGTACCACATATCACTCAAACATGTGATGAATATGCTATACTCGGGTGGAGCCAGGAATTTTTAATTTGGGGGGCCAAAATACACGTATAAAAAAAGGGGTTTGGGGGAAAAAAAAAATTGGATAATTTTTTTATTTAAAATTTTTTTTGGGTGGGGGGGGGGGCTAACCGAGCCAAATAAAACAAGGCCTGACTCCAGCTCAGCCCATTTTAAAATCCAATCTTAATTAAAAGCTCAGCTCAACTCCTGGCTGTTTGAACTCAAGCCAGCATGACTTGAGTGCAACCCTAAGATAGATATGTCGTATTAAATAGACTACAAAAAAAGGAATACACATGAATGTATTTAATCATCTCTTATATTTAAAAAATTACCCTTATAATCAAAAAAATCACCAATCATGTATGCATCTTTAGATGTTCTATACCTTAAAAACTCACCAATAAACTAAGGTCATGTGTGGATAGACTTCTTGAGCAACTTCTTGGTCGGTAGAAATGAAAAGAGAATCATTATTAGGTTTCGTTCATCATTTACAGTTTTATTTCCCATCGAAGTTAAAAGTGGACGAAAGTAAAAAAATTATCAACTTCAAGTGAAAGCAGGTCAGAGGTGACTTCTGCAGGTATAATAGGGGTTCTAAGGGCTCGTTTGATAGATCTTCTCTATTTCTGACAAATCTACCAAAAATAAATATGTGACAAAAATAGATCTATAAAAAAATAGATCAGTAAAACAATTTAGCAGTGCACAATAGTAGACATAGCATTTTTGTAAAACTGTGTTTGGTAACATCATCTTATTGCAAGGCAATTAATGTGATTTTTATGTCCATAAATAATAATAAAATTATGAATATAAATTTTTATTTTATAAAGGACGCCTTTTGCATAGGCCTAAAGCACCACTTCTTGTAAGGATCCATAGTTCAATACATTTATCTGGGCCTAGAAAATAAATAAATAAATATATGGACTGAAATAATGCAAATCATAAAGGGACAAAACATACAAAAAATGATAGAAATCTCTATTTCCTCATACCCGCAATAGATGCACGTTTCTTTACAAAAATTTGAACATTATTTTTAGACATGAGATATTTTTCTGTATTTTTTCTATAGCAAGTAAACGCGCTACCAAATGGTCTACAATGTAAAACATCTACTCGTAATAAACGTAAAGACAGATAGACCAAAAGTTTAGAGATTCCAAATAGGGAGTAAAGCCATATATGTAAAAATAACCATTTAGTAAATTGAAAAAGTTACTCATTCTCTAGAAAAGCCAAATACACATTTTGACTTCTCGTATTGTGAAGCTACTTCTCGCATGTATAAACAAACATCATTTTTCTCTTGAAATGACTTTTACCTACTCTGAAAAGCTACTTTTTTTTTATGAAGTTCTCTTAAATAAATAAATATATATATATATATATATATATGGGGAATGTTATCCTTCACTAAGACTAGTGACCTTGTTAACCTTTACCAAACTTTTTTACTCTTATGTAATATTACTCTATTAAATATAAGGGTATTTTAGTAATTTTATATGAGATTATTAATTAAATAGGGAGAAAAAAAATAAAAAAAAGCCAAACTATTTATTCTCTTCTGCATTTAATGACTGGTCTATTATAAAAAGACAAAACTGAAGGGGGATCCGGATAAAAATTTATGGGGAAACTGGATCCCCTAGATCTTAACACCATAAAAAGCATCAAAATTATCTAAGAGTTTTAGTCGTATCACCTCGGTGAATGTTTTTCACCGATGAAGTTTAATCTACTCGAACCATCAGAACTCTTTGTAGAGATTTCTCCGAAAAAACACTAGAAGCTCGATCCTTGTTCTTCACTATCCCCACGAAATTTTAAAATCTCCTTTGGAATTATAGAAGCAAGAGAAAGAAGATGGATCAATGGTGTAAACCTTCTATCACCAATAATACTAAGGTTCAAAACCCTAGATTTGCAAAACCCAACTAGGACCACCAATATAGCTCACGAAAATCCCTAGGGGTCTCCCCTAGGGCTCACAGTTTGGAGAGAGAGAGGAGATGAGAGAAAAAATTCTGAAGAATTCTACTTAATGGTCTAGGGTGTTGGGGTATTTATAGACTAGGATCTTATCCTAATCCTACTCCAACTTGATCTTATCTAGTAGGATTTATTAATTAACAATAACTCTTATTATTAATTAAATAAACTCTTACTTAATCTATAACTACTTTAGTTATAGTAATCCTATTTAAAGAGTCTCTATTATAAGAGGATTCCTTAATTAAAATGGATAAGTCAACATCCTACACCAAAGTAGGAAACCTAGTCAAACTAGAAATCCACAAGGGGGGGGTGTGAGCTTCTATGGGACGTGGGATTTGAGGAGTTAAAACTCCTTATTGTAATCTAATTACAATAACATCTTGATCCTAATTGCAATCCAACACTTGGATTTTAATTCCATAATAAAAGGAATTATATTTCAATAATTATTCAATTAAACAAATCATAATCCAATTAGGATTCCTCAAGTGGGCGCCCCACCCTAGGGTTTAAACCCATGGGCTTTGGCCCATAATAAAGGTCCATTTTAATGGGTTTATGGATATGGTTCAAACTCATTTCCCATTTAATTATGTTAATCAAATAATTACTAAAATAATCCCTTATTTTAAATTAACAATTAATTTAAACAATAGATTAACTATTAATCTATTTAATTAAATGATTAACTTTTAATCACTTAAAATAATTGATTAATTTTTAATCAATTATTGAGCTTGTATTTCTTATGTGAGCACCTCCACAGATTGCTCTGGGACATTCTTACCCTGGCTTATCCAATGTTATCCCATTGACCCTAAACGAGAATTACATCGGAATTGCAAGTGATGTAAGATATCCATGTCGCAATTGAATCCCAGTGTATGAACATTAACCATTATGGATCCCACCACATGAATTTTTAAATTCGATTTATCCTTCCAAATACATTATCCTTAATGGGCCTTCGAGATTGACTTACTATCTAACCCATAGCCCATTGCAAATCATCCGGGTTTCCAAGACTTATGATTAAGTCATGAGAAATAATTTCTCATGAAAAACATTTTGAAAAAATATTTTTATAAGTATAATACCTTTGGGGAATGCTAGCCCCGGATTCCATACTCCCTCACTTTCCCTATGAATCCGACACGTCAAGTGACCTTTCCCGGCTGCTTTTGCAGCCGGTTAAAGCTTCTTTCATCATTAATATTTTAAGGACCCCCTCATTAGTTTGTTTTTTATAAAGAAGCCCCATAGCATTTAAGAGAATAGTCCAAATAGAAGTTTCTTATTGTGCACGTAAGCAAAGTAACCAAAGTATGAAACAAAGTTTCTTTCTCCCACCCGTCTTCTTCACTTTCTCGCACTGCTTACTCCATTTTTCTAACAGTGAAGGTTAGTAAACTCTAAGCTATTCTTAGGGTTGTTTTGGGGGAACTACTTATTTTCTCCTTCGTCCTACTTTTTTTATAGGTGATCATGTTTTCTTTCCTTTATTTCATTACATTTTTTTTCCTAACAGAGAATGAGAGCTAAGAACTTGTTGGATTCACAATAAATCAATAGAAGGAGGTATGTTCCAAACCCCATTATATGTTTTATTTTTTATTTTTTGGGATTAAATAGGCTATAACTTTTCTTTTCCAAATATTTGTGTACTTCTACAAAATTTCAGAAGGAATAGTAGTTTTATAGTTTACCGGCAAGAGGCCAACTACAAAATCAAATTGAACTGTCCAATCCTCTTTTTCTGATGATATTTGTAAAGGGGGAATATTACTTTCCCCTTACATCAGGCAAATTTCAGCTTGGCCGATGTCGAGGCGAGGTGGGAAAGGGCCCTGTGTCCCACAAACAACATTATATGTTAGATAGTACATGATTATAGATTAGTTGAGACTTTTTTTTTTTCTTTATCCAATTTTTTTTTATATCTATTAGGACTTTTAAATTTGTATATGTTCACATATCTTTGATGATGTATATGTTGTTTTTCATGTTCCTGAATATTTTTTTAGAACAAAATTGGTAGCACTCAAAAGAGACTAGACGTTTCTATCTCATTTATTTGTTGAACAACATAAAAGTATTTTAGATGGGTAGTTTTCAAAACCTTCTTCATTTATTTTTTTTGTTTGATGATTTTTGTCAATTATTTTACTAATATAACATTTTTTATGTTTATATTTTTAATAGGACAAGCTATTTATTGATAAGATTCTCAATTCTCTTGATGGAAATAGATTTTGAACGGCAAGTGGATGAACATGTCATGGAAGACTTGGAAAAAAAAGAATTTGATACATATGAAGAAGCATATTCAGTTTATAGAGAATATGCTAAATCTATAGGATTTGGTACTTCGAAATTAAGTAGCCGACGTTCAAAAAAAAATGGGGAATTTATTGATGCACAGTTCGGATGCTCTAATTATGGAAGTAAGAAGCAAAGTCCTATTGAAGTCGTCAATCCACGACCTAGTCAAAAGACTAATTGCAAGGCAAGTGTATCCGTGAAAAAAAAACCAAAATGGGAAATGGTTTGTGTATAGATTTGTAAAAGAGCATAACCATGAGCTTTTTCCATCTCACGCACATTACTTTCGAAGCCATAGGAGGATCAATCCAACTACCAAGAGTAATATAGATATTTTGCATGGTGTTGGCATACAAACAAGTAAGATTTATGCTACAATGTCCAAACAATGTAATGAATATCATAATGTTGGTTGTTTAGAGAAAGACGTCCGAAATCAATTTGACAAAGAAAGACGTTTGGCTATAGAAGCGGGGGATGCGCAAGCTATGCTTGAACATTTTACACATTTGCAGAAAGATAATCCAGACTTCTTTTATGCAATGGATTTGAATGATGATCAACAATTGAGAAATGTATTTTGGGTTGATGCTAAAAGTAAGAATGATTATCTCAATTTTGGAGATGTAGTTTCTTTTGATACCACATATCTCACAAATAAATACAAAATGCCATTTGCTCCGTTTATTGGAGTCAACCATCATTTTCAATCTATCTTGCTTGGATGTGCTATAATTTCAGATGAGACTACATCAACATTTGTTTGGTTAATGCGGACATGACTTAGAGCAATGGGTGGAGTACCTCCAAGAGCAATAGTTACTGACCAAGACAAAGCCATGAAAGCGGCAATTGCAGAGGTATTTCCAAATACTCGTCATCGATTTTGTTTGTGGCACATATTAAAGAAGATACCTGAAAAGCTCAGTCATATAACAAGGAAACATGAAAATTTTATGGTTGAACTTAATAAATGCATTTATAGGTCATGGACAGAGGAACAATTTGAAAATCGATGGTTGAAAATGGTTCACACATTTGAACTCAATGAGAATGAGTGGGTTAAGTCATTGTATGAAGATCGTAAACAATGGGTGCCAACTTTCATGAGAAATACTTTTTTGCTGGGATGTCTACTACTCAACGCTCTGAAGGCATAAATTCTTTCTTTGACAAATATGTACAAAAGAAAACTACATTAAACGAGTTTATAGAGCAATATAAGGTTGCTATACAAGATAGGCGTGAAAAGGAAACTAAAGCTAATTTTGATACATGGCATAAAATACCTACCTTGAAGTCGTATTCACCTTATGAAAAGCAAATGTCAACATTCTACACTCATGAAATATTCAAGAAGTTTCAAGTTGAAGTTTTGGGAGTAGTAGCTTGTCATCCAAAAAAAGAAAAAGAACACGGGAGCACTATAACATTTACCGTCCATGACTTTGAAGCAAAAGAAGACTTCACAGTGGTGTGGGATGAAACAAAGTCAGAGATATCATGTTTATGTTGTTTGTTTGAGCATAAAGGATTTTTATGCAGGCATGCGATTGTTATTCTCCAATTTTCAGCTGTGCCTAAAATTCCAGCTCATTATTTATTAAGACGTTGGTCGAAGGATGTGAAAGGATCATTGTTTCAAGATAGCTCTAATATTGAAGTTTGTACCCTTGAAGAAGTCAAGAATACGATGTCTACACTCAAAGTGCTTAATCCTCAAGTGACCAAGACAAAAGGGGCTCCCAAGAGAATCAAGTCTGGAATAGAAAAGAAAAGAAAAAAAACCAATATCAATAACAAAGAAAAGGTTAGTTGATCAATGAGTGTTGACAAGTTTATATTCTTATTTTTGATATTTTTACAAATCATCCGCTTATTTTATATTCTTATTTTAGGAACATTCAAATTCAATACCATCAATGCCACCAACTTGTGATGATTATTGTGGCACTCAACGTAGCATGACAAGGCTGGTACGACATATTATAATATGACATTAATTTAATTGCAAATAATTTTATTTATCTGCATTTGATTTTAATGGTTGAATTTGATTTACATTGTTATAGGAACAATCAAGTTCAATGTCATTAAACTATGACAGTTATTATGTGCCTCAACAAAGCATGCAAGGGTTGCTACAAAGCATGCAAGAGTTAGTACTTACAAATTTTTACATAAACATGGCTCTTGGATGACTAAAATTAATAATTAAAAAAGAGTCATTCTGCAGGTGGAGAAGATGAGGTATGTATTGGAAAGGAGCAAACAAAATTTTGAGCGTATCATATTTTGGGGGTAACAAATTTTGATCTTATAAAAAGGTAATCTAACATTTCTCTCTATACTAAGATTACCTTTCAATTTTTAGTTTGTACTAATAATGTATGGATGGTGTCTTCCAAACTCTTATATTCTTGTAATTTTTTTGTCTTGATTTAGGCATTTTGAGGCAGTTGAGGAAAGATTTATTCATGCATCATTTAGTGCGGACATTACCACCAAAACAACTGAAGAATTTGAGACAAGGATGGAATTTTGATGTCCATTGATCATTTTTTTATTAGAACTCAAGTTTGATTGTAATGCATATTAATATTAATTTATAGCACAAAAAATTAACTCCAACCTCATAGTTTAGCACAGTTTCACTTATAGATAAATTTTATTGGTTAAATGATAGCAAATATTTAAATGTTCAACTTGCAGGAATAATGGGGATAAGTGATAGTCGGCATCAATAAATTCTCATAATCATAACACCAATAAATAGGTATCTTGGTCGAGCTAAACAAGAAACCCTGATCAGTGAAAGAATCGGTGAAATTGTAACAATTTAAATTGTATAAGCTTAGTAAGTGTAGCCCTCTAGGCCACCTACAAAGTTCTGCCCATTCTGTGCTCACCATGAAGGTGAAGCAAGGTTACTGTTCTTGACTTAAACCCAACCCCAAATGATGGACATGGTTATTGTATTTCATAAAGTTGTTTGATGTGGTTACTGTTCTTGACTTAACCCCAACCACAAACCCCAACCCCAAATGATGGACATGGTTGCTGTATTCCATAGTAAAAAATGTGGTTCCTTTTCTTGACTTAACCCCAACCCCACCCGCAACTCCAACTCCAACCCCAAATGATGAACATTGTTGTTGTAGGGGAAATGCTTAACTTACCGGGCGGTTTCCCTTAAGTAAGAAATGGCCGGTTGTCATTGGTCCACACCCTATTTTTTAACACTCACCAATTATAGTTAAGATGCATTCATCTCTAAGGTTAAGAAATCCAACCTTAGGTTTTAGAAGAAAAAATACAAAAATCTTAACTTCAACTTAATTAAGCTTAATCAGAGTTAAATGAGTATTAAAAAGGACATGAAGACACATCGGTGACTTAAGAAGCAGACCCAGACCCTAGATCCTCTAATCACTACTTAAGCAGCGGACACCACGGTGACTTAACCCCAACCCCAAGCCCAATCCCACCTGCTATCCTAAGTCCCAAAATGAAAATAGATATATATGGGGAATTGGAAACAGTGGGCAGGCCGCAGCCAATAACATGGGGAGAGTAGACAGCGTGATGAGTGAGAAAATAGGAGAGAGAAGCAAAGAAAGAAAATAGTTAGTCCGTACTCTGCTGCTATCTTAAATGCTAATGGGGTTTCTTTATAAAAAACAAACTAATGAGGGGGTCCTTAAAATATTAAGGATGAAAGAAGCTTTAACCGCCTGCAAAAGCAGCCGGGAAAAGTCACTTGACGTGTCGGATTCATAGGGAAAGTGAGGGAGTATGGAATCTGATTAACTTTTAATCACTTAAAATAATTGATTAACTTTTAATCAATTATTGAGCTTGTATTTCTTATGTGAGCACCTCCACAGATTGCTCTGAGACATTCTTACCCTGGCTTATCCAATGTTATCCCATTGACCCTAAACGAGAATTACATCGGAATTGCAAGTGACGTGAGATATCCATGTCGCAATTGAATCCCAGTGTATGAACATTAACCATTATGGATCCCACCACATGAACTTTTAAATTCGATTTATCCTTCCAAATACATTATCCTTAATGGGCCTTCGAGATTGACTTACTATCTAACCCATAGCCCATTGCAAATCATCCGGGTTTCCAAGACTTATGATTAAGCCATGAGAAATAATTTCTCATGAAAAACATTTTGAAAAAAATCTTTTTATAAGTATAATACCTTTTAATAAAAGTATATTTCAAAACTTATTTTGTTTTCAAAATCACATGCGCGGGATTTGAACTTAATCAACTGTCTTACTTGGAACTTGGATAATTTCTCAAATTAATGAGCATGAATTTCTTGTTTGAAATTCATCATGATTCGAACAACTTTCTGACTATCCAACTGTCACTGTATTGTATTCCCTAAGTTAGAAAATACGTTGGTGGAATCAAAACAGTCAGATCACTGCCCAGTCATAGATAAACTCATCAGATCTAAGGATCATCGAAACCGTTCAATGTGAATGAGAGACCAACTATCTGATAGTATGTTTATGCAAGAGGTTTCTCATTGAATGCAATCAGTCAGTGTACATTTAAGCACCCATATGCTGATGTGTAGTCTCTACTACAATAGTTCGAGATAGAACTACATCTCAACTATAGAGAACATCTTAGCATTCTGGCAGCCATATAAGTGAAGTGTCCAGCTTCACCCACAGCTGTGACTATATAAGGTATAAGGAACCGGAAAGTTATATCTACCTGTGATAATCTAATCACATAACTTTCTTACAATATATCCTATGGACCTTTATCGATATCTCATATCGTATAGATCATCTCATGATCATGGTCAATTACCCATAATGAATACACAATAGATTAAAAAGAAGCATTTATTAATCAAATTAATAAGGTTCTAACAATCTAAATGACTTTTCTGGGTATCATGTCCAACAATCTCCCACTTGCCCTAAAAGTTACTATGCCATAGATTTCAATCCCATACTGTCTAAGTCTGTTACAAAAACTTTATCTGATAAAGTCTTGGTCATCGAGTCTGCAACATTAAGTTGAGACCTAATCTTTGTAACCACTACATCTTGCCTGTCAATGTTCTCATGAATGAGATGATACTTCCGCTCCACATGTTTCATCATTTTGTGGTTCCTAGGTTCTTTGCTATGCGTTACTGCACCGTTACTATCACAGAAGAAAGTGATAGGTCTGAGTGCTGAAGGAACATTTCCTTGCTCTTGCAAAAACCTTCTAAACCAAACTACTTCTTTTGCTGCTTCTGAAGCTGCAATATATTCTACTTCTGTGGTGGAGTCAACAATACTCTTCGGCTTTATGCTGCGCCAACTGACAGTAGCACCACCCAGTGTAAACACATACCCAGATGTGGAAGTTCTATTGTCCGGATCAAATTGAAAATCGAAATCAGTATAACCCAGTCCAACTAAATCTTCTGAAAAGGTAAGCACATAATCCCTAGTCCTTTTCAGGTACTTCATAATGTGCTTCACTGCAGTCCAATGATTAACACCTGGATTGCTTTGGAACCGACTAACAACTCGCACTACATGACAGATATCCAGTCTAGTACATAATATGGCATACATGAGGCTCTCAACTGCCGAAACATAAGGGCACCTCTTCATCTGCTCGATTTCATCAGCTGATGTAGGGGGCATCTTTTTAGACAAAGTAACACCATATCTAAAAGGAATGAGTGTTGTCTTACAATCACTCATACTGTACCTAGACAATATCTTGTCTTTGTAGGAAGTTTGGCTCAATCCTAACATTCGGCATTTTCTATCTCTCAGAATCTTTATTCTGAGAATATATGATGCCTCTCCCAAGTCTTTCATTGAGAAATACTGAGAAAGTCATATCTTGACTGATGACAACATCCCTACATCATTCCAAATGAGTAGGATGTCATCTACATAAAGAATTAGGTATACTACCGCCCTCCTACTGTCCTTCTTGTATATACAAGATTCTTCAAATACTTTTGGAATCCAAATTCTTTGATCGAAAGATCAAATCTTTGATTCCAGCTTCTTGAAGCTTGTGTCAAACCATATATCGACTTGTTGAGCTTGCATACCATGTTCTCCTGGTTAGGAGCAATGAAGCCCTCTGGTTGCTTCATATAGATGTCTTCATCTAACATTCCATTAAGGAAAGCAATTTTGACATCCATTTGCCATATCTCATAGTCATGGTGTGCAGCTATAGCTAGCAATATCCTGATGGATTTAAGCATAGCTACAGGTGAAAAGGTATCCTCATAATCAACTCCTTGAATTTGAGTATAACCTTTTGCAACAAGTCTAGCTTCATAAGTCTCTACATTACCATCGGCACCTTTCTTCTTTTTGTAAATCCATTTGCATCCAATTGGCCTTATACCATCTAGTGGATCTACTAAAGTCCAGACACCATTGTCATACAAGAAATCTATTTCAGCATTCATGGCTATATTCCATTGAGATGCATCTACATCCAATGTAGCTTCCTGATAAGTATTAGGATCTTTATCCTCATCATCAGGGGTAATTAGATAAACTTCATTATTGTAATACTGAAGTTTATCCGGTGGTCTAAAAACTCTTTCAGACCTTCTCAGTGGAACAGAATTAGGAGAAATTAAAGTGGAATGATTAGGTTCAGTTTGGATTCTGGCCGTGTCGTCTTTCATCTCATGAAATTCAACTTTCTTAAGGAGATCTATTTCTTCCTCCAAGAAAGTGGCATGAAGCCTAATAACTATTGTTTAGTCTACCTTGGAGTAGAAATAGAAACTCTTAGTTTCTTTTGGATATCCTACAAAATTTCATTTCTCAATCCTAGATTCCAATTTAGTGGGTTCGAGTTTGCGAACATGCGCAGGACAACCCCATACCCTTAGATGTTGTAAACTAGGTTTTCGCCCAGTCCACAATTCATAGGGTGTAAACGGAATAGACTTAGATGAAACCCGGTTTAGAATATAAATAGCAGTTTGTATAGCATATCCCTAAAGATATGAAGGAACATCGGCATGGCTCATCATAGAGCGAACCATATCTAATAAGGTTCGGTTTCTTCTTTCAGAAACTCCATTTTGTTGAGGAGAGACAGGACTTGTCCATTGCGAGATAATCTCATTATCCCTTAAAAAATTCATAAACTCGTTGGTGAGGTATTCACCACATCGATCTGATCGAAGTGTCTTTATGGTTTTATCAGTTTGATTCTCAACTTCTAATCTGAATTCTTTGAACTTTTCAAATGTGTCAGATTTGTGTTGCATCAAATAGACATATCCATATTTGGAATAGTCATCGGTAAATGTGATAAAATACTGGTATTGACCTCGTGCAACAATGTTAAATGGACCACCTACATCACTACATATTAGTCTTAACTTTTCTTCAGCTCTTCCTACCTCTTTAGGGTAAAGCTTCTTGGTCATCTTCCCTTCGAGACAAGACTCGCATGTAGGGAGTGGTTCTACCTTGAGGAAGTCAAGGGAACCATCTATTACTAACCTCTTGATCTTATCAAGATTAATGTGACCAAGTCTCTTGTGCCAAAGATAAGTAGACTTAGTGCAATGTCTCTTCATTCTAGACATTCTAGATTATGAGACATTGTCACTTTGCAGACATTCATTATTTATCAATGGAAATATCAAATAAAGACCATTAATTAGATTACCAGTTATCAAGACCATTCCATCTTTCTTAATTTCAACAATTGAATTAAAATTGATAGAGAATCCATAAAATAAGAGTCTAGATACTGAAATCAAATTTTGATGTGCTGAAGGCACATAAAAGCAGTCTTCTAAAATTAATATCTTTCCATTAGGTAAATAAAGAGTAAACAAGCTAATTGACTTGACTGCAACATTTGCACCAGAGCCAACTTTAAGCTTCTGCTCCTGTTTGGTCAGCTTTCTGGTTTCCTTGAACCCCTGCAAAGAATTACAAACGTATACAGTGGATCCAGAATCCACGCACCATGAGTTAGGAGGACCGTCCAGAAAGTTAGACTCAACAGTAATATGTACTTCAAAGTATCTCATACCTTGAGTACTTCCGCTACCCTTCTTAAAAGTTGCGAGGTTAGTCCTGCAATTCCTCTTCCAGTGACCTATTTTACCACAGTGGAAACACTTTCCATTGCCTTTGTTTTCCTTGTCAGCTGTCCCTGAAGAACCTTTGGCAACTCTTGCCTTACCCTTATTGTCTTTAAACTTTTTTTTGTCTTTCTTCCATTTTCTAAACTTTTTAGATTTCTTGGAGGTATCAGGTTTATCGACGATTAAAGTTTCACCTTTAGTTGACTTTTTGATCAAATCTTCTGCAACCACAAGTGAGTTCATAAGCTCACTTAGTGACATTTCACTCTTGTTCATGTTATAATTTAACACGAACGAATTGAAGGACGGAGGGAGTGACTGCAGAACAGTTTCAACTTGAGTGATGACATCCATCTCTCCACCAAGAATTTCCAGTTCATTCAATAATCTCATCATCTTTATGATGTGTTCCCTGACTGGAGTTCCCTCAACCATCTTGGTGTTAACAAGGGATTTCAACTTTACTTGTCGAGCTGACCTATTTTGCTCACCAAACATCTCATTAAGGTTTTGCAAAATGTCAGAAGCCTTATCCATGTGTTCATGTTAGCTTTGCAAAATGTTAGACATCAAAGCCAGTATGTAACACTTGGTCATCTGATTGGACCTCTCTCATTGCTCTAACTCAGCCTTTTGAGCCGATGAAGCATCTGGAGGAATTTCGGGCTTAGGTGTCTTAAGACATAGGTCAAGGTTATCCACAGCAAACACAATTCTAATCTTTCTTTTTCAGTCTACATAGTTAGTTCCTACTAACTTTTCATCACGAAGAATTTCAATTAATGGGCGTAGGCCTGTCATGATCTAATCAAATGACAAATAAGACAGTATTAGGGATCTATTGTATTCATTAATACCAATTAGATTATGGGTCTGTTTCTAATGGTATTGCCAATTTGGGAAGAATTAATTAACATCGAAAACCTAGACATTGGCTTAATGTGATTCTGCCTTTGGGCACATCATCACATCGCCTTGAATAGGCAGATAGAAACTATCTTCTCTAATTTCATAGATCTCATCTTATGAATTCTGGAGTATCCGATCTACTATCTGATCTATAAGGGATGTTATACTCCTGCTTTGGCGTTATTGTATAATATCTCTTATTCATGTGTCCACCTACCATGAACCTAATAAACACCTAATGAAAGCTCACGCTTTGGCATTATTGCTCCCACTATTTGCTTATTCAATTTTCACCATGTTCACTCATAGGTGAGAGGGATTGGGCCCAGTTTTGGCCTGTCAGCTTACTCACACTCCCCACTATAAGATCACATAGTGTATGGTAGAAGATCATAATACTTAGGGACTTGTCCCTAGTCTTATATACACATGATATATCAAGAGCAATTATTTTAACAGAATAATTAAACATATAAACAGATATCATCTCTTGATAAAATAAGCAGTAGTTATCATCTTATGATAATAAAACATTAGTATACAAGATTAATCGTTCTGGGTCAATAAATTAAAATGCATGGATGCAAGGGAATATGATAAGAACAAAGGTAACTCGCAAACTCATTCGCGATCCCTTCCTTTATCATCTTATGTAGATCACATCGTAACATCCTCCTTTGCAGCATGTCCACCAATGCATTAAATAGAATTAAATGGCATTAGGGAAACCAGTATTCTATTCGCCCTTTTCAGGGAAACCGAATGAATCTGTCATTTACAGATTGCCAAAACCTACTACATATTAACCTCTAGTATGAATGCATGAATGATAAACAATTTATCATATATTATGACCCATAACTATAATCTCATATAAAAAAGATGCTACATAGTGATGGAGTACTTTTTCTTATTTTTAAAAGGATTTAAAATTTGATAACAATTATCAAATCGCCCGATAAAAATCTATATCTTATATAGATGAAACCCCGGAAAAATAAAACAATTATATTTTCCATAAAAAAAATTTCATAATCAAATAATGCAATTTAGGAAAAATTTAAAAGCCTCTTGGAAAATTGATTTAGAAAACTCATTTTCTCGCTTTAGATTTTGAACTCAAGTTTTGACCCTCAAAAAGATTGATTCTAGAAAAACGTTCTCCACGAAAGTTGTAGATCTTTTTGACGGCTTCGAAACGATGTACTGACAGACCTGAATCGGACTTTCGGTCATAAAGTAAAGGCCAAAATACCGAAATTGTATCGATTCTTCTAATCAAATACAAATCCGAAAATCCATGAATCAATTTAAATCGAAATAAACTTTAATCTCCAAGAACGCTTAAGCAAGGGTGTCAAACACCATGGGATAAATTAATTAATGATCAAATCATTTAAAAGAAATTTCAAAATAAACTCTTTGTTTTCAATTTAATTATATCACATATAATACTAGTTTTTAAAATTTATTTAATTATCAAATTTCATTCAATAATATAATAAATATTTATTTATTCATCTTATTAACAAATAAAATAATAAAAACTACGAGCAATATTAAATAGATCTAAATTAATTCATCTCATGAATTAAATCATCAATTTAATTACCTTATAAAGAAACAAAAAATACTCCTAACCATGGGCTCTAATACCAATTGAAGGAGGATCCGGATAAAAATTTATGCGGAAACTGAATCTCCTAGATCATAACACCATAAAAAGCATCAAAATTATCTAAAAGTTTTAGTCATATCACCTCAGTAAATGTTTTTCACCGGTGAAGCTTAATTCACTCGAACCATCAGAACTCTTTGTAGAGATTTTTCTGAAAAAATACTAGAAGCTCGATCCTTGTTCTTCGCTATCCCCACGAAGCTTTAGAATCTCCATTGGAATTATAGAAGCAAGAGGAAGAAGATGGATCAATGGTGTAGACCTTCTATCATCAATAATACTAAGGTTCAAAACTCTAAATTTGCAAAACCTAACTAGGACTACCAATATAGCTCACGAAAATCCCTAGGGGTCTCCCCTAGGGCTCACGGTTTGGAGAGAGAGAAGAGATGAGAGAAAAAATTCTGGAGAATTCTACTTAATGGTTTAGCGTTTTGGGGTATTTATAGACTAGGATCTTATCCTAATCCTACTCCAACTTGATCTTATCTAGTAGGATTTATTAATTAACAATAACTCTTATTATTAATTAAATAAACTCATACTTAATCTATAACTACTTTAGTTATAGTAATCCTATTAATTAAAGAGTCTCTATTATAAGAGGATTACTTAATTAAAATGGATAAGTCAACATCCTACACCAAAGTAGGAAACCTAGTCAAACTAGGAATCCACAAGGGGGGCGTGAGCTTCTATGGGGCGTGGGATTTGAGGAGTTAAAACTCGTTATTGTAATCTAATTACAATAACATCTTAATCCTAATTGCAATCAAACACTTAGATTTTAATTTCATAATAAAATGAATTATATTTCAATAATTATTCAATTAAACAAATCCTAATCCAAATAGGATTCCTCAAGTGGGCGCCCCACCCTAGGGTTTAAACTCATGGGCTTTGGCTCATATTAAAGGTCCATTTTAATGGGTTTATGGATATGGGTCAAACTCATTTCCCCTTTAATTATGTTAATCAAATAATTACTAAAATAATCCCTTAGTTTAAATTAACAATTACTTTAAGCAATAGATTAATTATTAATCTATTTAATTAAATGATTAACTTTTAATCACTTAAAATAATTGATTAACTTTTAATCAATTATTGAGCTTGTATTTCTTATGTGAGCACCTCCACAGATTGCTCTAGGACATTTTTACCCTGGCTTATCCAATGTTATCTCATTGACCCTAAATGAGAATTACATCGGAATTGCAAGTGACGTGAGATATCCATGTTGCAATTGAATCTCAGTGTATGAACATTAACCATTACGGATCCCGCCACATGAACTTTTAAATTCGATTTATCCTTCCAAATACAATATCCTTAATGGGCCTTCGAGATTGACTTACTATCTAACCCATAGCCCATTGCAAATCATCCGGGTTTCCAAGACTTATGATTAAGTCATGAGAAATAATTTCTCATGAAAAACATTTTGAAAAAATCTTTTTATAAGTATAATACCTTTTAATAAAAGTATATTTCAAAACTTATTTTGTTTTCAAAATCACATGCGCGGGATTTGAACTTAATCAACTGTTTACTCGGAACTTGGATAATCTCTCAAATTAATGAGTATGGATTTCTTGTTTGAAATTCATCATGACTCGAACAACTTTCTGACTATCCAACTGTCACTGTATTGTATTCCCTAAGTTAGAAAATACATTGATGGAATCAAAACAGTCAGATCACTGCCCAGTCATAGATAAACTCATTAGATCTAAGGATCATCGAAATCGTTCAATGTGAATGAGAGACCAACTATCTGATAGTATGTTTATGCAAGAGGTCTCTTATTGAATGCAATCAGTTAGTGTACATTTAAGCACCCATATGCTGATGTGTAGTCTCAACTACAATAGTTCGAAATAGAACTACATCTCAACTATTAAGAACATCTTAGCATTCTAGCAGTCATATAAGTAAAGTACCCAGCTTCACCCACAGTTGTGACTATATAAGGTATAGGGAACCGGAAAATTATATCTACTTGTGATAATCTAATCACATTACTTTCTTACAATATATCCTATGAACCTTTATCGATATCTCATATCGTATAGATCATCTCATGATCATGGTCAATTACCCATAATGAATACACAATAGATTAAGAAGAAGCATTTATTAATCAAATTAATAAGGTTCTAACAATCTAAATGATTTTTCTGGATATCATGTCCAACAGAAACTACCCTTAATTTTAATGAGTTTGATAATTAATATAGGGGTAAAAATGTCTCGGTGAAAGTTAACAAGTTCACTCACAATCATTATGGGTAGTTTTGTCTTTTCAAATAGACTAGTAAATAAATGTAGGAGAGAGAATACAAAGACTTTTCTTGTACCTTTTATCTTCCCTATTTAATGAATTGTTCCCCTATAAAAATATCAAAATACCTTACATTTAATAGAATGGTATCAATACATAGGGATAAAAAAAAAATAGTGAAGGTTAACACAAAAAAAATTTGGGTCTCTGTAAATTGTATACTGTGTCTGCACTGACCCATTCAGAAGTTTCCCTACAAACATCAAGGTAAGTCGAGGAGCGAGAGTTGAACACAACCACATAGAGCAAACCCGTGATGCTAGCCAATTGCCCAAACTCCTGGTGGGTAAGGTTAACAAGTTCATTAGTTATGAATGATAGCATTCCCCATATTTAATAGAATGATATATATATATATAAATATGGGTTAAAAAGACTAGTGAATATTATTAAGTTCAGTAGGCTTAATGAAGAATAACATTCACTGTGTGTGTTGTGTGTGCTTTTTTTTAGTTTTGGACTCATATTCACACAAAATATATATATATATATAGGTCATGACAACCTTCACGTTGTACATGAACACAAGTAATGTTCACGCAAGCCATTTTTCAGTGGCACTTTTGTAATTTTAGATGCTGTGAGTGGCATATTTGTAATAAACAGAAATTTTGATTTTAAAAGATTGCCTAACTTTCTTCCTATTATTACAATAATGTCATCAAATTCTCCCTGCGTGAAGGATGTTAATGTTTACGTACGGCATGAACACTAACATTCCCCTATATATATATATATATATATAATAAAAGTATAAGGAGTATACCAAACTTTATAAAGACGTAATTACCCCAATCTTGTTTTACTATTGATAAGTAGAAATGAATTACAATTATAAGAATAATCAACTACCTAATACTTATCCATGATAAGAAATTGGATCTTATTAATAGGATCCACCATAGATTCTCTCAAAGGATAAGTAAAGGTGGTCTTAATTGGAAGTCTAAACACCTTTTTAAATTGATTATAAGTACTCGCTATCAAGAAAGACTCTATTGGAAAGAGTCCTTGTTTTTATTACATTTATAAGTGGGACCCATAAATAACTAGTTATTAGTAACTCTCATTAAATTTAAATTCATATAAGAATATTTAAATTTAAAATCTAAAATATATTCTATAAAATATACTAATATATTAAAAAAATTAATTAATATTGAGAGAGTAACATCTAATAAAAATAGATTAAAAATAAATCTATCAAAAAATTTTAAATTTTATGATTTTCATTTAATGATGAAAAAATTATAAGTACAAATCTAATAAATTAAATTTGAACTTGTAATACTAGCTCTAAGTGAGGACTCTTTAGTCTCCTTATAAGTAACTATAAAGAAGTTATTAGTAATTATTTTCTATTGAAACTTTTTTTTTAAGTGATTATAAGAAGTACTCACTATTAATAAAAACTATATTAGAAAGAATCCTCCTTTTTTTATACATTTATACGTGAGACCCATAAATTATTAGCTATCGGTGACTCTTTTCTAATATTAAATTTAAATTCATAGAAAAAATGTAAATTTAATTACTAAAATATATTTCATACAATATACTAATATATTGTAAAATTAACTAATATAAAGAAAATGATGTCTAATAAAAATTAATTTAAAATTAATTTAAAAACTTAAATTTTTTATATTTTCATTAATAATAATAAAAAAATTATACATGCAAAGGCACGTGCACCTTTACTGGTGTGTATATATATATATTTTGTACAATCATGATTAAATAGGTAGTGATATGGGTCCCAACTTATCCTTCTCATCTAAGTGTAGATATTGAATCTTGATGTGTATGATGTGCTTACCAAATATTGACACATGTCCCTATTTAACTAGTTGTTACAGAGATATTCTGCCGCTCACTCCTTACGCCTAAAGAATAAAGATCCATCAACCCATATCTTTATGGGCTGGAAAATGTACTACTTGAGGCCCAAACATTACAGAATATGGGCAAATCCTTCAATTAATGCCACTGTACCTATGCTAGTCATATAGTCTAACTGTTATACCTCTGATGGATAAGCATGCATCCAATCTGGTCCATCTGATTGATGTGCTAGATTTGCATGAACCGTAGTAGCAGAATCACAGCAATAAGTTGAGCTTAACTACTAATAAACTAATTAATGGTATATCATATACTTTTGACGACACTTCAAAATCGAGAAACTAATTCGATGATGATGCATCAACCAATTGTTGGGAGTTTTGGGCTATGGTCCAAGTTGCTGCCAGTTACTCATACAATGGATCAAAGGAAGAAGTACCAATTGGAGAATAGTAACTGATTTAGATATATATATGCAATATTCTAACTAAATTGTATGGGCAATATTACTGTATTAGAGGAATAGTTACAATAATACATACCTGATTCCCTAAAACCCCAGCAAATTGAGAATTGTTTAGCGAATTAAGTAGCCGAATTAATCAATTGCTCCCTTAGTTTCATAAGATGTGTTAGATATATATACAATATTCTGACTAAATTGTATGGGCAAGGTTAATGTATTAGAGGAATAGTTACAATAATACATACCTGATTCCCTAAAACCCCAGCAAATTGAGAATTGTTTAGCGAATTAAGTAGCCGAATTAATCAATTGCTCCCTTAGTTTCATAAGATGTGTTAGATATATATACAATATTCTGACTAAATTGTATGGGCAAGGTTAATGTATTAGAGGAATAGTTACAATAATACATACCTGATTCCCTAAAACCCCAGCAAATTGAGAATTGTTTAGCGAATTAAGTAGCCGAATTAATCAATTGCTCCCTTAGTTTCATAAGATGTGTTAGATATATATACAATATTTTGACTAAATTGTATGGGCAATGTTAATGTATTAGAGGAATAGTTACAATAATACATACCTGATTCCCTAAAACCCCAGCAAATTGAGAATTGTTTAGCGAATTAAGTAGCTGAATTAATCAATTGCACCCTTAGTTTCATAAGATGTGGTGAATGATGAATGGCATATATCGAACCAAACTATCGAATGGATTCGATCTTATACATATGCGAGGAAGGTAATGAAAAAAAGAAAGAAGATAGTTCTTCAACTACAAACCAGGTAAATATGGTTAAAATATCAGAACAAGTCACATTCCATCTTTCTACTTCTCTTTTTTTCTTTTCACCATATTTATCTAGTAAGGATTGTTCTGAATCTTCTTAATTTCATTCCTATATGTCTATTTTCTGTTGGGGTAGTTTTAGATAGCTTTTGAAGGTGTACATTTAATCAAATTTCGGTTAGGTTGGCGCATCTAGCTAGTGGTTCCTCTTCACAAGAAAGTTGGGAAAAAAAGGATTGATATTTTTTTCTCCTTTTGTTGATGAAACACTTTTTCTCTCTTTTCCTTTAAGTGTAGGTGTCTTTATCTCCCTCTACCAATATCAAATCTCTCATGATACTATTGAGAAATCCAATCAAAAGTTTACTTTTTCTCAATGAAGGAAAGATAGGACTAGACAACTTTAGTACCAAGAATCCCTTTATGAGATTTGTATTTCATATATGACATGTTTGGAATTTGCATTCACAGCCCTTACACTGACATTCTCAATACATGCATGTTGAAGTTATTGAGATTGAAACCCTGCTTTCAATGCCAATCAACAAAATTCAATTTCAGACAGCTCTCCTTGGAAGTTTTTTTTGGATATATGGTATTCCCTAACCTCATAAATGCAAGGTTTGAAATAGTGCATTGCTTGCCATGGGCCCATGGCATGTTCTACAAGGGCAGTTCTCATGCCATGGCACGGTTTATTTTCTTCTCAGTAATCTCTTTGTATTTCCTATGTTTTCTTCTTATAGATTTCAGTTATGACAATATCATTGTGCATGGTGCATGGTGCATGGTGCATGGCATGTCGAACATGTTCTCACGCATGAGAATTAAGAAGCTAATTGCCAGGAATAGGAAAGAAAATATTATTCAAAAATTTCAAGCTCATCGACAGCCAATAGAACAGAAACGGAAATTCGTTCAGGGATTTCAATCTTACAGGCATCCGAGTTAGCCCTAGTACAACAGTGATAGTTCACAAGATACTTTTATCATCTCCATCCATGGGGTGTCTGACGAGTTTCAAGCTGTGCATAAGATGCCAACCCTGCATAAGTCATGCAAGTGAAGACCAAGCGTTAGTGAGAGTTAACTAGTATTGCATAACATACAGCAGGAGGTTGTATGCCTTTGGGAAGTGGATATGTAATTATAAGCTGTCAGCACTTCCAAAAATCAAGTTGGAAAAAACACCTCTTCATTATAGCTCATTTTTAGATAGGTACCAAACAACTTGTTACTCAGAACCAAACACTGGCTTACTATATTTCTGGCGGGAAGAAACCTCCATCAATTCTTAGCACAATCGCTTGTAGGAACTCAATTAGGTCATAGAGCCTCTCAAATCCAAATCTTGAAATCAAATGGCCTTTTATGATACACATTCTGCACAGCTTTTACCTCCCTACCAACACTGCCAGTGAAGAATTAAGAAACATTTAGATTAGAATCCAAAGTGTGGACAAACTTAAAAGAATCTTATTGATATAATGAGAGACGAGCCAGAAACCTACCAACTGCTTCTGTGTAATGCCCAACTACTCCAAAACATCCCTAGGCATTGGTCAGAGCAGTAAATCTGGGAAAGACAAGCATGACTGTAACTATCATGACTAGCTAAATCCTTACAAAAGATTTAACTTTCTCCACTTCTATTCAATCAACTAGTTCGCTTGCGCGTATCTCCCACTGCATAACTCAGACATTTTTCTCAGCAGATGTGGATCCCAATCTGGCAAAATTCAATGTGAGACTCAATGCTTAGAAAATAATTTTGAAAGCGACTTTATCATGATAATTTTCAGTGAGAACATGTAGTAAATAAGATCCTGGATAAGCACTACTAAGAAGGAATTGCCAAAAGTTTTATGAAGGATATAAGATCTATACCTTCTCTTTCTTCTTTTGGCAGTGAAATACATTTCCATTTTATTGATGATAACATCTGCTTTCCTTCGAAGAAGTCAACCGTGAGTAGTAAACAAGTTTCTAACTGCCGAGTAAATAAAATCAGTTGCCGTGTCAAGAACCTGTGATGGTGATTTTGGAACATACAAAGGCTATGAATTCCTGGTCAAACAGTCCATGGTTACCAGTTCATCTTCTAGCAAGCTCATTTCAAGAAAATATATGCTGCAAAAACATCAGGGAAATGTAAAGGAAACATAAGATTATAAGTATTAGTAGGAAGAACAACCAGAATACATGAACTCGGACCAGTTAAATGGCTTCTAAGGAGGAATAGATCTAAAATCCATCTAGGAATAATCAAATTAACTCCATGACCAAGTTTCCCACTATCCACAAAACATTTGATATTGATAGGATGGTTCACGATATGACCCAACACCTAGCAGTGACTGTGGGCAATGAAATCTCACCGTCCATGATGCCGGGGGCATCATGCACCTACATACACTCGATGACCACCTACATAGAACAGTTGATTTTCACATGTGTGGTAACTGATTGAAAGCTGCAGTCTAATCAGCCTCCCAGCAGTAAATGCTGGCAGGCATAATCCCAAGGCAACATTTCCCTCGCGGACAGGCTGTCAGTCCATATTGGACTGGCACGTGTTTGTGCACATAGCCTTCGCGGACAGGTTTAAGTGCCAGTCCATATTGGATTGCCATGTGTCTGTGCACAAAGGTATAGCCTTCGCGGACAGGCCAATGCCAGTCCATATTGAACTGACACATGTTCGCAGATCCAAAAATGGATGACCTTCACAGACAGGCTACTGCCAGTCCATAATGGATTAACACGTGACCACAAACCCATAATGGGATGATCTTTGCAGACGTGCTAGCGCCAATCCATATTGGACTGACATGTGTCCACAGCTAAACTGGATACTAGCTTAATTAAACCCGCAGACATGCCTACATGCAGCCTTCTTGGTAGCCAATATATGGCTGCCACATGGCAAAGGATCACAAGAAAGGATCCCCACATCACTTTAAAGGGATCCCGAGATAGGTAAGGTTCTGAATATCGATTTCGCATGTCATTTCGAACCATGGAAAAAAGATATTTCGCAAGAAATATCAATATCGCGGGAACAATATCTCACGTGGAGGAAACAATCGAAAAAAATAGTGAAAAATATAGAATTTTTCAATGAAACTTCAGAAAATGTTAAAATAGATGTTAATACACATTTGAAAATCAAAAAATTTAAAAAACAACAATGTATATAAGAGATGCAATGTGATGGAGGACCAAAGATGTGCGCTGATGTTGACAACAGTGTATGCTCTATCTCGAAACATAGGTCAAGAATGGAACTTATTTATAAAGAAGCACTTTAAAATCATTATTGAATAGCATAGATTAGTGAATCTTAACCATAGTTAAAGGGAGTTAAAAAGGGACACTTCATTTTTTTTTTTTTAAATTCTAAAAACCAAGGTTAGACGCTTTAACCCTAAGGGTTTAGTAAATCTTAGCCACAATTAAAGGGAGTTAAAAGGGACTTTTAATTTTCTATATTTTTTTTCTATTAGATGCTTTAACCATAAAGGTTAGTGAATCTTAAACATGGTTAAAGGGAGTTGAAAGAGATCTAATTTTTTTTTAAATCAAGTTTAGATGCTTTATCCCTAAGGATTTGAATCTTAACCACAATTAAAGGGAGTTAAAAGGGGACACATTAATTTTTAAATTATTTTTCTCAAAACTAAGGTTAGTTGTTTTAACTAAGGTTAGTGAATCTTAACCACAATTAAAAGAGTTAAAAGGAGACAAATTAACCACAGGGGCTAAAACTTGTTAACCATAGTTCAAAGGCAGTTAAAGGGGCTTTATGAGGTTATGAAATATCTTAAGGGCATAATAGTCATTTTACTAAAAATTACAAACAAAAGTCTAACAAAACCAAGAACCATGAGCTAATTTGCAAAACGTTTACACAGAAAAGTGTATTTGCAAATTAGGAAGAACCTAGCAGTTAATATGCAAAAACCCCAAACTTAAAATTTAAAAAAAACTAATGTCACATAATTCTTAACATTCAAAGAAGAAGGCAGAAGAAAGACTCACCGAATCAGAGCCAGAGGAGAACGAAGACCTAGGGTATGCCGACTAGGGCGATCGGCGACAGCAACAGATGGCGACAGCGACAGAGGTTCTCCAGGATCCAGGTAAATTCTTCTTCCTTCATCCTCTCTTCTTCTTCCTCCTTTCTCCTCTCTTCTTTCTTATTTTTCCTCTCTTATTTTTCTTTTTTTTTTTCTTCTCTTCTTCTTCCTCCTTTCTCCTCTCTTCTTTCTTATTTCTCCTCTTATTTTTCTTTTTTTTTTTTCTTTTTATGCTTCAGACAAAGTGAAACCTAACAGGGTTTCATGAAAAAATAATTCCACAGCAAAAAAGAAACAAATGGGTTTTTTTTCTCAATACTGTTGTTTCAACAATATCGACCAAAATTTCAGAAATATCGTGCGATATTCCCGAAATTTCGATCGATATTCCCGAAATTTTGTAAAAACCTAAATTTCTGGTTCAGATGTGTTGGCACCCTACGATGTCTATATATATCGTCGAAATTTGGGAAATTTCGACAATATTTTGAACCTTGGAGATAGGGACTTCCTTTTAAGGCCTCAATACCAGGGTGCCACTTAGCACCCATTAATGAGGGGAGTTATATTCTCCCTTCTCCTTCTCTGATTCGTTTTGCCACAAAAAAAAAAGGGGAGAATGTATTGCAAAGCCCTCCAGAAGAGGGCACTGTTCCTAGAGGTTACCCAGAGAGAGGGTAAACCATTGTCCAAGGACAGATGGTGGCCCCTATTTTGTTCTCCCATTAAGAGGAAACAACAAGAGAGATCTAGAGAGGAATCTTTCTCTGATACAAAACAGGGAGTCTTCAACAGAGACTCATAAGAAGAGAAATCCATGATAGAGGGCTCCCCAAGACTGAGAGCTCTCCTCTGCAACCACATCAGCCATCAACCATTGAAGAAGGCTCCCCCAACGATAGAGAATATTAGGTTAACCCAAAATGGCCACCTTCTTCCTTTTCTTTCGTACAAAGACCACAATAAGGCATCTTTAAGCCCACATGGGGATTGGGCACCCTTTTCAATAAAAATACAGATTTATTGTTCTTCTCTTCTCTTATTCTTTCTTCTTAATTAGAGGTTTCTCCCTTTAATTAGGGGAACGTAATTAACAATCCGGATTGGAAGGACAGTCCCCCACAAAATAATAAACTTCACCCAAATTGGTGAAGTAGTTTGACTGCAAACTTCGGGTGTCTCGTCCCTTAGAGACGCTCGAAATTTGCATCTACAGTGACATGCATCACGAGTTCGACAACAGGAAAGCTCCAGCTATGACCACCACCCAACATACTTCGGTCGTAAGAATAGTCTCAGTAGAATCATGCAAAATTGTCATTCGTCATTTCTGTCTTGTGCGTATTTTCCATCAAGCAAGGTATTAAACTTCGGTTTTGGTATAAATTTTGGTCGCTAAGGAAGTTGACACGTTTCAAGGAAGTCCAAAAAAGTTATATACAATTTAAAGAAGTCTAGGAAACTTTAAGGAAATATTGGAAATCTAAGATGAAACTTTAGAAATTCAATACTTACGCATAAATACACATTTAGAATTCGCTATATTACCGATGAAAGCATGTAGTACTCAAATTCTAATGTGAGAATCATGTTAAGTGGCATGCGTTGTCTGCTTGTCTGAGCTGTAATTTCTTCTTGATATTTCTCTATATTCTCCATTTTTTAAATTATATTTTATCCTCCTTGTCAAGTGAAGGGGATATGTATTCTCTTTATTTTTCAATGATTATCCATGTTAATTGTTTTAGAAACTTGAAAAAACTTATGAATGCACATTAAAGTTGATAAATAAATGAAATTCAATTTAATTTTTAAACCTATTTCAATCTGCAATTGATGAGCTCAATGTTTTTACATGATTGAATAATATGTGAAGAGGAGATGAGTACTTAAATAATTTTTAATTTATGAAATACTATTAGAAAATTATTTAATTTTTTAATATTATTACTAAAAATATCTTTTGTGCATAATATCCTAATAACAAAATTAATAGAATAATAAAATTATAATAAGGTTAATGTTAACCACACTTTAATAATAAAATAATAATTTATAATAAGTTAATGCTAGCAACATTCTCTTTTAAAGCTAATTGTATTTATAAAAGGTTAATGTTGGGACAAATGTCTTTCCTAATGAAGAAAGTAAGTTTAAAACGAGTGGAACTAACATTACCTTTTTAAGTTAAAACTTTAAAGTCCTTCAATTTACAGACTTTTTCCAGTACACTTCGGTTAATTTCCACCAAAATTTTGTATTTTCTCGACACTTGTTTTTCTGTTTCGGTCGAAGCTCACCGAAGTTTACCAAGATGTCCAGTATTTTTAAAATACAAGTGCATTTTGCTTCGCACACCACAAAAGTCGACTCAATTTGGTTAACTTCGACGAAATTGAGTCAATTTTTGACACCATGCCATCAAGGTCCAAATTGGTAGCTTGCAGCAAACTTCCAACCAATTTAATTAGTCTCACAGGTTCCAAAATTGTACGGTAAATTGATGGTGTGTGGGCTGTTTGACATAAGCAATAGCGTTTGTTTCTTGCGTCATTATTCATTAGGGTTCATGGATGATAAAACTGAGGACTGTTGAAGCATGGCAATGGCATATGGACCAGTTGGTCCGGTGGTTCGCAAGCTACCAGATGTCTCATATCTCATCCTTGTCTTGCAGAAAATAATAAGATGAATTAATGTGTCTTGTGCAATCTAAACAAAGCAGAGGCGTTACTGTGAGCGTGTGGACTAAAGGGATTTAGGCTCAAAGGATCAAAGTTCTTGAAATTTACAATGCTCATTATTAGCTTGCCCTGTGGTGGATGTAACTTACCTGAAGAGAGAAGGCTAGTACATATTACATTCTTGGCCCAAAGGAGTGTGATGAGGTGTTGACTGTCTCCCAGAACTGGTCCTAGTATATTAAGATATTTTTCACACAAAGTTATTTAGATTCGATTGATTGAGCATAATGTTTTGTTTCCACCTATAAATCCTTTTGCAATTACTGAATACTGTCATGAATTAAAGCCCTTAATGGGTCAAAATTTTCAAAGTGGAAGCACCAAATTGAGATCACTTTAGGTTGTATGAGTGATTATTACGGGATAAAAGTTAAGAGTTTGAGAGAGAGAAGCAGAAAAATAGTTTAGGGAAAAATTCTGAGAGAGATTAATGATCTATTTCCCATACTTCATTACAGTGTTTTAAAAAGCGTGTGAAACTTACGCCTTGAGGTGAGGCTAAGAAAAACGCCTTGAAGCTTAAATCCCATAAGGCTTACGCCTCAAAGTGTAAAGCTCACATAAGGAACACGCTTCACGCCTTTGAGGCTTGCTTTATGTCAATAGCATACGCATACATTAACTAAAATTAGGGTTCTGGCCGCATAACTGAGACTTAAACGTTATTTTTTTATTTTAAGCCCTTCTTATATTTTTTTTTCTTATAGTTAAATAATTTATATAGTATTTTCTATGTGTACACGCGTGCCCACACACACACACATGTACGTAAATACAAATATATATATATATATATATATATATGATGGATACATATCTCTCTCTCTATATATATATATACTATAATCTTTTATTAACTTTTAAAATATTTTTGTAATTTTTTTTATATTTTATTTATTTGTAAAATGAGAGAGAATAAGGCTTTCTTATGAGGCTTAAGCCTCACATCTTGAGACTTACGCCTCATGCATCTTGAGATCATAACGTCTTACCTCACGCCTTCGCGTTTTAAAACATTGCTTTATTATTTATACTCCTCTAATAGTATACTATTAGTATATAAAAGATACTAATAGTATACCAAAAATACAGTGTATAAAAGATAACATAAACATTAAGCCCATAAAACATAATGCCTTATTCAACACTCCCCCTCAAGTTGGTGCGTAGATATCATTCATGCCCAACTTACCAACAATGTTTCGAAACTAAGTACCACCAAGACCCTTAATCAACAGATCATCTAATTGATCTTCAGAATTCACAAACGGGGTGCTAATGTAACCCTCCTTCAACTTCTTCTTAATGAAATGGCGATCTACCTCAATATGTTTGGTCCGGTCATGTTGCATCAAATTATGAGCAATATTAATAACAACTTTATTATCACAATATAAGCTCATGGGGCCTTCGGTGGGAAGTCCAATCTCACTTAAGAGCAATCGAAGCCACAACAGCTCACACACACCGTGCCATGGCTCTAAACTCCACCTCTGCACTGGATCTGGCAACCACATTCTGTGTTTTACTTCTCCATGTAACACGATTACCTCCAACCATGATGTCATACCCAGAAGTAGAGCGTCAATCGGAAACTGAGCCATCTCAATCTGCATCAATGTAGGCTTCAACCCTTAGATTCCCATTACAGTTATACAAATAACCCTTCCTAGGGGATGACTTTAAGTAGTGGAGGATTCGATAGACTATATCTAGATGACCAGTAGTTGAAGAATGCATAAATTGGCTGACTATATTGACAGCATAAGCGATGTCTAGCCTGGTACTTCCCTACATCCGACAAATGTTCCCCATAAGCTTCACTGAGTTTATGATTCGTATCACAAGGCTTACAACCCATCATGCATGTCTCATCGAGTAAATCAAGAACATATTGACGTTGAGAGACAAATATGTCCTTACACCTGGCAACTTCAATCTCAGGGAAATACTTTAGAAGGTCTTTAATCTCGAATTCATTTGCTAACTTGCCCTTCAGTAACTCTATCTCATCCAGATCATCAGCTGTTACCACAATGTCGTCTATATAAACAATCAAGATAGTTCTTTTTTCAGCTTACACACCGCTTAAGGAACAATGTGCGCTCTACTTAACTTTGCTTGTAACTATTCTTTATCATAACATTGCGAAAACGCTCAAACCATGCTCTGGAGGACTGCTTTAGTCCATACAGTGCCTTTTTCAGCTTACACACCTTCCCTTCATCTAAGGGGCATTTGAAGAGGTACCATATACACCTCTTCCACTAAATCACCATGAAGAAATGAATTCTTCACATCAAACTGAAACAAGGGCCACTGCAAGTGAAAGCAAGACTCTTACTGAGTTCATTTTGGCAACTGAGGCAAATGTCTCCTGATAAATTATGTTGTAAGTTTGAGTATACCCATTTATAAACAAGCGAGCTTTGTATCTCTCAACTAAGTCATCCAAGCGGTGTTTCACTGTACACACCCACCTACATCCGACCGGCCTCTTCCCTCTTGGTAAATTGACAATATCGCAGGTACTATATTTCTCAAGTACACACATCTCTTCTTTCATAGTGTAAAGCCATGCTTTGTATTGGCTTAATTTCGATGTCAAAATGGTGTCAATGTAAGTCTAGTGTCGCTGCTCCTCAAGTTGTTCAAGACCGGTGAAGATGAAGCTCCAAAGACCCAAGTGAAGTACATTCCGGCTAAAACTTTGCTCACACTCTTAGGATGGTAAGTGACCTAGATACCTAGTGATTACCTTAGGTGAAATTGACCTAAGATAACTTTATCATATACCTTAGGTGATTAGAAATTGACCCAAGTTGTTTAATAGTCTTTCAGGTAATTGATTGGTGTTTGGAATTGGTATTGTGCATCAAAGAAGCAAAATTCAGCACAAGCCATTCGAATGCCACAGAACGGCCAGCAAGCCGTTCGAACGGCTCAATTGGAATTCAATTCCAGTAGCCTTCTGGTGGACCGTTTTGTGACCAATTCCTAACCAATTTCTAGGCAATTTGAACGCCCTACTTGCCATTCAAACGGACCTCGTATATTTGGTTTCTAAACCTATCTGAACCTCATTTTTAGCAATAGAATTACTTTGGCTATTTAAAGGATGATCCCTTAGCTCGTTCTAAGGTTGAAGTGAGAGAGTTTAAAGGATTCTTTGATTATTCTAGAGTTCTCCAATCCCCTCTTGGTGAATACCCTTTGTTCTCCTCTCTACTTCTCTAGAGTATACAAGATTGAATTGTTCGGGGATACCCTTTATTCTCCTCTCTACTTCTCTAGAGTATGCAAGATTGAATTGTTCCATCTTGTTCTTGCATCAATTGATCTCTGATATGGTTGAGATCCCTCTAGAAGACTGTTAAAACCTTCAAACTAGTGTGTATACTCTGTGTGAGTGTTTGGTTAGAGTGAGCCAAAGCCGTCGAGGACGGAGATCGATCTTTGGAGATCGTGGTTGGAAACTTTGTGAGGTATTGGCTAGTGAGGAACCGGAGCTGCTGTTGCAATGATCGAACGAGAAGTTCATGGACTTCAAGACAAAGAATTAGTACCGAGGAACAGTGTTTGGTGTCTGATTGGGTAAGGTTCGAGTCTTGTACTTGATAACAATTCTCATAGTTGATTTTGTACTGGACTAGGTCCCGTGGTTTTTCCCGGAAGGGTTTTCCATGTAAAAAATCTTGTGTGTTGTGTATTGTGTCTTCGACAATTTTTCCGCATTTGATTATTGTGTTTGCCATAACTCTGATTAATACTTTGTTAAAATTAAAATTAGAAGACATTGCTAGGAAGACCTATTCCCCTCCCCCCTCTCCCCTCTAGGTCAAAGGAATCATTGAACGAGGATATTTCAATTGGTATCAGAGATTGTTCACTTACAAGGTCAAACCCTTAAATGTGATCTTGTTTAAAAATCATTTATCAATGACTACTCTAAGAGAGGGCAGTTCCTTCTCTCATCTCTTGTTGGCTGATGAGATTATTAATTTATCTTCTACAATTGATGAGAAAGAAAAGAGTGAAAATTGTGAAGAGACCTAGTCAAGTGAAGATAGTGAAAAGAGTCACAGTGACTCTGAAATTGATGAAAGCATGGACTCAACTTATGGTAAGCTACTCTGAGAGTCTGAAGCTAAAAAGGGCAAAAATTTCATTAAACAAAAAACTTAAAAATCTTCATCTTGAAAAATATGCTCTTGAGCTAAAAGTTGAAGGGAAGGAAGCTCTCGCTACTCAACTTGAAAGTGAGAAGACTGATCTTATGATCAAAATTCAGTATCTCCAAGAAGAAAATGTCTCTTTGACCAAAATGGTCAAATTGTTTGAAAACGAGCGAGACACTTCCATAAAGAAATTGAAGAGTCCAAAACTCTTATTTCGGAGCATAAAGCTGAAAAAGATTCTCTTGTTAATAAGATTGCCTTTCTGGAAATAGAATTCAAAAACACCCTTACAGAAAAGCCAGGTCTAATTAAAAAAGCTAAGGATGTTTAGCAACACTCAATGTCTAAATGAGTTGATCAAGAATCTAGGTTCAAACAATAATATGACCGGCATAGGACATGCAGATAGACCCCTTGGTCCCATGGTTGTTGGAATAATGGCTACTGCTGTGTTCGAGTCAATTGATGGCGAACTTAAAAAAAATGACCCTTCTACCTCAAGCATTAGACCTACTGATGCAATTCCAAGAGAGAATGTGCTGAGGAATCAAGTCCCTAAAAGAGGTCCCCTCAACCTCCTAGATTTACTCCACATGCTTCCAGTGTGAATTAAAGGGTCACATCCAACCTAACTGCATTGCCTTGAGAAGAAATCCCCGTAAGGTTCATGGAACCTAAATCAAAATCAAGGGAATCTTCAAAGAGAGATTCAAGTCTTACCTGAAAAATCTAGAAGTTTGAGCGAAGAAGTGATGAAAATAGCTCAACTCTCTAGTACTAAAAATGGTCTAGACACTTCTTATGATTATCATGAAGAAGGTAACTGGATGAACCAAAAGGCTAGGACTCAGCAAAGGAAGAAAAAAAATAGGAGCTCTAAGAAGAATAAAGTTACTCCTATCAACTCACATGTGATGGATAAATATCGAAGGGTCAAACAAAATATGAAATCCATATATGTGAGAAAGGATGACCTAAAATGCTTGGTCATTCATGTTGCCTTGAAAGCCCAAAATACCGACATATGGTACTTCGATAGTGGCTGTTCTCGGCATATGATAGGTAACAATTCACTCAACTCAAGAAATGCTTAGATGAGATTGTTACTTTTGGTGATGGAAGCAAATCATTTGTGAAAGGGAAATGTATCATCCAAGCTCCAGGCATTCCAAAACTCAAGAATGTCATGTTTGTTGAAGGGCTAAAAGCTAATCTAATAAGCATAAGCCAATTGTGTGATGATAACCATGTCGTGCACTTTACTCAGAATAAATGTTTTGTTATTGATTGTAAAGGTAATTGTGTTTTGGAAGGAATGAGAACCTCTGACAATTGCTATGGCTTAATCCCAAGTGAGAGTACCTCAAAATTCTGCAATTTAGCTAAAGTTGAGGAAGTTAATTTGTGGCACAGGAGGCTTAGTCATATGAATTTCAAAGACCTAAGCAAACTCTCGAGACATGAACTGGTGAGAGGTGTGCCCAAACTAGAGAAGTCGTCTCCTGCTGTGTGGACCATGTCAAATTGGAAAACAAATTAAAAGTCCATACAAGAAGACTTCAAATATCACTACTACTCATCCAGTAGAGTTAATCCATATGGATTTTATAGGTCCTACTCGAACTGAAAGCTTAGGTGGCAAGCGATACATCTTAAACTAAGATGATAGTGATGACTTCTCTAGGATGACATGGGTTGCATTCATAAGGGAGAAGTCCGATGCTTTTGAAAACTTTAAGAGCATATGTAAGAGAGTTCAAAATGAAAAAGGTTGTCAAATCACTCAGATTAGAAGTGATCATGGAAAAGAGTTTGAAAACTTTAAGTACAATGAATTTTGTGATGAATCTGACATAAAACATGAATTCTCTGCTCCTATAACTCCTCAGCAAAATAGAGTCATGGAGAGCAAGAACAGAGTTCTCTAAGAGATAGCTAGAGTTATGCTTCACAACAACAACCTAGCTCCTCACTTCTAGGCTGAAGCAGTTAGCACCGCATGCTACACTATTAACAGAGTCTACACTAGGCCCGGAACCAGGAAAACCCCATATGAGTTGTGGAATGACAAGAAACTCAATGTCAAGTACTTTCGAGTATTCAGAAGTAAGTGTTATGTCCTTAGGGATAGAGAGCAATTGGGAAAGTTTGAATCCCGAAGTGATGAAAGGATCTTTCTTGGATATTCTACCAACAGCAGAGCTTATCGAGTGTATAATTTGAGAACCTCTACAGTTATAGAGTCTATCAATATAGTTGTGGATCACTCCGGTATCGAGACTGTGGATCTGGAGGATGACAATGCTAAAGAGGTTGAGAATGTCTCATCTCCTCAAGATGAAAAGCAATCATCTCCCAAGAAACCTACTCATCCTAGGGTTATGAATCCTCACTTCACAAAAATTATAAGAAATCTTGAGAGTGGAGTGAGAACTCGAAGTCAAATTGAAGATGAGGTTAGCTATTTTTGCTACAATTCTACCTTTGAACCCAAAAATGTGATTGGAGTTCTAATTGATGAAAATTGGATAAATGTTATGCAGGAAGAGCTAATTCAGTTCATCAAGAATGATGTGTGGTTTCTTGTACCTAGGCCTAAAAATACCAATGTAATAGGTAACAAGTGGATTTTCAAGAACAAATCAAATGAAAAAGGTACTATTGTCCGAAATAAGGTCAAGTTAATTACACAGGGATACACTCAGATAGAATGAATTGATTTTGATGAAACTCCTGTTGCTCGGTTAGAATCAATTGGAATCTTGGTAGTTGTTACATGTCATCTTAAATTCAAACTTTTTCAAATGGATGTCAAGAGTGTCTTTTTAAATGGCATTCAACATGAAGAAATCTATGTGGAACAACCGAAAAGGTTTGAAGATCCAAACCACTTTGATCAGGTCTATCGTTTAAAGAGGGCTCTCTATGGTTTGAAGCAAGCTCCTCAAGCTTGGTATGAGAGGCTGACTACTTACCTCTTAGAAAAGGAATTTTCGAGAGGGGGAGTAGACAGAACCCTATTCATTAAGACTGTCAAGGATGATATTGTAATTGCCCAGATCTATGTTGATATTATTTTCAGTTCCACATTACACTTGCATGCTAACTTAATGAATTTGAAATGAGCATGGTAGGTGAGCTGAATTTCTTTCTTGGTCTTCAGGTTAAACAAACTACAATAGGGATTTCTATATCTCAAACAAAATATGTCAAATACCTTATAAAGAATTTTGGTATGAGCACTGTTAAGCACGCACACAGTCCCATAAGCACAACCACTAAGCTTAGCAAAGATGTTTCAATAAAAAGTGTCATCAAACCGCATATAGAAGCATGATTGGCAACTTATTGTATGTGACTGCTAGTTGACCTGACATTTCCTTCAGTGTTAGAGCCTGTGCCCGCTATCACACAAGCCCCCAAAGAGTCACTCTCTGTAACAAAAAACTTCATTTTTTTCAAAAATTTACGAATTATTCACGCATTTTTGCTTTGCCCGAATTATTCACAAATTATTAGATTCCTGAATTATTGGCGAATTATTCGCAAATTTTCCGAATTATTCGCAAATTTTTTGGATTATTCCTGAATTTTCCAAATTATTCCCAAATTATTTTCTCAAACTTGAAAAAAACCTAATTATTTTGTATATTTTAAAATCATAGGTATATTTTTATATTTATTAATTTATTTTTTATTTGTTCCGATTTATTCTCAAATTTTTCTCGATTTTTTCAAATGTTTCCGAACTTAACATCTACCGAATTATTCCCGAACCCCGACTTTGTCACTATGGTCACACTTACTTGCAGTTAAACGTATCATTCGTTATGTAAGTGGAACTCTATCTTTTGGTCTCTGGTATCCATTTGATACTAATGTCAAAGTTATCGAGTATTCTGATGCCGATTGGGTCGGAAACGCCAATGGCGGGAAAAGTACCTCTAGCGGGTCTTTCTACACTGGAAATTGTTTAGTTGCTTGGCTTAGCAAGAAACAAAACTCCATATCCTTGTCGACTGTCGAGGCGGTGTACATTGCAGCCGGCAGTTGTTACACCCAACTTTTGTGGACGAAACAGATGTTGCTTGATTATTAGATAAATTAGGGCACCATGACTCTGTATTGTGATAACACAAGTGCTATAAATATTTCCAAAAATCTCGTTCAACACTCGCGCACAAAACACATAGACATTAGGCATCATTTCATTCGTGAACTTGTTGAGCAAAATGTAGTGTCTTTGGAATATGTCCAAACTGAAAATCAATTTGCAGACATCCTTACAAAACCTCATAGATTCCCTTAGGTTTGAGTTCCTTAGGAAATCCATTGATGTATGCGAGGTTGACTAACTGTGTACTTGTATAGCCTAGGTGTTCATCATGCCCTATTCTTTCCTAGTGCTATCTCATGGTGTGTATTAGCTAATTTTGCATCTTCTTTATTTTTCACTTTTGATTCTGTTTTTGTTGATTAAAAGAAAAACTCCAAAAAGATTTTGTGCTTCTTTTTAGATAGGTTGTTTTTCTTTCAAATATTGAAAAATACAAAAACATTGAAAAAATCAAAAATTCAAAAAGATGTTGGTTTGGGCTATCTCTCATATCATACTATGTTTGTTTCAACTTCCTTGCAATCATAATTCATAATTCATGCCAAGGTAAATATTAAATAGGATTGAGTTTGTGAGGATATTATACATACTAAGACTTTTTGGGTGATTGAATATAGACAAACTTGCTAATCATAGTTAGAGTTTTGTTAAATCATGTTGCTAAGTGTAAATGTGTAATGCACATGAACTCTGACTGGCCCTTGAAGATGGTCTAAATTCCTAAGTATAGGTATTGTTATTATCCATGATGGCCCACTTGGTTGACCAAATCTGGATTGACCAATAAGTTAATATCTCATTATGCCTCTTTACAAAAGAATGAAGCAATGGAAAGGGCTACTTATGGGATAGTGTGAAAGTCACTATTGGATGCAAACAGTATGTAATGGCTACCTATGCAGACAATAATTACTATATGAGTTGCTAGTATGAAAGCCCTTGCTGCCAATAGCTAGGGCTACCTACCCAAATAGAGTGAAAGCCACCGTTGTAAGAAAAAGATGAAAAAGAGAAAAGCCAAGAAAAGAATTACAACATTGTGGCTATGTTTGTCAGAAAAAGAAAAAAAAAAGACAAAATTACATAAAAGATGAACAAGGGTGAATTTGCACATGACCAATAAATTCAGTAATTAACAAGTTTGACTTCTAGTGATTGAGACACCTTTTTTTTTTTTTTTGGTAATTGGATTGAGACACCTTGAGTCTCTGAAATACAATAATGTCATAACCTTAACAAAGGGTTGAAACCTCGGAAAGAGTCAAGTCGGAAACTCCACTACACACACTATGCTTCAATGTGAAACTTTTCACTAAATGTGTATTAGATGTTGAGTCTGTAATTGATCACCCTATAAGTCTAAAGTAGATGGACATATCCTCATTAGGTCAAAACTTAATAATATTAAATCTTGGGTGAATTACTTTTGTCATCTTGAAAATTGCTCCAAACATATTGATTATATACTTGTGATGAGAGCATGTTTTCAGGGAGAGTTTCTTGGTTTATATCTTGAGAAGTCCTTCATCCATCTGAGTTCCTTCATATAAGTTCATTATCTAGTGAGTTTTAGGGGGGTTTCTTCTTATCTAAATTGAAATTGCAAAATTTGTTTTGATTAAGAAAGATGTTGAGATTTTGAATAATTTGAATCATATGGATCTTATTTTATTTGTTTCATTCTGATGTGATTCACAAGATATTTTCTGAATAGTAGGATGTCATGTGTGAATGACTTTTGGTTTAGTCATTGTCTTGTGGATAATTTATCTTGATGCTATCTTGTTTTGGTCACATGGATATATTCTTGATAGCTTGTCTTGATATGGATGTCCTCTTAGAGCTATTATGCTAAACTTCTGTTATATTTTGAGCTCTATGGTTATTTCTCCTCGAATATTGTTTAGTGATGTTTCTATGCTTTGGCATTTGTGCCAAAAAGGAGGAGAGAATGTCGAAGTACATTCTCATAATGATAGAATGTGAGAGAATGTAGATGTACATTCCATGATGATCTTGGTACACCTGATTATTAACCTTTGTATTTCACATGCTTCACTTGGTGTTATGTTTTAGCATGTGCAGGTGTTCAGATCAAGTTGATGAAAAGACTGAAGAATGTATAGATTGTCAAAAAAAATTCGAAGTCATGTAATTGGTTAAGCTCTCCATATTTGAATGGTTTAGGGGAGTTTGTATCAAGTCATGTACTTCAGTTTGTATTTCGTCACGGAATTGCTAATGGGGGAGATTGTAAAGTCATACTTTGTATTGACTTAATTCCGATGTCAAAATGGTGTCAATGTAAGTCTAGTGTCGCTGCTCCTCAGGTTGTTCAAGACCGGTGAAGATGAAGCTCCAAAAACTCAAGTGAAGTATATTCCTACTAAATCTTCACTCACACTCTTAGGATGGTAAGTGACATAGATACCTAGTGGTTACCTTAGGTGGAATTGACCTAGATAACTAGTGGAATTGACATAGATACCTAGTGGTTACCTTAGGTGATTAGAAATTGACCCAAGTTGTTTAATAGCCTTTCCGATGGCTGATTGGTGTTTGGAATTGGTACTGTGCATCAAAGAAGCAAAATTCAGCACAGACCGTTCGAACAGGCTGCTAGCCGTTCGAACGGCTCAATTGGAATTTAATTCCAGTAGCCTTCTGGTGGACCATTTTGTGACCAATTCCTAACCAATCTCTAGGCAGTTCGAACGCCCTACTAGCCGTTCGAACAGACCTCGTATTTTTGGTTTCTAAACCTTTCTGAACTTCATTTTTAGCAATGAAATTGCTTTGGCTATTTAAAGGATGATCCCTTAGCTTGTTCTAAGGTTGAAGTGAGAGTTTAGAGGCTTCTCTGAATATTCTAAGGTTCTCCAATCCCCTCTTGGTGGATATCCTTTATTCTCCTCTTTCCTTCTTTAGAGTATACAAGATTGAATTGTTCTATCTTGTTTTTGCATCGGTTGATCTCCGATATGGTTGAGATCCCTCTAGAAGACCGTTAAAACCTTCAAACCAGTGTGTATACTCTGTGTGAGTGTTTGGTTGGTGTGAACCAAAGCCGTCGAGGACAGAGATCGATCTTTGGAGATCGTGGTTGGAAACTTTGAGAGGCGTTGGCCGGTGAGGAACCGGAACTGCTGTTGTAGAGATCAAACGAGGAGTTCATGGACTTCAAGTCGAAGAATCAGTACTGAGGAACAGTGTTTGGTATCCGGTTAGGTAAGGTCCAAGTCTTGTACTTGATAACAATTCTCATAGTTGATTTTGTGCTAAACTAGGTCCCATGGTTTTTCCCAGAAGGGCTTTCCACGTAAAAAATCTCGTGTGTTGTGAATTGCCCCCCCCCCCCCCCCCCCCCCCTCTCCAGGTCAAAGGAATCATTGAACAAGGATATTTCACATAGCTTGTTTTCATTCCGATCGAGACAGTGCATCTGCTAAACTGTGAGGCACAGACACAGAAGACAAAGTCAAGCAAACTAGCGATACGAATAAGACAAAGCATGGTAAGATACAACATTCGAAATAGGATGTTGAATACATGCTCTAGTACCTTTCTTAAGGGCAATAGGAGCTTCAGAGTCAACAATGTCTGGACTAGAATGAACAATGTCACCTGGATCAAAAGAGGTCTCTTGGTAGGGTTAATGAGAATCTTTTGGCCTTCTATTGTATATATGCAATTTTTTTACCACAGGTTCACACTCCTTCTTTCTACAATCGATGTCAAAGGAAAAAATAAGAATGGGAAGAGAAGAAGATATCTCTTCATTGATGCTCTCCCTGTACAAAAGTCTCCTTAGCAAAAAAATACGGAGTAGACTCAAAAAATGTAACATCCATAGATACGAAGAACCGACGCGAAGGAGGATAATAACATTTATATCTCTTCTGATGAGGAGCATACCCCAAGAAAGAGACAACGAAGAGCCTTTGGATCAAGTTTTGTGCGAGCAGAATGAGCAATATACACAAGGCAGATACACCCAAAGATCTACGGGACTACTGGAAACACAGGGGTGGAAGGAGATAACAAGCAAAAAGGAGATTGAAAGTCCAAAATCCGGGAAGGCATTCAATTGATTAAGAATGCAGTAGTCAATACGGCATCAAACCAGAAAATTTTAGGCACATTCATAGAAGCATAAGAGAGTAAGTGACTTTCAACAAATGTCTATTT
Organism: Tetracentron sinense; assembly: GCA_015143295.1. Taxonomy (NCBI): domain Eukaryota; kingdom Viridiplantae; phylum Streptophyta; class Magnoliopsida; order Trochodendrales; family Trochodendraceae; genus Tetracentron; species Tetracentron sinense. The sequence continues at coordinate 40,796,302 of CM026563.1, forward strand.
TTTCGCTTAGCCACATCATTTTATTGAGTTGTGTCAGCACAAGGAAGTCTGATGAATGATACTATGAGAATCAAAAAACGTAGCCAAACTAGTAGACATATACTCCCCCCCCCCCCTCCCACCCACCCCCATCATAAGATCGAAGTATTTTAACAGATGCATTAAACTGAGTGACAATCATTATGTAAACAGAAGAAAAAATAATGTCAACTTCACCCTTAGATTTCAGTATATACACTCATGTAATACGAGAAAAATCATCTACAAAAGTAACAAAATACTTAAAACCACACGAGGAAGTAACAGTGGATGGGCCCCACACATTAGAATGCACGAGAGAAAAAGGTAAATTGCATTTATTACTACTATAGGGATATGAAGTTCGACAATGTTTTGCAAATTCACAAATTTTACATTGAAAAAAGGAAAGAAAACTATAATAGATAAATGCGAAAATAAACGCCTAAGAAAGGAAATAAATGAGTGGTCAAGACATTTGTGCCACTGGAATAACTCCTTTGTTCTACTAATACTCCGAACACTATGGGGTAACTACTGAACTGATGAAGCAATGCGAGGCAAAGGGTCGATCAGATATAATTCTCGCTCCTTATGACCCGTACCAATCATCTTCTTTGTTTTCAAATCCTAAAACACACAATGAGAAGGAAAGAAGTGATGCTACAATTCAAAGTTTTGGTAATATGACTTACAGAGAAGGTTCAAAGTGAACTTAGGAACATGAAGGACAGAGGAGAGGGACATAGAAAGTGATAGAGACACTCCCCTTACCTATAATGGATGTTAATGTATTATCAGCAACTTTAACTTTGTGTATACTAGAATCAATGAAGTAAGATAAAAAAAAGGACATACCAGTCATATGATCTGATACTCCTAAATTAATAATCCATGAGCGACTATGATCATAAACATATTCACTGAGAACCGAGGCTGAAGTACTTGTGTAAGGGATTGAAGCAGCACTAGCGGTACTAGGAGTCTCCAAATGGGACATGAAGCGGCGGAGGGTATCGATCTCATCTCTATACAGACGAGGGCTATCTGAATGAGGTACAACAGTAGATACTGGGACTGTGGATGTAACTGAGTGTGCACTCGAGCCTCCCCCAGATCGTCTGTCTCTATCTCCTTGGCCACTATCAAAAGGGCCTTGTGGGGGTGGACAACATACAAGTCTCAACAGGTGTCTCCTGTATGACGGGTATGCCCATAATGATCACACTTGAGTTTATCTCAATCATCAGTAGTAGAACCAACGCATCCAAAACAGCCACCTCCTCGACCACGACCACGACTACCACTCCTACCTCCCCACTAGAATGGGGAGGCCAAAGAAGATATATCAAGTATGGGAGTTTAGTGCATAGTACTCCGGCAGTGTTCCTCACGATGTAAGTATGCATAAACCTCATTAAAAGAGGGAACTGGGTCTTTGCCAAGAATCTAAACCCGTACTTGTTCATAATCTATATTTAATCCAGCAAACAACTCAAACACACGGGTTTGTTCGACCAATTTCTTATACTCGGCTGCATCCTCGAGGCACTTAGCCTTAAAGGTATGATAGTGATCCACCTCTTCCCAGAGACGGCGAAGAGTGTAGTATGCAAGAATAGACATATCCCCCTGCTTTAGTTGCCAAATACTCTAACGCAACTCATAAACCCAGGCAACACCTCTAATCTCAGAGTAGGTCTGTATCACGGCATCTCAATGTCTTGTGCAGAAGGAAGAAACAAGTATACACTACTGATATCTAACTGCATGGAGTAGAGAAAACATGACATGACAATGACATTCTCAGCCTCCCACTTGGCATAGCCCGGATCAGTTGACTTAGGAGTAGGAATGACACCATTCAAATACCCCCATCTTCCCATTGCTTTTAACAAATAACATCGCAGATTAAGACCAGGCAAGGAAATTTGTCTCATCCAATTTCACTGTACTAATCTGGAGGTTGGGTGTGTTAGACATATATGCCCATAAAAGTCATTCCAGACTTGTATTAATCTATATTATTAATATAACATCTTTACATTCACACATTGTCTTCTGTATTGGGTAATATATTATAAAGTATCTCATAAGATGACACTACTTTGTCCCTTAGGTAACATTGTAGGAAAACCATCCAGTTGGTTTTAAACCAAATGCTAAGGAGATATGGTTTTCCGATTCCTTGTAGACCTAGAATTGTTCTAAGTTATTTAGGATACATCTGGACAATGTATTCCTACAAACTTACACATGATTAGTTCCATAAGATGGAGTGATGAATCTCAATCACTGAGAGAAGAGTCTCTTGACTAAGATATGAATATAAGTAATAAGTACTTATATTGTAACAGGATCGCATAGTGGATACCCTTAGAAATATATTGTCTATATATTTAGGGTAGTCCATTTGAAAGAATGCACTTAACCTCAGAGGTCGACATCTTCTCTGGTATTTGCCTATATAGCTTTGATGTAATCAATCGTCAATGTCCAACACACCGGACTAAATACGGGTTCGTTGGGTTACGTACACTATACTTAAAGAAGTATGTGTACGCTCAACAAGGACTCCACCGCTCTTCATCTAGACTAATTAATATTGAATTGATACTTGTCAAACCGGACTTGGAAATCTAGCTGGTGTTTATCGATGAAAATTGTTTTATCGAAATAATTATTTTATGAATAAAAGAAAAGTAATTATTATTATTCTTTTAATAAATTTTCAAATTGAATTTGAAAGTCCAAGTTTGACAAAAGGTATCAAAGAGAAAGAGTTCTCAATATAAGCTAGGGATTACAGACAATATAAGATATTGTCCTGTAAACTTATAACAATATTAGATGGTGGAAGGACGTGTCTGTAAACCAATCTTGTGATAAGAATATACTTGCAAGTAATTCTCTAATTTCTGGGGGTTAGTCATATTGTGTTAATGGACATTATTGTGATTAGTGGAAGTCCAGGGACTTAGATAGCATTCTATGATCCTAATAGAATTATTCGAAAGTGTTTCCTAGCAACAAGGCTGCATCAAAAAGGTAAAGCACTTGATCCCACAACCTGGAAATAGGAGATCCCTTTAGATCTCACACACTAGGACCTTCTTAAAGCTTTTAATTTAATTAATAATTAAATTAATAATTTCTCCATGTATTTCAGGTATAGCGAAGCTCTAATAGGTGAAATCACATAAGATGTGATTAACCAAATGAGTAGGACCCATATGGGATTTTGATAAAGATCAAAAGGTGACAAACATGAGGTATAACACTAAAATGAGCATGAGATTTGTAGGGCCCACCTAGGGTGGGACTCCCCGCACTATGGATAATTCCCTCTTTAATTAGTTACTAAAAGTTAGTAATTAATTAATTATTTGTTTCCTAGAAAATAGGGAATAGATAATGGCGAAATAAAATAGAAAGAAAATACTAATTGGATTAGAAGACTTTCTATTTTAATTTAATTCTAATTGGATTAGGAATTATAATCATAATAGAATTAGAAAGAGGAGATAGACTTGATCTACAAGTTAGCAATGACCCTAGTGTGGAACATCCAACACTAAGATACAATTCAAGAGATCTAAAAATCTCTCTCTCCCTCAATAGTGCACGCCCACCCCTCTCCCATCTTCTTGCTTGGTTTGAATTTTGATATGGAAAATGGATCAAGATTAATTCTTTGAAGATCAAGATTGTTTCTTTGTTGATCAAAAAATATTCTTACAATCAAGAAAAGAAGAAAAGATTAAAGAGCTTGGAACAGAAGGGCCATTAGCTTTCATTAGAGAAAAGCTTTAAAGAATTCAAAGAAGGTTCGTGTGAATCGCAAATGAGACTTTTCACTTGCGAAGTTTTGTAGGTATTATTCTATCCTTCGAATCGCGAATAAGACTTTTCTCTTGCAAAGTCTTGAAGATATTGTTATAATCCTCCATTGAATAAAATCAATTAGAACTATAGTTAGATCTTGGAATTTGATGTATGCCCTCCAAAAACTGTTTCTGTAAAATTCAAAAAGAAGTATACTTTCAGGGTGCATCACTAGCACTAACCTCAATACTCCTTATACCTTGTACAGGGACACTAGAGGACTGGCTAACCTCAAATTCATCCATCACGAATAGTGTCATAACCACAGATTCAATATAAGCACAACGATTTATAAGCACAACGATTCACAACCACCTCAATTAAATAAGCATAAAAAAAGGAAGAATCCACTTGAGATCAAACTCAAAAAATATCTTTATACGAATCTAGTAGCTAGAAAACATTAGATCTGTATCTTTTTGAATTTTTTTATATTCCTACAAAAAGTGTCATAACTTTCTCAAAACAACTCAAAATCACATGATTGTTGATTCCAAAATTCTCTAAAATCAAGACCTCTTAAAACACACCTTTAAAGTCAAGATCCGACGACCATCAATGCGTCAGATGACATCAGTCCGTACGGACGCTAACGTCACCCGACGTTAGAATTTTTTTCCCTTTTTTTTTGTTATTTTTTGTCTTCTTTATAGACCCCTTAGATCAATAGGCTCTGGTACCAAGATGGATTACTTTGAGAGATTATTAGGGATAAAAGTTAGGGTTTGAGAGAAAAAAAATAGTTTAGGAAAACATTGTGAGAGAGAGATTAATGATCTTTGTCTCATACTTTATTTTTTATACTTTTCTAATAGTATATTATTAGTATATAAGAGATACTAATAGTATACCCAAAATACAATATATAAGAGATAACATAAAAATAAAGCCCATAAAGCCTTATTCAATAGTATGGACTTAGAATTGGCTTTGTTAAAAGATGAACTTTATATTTCTGCCATTGATAGCATTCAGGAGGAAAATGGTAAGTAGGAAAAATGGGTATGTTTTGAATCATATTGATATTTGTGGTCCTTTTCTCACTCTTGCTTGGGGAGGCCAAAGATATTTTATCACCTTCATTAATGATTTTCTTGTTTTTGCTGTGTATTTCTCTTGTATGAACCTTAGAAGCCTTTTGACTTATTTAAGATCTATAAACCAGAAATTGAAAATCAACTTGACAAAAGGATCAAAGTTGAAAGATCAAACAAAGATGGTGAGTTTTATGGAAGATATGACGAGTCAGGTCGCAATATAGGACCTTTAGTTCATTATTTGCGGACGTGGAGAATAGTGGCACGGTATACCATGCCAAGTACACATAGGGGTGTATTCAACCCGAGTTGAGCCTAGCCCAACTCGACTCGGCTTGAACTGTTTTAATCTAGGCTCAAGCTCAGCTCAGCTTTATCAGTTGTTCGAAAAGTTCGGCTCAAAGCTCGTTAGCTTGGTTTGAGCTCGAGCTCGAATTGATTCAAGCTTGAGCCGAGCTCGGCTTGATTTATTTAAAAATTTATTTTTAAATAAAATAATATTATATATATAAATAATTATTATATTATTTATATATATAATAATGATATATATTATTTTTTATATAATATTCAAGCTGAACCGAATCAAACAGTCCTTAGCTCAAGCTCGGCTTGAACACATTTCAAGCTCGAAAAATCAGCTCGGCTTGATCTAGCCAAATTTTTGAGCTTGAGCTTGGCTTGATCGAGTCGAGCCAAGCCTTCAACCTGGCTCGATTTGGATCACCCTCACTAGAACAGAATGGAGTAGCATAAGGAAAGAACAAGACCCTTAAGGATACAATCATGAGCATGATAACTCATTCACCATTGCCAGAATCCCTATGGGGGATGCCCTAAAAACTAGTGTTCTTAATAGAGTTCTCAGTAAAGTAGTTTCTAGAACACCTTTTGAATTATGGACAAAAAGAAGCCAAGTTTACATCATCTATATGTTAATGATATGCAGCAGAAGCCAAAACATACAACCCACATGGGAAGCTAGATCCTAGGACTATTAGTTGTGTCTTTATTGGAAATCCAAATAGATTTAAGGGATACATATTCTATTGTCCTTCTCATGGTACACGCATTATTGAGAAGGGAAATGCTTTTATACATGGTGGAGAGTGGGAGTATGAGAGCTCTACCAAGTACTAATTAATTTTGAGAGCTGAGTTATAGTCCCATTAGTGGCAATGGTTTACACCGATCAAAAAAAGTGGCACCTAGTGGTGATACTGTTATCACACAAGTTGTTCCTCGAGATGATAATGCTGACGATTACCAGTACAGAGGTCAAAGAACCAGAATCTTCCATACAACCTGTCATTGATCCATCTGATGCGGAGGCTCCATTAATGAAATCGAGAGAGAGGAGACACGCCATCTCGAATGATTATGTTTTTTATCTCCAAGAATCTTATTTTGATTTTGGAGATGAAGATGGCACAGTTACTTTCCATTAGCATACAGAAAGTGTAAATTCCCAAATTTGGCATGAAGCAATAGATGAATTAAATTCCATGCAGGAAAAAAATGTTTGGGATCTTGTGAAACTACCTATGGGCGCGAAGACAGATGAATGCAAAAGAATTTTCAAGACCAAGAAAGACTCTAAATGAAAAGTTGAAAAGTTTTAAAGCCAAACTGGTAGCCAAGTGATACACTCAAAATGAAGGAATCAATTACAAATAAACTCTCTCCAATTTCTAGAAAGTACTCTTTCAAAATAATTATGGCTTCAATTGCTCATTTTGATATAGAGCCACACCAGATGGATGTTAGGACTTAGGACAGCGTTTCATGGTAATCTATTGGAAGAAGTATATATGGAACAATCAGTTTGAAAAAAGAAAATGTAGAACATTTGGTTTGCAGGCTCAAGAAATCCATGAATGGCCTAAAAGGCATCGAGACAATGGTATTTGAAATTTGATGAGGTGATCACTTCCTTCGGCTTCAAAGAAAATGTGGTGGATTAGTGTATTTATATGAAGATTCAAATGAGCAGATTCAGACATTTAGTGTTGTATGTTGATGACATACTTTGGCGAGTTGTGACATGGACTTGTTGAGAGAGACCATCAATTTTTGTCCAGTCATTTTGATATGAACAACCTAGGAGAAGCTTCCTTTGTTATTGGCATTCAAATTCATTGTGATAGATCTTGTGGTCTCTTAGGCCTATCACAAAAGACTTATATTGAGAAGGTGTTAAAGAGGTTCGGCATGTCGCGATGTGCAGTTGGTGATTTACCTTGTGTTAAAGGTGACAGGTTGACTAGCTTTCAATGTCCCAAGACTCGTACTGAAATTGATGCTATGAAAATTTACCCTAATGCATCAGCCATAGGAATGCACAGGTCTACACTCGCATAGATATAGCTTATGTTGTTTCAGAACTCAGCAACTATCAGAGTAATCCGGGGATGGGCCATTGGAAAGCAACTAAAAAAGTTGAGGTATTTGCATAAGACTAATGATTATTTGCTCACATAAAGTAGAACTAATAACAAAGGAAACCATAAAGTTTGTTTGGTAGTCTCATAACAAGCTATAAACTCAACTATACTGTAGTAGACTGCTTAGAACTTTTCCTTAAACTAGCATCACTAGCCAACAAGAAAACATAACCCGATAATAAAAGGACGACATCTTGTTGGCTAGTGATGCTATTTCAAGGAAAAGTTCCAAGCAGTCTACTACAGTATCATCAACTATGCATGCAGAGTTTATAACTTGTTATGAGACTACCAAACAAACTTTATGGTTTCAGAATTTCATCTCAGGGCTTCAAGTTGTCAGTTCCATATCTAGGCAACTGAAGATTTATTGTGACCAAGTATCTAAATATCGACAATATCGGCGATATATCGCCGATATTTGTCGGTATCGCCAGGGTCAGAGCTAGGGGAGGCGGGGGGTGGCCATGGCCCCCCCAAAATTTTTGGAATTCCTTATAAATTTGGTGAGCCCTCCAATGGACCTTTATGCCCTTTAGGTCGCCACATGTCTCTATTGAGCACCCCTTAACTATGGTTAAAAATCACTCATTCTTAGAGTTCACCTATTTATCCTTGGTTTAAAAAAAAATAAAGATTTTTTAACCTTAGGAGTTAGTGAATTTTAACTATGGTTTGAAATTTTTGAAATTTTTTTTAAAAACCAAGGATATGTGAGTGAATCTTAACCACAGTTAAGGGTATCAATAGGGACAAGTGGCGACCTCAAGGACATTACTAGAAAAAAATTCTCAAAATAAAAAATTATCCCAAAAAAAAATTTCTCGGGGGCTACACCCCCAAACCCCCAAGTTCTGTACTTGCAAATCCTATAGTTTTTTTTATACATGTATTTTGCCCCCCCCCCCCAATGAAAAATTCCTTGCTCCGCCCCTAGGTATCGCCCATTACCGATACATCTATACACTGTAAGAAAATTTTTACATCATATCGAGAGTTATTATTTCGCCGATAACTCACTGGAAAAAAGTAAATCAATTTGAAAATAATTTTTTCTCCCTTTTTTTTTGCAGATATGCAGGCATCCATTAAAAAAACAAAGAGAAATCATCTTGAGATCTTTGAGTTAGAAGAAAATAGAAAAAGAAAAAGGGTTTGAGGGTAGAGAAGAAGGAAGGAAGAAGAGGGTTGTGGCCGTGGGTACATACCTGTGCCATCGCCAACTCGCCGTACCCCTCTCCCCTCTTCCATTCGAAGCTGCTCATGTTTTTTTTTTTCGTTGTGAGCTTTTGATCGAAGGTTTGGTTTTAAGGTTTTAAACCCTAAAAAGAGTAATGCTAATGTCACTCTATCTCTTTAAACTAAAAATGGATAATGCTAATGTCACTCTATCTCTTTAAACATATCATACTTCTATTTTAATTGATTTAACCTAATAAGAGTAATGTTAATTTCACTCTCAATAAAATACTTGTCTTTTAAGTATTTTAACCTAACAAGGGTAATGCTAGTTTTACTCTCTTTAAAAATTGGGGACTTAGGCTTTTAAGGGTTTAGACATATATACTATTTTTAGTAAAAAAATTTATAAGTTAAGGTGTTAACTTATAAATTATTTTTTTTGGTTTAGTACATGATCTAAAAAACAATGAAATTAAAACATTTAATATAAGGTCTTTTTGTAAAAATGATGTGCCATATAAAAAATTATATTATACGACAAAATTTAATATATTAAAAACTTATATTGATTTATATTATACACCCAATTCAAAAAAAGTATTAAAATTTTTAATATAAGGCATTTTTTTTTTCTATTTTAAGGATTATACTTGAAATTCATGTATATTTTATTTAGTTATGAATTTAAACTATGTTATATTATTATTATTATTAATAGTTAATCATTTTAAATAATATACATAGTAACATCGACCAAATAATATAACTTATTTCACTAAAAATGATATATAAAATATTTTCTAACATGTTAAAAAAATATAGATAGAAAAAACTTTGTTTTTGGTATTTTGTGATAGAGGTCTTGCTTGATTACATTAAACTTGTAATCACCTAAACAACACTAAATGTTTTTATTCTAAAAGGTGTATTAACATTTATTTTAACATTTCCTGAAGTTTCATTGCAAAATTCTGTGTTTTGCCCCATCTTTTTGCAATTTTTCCAAAAATCACCGATAAACAATATATCTCCGATATATCTTTTTTTTCGCAACTCAACATGCCGAGCGATATCGACATTTAGAACCTTGATTGTGACAACTCCACAGTTGTTTTTTTGTCTCAAAACAATAAGAGTTCAAGTGGGTCTAAATACATAGACAAAGTATCTTGTTGTGAGAGAAATGAAACATTAAGTGTCTGTTGAGCGCATTAATAGTTAGTATTAAGCTAAAGATTGGTAATCCATTAACTAAAGGAGTGATGCATAAGGTGTTTCTATAGCACGTCTTACCCATGGAAATGGTTTTGAGTTAAATGGTTAACAGGAGTTTGTATGCTAGTATTTTGGTTTCAGATAATTACCCTTACTATAGTTCTTGTATTTGTCTTTTCTTTAGTTATTACTAATTAATAAAGTGATGCATCAATTTTGGTCTACATTTCCATTTTGTGTTGAATGGTGTTGAATTGGTAGAATCACTCAATAAAGGGACTAAGGCAAATTTAAAGGACCGGTTTTAAAGATATGTTGAGTCCACACATCGTCAGATTGTGATGCTTGAAACCATAGAGAATGAGGGTACTAGAATGGTGACCATGGAAAGATACCATGTTGTAGTGTAGGTGTAGACCCGGGATTTTAACCCCACTCCCGATCAGGATTGAACCTAAGGAGGAATAGTGCTAAAAATGCTAAAAAGAGAGAGTCGCCACCTATTTAGATTGTTAGGGAAATTAGGGTCCCTTAAAAGGTTGGATAAGGCTTTGGTCTGGAAATAGAGTTCAAGGTAAGGATTCATTTGAGTTAGGGGAAAGTGTTAGGCACCCCTAAACTCCCATCCGGAGATGTTACCTACTCCCTAAGTTTGAATTAAAGTGGGGGAAACCATAAGAGAAGCTTGTATTTCATCAATATACTGACAGATGTTATATGAACAGTAATGTACAAGTTGAAATAAGTATGGACAGGACAGGGGCTCTATCATAGGTGAGCTGAAGCCGATCAGGGTTGCCTACGTATCCCCAGTCAGTGGAATCAAGCCACATGTAGTTCCAGATGGGTAGTTGATAGTTTGATTTGTTTTGTTTGGATTATGGGTGTTTGAAATGTTAGGATTTGTCTTTTGGATATTAGGGTGTTTTTGAATGGTTTGAGCTCCTGTTTAGGAGCGTTTGGGCCTTTTATGCTCTTGCCGGGGAGCATTTGGACAGTTTTAGCTCATGTCAAGGAGCACTGGGTTAGGGTTTGAACTAGAGGTTCGACTAGGTGGGTAGGGTTTGAACCAAGGTTTGAATCGAGCTTTGGACAGAGGTTCGGCTAAGGTAAATGGGGTTTGAACCAGGGTTTGAATCGAGGTTCGGACAGAGGTTCGACTAGGTAAGCTAAGTTTGAACCGAAGTTCGGGCAGAGGTACGACAGGGTAGGCTATGTTTGCGTAAAACTAGGCAGAGGTTCGACAAGGAAAGATAGGTTTAAGTAAAACCGGGCAAGGGTTCGACAGGGTAAAATAGGTTTTAAGTAAAACCGAGCAAGGGTTCGACAGGGTAAGATAGGTTTAAGTAAAACCAGGCAGGGGTTCGACAGGGTAAGATAGGTTTAAGTAAAACCGGCCAGTAAAACCGGACAGGGCAGGGTAAGTAGTCTAAGTATTTAAAAATAATAAAATAATTAAAACTAATAAAAGACTAGGCAAACGTCAGAGTTTGGCGATATTACCTTTTGGGAAACCCGAAAGGGTCTGTGAAATAAGTGCTTCCGAGAATGATTCTTCGAAATCGAATTCCCGGGATCGCCAACGCTAAAGAGAGGTTTTTGAAAGAGGAGAGAAGAGAACAAGTGAAAATGGAATGAGTTGTGAAGGAATGGGGTGGGGTATTTATAGGGGTCAAAAAATAGGGGGGCGCTACTTGTAGTAGCGCCCCTATGCGGATAAACTGCGAAACAGTAGGCGGTGGTGAACAGTTAGGCGGCAAAACGGACCAAACAAGGTGGGCGCTACTTGAAGTAGCGCCCCTATTTAGGATTTTTTGAAGCAACTATGCTGACAGGGTTGACCAGTCAAAGGAGTGGCAAAATTGTAAATACATGGGGGCGCTGTTTGAAGTAGCGCCCCTATGTAGGAGTTAACAAATTACTATTTTGTGTCACTTGTTGCACTCTGATTCGCCGAAAAGCCGTTTTTCCATTTTTAGCCCCTTTTTAGCCCAAAAATAGTCAAAATTGAACTGATAAAATCCAGAAAAATATTTTAGATAAAACATGAATTTTTCCGCACTTTTTAGGGGCATTTTGGTCATTTTACACTCTAGGGGCATTTCGGTCATTTTCTACCGTTTTAAGTCCGATTTAAGTCTAAAAATAGCCAAAATTTATCAAAAAATTTATAAAATCATTTTAGACAAAATGATAACTTTTTAGCACTTTTTCAAGGGTATTTTGGCAATTTTTCACCCTAGGGGCATTTTGGTCATTTTTTACCTGAGGGGCGTTTTTCGGAAATCGAAGCACGTGGAAAAAGGGTTTTAAAAAAGGGTTTTTTTAAAGGTTTTTAGAGGTGTGCAAAGAGACTAGAGGGTGCAAAATTGGGGTGTTTACAGTAGGTATGGTAACCTTCATGACTTGATATTAGCGGTTTTATTTTTGTAGGTTTTGTTTTACCACTCTTATATTGGCTTGACTATTTGGAGTATGTTTCAGTGTAGCCACACGATTGTTATTTTAAATAAATTTTTTATCTGGGAGAGTTATTTTACATAACAAGTGGGAGAATGTAAGATTTTCTTATCAGGATTATGGCTAGGGAATGCTTATTATCCAAAATTCGGATAAAGTCTACTATAGTTAGAGCTATAGTCGTAGCCAAACAGTAGTGTATTAAGCATTAATTAAGTAATTAGGGTTGGTAGTTGTCAGTTTCCTTGACGGATTGGGTTACTAATAATTGATAATCCTATACATAGTTACATAGTAATGAAAAGCAACCGATCCCAGCTCCATCTCCACAAAAAAGCTTACAGTAAGCATCTTTCCCACCAAGAGTCTTGGAGTTTAAGGTCGTGCACATTGCTAGTATTTAACGACTAGAGTAATTTTTTTGCTTAATTATCTAACAATGGCAGGAACAAGTACACAATCAGTTATTTGATTCTAGTATGAGGCTGAAAGATTCTGCAGTATTCAAGAACAACATGATCTTATACTTTATTACTGAATCTAGTCAACTATACTACAAGAATCACATACCTATTCAGCCATTGAAGACAATGATGCAAGTGATATCCGATCGGTTTACACGAATAGCACACACAGTCTTTAGACTCTTTAAGTTTCCAAAGCTCTTGATAGGGAAGATGCTTTCTACAGACTTATTATAAAGATAAAATTGAGACCAATAGCTTAATAGTACTTTACATAGGGTATTGGTCATTAGACTCTTCACCCAAACAAGGAAACTAAAGACTTCCACCCTAATTACTTAATTAATGTTCAATATACCATTGTTTGGTTATAGCTAAGTCCCTAACTGGAGTAGACAATATTCTGAATTTTGGACTACGAGCATTGCCCTAATCATAAACTTAATAGACAATCTTATATTCTCCCATTTGGTCTGCAATGATCATCAAATATAAATATTTCATTTTTGCAGAAAATTATTTATTAAAACTACTCTCCCAAATAAACAACTTAGTTTATAAACAACAGACGTGTGGCCACACTAGAAAATGTACTCCAAATAGTCAAGCCAATGTACATAAATGTGGTGAACAAAACCCAGACAAATAAACCATTAATACCAGATTATGGAGGCCACCAAACTTGCAGTACGGTATGATACAATTTCATGGTCACCATACTAGTACCCTCATTCTTCATGGTTTCAAGCAGTACAACCTTATGATGTGCTAACCAAAGACATCCCCATTTTTTTTTTTTGATAGGTAAATAGATCCCAAAATTCAGTTCTTGAGATTTGCCATAGTCACTTAATCTGCAAATTAAATACAATTTAGCATAAAATAGAAATTTAAAGTGATGCATCATTGTATTGTTCTGCTCAGAAAAATTAAGTAAACCCAATATTGTAGTAGGGAAACCATTTTTCTATAACTAAAATGCTAGCAACATACTGCCATTAACCAAATGAATCTTAGTTATATTCTAGTCTCATGTTCAAGACAAGCTCCAAAACTACCTCATGAATCATCTCTTTGGTCAATAGCTCAGACACTTCATATTCCCTAACCTTCTCTCTCACAACAAGATACCTTACGTCTGTGTCTAAACTAACTTCAATTCTTATTGTTTTGAATGAAGTAACCTGATACGGAGTTATCACAAAATATCTTCAGTGGTGCTGTAATATAAATTGAAAATTTAAAGCCTTAAGCTTAAATTCCGCAACCAGATAGCTTATTCAAAAGTCTTATAACAAGCCATGTATTTGTCAGCCTAATCGACGATTTCATAACAAAGAGCTTGGCATTTTTTCACTAGATAACACCACAACTATATAACCCGATGTCGACTGCTTAATGTCTGAACATCCAACACAATCCAAACCCGATAATTTGATCGGTATCAGTACAAATATATGTGAGCCCATAATCCTTAGTCTTCTACAATACTTCAGAACTTTTTTAATTGTCCAACACCCAAATTAATCATTACTATTTAGATAGCTTTAACTGTATAAGATGTACCTGGCCGTGTGCACACACATCATACATAAGACTCCCTTCGGTCAATGCACAAAGATAAAAAATATTATAGCATCAATTTCAGCCTAAATCTTAGGGTACTCTAAATTAGTCAACCTATCACTCTGAATATAAGTTTTTCTTCAGGAGCTTAATGTGACATACCAATCCTCTTCAAGATGTTCTCAATGAATGCTTTGTGAGACAAACCTAAAAAAACATGAGAACAGAGAATATAATAAGCTCTGAGGAATAAGCTCTAATTTTCTTCATGGGCATTAACTCAACAACTATTGTTTCATGCTATAATAAGGAATTAACATTTTTCCATACCCTGGTGAAAAGTAAATGGATCTTTATCCTCAAAATCAAAAACTCATTCTTGAGATAATCTAAAATGACATTAGGTATATATTACGTCTATTCCCTCTCTAAAGAACTAAGACCTCCTCAATGGTGTCTTGGCTTCTAGTGTAACAAGAAACAGACTGAATAAGATATAATAGCACCTCAAACCTTCATATGATGATCATCAACTTTATCAAAATTAGGGTCTACTGGCATGATACAACACCACTTCTCACAGCCGATAGTGGGATTTAAACATGGCTGTCCTTAAACTTAATAGGCAGAGGCCTTACACTCCAACTGTCATCGCCATTTTAGGCATCTTGCATTTCTGATTTCAAATACACACATACTGTGAAAGAGACAATTACTTGTATATCTTAAATCTGTGTGAATGTTTGACCAGAGATCTAGCTTCTCTTAGTGCCCATAATTCAAAGGGTGTCTTGGACGCTGACTTATGAGGAACTCAGTTTAAAATACACAATCAGTCTTAGAGCATCCCCACAGGGATTCTAACAGAAATGAATGACTGCTCATGTCCTTAAGTGTTATGTTCCGCTCTTCAACCAACCTCATTCTACTCTTTGATAACTGGAATTGAATACTGTTTAACTATGCCATAATCCTGAAGATACTTAGTAAATAGCCTTGAATTGGGACCCGACTAAACCTTATTTTTCATGATACTCATCTTTAATGTTGAATCTCATAACTTAGATCTTCTTACTGAGCAGATTCTTAACTTCAGCTTTACAGATCTTAAATATATCCAATGCTTCTGATTTCTTATGCAATAAAACTATATATCCAGAATGAGAGAAAACATTTACAGATTAATAGAATATCTCTCTGTCTCATGCAAGAGAGAAATTCGATTACAAATATCAATATGGATCAGTCATAATCACCCGCATATCTAGTAGCAAGTTCTTAGTTTCTAGCCTTAGAATTCTCTCCTTAATGCAATCAAGTAAATCATCATACTCTAGTACAATCCAGAATGACTCAAAAAACTGTCTCATTATCACCTTACATAAATGTCTCAAATGACTACATCTCAAAGACATGGCATTATCACTCTATAAACCATGATTCATAGCCCACATATGCATAGGCTAAAAGAGATTAGGCATGCACAAGATCTAGTTTCAACCTACACGCCCCATCACATAAAAATAATTCTAACAACATGCACTAATAAAGAAATATTTCATCTTTCATATTTAAATCCAATAAACTAGTGCCTAGTGTCAACATTTACCATATTCTTCTTCACCAACGATTTCTCTCCATTATTTAGATTTGTAATGATGATATTCTCTTCATGGTGTTATAAATGTTAATAGGTGCTCCAGGATCAATTCACGATGAATATATGAAGTATCAACTGAAGATGGATGACAACCATACTAGGGATAACCTATCATCACCTTATGAGCTCTCTTTAGATTTCAACACCTCAATCCGATCCACTCCAAGAGCCATATGGAGATAAGCTTACTTGTACTTTACTTCTTTCCTTTTGTGTACTATAGATCAATTACAGACTGTCAAACTACATAGGGAGAAACTCAAGCCTTAACTAAATACCTACAAGTCTGCACCAGAGACTCAATACTGACTATCATTCTTACTAATTTCATGTTTGTAGTCAGATCAACTATATGGAGGATGTTCCCATGACCTCCAACAAATCCATCATGCCAACAACGAGTCAACTAACTCATAAATAAACTCCCATGCTGCTCAAAGGGCATAACAAGTGAACATGCACAGTTGCACCTTATCAAAGAAATCCTTGTCAATCACGAAATTATGGATCATACCATAAATAATCATAGAGATCGATCCATTACCATTTTCTATGCTTAGCCTTAACCTTTAATGTATTATCAATAGTAGGTTCATCAGGCTCATCCTCAAAAAAGGGCTAGGTTTAAGTCTAAACAACCTAAGGTCAACTCAATTGGATGTTTTCAGTAAAGAAAATTTTGGCCTACTAAAGATCTCAGTGCTTACCAAATCACTAATTGCAGAAAGCCGGACATAGACTAAAATGCTCACTTAACAATTTGCATCTAAACATTTGTATGCATGAATAAACATCTATACTTCATGCTCTTAATGACGCAATACACATTTGTTGATGGGGTATCAGCCAGACACTCCAGAGTGATTATAAGATCCTAAATGCATCATCCGGTGAGATAGTCATTGCATCATCACACTCCCTCATTTGGGTCAAGTTTGTAGCATGCAATCGGCCCTATTCCTTTGGTGCACTAATTTCACCATAGGGGTAAGTTGATCATGAACACTACATATTTCAAGAATTTTAAACCTTTGGGCCTAAATCCCTCTAGTCTGCAATGTCACACCAACTTCCCTGTTCCATTCGAATTGCATAAGATGCTGATCTACCTTTGGGTTTCATCACCACCCCATAACAATCAAATGCAAGCCCTGATGGCAGTTGGCACTCCATTTATAACATACATAGCAAACAGTCACATAATCCAGCATATTTGAATTTCAAATGCCAATCAAATCTTCCTAATCGAGGTCACTTTGGTGACTAAAACGACCATTCCAATCTGGTTGGTTTCGAATAGGGAGTTTTACCTAAGATTCCATGCCCAAGGAATTATTTTAAGGAAAATGAATAAACATGCATCCACATATTTATCATGCCATAACACAAACCTAAAAAGCACCATCCGAACTACGTGTGCATATATGGCCCTCTAATTTCATTCTCCAAATGACAAATCAAGAAATAAAGTATTTTAAAATGCATTAAGGGCATAATAATAATGCAATTCACAGATAGGCATAACAACAATGCAATTCACAAATCTAAAACAAAAAACTATCCAAGTAAATAAACACTATTCATTTAAGCTTTGGTCATCAAATTATCTATTGAATATAATTTTGGAATGCCCATTGCACTGAATAACATGCTCATATGTGTTCAAGATCAGACAAGAATAACTTAGTATCCTTTGAGATTATTCAAATAATACCCCCAATGCCTAAAAACAGCGTCCAAGTGTGCAGTAAATGGGCATCTGAGGTTTATGAGCATTAAAAATATATTGGGTGTCATTCTACGTACTGAATCGCGTGCTCACCCGTGCACTTTAACCAATAATGATACCTTAGAGTGCTTTAAATGATGTGGGGGACTACTTTATGCCTAAGAAACCTTGTAAGGAAATATTTTTAGCTAAATGCACTTTGTACATGCCTGAAGGTACTTTAGAGTAGTGTAAGGGGTCAAGCCTAAAAGGCATTCTAGAGTGCCCAAAAGCTAGAATGAACATCAAAATTAGGTCCAGGACTGAAAAATAGCTCTACAGGGTACATTATACCATAAAAGTTCCTTACAGAGGCAAAATCACAAACCTCGTCTTGGTAATTATGCCCACATGATGGCATAATACCATTCCATGTTCACCATACTACTACCCTCATTTTCCATGGTTTCGAACATTATAACATCATGATGTGTGGACCAAAATCATCCCTAAAATAGGTCCTTTCAAATTTTACTTGGCCCCTTTATTTTGCCAATTTAACACAAAATGGAAATGCGGACCAAAATTGATTAATCACTTCATTAAATAGTAATTATTGAATAAAAGGAAATACAATAACTGTAGCAATGGAAACTATCCGTAACCAAAATGTCAGCATACAAATTCCCACTAACCAAGTGACTAAAAACTATCCACAAGTCTCATGTGTAAGACATGCTCTAGGCGTTCCCTAGAAACACCTTATGACATATGAATCACTCCTCTATGCTTTTGATGCTCAAAAGTCTAATAGAAAACTGCGAAGCCATCCACACACGAAGAGAAACCCACAAGGCTATAGATTACTTTGCCTATTTTTGTACTTTTTTTATTTTGATCTTATTGTGCATTCATGGTCCTTTTCTTTAGAGTTTACAAGCATTATTATAGATGACGCTAGAGGTTGTATAAACAAAGAAGGTATATTCTCTTTGTTATAGTAAGATCAGGAAAGAGTTCAACCTGACCCCAAGCTTATCCGCGATGAAATAAATAATCTTCCAAACTATATGGAAAAAAAAACAGCATAATAGACCCATGAGAATAAGGAGTACCCGAACTCAAGTTCACCAATATCATAAAAATAGCTAGAGAAAACAATCGAATTAACCTCCAATCTACCAAAGATAATTCAAATAATGATAAATGACATAATGCACTACTGAACACAAAATTTGAACTAGAAAAACAGATTTAGGGAGTACCCCTAAGTCCAATTTGCTAGTTGCATAAGAAAAACCACAAACAACGAGAAAATAAACCACCAAGCTATCAGAAGATCAGCTAAAAGAACATGTTTACGAATTTCCCAAAAGCAAATTACATTAATACAAAATCTAATTGAAAGACATTTACTCGAATTCAAAATTTTCAAACTAATTGAATCAAAAACCATTACCCAGCCTTCTTTCCGCCTTTGATTACATCCCGACGAAAATCCGGTTGTTGCGAAAAAAGTATCAAAGTCAACAAGGAGGTCTTCATTCAAATCAATGAAAATCCTTCTCCCATACATCTCGACATGTTCAATCCCCCAGGAGTAAGAGGACAAGAGCGATGGAGATTTCTACCCCAAACTACGATTTCAGGTGAGCCCATTTCACATGGTGAGCCCACCTGAATTCACGTGCTCATAGAGCATGGTATAACCGTATAAGTGGTTCGGCCCTAAAGGGATCTCACAAGCTTTATCTAAAAAAAACAAATGATAAAGCTTCTAAGACCCTGGGCCAAGATCGTGCTCTAAGAGTGGAGCCCACCATATGAAATGGATTCAACCTGCAATCATGTGCTCTTAGGCCATGGTCTCGGTGCTTTAAGGCTATTCTTAAATAAATGCTTAAAATGTTTAAATGACAAAAATGCCTCCAGGAGGGATGATTGGGGTTCTAACATATATCTATTAACCAAATATAAGCCAGACTTTTTTCTCCCCTCCTCCATTTGTCACGTAGGATTATAATATTCTTATCCTATGACACGTGCTAACTGATCACCTTTATTCTTCTCATTCTCAAGCTACACACTTTTTCCCACCTCTTTCTTCTATCTTCAAAAGGCACAACTCTTTCCAAGAGTTATCTCAAAGATTTATTTTTGAATCGACACCAACCTTCTTATTTCCAAGCTCTAAAGAAATAAGACTTTCTCTCTGCTCTCCAAACTACAATCCCTTGAATCCTATGAGTTCTATCTTAGAGATGGCATGTGGCTTCTCTATTTACTCCCAACCGTCTGATCTTTTCTCTCTAAACCCTCTCACCATTCTTCCAAACGATAACCACCCGGTTACTATATTTTCTCTCCTATGGATAAGAGTCTACATAGACGTGTCCTTTCCAAACATTACTCCCTTCTTTTCTCTCTCTATTCCCGTGCATCACGTCTCCTCAGCTCCCTCTCAAACTTTGCATCATATTTTTCAATTTTCTCTCTCTATCCCCACCTCACGTCTCCCCAGTTTCCTCTCACGTCATGGATCATCACCATTGAGAAGAGCGAGAGAGAGAAGCGCCACTTAGTACGATGGCCGGCTTTCTTCATGACTTTTATCATGAAAATCTCATCATGTAAGTTTTCTATTGCTTCTATTTGTGATGATGTTCTTCAAGAGCATGGCACTCGGTTGGAGTTAGAGTTCTTATCTTGATCCTTCTGTCAGTTACTTTTGATGTATTATTCTGATTTATTTAATTTCTTATTTTGTGTATGAAATAGAAAACATTGCAGTTGTAGAATTTACATTTAGATTGTGGAATCACTAATCACAATTCACAAATCATCTAAGGTCCTGACTATTCTCAGGTATTTCGATTCATTTTTCAAGTTGCAGAGAATGATGGTAGAGTCATTTCTTTGGGTTGGATTTTGTTTGTTTTTTATTTACAATTTGTGTATGTAATAGTTACTAACTAATCTTATTTCCAGGTGGAAGTCTAGGGAGGACTTGGCTGCGTTTGCAAAACATTTACATTGCATCATTTTGACTCTCTCATGCTGCTGTTCTTGCCCTTACGGCTGCGAATTGAGGTTGGTCCATTGCTTTGTTTATTTAAATATCTATTTATTGCCGTGGGTGTTTGGTTCATTGCTTTGGTTATGTTGCTATTATTTCTCTTCTTTTCCCTTCCATGCATCTTCGTTTGTGCATGCTCTCACTTGATTTGTTTGATTTCTAATTTGGTTTAAAGAACGCATGGTCTATCTATCTTCTAAACTTTTCTTGCAGCAACTGATCTTTGGATTCCACTTGGAGGCTTTGGCGGTCAAGAAAAGAATAAAGAAAAACATCAAAAGAAAATATGCATCAGAACCCATTCTGTTGACTTCAGCACCTCTATTCCCATTTTTTTCTCCCAACACTCTCTATATCTCAAACCACCACGTTCTCTCACATGCCACTAACTACCCACACACCTTATCACTTATATCTCTCTCTCTCCTACACGTATCTAACCACCCCCACATATTCTCACATATTCTTACTTGCCCTCTCTCTCCATCTCTCACTATCTTTCTCTCTCTCAAACTACAACTTTCCTTAGGTTGTCTTACTAAAGATGATGAGAAGCGAGGGCAAACTAAATGAGATAGATCTCTATAGGCAATAACTTCCAAGGTCGGGGTGCCACCACTTTTGGAGATTTGAAGAAGCTTATGCGATCATGTTGAATCCGTTCAAGTCACCTATTTCTTTCTTTTATCTAGAATATTAATGATAAATTTAGCATAGAGATGTAATTTTTTTGAACGTCCAGTAGTGCCACAATAATAACACAGGATTTTTCTCCCTCTTCCTCTCTCTACAGTTTCTTATGAAGGAGTTTGGGAATGGGACTGCAAGTGTGCAGTTTAGCAAGGAATGCAACAATCTCTGCAAAGTTAA
Organism: Tetracentron sinense; assembly: GCA_015143295.1. Classification (NCBI taxonomy): domain Eukaryota; kingdom Viridiplantae; phylum Streptophyta; class Magnoliopsida; order Trochodendrales; family Trochodendraceae; genus Tetracentron; species Tetracentron sinense. The sequence continues at coordinate 40,817,887 of CM026563.1, forward strand.
CTCCTACAAGCATTCAGGTATTAAAGGGTATTACGATGTTTTTTTTAATTTTTCTTTGTGTGGTTCACGTGGGATCATTTTTGGGATGTCATGTATGATGTATGTGTAGTGAGTTGTTTATTGGAATTACCAACAACAAAAAAAACTCTTTTATTGGGTATCTGTATGGGTCACATAGATTCCCTTACCAGTGGATTCCATTCATTAGCTAGTCATATGTTCATCTTTGGTTATTTACTATTAATATTTGTAATTAAATCTAAACTATTTCTAATTTATGTTATAAATAATTTAAAATATATCCTTTTTTATTATGTAAATTCCTTATTAATTAAGTAAATCCTATCTCATTATAATTTTTCACATCCCATGCATCGATCGCACGGGGTTTTTGCTAATATATATATATATATATATATACTAAACTACTATCTATACTATAATATAAAGAAATAAGTGCCACCTAACCCCTCTCTTTGCTCTCCAATCTTCAATTCTAGGAATCCTATGAGTTCTATTTTAAGGATGTCATGTGACACTCTTCTTTAATCTCAACCGTTAACTCTCTCACATCTTCCTTTCAATTCAAAAACTATTGAAGAGATTTTAGAGGATCATTCCCTCTACCGTTCTATCTCTAATCTCAACCTTTCTTTCTCTCTGGCACCTCTAGAAAGGGAGAGGTTTTAGGAGATTGTGATAAAAAGGAAAAAAGAGAAAAGAAGGATAGAGAGAATGTAGAGAGAAATCTTAGGAAATTTTGATAAGAGGGATAGAGAGAGTATAGAGATTTATTTTTTATTCACATTTGTGCATCGCACGGAGTTTCTGCTAGTATAATATAAAGAAAGAAGACTTCTCTCTCTGTTCTCCAAACCCCAATCCCTCCAATCCAATAAGATGCACGGAGTTTCTGCTAGTATAATATAAAGAAAGAAGACTTCTCTCTCTGTTCTCCAAACCCCAATCCCTCCAATCCAATAAATTCTACTTTAAAGATGACTTGTGGCTTTTGTCTTTAATCCCCACCTTTTTTGTTTGGGATCCACTATCTTATGATAAAGCCCTCTCTATCTCTACTATTGTAGAGTCCTCTCTTATCTCCAAGTCTTGCAAGTTTGGGACCCACTATCTCATCCTAAAGCCCTCTTTATCTCCACTATTATATAGTCCTCTCTTATCTCGAACTCTTGGGTGCATTAATTTAAGTTTAATTTTAAGAAACCTATGATTTTCAATTAATTATTATTATAAAATCAATTAATTAATACAAATAATAATGTTTATCAAATTAAAAAAAATATATTATTAAAAATAAAGTTTGTTAAATATTTCTAAAATATGTTACTTAATATTTAAATAAATAAATAATATTATTTAATCTTAAATATTCTTAAATTATTACCCATGCATCGCACGAGGTCTCTACTAGTACTATCTATCTATACTAATACTATATGCTAGTTGATGCCACGTGACATATCTTAAATCTCTCGATTCTCCCTTCAGGTTGATGTCATGTGTCATCTTACATGGCAAACCTTCATTTGGTTTATCCAATTATAATATGTCACATCATGTATTTAGTAAGGACTACTCTTAATTTAATGTGTCATGTAATGAGCTTATTAATTGTTTTTTCTCCTCTCAAATGTAACCTCTCACATTCCCAAACATCTATCTACCAATACTCTCCATTGGTCCCCAATAAACCTTTCCTTATCTCTTCGTTTATTACTCCCCTATTTTTCTCCCTAGCTAATTGGAAAATAATCACCTCCTCGGTTGGTGATGCGAGGAGGTGCATCTCAGGTCCCTTTTAATGCCATGTGTCCCTCATTTAACTTCTTTAACTTTGGTTAAGATTCCCTCATTCCTAGGGTTAACTCATCTACACTTAGTTTTTAGAAAAATAAAAAATTTAACCATAGGAGTTAAAAATTTAACTAGAGTTCATGGCAATTGAGTTGGTTTTGTGAGAGTAAAACAGAGGAATGAACTATTGCTCCTAGCTAACTAAGTTCTCTCTCTCCATTAGTCTTCCCAAAAAAACTGATTTGTGTAAAACCCCTTCTCCCCCATTTCTATTATAACGTCCACCTATCTCTATCTCCTTCCACCCGTTGATCTTCCCTGTGAGTTACTATGCCCCTCTCTTTCTCTCTCCACACGTTTGCAGAAAATGAAGCTAAAGCCTGATTCTCTCCCACATTGCTTTATTCCCAAAGCAACTTGACAAAATCGTTTGGTTCCAACTGCGGGTATACACTACACAAAAAGGTCTCTCTGTAGGTATGATTGGTATTTTTTCTTCTATATCGATCGGGTCAGGTCTTCTCGCCCCCTCACTTTGGTATTTTTCGTTTTGTTCTAATTTCTTATGTTCCATGTTTCTCATTATCATTTGAGATTGCAAAGAAACACAGCATTCTTTGCTTCTGAAGGTACCCACCATAGCCCCTTGTCACTACTTTCTTTATTTCTTTTATTTTGTTACTTCTGTTTTTTATTAAATATATTTTCAGATTTAGATGTTTTTTCCCAGATTGATTCAGATTTATAATTTGATATATGGGTTTTATTTTTTTCCATTTAATTACTTACGGAAAAGAAAAATCCACAAATGGAGTTCATCTTGCTTGAAGGATTTCCTTGAAATTGTTGGTGCAAATGGAAATATGATTGGCACAAAGCAATAAAAAAAAGTTAGCTTGTCTTGAAAATGGAAAGATTATGAGTTATGACTCTGAATTTTGAGAAAGATCCAGATGGAAAAATCTTGAGAGAGATGAAAAGTGCAGCCCGAAGGAGGCCTATGATAAGCCTCATATAGAAAAATTGCACTGCTAGACTCTGTGTCCATCAAACCCTTCTTATCATTTTGATAACTCTCTCCAGGAATTTTGGAATTGGGGCTGTAAAGGGCACAAAATGAGAAAGGGGGTTGTTATAGAGAGCACCAAAATAGAGCACTGTAATTAATTAATTTTTATTAATCATGGGAATATCTATGTCCATGTCTCTAAATTTGCATCCTTTTTCTGTAGCTGTTACTGTCATAGATTCATGGACGTCCTTTTATTGACCTAGATGATGATTGTATTTTACTTTGATAACATTGATTGTTGTGTACAGTTAATGGCACAAATTAGTTGGGTCACTCAGATTCATTACAAGAATAAATAATAAAACAGGTTAGTTTGTGGGGTTCTCTTATATAATACATTTTTAGTACATGACATCCTACAAATTAAGCTCAAATGAGGTCATTGTGATATATATGAACTCTGATGAGGACAATATTCTAGGTGTTGTACATGTGGGCCTATACCCTGATGGCCGCCTGGAAATTGTGTGTTCTCCACAACTCCTTGATTGCTTAATAGATTAAATCCATACAACTGTAAGAGGAATGTGAAAATAAAAATAGCTTACTTTTAATAATACTACTCTCCACCACATTTAGATTCAATTCTCTAACACAAGAACTTCACGGAAATTCTAACATGAGACTTCGGAAATGAATTCCTCTTCCTTTGGCCATACTTGGTATAACAGATTCACATGTATATTCCTGCCTGCATGCATATATGTTCTATTGTGCCCTTTGAAATGTAAATGTGCATCACACATCATACCTTCATGAGGACCAAGACATCCATACATGGGATGAAACCATAGTTATGGGGTACACAATTGATGAGTACGATACATGATCAACCTGCACAAATATATACTAATTAATACCCCCATTATAAAACCAGAAGGAGACTCTTAAGTAAAATGATAGGTCTCTTAGATAACTTGATCATTTATTTATTTTTGGCCATTTCATATTTCACCTTGCTCCCTTTTCTTACTTCTACCACCAGCGGAAATAATGTTTTTACTGAAAGTTTGAACCAAACTTTGTCCAATCAGTTTCATTCACCATCTTATATATAACAGTAATCACAAAATAATGTAATTGTGGGGGTTTGCTAATAAAATTTGAGTTTGAATATTAACTATCAAATTTATTTGATATCGTCAAATTGATTTAAATTTATCTTTTCCTCACACTGAATTAAGGGCGTTTATATATTATACATCTTATCTAAATTGGTAATGTGAAGTCTTATTTAAAATGTTCCTTATTTTTCTTAAATTCTAACTTCTTCTTTTTCTTGTGCATTGCATGGGGCCTTTGCTAGTATATATATATGGGGAATGTTACCCTTCATGCAATTCGTGAAGATGGTAACATTCACGTTACAATTTTATCCCTAATTCTAGCTACCTTGTAGGGGTAACAAGGGTCTTTTTACGAAGTTTTAAAAAAACCCACTTACTTCACGTGTCTGTCGCTTCAAATTTGAAATTGAAAACATTTTAAAAATCACAAAACCATTAATTTCTCTCTTCATCATCTTAACCAAATACCAGGCTGAGCGCTCTCTCTCTTTTTCTGTTGAGCACCAATCATGGGTATGCCTTTATGACTTGTAGAATCCCAAATTTTTTAGAAATCTTTCTTTTTTTTTCTTTTTTTTGCTCTTTCCTTTGATATTGTTCTTCTTTTTCAAGCAAACACAAATCATAATGAATGCAGCAGCAACAGCTTCTCTCTCTCTCTCTCTCTCTCTCTCTCTCTCTCTAACCAGACGCACCGATGGATCATGGGTTTATCTCTATGACTAGCAAAAACCCTAATTTATTTGGAATTTTTCTATCTTGTTCCTTTTTATTTTTGTCATTTCCTTTAATCTTCTTCTTCCTTTTTCAAGCGAAGATAGATCATGGTGACGCAGCGATAGTAGCCAAGACAAGGGTTGGGACAACAGCCAAGGCTACGACATCCGTTTTAGATAACAACACCAAAGAGATGGGTTTTTAGATATGGGGAAAATTTGTTTCTCTCCTACTAGGAGTTTCCTTTGTATTCATCTTTTTTTTTCTTATTTGGGTTGAATTATAAATGGGTTTGTCCATATCCCAATTCTTAAGGATGTATTTTTTGGTTAACATTGAAGATCCCAATTCTTAAGGATGTTTTTTTTTTTTTGTTAACATAGAGGATTAGGATTTTGATGGTGGCAAACCACTCCCCCTTTGGGGCTAGTCCCGTACAGATTTTCCGGGCTTACGTGTGGCGGGTTGTGAGCTCTCGCCACACCCTCGGGGATTAGTCCTAACTCAAAGGGTTGGGAACGACCCTATAAATACCTCTCAGAAATCTAAGACGTCATTGCATAGACATATAATCGCCTTATAAAATTTAAGACAATTATACTACTTATAAAGGTGTGTTGTGTACATTGTTGTAGATGATTTATAAAAAACTACTACTCACAGATGCAATAGAAACTTCTCTTAATCTCAAATTTTCTCAAGCAATATTTGCACAGGTAGTAGTCGAGAAATCTTGCTGTCAATAGCCTAACCTCTTGTAGCGTAAATTTCCCCAGATCTAAAATGATATAGCAAACCGAACTGTATGTAAATAAGCCGCACACCGCAAATCAATATCTGCAAAACAAATCATGACTGTAACACAATCGGGTAGTTGAGGCGTGATCGAAATCACTGTCCTTGAAATCGATTTCGCCCCCACTGGATGATTCCTTGGTGCAGTTGGGTGTATGGCACCCGATCTTCAGGATTCAATAACTATTCCTTGTTAAGCGTGCACAAGCAATTAACAAGGGCTACACGAACTCGACAGTGATGAGAATGCCCAAAGGATGGAAAACTTTGAAAAGCAATAGCAGAAAAACTCTTTGTATTTTTTGTATGTTAAGAAAGAAGACTGGTTATGCTTATATAAGCTTTCCATTCTTAAATCGAAATAGTATAAATAAAATCTTTAGAGATTCTAAACTGATCTCATAAACATGGTTAATATATATAGGAACGAATTTGCAACGATAAAAAATATTTAAGGAAATCAAAACACACTTACCTCTATCTCTATGAATTCTTGATTTTAAGCAAGAGGAAATAACAAGCAAATGAAGAGGACTTTACAAGCTAATGCTGTTACAGAATGGAGCGTGTTTTGATTCGGGAAGATTTTGGTATGAGAAACCACAAAATAGTAAAGTCTTATGAGACTTGATATCATGCTTCTCACATAATGATATTATGCTACTCAAACACTTAAACAATGATAATATCCTTCTCACATTTTGGTTTTATTCAAAAAAGTAAAGTCTCTAATGAGATTTGATATCATGCTTCTCTCATTTTGGTTTTATTCACAACAATCCCCCACATATAACAAAAACAATAAATAAAAAAAATAAAAATCTTTTGGGCAAAGGAAATATAGAATACATTGGTATTAATGTCTTTTGAACTTCGAATCAATACTAGTGTAAATAAAATAGGATTTACAAGTATTTAGTGAATGAATATTTTGAATCACATACTTTTATTGTAAACCGGCTGTATTTATCACACACTCTACTTAGATCATCAGACGAGTTCTTTAGATTTGGCACATTTCGGCTGTGCGCCCTACCTGGATATTCATGAGTGCTCTAGAGAATTTTGCCTAAATTCTCATAAGAAACAGCCCCACTTCTACACTCACATAGGTGAATCCATCAAGTGTGTACTGTAACTAAACACACCACCTATAAAGGATATGGATACATTAAGAGTTTAACTCATCCTCACACTTAGCACTATCTACACCATAGGGAGGGACTATCAAATATAATAGTGCTCTCATCGAATGGTCAAGTGACTTGTTCTTACCCATTTAACCTATTTCATGGGATCTTCAATCACATAGGTTGGGTTACCATCACTTCCATTCATGAAATAGGCTTAAGTTTCATCCCTCTCGATGTCTCATTCACTAACTTTATAGCTAGCCTTTTAGTTAGTGGATCTGCTAAATTCTTTTCAGATCTTACGAAGTCTAATGCAATGACTCTGTCTCCAACTAACTACTTCATAATGTTATGCCTTAGGCATATATGTCTATTTTTACTATTATATATTTTGATTTTAGCTCGAGCTATCGCAACTTGACAATCACCATGCAATGATATTGCAGGTATTGGTTTAGTCCATAATGGTATATCTGATAACAGATTTTTCAGCCATTCGGCCTCTACTCCTGCCTTCTCTAAGGCAATAAATTCTAATTCCATAGTGGATCTAGCAATGCATGTCTACTTGGTAGATTTCCAAGAGACTGCTGCTCCACCTAAAGTAAACACATAACCACTTGTGGATTTAGTTTCATCTGAATCTGAGATCTAGTTAGTATCTGAGTACCCTTCTAGTACTCCAGGAAATCCAGCCTACAAAATGTAGGCCAAAATCAATTGTTCCTTTAAGATGCTTAAGAACCCTTATTAAAGCGGTCCAATGATCTCTACTGGGATTATGAGTATACCTACTCAGTTTCCCTACTGCATATGCAATATTGGGTCTTGTACAGTTCACTAAGAACATTAAACTACCTATGACTCTAGAATATTCTAGTTGTGATACATTATCACCAGTATTCTTTCTTAGATGTATACTAGAGTCATAAGATGTTTTCACATGAACACATTCATATTGATCAAATTTTTAAAGAATTTTTTCTGTATAATGAGATTGAGATAAAATAAGACCTCCAGATGTCCTAGTAATTTTCATTCCCAAAATTACATCTGCTTCTCTCATGTCTTTCATTTCAAAATGAGAAGAAAGATACTCCTTTGTTGAGTTAACAACTTTTATGTTGGTTCCAAACATTAACATATCGTCTACATATGGACATATGATTGCATTAACTTTATCTACAAATTTACTATATACACACCTATCAGAATCGTTGGCAACATAACCATTTGTTAACAAGACTTTGTCAAACTTTTCATTACATTGTTTAGGTGATTGTTTTAGTCCATATAAAGATTTCATAAGTTTACAAACTTTATGTTCTTAATTGGAAACTTCATATCCTTCTGGTTGGTTCATATAAATTTCTTCTTCTAATTCGCTATTTAAAAATACAATTTTGACATCCATTTGATGGATTATCAAATTATAAATTGATGCAGTAGCTATTTAGACTCTAATAGTAGATATTCTTGTTACTGGCGAATATGTATCAAAGAAATTTGCTCCTTCTTTTTGTTTATACCCCTTAACTACTAATCTTGCCTTAAATTTATCTATGGTACCATCTATTTTTAATTTCTTTTTAAAAACTCATTTGCAACCAATAGTTTTAAAACCAGGAGGAAGTTTAACTAACTCCCAAGTTTGAATAATCATTATTGATTCAAATTCTTCTTTAATTGCCTCTTTCCAAAATACTGAATCTGGAGAAAATAGAGCTTCCTTAAAAGTTAAAGGATCATCTTCAACTAAAAATGATGTAACAAAATATGGTCCAAAACTAGACTCTGTTCTAGTTCTCTTACTTCGTCTAGATTCCAAACTTTCTACATCATTTAGATCTAGAAGTTTACCTTGACTACTCGACGCAATATCAGATTTATCTACTGGAGTTTCACTAGGTTTACTTTTCATAGGAAATATATTTTCTAGAAATTCAGCATCTCTAGCTTCTATGACAGTGTTAGCATCTAACATATTATCTAAAGATTTTAAAACTAGGAACCTAAATGCTGCACTATTTTCTGCATATCCAATAAATACACAGTCTGAAGACTTAGGTCTTAATTTTCTCTTTTTAATTTTTGGTACTCCTACCTTAGCTAAACACCCCCACACTTTGAGGTATTTAAGGTTAGATTTATAATTTTCCATAACTCATATGGTGTTTTACCGGTTTTCCTATGAGGTATTCTATTTTGAAGATAAAATGCAGAGAGAATCGCTTCCCCCCACATGTTAGAGGGTAGACCTGAACTACTTAACATGGCATTAACCATATTTATTAATGTTCTATTTTTCCTTTCCGCTACACCATTCTATTCAAGTGAGTAAGGTGCAGTAGTTTTATAAATTATTCCATGAGACTCACAAAATTTTGTAAAGAGGTGAGATTCATATTCTCCACCTTGATCTGTTCTTATTCTTTTAATTTTCTTTTCTGTTTGATTTTCAATTTCAGTTTTGTATTTAATGAACATCTCTAGTGCTTCATCTTTACTTTTTAATAAGTAAACTTTGGAGCATGTAGAGAAATCATTTACAAAAGTTATGTAATATTTTTTACCTCCTATGGACATAATATTTTTAAGATCTCCAAAATCACTATGTATTAAACCTAATAATTCTGTTTGTCTTTCTACAGATTTAAAAGGTTTCTTAGCAAATTTTGCTTCAATACAAGTTTCACATTTATTAAAATTTGTATTTGTTAAATCTGGAATTAATCCTACTTGTTTCATTTTTTTAATATAGGAGACATTCACATGACCTAGTCCACCGTGCCAAATATCAAGAGACTCTACAATATAGGTACAAGACATACTAGCTTTATTGATAGATTCATCTATTACATTCAGAATGAAAAGACCATTGCTACAATACCCTTTTCCCACAAAATTCTCATTACAAGTTAGGACTAACTTGTCTGCCTCGAACACAAGCTTAATGCCTACTTTGTTAAGCAGAGACCCAGACACCAAGTTCCTCTTGATTTCAGGTACAAAAAGTACATCTTACAAAGCAAGTGTTTTCCCAGAAGTAAGCTTAAGAAAAACTTTCCATTTGCCAACAACGGGTGAGGAAAGTGAGTTCCCATGAACACTTCTTCTCCCTTTCCTACAGATTCGAAGGAAGCAAACGCATCTTTGTCACAACAGATGTGCTTAGTGGCCCCTGTGTCCACTAACTAGTCCTTTGCTTTGCTGACAAGGTTAACTTCAAACACTACAGCTGCAATCACTTCAGATTCAGTCAAATTTGCCCGAGGCCTTGAAAAGTTCCTGTCATTCTTCTTCTTGAATTTGCACTCAGGTACATGGTGTCCTGGTTTTCTGCATACAAAGCAGATACTCTTCTTCTTAAAGGTGTTGAAGTTTTTGGAGCTATTACCCTTGAATTTGTTTTCTGATTTCTTCCATGGGTTATTTTTCTTTGAATTTTTACCAAATTTATCTTCAATCAAATTAGCCTTGGAAGTAACTTCCTTAGCTTTTTCAGTCTTGTCCCTATTTCGATTATTTTCTTCAATTCGAATATGGACTACTAAGTCCTCTAAAGATAAGTCTTTCCTCTTATGTTTTAAAGAGTTTTTATACTCTTTCCAGGAAGGTGGCAATTTCTCAATTAGAGCCATTGCCTAAAATCCCTCATCAATCTTCATACCTTCACTTAATATCTCATTCACAATAAGTTGATATTCATGAATTTGAGGTATGACAGATTTTTCATCTATCATTTTAAATTTTAGGAATTTTCCTATAGCATATTTCTCATTTCCAACCTCCTCGGTTACATATTTTTTCTTTAAGGATTCCAAATATCACTAGCATGTTGAAGCTTACAGTAGACATCATAGATGCCATTTGAAAGTGCATTCAAAATATAGTTCTTGCAAAGATAATCCTTCCTATCCCAAATTTTGTTTATTTCTGATCTAGCCGGTTCATCGTAATCAGTTGACAATTTGGGTTTAGATAAGACATGTGCAACATCCACTGTTTCCAAGAAAAATAACATTTTATGTTGCCACCTTTTGTAGTTTGACCCATTGAAAACTTCTGGTTTGTTAAGGTCTTGACTATGGTGGGTTCTAATAACATCCATCGATTTCAAGATTATTGTAAATGATTTATAAAAAACTACTACTCACAGATGCAATAGAAAACTTCTCTTAATCTCAGATTTTCTCAAGCAATATTTGCACAGGCAGTAGTATAATTAATCCAGAAATTTTGCTGTCAATAGCCTAACCTCTTGTAGCGTAAATTTCCCCAGATCTGAAATGATATAGCAAATCGAATTGTATATAAATAAGCCGCACGCCGCAAATCAATATCTGCAAAACAAATCGTGACTGTAACACAATCGGGTAGTTGAGGCGTGATCGAAATCACTGTCCTTGAATTCGATTTCACCCCCACTGGATGATTCCCTAGTGCAGTTGGGTGTATGGCACCCGATCTCCAGGATTCAACAACTATTCCTTGTTAAGCGTGCACATGCAAGTAACAAGGGCTACACGAACTCGACAGTGATGAGAATGCCCAAAGGATGGAAAACTTTGAAAAGCAATAGCAGAAAAACTCTCTGTATTTTTCGTATGTTAAGAAAGAAGACTGGTTATGCTTATATAAGCTTTCCATTCTTAAACGGAAATAGTATAAATAAAATATTTAAAGATTCTAAATTGATCTCACAAACGCGGTTAATATATAGAAACGAATTTGCAACGATAAAAAAAATTTAAGGAAATCAAAACACACTTACCTCTGTCTCTATGAATTCTTGATTTTTAGCAAGAGGAGATAACAAGCAAAGGAAGAGGACTTTACAAGCTAATGCTGTTACAGAATGGAGCGTGTTTTGATGCGGGAAGATTTTGGTATGAGAAACCCCAAAAGAGTAAAGTCTCTTATGAGACTTGATATCATGCTTCTCACATAATGATACTATGCTACTCAAACACTTCAAACAATGATAATATCCTTCTCACGTTTTGAATTGGTTTTATTCAAAAAGTAAAGTCTCTTGTGAGATTTGATATAATGCTTCTCTCGTTTTGGTTTTACTCACAACAATCATTTCATCATATACCAACACTAACCGTGGTCAACATTTGGATGGTTTGGATTGAGCACCGCCATCAGGGATTTGGGTAGTTGTGGAGGACTGTGGATAGTTGGTTGATTGATCACCCACTTGGATGGCTTGGAGTTGTTAGAAGAAGGAGCTACATGCTTTTGAATGTGATGTATGCAATCTGTTAGGAGAATTTTAAGAGAAATAAACAATCTGTTAGTGGTATTTGAGGTGTCAAACCTTCCAAGTTATGCTCTTCCTTTGGATGGAGTTGAGTAATGAAATGGTATCTATCCACGGTCCTTGTTCAAATTCTGTCAATGCCCATGTATGTATAATCAAATCTAAAGTGTTTTCCGGTTTGTTCAGTTATAAGACAACCGGTTGAACTTGTCTATTAGGGACTTATCCAATTTAACTGGTGTGTTACACTCATGTAATCAAAAATACAAATTATTTGTTTATCATATGGACGACCCTAAAGAAATCAAAATATGAAGCTTCTCCAATATTGCGACTCCACGATAATGCAAGCGCGGAATATGTCATTCGTTTCAAAAATTCCAATTGCTAATAAATTGGGTTTTCCACTGAGCAGATGTTTACTGAGTAGGGAGATACTAAATTGTCCCTACTTATGCAGTCATACCATGCGCGGAATATGTCATTCGTTTCAAAAATTCCAATTGCTAATAAATTGGGTTTTCCACTGAGCAGATGTTTACTGAGTAGGGAGATACTAAATTGTCCCTACTTATGCAGTCATACCATATAAACGCCCAAGTAGATGCTTTTGTTTTTCATTTTGTACATTTTTTAATATTCAATTAACCGAAACACAAATATCCTTTAAAATGATACTTTTGAACATTAAACAACAGTACCATATTAAAAAATAGAAAACAATTCCTAAAAAATTCAAATATATATATGTATATAATTTCTTTCTTATACAACAATGTTTGTTTTAAATTTTCTTTTCAAGTTTTGGGTCACGCCTCAAAATTTCTCATATTGTAGCTGACCGTGATGAATGTTTGTAAGAATAACTCTATTAGTTTTTAAAATCCAAAAAATTTCTTATCAAAGGCCGTGTCTTATGACAATTGCATCTCCAACTTACGCATTCGAACTGCAGCTCCAACCTGTTCCATACAATTTCAGGTTTTATTAAACAAACAAATAGGGTAACAACACAACTAACATCATATTCAAAATTGTTATTGTCTATAAAATTAATTTGATTGCATGCCTTGTCATGTGAGTAGGATTCTACCAATTCTCCATGTTAAAACCCCATATGTGAGACAAAATGGTGTTGCATCTTTTGCAACCCCACTTTAGAACAAAACTCTTCGTCTTCAAATTAAAGCAACAAAAATTAATTTATTTGCAAATACCAGTCAAACAATAATACATATGAAATTAATAAAAATGTACAAAATTATACTTACAATTTCAAAAATGATAGGTAATAAAATTATCTTAGCCTTTATCACTTTACCCCTTGAGTAATCTGCAAAAATTACTCAACCTATAGGTGAAAGGCCTTGCGTTAAGATAAACTTTTAAATGGACTTTTATTGATTTTTGGATTAAAAAAGTCAAAAGTTGATAAAAATCATATTTGATTACTTACATAACTTTTGACTTTCTGTAAAAATTAGAGGTCAATAAGGCCTCGTTAGGATAGACTTCCTAGAGAAGATATATACTTCCTTAGGAGTTATTTCGTAGGAAGTAACTCCAGAGGAAGTCTTGCAAAGTCATTTGAAGGAGGAAATAGCGTTTGGTTTGCACATCCAAAAATTGACTTTTAAAATTTTAAAAGTCAAATTTACGTTTAGTTTGCTTTTACAAAAAGTGACTTCTTAAAGTTTATATATGGTATCAAATTGATTTATGATTATTTCCATCTACTAACTCTTGTAAAATTTGTGATACTCATGGATAAAAGAAGTGAAAAAAATATGTTTTTATACTTGTAACGCATAAATTTCGTTGCGGTCAAATTGCCTCAATTGTTGTATAGAGTTTATTATTTTGTGTGGAGGTCCTTCCAATCCAAGTAAACTCGGATTGTTAATTACCTTCCCGATTTGAGGAAAAATCTCTAATTAAAAAGAAGAAATAAAGAAAAACAAGATATTTGAATAAAATATTTATTTATTCAATAGAGTTACCCAGATCCCATGTAGGCGTTACCAATAACTTTTTGAGGTTTTGATATTTTTAGCTAAAAAGAAAGAATAGGAATGACCATTTTAAGAGGCTCACCTGATATTCTCTATTAAGAATGAGTCTTCTTCTTCGGCTTACTTGTTTTTGCTTATTGTTTCTTCAAGGAGAGAAAAGAACTATTTCTTTTTTTCTCTATACTTTCTGGGGGATTTCTCTCTCTATTTTCGTGTAAATTTCTTATCAGACACCCTATATTTATACGTTTGAGAAAGTCATTTTTGGTCTCTCTCTTTGACTCCCTCATTTTAGGGAAGTCAACTTGGGCTCTCCTCTTAGAGGAGGCCAGCTCACGAGTCTGCCTTATCTGTGAGACTCCTAGAGCTAAAGAGAGTCCTCTTCTTTTGAGGACTCTTATACTAGGTTTCCCAATTTTGGAAGGAATGCTACTACCTTTCGAAAAGGGAGAAGAAGATAATACCTTCTCATCAAAAAGTCGATGTTAAGTCACATACTTTCCTATGATATAGGACAAAGTCTTCATCCTTTCATGATTATGGGGTACCATGTGACATCCCATGAGATTTTAAAAGAGAAAGATCTTTATCTTGGGATCCCCAAAGTTAGAAGAATCTCCCTTTTAGATTCTCCAGGACGTGGCAGTCAACTATTAACTGCCATTTTAATCAAAAGAAAGTTCATGAGATTTAGCCTCATGAACACGTGTCAGTCTCTCAGAGACTAGCACCTATAGGGTGAATCCATCAGATTTGTTCTCATAGATCATACATGTGTCGGCCTCTCGGAGGCTGGCATTTATAAGTTAGATCTGTGAGGTTTGTCCTCATGAATCAGACACATGTTAGCCTCTCGGAGGCTGGCACTCAGGGTTAGATCTGTGATATTTGTCCTCATGGATTTGACACGCGTCGGCCTCTCAGAGACTAGCACTCAAGAGTCATCCGTGAGGTTTTGGGCCCTCACAAATTGGATATGTGTCAGCCTCTCAGAGGCTGACATTTAGGATTAGATCCGTGAGATTTATCCTCACGGATCAGACATGTGTCAACCTCTCGAAGGCTGACACTCAAGATCCACTAGTGAGGTTTTGGCCCTCACGGATTTGACACATGTCAGCCTCTCAGAGATTGGCACTCAAGAGTCATCCATGAGGTTTTGGCCCTCACGGATTGGATACATGTCAGTCTCTCGGAGCCTGACATTTAGGGTTAGATCTGTGAGATTTGTCTTCATGGATCTAGGAATGGCAATGGGGCAGGGCGGGGTGGTTTTCTACCTCCTCGACCCCGCCCCGATTATAAAGTCGCCTCACCCTGCCCCCAACCAGGACTTATATATGGTGAAACTAGCTCCGCCCCACTTATAAGATCCTCACCCCGCTCCGAGAGGGGGTCGATATATATATATATACATATATTTTATTAAAGTGGTTCTGGGGCGGGGCGGGGCATCGGAGCGGGGTATATTAAAACCGCCCCTGCCTCGAAACCGAGTCAGATCTTTATTTTTTATACCGTCCCCGCCCTGCCCCCAATTTATTTGTAAAAAAAGGCCCCTATAAGGGCAGGGCGGGTCGGGGCCCCTACAGGGGCAGGTCATATTGTCATCCCTACATGGATCAAACACGTGTCAGTCTCTAAGTGGGCTAGATTTAGATAACACCCCTGGAGCCCGACCTAGGAACAGGCCACCCACAACCCACCATCGAGAGACTTCTAATTCTAATTATCTTATTTATCAATCTTTCATTCTTTTTATTACCCTTTCTTCTTTGTCATCATTGTCAATTGTGGTTTAGAAAAAATGATAAATATTTGACAAAAAAACTCTTTATATTCTTTTCAAGCTTAGGCCTAGCGCAAGCCTAACCTTGACCCTAAGGGTAGGAAATGGGATTAGCCAATCAGCCCTGTGAGAGCTAGGCCTAGATAGACCCCGGCCAATTGACAACCCTAATTATTTTAAGGCACGAGCAAACCCTAATTATTTTCGAACTGGGCTAGCTCAAAAATCGACTGGGCTCAGTCTGGCCCAATCAAGTTGGGCTTGAACTCGAAAAATAGGCTCGATCGAGCCGATATATTCAAGCCGAGCTCGAGCCATGACCTATTCGATTTGACTCGGCTCGAATATTATATAAAAAAAGAATATTATATATATATATATATATATATATATAATACAAAAATATTATTATTATTTTAATAATTCAATCTGAGATCAAGCCAAGCCGAACTTCGAGCTGAGCTATTTGAACTGCATATCGAGCCGAGTCGAGCTCAAGATGAAAAAATTTCAAACCAAACTAAGCATGGCCAAGCCCAGCTGGAATACACCCCTAACTAAACCTTACAAGACCGGACTCCCACTACTAATAACAATAACAGTTTATGGTATGAGAGTACTACCTCCACTCTCCATTTATGTAAGGAGCAAAGAGAAGAAGACTTTTGTGTTTTATTATAGGATAAAGCTTATGAGACCCCACCGAGACTGTGCTCTCAGAGCACGGGATTTCAGGTGGGGCCTACCATGTGAAATGGCCCCACCTGAAATCCCATGCTCTTAGAGCATGGTCTCAACCCTAATGGGGTCTCAGTAGCAAAGTCCTTTATTATAAGAGACTGGCTTAGCAAAATCTTTAGGGTAATAATGATGGGAGGGCCACCACTATTTTTTTCATGAAGCTAAATCCTCTACGGTGTCTTAACGAAAAAAAAAATCCTCTATGGTGATGACCGGATTTGGCAAATCCGGTTATCACCCTTTGAGGTTGCCACGTATCCCTTTTGACACCCCTTAATTATGGTTAAAATTCACCGACCCATCTTTGGTTTTTTTTAAAAATATTAATTATTTTTTTTAAATTTAAAAACTATTTTAAAGGTTTTTTTTAATATTAAAATATTTTTTAAAAAAAATAATATTTTTTTTAAAAAAAATTGAGGATGGGTGGGTGAATCCTAACAACATTTAAGGGGTGTCAAAAAGGACATGTGGTGACCTCAAAGGATGAGATTAGGCAAATCCGGTTATTACCCTTTGAGGTGGCCACGTGTCCCCCTTAACTTAACTATGGTTCAAATTCACCCACCCATCCTTGGTTTTTAGAAAAAAAATATTAATTCTATTTTTTAAAATTAAAAAACTATTTTTAGAGCTTTTTAGGGTTTTTTTAATTTAAAAAATAGAATTAATATTTTTTTCCAAAAACCAAGGATGGGTGGGCGAATCCGAACCACAATTAAGGGGTGTCAAGGGGGACACGTGGCCACCTCAAAGGGTGATAACCGGATTTGCCAAATCCGGTACCGTAGAGGATTTGACTCTTTTTTGTTTAGGTTTTTGTTAGATAACGAAACCTAAAGAGCTTTTTTGCTAGTTACGCAGCTTGGAGGAGCATATAGTATGTATATAAGCTTTATGATCTGGTTCATTTCTTTAAGATCTAATCCATGAAGTTTGAAATATTTTTTTTTTGTTTCTACTTGGCCAGAGGCAACAATCAGGACTGTGATGTGGTTGATGGGTATTCCTGGACTTACTTTGTACCACCTAAAGAGCCATTTACATGCATTCTTTGTTTACTATGAATCCATTTGTATAATTAATTTGAACTCTAAGAAAATAGAGAGACAAAATTATGAGTATATTGGTGCTCTTTATTTCAGAAACATAGGCCTAGGAAGAACCATCAGTCAGAAATCCGCAGTGACAATATGCAAGAAGGTGAGTCTAATATACCAGATTAAGAACCAAAGAGCTATTTTCGGCATCAAATTTACTTTGGCGGATGCCCAAGTCACACAATAAGGCGTCCATTCATCATCCAGCATGTGGGATAAAAAGGGGGAGAAATATCTAGTTGGGAGAAGTCAAGAACATGGGGAGAAAATTAAATGACTTTTCCCCTTTTTATCGCCACATGCTCGGTGATGACTGGACTCCCGATTGTGTGACTCAGGCGTCCCCCAGAGTAAACCGATGCTACTATTTTCATGTGTCAGACTCAACACTCATTGTGAGATTATAGTCAATCTGTGGCTCTAGTAATATTAGTAGCCGTCCGGGCTCAATGGCTTCAAAGAATTTACTCATCTGGTAACATAGAGATCCGATTTCACCATTGAAAAAAATTAGCATCTCAAACCTAATATCGAATTATCATAACCCATAATTCAGAGATAAAACCACCGGAGATACATAATTCCACTTAGTCTTCTGCTATAGATTATTCATCCAAGGATATAGGAGATAAATAGTTCTCTAAACTTGCCATTCCAGATTGGAGAAACAACAGGAAAGAAAGATAGATAAGTTGTTGATGTTGACCAGTCGAAGTAGAAGGGTTGATCACATACAGAAAGAACCAAAAATCAGAAAGAAATAAAGATGTGACCATCATTTGATAGTCTCATTTCAACATCTTGACTTGGGATGAAGCCCCTGGGGTCATGGAGCTAGAACCCATGTTGAAGAACAAATAAAACTGAGCCTTGACTCCTAGACTCTGACAAGCCACTGAAGAATAAGTAGCTAACTTGCTTTTACCATCGGTAAATGTAGGAACTTCACCTACCTCCTCAACAAACTTTAAAGAACTCTCCATTGAAGGGTTTGACCTTGGAGGGGTGCTGTCAATACGTGGGTCTCAAGCAAAGCATTAGAGAGATTGAGTTGCAAATAACTAACACAACTACACAATAATACAGTAATAACAAAGTCACAAAGGGGTGTGTCATGTGTGAGAATTAAGTTAAAAAGAGCCAATAAATAACCAATTACCATATGTCCAATCTACAACCAATTTGTGTGCAACAGAGATCCATGAAACTAGAAACTACTAAGTACTAACAACCAACCAGATTTTGCAGAAAGTTAGCACTTTCCCATCACAAGTTATTTCCAAAAAATAAAATAAATCATCCCATAAATCTATGCATATAAATTCGTAAATTTGGCAAAAATACTAGCAGGGATGCAATGATCACAAATTCGGCATTCCAACATTATGGAAAATTGAGATATTCTTGGCGAATTTTCAAACAACAATAAAAATAGAAAACAACAACAATAAAAATAAAAATGATAGAAAATCCATAGAGAAGAAAATGGAAAGTATGATACCCAAGGATTAGGGATGGCAATGGGGCGGGTTTGGGCCGGGGCGCCCCCACCCCGACCCCGCCCCTAATGGAAAACTTCTACTCCATCCTCGTCCCAAACCCCGGTCGGGGCGGGGCAGGTGACCCCATCACCGTTAGCAAAATCTTGCTTAATCTCGTCCCCGTCCCGTTAAGCACTAGTAAGGTTGGGTCGGGTCGGGTCAGGGTGGGGCGGGTGACCCCATCTCTACTTCTATACCAAACTATCAGTATTTGCAAGATTTTCTGGGCAACCCCCACCATATACCAGTGCTTTGCAATTGCAAGATAACTCTCACTATGGTTGAAATGTGCAAAACCTAACACAGTTTCTAACTAAATGGCCCTAAACTGTAAGAAGTGGAGATCAAGAAACATGAATTTTTTTTCATAAAAAGGGGAACCCATTAAAAAAATATCATGAATTCTTCACAACATTAGGAACCCATCAGAAGTTATCATGATTTCTTCTTTGAAACGGGGAAAAAAAAAATGGAACCAATTATAAATCATGAATTCTTCCTAAAAAGGAACCCATTATAATCATCAATAATTCCCCATACAAAGAACTGCAGTAAATACGAAACCACCTGGAATTCAAGGAAGTGGCCCTTGACAAAGCGCAATACAAGGCTCGACTTCCTAGCTCCCATGTCTCCGAGCAGAACCTGCAATAGAAATCAGAATTGAAGACAAAAAAACAAAAACCTGCAATCCAACAAGTCGAGGTTGAAACCCTAGACAACTGTTGACTCACGAGCTTTGCATTGAGATTATTGTTTCCGATCGTCGCCATGAAATTGCAAGATCAAAGAGCTTTGCATAAGAGATCTTGTTCCAACTATACTGTTTTTAAATCGTTAGAAGAACCTAAACTACTGCTCCCATCAGTTCTTCCAACAGAAAGAGATGATAATGATATCAGGACTCAGGAGTAAGTATCAGAGATAAACTCTAATGAGCAACTGAGAAATCTGATCTTAAACCTCAAAAAGAAATAGCAAAAGAAAGTGAATTCAAGTAGCAGAAAAACAATTGCAAGATCATAATCAGCAGAGAGAATCTGAGTACAAATTACCCTCAAATATACAAAATCGAGCTCGGATTCATCTAGAAAAGAAATTTTACCCATTTGAAATTAAAATCTACGAAAAAAATGACTAAAAACTTCTTACCATTTAGAATCATTGCAAACAGAAGTATCAATGGAAGCCTAAAATCACTAGAAAGATGAAGAAATAGGGAAGGACCTTTGAAGCTTCGTGCGAAGTACAGAGAAACAAAGATAGAGATGGAAACCAAGATTTCTTGGGGTTAGGGTTTAGAACTTGTCGTCGGCTGTGCAGAAGGAAAATAACAAATTCAATTGATCGTCGAGCTTGAGCTCTCGAGAGTCTAGCTGTAGAGTTGGGAAATAACTTCTCAGTTTTCCTACTAAATGATGGAAAACATTGACATAGGATAAAATTTTTCTACCAAGTCACCTAACACAAGAAAATATTTTATTCCCTTTTTGGAAATCAATTCCACAATCTATTTTCGATGCAAATTAACAAACAAAGCTTACGTGCAAAATTTATACCCAGGCATTTCAAAGGAAAGGAAAATTGACAGTGACGGTGCCACTCTTCTTAACAGCAGGGGCATTATTGTTTAGGTTCCGTAATCGAATGGACGACACTCGTACCCAAAATCTTTTGCCTAGATCTTCCTATCCGAACGTACACCAGTACTGTTTTTCTGACCCCGCGTACTCAGAGTCTCCACGAAATCATCCAAAGCTCGAAGAGACGATCCCTTCACACCCTCAACTTCAGATACAGCTCTCACCATCTCCTCTCTCAAAACCTCAGCTTTCTTCCTCATCTCCTCTCCTTTCTCACTCTCCAGCACCAATTTCACACTTCTCACCACATCTCCAGCCTCGATCCTATCATCAATCCCTCTCGCTACCTCCACACAAACTCCCAATTCTTCCTCCAACAGCTTCGAATTGTAGAACTGCTCCGACCCAAGAGGCCACCCGATGATCGGAACCCCTCTGCTCAAGCTCTCCAACACCGAATTCCAACCACAGTGGCTCAGAAACGCACCAGTCGATCTGTGCGACAGAATCTCCATCTGGGGTGCCCAGTTTCGCACTATCAACCCTCGTTTACTCTCAGTCATTCGTTCCTGAAACCCTTTTGGCAGCCATTCGTTTCTGAAACTCTCTCCAACGTCGAAACCAGTCGGATTCCTAAGCACCCAGATGAAGGATTTTCCACTCTGTTCCAACCCATTTGCGAGCTCGAACATCTGAGCAGCAGGAACGCTGTTCTGCGAACCGAACGATACATACACCACCGTATTAGGTGGGTGTTGGTCTAGCCATTCGATGCAAATCTCCGGCGACAACCCCGGCATTTTCCCACCGCGTTCGTACTCTTTGGAGGAGATTGGAAGTAACGGTCCAATCGCCCACACGGGTTTCCCCATCGATTGAGCCCAATGATCGAGACTCGATTTCTCGATCACGTCGACAGTGTTCCAAATACTCCCATCGGATCTCCGGCAATACTCGGCTTGTCTTACTGTAAACCTCGAGGATGGGTCGTTTCCAGTTGCGGATTTCATGTTTCTGGAGAGTTGGGTTCGATGGATGGTGATGTGAGGGAGGTCAGGGAGGGTGAGAGGATCGTGGGACGTTAGCCTGTGTGGGAGGTGAGTCCAAATGGAGTTGTAGATGGACATGGCGTATGGGCCAGAGGTGTATAGAGGGACGTGTAGGGAGCCGAATTTGTGGGCAACGTCGACGGTCCATGCGAGGAACATGTCGGAGACGATGCAGATGGGAGGACGGCCACCGTCGGATTGGGTGAGATGGGAGATGAGACGATGGAAAGAGGGTTTGAGAGACTCGGAGGCATGGTAGAAGCGAGAGATGGAAGATTGGGTGGTTAAGATGTCTGTGTTTTCAGCGTTATCAGGGAGATCAGAGTGGTCGGAGATTTGGAAAGGGAGGTCGGCGAAACGGATAGTCGGGTAAGAGAGGAAGCGGGGGCGTAGGGTAAGGATGTTGGCCGGGGTGCTCACGATAGTGATGGTGAGTGTTGGGGATCGAGTAGCCAGAAGTCTGGCTAGGTCCAGGAAAGGGTTTAGGTGGCCCTGCGCCATGAACGGGAATAGCACCACGTTTCCGGCACCGGCACCGGCACCGGCACCGGCACCGGCACCACCGCCGGTCTTGCCCTTATCCATCTGAGCTCACTCTTGTGCTTTGGGATAAGACCCCATGATAGCCTTCTTATAATATTTTGTGAAACGGGAGCTTGATTCTTATACGTAGTACGGAAGACTATTTTTTTAAAAGGATAGGACAGCGACTACTATTTTGGCTTTTCAATGAGCTCGGCTTGATCTTATTCAAGCTCGGCTCAAGCTCAAATTGATTCTAATTTGAGCCGAGCTCAGTTTGGCTAGAACTCAGGCTTGGTTTATTTGGATTAAACATACTTAATTATTTCAAAAGGTCAAAAGAAAAGAAGTAGGGGTTGATAGAACAGATATCTGAAACAAGTAATATATATATATATATATATATAAATGGATAGCTGTCTTCCTTAAGAAATTTAGGGTTGGCTGAAAATAATGAACTGATGAGCCCATAATTCATGGCAAACTTGAGATGCAGGTGTTGTGAAAATTCGGCATCTAACGTTGTGCTCTTACTGCCATTTATGAACCTCCCTTTTATCAGCAATGGAATCGTCATCATCATTCAAGGGTTAAGTTTTGTTAAAATCATTTAAAAGATCAAAAAAAAAATTACAAATAGTAGAGAAGAGCTAGCTGCAGAGGAGAGGAGAAGAGGAGAGAGGCAAGAGGGTTTAAGTGTTTTACAGGATAGGTTTCGTTGGCTAAACGGTGAGAAAATGTTCGGGTGTTGGGCATATGTGTCATTCATGATCGAAGCCAAATACTCTACGGTGATAATCGGATTTAGCAAATCCGGTTATCACCCCTTGAGGTCGTCACGTGTTGCTTTTGACACCTTTTAACCGCGGTTAAGATTTACCCATCTATCCTTGGTTTTATTTTTAATATTAAATTTTTTAAAATTAAAACACTGCTTTTAATATTAAAAAACTCTAAAACAGGGACACAAGGCTACCTCAAGGGTGAACCGGATTTGCGAGGATTTGGTTTCAATCATGGTTTAACTTGAACTGGGCTCGGATTGGATACAGCCCTCCTTTTCATTACTCTTTTGGTCTTTCGGTCTTTCATGCGCATGATGGCGATTTTTTTTCTTATTTGGTAGAGTCTATTATACCATTTCTTTAATCCTTATAGGATAGCGACTATCTATTATACCATTTCTTTACTCCTTTTGGGACATTTTTAACACAACAACAAAAACATATGACCCCACTGAAATAAAGTTGAATGCTACGTATACTCATACGATCCCAACTCTCTCCCTCGTTCCATTGTGACTCCGGCGTTGGGTACTCTTTAAGTATACTATCTGTACTAACCCTTTAATTTCAAATAATATAGGATTTTAATTATTTGAATTAAAGGATTAGTGTTTGAGAGTAATTTTTTTTTTTTTGGGGTGTCGGCATCATTTACCTACATTAATAAGGTCAGTACGGATAGATGTTAGCTTAGTCATTGAAGCTCTTGCAACTCATACCATGGGGATATTGGATCCCGAAGCCTCCCGGCCTCCACTGAAGGCCATACCCCAAGTACCACTCACGCAAGGGGGGGGGGGGGGGGGTGGTGTAGATTTGAGACTAATTGATTTATAAAACAAATGAGATCATATCGGTTTATAGAGCCTTTCACATAAAATTATCTGTTTTATTATCTATTAAATGGTGAGAGTATGCTTAGTATTATTCACAACTCAATGTTAAAAGAAACGAGGTTGCTATCAACTAATATTTTTCAAGATTTGATCATATTCAATCGCAATTGAACTTGGAAGAGCTCAATCGCACCCATAAGTCAACACATATCTATTTTAATCATTATTAATTGAGGTTAAAAATCATTCACCGTTAGAGTTAAATAATCTAGCCTCGGTTAAAAAACAATAAAAAATTCTTAAAGGTTAAGACTTCTTAATCAGAGTTCAAAGGGCAATGTGAGTGTAACTCATCTCTCCCGAGATCAGTTGGCAGTTGCAAGTGGACAGGATCCGCAATCTACTTTTTCCGTTCCAAAATAGTCTCAAATTTGTTTACCTCATTTTTTCTTTCAAGCAACTGTATATTATCTTTTTAAAATTGCACCCTCATTCTAAATTATTTTTTTTTAATTGTCCTTTTGTACATATTTCATACATTGACTGTATTTTCTTCCTCGATTCCATTTGTTGCTTCATTAGTGAGAGTATAGATGTTTGAGAGTATGGCTAGCATTCCTAATGCAATATTTAAGATCTAGCTAGTAGATACATTCATGTTCTCTAGAGTGTGTTGTAGCACTGTGGTGCACGTGCAAAGTGGTCACGGGGCATGACCATCATTATTTTATGTATGGATTGATAAATATTATAAGCCTGTATGGATTGATGTTATAAAGTATATTATAAGCCAAGAAGTGGCTAATACCAATGATAAACTTAATTTCAAGTTGGCATATCACGTTTTGTGTTTGTCATGATTTAAAATTCACGGATTCGTAAAGTCCACGGGGAAGGCTAAGGAGTTATGGATTTTATATCACACATCGGTTTTAAATATCAATGACTACTCTATCCACGCCCCACTCTTTCGTAGGTCAAGAAAGCGCTGCGTTAGAGAAAGGTAGTGGTTACCTCTGATAGGTAGTAGTTTGTTTATCCGGTAGTACCGGCGAATGTCGGAATGATAGAGCAAGTAACTGATCCCTATCCCGGTCTCCCTGAATCTCCAATGGGAGCGGCATGGGAAGCAGAATCATGGAACCCACATTTGTTAATACTTCTACAAGCAGTGGTGATGCCAAGCCATCAATGACAAATGAAAGAAGCTGAGTAGGCGAGATGCAGAAGCTGAGTAGGCGAGTCGGGTGCATCGTAGCCTTTCGATCCATATTGGATCCCGAATACGAATAAAAAGTAGGTGATCCCTCATATCTAAAGGTGAATTTGGTGTCTTTCTGATCGGTAATAGAAGCAATCATCCCTACCGTCATAAAATAAGAGCACCTCGCTCTGCCCATTCATAAGGACTCGATTCTATGTCCAAACATCACATGCTAGTAGACGTGGTCACCATCATAGGAAGATGAGTTGGTCGAGTTGATTTCATTTCCTTTCCCCCACCAAAGTTCTTAAAAAAGTCCCCTAATAACGAGTCTATAGAAGGGAATGGAGCGTCTTGTGAGCATGAGAATTTCCTACCCACTTTCACGTTTTATGGTTTGATTGGGAGTCGTCATCTATTCATTTTAAAGGATAAGTCTCGGGTATTTGTTCGTTTGGATAAGGCAAATAGTCCATTTAGAGTTAGGGTAAGTGGTTCGATTAAGTCCTGGGGAAGGTGTTAGGCACCCTAGGACCCCCATTTTGCAATGGTTACCTACTCCGTAAATTTAAGCCAATTTAATCTCAATATTAATTAAGATGCCTAAGTGTTTAATCGAATGCTAATCCAAGAAAAATAGAAAGCTAGATGGATTAGGGTCGAACCCGAGTTAGGTTGCCTACGTACTCACATTGGGATGAGATCAGACCGAGTGTAGTTCTGGCATGTGAGCCCGTGCCAAGGCTAAGGGTGCATGTGTGTGTGTATAGGGTGGTCAAGGGTCTAACCATAGGCTAGAGTTTAGTTGACCGGGTTGGTCAAGTGCAAGGTTTAGGTCTAACCATGGTTAGAAGGGTGTTAACCATGATTAGGTAAGCTAACCAAGGTCAAGAAAGCCTAACAAGCATGTTTTTGGTCTTTTTGTATTTTTAGATGTTTTTGGTATTTTGAGATTTTATAATGTTTTTGATATTTTGAGATTTTATCATATTTTTTTTTTATATAGGTAGGATTTTGGCAAACTTAACTACAGTCAAATTTAGTTCAAGAGAAAGATTAAAGAAAAGTTAGGTTAAAAGATTATATTTAGGACAAAAAGAGGGGTGTGCATTATGAATAGTAAATGATTTATTGTCAACACCTATTTTGCTGGATTGGTGTTGATAATAGATTAAATATCATTGTCTTTGGTATGAGGCATTTTAGATAATATCATTTTTAAGTTCATAAATCATCATTTACCCATTCAAAAATAGAATATGAAGGAAAGAAAAAGAAATGAAAAAAGTGACAAGTGAAGAAAATGAAAACTCATCATCTCCTCTCTAATGTAGTCCCTTTACACCATTATGAATAATGTAATGAGACTCTAAATTTGAAAATTTGAGTGATGATGAGTTTCCCAAATAATTCTAGATGAAGGACTAAGAAACAAAATACAAAGAGAGGTATAGCTTTAGTTTCCACTCTCTATATGTCTATCCATATCCACACTAGTGGGTACATAGAAAAAAAAAATTTACATGAAAAAAAAAAAACATCTATTTTCTTTTGAGGTGGGGTCCTTCTACACCATTAGATTGGTGTAGAGAGACCCAACTAAACTTGAGAAGAAAAAGGTCTTTCCAAATGGTTCTAGAAAAAGACTAGAAATAAAAAAAAAAACAAATAAATATAAAGTAAAGATGAAGAATAAAGGGAGGAGTGCCTACTCCTCCAAGAGGTGAGGGGTTTTTAGAGTCCACAAAGGAAGAGAGTTAGTAAAGAACTCTAGACTTTTAGTCCTAGAATTCTCTACACACTCTAAACTTTGGCTTCTTCTAACTTTCTTCAAGATTAAAAAGAAATATAATGGGTGAGATGAGGAAGAGTTAGAGTTTCCACTAAGGATTTTGGAGGTGAAAGAAATGGTTTGTGAGGGTCTTGTATTTATAGAGTTTTCAAGGGGTTGTGACAATTTGGTAATTAATAGAGAGATGGGTGAGAAGAAGGGAGGTGATTGGTTGGTCAAAATGGATGTGGTTGGTGATTAGGTAGTTAAAAAGGTATGTACTTGATGAGAGGTGATTGAGTGGTCAAAAGGAGTGTAAGAGAATTAATTGTTTTATAAGAGGTGTAAGAATGAGTTGTAAGAGGTGTAAGAGAGTAAGGGAGGTGATTGGTTAGTCAAAAAGGTGTATACTTGGTGAGAGATGATTGGGTGGTCAAAAAGGTGTGTAAACACAAAAATGGGGTTATTTAGGGTTTGAAGAAAAAATAAAAGGTCTTTTATAGGAAAGTGGAAAGTGGGCTTGGGTTTGTGGGTCCTGGATATGGGTTGAATAGATGTGGGTATGTGGACTAGATCTTATAGATCATGGGATGTTAGTAAATGGGTCATGGGTTATGGTTATTGGATTTTAGTTATGGCAATTGGGCTTGGGCTATGGTAATTAGGATTTCACTAAAGCAATTGAGTTTTGACTAAGACAATTGGGTAATTAGACTTGGCTACTTGTGCTTAGGTAATGGAATTAAGTAATTGGGCTTGATTGAGTTATTTGGGTACAAGTTTGGTAAAATGGGCTTGGAACTTGGGTAAACCTTGAAGCATTTGAAGAAGTGGGAAGAGGGATAGGGGGTGCAAAAAATAGGGTGCTTACACGCCTAGCTAAAATTTGAGTCCTAAAAGGGTGTTTGATTTTACTCTATGTTCGAACATTTCTATGAATGCTATTCCGATCTAAGTGGTCCTATTCTGTGTCCCGTGCTAAGAAGCATTATTCATCTTTTCATTCCAAATTCAAGAATACGACTGATACGATTGATTGGTATGTACGCCTCTCTTATTACTTTTTTGTATCCCCTGTTCCTTGGATACAATTCGATCCTTTTAGGGCCAAATCTCGATTTATGGATAGCATTCGATGACTTCCTTATGAAGAAATCCAAAGATACACTTGCCCAGTCTCTCTAGTATAGGCAAGGGCCCTAACCCACTGGTTTAGCTTGCTTCACCTTGTCCTGCTGACAAAGACAACAAGTTCTCACATACCCTTAAACATCTTCCTCCATCTTTGGTCAGTAGTCACCTCGTGCTATAAGGGCCAGTGTCCTCCATGGATGACTAGTCGCATGGCGCTCCCTTAAGATCTCCTTCTCCTCATCCGCTGCGAATAGGAATTGGATCGATTGGAAGGGTGGAAGGAAGCCTTCAAGTCCTACTAAGAAAAGGGGGAGAGAAGCGGATCCTGGGACGCATGGACTATCTATTAGTTGGTTTCCAGCTCTTGGATTGCGAGGGTAGTCAATTGAATCATGCCTTGGAAGAAGCAACTCCCTTTCATACTGTAAAGGAGGAGTTGTTAGGTGGAGGATTGCAAACTTTTACTTGATTTGATCTGCACGAGCTCTTTTGGCAGAAAAACGGAAATGCCCTTCGTCCTCCACTCACTGGAGACTATGGGGATCTAGGATTTGAAAGACTGGCTAACGACACTCAACAGACGTGACTTCGAAGCAGGTATTTGACTATGCAGCATGAGTGGATCTTCACTAAAAGCCGACTCTATTGGCGGATGGATAGTGCCCCTCCCTCTGTCATGAAAACAAAGAAAGGGGCCGCACTATCTCCTTGTAGCTTTACCTGTCGCCCTCCTGTTACATAGTCCTCCTACAAGTAGGCTTCTAACAATTTGGAATGCATTATAATCCCTTAGATCTGGCACTCTCTTTCCTGTAAGACAAGGTCTCCCTTAATGCCCTGTTTGTTCTCTAAGGTGAGTGAAAGCAGTCTGATATAGTAATAACAACATGTAAGCTGACCTAACTATTGATCCGAAACCGAAATGGGGGAATGGGAGGATAGAACCGACCTCATCCGCAACCTCGTTCTCATATCCATTGATGATTCTCTCCCCGGTCGTGAGTAACCCAATCGACTACTTTCTATTGAGAAATTCCCCAACCTACAACTCTACTTGCAGATCGGGCAAACTTGTAGCGAAACAGGGCCGACCAACCGGAATCTTTTTTATGCAAGTCATGAAAAAAAGGTGGCTTATGATCGGGAATTGAATTTGAGGGAGATTTATGGATAAATAAAGTCACGATTCAATATGATCGATGGATCAATGCTACTAAAGCTCGCGCATACTTCCTTCTTACTGCCGAGATCCATGGCCAGACAATACAAAGATGCAAAGAGCGGTAACACAACCTTCAGTGGTGGTGGTGGGAGAGGAGGAGAGAGAATTTCATTTGTTGTCCGTCAAAAAGATTCTATTGATCTCTCCATTGGTCTTCCTCCTATTAAAGCAGGGGAAGTCCTCTGGAGGGAACTCCTATTCTGATTGTATTCCCCTAACCAGTAATCCTTCTATTAGATCCAAAGAAGACTAATGCCCAAAGACAAATGATTGTTTGGGTGTCTATAGTTAAGACTTAAATATCGGGTGGACCAGTGGTTTCCGGGACTTACGCCTCAGTCCTGGGTTTGACTTCTCACTCCCCCTTTGGGGCCAACCCCACACGAGATTTTCCCAGACTTACCTGGTGTGACGAGATCTTGTCGCATGCTCGGGGATTAGTCCTAACCCAAAGGGTTGGGGACACCTCTAGTTACCTAAAAAAGATATATATTGTAAGCACCTCATTTTTGCACCCCCCTATCCCTCTTCCCGCTTCTTCAAAGGCTCCAAAGTTTACCCAAGGCCCAAGCCCATTTGACCAAACTTATACCTAAACAACTCAATCAAACTCAATTACCTAATTTCATTACCCAACCCAAGTAGTCAAACCCAATTACCCAATTGCCTAAGCCAAAGCCTATTTCCATAGCCGAAGCCCAAATGTCATAGTCAAAGTCCAATAATCATAACCCATGACCCATCTACTAGTAACTCATGATCCATAAGATATAGTCCACATATCCATATCCACCTAACCTATATCCTACAACTCATGCCCATATAACTCATAGTTCACTCAATCCATCAACTCTCTTACACCCCTTACAACACTCAACCCATCAACTCTCTTACACCTCTTACAACTCTCTTACACCCCTTACAATACTCAACTATCAACTCTCTTACACTCCTTACAACACTCAAGTCTTTACCCTCTAACTCCTTTTATCCCCCATGTAAAAGACACAACTCAACCTCTTAGTTTTCCTATAAATATCAATCTCTTAACCCCTTAGATCCATCCCTCATGACCCCTAGAAGGTTCTCACCCGCTTGTGTTTCTCTTGAGTTTGAAAAAGTGAGAAGAAACTAAGGTTTAGAGTTTGGAAAAAATTCTAAAACTAAAAGCTTAGAGTTCTTCACTAACTCTCCTCATTTGTGGACTCTAAACAGAACTCTATCTCTTGGAGCATTGAAGAAGAATTCTTGGAGGAATAGGTACTCATTCTTTCATCATCTTCTCTTCTTTTTTATCTCACTTTTATTTAGTTCTCTCTTTTTGGTCTCTCATTTCTCAAGCATAGTTGGGCCTCTCTACACCAATCTAATGGTGTAAAGAGACCACATATCAAAAGTAAGGAGATGTTCTTTTTTTCTTTTCCTTTTTATGTACATATTTTTTTTTCTTTCTTTTTATGTACCCACAAGTGTGGATAGGGGTAGGCCCATAAAGAGTGGAAGCTAAAGCTATACCTCTCTTTTTATTTTGTTTCTTTTTTGGGATTCTAGTCTTCTTTCTAGAATTCTTTGTGAAAGATCATCCCCTCCTAACATTCATTAGAGCAACATTAAATCATTTATAATGGTGTAAATGAACCACCTTAAAAGGGAGATGATGAGTTTTCAATTTCTCTAGTTATCTCTTTTTTTCTTCTTATTTTTTTTTTGAATAGGTAAAAGACAGTTTAAGAACTTAAAAGAAGATGTTGTCCAAAATGCCTCATGCTAAGACAATTGTATTTGATTTATTATCAACACCAATCTAACAAAATAGGTGTTGGCAATAGACCATCTACTATTCATAATGCAAAGATCTCTCTTTATGTCTTAAATACAATCTTTTAGCCTAATCTCTCATTGATATTCTTTTGAGTTAAATTTGAATTTAGTTAAGTTTGCCAAAACCCTACCTATATGAAAATCCAAAAAAACATGATAAAAGCTTAAAATACCAAAAACATGATAAAAGATCAAAATACCAAAAACATGATAAAATCTCAAACTACCAAAAACATTTAAATATCCCCAAAAATCCCAAAAAATATATAAAAAAATACAAAAAGACCAAAAAGAGACTTATAGGACCTCCTTAGCTTTGGTTAGCTCACCTAACCATGATTAAATCTCCTATAATCGCAGTTAGACTTAACACTTGTGCACTTGACCTCCCCGATCAATTAAACCTAGCCCCTGGGCTAACTCATAAGCCACCCTTATGCACACTCACACCCCTTAGCCTTGGTACGGGCCCATGTGTCAGAATTACGCTCGGTCCGATCTCACCCCTATGTGAGTACGTAGGCAACCCTACTTGGGTTCGACCCTAGCCATCTAGCTTTCTATTTTTCTTAGATTAGCATTCTTTTAAACATTTAGGCATTCTAATTAATATTGAGATTAAATGGCTTAAATTTAGGAAGTAGGTAACCATTATAAAACGGGGGTCCTAGGATGCCTAACACCTTCTCCGAGCTTAATCGAACCACTTACCATAATCTCTGTTAGACCACTTGTCTTATCCAAATCAATTATTTATCCGGGACCTATCCCTAAGAATGAACAGGTGGCGAATCTCAGTCAACCATATGTGGGTACAAAAACCGCGCCCACATATATCATATGCGAAATAATTTATTTCGTACGATTGATTTTGAAAAATCTTACTAATTATGATCATGAGTGTAAATATGAGTCGAAGCTTTGCTTTTTTTTTTTTTGGTTAGATTGTAGCTTAAGGGCTGTTACACAAGGACATCTCTAAGCCTAGCAGCCCCTCAGGAAAAGAATCATACACCCTCAAACCAGGTCCATGAGATCCACTAAAAGTGGCAAGCCAATCAACACTAAAGTTAGCTTCTCTGTAAACATGTCCAACACAACAATCTCATTCCCCCGATTCATCAAATGCCGGCATGCAGCAACCAATTAACCCGAGGTTAGGGTGGAATTCAGACACTCCCTCATTAACCATAAACATTGGACAATAAGAGAGTTTGACTCCACCAACACCTTCCAAAAACCTTGATCCCAAGTTTATTTAAGACCATCAAACAAGGCCTATAAGTCAATCTTGTCATTATGACACACTCCTAAATTTGTGGAAAAACCAACCCTTACTTTAGCGATTGAAGGGAAACTCTGAAGCTCTGCTTCAACGGGTTAAAGTGGAGCTCCCCTCGTCATTACAACTAATGGTGTTTTGTAATTATGGGACAAACCATGCTACAAAATTGTCACTCCCTTTTCGCCGTAATTAGAAAGTTCCCACAAGCTTTATGTAAGCACCCTATTTTTGCACCCCCAATTCCTCTTCCCACTTCTTCAAATGCCCCAAGGTTTACCCAAGGCCCAAGCCCATTTGGCCAAACTTGTACCCAAATAACTCAATCAAGCCCAATTACTTAATTCCATTACCCAAGCCCAAGTAGTCAAGCCTAATTACCCAATTGTATTAGCCAAAACTCAATTGCTTTAGCGAAAGCCTAATTACCATAGCCCAAGCCCAATTGTCATAGTTAAAGTCCAATAACCATAACCCATGACCCATCTACTAACAACCCATGATCCATAAGGTCTAGTCCACATACCCACATCCATTCAACCCATATCCAAGGCCCACTAACCCAAGTCCACTTTCCACTTTCCTACAAAAGACCTTTTATTTTTTCTTCAAACCCCAAATAGCCCCATTTTTATGTTTACACACCTTTTTGACCACCCAATCATCTCTTACCAAGTACACACCTTTTTGACTAACCAATCACCTCCCATACTCCCTTACACCTCTTACAACTCATTCTTACACATTTTCCAAAACAATTAATTCTCTTACACTCCTTTTGACCACCCAATCACCTCTCATCAAGTACATACCTTTTTTACTACCCAATCACCAACCACATCAATTTTGACCAAACAATCACCTCCCTTCTTCTCACCCAACCCTCTATTTATCACCAAATTGCCACAACGCCTTGAAACCTCTATAAATACAAGACCCTCACAAGCCATTTCTTCCACCTCCAAAATCCCAAGTGGAAACCCTAGCTCTTCCTCCTCTCACCCCATTTATTTCTTTTTAGCCTTGAAGAAAGTTAGAAGAAGCCAAGGTTTAGAGTGTGTAGAGAATTCTAGGACTAAAAGCCTAGAGTTCTTCACTAACTCTTTTCCTTTGTGGACTCTAAAAACTCATCACCTCTTCGAGCATTGGAGAAGTAGTCTTAGAGGAGTAGGCACTCCTCCTTTTATTCTTTATCTTCTTCTTTACTTCATATCTTTTTTTTTATTTGTAGTCTTCTTCTAGAATAATTTGGGAAGACCTTTCTTTTCTCAAGTTTAGTTGGGTCTCTCTACACCAATCTAATGGTGTAGAGGGACCCCACCTCAAAAGAAAGGAGATGTCTTATTTTTTCTCTCGTGTAAATATTTATTTCTTTCATATGTACCCACTAGTGTGGATATGGGTAGGCTCATAGAGAGTGGAAGCTAAAGCTATACCTCTCTTTTTATTTTGTTTCTTCATTTTGATTCTAGTCATTCTTCTAGAATCATTTGCGAAACTCATCATCACTCCAATTTTCATAGTTGAATCTCATTACATCATTCATAATGGTGTAAAGGGACTACATTAGAGAGGAGATGATGAGTTTTCATTTTCTTCACTTATCACTTTTTCATTTCTTTCTTTTTTCTTCATGCTCTATTTTGAATGGATAAATGATGACTTAAGGACCTAGGGACTTAAAGAGGACTTTATCCAAAATGCTTCATATCAAAGACAATGGTATTTGATTTATTATCAACACAAATCCAACAAAATAAGTGTTGGCAATAGACCATTTACTTTTCACAATGCACACCCCTCTTTATGTCCTAAAAATAATCTTTTAGCCTAACTTTTCCTTAGTCTTTCTCTTGAATTAAATTTGACTTTAGTTAAGTTTGCCAAAATCTCACCTATATGAAAATCCAAAAAAAAAGAACATGATAAAATCTCAAAATACCAAAAACATTACAAAATCTCAAAATACCAAAAAAATCTAAAAATACCAAAAGACCAAAAACATGCTTGCTAGATCTTGGTTAGCCTACTCAACCATGGTTAACACCTTTCTAACCGCTTGCACTTGACCAACCCGGTCAACTAAACCCTAGCCCCTAGGCTAGACCCTTGACCACCTTATGCACACACATACGCACCCTTAGCCTAGGCACGGGCTCATGTGCCAGAACTACGCTCGGTCTGATCTCACCCCAATGTGAGTACGTAGGCAACCCAACCCGGGTTCGACCCTAGCCTATCTAGTTTTCTTTCTTTCTTGGATTAGCATTTGATTAAACATTTAGACATTTTAATTAATATTGAGATTAAATCTGGCTTAAATTTAGGGAGTAGGTAACCATTGCAAAATGGGGGTCTTGGGGTGCCTAACACCTTCCCCAAGACTTAATCGAACCGCTTATCCTAACTCTAATAGACCATTTGCCTTATCCAAATCAATCCGGGACCTATCCCTAAGAATGAATAGGTGGCGACTCTTAGTCAAACCACAAATGTGAAAGTGGGTAGAAAAATCCATGCTCACAGCTCTGGCGACTCTGCTGGGGAATTGGTTCGAGCCGGAACCTAAACTTAAGCCAAATTAATCTCAACATTAATCAAAATGCTTAGGAGCTTAATTAATTGCTAATTCTTTATATCTCTTGGGTGTTTTTGTAAATGTGCATTGTGGACAAGGATTTCGATCCCCGCTCACAGGGGGTATGGGTAATGCCCTGGCGATGGTCGGTTGATTTTAAGTTTAGAGTCGCCACCTATTGATTCGGTAGGGATAAGTCCCAGTCAATGGATAAGGTCTTGGTCTGGTCAGAGTTCTAGGTAAGAGGTTCGGTTAAGCCCGGGGAAGGTGTTAGGCACCCCGGCACTTCCGTCATTCGACGGTTCCCTACTTCCTAGGTTTAAGCCATTTAAAATCAAATTGTTAATCAAATACCATTGATGTAGTTTATACTAACCCAAGAAGGGAAGAGCTAAACTAGGGTCGGGCCCGAGTCGGGCTGCCTACGTACTCACATTGGGGTGAGATCAGACCGAGCGTAGTTCTGGCACATGAGCCCGTGCCGAGGCTAAGGGGAGTGTTGTGTGTGCACCAAGGGTAGCTTAGGGTCTAGCCGGGAGGCTAGGGGTGGTTGACCGGGTTGGTCAAGTGCTATGATGTTGGGCCTTGTAGGCCCGGGTGAAGCCCGGTAGGCTTAGGCCCGGTAGGCCGAGAAGGAGTCCGGTGGACTAGGGTTCGGCCTGGTAGGCCTGGATTCGGCCTGGTAGGCCTGGATTCGGCCCGGTAGGCCTAGGGTGAAGCCCGGTAGGCTTAGATTGGGCCCGGTAAGCCAAGGTAGAAGCCCGGTAGGCTAAGGGTTAAGCCCGGTAGGCTTAGATTGGGCCCGGTAGGCCAAGGTAGAAGCCCGGTAGGCTAAGGGTTAAGCCCGGTAGGCTTGGGTTCGGCCCGGTAGGCCTAGGATTAAGCCCTGTAGGCTTGGATCGGCCCGGTAGGCCTGGGGTTTAGGTCCAAACTCAGTATTATGGTCCTTAAAAGTTAATTTGTTTATTTCAGGAGTTTTTCCCAATGGTTAAGGATGCTTAACCGCGGTTAAGGGGAGAGGTCACCATGGTTAAGGGGCTTAACCAGGGTTAAATGGCCGAGTGAGACCATTTTTGGGTTTCTCAAATTATTTTGGAATTTTGGATCATTTTTCCGGATTTTCTATGATTAAGGGTCGCTTAACCATGGTTAAAAATCAACCCGGATGGGGTTTTTGACCGTGGTTAAGGGTCCTAACCACAATGAAAAAATTACAAAAAATATTTTTGGAATCCACAAAATATTTTTGATTTTTTAATAATTTTTGCAGAATTTTATGAGGTCATGGACTGCTTAACCACGGTTAAATATTAACTATGAGTGAGTTTACCCATGGTTAAGGATCCGGATGAGGTGAAAATGGGCCCAGGGTCCATGGCAGGGCCTAGACTGGCCTCCCACCCGGTCTGGGCCCTCACAAAGTCCAACAAAGTGCAAAAAAACCTCATATTTTATCCAAATTATAACCATGATTAACGCGAGTTTAACCATGGTTAAAGGGTGAATCCCGGAAATCTGAGAATACCAGGGGGTAGCCTGAAGAGTAATGAACAATTTGGGCCTTTGTGGGGCCCAGGGGGAGTTCGGTTGTGGGCCCCACAAAGTCCCAAAGTCGCCCAAAAAATCACCACATAAAATGATAGATTTCCAAAAAAAACAGATTTTTCAACCACTGTTTGTCAGCGATTTAACCATGGTTAGAGTGCGAGTTAAGAGGTGAAATTGCACAGGGGGATAGCCCGGAGTGTTGTGAGTCTAACCATGGCCCTGGTTTCGACCAGGGCCCAATCTAACCATGGTTAGAGTGAGGTTACAGGCAGCAACCCGAAACTGGAATTTTTTTCCAGATTTTTTGACCTCTGTTCGTCAGCGATTTAACCATGGTTAGAGTGCGAGTTAAGAGATGAAATTGCACAGGGGGATAGCCCGGAGTGTGATGAGTCTAACCATGGCCCTGGTTTTGACCAGGGCCCACTCTAACCATGGTTAGAGTGAGGTTACAGGCAGCAACCCGAAACTGTATTTTTTTCCAGATTTTTTTGAAGAACTTGCTTGGGGGCTGTTTGGCTTGAGGATGGGAGTCTAGGGGGGGTTCCTCATGGATTGAAGACCCCCCAGACCTCAAAAGAGATTGTGAAAGGCGGTGGGGGTGGTGAACCCGTGGCCACGCCTCAAGGAGATACCCCCATCTATGAGGAAGATGAAGGGGAAAACTCCTATCCTTGGCTGAACTAGAACAAAAGCAAATAATATGGGACCCCTGGAATGGGACCAGGGGTCCCTTACAATGGCAATAATACAAGAAGAAAAAAAAAAATCAGCAAGGGAAAAGGGGTATACCCTGTTACAGAATTTTTTTGCTGAAAAAAAACCGAACTAGTGGTGGATGGTGAGGCTTCAAAGGGGATGCCTAGGGAACTCCTAGAAGTGGCCTAAGGGCTTGAGGGGGTTGAACCTGAGCAGGGATTCGGATGTGGAGGTGAGGAGTCCCCTTGACAGTGTGGGGAGTTCCCTATTTATAGGGGAGGTCGAGAGGGATACACACGGTATTAGTACCGGGCTTGGTGGAGTGATCAGGAGATGGAGTGGGCGTCTGCAGGAGGGGTGCTGGGCGTGTGACTGAAACTGCAGGAGGGTGTGGCGTGTGCAGGAAGAAGGTGAACAGTGGTTTTTTTTAAAAAAAATTATTTTTATAATTTTTTGTTTGGTTTGTTACCGTTTGGGCTTTAGTCTTATACGGGTATGGGCCAACCCATGTTGGCCCTGCCACATTGGGTTGGCCCAAACAATTCAAACACCCTTTTTTTTTTTTTTTTTTTTTTTTTTAATTTTAGAAAAAAGAAAAAAACCTTCTTCAGGTAAAAAAAAAAAACCTTCTTCAGGTGGGTCCCACCCTAAAAGGCCATGGGCCTTGATTTTTTGATTTTTTTGATTTTTTTTGTGTTTTTTGGGACTTTGAAAAGGGCCTTGAGCCCATGAGGTTTTAGCCTAGGGTTAGACTAGGGCTAAGCTAGGGTTAGGCCTAGGGTTTAGCTAGGGTTCACCTAGGGCTAAGGGACATAGGCTGGGTATTAACTATGGTTATAGGATTTAACCCTAGTTAACAAGGGGTGTAAAAATTGGGTGCTTACAGCTGCTCCTCTTTGTCGGAGAATGCCGTGATTGGCGATTTGAACGACAAAGACTGGAATCATCCGATTTTTACACCGAGATTGGGCATTGGGGAATGCAGCATGGTATGATGTGCAAGTGGTGAATGCATGTGGAGTGATGCGGACTACTGCTAGAGGATAGCGAGTAGCTGAGGGAAAATTGGGTGTAGAAGTGGTGTGGCCCCGAGGCGCTCCACCGGGGAATGCGATTGAGACGGTGTTTCCTAGATCGGATTTACCGAATCGGTCGAGGGACACATGGAATGTCGAAAAGGAAGGACATACTAGTGAGACTGCGGTGTGACGGAGTTGTCACGTAGCACTAGAAGGTCAACAGACACCTGGGGGTGTCGCAAAAGGGAGATACGCTAGTGAGACTGCGGTGTGACGAGGTTGCCACGTAGCACTAGGAATTCAAAGGACACACGGAGGCGTCGTAGAAGAGGGACAAGCTAGTGGGACTGCGGTGTGACGAGGTTGCCACGTAGCACTAGGAAGTCAAAGGACACACGGGGGCGTCACAGAAAAGGGACAAGCTAGTGGGACTGCGGTGTGATGAGATTGTCACGTAGCACTAGATGGTCGAGGACACACGGGGGCGTCACGAAAGAGGGACAATCTAGTGAGGCTGTGGTGTGACGAGATTGTCACGTAGCACTAAGAAGTCGAGGACACACGGGGGTGTCACAAAAGAATGATCGGCTAGCGAATCTGCGGTATGACGAGATTGTCACATAGCGCTAGGAAGTCAAGGACACACGAGGGCATCACAAAAGAGGGACGAACTAGTGCGACTACGGTATGACGAGATTGTCACGTAGCACTAGGAAGTCGAAGGACACACGGGGTGTCACAACGAAGAGAGACCTGCAGGAGGTAATGCTGTTATGTGGCGAGATTGCCACGGAGCACACAGGATGTCTGGAGGCTTCAAGGTATGATGCCAAATGAAACTGGAATTGCTCGAGGGAATGGATTTTGATCATGTTGAACACTGCTGAGAGGTTTTAGCCATGCAGGTTATGATACTATGTTGTCATGCAGGGATGAAAACAAGGGTGCTTTCCCATGACTCTGTGGTGATCTGCCGCTGACGGAAATGCATGGCTTCGGCTTCCTTTGCTTGCTTGCCGGGGCTACTTGGTGCAGTTTGGTACAGACAGGCTTTGTTACCAAAAGTTTGTTTTTGAAAATCTTTTCGTAGAAAAAGTGTAGAAGACTTTTTATGAAGACTTTATTTTTGAGAAAAATGCTCAGTTAGCTGTGATTTGCCAATAAATTGCCTGGGTTTAGGGCTTATGGGATTTGTGAATCATCTGTTAATCTCGGGAGCGAGGTACATGACTCAGAGCAAGATGCTGGGGAATAGACAAATTCGTCCGAACAACCGCTGATAGGCTTCTGATCTCTTGCTAGGGAAGAGTACTGTTATGTGCCGCTGGGCTTCTGCTAGACGTCTGCTGGGGACTTAGGGAGTGCCTATTGCCCGGGCCCTGTTGGGGAGTGGATTTCTGCAGTGGTCCACCTGCTGGGGAATTTAAGGTGTGTTGAGGATTTTCCACTATTGCGCACATGTTAGAGGGGATGTCTTCTGATTGACTTTCTGTCGGGGCATTCTTGAGGGTTGACCCTCTGCTAGGGTATTCCCTGCCGGAATCTCTGTTGGGGATGCAGTACCACTGAGAGAGGCTGATCTGGGGATGCTTAGGGGGAATCCGATGAACCTGCTCACTGCCGGATGCTTGTTGCCAAACTGATTTTCAGCTTTTTCTCCCTTTTTTACCCTTAGAATGACCAAGTCATGGGGTTCGCATAATTTTTGCGCGATGAGGCCGTTTCCGGTTTTTCTCATGCCTGCGAAGCTGATTGATTTTCGTCCCTTTTTTGCCTCTAGTCACGAGACTAGGTCTGGGATTCGCATAATTCTTGCGCAATGAGGCCGTTTCCGGTTTTCACTCATGCCTGCGACTGGTTGAGGAATCAGGTGTTTTGCTAGGGAAAATGGGTCTTCTCCCGTCATTGCCCTGAATGGCGCTCTCCTATGGGGATTTGTACTCCGCTGAGGATGTAAACGTGATGTTGCGCTTGTACTCAAGGCTTCTAAGGGATCTAGAAGGACTTTGGAGTAGGACGAAACGTAGGCTAAGGGACCGAAATTGGGACACCCTGGGGGATTGTTCATTTGCTCTCCCTTGGAGTTTTTTTTTTTTTTTTTTTTGCACCGGGAAAAGTCTCTGTGATAGAGGTTGACTCTTCTGGGGATTTTGTTCCTGCTTGTGAGAGAGTTGGATTCCGTTAGGGAGTTTGAGGAGAGAGGTTTTCCCCTGGGGGAGAGAGAGGTTGTCTCTGCTCGGGATGTATTTTGGATCCACTGGGGATTGAGGCCAATTGATTCCTTTCGGGGAAAAATCTCTGATGCTTGGGAATGTTTCAACTTCTATTTTGGGATTTCCCTGCATGGAAATTTGTAAACTTTAGTGTCGATTCTGCAGGGGAAAGAGCAGGTTCAGAGAAGTTGTTTCTATGAGGGAGTTTCTGACCCTGAGAAATGTTTCGACTTCTATTTTGGGATTCCTCTGAATGGAAATTTGTACCCTTGTGAGTCACGCTGGAATTGGAAAGCGCTTCTTTGGGGAAAAGGTTTCTTTTTATCTTAGGAGAAAAGACTTTGTTTGGGGAGATAAGGAATTTTGATAGTCAAATCTCTCTTTGCGACCGCACCTGAATTGTCAGGTTGCCTACGTACCTTTTGTAGGATCAGGTCATGACGTAGTTCAAACCAAAGCCACAGGCTGGCGAGGGAGGGTGTCCCTGAAATGATTTGTTGAGAGAAAAGGCTGCTAGGCTCAAAGGGCTAACTAGCGGATTTCATTGATTTTGTAAAAGGGTTTTACAATGAGGGGAAAAAGGAGTGTGTCAAGGATGGCCTCCTGTCATTTCCCAGAGAAGCTAAGAGTACAAAGCGCCTATCAGATCTAGGCCCTAAGCGTAGTATCTCTTGACTTTGTCTATGTTGATAGGCTCGGGGAGGTCTTCATCGTCCATCCGTCCGAGTCGAAGGGCGCCGCCAGAGAATTTGTCTCGGACGATGTACGGGCCTTCGTAGTTTGGTGTGAATTTGCCCCTTGGATCAGGACGGTTTGGCAACACTTTCCGGAGAACCAGGTCACCGATTTCAATGCTACGAGGCTTGACCTTCCTGTTGAATGTCTTAGCCATGCGCCTCTGATAGGCCTGCGAGTGATTGATGGCTTTCAGTCGCCGCTCTTCAATCAAATTCAGCTGCTCATACCGGGTCTGTGCCCACTCTGATTCTGACAGTTCTGCCTCTATTAGTACACGGAGTGACGGAATTTGTACTTCGACGGGGAGGACTGCCTCCATACCATAAGCCAGAGAAAATGGTGTTGCCCCCGTTGAGGTTCTGATGGACGTTCTGTAAGCCATGAGTGCGTAAGGGAGCATCTCCTGCCAGGCAGAGTAGTTGGTTGCCATCTTCTCAATGATCTTCTTCAGGTTTTTGTTAGCCGCTTCAACTGCACCATTAGTCTGAGGCCTGTATGGCGTGGAGTTGTGATGTTGTATCTTGAACTTCTGGCAGAGGTCAGTCATCCCCTTGTTGCAGAAGTTAAGAGCATTATCTGTAACAATCTCATATGGGACTCCGTATCGGCAGATGATATCCCTTTTCAGGAATCGCTGAACCACAGAGGCTGTGACATTGGCATACGAGGCTGCCTCAACCCATTTTGTAAAATAATCGATTGCAACTAGAATGAATCGATGTCCGTTTGATGCTCTCGGTGTTATGGGACCAATGACGTCCATGCCCCAAGCTGAGAATGGCCATGGAGCAGTTAGATTGTGTAGCCTTGTTGGCGGTGCATTGATCCTGTCAGCATAGATCTGGCACTGGTGGCACTTTTGTACATGTTTGCAACAGTCAGCTTCCATTGTAGACCAGTAGTAGCCAAGTCTGAGAATCTTCTTGGAAAGCATCAACCCGTTCATGTGTGGGCCGCAGGCTCCTCCATGAACCTCATTAACTACCTGTGATGCTTCACTGGAGTCGAGGCATCTGAGCCAGATCAGATTTGGCGATCTTTTGTACAAAACTCCCCCTGAGAGAACGAACTGGATAGCCAATCTTCTGATTGCCCGCCGGTCAGTTTTGGTGGCATCGAG
The DNA here is from genome assembly GCA_015143295.1 of Tetracentron sinense. Classification (NCBI taxonomy): domain Eukaryota; kingdom Viridiplantae; phylum Streptophyta; class Magnoliopsida; order Trochodendrales; family Trochodendraceae; genus Tetracentron; species Tetracentron sinense. The sequence continues at coordinate 40,860,062 of CM026563.1, forward strand.
GGGGAAGGTCCCGTCCTCCAAATACTGCTTGATGTCTGTGTACCAAGGCTTGTTGTCGGATACTGCGTCTAGCTCGAGGCAGTAGGCGGGCTGATCCTGTTGCTGAATTTCGATCGGCCATAGCAAAATGCCCTTGGGGATCTGAACCATAGAGGCGAGAGTAGCCAGTGCGTCGGCAAACCTGTTATGATTCCTGGCTCGGTGGCTAAATGTAATTCTCCTGAACTGAGCACTCAGCATATTTAGGTAGGCTAAGTACGGGACTAGTCTTGCTTCTCGGATGGCCCAAGATTCGTTTGCTTGACAGATTACTAGAGATGAGTCACCGTATACGTCAACTTCTTCGATTCCGATGTCCAGGGCTTCTTTCAGGCCGGCTATGCATGCCTCATACTCTGCTTCGTTGTTGGAGCATCTGAATTTCAGCTTGACTGAGATAGGGAGATGTGCCCCCTTGGGTGAGATTAGGACTGCTCCTGCTCCGTGCCCATGGTTGTTGGCAGCTCCGTCAAAATATAACTCCCAGCCGGAGTATTTCTGGTCTTCTGCTTCTGCGTACAAGATGGCTTCATCCGGAAACTGATCATGCACTGAGACGTAATCCTCTGCTGGACTGTGAGCTAAGTGATCTGCTATCGCTTGTCCCTTAATTGACTTCTGCGTCATATAGGTGATGTCGAATTCAGACAACATCATAAGCCATCGGGCAGTCCTTCCGGTGGTGGCTGGCTTTTCCAATAGATATTTGAGTGGGTCCATCCGGGATATCAGGATTACCGGGTAGGATAGCAGATAATGCCGGAGACGCTGAGTTGCCCAGACTAGTGCCAGACAAGTCTTCTCAAGAGGGCTGTACCGCTCTTCGTACTCCAGCAGGCGTTTGCTGATGTAGTAGATGGCTTGTTCTGTTCTGCCCGTCTCGTCGTGCTGTGCTAGGACGCACCCCATGGAGGTTTCTTGCACCGAGATATAGAGTAGTAGGGGCTGTCCTGGCGTAGGAGGCACAAGTACTGGAGGGTTGAGCAGGTATTGCTTTATTCTGTCAAAGGCTTCCTGACACTCGTCTGTCCAAACTGTAGGTGTGTTCTTCCGGAGAAGCTTGAATATCGGCTCGCAGATCGGAGTGAGCTGAGAGATGAACCGGCTTATGTACTGAATCCTGCCTAGGAAACCTCGGATCTCCTTTTCAGTCTGGGGGATTGACATTTCGATGATGGCCTTAGCTTTGGCTGGGTCAATCTCAATGCCTCTCTTACTGACTATGAAGCCAAGGAGCTTTCCGGATGAGGCTCCAAAGACACATTTGGCCGGATTCAGTCTCAGGCCGAACTCTCTGAGTCTGTTACAGAGTCTTTTCAGGTCTTCTGGGTGCTGCCTAGCAGTAGGCGATTTGACGATCATGTCATCCACATAAACTTCAGCTGTCTTGTGGATCATGTCGTGAAATAGAGCTGTCATAGCCCTCTGATAAGTTGCCCCTGCATTCTTAAGTCCGAATGGCATGACCTTGTAACAAAAGGTGCCCCAGGGTGTGATGAAGGAGGTTTTCTCCATGTCCTCTTCTGCCATTCTGATCTGGTTGTATCCGGAGAAACCATCCATGAACGAGAGAGTCTCGTGTCCCGCGGTATTATCGACTAGAATGTCGATATGTGGGAGAGGGAAGTTGTCTTTGGGGCTTGCCCTGTTCAGATTCCGGTAGTCGATGCACATCCGGACTTTGCCGTCTTTCTTTGGTACAGGCACTATGTTGGCCAACCACTCAGGATAGGTTGCTACTGCAAGGAAGCCTGCATTGATCTGCTTTTCCACTTCCTCTTTGACTTTTTGCGACCATTCGGGTCTCATCCGTCTCAGTTTCTGCCTTACTGGTCTGACGTCTGGATTCAGGGGTAGTCTGTGTACCACCAAAGCTGGGTCCAAGCCGGGCATGTCTGCGTATGACCAGGCGAAGACATCACTGTAGCTTTTCAGAAAGCTAATCATATCTGTCCTCTGCTGAGTGTTCATGCTTGTGCCAATCCTGACTAGCTGCGGGTTGTCTTCGGATCCAAGGTTCACAGTCTCGGTATCCTCAATGTTAGACTGCACAAGCCCTTCACTGCGTTCCAGAAGGTCCAGGAGTTCCTGAGGCGGCTCCTCTTCCTGCTCTGAGTCATATTCCACCTCTGTCAGTTCCAGAAGGGTTTCAGGGGTAGCCCTAGTGCAGGCGATTTCCTGGCAAATCAATTAGCTAAGTTTAGCATGCTTATGATTTTTCATTTTTGGTGGCTTCAGGACACTAGGCCTTCGAGGGGAAGGATTCGTGTGATTTTCGTCATCAGCCAAAATATTTTGATGAAAAACATGATTTTGAGTCAAAAGATCAGATTTCATTTATAAAACAAGTATGATTGTTCACAAAAGTTGACTCAAACAAAAGGGAGACCGATAGTGGTCTGACATTTGGATTTTGCAAACGGGAACAAAAAGAGATAGAATGAGGAGAAGGGGTGATGCTGGTTCACTGGTTAACCTTTCCTGTACTGCTGCATCCCCGGCCCTGGGTGGCCTCGATCGTGAGAGCTTCAGTCCACCAACGGATCAGTGGCTGGCGACTGGATGATGCTTCGGCGCTGTTGGAGATGGTGCAAATCTGCTCTCCCGCCGGATATACTGCTTCTGCTGTGGCATCTTCGACAGTCAGCTCGTCGAACAGAGTGGCCATGCTAAAGACTTCGGGGACTGGATTCCCTGACAATTCCACATTGGGCTGGGTTGAGGCTGTTGGCTCAGAAGGGTAAGGTTCAAAAGTTCCAACTGGGAAAGTCACGGAGATGTGGGGTCGAGGTTCAGGTTTCGTCGTCCGGTTATGCTTCTGAGTAAGCTTGGTAAGATAATCCTCGTATGTGGGCCTATAGCCCAGTCCAAATGGTGCGGTGTAGCGCGGAGGAGTATATCTTTTCTTCATTCCCTGATTTCGGATTCCAAGACCTGCCCCTGGTTGATAGTTCATTTTTGCCATCATCCTGACAAATGGCGGAATCTGCAGTCTGCTTTGTTCTTCTATCTGGACGATAGAACTGACCTGCTCAAACTGATAAGTCATGAAGGATGTGCCCTGCCCGAGCTCCTGTACGTCACCGAAGGAACTTGCCAATTCTTCTGATGGGATGACGACTAGGTGGTCATTTTGGATGAATTTAATTCGTTGGTGCAGAGAGGAGGGGATGGCTCCAGCCGCGTGGATCCACGGTCTTCCCAGGAGCAAGGTAAATGAAGCAGGCACATTCACCACTTGGAAATTCGTAGTGAATTGAGCAGGTCCGACTCTGATAGCCAGATCTATGTCGCCCAGGTTCTGTCTGGTTGAGTTGTCAAAAGCCCTGATTGTCATGGGTCTCTTATTGACTTGGCTGAGATCCATTCTCAGGCTTTGCAATGTTGATAATGTACAGACATTCAGGCCGGAGCCGTTGTCAATTAGTACTGAAGATAAAGTTCTATCCATGCATTGCACTGCGATGTAGAGAGCCCGGGTATGGTCCCTGTCTCCATCTGGTATTTCCTCTTCTGTGAAAGAGATGACTCGAGGTTCAAGTATTTGGCCCACCATCTGCCCTAGCTTCTCGGGCGTTATGTCTGGTGTCACGTGGGTGTTATTGAATACCCGGAGGAGTTGCTTCCGATGATGTTTGGATGTCAAGAGAAGACCCAAAATGGATATCTGTGCGGGAACCTTACTCAATTGCTGGGTAATGTTGAATTCTTCTGCCTTTTCAAGAATTCTTAGCAGAACTGCAGATTCTGCTGCTTCCTTGTCAGGGTCTGGTACCCTTGCTTTTTCTGCTTCTTTCTCTTTTTCTTTTCCTTTTCCTTTTGCCAGCTCAGCCGCCGGCGGTTGGTACACCCGACCTGAACGGGTTAGGTTGGCTATGCTCTCACTCTCGAGGATGAGGGAGTGAGGAGCAGGAACATTGTTCAGGGCAAAGGACTGGGAAGGAAGGTGAGGAATTCGGACTGGGCCGGTAGAGGTGGAGGCTTGGGCTGGAGCCGTGGGCCAATTAGGCGGACAAGGGATTGTGTAGACAATCTGCTCTCTGTTAGTTTTGAGAGCGGGTAGTTGGATTGGGGCTTGGATGGCCTGGATATTTGCTGAAGGAAGAGGGATAATGACTGGAGGTCTGGAGGTCGGTCTGATGATGCCGTCCTCCACTGCGGGTGCGATAGGTCTCGGCTGCCCTGTCCCGGGCTCTTCCCACTGTATGAAATTGACTTGACTGTTGTGTGGGGGCAGTGGTGCCTGAGTGATGCTGGTATTGCTTGGAGCCAACTCAACCCGACCCTCATCCAGGAGGTCCTGGATAGCGCACTTGAGGCCGATGCAGTAGTCTGTTGCATGGCCTGGGCCTTGGTGGAAGGCGCAGTGCTGATTGACATCGTAGTTCTTATTTCTTTTGTCAGGAGGTAAGAGGGGAGTAGGGCCTCTCAGGGTGAGAAGACCCTGCTTGGTTAGAAACTCTAGCAACTGACTAAGAGTGTAAGGGAGAGGGGTGAAATTCCGAGGGGGCTTGTTCTGCTGTAGGTTTTGCCCCTGATTAGGCCGGGCTGGCCGGGTGTTTCTTGCTGGCTGAGCCGGAGCTGTTGGAGCTGCAGGAAGTCGGATGGGTGTTGTAGGAGCCACCATATTTACACTTTCTTTCTTTTTATGGTCCCGTGGACCGCTATTCCTGCTGGTTGAAGCTGCTGTCTTCAGGTGGTCAAGCCCTAGGCTGGAGTGGATTGCCCCACTTTTGATGGCTGTTTCAATACGGGCACCAGTCTTGACGATAGTACCGAAATCAACTACCGGCAAGGTGACCATCAAAGTAGAATAGGGCTGTTTCAGTGTGCCCATGAACATGCTTGCAAGCTCTTCCTTCGGGATAGGAGTAGGGATCTTGGCTGCCGTCTCCCTCCACCGGGTGGCGTATTCTAAGAATGACTCGTTATTCCTCTGGCTCATCTGTTCAAGCTGGCTCCGTTGAGGTCGGAGCTCTTGATTAAAGGAGTACTGCTCGACAAAGCAGTCCATGGCATCTTGCCACGTTTTGATCCTTTGCTTATCCACTGACATCCACCATGTGAGGGCTGCTCCCTTTAGGCTTTTCTGGAAGTACTGTATCAGGAGAGGCTGATTCTTCTGGTGTAGGAGCATGTCTCCCAGGTAAAGCTGTAGATGCTGTCTCGGGCAACCTGATCCATCATACTTATCGAAGTCTGGGACTTTAAAGCCTGCCGGTACAACCTCTCCTGTAGAGAAGGTCAAGTCCTCCAGTGATAGACTGGTACTGGTAGAAGCACCTTTCATCCTCTTCAGTTCTTCTTTCATTTGCTTGATTTCTTCGTGCTGGTCACGAAGAACTGTCATGGTGTCTGTAGAAGAGGATGGTCTGTCCTGATTAATATGGGAGGCTTTGGGCTGCTCCGCCCCATCACAATGTTCATATTCTGCCTCTCCTCCACCTGCAGTAGGTCCAGGGTTAGGGATGATGAACGGGTTTTGGTGAGGGTCAGGAATAGGTTGTTCGGTTGATTCACCGGTCGGGTTTCGGGAAGCAGGGTCGTCCGTACGGGTACCCAGTAGAATTGTCAAGGAATCCAGAACCTTGTCCAGTTTTGCTTGCATGGCTGCAATGTCCCTTTCGTGAGATTGTAGGATCTCATTGGTTCTCTGCTGCTGGTCAGCTGGCTCTACCATTGTGTCTGAACTGCTTTCTGATTGTGCTCTGATTGATATCCTACGTTCGACAGGTATCTCCGTCAAGACTGCGTCCTCTACTTCTGCGAGAAGGGCAGTGAAGGATCGAGTCATGGGTCGGCTCATGCAACTGAAAAGAATGCAGCGATTAATCATGATTATGCATGAGGTGCAAGACAGAAAATGCAGGAAAGATTTTCATTAATTGCAGTGATTGAGTGAGTGTGATACAGGACTGACTCAAAAAAAGTGAAAAAGACTCAATCCTAGGCAGGCCCGTCGGGGGTAGCAAAGTCAAGTGGCCGGGGTACGCCTTCACAGTCCATGACCTGTTGTTGGAGGGATATGATTTCGACCTCCATGCGCTCGATTGTCTCCGAGGCATTGTACATGTGGGACCCGTACTGTCGGATCCGGCTGGTCATCTCCTCCTTTGCACTATCAAGCTGTTCCTGATGGAAGTGCAACTGGGCCCGAAGGACGGAGTTCTCTATGATATCACCCCTGTGTCTCTTCTGTAAGGATCGAATTGTATGCTCGAGGCGTTCCACCTGCTCCTGCATGACTATGAGTTCGCGGTTCTGTTCCGCTTCCTGCCGCCTGAATGCACTTTGAGCTCATCGAAGCTGCTTCTCTCTCTCTTGGATCTGTAGCTGTCTTTCCAAGAAGAAATCTGTCCAGGGAACCGCCATGTCAGCTATGGGTATGGTTCCGCGAGATGGGGCTGTGACTGGCGTTGGCAGTTCCCTAGGCGCTGGCATACCCGATAGAAGGTCAGGGTTTCCTACCCATTGTCGGTATGCAGAATCAGTTGATGGTCCTATTGTGACTACAAAGTCTGGCCACTGGTCTCTCCGTGAACTTCGCCAATCTGCTTGGAATCGACGGGTGAGGCATTCAGACTGCTCGAAAAAGTCGACGAAGTCCTGCTCCAGGTTGTCTAAAACCGGGATGCGCTGAGGGAGTCCAAACTGTCTAAGGACCCGGAGTGGTACGTAGGCGGCTGAGCCGGTGATGCCGGCTAGGACCATACATCGTCTTCCTGCTATGACAACGCGGGGTAGCTGTCTGCGCACAAGCCACACGCATTCCCATATAATCTGATCCTCTGTCAGGTTTTGAAGAAGCTGGTAGAGAACTTTGACGTTGGTAGTCACAATCTGGCCTTGATTCTGTGCAATCTTCTTGGGCAAGCTGTATGCATCATAGGGCACGTCTGGTACCGGGATGATGGTGGGCAGGTGTGAGACCAACCACAGATGCAAGATTGGTGCACTGGCGTGGAAGACACCCTTTCTGCGCTTTGTTGTAAGGTTGAGAGCCCTGAGAAGCTCTGCAAGAATGACTGGGACAACCGTCTTTGACTCCCGCATGTCCTCGATGACCCCTGTCAACACTGAGTCGGCGTAGGCACGGCTTTTCGGGAACACTAGTTGCGACATGATGATGAGTGTAAAGGCGTTGAGACCAGGGAGCTCGGATGCTGGGATGTCAGTGTCCCACCTGGGCCTGTATAGCATTCTAAGGAAATGTATAGACACCCGGTCATAAGTGCCATTTGTGTCATACTCCAAGGAGGCAGGCTTGATTCGTAAGAACCGTGAGAGGCTTGCCTGGAAGTTTTCCTTGTAGCGTGGCACAATGGCATCACCGTCCATGTTTAGTCCGATGATGCGCTGTACCTCCTCCAGTGTTGGACACATCTCGTTCTTACCAAAACGGAACACCATGTAGGTAGGGTTCCAGCACTGGAGGGCGGCGTTAATGAGGCGCCAATCCGGATCAACCATGGATAGGTCTAGGGTATTACCCAATTTGTAGTATTGGGCCCAGGCGAATCGTTGATCCCGAGACAGGGAATCAATCAAGTCAAGGAGGGTCTGATCACATGCCCCCTGAGAAGTAAGGTGTACGGGCCGCGAAGGCTGGTTATTTGACGGAACAATCCCTGACGGACCTGCCATCTACCTGGACAAATGTACAGACTCGGTGTAAGTGTACTGTGTATGCAGGTGAAAATGCAATGCAAATGATGCAATATTTTTTATTTTTTTAGGGTGTGAC